>OX336381.1:38316644-39623753 GCA_946902895.1 Fragum fragum
CCCTGTAGTTGCGAATTTGGGTTTGGACCTAGCTCCGCCCCTATGGAACCGATTGAGCTCAAACTTGGTATGGACGTAGGCACTCGAGGTCCCTACGCACATGCAAAAAATTGGAGCCGCGGCTGCCATAGGGCCGGAGAAAAGTTCGATCCTAGAATTGGGTCAAATGCATATACACAAAGAGCAGATTGGGTTTGGACCTTGCTCCGCCCCTATGGCTCCGATTGAGCTCAAATTTGGTACTGAGGTAGCCATTTGAGGTCCCTACAGGCCTGCAAAAAATCGGAGCCCCAGCTGCCATAGGGCCGGAAAAAAGTTCGATCCTAATTGGGGGTAAAATGGCGGATTTCCCTGTAGTTGCGAATTTGGGTTTGGACCTAGCTCCGCCCCTATGGAACCGATTGAGCTCAAACTTGGTATGGACGTAGGCACTCGAGGTCCCTACGCACATGCAAAAAATTGGAGCCGCGGCTGCCATAGGGCCGGAGAAAAGTTCGATCCTAGAATTGGGTCAAATGCATATACACAAAGAGCAGATTGGGTTTGGACCTTGCTCCGCCCCTATGGCTCCGATTGAGCTCAAATTTGGTACTGAGGTAGCCATTTGAGGTCCCTACAGGCCTGCAAAAAATCGGAGCCCCAGCTGCCATAGGGCCGGAAAAAAGTTCGATCCTAATTGGGGGTAAAATGGCGGATTTCCCTGTAGTTGCGAATTTGGGTTTGGACCTAGCTCCGCCCCTATGGAACCGATTGAGCTCAAACTTGGTATGGACGTAGGCACTCGAGGTCCCTACGCACATGCAAAAAATTGGAGCCGCGGCTGCCATAGGGCCGGAGAAAAGTTCGATCCTAGAATTGGGTCAAATGCATATACACAAAGAGCAGATTGGGTTTGGACCTTGCTCCGCCCCTATGGCTCCGATTGAGCTCAAATTTGGTACTGAGGTAGCCATTTGAGGTCCCTACAGGCCTGCAAAAAATCGGAGCCCCAGCTGCCATAGGGCCGGAAAAAAGTTCGATCCTAATTGGGGTAAAATGGCGGATTTCCCTGTAGTTGCGAATTTGGGTTTGGACCTAGCTCCGCCCCTATGGAACCGATTGAGCTCAAACTTGGTATGGACGTAGGCACTCGAGGTCCCTACGCACATGCAAAAAATTGGAGCCGCGGCTGCCATAGGGCCGGAGAAAAGTTCGATCCTAGAATTGGGTCAAATGCATATACACAAAGAGCAGATTGGGTTTGGACCTTGCTCCGCCCCTATGGCTCCGATTGAGCTCAAATTTGGTACTGAGGTAGCCATTTGAGGTCCCTACAGGCCTGCAAAAAATCGGAGCCCCAGCTGCCATAGGGCCGGAAAAAAGTTCGATCCTAATTGGGGGTAAAATGGCGGATTTCCCTGTAGTTGCGAATTTGGGTTTGGACCTAGCTCCGCCCCTATGGAACCGATTGAGCTCAAACTTGGTATGGACGTAGGCACTCGAGGTCCCTACGCACATGCAAAAAATTGGAGCCGCGGCTGCCATAGGGCCGGAGAAAAGTTCGATCCTAGAATTGGGTCAAATGCATATACACAAAGAGCAGATTGGGTTTGGACCTTGCTCCGCCCCTATGGCTCCGATTGAGCTCAAATTTGGTACTGAGGTAGCCATTTGAGGTCCCTACAGGCCTGCAAAAAATCGGAGCCCCAGCTGCCATAGGGCCGGAAAAAAGTTCGATCCTAATTGGGGGTAAAATGGCGGATTTCCCTGTAGTTGCGAATTTGGGTTTGGACCTAGCTCCGCCCCTATGGAACCGATTGAGCTCAAACTTGGTATGGACGTAGGCACTCGAGGTCCCTACGCACATGCAAAAAATTGGAGCCGCGGCTGCCATAGGGCCGGAGAAAAGTTCGATCCTAGAATTGGGTCAAATGCATATACACAAAGAGCAGATTGGGTTTGGACCTTGCTCCGCCCCTATGGCTCCGATTGAGCTCAAATTTGGTACTGAGGTAGCCATTTGAGGTCCCTACAGGCCTGCAAAAAATCGGAGCCCCAGCTGCCATAGGGCCGGAAAAAAGTTTCGATCCTAATTGGGGGTAAAATGGCGGATTTCCCTGTAGTTGCGAATTTGGGTTTGGACCTAGCTCCGCCCCTATGGAACCGATTGAGCTCAAACTTGGTATGGACGTAGGCACTCGAGGTCCCTACGCACATGCAAAAAATTGGAGCCGCGGCTGCCATAGGGCCGGAGAAAAGTTCGATCCTAGAATTGGGTCAAATGCATATACACAAAGAGCAGATTGGGTTTGGACCTTGCTCCGCCCCTATGGCTCCGATTGAGCTCAAATTTGGTACTGAGGTAGCCATTTGAGGTCCCTACAGGCCTGCAAAAAATCGGAGCCCCAGCTGCCATAGGGCCGGAAAAAAGTTCGATCCTAATTGGGGGTAAAATGGCGGATTTCCCTGTAGTTGCGAATTTGGGTTTGGACCTAGCTCCGCCCCTATGGAACCGATTGAGCTCAAACTTGGTATGGACGTAGGCACTCGAGGTCCCTACGCACATGCAAAAAATTGGAGCCGCGGCTGCCATAGGGCCGGAGAAAAGTTCGATCCTAGAATTGGGTCAAATGCATATACACAAAGAGCAGATTGGGTTTGGACCTTGCTCCGCCCCTATGGCTCCGATTGAGCTCAAATTTGGTACTGAGGTAGCCATTTGAGGTCCCTACAGGCCTGCAAAAAATCGGAGCCCCAGCTGCCATAGGGCCGGAAAAAAGTTCGATCCTAATTGGGGGTAAAATGGCGGATTTCCCTGTAGTTGCGAATTTGGGTTTGGACCTAGCTCCGCCCCTATGGAACCGATTGAGCTCAAACTTGGTATGGACGTAGGCACTCGAGGTCCCTACGCACATGCAAAAAATTGGAGCCGCGGCTGCCATAGGGCCGGAGAAAAGTTCGATCCTAGAATTGGGTCAAATGCATATACACAAAGAGCAGATTGGGTTTGGACCTTGCTCCGCCCCTATGGCTCCGATTGAGCTCAAATTTGGTACTGAGGTAGCCATTTGAGGTCCCTACAGGCCTGCAAAAAATCGGAGCCCCAGCTGCCATAGGGCCGGAAAAAAGTTCGATCCTAATTGGGGGTAAAATGGCGGATTTCCCTGTAGTTGCGAATTTGGGTTTGGACCTAGCTCCGCCCCTATGGAACCGATTGAGCTCAAACTTGGTATGGACGTAGGCACTCGAGGTCCCTACGCACATGCAAAAAATTGGAGCCGCGGCTGCCATAGGGCCGGAGAAAAGTTCGATCCTAGAATTGGGTCAAATGCATATACACAAAGAGCAGATTGGGTTTGGACCTTGCTCCGCCCCTATGGCTCCGATTGAGCTCAAATTTGGTACTGAGGTAGCCATTTGAGGTCCCTACAGGCCTGCAAAAAATCGGAGCCCCAGCTGCCATAGGGCCGGAAAAAAGTTCGATCCTAATTGGGGGTAAAATGGCGGATTTCCCTGTAGTTGCGAATTTGGGTTTGGACCTAGCTCCGCCCCTATGGAACCGATTGAGCTCAAACTTGGTATGGACGTAGGCACTCGAGGTCCCTACGCACATGCAAAAAATTGGAGCCGCGGCTGCCATAGGGCCGGAGAAAAGTTCGATCCTAGAATTGGGTCAAATGCATATACACAAAGAGCAGATTGGGTTTGGACCTTGCTCCGCCCCTATGGCTCCGATTGAGCTCAAATTTGGTACTGAGGTAGCCATTTGAGGTCCCTACAGGCCTGCAAAAAATCGGAGCCCCAGCTGCCATAGGGCCGGAAAAAAGTTCGATCCTAATTGGGGGTAAAATGGCGGATTTCCCTGTAGTTGCGAATTTGGGTTTGGACCTAGCTCCGCCCCTATGGAACCGATTGAGCTCAAACTTGGTATGGACGTAGGCACTCGAGGTCCCTACGCACATGCAAAAAATTGGAGCCGCGGCTGCCATAGGGCCGGAGAAAAGTTCGATCCTAGAATTGGGTCAAATGCATATACACAAAGAGCAGATTGGGTTTGGACCTTGCTCCGCCCCTATGGCTCCGATTGAGCTCAAATTTGGTACTGAGGTAGCCATTTGAGGTCCCTACAGGCCTGCAAAAAATCGGAGCCCCAGCTGCCATAGGGCCGGAAAAAAGTTCGATCCTAATTGGGGGTAAAATGGCGGATTTCCCTGTAGTTGCGAATTTGGGTTTGGACCTAGCTCCGCCCCTATGGAACCGATTGAGCTCAAACTTGGTATGGACGTAGGCACTCGAGGTCCCTACGCACATGCAAAAAATTGGAGCCGCGGCTGCCATAGGGCCGGAGAAAAGTTCGATCCTAGAATTGGGTCAAATGCATATACACAAAGAGCAGATTGGGTTTGGACCTTGCTCCGCCCCTATGGCTCCGATTGAGCTCAAATTTGGTACTGAGGTAGCCATTTGAGGTCCCTACAGGCCTGCAAAAAATCGGAGCCCCAGCTGCCATAGGGCCGGAAAAAAGTTCGATCCTAATTGGGGGTAAAATGGCGGATTTCCCTGTAGTTGCGAATTTGGGTTTGGACCTAGCTCCGCCCCTATGGAACCGATTGAGCTCAAACTTGGTATGGACGTAGGCACTCGAGGTCCCTACGCACATGCAAAAAATTGGAGCCGCGGCTGCCATAGGGCCGGAGAAAAGTTCGATCCTAGAATTGGGTCAAATGCATATACACAAAGAGCAGATTGGGTTTGGACCTTGCTCCGCCCCTATGGCTCCGATTGAGCTCAAATTTGGTACTGAGGTAGCCATTTGAGGTCCCTACAGGCCTGCAAAAAATCGGAGCCCCAGCTGCCATAGGGCCGGAAAAAAGTTCGATCCTAATTGGGGGTAAAATGGCGGATTTCCCTGTAGTTGCGAATTTGGGTTTGGACCTAGCTCCGCCCCTATGGAACCGATTGAGCTCAAACTTGGTATGGACGTAGGCACTCGAGGTCCCTACGCACATGCAAAAAATTGGAGCCGCGGCTGCCATAGGGCCGGAGAAAAGTTCGATCCTAGAATTGGGTCAAATGCATATACACAAAGAGCAGATTGGGTTTGGACCTTGCTCCGCCCCTATGGCTCCGATTGAGCTCAAATTTGGTACTGAGGTAGCCATTTGAGGTCCCTACAGGCCTGCAAAAAATCGGAGCCCCAGCTGCCATAGGGCCGGAAAAAAGTTCGATCCTAATTGGGGGTAAAATGGCGGATTTCCCTGTAGTTGCGAATTTGGGTTTGGACCTAGCTCCGCCCCTATGGAACCGATTGAGCTCAAACTTGGTATGGACGTAGGCACTCGAGGTCCCTACGCACATGCAAAAAATTGGAGCCGCGGCTGCCATAGGGCCGGAGAAAAGTTCGATCCTAGAATTGGGTCAAATGCATATACACAAAGAGCAGATTGGGTTTGGACCTTGCTCCGCCCCTATGGCTCCGATTGAGCTCAAATTTGGTACTGAGGTAGCCATTTGAGGTCCCTACAGGCCTGCAAAAAATCGGAGCCCCAGCTGCCATAGGGCCGGAAAAAAGTTCGATCCTAATTGGGGGTAAAATGGCGGATTTCCCTGTAGTTGCGAATTTGGGTTTGGACCTAGCTCCGCCCCTATGGAACCGATTGAGCTCAAACTTGGTATGGACGTAGGCACTCGAGGTCCCTACGCACATGCAAAAAATTGGAGCCGCGGCTGCCATAGGGCCGGAGAAAAGTTCGATCCTAGAATTGGGTCAAATGCATATACACAAAGAGCAGATTGGGTTTGGACCTTGCTCCGCCCCTATGGCTCCGATTGAGCTCAAATTTGGTACTGAGGTAGCCATTTGAGGTCCCTACAGGCCTGCAAAAAATCGGAGCCCCAGCTGCCATAGGGCCGGAAAAAAGTTCGATCCTAATTGGGGGTAAAATGGCGGATTTCCCTGTAGTTGCGAACCTCACCTTTAAATGTCAGTTTCTACAAAGAAATAGTTCCAAGATAAATTCATTCATTCACTTGCATGACATGCAGCAGTGATCTCTCACTCTGCAGAACCTAACAACAATCAACTTGCTGTTGTATTAACGTTAAAACAGCGTTACAAAATAAGTATATCATTTTTTTTAATTTTTTTAATTGGACTACTTTAGGGTACAACCACCCGGAAGTAATTCCGAAATGATGTTGACCCAGATGCAGTCTTGCTGTTAACCGATTTGGAATAACTCGTCTCGGAATGGGAAGCTAGGCCCAGTACCCTTTCTGTAAGTGTCAACGGATATTAAATTGTTTTCGAAAAATCATTATTTCATTTTTTTTTTAGATAATAAACGACGGAAATTTGCATTCGAGGAGTGGTGTCAGCGGTTTGTGGACGAAAGTCGAGTCTGTTCCTACGCTCCGTCTTGTCACAGCCACCTATGCCAGATTTTTAGCCAGTTGTCGACCTTTCTGACATAGACAAGGCAAAGGAGTACATTTAAATGTTTTAGTTCGAGGTAATTACTTAATTCAAATGTTTCATACATTTGATTGAAAATGATTAGTAGGATTTAGTAAGCAAAAAAGGGATCTATCCCAACACGGATGGGGACAGTCAAAAAATTACCCCACCACCAAAAATTATTGATGATGTTCTACTAGTATCCTCGCGGTATGGGTTTTCGTCCTAATAATGAGTTTTTAGTTTTGCGGCTACTAAAATCTATTTCATTAAAGAATTCCTGCATATAATATTAAAGTATATCCTCTTTAGTTTTTTTCTTCCTTCTCAGCTTTAATGCATTATTATGAATATTCTTTTCATGTTTACGACTCTGGTCAAGATTTTTGGGGTCAGTAAAACAGCGTCATATGTTTTCGTCCTATTTTATAAATGGGCTATTTACGGATGTGGAAACAAGATTTGAATATAGAAACCAGTCACTTTCAAAAAACAATGATTTACCTTACTTCATATATATATTTCTTAAGTAACTGTTAAAAAATAATTATATAATAACCAATTTGCAAATGGTAAAACAATTTTCAGTACTGAACCTGTAATTCTGTGTTAATCGTTACCTACATAAACAAAAAGGCACTTAATTTTGAAAAAAAAATTAATACACTTCCCCAACCTTTTACACAAGGTTTGATGAGAATGTACCTATTCATTTTATATGGCCTGCAAAGTATTTATAGACTTGAAAGTGAAATATTTTTAAGAATATTTGCTGTATTTTATTTATTCTAAATACAGTAATGACTGGTAAAATATAAGAAACATATAATCTTTATTTGGAAAAAGAAGCTATTTATACTAGAGAAAACCACTTGACAGTCAAGTGACATCAAAATTTGATGTCAAATTACCAATCAACATAGCTAGATTTTATAAGATTCTTCTAGATTTTTTTTAATTGGAGATATACAAAGGTAAAAAAATAGACTTAGCGAAGCACATAAAAAAGTAGCAGCTCAAACTCAAATAATTCTTCTGTTGATAGAATTGACCTGGAACATGTTTGAAAGACTTATTGTGATAGGTATGTTTCTAAACTAAATTTAGACAACGAAAAAATTTATTGTATAACAACCTTTCCTCACAAAATAAGTAAAACACGAATTGGGGTGAAAACATATGACGGACGAAAACATATTCCACAACGATATCATAATTGCAAATTTTGTCTGGTGGTTACATAACCATTTCCGGATTTTTATGTCCCTCTCATTATATATTTGAGAAACATTTTTAAAAAAGAATAGCTTGAACAATTTTTCTTCTACCCTACTGAATGGTTGTTTTTCTAATAAGATACACTTTAAATGTTTCTCTACAAAACCTTTGATTTTGGACAGGTCTGATTTTTGTGAAAACAGGAACAGGTTAAGGAGATTAATTACAATCAATTATGGATGTTTTGTACCACAACCATTTTGTACCACACTTTTCTTACCATGGTATTGGTAATTTTGTACCATGTTATTGGTTGTTTCGTACCATGCTGTGACCAATTTGTATCATGTTGTAGTCATATTGTTATAAACGGCTTTGGAATTTCGAGCAGCTTTGGAATAACTCGGTATTCCGAAACCGCTCGAGCGGTCTCGAGTTGTTTAGGTTAGCTCCACCTACTTCCTGTGACGTCGTAACAGATACGCTAGCTGACATAAAAACCGCTAGAAAATGTTTCTAAAATTCAGAATTAGCTATTTAATCATAATGGAATCAAGGAGAATTGCTTTTGAGGAGTATTGTAGCGAGACATTTGTTGATAACAAGACTACACAGCCCGTTGTCACAGCCGCTTTTGTCGCTCTTGTTATCTCATACAGGGTTTTCCCTCGACTTTCAAAACAGGGGGTCATTTTGCCACATTATGACCCCTATCAAATAAGATAAAGAAGGCTGTCTAGCTATTTTGGGGGTCATTTCCGAAAAGTGGGGGTCCAAATTCAAAGAAGGAGAGGGTCATGGAAAACCCTGCTCATACCTTCAACACCCAGCACAAGAAGATGAAATTCTTTCATCGATGGATAGGGCTAGGAGATCAAAGTTCAAGCACAAGGTAACAAATATCGATTTTGATTTTTGTTTTTCAATTTATACAATAAATGTCAAAGGCTGTCATGCTCCGGATGAAAAAGGAACCTTGATGAAT
This sequence comes from Fragum fragum, assembly GCA_946902895.1. Taxonomy (NCBI): domain Eukaryota; kingdom Metazoa; phylum Mollusca; class Bivalvia; order Cardiida; family Cardiidae; genus Fragum; species Fragum fragum. The sequence continues at coordinate 38,325,284 of OX336381.1, forward strand.
AAGTGCCCATCAATACAGGCTGCTAAAAAACACAGGGCATTTTCAGCGTTTTTTTTATGTCTTATATGTAGTATATAACATATAAGACATAACAAAAATGTTAAAAATACCCTGTGCCAGAAAAAAACCCTTGAATTTTCATTATGGATTCCGATCCTTGTCAGCACCATCTGCTTTCCCTGTCAAATTAGAGTTGTTTACATTTTTTCCCCAATGGTTTCAGGAAAGGTGTTCTTAAAAAATGAAATGATTTTTTTTACTCCTGTTTAGATCAATGTAACTCAAATGCAGGAAATATAGCACAAGTGTTATATTCTTGTAGTGATTTCAAATTCCTCTTCCCGTAACAGTTTGAAAATAAGTTAAACCATGAATGGCTCATGCAACTGCTTTCAATTTGGGCAGACCTTAAGTTTTGTCAATACTTCAGCAATTATTGTTGAAAATGAAGAAGAATGCTAGGAGAAAGCAAAGCCTTTCATTTTTGACAATACTCTCTACCCATTTTAAATTTTTTGAACTTAAGTTGAAGTTGTCATGTTACTATTTTGACCTGTCAAAACAATTCATATAGTATTTGAAAAGCATAACATTTGCACCAGCAAATACTTCTATCTTATTTTCGACATTATAACCCATTCCCACACAGTGACGTTTTACACCCTCTCAAGAAAAAAACTTCTAAAACATTGTGGAAAATGAACAAATTGCTTGTTACAAGGAATATCTTCAATATTTTGAAAAATTTCAAAATAAATTTATAATCTCCAGACTCATAATGAACATGTCTGCAAAAAAATTGTTATTTTAGTTGTGAGAAAACACTATTATTATACCCTCCACAACTAAGTTAGGGGGGGGTATACTGGAATCAGGTTGACCGACTGTTCGTCCGTTTTTCTGTCCCTTCGTTGGACATAATTTGTGTTGTCATCTCCTCCCACAAATTCTGACAAATTTTGCTGAAACATTTCCAAAATCTTTCTTGCAGTGGGAAATGTGCACCTGCAATTTTCATTAAGATTTATCAACTGTTTCAGGAGTTATGCTCCTTTGATTTATTTTCTTATATAATATATATTAAGAATATATATCATTGAATAGGTATACAGATTAAAAATATAAAAGCGGTTCACATGTAAGATTTTATTGGGGGGTATACTGGATTAAGGTTGTCTGACAGTCCGTCTATGGATATTATTTTAAGTCCTCATCTCCTTCCGAAAGTCCAGACCAATTTTGCTGAAACTTTCCCAAAATCTTTCTGGCAGTGGGAACTTGTGCACCTGCATTTTTCATTATGATTTAGCATTTTTTTCAGGAGTTAAATCATAACTCCTGAACAGGTTTACAGATTAAAAAGATAAAAGCAGTTCACATGTTTATTCCAGAACATAAATGCCATGTCGACTGATTAACCCATTCCCACACAATGATGCTTTTAGACCCCCAAAGAGAAAACAGCTTTGGAAAATATTGTGGAAATGAAGAAATTGCGTGTAACTGGCATTCCTTCATTATCTACAATGTTTTCTACCAATTAGTTGAAAATATCCAAAATTTCAACAGCCATAACATTTGTTGTCTGCAATATCTTTCAGTTTGAACCTATCTAAAATTCTGCTGACTGGTAATGGGTTAATGTGCTAAGTAGAAAGTTAAATGAATTTGGCAGGACATCATAAGGAAGTTGAGTTGAACAAAGAGAAAACAATATGGAAGAAATGCCAACATTCTTTATCATAGTCAGTTCACACCAATTAAATAAAAAGTAGTGTACTCTGAAGCAACTTGACAAGTGAATCAACATGATGTTTCGAAATAGCTGACAGTATTTTTGATTCTTAGTCTGCATGATTTACACCTGTCAGTTTCATATACATTAAAAGATCTTGTCACATATGTTAAGTCATCTTAAATTTGATCAACATAATATTTGAGGATGTAATATGTTACTTTGTACAGATTAAAAAGCTATTATGTAATCAATGTTATAAATACAATCAATGTTGTCTAGGTTTAAAGTTCATTCTTTTGGCTCTAACAGAAACATTTCTCCTTATTTATCACATGCAAAACCATTAGACAAAGAAATGGACCTCTTTCATGTTTTCTTTAACTAATTTTGGCTTTAACAAATTGGCCATTCACAAACAGATAAAACAAACTTTCAATGAATCACTTTGTATTACACTAAATTGATATTATTTCAAATAATTGGTCACTAATTAACTCCATAAGTGCTATTTAATTATCATTTAATCATTTACAAAGTAAATTAGCACTTGTAATTATTCCATCTCAGAAGTGCACAGTAAATCATAATGTAAAAAATGATGACAATTACCAAACAACAAAATATTAGACTTGTCCCAAGTTAGTGAAGTAGAATACAACAATTTAAATTGGTGCCATTAAACAGTTCCTTGCTTTAGTTGATATGAAAATATTGCATAAAGGATTTGTTTCATTGTTCACAATGATTTCCCAAGTTCTTTTTCCCTAGAGGTGAGATTCAGTGGGAATGTGTTAAACTTGCTCAGATTTGTTTTCATTTAGTTTTTAATGCCTAGTCTGGGTTGGTTTGATGGCTTCAATTGTAAAAAGATTTGGCCTCAGAATAATGTAAATGAAAGTTTATGAGAATAAATTTGTAATAATCATTTTAATATCTGGGATTCCTGGGGAAAATCGCTATAATATATGCTAGAACAAAGAACGAGGTAGTCACTTTTAGTGCAAATTTGGCTAGTTTAATGCATTGCAGTGTTTCAATACAGTTGATCGATTAACATTTTGTAGTCAGAGAACTTTAGGCCTGTGTGGCATATCCCTTTCACTCATATGTATAAGGTGTATGCTCTACCTTAACTTGGTATTCATACCAAAGCATTTTCTGATGTTAACAAGGCATATAAATGACTCAAGAAAAAAAATTCCAGCTGACTTTTTCCTTTTGTCGTAATAAAAATTCGGAAGATTTTTAGTTATTACCAAGTTGATCACCAGTCGCGACAATAATCCTTTTGGGCATTAGTCTATCACCAATGGCTGAATTTATAAACATACATCTAAATGGGATGAGCAGCTGGAGGCTTGGAAAGCATGTAGTGGTAGTGCTGTGGTGAGAAATACCAGGTGCTCGAGCCCCTGTGATATCCATGTTTAAGGACATATAGGTCAAATGTCAAGGTCTCATGATTGAAAAAAACTGTTTTATATGCTATTTGACTAAAGACAAACTTCAAACAAAAGTTAGGAGTGTGATCTATGCCTGAACAAATATAGCTTTCATTGTGACCTTGCTTTGAGAAAGGTTTATGTTCTTTGAAAGACTGTGACCTTCATTTGAAATTATTGAAATGATATGCGGTATGTTTATTCTTTACCCTGCACTAAATATACTAAATCCATTTTAGCTCGTCCGTGACAAATGTTTTGGAAGGACAATTGTCATTCCCTCCGGTTCAGTGCCCCACTTGTTCAAACTTTATTTCCAGCATAACTGGTGCTGTGTGCTCATATCCCACGACACATGCATTCATTAGGTGATAACCCTTCATCAAGGAAAAACACCTATGATCTGGTCGCTTTTTGATCTAGACCGTCCTTTATGTAAAGATTATATAGATTGTTGAGAGTTGCGGATCTTAAGTCAAAATTACGTCAATCTTTCATTCCATGTGAAAGAAAACATTTAATTGATGAAAAATCAATTTAGAAAAACTTTAACCAAAGGCTTCAACAAAAACTTAAAATTTGCTGATATTTTCTGAATGCTTAGAGCTAGGGCCATCATGTTTCATGAATACACTGATCAGGTGATATGCTTTCACTTTTGATCATTGACTTTGTGAACTAGGACCTTCTTTCTTAGTTGGATAGCAACTGGGGGCTAGGGAGGATGTATTTGGTAGTATGAACTACTGGGGGGGGGGGAACATAATCCTACACAGTTACAACTTTGAAAATCTTTTTCTACAAGATCAAAAGACCTACAGTTCTGATACTTTGTATGTGGGGTCATCTGTAGGACCTCTACAAAGATTGTATAAAATATATATCCAGGGTTATAATCAAAGTTTAACATAGGCTTATAGAATGAAAACTCTAAAAATCTTCCCTGAAACAGAAATGCGTAGAGCTTTGATATTTGGTATACATCTGGTGGACCTCTATCAAGACAGTTTAAATTATTGCCCCGGTATCATAATGAGCCCATCCCCAGATGTAACAATTTTTGCATTAGGCTTATGTAGTGAAAACTGGGGAAAAAACCATCGAAACAGAAAGCCCTAGAGCTTTGATATTTGGTATGTAGCATCATCTGCTAGGCTTTTATCCGTTTTTGTGCTCTGTGGACTAAAGTGACCCATGAGGCCCAATGAGGCCCTATGGGTCTCTTTTTTATTTCAGCAAATGCATTTTTTCCAGGTTAAGAGTAAGAAATACTCGTGGATGACACTACCAGACCTTGGGAATGGACACCATGAAACAGTTCTGACTGTTCCAAAGAAAGTGAGTTGTAATTAAGATAATCATTTATATGAACTTGCTAAATGAATGGTAATCACTCTTTGTTGGTATATGTGCAGTTATGTTGCAGAAATTCACAGTGTCTAAACTTGAACTCTGTCCAAAACACTTGTTTTGAGTTTATTTAGTGAAAATATGGCATAAGTGTTTCATCAAGGGACAGTACTGCATTTGTTCTTTTTCTATGAATTATATACTTTATTATTGAGTCTGTTTGGAGCAAGGCAGTTACTATAAAAAAAAACTTTAGAATATGTGCTTAAGGGGTCCTGACTATATTAAGCTCTGTTGGCCAGCAGGGCTATTGTCATTGTGTTATGTCTTTTGTGTGTCCATGTTTCTGTCTGGATAACTCCATTGGTCTGTCCCTAATTCTTTTCTTTTAACACTTAATTCTCCTCAGGAAGTAAAGAACACAATTTCACAGGAATGATTCTTGGTTGACTCTTTATCAGATTCATTCGGATAAAAACATGGCTTTAATTGGTTGGGCTTTTTTCCATGCATGGTGACATTGTTGACAATCTTCTCAGAAACCAGCGGTTTCTGAAATAACTTTCAAGCACTATAGAGGCTGTGTTTCTGGCTTTAGTAACTTGATATCTGGTCAGACTGATTGTTTCCATGAAAATCCCTGTCAAGTTGGGTTTTGGTCAAGTAGAATCGCTAGGTTAAATTGTAGGAAAACCTTGTTTGCACTTCATCGGCTGCATTTTTGGATCAATTGACTTTGTAATATTTGTTCAGAAAAAATCTCTGTCACGTTTTATATTGGGCCACTTTGTCAAAAATTATGTCACTATGTCTAATCTAAATGAATCTTCTTAGTAAATTACAAGCTTCTTTTTGCAAAAATTTCTAGAAACAGAAAAAAATGTTTGGGCTTGAATTAAAGACAATATTTGATGTACGGCCCAGTTTGGCCAAAATCAGGTCACTTACTTTTTTTGTACTCTTGTATTCATTGATCTCGGATGAATGCTTAAGGGTCAATGGCCCTCTAGTTTGTACATAGCTTCAATTTCAAGGTAACACATATTACAAGTTCCAGGTTGCAAATTAAGCTCACATATTAACCCTTGTCATGCTGTATAAATTACCTTACTGAATTGCTGTAAAATCTAAGGGCTGAAAGCACTGATAGAACTTGTTGTTCAAAAATCAATATTTCTTTTAGAAACCAATTTCATTAACAACTCTGGCAGGAAAAATACAAGCAGGTACAGTAGACCAAGATCACACTGCACTTATATGGAGGCTGATCTTGGTCTACACCTTCTGCAAAAACCGGAATATTACGGGCTCAGCGTGACAAGGGTTAATTTTAAAAACAGATTACTAAATCCTTTATTAAAAAATATCTCCAAAAAGGGATAGAAGTGCAATTAAAAAATATGCTGATAGGTCAAAGGCTAAGGTCATAGCACAGGGTTAAAGTTTCTTGTCTTGACCCAATTTGTCCTTCAACAAATTTTGCAGTTTTTTTTTCACCCGCTTTTTCAGCGAAGGGGATAAAGGAATGGTCTCCATCCGTCATTCTGTCCTTCTGTCCCTCTATCCTTCCCTCATTCTGTCCTTCCGTCACTAAACTTGTCCAGGGCATATCTCTGAAAGTATGATTGATATCAACTTGAACATTCAAAGGTTGTTAGATTGCATTGAGGAGAAGTGCAGTGCACAAGAACCACAACTCTTGCTTGCATAATTTTGGAGTTATTGCCCTTTGTTGTTTTAAAGACTAAGATTTTGTCCGGGGCATATCTCTGAAAGTATAACAGCTATCAACTTGATACTTCATAGGTGGATAGATCTCGTTTAGGTGAAGTGCACTCAAAAACCACAACTCTGGCTTGCATAATTTTGGAGTTATTGCCCTTTGTTGTTTAAAGACTAAGATTTTGTCCCGGTCATATTTTTGAAAGTTAAATAGCTACTAACTTCAAACTTCATAGGTAAATAGATCTCATTGAGGAGAAGTGCAGTGCACAAGAACCACAACTCTTGCTTGCATAATTTTGGAGTTATTGCCCTTGGTTGTTTTAAAGACTAAGATTCTGTCTGGGGCATATCTCTGAAAGTATAATAGCTATCAACTTGATACTTCATAGGTGGATAGATCTTGTTGAGGGGAAGTGCAGTGCACAAGAAACACAACTCTTGCTTGCATAATTTTTTGAGTTATTGCCCTTGGTTGTTTTAAAGACTTAGATTTTGTCCTGAGCAAATCTCTGAAAGTATAAAAGCTATTATAGAACTCATTGAGAAGAAATGCAGTGCACCAGAAGCCTAATCAGTTTATTATCAAGCTTTTACGGTGGGGGATGGCCATATCCGACATTGCTCTTGTTGCTACTGAATGGGAAAGGGTTTTTTAAATTAGAAATTCATGGAAACATCACAAGTTGCATTTCTTGATGGATTAGATGAAACTTGAATATACATTGTGTTTTCATGATATGATCTTGTAAATAATTAGTTCTGTTGTTTTCTAAATCTCTCATTAACTGGTATAGAAAAATTCAACTGAGAGTCTTAAGATTTTCTCTGTAGTACTGTTATTTACCCTTTATCAGATTTCAAGACTTATTTATTTAATTTTTGTAGAGGCATTGAAATATTGAAATTCTTGTGGCAATCTCAAGGCCTTACTTTTATATATTAACATATTTTGTATGAAACTTTTAAGAGCATGACAAAATGGTCCCTATGACTGTTTTAACAATGAGTAGATCACATGAGCACTACCTGCTCATGTTTAGCTTTGGAGATATTTGATAATCTGTTTTCTTCTGTCTGATGTCAAACGTTTTCTATCTCTATATTGATAAAACTTGATCAGAATATTATGATTTTGTCCCATACACTTAAAAGAGGCCTTTGTGACAATTTCTTTGTTTACACTGCCAGGGTTCACACTTTTTTTCATTCTTGGTGAAACTTGGTCAGTATAGTTGTTAGGCTATAAGGATAACCCAATTTATAAGGATAGGCTATACAGAGTTACCAAAGAAAAGGGGTCTGTTGAAAATGGTTTAAGCCTTGTGTACTTCTTGACTCTTTACAAAGAAGACCCACTTCAATGTTTCTGTTCGATGTATGTTCATTAAATAAAGAATCATCTTATCCATCTTGTTGGATTACTAAGTGACTGTAAAAGAATAAGATTTATTATTTTGTCCCATTACAGAATGGTGATGGTTACCTGATAGTGGTGCCAGTAGAGAAGTTTTTCCCAACTCTTGACAGCCTGCATGAAAGTACCGGACATGCTAGAACCTTCACAATGTGGAACAAGGTACTCATTGAAGTATGGATGAAATTAGCACATTTTGACGAATTTCAGCCATAAATTTTGTTAAACTATAGTCATTTATTTAAAGTATCAATAGAATAATGATGAATCAAGTCATCTCAACCCATTCTCACATGGCAAAATTTTAGACTGATCCAAATTCACAGGAGTTGTAGACAATAATGTAAAACTTATGAAATTTAGGATTTTATTTTCATTTTGCATTAGGGGTAGAAAACATTGTGGATAATGAAGAAATTGCATGTAACAAGTAATTTCGTCATTTTCCATTATGTTTTCCAAAGCTTGATTTTTTTGGGGCATACAAAAGGATCACTGAGTGGGAATGTGTTTAGAGTATTTTTTCATATTAACCATAGATATCAACTAGTCTTAGTTGGGATGAATCAAAGTTGCGGAGGTGATTCATTTTTAATTTTAAGCTACACTGACAAATAGATATCGAGCTTTTATAATGCATTTGTGGCTGTTGTGCGTCTGTTTGTGTTACAGTCCTTCAAATTTGATCTTAAAAATCATTTCCTCAGAAAGTATTGAATAGAATTCTAACGATTGGGGGATGGCTACTTTCAAAATCTTATATGTAACCAATGGGTTGTTTTCACTCAATTTTCTTAGAAATGAACATAGGTGACCCTGTATCAGATTCCTTAAGAAAATTGATTGGATGAAATACATGGCTTTTATGGACAAACTCAACCAAAATTTTACAGGAATGATCTGTTGATGATTTCAACAAGAATTTTGATTGAAAGCAAGCAAGGAAAATAAGTGTGTGTGTCTGTGGGTGGGTGGGTATGTATGACCATAAATGGTACATACCGAAAACATTGAAAGTTTCTGATAAACAAGTTACTAGATATCAACCATCTTTCACAGAAATGAGCCATGTGAGACTATTTTTTTCAGATTCTTGAAGTCTATGGCTCGCTGAAAAAGTGTGTCTGTAATTGGCAGGGCTTCTGTCTATTTATGGTATTTAGCGAGTGAAAATTTGAAATTATGTTTCTCAGGTTTCAGAGGGTCTAAGAAGTTTGTTTTTGGTTATATATCAGATTTACATAAGAAATTCAAATAGGTTTGAAAATAAAGCTTACAAGGGTTGGCCAGATTGAGATCACAACGATGCAAGGGAAATACATTTTAATATTTAGTGTCGTTTTTTGAGCAATGATATACAAAAAATGTGCAGGTCAACTCTTAAAAATAATCAATAGGTAAATTAATGAGCCCTGTCATCTATTCAGGATAAGATTTTCATGTCTGAACAGGGCAAAGAGAGCTGAATCAACTTCACTTAAAGGAATGAAATGAAATAACAGTAATGTTTTAGTGATAAACCTTCTACTGATAATAGCAATTTCAGGTACAAACAGTTATTTCATTGTCAAGAAACTTTTTTGGGCAGAAGTTGTATTCATCATCGTTAAAAAAAGTAGCTATGACCGGAAAATTTGAAATAACCCACCATCTTATAGCATGTCTGTTCACTGCTATTTAAGTTGTCTCTGACACATTGCCCTTGCTTTATTGGTTGATTCTATTACTAATCTATTTTCAGGTTGTGTCAACATATGCAGGATTACCACGATCAGCAGTAAAGAAGTTTTTGGAAGGGTGTCTTAGTTGTCAGTGTAGGGCATCTCAGACAAACGAAGCAGAGCCAAGACCTATTGTGGCTGATGAAGTCTTTTCCAGAGTACAGGTAGGGTTTGATTATTTATTAATTATAAATGATCTAAATGCGTAAAAAAACTGAAAAATGCTGTTAAAGATGGTTTGCACAGATCTATAATCTTTTCCCATACAAACATTGTTGACAATGTCAAATTTACTTGAATAACGCAATTTCTTCACTATTAAGAAATTGATTGTTTCAATTTTTTTTATACATTGTACAAGGTACAAGATATTAACTACTCTAGCAGGGAGATGAATTTCATGAAGTTTGTATTGTCATTTTGAACCCATTTCACTTAGAACTACGCTGTTAGTTGGTAATTTATAACTGAAGAATTGGTGAAAATTCCTTGAGTTTTCAGTTCCAAGGGGCATTGGCTAACAGGCTATGTACATGGTGTTGTGTCCATTATCCATCACACCATCTATGAACTAATAACCAGATTGTTTAGAAGAATTGTGGTAAGATTGAAATCATGGCTTTGATGGGCAGAGCTTATTCAAATGTATGGTAAAGTCTTGTAAAAACTTTCACTCTTTTAACCAAATTCCACAGGAATGGCCCTTGGGTAACCCTCTTTTAGATTCCTTCAAAGAATTATGATCAGATGAAAAAAGGGGGTAAATTGATCATAAACCTAGCAGCTTGAGGCTGGGATAGAATGCAGTGGTATCACTGGTGTGATATATACCTGGATTCCATTTTGAGGTGCTCCAGCCACCGCAATATGACTGTAATACTGATAAAGGTGGTGTTAAAGCCAATTCAAGTAATCAGTTCTTGGTCTTTTTTATCAGATGACAAGATATTTCTGTATATATGGTGAAGCCTTTAAAAAATGGATTTCAACAAAATTTCACAGATGCCCCTTTATCAGATGTCTTGAAAGAATTTAAATTGGATGAAAAACATGGCTTCAATGATCAGGCCTAATTTTCATATATGTGAAAGCTTTGACAATATTTTGCTTAGAAACCAGTTGATGGATTTCAAACCAATTTCTTTGGATTGATCCTCTGGCAATTTTTTTTGAGATTCCATCATTTAATTTTGGTTGGATGAAAATATGGCCTTTTTGGTTGTGGCTTATGTCCATATATGGTATCCAGTGATTTTTTTCTTCAAAATTTGTGAATAAACTTTTTGTCTGGCTTAGTAATTGAATTGACTTTTTTAAAACCATGAAAAGGTTAAAATATTAAATGATTTCATTTGCAAGATTTATTTGCCACACATGGCGACTATGATTCCTGAAAATACCTTTTGCTTCATCAGTATAATCAGGCCTGTAGTGCAATACAGACGCTTAATTGCCTCAAGTTCTAGTATTTCTTTTGTCTTGTCCTTCACCAGTGGAAAAATATGCCAGAATTTTTTTTATTCCAGGTGGACCTGATAGACATGATATCTAGACCTTCTGGAGATTATAAATACATATTACATGTAATGGACCACTTCTCAAAGTTTCATTTGTTACATGCCTTGGAAAGAAAAACAGCTGAAGAAGTAAACAATGCTTTAACAAGAATGTTTGGAACAATTGGTCTCCCAACTATTCTCCAGACAGACAATGGATCTGAATTCAGCCAGTTAGCAAAGATATTTGAAAGTAAGTCCTTAATCTTTTTTGGTTTGTACCCTACAATATTGAAACTTCACACAATTAGTGCCAATGATGCAATGAAGTGCCCTACCAATATGGTCATGCAGGTTAAAGGTCAAGGTCACAATTGAACTTCTGTTGAAAACTGTTTCCAAGCTGTAAGTCAAGAACAAATTGAGCTACAACTTTGAAACCACATACTATGGTTTCCAATTACCAAAGGAATAGTCATATTGTTTATCAGGTCAAAAGGGTTAAAATTCAAGGTCACATTTAATTTCGTTGAAAACTGTTTCTGTGCTCTAAGTCATAAGCCATATGACTACAACCTAAAAAAACATTGAATACATGTTGTCTATGACAAAAGAAGGTGCCCATTGTGGGGAGGGGCTGAAGGTCAGTCATCTGAACTACTTTAATGACAGTAAATGGGGAGCGGGCATATGAGTGCTTTGCGACAGTTCATGTTTTTGTTATCAAAAATGTAAAATAATCAAAGAAAAGATTAATTATGAACCTTTTTTTTTAAAGATTTTGAGTTTTCAATAGTTGACCTGTACAAAGGCCAGTTGATATATTAACATATGAAAAGACAGCTTCTTTGTTCATAAAACTGCAAACATATAATTTTTTATCAACTCATTTGAGAGCTAAATGCACAGTTTTCTTTAAATTATGATTCACATAAATCCTACTATTTATGCAGATTAACGAAATTGCTGAAAACACTGTTTTTTTTAGATACATATATATATAAAATTGAAACTATGGTCAAGTTCTCAATTGACAACCAAACAAGTTTTACAAGCTTAGGTTGTGGAGCAAGTTATTTTCACTATGTTGGATGAATTTAATAGCCCCCCCCCCCCCCCCTTGTTAAGATTTGGGGCATACTATTTTAACAATGTCTGTCTGTGATCAGTAAAAATAATTCAAGAACATTTTGCTAATATTCAAACCCCATTCAAGATAAATGGCTCATATTTGGAACATAGGTTCTGTATATCAGTATGAGTTAGATGTAAGGTCAATGGCATCCATTAAAGTCAAGGCCACTTTTCAAGGTCACATATTAGAAAGAAGGGTGCTAAGGGTACATGTTGTTTCAAATACACATATTGTTTTAGACTGGCCTGGAGCAGGGAAAGTAAAGATCATCCATGGAAGACCTGCTCATCCCCAGAGTCAGGGTCTGGTGGAGAGGGGACATCGCTTGGTCCAAGACAGACTAGCTATATATGAGTCAGAATGGCGAAAGGAATCAACTGACAAACCATTTCTTTGGCACTTGAGGCTTCCAGTCATTCAATGTGAGTTTCAATCTCAATTTTAGTTATCACGCACAATCCTGTCTTCTAAGCCAAACTTGAGGAAAAAAAATGAAAACGTTGAAAATGGTAAATTGCAATTTCTTCAATATCCACAATGATTTATACACAAACAAGCAAAAAAATAATCAGGAGCATTAGTTGATACATCAAGAACTGTTGTACTGGGGGAATAATGAAGGATCCTGACGGAATCCTTAGCCTGAGATAGCTTGGGTCCCTTCCAATTTTCAGGGATCCTAGGATTCCCTGGACACTTTAATCGACTCCTGGTTATACTATTAGCTTCATTTTTAAGCCCCTCCCCCTCCAGCATCAAGATATAAGATCTGGGACATATTGTTCTGTTAGCTCTCAGGTATTTCCATCTTTCTGCAAAACTTGTTAACCCAAAGAATTGAAAATGCCAGTAATTTTAAACCATTTAATTATAAATTACTTAACACGTTACCAAGCAAAGAATATTTAGCCAGTCAAAATTCAAGAAAGATGCAGACAACAGTTTACTAGCTCATGAAATCTTAAAAAACTGTCTTTTGGGGTAGGTAACAATGCGGATAATGAAGAAATATCTTCATTTTACACAATGATTTTTTCTTGTGGTTGTCAAAAAGCGTCATTGTATGGGAATGGGTCAACATGTGTAGCCCATTTCCTATTTATGATGGGCATCAGCTGATTTCAATGTCATCTATCAGGGTATTGTTTTGAAAATGGCAAAGAGAAATTTCCTGATAAGGGGGTTTAGCAACAATATCAGTTTTATAGCTCAACAGAACACATTCATTTCCTTTATTTTGATTTAACTTCTTGAAAATACATGTATTTTTTTTTGTCATAAGATTTGCCTATTTATTTATTAGCAGTAATTTGAGTCTATAAAATGTCTCAAAAATTGTTATGTCTGAGTTTGAATTTGGCATACAGTGTTAAAATGTCCACCTGTGTGAACTTTATTTTTCAACAATGCATTTCTAATCTTTTTTTTGGCCACTGCCATAGCAAAGTGGTAGTTCCTAGGACTCATAGTCCTGGGGTCCTGGTTCGATCCCTGGTCATGGCAAATATCCTATCGAACATTTGTCTCCAACAAAGGGGTAGATAATCGTAAACCTGAGTGGGATGAACAGCTGGAGGCTTGGAAAGGATGTACTGGTTTGAGAAATACCTGGAATTCATAGAAAGGTGCTCCAGCTGACACTATATGACTGAAATACTCATAAAAGTGGAGTTAAACTCAAAAAAGTGGAGTTAAATTCCAATTAATCAATCTAATGTCATTAAATAGCAAATCATCAGCTTTGAACACTTAAGTTAAAACAATATTTTGAGGTTGTCTCAAAGTTCAACTAGTTCAAACTGCCGCTGGAGGCTTAACCACTTAACAATGGAATGCCCACGTCATAAAAATAGTTTTTATGTATTTCTTGAATATTGCAAATTTTATTCAAATTGTATGGAACGCTGTCAAAAGCATGCTATTAAACCCATTACCACTCAATTCCACTTTTTAAGTATCAGATAAAATCTTTGGAAAAATTGTGGACATTGAGGAAATTCCTCATTGTCCACAATGTTTTCTACCCATCAAGGGAAAGATTTTCAAAAATCAATCATGCTTATCTATCTTACAGTCTTTTTAGTACTTTGATTTTCTTATCTGTAGAGCACAAAAAATTTGAAGTGTTGCCTTTCCTTTTTATATTTTCATGACTCAATATTTTAGTAGTTCTCTGAATGGTACCATGTTTATTCATAAATGAAGTGGTACTTAATTCATTTATCAGACCAGATTAATACAGCCCATACTTCCACAACAAAGCAGATGCCATATAAGATTGTATTCGGACGAGAACCTAAATCCTTACCGCTGTTTGGTCAGGAAGTTTCTGTTACAGAGGAGAGAGATTCTGGTGACAGTTTTTCTACAGCATATGATGACTGTAGTGACAATGAAACTGAGGTAAAACACTCTTAAAAACTGATTAAATTATGGACTTCTGTCACCTGATCTTATCATCTTTCTTTCCATTAGAACATTATAAGGGTAAGCAAAATTAGAGGAGGGAATATAATATTGTTTATCTAGTTGATTGTTCAGCTTGAATTGTTCCAAAAAGAGAACTTGTTATTGTCATAGCCTAGCATATATTTGCTTTTCATATGGCACATGTTGGCTCCACTGTCTGAATACAACGAGCTATTGCCACATTGTGTCTGTAGTACGGACATGTGTGCATCCTGCAGTCCGATAACTTTTTCTTTAAAATCTTCTCAGAAAGTACTGGACAGAATTCAACCAAACTTCAAAGAAATGATTGGTGGTGACCCTTTATCAGATTCCTAATAAGAATTTCGATCTAATGAAAAACATGGCTTGAATTGGCTAATTTTCTTATTCCTGCATAAAATATGGCTCAGATAGAAATTATGGATTTTAGGAAGGGGGTGGGGTATCTCCATTATGGTATATAGATAAATTTTGAAAATCTTTCCTTGCAAACTGCAGGATTGTCTTTAACCAAATTTCTGAGGTATGATGAGTAAATAGAGGCTGGCGGAGCCAATCGGGAGCTCAAGTGCCTTTAGTTAATATTTCTGCGTCTTTTTAAATTTACAAAACACATTCACTTGAAACTAAGAATGTATGTTCCCTATCAAAAGAGCAATATATACCAACAAGGGGAATAACTCCTAATTCATTTCTCAAAAAATAATGCCCCTTTTAAGAGGCATTACCCATCATCAAGCACTTGAACAGCTGATCATTGGCATTTGCAAGCGGCTCTTGTTATTAAAAAGTAAATTCGCTGCCAATAAATCAAAACCTATGTATGGTGCTGTTTAGCTCAACTGAGCACAAAGTGCGAAGTGAACTATTGTGATTGGTTGTAGTCCGACCGTCAGTACGTCCATCCGTCCACAATTTCTTTAAAAAAAATTCCTACGTCAGTAGGCCAATCAAGCTGAAACTTTGCAGTGGTATTCCTTGGGTGAAGTTCTACAAAATTAATTACGTGAAAAACTCTGGTTGCCATGGCATTTGAAAATGGGACAATGTGAGATTGTAAAATCATAACTCTGGGATAAAACATTGCCCTGCCTCAGAGGTCCAAAATTTTGAAAAACACCCAATAAGAGCAACTTTAAAAGACTTTTCCTTCTGAAATAAATGAGAAGAACATTCATATTTGTTATGTTGCATTACTATATATAGATATTTACTATAGTACATGAAAATATGCCCTTAGGATAAAAAAAGTCTCTGCTCCAGGGGTTGAATTGTGTAAATGGCTTAATTTGAAAGAATTCTTTTTCTTAAATATAGTGCCAAGAGTATTTACATTAAAAAATAGCATAACATTATTGTTATCTACCATGTTTATATCCTTTGCCTTCACAAGGCATCAAAAGTTATAAAAAACACTCAATAAGATATCTTTCTCTCCCAATGTATCAGTTGTAATGCATTCATATTAAGTTAATATTTCATCCAGGTTGATCTCAACCATGGTTGCTAAAATTATATACATTGTGTCAACATGTCATGTCCCAGTCCAAAGGGCCCCAAGTTTGGTAAAATGCTGAATTAGAGCAATATCAAATTCTTCTCCTTTTAACACATTTAAAGAAGTTGCTGATGGGAATTAAAGCTTGATTTATATCTAAATACAAAGACTTTTTAGAATTGAAAACAATGCGAGAAATGGGACATTGCTTGTAACAGCAAGTTCTCCCTTTCTTACAATGTCTTTTTAAACCTATTTTGCTAGAGGGCATCAAATGTGGGATAGTGTGGTAATTGATTAAACTATAAAGCCAAAGGCATTCATATTTATTGGATAGTATTACTAAATAGTTTTGTACTATACCCAAAATCTTATATTTGTTTTATTTATTTTGCTCACACTGTGTCATTTTTAAACAAAAAAGTACTGTAATTTTGAGATGCCTCAGGTGAGCAATTTAGGACCATCATGGTCCTCTTGTTTAGCTCACCTGATCAGGGGGCGCTTTAGGGACATTGGCTCAATTTTTCATGCTGGTGTGAGTAATACCAGGATTCCATTGTTAGGTGCTCCATCCGCCGCAGTGACATGACTGAAATACTGTTTAAAAGTGTAGAACCCCATTCAGTCAATCATAAAATACAAGTGATAATAGGTCTTTGTATGTGTTAAGAATGACTCTTCATTTTCTGGGACAAGACTTAGATTACCCGGTCTAGTTGGAGCAAAACAAAGTCATTTCTGTTATTTTACTTCTATAATCATCAACTTGGGTTAGAGCTTTAGGGCCAAAGGCCCTTTTGCTTAAAAATACACTATTACCCATTACTCAGTTTTGCTCCCTGTATAAAAGCACAGCTCAAGTTTCATTGCAACATATGTAAATATGTTTCTTATTATTTTTCAATATTTTTAGGTCACCTGACCGAATGGTCATGGTGACCTATTGCGATCATCGTTTGTCCGTCGTGGTGCGTCGTCCGTCGTCCGTCGTGTGTCGTGCGTCGTCCATTAACTTTTATACATTTTCATCTTCTTCTCAAGAACTACTGGGCGGATTTTAACCAAACTTGGTAGAAAGCATCATTGGGGGATGCCAATTCAAGTTTGTGAAAATAGGGGTTCTGGGGGTCAAAGGGGCCAAAATAGGGGCCAAAAAGGGGTAATTTTTGGTACTTCTTTAAAATTCTTCTTCTAATAAACCGTTAATGCCAGAGCTTAAATATTTTGTGTGCATGACAACTAGGACAGGTATATTATAAATTGTGAAATTCATGCCCCTGGGGTCATGTATGGGGCCACACCCAGAGGTCAAAGTTCATCATGTTAAAAAATTCACATTTTCATCTTCTTCTGATGAAGTACAAAGCCAATTTCAAACAAACTTGTTGAAAAGCATCATTTGGTAATGGTTATTTGGATTTGTGAAAATAAAAAGGCTGGGGGGGCCCTAAAATGGGGACCAAAAGGGGGTCATTTTTGGTAACTTTTAAATATTTCATCTTCTTCTCAAGAACTACTGGGCGGATTTCAACCAAACTTGGTAGAAAGCATCATTGGGGGATGCCAATTCAAGTTTGTGAAAATAGGGGTTCTGGGGGTCAAAGGGGCCCAAATAGGGGCCAAAAAGGGGTAATTTTTGGTACTTCTTTAAAATTCTTCTTCTAATAAACCGTTAATGCCAGAGCTTAAATATTTTGTGTGCATGACAACTAGGACAGGTATATTATAAATTGTGAAATTCATGCCCCTGGGGTCATGTATGGGGCCAAACCCAGAGGTCAAAGTTCATCATGTTAAAAAATTCACATTTTCATCTTCTTCTGATGAAGTACAAAGCCAATTTCAAACAAACTTGTTGAAAAGCATCATTTGGTAATGGTTATTTGGATTTGTGAAAATAAAAAGGCTGGGGGGGGGGGTCATGGGGGCCTAAAATGGGGACCAAAAGGGGGTAATTTTTGGTAACTTTTGAATATTTCATCTTCTTCTCAAGAACTACTTGGCGGATTTCAACCAAACTTGGTAGAAAGCATCATTGGGGGATGCCAATTCAAGTTTGTGAAAATAGGGGTTCTGGGGGTCAAAGGGGCCCAAATAGGGGCCCAAATAGGGGCCAAAAAGGGGTAATTTTTGGTACTTCTTTAAAAATCTTCTTCTAATAAACCGTTAATGCCAGAGCTTAAATATTTTATGTGCATGACAACTAGGACAGGTATATTATAAATTGTGAAATTCATGCCCCTGGGGTCATGTATGGGGCCACACCCAGAGGTCAAAGTTCATCATGTTAAAAAATTCACATTTTCATCTTCTTCTGATGAAGTACAAAGCCAATTTCAAACAAACTTGTTGAAAAGCATCATTTGGTAATGGTTATTTGGATTTGTGAAAATAAAAAGGCTGGGGGGGGGGGGTCAGGGGGCCCTAAAATGGGGACCAAAAGGGGGTCATTTTTGGTAACTTTTAAATATTTCATCTTCTTCTCAAGAACTACTGGGCGGATTTCAACCAAACTTGGTAGAAAGCATCATTGGGGGATGCCAATTAAAGTTTGTGAAAATAGGTGTTCTGGGGGTCAAAGGGGCCCAAATAGGGGCCAAAAAGGGGTAATTTTTGGTACTTCTTTAAAAATCTTCTTCTAATAAACCGTTAATGCCAGAGCTTAAATATTTTGTGTGCATGACAACTAGGACAGGTATATTATAAATTGTGAAATTCATTCCCCTGGGGTCATGTATGAGGCCACACCCAGAGGTCAAAGTTCATCATGTTAAAAAAATCACATTTTCATCTTCTTCTGATGAAGTACAAAGCCAATTTCAAACAAACTTGTTGAAAAGCATCATTTGGTAATGGTTTTTTGGATTTGTGAAAATAAAAAGGCTGGGGGGGGGGGGCAGGGGGCCCTAAAATGGGGACCAAAAGGGGGTAATTTTTGGTAACTTTTGAATATTTCATCTTCTTCTCAAGAACTACTGGGCGGATTTCAACCAAACTTGGTAGAAAGCATCATTGGGGGATGCCAATTCAAGTTTGTGAAAATAGGGGTTCTGGGGGTCAAAGGGGCCCAAATAGGGGCCAAAAAGGGGTAATTTTTGGTACTTCTTTAAAAATCTTCTTCTAATAAACCGTTAATGCCAGAGCTTAAATATTTTGTGTGCATGACAACTAGGACAGGTATATTATAAATTGTGAAATTCATGCCCCTGGGGTCATGTATGGGGCCAAACCCAGAGGTCAAAGTTCATCATGTTAAAAAATTCACATTTTCATCTTCTTCTGATGAAGTACAAAGCCAATTTCAAACAAACTTGTTGAAAAGCATCATTTGGTAATGGTTATTTGGATTTGTGAAAATAAAAAGGCTGGGGGGGGGTCTGGGGGCCCTAAAATGGGGACCAAAAGGGGGTAATTTTTGGTAACTTTTGAATATTTCATCTTCTTCTCAAGAACTACTGGGCGGATTTCAACCAAACTTGGTAGAAAGCATCATTGGGGGATGCCAATTCAAGTTTGTGAAAATAGGTGTTCTGGGGGTCAAAGGGGCCCAAATAGGGGCCAAAAAGGGGTAATTTTTGGTACTTCTTTAAAAAAATCTTCTTCTAATAAACCATTAATGCCAGAGCTTAAATATTTTGTGTGCATGACAACTAGGACAGGTATATTATAAATTGTGAAATTCATGCCCCTGGGGTCATGTATGGGGCCACACCCAGAGGTCAAAGTTCATCATGTTAAAAAATTCACATTTTCATCTTCTTCTGATGAAGTACTAAGCCAATTTCAAACTAATTTGGTGAAAAGCATCATTGGGTACTGATCATACAGATTTGTGAAAATTAAAAGGCTGGAGGTCAGGGGTGCCTAAAATTGGGACCAAAAGGGGGTCATTTTTGGTAACTTTTAAACATTTTCATCTTATTCTCAAGAACTACTGAGGGGATTTCAACCAAACCTTTTTCTAATTCTTTCAAACAATATCACTTGTCTTGGTGCTCTTTTACTCAGGTGACCGTTAAGGCCCACTGGGCCTCTTGTTAGATTAACCCTGAAGGCAGCACTGCTGAGGGTTTAATTTTCACAAATGATGAGACATCTGGTGGTTGTTTACAAGCTGAAATACCACAAACAAACAATGTAAGCATAAATACTTTATGATTTATCCATACTAATCCATGCCTTACCTATACTTATTAATGAAACCAAAGATTTTTATGTCCTTGCTATAAAAGAGAAGAAAGCCACATAGAGTTATAGTCACCCTCTATAAATGGGCATATATGTAAAAACAGGCTTGAATGCGTGTGTCCAATGTAACAGAAGTATCTCTTCTACATTTCTTTATAGTGTTGGAAAACGCTTAACCCTAGTTCTCGTAATTTTAATTGGTGTGCACAGATATATTTACATTTCTGTTTTCTGACTATGTCCCGCTGCTGTCATATCTCAGTAGCACATCAGACTCCCAGTCTGGGGTGTCATGGGTTTAATCCTGGGTGGTAGCACATATCCTTTCCAACATTTGTCTCTTACCAATTGGTTGATAATCATAGAACCCCATTTAAACAAACAAATCTGACTATGTCCGTTTTGATTTCAGACTTCAAGAGCACTCTGTAGGGAAGAGAACGATACAGACCCTGAGAATAATGCTGAACAGCACACAAACAAGGTCAGTTTTATAACTATTAAAATTATTTTTTGATCCATACAACTTTTTTTATACACATATATACTTGAAAAAGACTCAAACTCCTTGTAAATGCTTATTATGAAATATCAAATGCATCACATCAGAAAACAACAAACCTTGCTCTTGAGAGGGATTTTTTTTAATTATTTTTTTATAAATATGAGTTGACTTTATTAAATCTCTATGAAGCAGACTAGTTTTATACAATTTCTGATTTATTGAAAAAAAGTGCCAATTTCAATAACATTGACCCAATAAACTTTAGAAACATGCTTTTAGAACTTTTCCACTTGTAAAATAATGAAAGTCTAATCCAATGATTAACCCTTTACTGTATTGCAAAAAATTTATACTGGCCAAGATTCATTGGTTTGCAGACAAAAATTAAAAGTTGACTTTAGTTGAAAAATAATCATACTGCATGGAAGAAAAATTGAAATTGTGGAAGAAGAAATAATTGCTTGTAAGAAGGATTGTTAGCTCTGTCAGCCGAAGGCCAGAAGAGCTATAGTTACGGCATGTTTCCTCTTCAGTGTCTGTTTATCCCTACATCTGTTCATCTTTTTACTTTTCCTTGTTAACACTCCATAGAATGGGATTCTCTTCAATCAACAGAAGGATTGTACTATCATAAGGATTATTCCGTTTGAAATTGGGTCTGATCTGTAAGAAACACAGGAAAAGGGGCCTTATGAAAAATTCTTTTAAAAAACTCCTTGTTAATGCATAAAGTCCACAGTTTGCATCACATAATGTTCAGATTTCCGCAGACTGATTGTACAATCAAAATGATTTTTTGTTTTGTTCTAAGTTCCAATGGCCACTTCTTAGATACCAGTGGATGGATTTTAACCAAATTTTACAGGAATGATCCTTTATCAGATTCCTTTAAAGAATTTTGATCAGATGACAAACACGGCTTAAATAGTTTCATCTTATGACATTTCGGTAAGACTGGTATCGTCTTGATAATTCGATTGGTTTGTGATTTAAGGGCATAAATGCATATACAGTCGAACCTGTCTTAAGCAAGTGGTCAAGGGATTTTCCAAAATTGCTTGCTTAAGACAGGTGCTTGCTTAACACAGGTCAGCCTGTCAAGGTGGTGGCCGGATATTTGTATAACAAAAAGATTGGGTGGCTAGAAAGTATTCATATTCATAGTAAATAAATAACAAGAAAACAGCTCATTCAAACATTTCTTTTAAAATTTTGGTAGAATACTGGTAGGCCTATATGCTCATGAAGTGGGTTAGATTATCAATCGAAATTAAAAAGGTTCAAATCGGGTTAAATTACTCGAACGGTCGAGATTATTTTTTGCAAAGATCAAACAATTGACATAATATTGGCCGGTCAATTGAGGAACTTTATTGCGTAAAACACTATATTGCAATTAAATTCAAGTAGGAATCAAGTCAGAATTAGTCTTTGGGCGAGTTTACTCTTTCTCACCTCTAAAACTGCAAACAGACTCTGTACGAAAACGAAAAAAGATTACTTTCCGAGAACAGTTATTTCGATCGTCATACTCGATTAATCTTTTTTGATAAAGTTTGAATATCATATGCATAAATTTCAATCACTGATTAAGAGCAACATAACAAAACTAGGCATTTTGATGACTTCGTTGTTATCCACAAAACACCTGTTAATTGGCGACGCGTGTGAATGTTTATATGATGTTGACACATCCAAAAACAATTATGCGCCGTGATAATTACTTATCCGTGAAAATTGCCATCGGTCTGAAATTGACCGTAAACTCAGGTTATTTCGAAGAATGGGACACGATTTTGACAGCCGTTGACCGCGTTTTAAAGGTGCTTGTTGAATACAGGTAAAATTTAGTGTAAATGAGATCGGGGGGACATTGAACTGGCCGTTTATGACAGGTGCACGCTGAATGGAGGTGACCGGATGACCAGGTTTAACTGTACATAATTATGACCTTAGCTATTAGCACAAGCAAATTTACCTAAATTTCAACCCACACTTTGAAATTTTACAACAATTTCAGAACAGAAATCATTTTACAATTAGAATAGAGTGTTGGTAAAATATTCTTTAATCGATTACCAATCATTCTATTCATAGGACTGTATCGAATAGGGCCGTAATGGTAAATCAACTTTTTTTTTCGCAGGTATTTTTTCAGAGATACTTCAGAAATTAATAAAATGCCATACAGTCTCTTGGGAATTCATGAACTTGGGATTAAGTTTTTGGGTCCTGCTCATGTGAAAATAAGATGACGCAAAAGATTACCTGATTTACAATAATTATAAGTTGCATACCTAATTTTATTACAAATATAACACATACACTTTACAATAACAGACAGACCATCAGAAAATCAGACAGTCTGCATTGGAACAGTTAAAGAAACTTAGACAGAAAAAGACAACAAAAAAACCAAGAAAGGTCCACCAGCCAATCAAAGTTGGTAGTTTTGTAACACTTGCGGTACCAGCTGAATACCGCCATAAGTGTGATCTACGCAGACTGCCTGGTATTGTTGTCAATATGAGAGGCCAGCAGCAGCCTTCATATATGATAAGGTTGGTTTTGGGCTCCATGACGCTTTCAGCTTTTCTTTGAATCATGCGAAAAAACTTAAACCAAAACCTTAATAACCAGAAAATGAACCTTTTCTTAAAGGGACCTCATACAGTATATCATTTGAGACCAAATACCATGACCCTCAACCTTGACCTTTGCAGACATAAACATTAGCTTTGCATATATTTATCCAATTTCTTGCACTGTAAAATTCAATTAACACACTCATGTTCATACTCTCAAAAGAATGGCTTTCTTTTGAAAGCATTCAGCTAAACCTAGATTTGCGACATAGACCTAAGTCTCTTAAAATGTAAATTGCAGACCCACTCATATACTTTAGACCATGAAATATGGTGTATTCGCTCATTAAGTGATAAGAGACTATTGACTTATGTGACATTGACCTTGAAAATTGGTTGAAAAGGCTTTCATTTTTAAAAAAGGACCTAAAAATCCTATGGACCTGTTCATTACTCTGTTTCAGAACGGAGTATTGTCTTGTAGATGGGTGGTACAGGCCTGACTCTGTACAGATGTTTGATGGAAACCTCCCTCTGGTTGTTGAAGGATGGGAGCACCTCCAAGCCTTGCCTCTACGAATGGCTGCAGCTATGCACAGGCAACAAGACAAACCTACAACCAGATGCGGGTGTAAAAAGGGCTGCCAAAAAAATTCTTGCAGATGCCATAAGCACGGGAATGTGTGTACGTCCTCCTGCCATGCAGGTCGACCCTGTACAAACAGGTATGCTTTGTTTGTCTCGAGTTACTTATAATACAAAAAAGTGGCAGAGTTTTCTGGTTAACATTACTATGATTTTGTTGTTGGATTAACTTGGCAGCAAGACACCAGAAAAACTGCTGTTGTAAGATTTATTTTTGCGCAGGCAATTGTGAACTTGAGGTATATTGTTTTACCAGTGAGTTTGTCTTACAACATTTTTGTCACCAAGTCAAATATTTTACATGTCAACTTAACAATTTCTTGTTAGTTAAAATTATTTTACTTCATTTTTAGCTCAAAGATGCATCT
The DNA here is from genome assembly GCA_946902895.1 of Fragum fragum. Lineage (NCBI taxonomy): Eukaryota > Metazoa > Mollusca > Bivalvia > Cardiida > Cardiidae > Fragum > Fragum fragum. The sequence continues at coordinate 38,349,548 of OX336381.1, forward strand.
CAATAACATGCATCCAATGCTAAAAATGGTCACTTTGTTAACTTAAATAATATCATTCCATTTCTAATTGTAGAATTGAATATTTAAGTTGCGTGATTTAAAAAAAAAAAGAAAGAAAAAAGAATACTGTTATACAGTTACAGAAATTATTATCATTCATGTTAAAAATTGTATCCAATCGTGAAATCATGTAAATTGCACTTATCTGAATCGCATCTCGCCTATTTGAAAATCCTGGTAAATGTCGTTACAAATATCCAACTTGAAAGAACATTATATAACACAATGAACAGTTAAATCCATACAACATGCCGTATTTCTTTCATATTGAATGAAAAATAAATACAATTCCAATAATTTTGAAATATTTTCCTGCACGAGATACACGGGTCGTGAAATTATTGGTAGTTTATAATACGGCATGAAATGCCCGTTTTAAGACTCTCAAATATGTAAATCAAAATAAATAATGTAGTACCCTATGTAAAAAATGAATGGTTATGTAAATATCATAAGAGATGTCATACTTTCTATTAATCATATATACATGTTATGTACTTATGTTTTGATATGATGATGTACTTTGTACAAATCTATAAAAAAAGTTATCTGTCCGTCTGTCTGTTGATGTCTTTTTCAAGATCACTTGACAAGGGAAAAGGTCAACCTTCAATGAATTTTTTATTGACGTATTAATGTTTAACAAGCACATATTGTTTTTTTCTGCAGCATTAGTTAAGTGCTGGGGATATCAAGGAAGCCAATGTAAATGATTGTTAACTTTGTTGTCAAAATATATAAGCAAACAAGGTCATTTTATTAATATTAATCATATAGTAATCTCTGGTTTAAAGCTTGTCTGTCAGTGGCATTGTGACCATCGTTGTGTGCATGTGTGTCCCTTCGTAAACTTTAAATATCTTCTCATTAGTAAGTACTGAACAGAATTTAACCAAATTTCAAAGAAATGATACTTTGGTGGCCGTTTATTGATTCCTTCAAAGAATTTTGATCAGATGAAAAACATTGCTTAAATGGGCGTGGTTAATTTCCATATATTGTGACACTCTTCTACTTTAGGGCAACAGACTTAAAAGAGCAAGACAGGTGTGACCAACCCGTTGAGGCAGCCAGAGAGTACACTCAGCCCATTATCAAGAGCCTGCAACAGACTGTATGTGAATTTTAAATAATTGTCACTTTAACATTATAGAATGGGGTAGTTTTTAGTTTCATAGAATTTTGATTCCAAAAATAAGTTTGCATTAGGGCTGGCCATATCAGATTTAGATAAACCATTCTCAATGATTTAGGGCCATTTTGTGACTTCCTGTTCAAGGGACATCTTAGCTTGATCAAATAACCGTTTTAAAAAACACCAATGCTGATAACTAAATAAATTAAGTTTCTGTTTTCATTAGAAGTCTTGAGTCGTAAGCAAAATTAGAGCTAATAGCTCTGCCTTATCATGAGGTCAATTATTTTTTCCTTGGCCAGACAACCATACTGTCTGATATTTGACTAGTTATTTGAATGAATACTTACATAGTGTATTCTCTAACTCCTGGGTGAAAAATCTTCCAAATTGGTTGAGCAACTGGATGTTTGATTTGGATGCTTTTGGTGGTATTGAGTTACCAGGAACACATTGATTATCAAACCACTTACCATGATTTATTTGAAGAATGTTGTAAACATTTCAAGTGTATTCAGTCATTCATTTTTTTAAACTCAGATGACCACAAAGTGGTCATGAAGAGCTTTTGTGATCTAGCTGTGTGGAGCGTCCGTCATCCATCGTCTGCCATGTGTCAACATTTTGTGTGCAATCTAGAGGCCACAAATTTATCTCAAATGTCTTGAAACTTGGTCATAATGCTTGTCTCATGAAACCTTGGACAAGTTCAATATTTGGTCATATGGTGTCAAAAACTAGGTCAAATCCTAGATATACACTGTGTGCACATTTTGGCCTCAAATGTCTTGATATTTGATCAGAAGTTCTATATTGGGTTGAGGTCAAAAACTAGGTCACTAGGTCAAATCCTGGAAATAATCTTCTGTGCAACCTAGAGACTACATTTTAGGAATCAAATGATGTTATGTAAGACTGTTTGTGTCTATGTTATTTTTGGCTAAATTGAATTGATTTTTGGCTAGAATTTTTGTGTCCATTATATCTTGGCAAAGTTGGACTTTGGTTGACAAAGGGTAAAAAACTAGGTAGCTAGGCCATATCTTAGAAATACCTGAACACTCCAGAGGCCACTTTTGAGGCCTAATTGGTTTGATATTTGGTCAGGACATCTGTTTTCAAAATATCTCTAACATGTTCAAATTAGGGTCATTTGGGGACAAAATAAAACCCTAGGTGAAATCTGAGAAAAAATTGAAACTTGGTAAGAAAGTTTTTTCTAGATTTCTTAGACAAGATTTGTGTCTGCAGTGGCTTAATTTATGTGCTAAAATTTCAATATGTAATATCTCTGGTATAACTGAAGGCATGCATTTGAAAGTTGGTATATGTGGTTAATATTAACCCATTACACGCCGCCGTCATAGCGCAGTCGGTAGCGCGCAAGACTCCTAATCTTCAATCATAGGTGTCATGGGTTCGATCCCCGGCGGCCGCCGTCATAGCGCAGGTGGTAGCGAGTCTGACTGTCATTCTAGAGGTTCCGGGTTCGATCCCCGACGGCGGCACTCATCCTTTCCGACTATTTGTCACCCACCAATGGGTTGATAATCGTAGACCTATGTGGGATAGCAGCTGGAGGCTAGGAAAGGATGTGATGGCAGTACTGGTGTGAGAAATACCAGGGATCCATTGTTAGGTGCTCCAGCCGCCGCGATATAACTGAAAGATTGTTGAAAGCGGCGTAAAACCCCATTCAAACAAACAAATCGATCCCCGGCGGCGGCAAATATTCTTTCCGACAATTGTCTCTCACCAATGGGTGGATAATCGTAAACCTAAGTGGGATAGCAGCTGGAGGCTAGGAAAGGATGTAGTGATAGTACTGGTGTGAGAAATACCAGGAATTCATTGTTAGGTGCTCCAGCCGCCGCGATATGACTGAAATACTGTTAAAAGCGGCATTAAACCCCATTCAATCAATCAATCAATTAACCCATTACAAGATGGCAAAATTTTAGACTAGCCCAAATTGAAAATAGCTGCAGATGACAATTTAAAGTTATTGAAATTTTGGATTTTTTCAACTTTCCGGTTCGAAAACATTGTTAAAAGCAATTTCCCACAATGTATGGGGGAGTCTAAAAGCGTCACTGAGTAGAAATGGGTTAAAAGAGCAATACATAAAAATTTCTTTTGAAAATTGAGATTGTAACAAAGTAAAGTAAATGTATCATTTATATTTTCTTATTGCTGACCCAATTTTAAATTATGCAGAAAAATCTGTAATTGCAGGGCTTTTCAGAATGTGCATGTGAAACAGCACTTTCCATGCTGTCCGGAATCGCTACCTTCAAAATGTTAGAATATGTTGCTCATCAAGTTACTGGACACCCTGACAGTCTATCCCAATCCATACCAGAAAACCACATCAGCACAAATTTGCTTTGTTATGGAAGTGGGTATGTAAACCTTGAAATTAATTATCAATGGCAAGGAAAGCCCACATCCATACTTTAGTCATTGTAATTTGTGGTATTGTAAAGAACAGCGGCCATTTTCTCATTACATGTTTATGCAAATACTCTGCTGTTAAACGGCTTAATACAGTATGGGCGTTATTAATTTGACAATCTTTTAAATCACATTGGGGAATCACATTCAATCAGCGTTCAATCCCTTAGCAATCTGCAATCGATAAATCAGAAAGAAAATAGTTAAATACCTTGGGTTTTCTCCAAATATAGCCCATCGCACAAAAGGCTGCTTAATTGATTTATTACTCAAAGATAACTGATAAAACAATTTTTGTTAAACATGTAGCAACATTTTACACCAAGTTGACGACAATTGAGTCTTGTAGAATGTATGGCATTTATGTTAACCGTTTCTTCAATTTGCCCAAATCAAATTTGACTGTTTAAGGGTTTATACTGGTAGGGTCGTGTAAAAACACAAGGTATTGCTATTTCCTTGGTGTTGTTGTAGACGTTGTTGTTGTCGACGTGGCAAAGCTTTGTCATTTTATGATATTTCTGGTTCAACTAAAGGCATTCACATGAAACTTTGCACACTTGTACACTATCAAAAGAGCAACCTATACTATTAAGGGGGATTACTCTAGATGAATTTTATTCAATATCCAGCACCCAATAGCCTAGTGTAGGCACCTGTAGGTGGTGCTCTTGTTTTTTATTTAAATCTTTGGTATTATTTAACAAACTGTAAGAATATTTCCCCCTTTTTTTAACTCAAAAACCATAATGCGCTCATGGTGATTTTGGGGATCCTTAAAGGTCTTTTGTCTGTGGAGCAGCAATATAAGTGTTAACACATGTTTTTCAAAATCTTGATGAGACTTGGTCAGAACGATTGTTCATCCTATTGAAAAAGGGAATGATCTTGCAATCGTTAAACAGAGATCAGGGCGATAGTAACATTATGAAGATTGTGTTAGTACAATGTTGTGGGGGCTCTGTATTCAGACTAACAGTTTTGATGTATGGAAAAATGAAGTCAGTAAAACAGATATATATTTGTCCTACATTAAAGTATGCATTGAAATAAATGAAAAATAAGATTTTTACAATTAACTCTATTTTATGAAGTAAATTATTACATTGTTATTGATATCTTTCTTTGTCTTGCAGATACATAAACTATATTCCTGACGTAATGAGAACTTCTTATAAGGTACTAAGTGCTTCTGGGGCAGAGAACATGTGCTTGTATAACAGTGTCTCCCTGGTACTTTATGGTAATGAAAATCAAAGCTACACATTGAAGTTGAAGTCTCTTTTACATGGTGCAGTAAACTTAAACAGCATGGTTGCTGAGGTTAGTAGTACATTCATAATAAAAATGCCATCTTTGATATGAATGTTGCCGTTTTATTATCTGTCCATTTTGTTTATATTGCAATCGATCATAAAGTTAAATGTGTTTGATCAAAAAGCTGACAAGAAATAGCTGAGTTATGTATCCCCATTTACTATACAAACTTCTTGAAGCATAATTGCTTCATTGGATGATTTGAATAAAAGCATTTTTTATTGTTGGGGGCAAAAACAATCTTGTGTTATATATACTCAAAGAAAAGGAGGTTTTAATTGTGTTAGCCAAAATAATGCTATTTATTTGTCCGAAAGAGAATGTAATTTCAGTGTAATTTCAGTCATATCTAGAGCTGTATTTAAAAATGTATACATAAATGGCTTCTGGAGCAATGTATCCATGTTCATGTAGCTTTTGCCTATGCTTGGAACTCTGTTCATGAAGAAATCATGTCAGTGATTTGATGAAAAAATTTACCAGCAAATGTTCCATATATATGTGATACATATGGAATTAAGCTGCAACTGAACCCTTTCTTGATAAATTCCTGTTTTTTATGTTCCTCTGATTTGATACTTGAGAAAACATTTTGGAAAAAGAAGAAGAGCAATTCTACTTCTTTTGACAATATTTATACCACAAAGGCTGGTTTCACTTAAAATGTATAGCGTGGGAAATATATGCTCACTGAAAATCTTTCAGAAGCATAACAAATCCGATTTTATTTTAGGTTACCCAGAAGGTGGCAACCACTGATGAAGTGATTGGCTGGGCCTCTGGGTTTTTAGATGAGGGGTTTATCCAGTTCCTAGACGTCGAAGATATGATTACCGAAGTGATGAAAAAGGAACTGACTACAGGGCTAGTTGGAAATGATTCAGGTATTACGGAAATTATGATTTAGTTATTATATCTAATTGTAATGGCTAAACCAATTCAACAAAATAGTAAGTTTTAGCTTGTGTGCATTTTTTTATATGCATATGCCTTTGTTGGTCCACTAACATTCATAAATATAAGAATTATGCCAGTCATTTTTTTTGTTATTCCTGTTTTTTTGTTTTGTTTTTTTTTTTTGTATGGAGCATTACTCAAAAGGATGCATGGATTGATCTCATGTAGTAGACGCTCAGTGCACAAGAATCATAATTCAATACTTCATAATTTTGGCATTGTTTCCCTTTGTTAAATTCCAAAATAGATTTATTGAAAAAGATTATATGCAAGGTAGATCTCATTAAAGAGGAGTTCATAAGGACGATAGCCCATATTTTTGAAATTAATTTCCTTTATTAATTTTCGAAAAACATTTTTTTTTTTCAAGCTCAAAATGTATTTTGAAGCTTCATGGGTGGATAGATCTCATTTAAAAAAATGCAGCCCACGAGAACCATATGTGCATTATATTTATTGAGTTACATCATTTTCATCTAGAGCATAGTTAAAATTGTGTGAACTATGATCACCTATCTCCAAAGGTGGATAGATGTCTTCAAGGGGAATAGCTATATGAATTAACCATAACTCTACACTTTGAAATTCTTGACTTATTGACCTTTGGTAATTTTGAACATAATTTTTGCAAAGTATAACTCAAAAGTATTTGTTGTAGATCATGGGAAAGAAGAGGTGTTGACCTGATCTTTGGGGCTTGGGGGTGGGGCATAAATGTTTGACAAGCATTTTATTAATTGATAAAGTTAACATGAACTTTTAAATCAACTATAATTGTTCATCTTCCACTTTTCCAGATCACTTCAATAGGCAACTTTGTTCTTACCCACATGTATCCTGAGAGAGTATAGGTCACTGTCAGAGGCCTGAGATAATTTGTGTGATAAAATGTTATTTGTATTTATTTAAAGGTCCTGTACAGATTATGGCACTAGCCCACATGCTACAGAAAAGTGTTAAAATCCACTGCGTACAAGAACATGCAGAGCCAGTTGTGGTTTATGGGAATGGTCAACACATCATTGACTTAATCCGTGTTCCTTTCAATCTACATCCAGCAGATAACCACTTACGGTATGTGTGTGTGTTATGATTTGAAATATCAAACAATTTGAAACCAAATTGAAAATAGATGAATTTCTCTCAGAAGGCTAATGTGAGACAGCTTCTTACATTTCAATACTGGGTGACCAAAACCTCATAACTATTATTATCATACCCCCTCAAAATGAATGTTTTTGGGGGTATACTTAAATCAGGCTGTCTGTCATTCTGTGTCTGTCCATTTGTGTTCAAAAATTCAAGTAATTTTGTGTCTCAAATTCCTCCCACAATTTTGCTTCAAAAGTATTTAAACTTTATTCTTACATTGATCATATGTTGAAGTATCCTTGTAGACAAAAAGAATTATCTCTTTTTGAATTTAGACATTTTTTCTTAGATATGGCCCTTTAATTTGTGGTAATTTTGTGTCTCAAGCTCAATTCATAAGTTTACATCAAAAGAAACTAGACATTGCCGCAAAGCGGGCTAATACCCCCCAACAGCACTTGTCCATGTACAAGTGCTATCCTCCAGAGGGCCATAAGAAAAATGGACTTTTTAATTAAAGGGCCATAACTCAGTAAAAAATCAATGGACCATAACCACAATAAGATATGCACATGTCTGACTTATACAGAATCTTTCTGTGAAATCTGAATCAAATCCATCCTATGGTTGCTGAGAAATTGAGCGGACATGATTTTTCACCAAAGGGCCATAACTCCGTCAAAAATCAATGGACCGTAACCAAAATGGAATATGCACAACTCTGCTTGATACTGATTATGTCAGTGAAGTTTGAATCAAATCTGTGCAATGGTTGCCGAGAAATTGAGAGGACACGTAAAAGCTACAAACAGACGGACTGACCGACCGACAAGCTGACTCCTATATACCCTCCAAATGTATTTTGGGTGGTATAATTAGGGTATATACATACATTGATCACATTTGAAGTTAAATACAAGTCTCATTTGTACTTGGTAGATCAATTATCTTCCCTGGACTTTAGACAATTATTAAAAATAAGGCTCATGTATTTATTATGTCATGAACTCCTACAATTCATTCAAACACTTATACATAAAATGATAACATTTTTTATGTTGTACAAGATGCATTTTAGAAATCCTAACTAATAAAATTTTTATTCATACATCAAACACCTGTTGAAGTTTTGAAAGAACCTTTGTATAGTTTGAAACATTTAGACATGTGTTCAGAGTCATGATTAAAAAATTACTTTTTATTCTGACATTCATGCTGTGGAATTATCCCAAATGTCGACAGTGTATAGCCTATAGCGTAGTCTAGCGTTGCTGTCCTTTGACAGCTATTGTTTACTCCAACAGGCATTTATTATTTTCAGATTTAACCATTTTGTTCCTGCAATCCCACGCAAAGCTGAAGACCAGGAACAGTTTCTTAACAGCTGTGGCGCAGCAGACCTTGGATTCTGCTGCATAAAAGTAGAGTCCCCTGATCTTGAGTGGGTCGCATGCGATGACTGTCATAGGTGGTACCATTCAGCATGTCTTACACACAGAGTCAGAGGCCATACCATGAAGAGACAGTCTTCCATGAAGTGTGGATGTGCCAGAATTGGTCCATTTAGACCAAAAAGGCAAGTAAAAATGAGAATTTGATAGAAAATGTACTTTTTTACTTTGAAAATGACTTAACAAAAAGGAACTGTATCTATAAAGAAAAAAAATATATCACAAATCATTCATCCTATGTCTTAGTTTGATAAAAATCAAATTTCACTCTAATAACCAGATTGCAACAAATTTTCTAACACAAAAGAAAAGAACATGTAGCTCTGACACATTACCTGCCTCTTTTGAACTTGTGACTTTTCCCACTTGAAGTCTTTACAATGCTAGCACCTGGATGCGTCAATCTGGATTTTACTATTTAATATTTTAAGTTGATCAAGTTGTAATACTAAGTTTTCTTTTAACTGACTGTCAGTAGCCCTTGGGAGTTGCATGCAGAATGGAAATTTAATTTGGTTTAATTGTGTCAAATAAAAAAAAAGAAAATTAAAAAAAAATTGATATCATCAGTTTTACCCTTTCCAATTTTAATACCCCAGCCATGTAATGGTGACAAGCCTACAGACTTACCTCTGTCTATGCATATTTGTTCGTGTTGATGGGTGTGTCTGTAATAGTGAGTGCTGATTTCTTGTCTAGAGCTTATCTCTTACATTAATTAATGGAATCTAAAATAACTTGGCACAATTGTTGCATCTGAAGCATGTCATGTTCTAAGTTGTGTCACATACTCCTAAATTCAAGGTCACAAATGAAGGTCATGCGACAAGCAATTATGCAAGGGAACTGTGTATGCGATGCATTTCAGGTATATCTATGATCTTGAGGTTCATGAATATTATTTTTTCTCTCTGCAGTTCCTCCCTACTGACTGACACAAGAGAAATAGGAAAATTCCTTGAGGAACACAGACCATTTTTAAAGGTAAATAACATTTTTGAGGAAATTTGTCTGAATACCATAGATTATGTTTTATCCTCATCATGTAAGTTTCTCACAGAAAAATGAGCTTGGCTTGTAAAAACAGAATTAGGTGTCAATGTCAACATACAGAAAAAGGTCATCAACTGCTATACTGAGAGGTAAAGTCAGGGAAGTCAAATCTTAGTAAAAGCTTTTTTTGTGCTGTAGCCATCCTATATTTTGCCACAAAGTCATTATATTTTGTCAGAAGTTGTATCTCATATTTCAAATTAGATATTTAGTCGTTTTGGATCAAAAACTATTTCACATGGTCATACCTTTGAAAAATCTTGTATATAGCACAGAGATCACATTTCTGGATCAAGTGTCTCATGTTATTTCTCTATAATATACCCAAGACAAAATATTAACATAATCTCACATTGGATAGGAAATAGGTCACTTGAGCTTTTTTGGCCATTTGTTTCTACTGACTTGGGTGAATGCTTTAGGTCCAATTGCTTTAAATGAGTTGCCTTCTGCATTAGAAAAAATGCTTGATCACCTGTGTTAGTAGTAAATCTGGCTAATGGAGCAAATCATGCACCCAAATATAAAATATCAGTGAACCTAACCATATGGCTTTGAAATTGCAAATTTTGGATGTTGCATGGCCTTGTCAAAGCAAATGAAATCAGCATTTTACTGGAAAAGTTGCTCTAAGTTGTTTGATACCAATTTAGGCAAAGATATAATGACTTGCACTTTTTAATAGTTTCATGAAATCTGGTATTGGATCATAATTGACGCATATCTTAGCCTGATAAACCTCCATCTTTCTTTCAGGGATTTCTCCTTGATATAGCTGGTAAGAAAATCGCCTCATGGAGAGAAAACATGTACCAGCCTACCAAATCAACTTTAAGTAAACTGATAGTCATGTCTGGCTTAACAGTACCAGTTGATGATGTGGTATGTTCAGATATATTTACATATCAATATGCATTGTAGCCAAGTTCACTCATTTTCTGTTAAGTTTTTAAGATGTTCAAAAGAACAATATAAAACTCAAATTATGTCAGTCACCTGGCTAGGTGGTACAAGTGTTCAAAAACAATAACACAACCTTTGAGGGCAGGACCTGGGGGATTCAAAGAGAGTGTTATTTCTATTGTTGCTAGTTTTCCTTTTATTTCCATGTGAATATATACATTCAAACGTTGAAAATTTTGTAAGATCTCTCTATTCCAGTGAAAACCTAGAAAACATATAAATCAAAGGGTTAACCCCTATCTTAATGGCACATTACTCTATTATACAAAATTTTGATTAGACAATTTACATCTTTGGCAGTGCTTCTAACAACAAAGAGTCATTAGCAGGTGTCATATGCATCATTTTTGGTCTTTACAAATTCTAACCTTAGTCATATGTAGCTTGTTTCGTAAGAGGTTCACTTAAGGCTTGTACTGAAATTTCCTTATCGTTACAAGTAGATGATAATTGTAAATGCAACTTTTCCTGAATGGTACTTTGATTTATTCTTTTTCCTGTATTCAATTCTTCTTTCAGGCCATCAAAATCAGGTTGTTCATAGACCAGGAAGTACCTGGAATTGCAAGCAATAAATATAAGGACTGTGTGCTTTTCCCAGAGGTGAGTTGTTTGCTTTAAGAAACTCTTCATAACTCAGAATTTAATAAAGCTATGTAAATTTAAGTTAAAGTTATAGAATAAGAATATTTCATATGAACTAGAAAATATTCTACACATGTTGTTGATCAAAAGTGCATAATTGCAAAATTAGGTCATGATTCTAAACGAAAAGGTGTGTCAGTTATCGGGGATTTTAGTGAAAGTAATAGAATTTGATGCAGTTTCAGTTGAACAGTATTTAATATTCCTTGCAAATACTAATAGAAAAATCTTAATATTTTTCAGATACTGATACGTCTATTAAGCTTGAAGTGGGGGGTTAACAAGATTGAAGCAGAGAATTTCGTCAAACAGCGTCACTATTATAAACATTGACAATACTTGATCTTGGATATTTTAGGTATTTGCTATACTGGCTGAAAGCCAGAGGGCTAATGTGATGGTGTAGTGTCCGTTGTGCATGTATGTCTGTCCAGTTGTCCGTCTGTAAACTTTTACTCATTCTCCTCATAAAATACCAAACAGATTTTAACTAAGTTTGACAGAAATGATCCTTTGGTGATCCTTAATCAGATTCCTTCAAAGAATTTTGATCTGATCAAAAAGATGACTTAAATGGGCGGGGCTATTCTCCATATAAAGTAAAGTTAGAGAATCTCTTTCTCAGAAACCAGCAAATGCATTTCAACCAAATTTCACAGGAATGATCCTTAGGTTATCAGTTTGATCAGAATCCTTAAAAAAAATTGATCGGATGAAAACATGGGTTTATTGAGCATGGCTAATTTCCATATATGGTAAAATCTTCTAATATCTTATCCAAAACCAGTTAATGGATTACAACCAAATTTCATAGGAATGCTAGGAGGGGGCAAAGGTGGGGTGGTGCTTAAGCTTAGATGGAGACAACTTTGAAAATCTTTTTCTACCAAACCAAAACACCTACGGATATGATATTTGGTATGTGGCACCATCTAGTGGATCTCTATCAATAATGTATAAATGATGGCCTCAGGGTCATAATTGGGCTGTTCCGGGATGTCATAAGTTTAACATAGGTTTTTTTAGTGAATTTTTTTAAAAATCTTCTCCAAAGCTGAAAAGCCTAGAGCTTTGATATTTGGTATGTAGCATAATCTGGTGGACTTATATCTGTTTTTGTTCTCTTTGGACTCAAGGGACCAAATAAGGCCCTCGGGCCTCTTGTTATGAAACCTTTTCTGAAACTCTAGATGATGATCTTTGTGAAGAAATTGCTTGTTACAATGTTTTCCAAAGCTGTTGTCTTGAGAGGCACCAAAAAGCGTGATGGTGTGAGGTTAGGCAGCCATAAATGTTTAATTTCAAAGTTCACTTCCTATCAAAATGAATAATTTGATTGTTCAATCAATCTCTTATGTTGATTGTCAGTGGCAATATATCAAATAGTCAAAGCATCTTTTACTTGTTAATTGTGTTTATTTTCAGGGTGTTATGAAATTACTTTGTATAGGGTTTAAATTTCATGTGTTGTTAAAATATTTATCTCTTTTGTGATTAAATATTTTCTTCTGGAGAAGACCAGTTTTTAGCTCACCTGAGCACAAAGTGCGAGGTGAGCTATTGTGATAGGTCGTTGTCCGTCGTCCGTCCGTCCGTCTGTCCGTCTGTCCGTCTGTCCGTCCGTCCACAATTTCTTTAAAAATCTTCTCCTCCTAAACCAGTAGGCCAATCAAGCTGAAACTTTGCAGGGATGTTCCTTGGGTGAAGTTCTACAAAAGTTGTTAAAAGAATTTAATTCCGTCAAAAACTCTGGCTGCCGCGGCATGTGAAAATGGGAATCTTTAGTAAAGCTGTAAAAATCTTTAAAAATCTTCTCCTCCTAAACCAGTAGGCCAATCAAGCTGAAACTTTGCAGGGATGTTCCTTAGGTGTAGTTCTACAAAAGTTGTTAAAAGAATTTAATTCCATCAAAAACTCTGGCTGCCGCGGCATGTGAAAATGGGAATCTTAAGTAAATCTGTTAAAATCTTTAAAAATCTTCTCCTCCTAAACCAGAAGGCCAATCAAGCTGAAACTTTGCAGGGATGTTCCTTGGGTGAAGTTCTACAAAACTTGTTAAAAGAATTTAATTCCGTCAAAAACTCTGGCTGCCGCGGCATGTGAAAATGGGAATCTTTAGTAAAGCTGTAAAAATCTTTAAAAATCTTCTCCTCCTAAACCAGTAGGCCAATCAAGCTGAAACTTTGCAGGGATGTTCCTTGGTTGAAGCTCTTCAAAAGTTGTTAAAAGAATTTAATTCTGTGAAAAATTCTTGTAACCATGGCATATGAAAATGGGAAATTTTAGAAAATCTATGTTGTCTTTTTTCTCACAGACTACAAGGCCAAAGGCATTTATATTTTATATAGAGCTTAATCATATGGTTCTCTACCAAGTTTTTAAATATTTAATCTCTGGGGTCTAAAATGGCCCCGCCCTAGAGATCCGAAGTTTGGAAAAATGCTTTCTTAGAGCAATTTCAAAACACTTCTCCTCTTAAACTATAAGGTCTAGGATATTCATATTTGGTATGGAGCATAACTAGATGGTTTTGTACTATATCACTAAAAGTTGTCTTCCTCAGGTCAAAAACGGCCCTGCACTAGGGGTCAAAAATTGGGAATAACGCAAAATTTGAGTATGTAAAAAAAAAAATCTTCATTTTAAGGAGAAGTCTAAAGCATTCATATTTTGTATATAGCATAACCAGATGGTTCTCTACCATGTTAGCTAAAATGTTAGCCCTGGGATAAAACATGGCACTGCCCCAGAGGTCAAAATTTTTTGAAAACGCTCAATTAGAGCATCATCAAAAGTCTTCTCCTTCTGAAATATAAGGTGAAGGGCATACATATTTGGAATGTAGCATGACTAAATAATTTTGTACTATATAACAGGAAAATATGCTCTTAGGATAAAAAATGTCTTTGCTCCTGAGGTAGAAAATTGTGTAAATTGCATTGAAAGAATTCTTCTTAAATATAGGCTCTAGAGCATTTACATTAAAAACAAAGGATAACATTATTGTTCTCTACCATGTTTATATCCTTTGGACAAACATGGCCCTTCCCAAGGCATCCAAAGTTATGAAAAACGCTCAATAAGAGCATGTTCAAATATCTTCCTCTCCTCATGTATAAGTTGTAATGCATTCATATTTTGATGTATAGTACATCCAGATTGTTCTCTACCAAGGTTGCTAAAATTACAGCCATTGAATTTGCAGACAGTAATTAGAGTTTGATTGAAATCTAAATACAAAGAATTTCAGGTAGAAAACACTGTGAGAAATGGATAAATTGCTTGTCACTCCCTTTCTCACTATGTATTTTTCAAACCTGTTTTGCTTGAGGGTGAAAAATTCTGGGATAGTTTGGTAATGGATTAAACTATAAAGCCAAAGGCATTTATTATTATTGTAAAACATTACTGGATTGTTTTGTACAAAGCCCAAAATCTTATATATCTTTTATAAGTTGTGCCTTTTTTATACTAAAAAGTACTGTAATTTGGAGATGCCTCAGGTGAGCGATTTAGGACCATCATGGTCCTCTTGTTTTTTTAAATAAATTTTATCTAGATAACTTGTGTTGTTTTCTCTTTTTGCATGATTGTTCTATCATGATATTCTAAGCTTCTATTTGAGTTATAAATACAGTCATTTCTCACTCAGATCTGAATTGAACTGCTATAAGTAATATGCAATATATGGAATATGCACAACTAGTTTAATTTAAATGGTACAAAAGAAACAGAAATAACAAGAGGACAATGATGGTCCTAAATCGTTCACCTGATTCATAAGCTAGTTTAAGTTTGTTTTGGTAGAAAGAAGATGCAACTGCAGCCAAATTATTTTTAAGAGTAAGACTTGATATAATTTTTCCTCCTGGGTATAACTTTTAAAGCTACATGTTTATTGTACATTATATGAAATCGGCCTCATGGTTTAGGAGGAGAATTTTTTAGCTCACCAGAGCAGAAAGTGCGAGGTGAGCTATTGGGATGGTTCACTGTCTGTCCGTCTACAATTTCTTAAAAAATCTTCTCCTCCTAAACAAAATCACGTTGAAACTTTGCAGGTATGTGCATTGGGTGAAGTTCTACAAAAGTTGCTAAAAGAATTTAATTCCATGAAAAATTCTGGTTGCCACAGCATTTGAAAATGGGACATTTGAGTCAAACTTTGAATTTTTGTTTCAAAAACTACAAAGAAGGCCAGGGGAATTCATATTTCATAAA
This sequence comes from Fragum fragum, assembly GCA_946902895.1. Taxonomy (NCBI): domain Eukaryota; kingdom Metazoa; phylum Mollusca; class Bivalvia; order Cardiida; family Cardiidae; genus Fragum; species Fragum fragum. The sequence goes on from OX336381.1 coordinate 38,364,896, forward strand.
CTGCAAACCATATGGTTCTCTGCTACAATTTTAACCCTGGTGTCAAAAATGGCCCTGCCCTCTGAGGTCCAAAGTTTTGAAAAATGCTTAATAATAGCAAGTTCAAAAGACTTCTCCTCATAAACTATAAGGCCTAGTACATTTATATTTGGTATGAAGCATTACTAGATGGTTTTATACTATTTCAATTACAGACGCACTGTTAACAGACTGTTAAGACGGGCAACAAATATTGACCGATGGCTCACTCCACACTTTGTGCTGGTGTGAGCTAAAAAAACAAATGACTTTTTTTCTTGTAATACAAAACATTGTTTTTACATTGAACAGGGTCTAAAGCCTTTAGTTTGATAGGCAAATTTAGCGTGGGTAGTTATCCCGAAACAGTTAGACTTCCCAATTTGGAATGGACCTGTTCTTCAGTTTGAATAGAGTAAATTTTATTTTTCCCTCTTATTTTCTTAAACTCAGTCATACTCTAAAAGTATAATAGCTAGGATCATAAAACTTCATGGGTGTATAGATCTCACCAAGGGGGGGTTCAGTGCACAAGAACCATAACTCTTCCTGGCCTATTTTTTGAGTTATTGCCCTTTGTTGTTTTTCATACTTGAATCTTGTCCAGACTATATCTCTAAAAGTATAATAGCTAGAATCATGAAATTTCATGGATGGATAGAGCTCAACAAGTGGGAGTGCAGTGTACAAGAACCATAACTCTACCTAGCCTATTTTTTGAGTTATTGCCCTTTGTTGTTTTTCATACTTGAATCTTGTCCGGAGTATATCTCTAAATGTATAATAGCTAGAATCATGAAATTGCATGGATGGATAGAGCTCACCAAATAGGGATGCAGTGTACAAGAACCATAGCTCTACCTAGCCTATTTTTTGAGTTATTGCCCTTTGTTGTTTTTCATACTTGAATCTTGTCCGGAGTATATCTCTAAATGTATAATAGCTAGAATCATGAAATTGCATGGATGGATAGAGCTCACAAAGTTGGAGTGCAGTGTACAAGAACCATAACTCTACCTAGCCTATTTTTTGAGTTTTTTCCCTTTGTTGTTTTTCATACTTGAATCTTGTCCGGAGTATATCTCTGAAAGTATTATAGCTAGGATCATGGAACTTCATGGGTGTATAGATCTCACCAAGTGGGGATGCAGTGTACAAGAACCATAACTTTTCCTGGCCTTTTTTGAGTTATTGCCCTTTGTTGTTTTTCATACTTGAATCTTGTCCAGACTATATCTCTAAAAGTATAATAGCTAGAATCATGAAATTTCATGGGTGGATAGAGCTCACCAAGTGGGAGTGCGGTGTACAAGAACCATAGCTCTACCTAGCCTATTTTTTGAATTATTGCCCTTTGTTGTTTTTCATACTTGAATCTTGTCCGGAGAATATCTCTAAAAGTATTATAGCTAGGATCATGAAACGTCATGGGTGTATAGATCTCACCAAGTGGGGATGCAGTGTACAAGAACCATAACTTTTCCTGGCCTTTTTTTGAGTTATTGCCCTTTGTTGTTTTTCATACTTGAATCTTGTCCGGAGTATATCTCTAAAAGTATAATAGCTAGAATCATGAAATTTCATGGATGGATAGAGCTCATCAAGCGGGGATGCAGTGTACAAGAACCATAACTCTACCTAGTGTATATTGAGTTATTGCCTTTTGTTGTTTTTCATACTTTGTTTGACAAAAAATATTCATTCAAAATAACCTCAGTTCTATTCAAACCCCCAGTTAATATTAAGCAGTGTGACGGGCGTATCTTGTGACAATTTGGCACCTTGTTTAATTTGATGAAATCTTGTAAAACTTTGTTTTTTGTGGTAGAACATCGTGAATAACAAAGAAATTGCTTGCAACAGGCAATTTCAGCATACTCCACAATGTTTTTAGCTCACCTGAGCACAAAGTGCTCATGGGCAGCTTTTGTGATCGTTGAATGTCTGTCGTTCATTATTCCGCTTCAACAATTGAAGTGTTTACACTCTAGAGGCCACAGTTTTGACCAAATCTTCATGAAACTTGGTCAGAATAATTGTAAGGTCAAGGTCATTAGGATGAACCCTATTGATTATGGGTGGGTTCTATTTGAAGACACAGGAAAAAGGGCCTTAATGACCATTTCTTTATTTACGCTTTAAAGGCCACAAATTCGGATCAATCTTCATGAAACTTTGCCAGAATTATTATTAGGCCATAAAGATGAACCATATTGTTTAATGGAAGGATATTTCCAAAAACACAAGAAAAGGGGCCTTAATGACAATATCTTTTTTTACACTCTAGAGGCCACAATTTTGGCTTATTCTTCATGAAACTTGGTCAGATTATTTGTTTGGTCATGAGGATGAACCCCATCGATTATGGGAGGATTCTATCGGAAAGAAAATGGGCATTAATGACAATTTAAGGATGAACCCTATTGAATATGGGAAGGTTCTATCGGAAAACACAGGAAAGGGGGCATCAATGAAATTTCTTTGTTTACACTCTAGGGGCCACAATTTAGGCCCAATCTTCATGAAACTAGGCCATAACAATTATTAGGGCACAAGGATGAACCCTACAGATTATGGGAAGGTTAATTACAATTTCTTTAACCACTCTAGAGGCTATAACTTTGGCTCAATCCTCATGAAACTTGGTCAGGATAATTGTTAGGTCATAAAGATGAACTTTATTATGGGAAGGTTCTATAGGAATACATAGGAAAAGGGGCTATAATGACAATTTCTTTGTTTACAATATAGACGTCACAGTTTTGGCTCAATCTTCATGAAACTGGTTATAGTTATTTGTCTCTAGTTGCATTTTTTTTTAACAGCAGACAATTCAGGTGAGCGATCTGGAACCATCATGGTCCTATTGTTCTAAGCTTGTTTATTTGGGAGAGTCAAAATGCATGACTGTGTGGGAATGGGTTGACAACTTTAGCAAGGGTGGTGATTCCAAAATGGAAAGACTTCCAAATTTGGAATGGATTGATTATGGAGTGAATAAATTCCTACTGTTAATTCAAGTCCTTTTGATGTAGAATAGTCTTAGACAAGAAACTAGCTACTTTCAATTTGACATTAACCCGTTCCCACTCAATGACGCTTTTAGACAACCCTCAAGAAAAAGAATTGGGAAAAAATTGTGGAAAATGAAGAAAGTGCTTGTGACAAGAAATGGAATTAAAAGTTAAGAGACTTGTTTAATAGATTCATAAGGAGGGACTACACAAAAGAAAATGTGAATAGCTTTGATTGTGTAAGAGAAAAATAAGAATTGAATTCCTTGAACTGAAAGGATAGCAATTCCAAATGGAAAGACTTACCAATTTGTAATGGACTGATTGTTCGTTTGGAATGGAGTGGTTTATATTTTCCTACTGTTAATTAAACCCAATTTGCTGTGCAGCAGTCACGCTCAAAAAAACAAAGCTTCTTTCAGTATGACAATAGACATAAAATGCATAAATAGAATTTCATGTAAAGAGAGCGTGTTCAATTGAATGATAGAAGGAACTAAACAAAAGAAACTGTATGTAGCTTTGAGCTTGCATTGAAAAAACAAGAAGTTAATACCTGGAAAAGGGGATTGAATCCTTAATCTGAATGACAGGGATAGCCATTCCAAACAGGATAGACTTCACAACTTGGAATGAACTTGTTTTTCATATATTGAAAGGAGTGAATTATATTTTCCATCTATTGATTAAACTCACTATGCTGTGGAACAGTCTTAGGCAAAAAACAGCTTCTTTCAATTTGACATTAGACATAAAACACATAAATCTAGTGAAATACCAAAATACTGTTCTAATAAAATTCTATGTAAAGAGAGCTTGTTCATATGAATGATAAGGAGGAACTAAACAATAGAAACTGAATGTGGCTTTAAGCTTGCATTGAAAAAACAAGAAGGGGGTTGAAACCTTTTTAAAGTTGAATGACAAGGATAGCCATTCCAAAATGGATAGACTTCCTAACTTGGAATGTACTTGTTGTTCATTTGAATGGAGTGAATTATATTTTACATCAATTAATTAAACTCAATTTGCTGTCGTTTCCAGTGCAACAAATTTAGATAGCCTTCTGCATTGAAAAAGGTCAATGAAGACTGTAATCACACATACACACACAAAAATTAATAACAATAAACAATGCTGCTGCGTTAATCTGTGTTAGATCATTGTATGTGTGATATATATTATCAGTTATTTACTTTCTTACTTTTAAAGACAAATGATGATATCTATTAAGTTGTCTTATTCTTTGCAACTTCTCTTTTATAACTCGGCACCCAGGACCCATCAGGAACCATTAGCAAAAATGTTCAGGACTTCTTAATTTCACCCATGTGATGTGCTGAACTTGGAGCCTATTTAAGAATATTTGTCAGTTTGAAATTGTCAAGAGTCTGAAAACAAGCCATTCCATTAAGATTGGTTAACAGATATTTAAAATCAACAATTTTGGAAATTCTATGGGTGTGAATTATGATACTTATTGCATTAGGGGTTAAATAAGTGTGTTATAGTTGTTCTTATTGAACTACTATGGAACATCAATATGGATGCATAAAATATGCTCCTAATAAAGGGATGTATACCTCTGAAACTGACAAATAATGATTGACAAACATTTATCAAACAATCACACCAAATATTGCAAAATTTACTGACCACAGATAAAGTATAATCTGTTCATAAGACACCAAGCTAAAAATAGAATGAAACAGAGATGACAGATAGTAAATAAAAGACCCTACAGAACAAGAACTTATTTTTTAGCCTTCCACATTTTTAAAGTGAAAGCAATGTCCCACAAGAGATATTTACTGGTTTTATACAACATAAAAAGGGGGCCACATAAAAAGACATTTTATGCTTTGAAATCTAGAAATTTATGTTATTCATCTATCTAAAGAATAAATTATTTGCATAGAACCTACAATGTGAAATGAAGTAAAGTGCAAAAAATGAATGTCTTTTCAACCTGCTTGCATGCACTCTAGAGGTCACATTTTAAGCTCAAACCATTATTAACAATTACCTTCATGGGGAGTCATAGCCATGCCAATGATCATGTGGGTATATTCAGAACCTGGGTATGTCCTTTGGCAAGGCATTCAGCACAACATAGTACTAGAGATGAGCAAGTACATGATTGATTGATTAAATGAAGTTTAACATAACTCAATTCAACAATATTATGGTCACATCACAGCGGCTGGTGCCATGGATTTCTCACACCGGTACAATCACTACATTCTCTGAGTCTCCAGCTGCTCATCCCACTAAGGTTTAGGGCTATCCACTTATTGGTGGCCTAACATATGTGGAACAGGGAGTTCGCTGTGGCCGGGGATTAAACCAGGGACCCCATGACTAAAAGTCCTATGTACTACCACTGCTATCGCCATGGCTAAAGTACATTAATAGGTTAACTTTGCCGTGATAAAACTGAAACATTGTCCTTTGAACAGTGTTGTACCCCCATTTAATCAAATGAAAAAATACTTCGATTCATTAACAGAATTTATATGATTTATGCATTAAATTAATCTCAAGTGATCAAAGGCCAACTTCCTAGGGTTAATGCTCAGTTGCTAATACCAAACAATTTGTTTGTGGCGACTCTCAGGCCTTCAGGTCTTTGATTAAACAATGTTTTCCCAATTGTTGTCTTGAGGGGCATCTAAAAATGTCACTGTTAGGCATGGTTTAATCAAATTTTCATAATGCCCCTTTTCCCGTGTTTCTTGACTGATCCAACCCAATTTCGAGAGGAACAGTCCTTATTATGGTACAATCATTTTGAGAATGTTTGAAGAGAATCCAATGAAAACTGTGGACTGTATCGCGTAAATAAGAATAGTTAACAGACGCACGGACTTTGGCCAGCATATCTAAAAATGTTCGCCTGCTTTTAGGACAGTAGAATAAAAAAAGACAAATACAGCTAAATAGTTATTTTCTGTTCATCACCCGAAATAAACGTTGTCTAACGAGTACCGGTTATTATTCTCTATTATAGAAAGTATCTTACAAATTAAAGTGCTGTGTAGAAAAAAGTTAAAGTAATAAATATTTATCTATATCTTTCTTTCTTTCTTTTGTGGTTGTTACTATAATATTATTCTCATAGGGATCAAACCCCTGACGAACAGTCTCGAGACAGAGCGATCAGATTTGGAATTCCAAGTTGGAGAGCTCTCCGTCTTAAGACCGTTAGTATTCCAAAGCCGTTTATAACAATATCATATGTTGATTATTTGGTACCATGTTTAAAAAAATAAATATGAAATTTAAATGGTAAAATAATGCTTTCAAATTCAGCAGTACTAAATATCTTGGATTATGATACATTTGCTTTATCTAATTTATCTATCATTAAACACATGAAAATCAATTAAGACAGTCCATTCAGGCAAAGGACGAGTTCATCATACAGTATTACCGTATCAGCACATTCCTTTTTCTCTAATAGGGGATTGTGTTCATTAGAAGACAATTAGTAGGGAATTAGAACTGTATCAGAAAATTGTATCATGGTTTGCCGAATAATGTGACAAAGTAACCATTAGCCCATTTCCACACAATAAGATGTAAGACAGGTCCAAAATTAAAGAAATTTGCTAACCACTATTTCAAGAGGATGGAATTTATAAAATATTTGTCTTCTGCAGAGGAAAACATTGTGATAATGAAGAAATTGCTTGTCACTAGCAATTTTTTCTTGATGGTTGTAAAGACATAGGACAGTCAAATTAAAGGCAAACATCTGATTCATAATTAAGAAATCAACAATCATTCAACCTTCCACAATTACATCTTAACCCAAGTTGTCATGCTGAACCCGGAATATTCCGGTATTTGCAGGAGGTGTAGACTAAGATCAGACTGCACTTATGTGCAGGCTGATCTTAGTCTATACCTCCTGCATGTACTTTTCCTGTCAGAGTTGTTTATGGAGTTCATTTCTAGAAAAAAATATTGATTTTTGAACAACAAGTTATATCAGTGCTTTCAGCCCTTTGATTTGATAGCAATTCAGTAAAGTAATTTATACAGCATGACAAGGGTTAACTGATCTTGCCTAACACGTCGCAAACAATGACAAAATATCTAATTATCAAATTCTTTAACTTGATCGAGTCGTTAAATGTGTGGTACGAGATGGTTCGAAATGACCAACACAAGGTACGAAATAATCATTGTTTGGTACAAAATAACCAAAGAAATTATAGTATGAAATGGTTATGGTACGAAATAACTGTATACCATTGCAATCTACCTTTAAGGAAAAATTACTTTGTTACATTATTTAGCATAAAATGCAATTGCAGCTGCTAGCATTTTAGGACATTGTCACTTGCATCAGTTAGGTTATGTCAGAAATGATTTTTCATTATGAACCTATTATAGTTGTAAAGTATGGAGGTTATTGACAATTTATTCTTGTCATTAGTTGATTTGAAATGTAGTTTAAGTGACTTTTACTTAACAAATATTAAAGTTTTTAACAAACAATGCAGTCACCTTTTTACATAGAATGAAATTTAGATGCAGATATTATGAGTTAAGCTTTTCCTTTCCAGGACCTGTTGAAACAATATCACAGTTCTAAAATGTAAGGACCCCAAGTCTGTGTAACTTTTATTATGCAATGATGTGGAAATACAAGGTATTTTTCTCTTATCCCTGACATGATTTTCTTGTCTGCCTTACAATAAAGTGATACATTTTTGAAAAACAAAAACATTGTTATCAAAGAAAATGCATTGAACCAGCATTTTTTTCCTTCACCACAATATTTCTACCCTTCAAGATTGATTTTTACCCTTCAAGATTAGCTAGCAATCCCAGATTTGCCCTTAACACAATTTCTTGTCTCCAGACAAATGGACTTCTCTGCAAGTAGTTTGTCATGTTGAGGATTTAAAGATAAATAAGAAATTTTCTTTTCAAAAACTGCATTATTTCAACCAAGTTTCACATCAATGTATCTTTGGCCAAGTGTAATTTTATTCATTTGAATTAATCTTTTGTTTTTTAGGGCCTGTCTTAATTTTAGTTTGTAGGTATGATTTCTTGGAAGAGGTTTTTAATTACTGTCAACATCTCACTAGGTTAGTTTTAAGCTCAGCTGAGCACAATATGCTCAAGGTGCGCCTCCGTGGTTGTGTGATGTCATGTGTCTATCATGCCACATGTAATATCCAGCATGGATATTTAACTTGTAGACACTCTAGAGGCCACAAGCAGTTCTTTCTTTCTCAATCAATGGGTCATAATATTTGTTTTGAGAAAAACTTAAACAACTTTGACATTTGGTCATTTTCGGGTAAAACTAGGTTACAATGTCAAACCAGTGGATGGGTAATCGTAAACATAATGGGATGAGTAGATTGAGGCTCAGAAAGGACGTAGTGATAGTATTGGCGTGGGAATTAACAGGAATCCATGGTTAGGTGCTCCAGTGTCTGTGATATTACTGAAATACTGTTATAAGTGGTGTTTAATCCCATACTATCAATCAAATTCATTTGGCTTGATCACATCTTTGAAATTTTGAAATCCGGTCACCTCATGTAAAATAAAATTAAAAGACTTTATAAACATGTTTGTGATCAATTATATGTAACATGGGAATTTGTGGCAAAGCTGTCTTGCAAATTTATTGAATAATTTCCATACCTGGTTGATACAGGTGAAAAACTTATGTCAAATATTACAAGTCTTATCTATAGCCCATCTTCTTTGCTCATTCAACCTAAATATTACTCAAATCTTATTCCTTAATCAAACATTAATGAGTTTGAAATTTGGTTAACTGGTGTCATAAGCTAAACCAACTCTAAGAAACACATTGTTCACATTGTAGTGTATTCATATTTTGAGCTCTAATTACTTTAAAATGAAGTAAATTGTTGGTCTTCACTAAACTCAGGTTAAAGATATAGGGCCGGAATGGCCCTCTTCTTCTGTTATTATTCATGCTAGGGTGCTATATATTTCAAATAGGAAATGAACAAGTGATGGTCCTGCATTAAGCACCAAGACCTGTGACAACAAAGCTGTATGTCTGTCATCTACCGTGCTGCATCAACATTTCAAGTGTGTACACATTAAGGTCAAAGTTTGACTAAATTTGCATGAAATTTGGTCAGAATTTAATTGTCAGGTCATAAGGCCGAGCCTTATTAATTACGGCTGGCCTACATCAGATCTTGCTCAATCAGTCTGATAGTGAGACTGGTTGTCTTGAAATTCATGGCTTTAAGCCTTGGCATTGAAAGATCAGGGACACATTGTCTGTCATTCTGTCTGTAGGTCTGTTTTTCTGCCTGTCTGTCTATCTGTCTGAAATTTAACCCATTCACACACAGTGAAATTTTAAACTGGTCTTAATTGAAAGAATTTGCAAACAACAGAATTTTGTCTCTCTGGATAGAAAACAAGGTGGGAAATGAAGAAATTGCTTGTAACCTTGTTTTCCAGAAATATTATCTTGAGGGGCCTAAAAAGAAGGGATTGTGTTGGAATGGGTTAACCAGAAAACTTACTTTTTATGATTACTTTAAGCATATTCATAAATATAATGCTTTATGATAGATCTCATCACTACAGGTCATGAGACAATGTCAAAATCAGAAATCAAAGTCACATTTCCAATAATAGGCTCTAACAGGGGCATGATGTTCACAACCATATCTTGTTTTCTCAATAATCTGAAAACAAGACAGAAATTTTACTTATTTTACCTTTAGATCTAGAACAATTTGGGAATCTGATAAGATAGAGCTACAAACTAAGGTCGCAAGGTCAAATATTAGAAAAATTATGGACAGTATCAGTAGACTTTTGTACTCAAAAGACATGACAATTGGTATGACTGTCTACACAGTTAAATCAGGTCAGCAATTTAGGGCCATCGTGGCCCTCTTGTCTGTTTTCATCAATCGCAAAAAAACTTTTCTTGAACCTGGTTAGGATACCATTCAAGTTTAAAATTTGTCTTCCTACATTGCTTGGTGCTAATGGTTTTTGATTAGTAATCTACAGATAACGGGATTAAGTTACACAATGGCCATGTAGTAAACATAGGCAAAACTCACAATAGCAAGCATCATTAACTTCTCAAGAATAAAAATAGGTAAAAAAATGGTTTAAGCCACCACCTCTCTTGATTGGAAGACATCCGGACAGGGTGTTTGTACAGTATGAATAACCTAGTTAGGATACTCCTGCCTATTTCCCCCAGGAATAGGAAGAAAGAAAAGCTTCTCTAATCATTCATACACAATGACACTTTTTGGCGCCCCTCAAAAACAACAGGGAAAAAATTGTGTAAAATGAAGAAATTGCTTTTTTCAATACACACATTGATTTCTACCTAAAAAGATGAAAAAATCTAAAATGCCATCAACATTAAATTTTCATCTGCATCTCCTTTCAATTTAGACCAGTCTCAAATATTCATCAGCTGATAATGGGTTAAATTCTTTTTGGTTGAAACAATATGGCCTAATGTCATATTGTATTACTGACAATAAATACAATGCAGGCCACTGTTTTGACTTAAACTTGCCTAAAATGTACTATGGTCACAAGGAAGAATAGGGTGCAAAGCTATAATATCTAGCAAAAAGTGTTCTGAATGGCAATTTCCTTGTTAGCATTCTATAGGTTCCTTTGGAAGCTTAATTATTTTCAAACTTTGAAAAAATTGTAAAGTCATTAGAAAGGTTTCAAAGATATCATAGCAAATATTCCAAAAAATATCAAGCAAAATGTTATCTTTACTACTATTACTATGATTTTGTTGTACCAGGCTCTCTTTTTTAAGTCCAATCTTTCATTTAAAAAAAAAACTTAACACTTTGCTTTAAAATTTAGATATTCTAAATTATTTAGTTTGTTCAGTCAATATTTCTACTTGGATTTCATGTGCAGTTTATGGCCATGATATGGCCCCATATATGCTTCTGCATTGATTAGATCAGGCATATTGTTTTAACAGTGTCCTTCTGTCTGTCTGCAACCAGTGAACTTAACACAAAAACTTATAACTCTTATTCAGACACCCTGGAAGACAATATGCCTCATTTTTGTGTCATACGCAAAGGTCACTTTTGGTTGTCATCAGAAATTTTTAAGGTCAATGTCATCAATCAAGGCCAAATTTCTGAAAAATGCCTGCTGCAGGGGCATGGTTTTCAGAAACATTTTTTTTCGTAAACATATTTAAATAACTATGTGTCTCTTTTTTTACAGAATGATGATGAGTTTCTTGATTATCATGCCAGTTTGAATGATTTTCGAATGATTTTCTATTTGCTGATTTGCCTTCATGAAACCAACTTGGACATGCAAGATTCTTCACAGTGTAGAAAAAGGTACTCAGTTTGTTGATTTTAGCTCATCCGAGCTCATCATGCTTAATGGAAGCATTTAGGATCACACAGTGTCTGTCATCAACTTTTAGTTAGCTAACCCAAACACAGTTTCAGTTTCACACTCAATGTCAGCTTTTGTGATGAATCTCTATCTATTGTATGTGGTGAGTTTCCAAAACTGTTTCATGACATTTTGATTTGTGAAAATAATGGAACATAGCAGGGGAGCTTACCAGACTTATAGAACTAATGAAATAATTGTTTAATCTTCTCCAAAACCACTGGGCCAATTTTGGCCAAACTTTGTAAGAATGTTCCTTGGAGGACCCTTGTCAAAACTGCTCATGACATTTGGATAAGTGAAAAACAGGGTAGTGGCAAGCAGAGCTTATATAACTTAAATGAAATAATTTTCAAATTTTCTCCTCCTTGGCTGATTTGGCAGCAATGTACTTTGGGTGATCATTTTGAGAATATGATCAAGAAATTTTGATCTGTGAATAAATGGGCCATGACAGGATTGTATATTCAGACTTTGAGAGAGCATGGAAAAACCTTACGGTCATGGGTGAACCATTTTGGGCCATTTTGCCACTCTCTTTTTAAATCTGTGTGCAGAATGAGCTCATGGTGATCATTCAGTTTTCAATATCTATTCTTTCTATGTCTTTCAGGATTTTCATTATATCACCCTTCCCAAATGGGCAGATGTTGATTACTCTTGGCCATCTTCCTTCAGTGACTATGTATGAAAGTTGTTACAATAGTTGATATCAAACCTTACTCTGGTTGCCATAGAAACAAAAAGGAAATTATTGGAATCTTTTAAATCATTTTTCATTTAAACACAAACAGCATAGAGCTTCAATATAAAGCACATCATAGTATATTGCTACTCAGTTGGTTCTTATGATTCTCCTGATACCTCCTATGTATAAGGAAACTAATAAAGATAGGTTTTATCATCTCTAAACTAGATAAGCCATATCATAGACATTCTTTGTATATCATCTCCCAGTATACTACCCTGAAATCAGATTAACTTTGGCAAACATAATTTACATAGATAGAAAAAGAATAGATATCTTCTTTTATGAAAGACAAAGCTTATAACATTGGTGCCTTGTATGTATTTTATCCACTAGGATATTTATGGCGCTTGTTTATGTGATGCCCATATGGTCATCATATTATTTGGGCTTGAATCTTGCTTATGCTGTAATACAAAGATAGATGATAAAAATCTTTTTAAATAATTTTTGCTAAAACAAGCTATCCTGCTTGAATCCTGGCCTAGTGGCTAGTCCTGTGGTTTTGTTCTTAGGTAAGACATTTCAGAGCAACAGCCTATTTCTTGTGATATCTAGGATGCAATGATATCATGAATAAGAAAACTTCACCATGATACACCTGAGATTATTCAAAGCGGCATTTAACCCCATACAAACTTGTAGACTCTTCCTTGGATGACACATTATTATTTCCTCACATGAACAGGCACATACTTCTTTATAATTGTCTTTCCTCATATCATTCTCTCTATCTGTCTGTTTGACTGCAAAACTTTTCCAAACAATAATTCTTCAGGAACAAGGAAGCTTGCCTTTTCAAGGTTAATTGTTTAAGGGATAGAATCAAGGTCAACCCCTTAAGAAGGCATGTAAAATACAAGCAACCTGGGATTTGAATGATATAAAAGTAAGTTTTGGTTTAATTCTTTATGAGGGGTAAAACGTTTAAGTCACATGCTCAATGTACACGCAATTGTCTCAAATGAAAGCCTATGGAGATCCTTGAGGGAAATATGAGCATCCTAGGATGAAAAATTATCAAGATGGAAACAGTTTATATTTTTTTAATTAACCTGATCTCAACATGCTCAAGATGAGCTCTTGTGATCACCTTTTGTCCATCTTGCAGCAGAAGGCATCAAAAATTCTTTAAGCATCTTCTCCTCAGTAAACACTGGGTGTATTTCAACCAAACTTGGCAGGAATGTTCCTTGGATGACCCTTCTCAAAAGTTGTTTGTGGAAATTAGATTGACCCCCAAATATGGGCATGGCAGGGCAAGGCAATTTTTCATTTTGAAATCTTTAATCATCTTCTCCTCAGTAACCATTGGGCCAATTTCAACAAAACTGGGCATGAATATTCCTATGAAGGACCCTTTTCAAAAGATGATGGCGAAATTTTGATTGACATTCAGTTTATGACTTTGAAATCTATAAACATCTTCTCCTCAGTAACCATTGGGCCAATTTCAACCTAACTTATGTTAATTGGGTGACCCTTTTTAAAATTAGTTTATGAAATTTTGAATGAAGCCCAAATATGGGCATGGAAGTTTTTAGCTCAGCTGTTTTCAAAGAGAACCTAAGGTATTGGGATCATCTTGGTGTCATTCGTGTCGACATTGGTGTTGGCGTGACAAACTTTAACCTTGGTCATATCTCTGTTGTTATGGAAGATATCCTCATAAAACTTGGCATGTGTATTGACCATTACAAGAGCTCTTTATACTCTTTAGGGGGATAACACTAAAAGCATTTTTGTAAGATTTATGCCCCTTTTTTACTTAGAATTTTTGCATTATTCAGCACCTGCATCTGAGCATTGGCATCCGTGGGCGGTGCTCTTGTTTACTTTAAAATCTTCTCATCCCAAACTAGTGGGCCAATTTCAATCAAACTTGGCATGAATCTTACAGATAATGGCCACTGGGGCTAATACTATGTCTGTGAGTACATCAGGGCTGCCACCATAGGCAGATAGGAATGCGCCAGACACCCAATGTATAATCATGGTGTGTCCAGGATTCCCAGGCTACCGGAAAAACGGGAAAAAGTCTTGGTTTTGTGATATCCCTAAAAAAATCCAGGAAAAACTAGGGAAAATACAAATCAATTTGATAAATGACGCGAGACCCAACTAAAGTACATGTTCCAAACAGTGGACAAGTATCCCCCCCACGCCTGTAGGTTTTTATCACAGTGTAAATTACATGGGGACGCATTATCACATTGCAGAGAAAGAAAAATTGGTATTTGTTTCACCAAAAAATAAAAGCATGGTACTTAATTTTCTGCTAGGAATGGAGGTTGGTGTCAAATTTTACTAAATATATGATAAAAGTACATAAAACAAATATTTACATGTTTAGGAGAAAATCGAAAGCAACATCTTAAGTCTACCAGAAACCGGACATGAATTGAATTTGGATAAGAAAGTAATAAATTGCCTCTAATTCAAGTAAATGAAAAAGTGAACTCTGGGTAAATAGACATTGAAATTAATTTTCAATAACATGATATTGACACGTCTAGAAGCGATCATATTTATCCATTTTTTTATATTATTGTAGTTTTCTGGACAGAGTTCAGAGTTTTAGTTAAACGTCAGTAAAATGGGGTCTCGGGACTCAACAAACTATGTCATAATAATCCTTTGATTTTTATCAATAAAAAAGAAATTTTGAATTTTAGAAATTATCCTGGAAAAAGTCTTGAATTTTACAAGCAGAAAATTGTGGGAACCCTGGGTGTGGTGAGTTTGAATCTTGGCGGCAGCACATATCTTTTAACGCATTTTGTCTCCCAAATGGGTAGATGATCATAAACCTAAATTGGATGGCAGCTGGAGGCTAGGAAAGGATGTAATACTGTTGCAAGAAACACCAGGAATCAGTTGTTAAATGCTCCGCAATATAACTGAAAAATTGTTAAAAACGACTTGGTCAACTTTCATAGGACATTTGGCACAATCATTGTGACAAGTACCTTTTGCCTGCCACCAATGGGCAAAAAACAAGTGGTATGCGCAAGTGAGATGGGAAATTAGTGAGAAACAATAACTGATCTCCATTGTTTAGCAAACAGGACTACTTTTAAGATTATTATTACTTTCTTTTTGTCAAGCCTACTTCTAGTGAGCAAGACAAAGTTGTCTCTTTGACAAGTTGGTGTATGTTCCATAGTCAATATTTGTTAGGACCATTCTGGTTGCTAAAATTAGAATGTCACAATTAATCTCAATTGTGAGTAGATTTGCCATTTGAAAGAAATTCTCAGATAACCTCAATGTCAAAGCTCAAGGTCAAGCATGCCATTGTTCTTTCATTTTTTCAGTTTTTTTTTTTTTTTTTTTTCAATCATCTTTAATTAGTTAGGTGAGCAATTTTAGGGCCATTCTGGCCCTCTTGTTGGTTAAAAACGTTTATAACAGGCTAAAGATCAAGGTCCTAGGGACATGGTCATTACCTCAAATAAAAGCCCAAATTCTGATAAATGTGAAGTTTTAAGAAAGAAAAATTACCAAGATGAAAAAGGTAAGGGTTTAGGTTAAAGTTTTTTACAACACGTTAAATGACAAAGTCACAAGAGGCTGTCTGGCTTAAATGAAAGTCACCCCCCTTTATAGATCTATGTGAAAAATATGACCAAGATAGAGAAAGTTTTTGTTAAATATGTTACATGTCAAGGTCATTGGGTCAAGGTCATTGTCTCAAATGATGGCCTTTGTCCTAATAGTGCATGTGTGCATATATTAAAGACAAACTTATCTGATATTTCAGGAGAACATTTATTTTTCACTTATTCATTGCATATCAGTGTCACTAGCAAATTAAGCTTTCATAAACAATTTTTTAGGTTCACAACAACTGCATTCCAAATTTGGTTTAGCATGACTGTGTTTGAGTGACAATGGAAACAACAGTGAAAATTTAAAATAATCTTTAAAAAACATCTCCTCCTGACCCAGAAGGCATAGAGCCTTGATATTTTGCATGAAGCATCAGTATATTGACCTCTTTCAAAAGGGCAATAATCATGACCCTTTGGGTTCCCATTTTGGGGTGTAATTCACTAAAGCCTAAAATAGAGATCAAACTTCAAGATAAATTGTTTAAATTTTAATTTCCCAAACTAGTTTCGGTATATTTACAGATAATAATGACATCACCATCACATGACTTCAATGGAAACAACGCCAAAATGGCAATGACATTGGTGGATAAATATTATAACAATAATCTATATTATATCAACTGAGACAGGATTTCAAGATACAAAATTACAAACGAATATTTAAGCAAAATATATTAAAAAGCCTGTAAAAACTGCATTGTTGAGTTAGAAAATAATGCAAGGTAATAAATGTTAACAACCCAATTTCTGACTGCTCCAAAATGAAAGAAATTGCAAATGACAACTATATTTGAAAAAAAAATATATGCCTATTTGGCAAAAAGCATTGAGGGAAATGAAGAAATAATTGGCATTTTTCCTCATTATCCACATTGTACTCCAAAGTTTGTAACTTTGTATCTTGTGGGGTGCAAACAATCAGGATTATGTCGGAATGGGTTAAAGAAAGTGTAAAATCCAATTTAAGGTACTATTAACCCATTATAATAAGACAACAGCAAAAATATATACAGGCACAAAAAGCTTGATATTAAAGATAATAGAAATAAAAAAAAATAACATTTTGAGAAAGGAAGAAATTACCATTCATTTAAGTAATTGGTTGATATTACTTCCAAATGGTATAAACCAAAAGTTTTTATCTGGAGCATTTTGAAATATTGAACATACCCCTTATATTTCAAGCTTTAATCCTTCTTGTTTTTAGCTCCAATGGCTGAAATCCAGACAGCTATTGTCATGGCGTGGTGTATGTCATGAGTGTGTCTGTTCATTCTTTCATCCCTTCTGCCTTCAATTGTCCGTCTGTTTGTCCAACCATAAACTTTTACTTTAAAAATATTCTTCTCAGAAACTACTGATTGGAATTTAACCAAATTTCACAGAAATGATTCTTGGTTGACCCTCTATCAGATTCCTTCAAAGAATTTTGATCGGATGAAAACGTAGCTTTAGGGAGGTTTTTACCATATATGGAATACAGCGAATTAAGGTAAGGTAGTCTCCTTAGACAGTATCAAATGGATATTTTTATATCTTACATGGTTGTTCATAGATCTTTTGGAATACCTTTAATAAGAATTTTCCACAGAGATTTTGATCTTTTAAACTTTTTTTGATTTTATGTGCCCAATTTTGTTATGTTTATAAGGCAGGTAATAAATTCAGCTGATTTAGTCAACTGTAATGCATATCATTTTGCATAATGAGCTTTCATTATTAAATGTTTGAGAGAAAGAATTATCATTATCCTTTAGCCCTAAACCAGATGACAAAATTCGAGATTTAATTTTATTGTAATAAAATTCAATTATAACCCATTACCACACCACACAACGCTCCTTTTCTCACACTCTTAGAAATATTTAATAGTGTATGGAAAACTTTGCATGAAAAGGAGAAATTGCTTCTAACAAACATTCTCCTTTTAGCTCCACTAGCTGAAAGCTAAGGGACCATTGGCATGGGGTGATGTCCGTTGTGTGTCTGTCTGTCCGTCTGTCCATCTGTCTATATCCATCCAAAGACTTTCCATCTAAAAATCTCAGAAAGTACTTAACAGAATTCAATGAAATTTCACATAAATGATCCTTGGGTGACCCCTTGTCAGATTTTTTCAGAATTTTTTTATCCGATGAAAAACATGGCTTCAATGGGCGGGGCTACTTCCATATATGGTGAAAGCTTTAAAAATCATCTTCCCAGAAAGCAGTGGATGGATTTAAACCAAATTTCACAGAAAAAATCTTTGGGTGAACCTTTATCAGATTTCTTAAAAAAAAAATATCCAATGAAAAACATGGCTTTATTGGGAGGAGGGACACTATTTATATGAAAGCTTTAAAAAATAATTTCAGGATCAAGTGGATAGATTTCAACCAAATTTTACAGGATTGATCCTATGCAGACCCTTAATCAGATTTCTTCAAAAAATTTTGTTGAACAACATTGCTTGAATATGCAGGGCTTATTTTCATATATGGTATATATGTCTGTATGTCCGTCCTCCTTCTGTTAAACTTTTCCTTTTCCTTGACACTCTAGAGTGCACAGTTTTCATCGGATTCCCTTCAAACTTTCACAGAATGATTGTACCATCATAGGGATCGTTCCTTTCAAAATTGGGTATGATCCGTCAAGAAACATGGGAAAAGGGGACTTATGAAAATTTAATTAAAAAATCCTCGTTAACACTCTAGAGTCCACAGTTTTCATCGGATTCTCTTCAAACTTTCACAGAATGATTGTACCATCATAAGAATCGTTCCTTTCAAAATTGGGTATGATCAAGAATAGTCAAGCCTTGCTACCATCTGACAGCTCTTGTTAGCTCACCTGAGCACAACATGCTCAAGGTGAGCTCTCACTATTGTGATCGGTAATTCTCGAGCGTCCGACTGTCCGTCTGTCCATCTATCCGTCCACCCAACTGTCCGTCCGTAAACAATTATCAAAAAATCTTCTCCAAAACCATAAGGCCTAGAGCTTTGATAATTGGTATGTATCATCACCTATTGACCCTCTACCAAAAAACTTCAAAGAATTACTGTATTCTGAAAATTAGCCCTTTTATGTTGGATCCCTGATTTTACAAAGGAATAAAGAAGGAAATCTTTGAAAATCTTTTTCTCCCAAACCATTAGGCCTAGACCCTCTCCCAAAGCTTTGATATTTGGTAGGTACCATCACTTATAGACCCTCTCCCAAAGTACTTCAAAAATTAGTCCTTTTCTGTGCCATCCCTGGTTTAACAATGGAATAAAGAAGGAAATCTTTGAAAACCTTCTCCCAAACCATAGGGCCATGACCTCTGATAATTGGTACATATCATAATAAATTGACCCTTTACCAAAATACTTAAAAAAATCATTGTATTTTGAGAATTAGCCCTTTTCTGTGCAATCCCTGATATTACAAAGGAATAAAGATGGAAATCTTCAAAAATCTTCTTCTCCCAAACTATTAGGCCTAGAGCTTTTATATTTGGTATGTATCATCAGCCATTGACTCTCTACCAAAATACTTCAAAGAATTACTTTATTCTGAAAATTGGCTCTTTTCTGTGGGATCCCCAATTTTTGATAGGAATAAAGAATTATATATTTGAAAACCTTCTACTAAACCATTAGGCCTAGAGTTTTTATATTTGGTATGTTCCGATGTTTTTACTTCAAAGCATTGCCTTATTCAGGAAATTAGGGTTATATGGTGGGATCATCAATATACCTTGGATTAAAAGAGAAAATCCTTGAACAAATTCTCCAAAATAATAAGAGAGAATGCTATGTTGTATGTATCATAAATCCATGAACCATCATACTCAGGGGAGCGATTTAGGTCCATCATGATCCTCTTCTTTACAAAGCTTCCTTTAAGCCTGTTAAATTTTTGACATCTGATGATGGTCTAATGAAGGGATAAAAAAAGAAGGAAACAGCTAAGATTCTTCTTATTCAAGACCTTCATGATTTTTCTTAAGATTATATTGATCACTTAATTTGATTGCTTGATTGAATGGGGTTTAAAGCCACTTTTATCAGTATTTCAGTCATATTGCAGCGGCTGGAGCACCTTACAATGGATTCCTGGTATTTGTCACATCAGTACTACCACTATGAAGAGATTATTTTTTGTTTTCATGGAGGTATGAACCATAAAAACTAATTACACTGTATAAATGCGTGAAGCGGATTGATACATAAAAGTGATTAGGTTTTTTGGTTCATACCTCAATTAAAACAAAAAACTATTCTCTTCATTTCTAATTATTCATTAGCATTGAGCGAAAAAATCAGAAACTTTACAAATTGATTATATTTATCCCCTGTTATGCTGTTTCGGCAAAGGGGGTATAGTAATGGTCTCTGTCTGTCATTCCATCATTCTGTCACTAAGCTTGTCCGGAGCATATCTCTTAAAGTATAAATGGTATCAACTTGAAACTTCATACATGGATAGATCTCATTAAGGAGAAGTGCAATGCACAAGAACCGCAACTCTTCCTTGCATAATTTTGGAGTTACTGCCCTTTGTTGTTTTAAAGATTAAGCTATTAACTTGAAACTTAATTGGTGAATAGTTCTTGTTGAGAAGAAGTGCAGTGCACAAGACCCACAACTCTTGCTTGCATAATTATGGAGTTATTGCCCTTTGTTGTTTATCAGACTTAGACTTTGTCCAGAGCATATCTCTGAAAGTATAATAGCTATTATCAAACTCATTGAGAAGAAATGCAGTGCACAAGAAGCCTAAATCTAACTGGCTTCAGTTAACTATCAAGCTTTTACAGTGGGGGATGGTCATGTCTGACATGGCTCTTGTTTGTATGGGACTATTTTGAGTTGAAGCATACAAAATAAGTTTTGTACATGGAGGTATGAATAATTCTTTTTTACCATTCAGAGCACCTGTTTTTGATGGACAAATTAAAAGTTATTTTTTTTATGGCTATCTATACAGATATAGCAAACTTTTCATCCCAATTGTAAATTTTAATATTGGACAAAGTGCTAAAGATTTCCTCTAAAGATGGAAACCTTTGACCCAATACCAAACTACACATTTTAAAACTGATCAAAATTGAAAAAAAGCTGCAGAAAACAATTCAAATAGCTCAAAATTTGGTAAATAAGATAGAAAACATTGTGAGACTTTTTGATGCCCCTCAAGCACCAGAATTGGGAAAACATGTAAAATTATAAAATTTGCTTGCAACAAGCAATCTTTTTTCATTTTCAACAATGTTTCTTAGCCCTTACCCTACCCCCCCCCCAAAAAAAAAATCTATAATCTTAATATATTTGAATTATCGTCTGCAATTCATTTCAATTTGGACGGGTCTTAACATTTGTCATCTGGTAAAGGGTAAAAAGCTAGAGCTATCATACTCAGAAGAGTAATGTAGAACCATTATGTTCATCTTGTTTCTCAAGGAAGCAATTACTAAATGATTCAAGATGATCCAAAATTATTTACATATAGTTTTTATGCCCCCACATCAAAAGATCAGGGGCATATTGTTTTACCATTGTCTGTCTGTCCATCAGTCTGTCCGTCATTCAGTCTTTCCGTCTGTCGGTCTGTCTGCTTCGGGACGAGACCAGTTGACCTCGGGACGGGAATTTTCGATACTTTTTTTTCGGTTTTTTTGAATTTTTTTACATGTTTTGGGTAATTTTAACACTTTAAAATTTTAAAATTTTTGGTCCTTAACCCATGTTACCCGGGGTGAATTTTGTCCTGGTCTAAGCATCGCCTAAACAATCTGAAAAAAGATTTATGCTTTTTCTCATAAACGGCTTCTTTGAAATCGACAAAACTTTACAAATTACTAAATTATTATTCAAACAATGTGTTCCTATCATTTCATTGAAAAATATCAAAAGATTTGGGAATTATCTTAATTTCAATTTTTCAGAAATTTAGACAGACGGTCATCGGATTGACAGACAACTTTAGGGGATTCCTAAACTACTTAGGCGATGCTTAAACTAAACTCAAAATTTCAACTTCGATTTTCTTATCAACTAATGAATATTTTATTACGATTTTTACCATGAAGAACACTTTAATACAGGTTAAAACTTTGCCAATATTTCACAAAAATCTTTTGAGCACTTTTGGAATTAATCGATTTTTTGTCATTCACTTTTTGACTGACAGACAAATACAGACAATTTCAGACAGCAGACACTGACAGACAAATGTTTTTTTATAAAAAAATCTGAAATCATTCAAGATTTCGAATTAATATTTTAACACAATTTTAAGGACTAGGTTACCAATATTTTACGTGAAAGAATAAGCAAAATCACATTTTTTTTTTTTGGAAGCGGACCACTGTCTGCAAAATTGCATTATGAAAATCGAGCATTAGGAGCTCCCCGATCCTAACATAAATCTTGGAATTCCGGTCTTATCGTAAATCAAGCCTCTTTCTTTTTTAAACACCCTCATGGCATATTTAAATCATCATCTCCGTCTGTCCGTCCAGACGTCCGTCCGTCTGTACGACCACTTCTTGAATATCTCCTACACGGGAAAACCACGGCCCACGGAGAAAACCACGGGTGAAGTGTCTCATTCCTAAGACAAGTGTCTCATTCCCCAGACACGGCCCCTAGCCCTCCTGCGGCACTGGACATTGTGGCACGGCTGTGGAGTTCCATGGGCGAGATAGGGGCCTTGACACGTGAACAAGACATTTGTCACTGGAAAGAGACACTTCTCCAATGGATTTTTCCGGGGCACTAGCGGCAGACGCCGGCTCAGCTCGCTGCAGAGACGACTGCTTGGTGCCTGGTGAGGCAGGCGACGGGACCCCGGCCCTGTAAACTGTGCTGGCGACGCCTCGCAGATGAACTCAATGTGCGCAGTAGGAGCCGTGTAATGGGAATGAGATGCTTTTCCAGTGGATTAACCGAGGGCAGTAGCGACCCGCCCAGGCTCCGCTTGCTTTGGGGAAAAACGCTCTTGGCCTGGTGCGGCAGGCAGGGCGGGCCCCGGCGCAGTAAGCAGAGCTGTCCTCGACTCACTGTCACGGCCGTGTCACGGGAATGAGACACTTTTCCAGTGGATTTACTACAGACAATAGTGGCAGACACCGACTCCGCTTGTTGCAGAGAAGACCGCTCGGGGCCTGGTGCGGCAGGCAGCCGGGAACTCGGCCCAGTAAGCAGTGCGTGCTGCGCCTTGCTTGCCGTCGAGTGCCAGGGGCGCGCTAGAAGCCTTGTCTTGGGAATGAGACACTTGTCACGCAAATTAGACACTGGTATCTTTGATCAACCTCGGAAACGAGTGGCAGGCCCCTGCTCCGCTCGCTGCAGAAAATGCCGCTCGGGGCTTTGAATGGCCCGTGGTCTGGAAACTGTCCCAGTAGTCTGTGCTGGGCACGCCTCGGTGTCGAGCTCCGCTTGCATGGTAGGGGTCGTGTCACAGGAATGAGACACTTTTCTCGTGGATGTACTATAGGCAGTAGCGGTCACAACAGCTCCGCCAACTACAAGGAAGACCGCTCTCAGCCTGGTGCGGCAGGCAGCCCGGGCTCCTGCCCAGTAAGCAGTGCTGGCTGCTCCTCCATGTCGAGTGCCAGGGGCGCGCTAGAAACCTTATCAAGGGAATAAGACACTTGTCAAAGGAATAAGACACTGGTCCTGTGGATTTACCCCGAGCAGTAGCATTCTGTCCGAGCCCCGCCAACTTCAGGGAAGACTGCTCTGGGCCTGGTGCTGCATGAAAACAGGGCCCTGGTCCAGTTATGAGGGCTGGTCGCGTTCGGTATCAAGTGCCATGGGCGAAATAGGGGCCATGTCATGGGAATGAGACACTTGTCACAAGAATAAGACACTTCTCCCGTGCATTTACCCCGGGCTCGGCTCGCAGCAGCAAAGACCGCTCAGGGCCTGGCGCCACAGATGACGGGACCCAGGCCCAGTAAACAGCTCGCAGACGAACTCAATGTGCGCAGTAGGAGCCGTGTCACGGGAATGAGATGTTATTCCAGTGGATTAACCCAGGACAGTAGCAACCCGCCCCGGCTCCGCCTGCTATGGAGAAAAACGCTTTGGGCCTGGTGCAGGAGGCAGGACGGGTCTCGGATCAACCTCGGAAACGAGTGGCAGGCCCCTGCTCTGCTTGCTGCAGAAAATGCCGCTCGGGGATTTGTATGGCCGGTGGCCCGGTAACTGTCCCAGTTGACTGTGCTGGCCATGCCTCGGTGTCGAGCTCCACTTGTGCGGTAGGGGTCGTGTCACCGGAATGAGACACTTTTCTGGTGGATTTACTCTATGCAGTAGCGGCCTGCAACAGCTCTACCCACTTCAGGAAAGACCGCTCTGGGCCTGGTGCAGTAGCTGTCGAGTGCCAGGGGCGTGATAAAAACCTTGTAAAGGGAATAAGACACTTGTCACAGGAATAAGATACTAGGCCCGTGGATTTACACGGAGAAGTAGCGGCCAGCCCAAGCCCCGCCGACTTGGGGGTTGACCACTCTGGGCCTGGTGCTGCAGGCGAACCGGGCCCTGGTCAAGTTAGCAGTGCTGGTTGCGTTTCAGTATTGAGTGCCTCGGGCGAGATAGGGGCCTTGTCACGGGAATGAGACACTTGTCACAAGAATGAGACGCTTCTCCCGTGCATTTGCCCCAGGCACGAGCGGCAGAAGCCAGCTCCGCTCACTGCAGAGGAAACTGCTCAGGGCCTGGAGCAACAGGCGACGGGACCCCGGCCCAGTGAACAGTGCTGGGCGCCACGCCTAGCAGACGAACTCAATGTGTGCGATAGGAGCGATGTCACAAGAATGAGATATTTTTCAGTTGATTTACCCAGGGCAGTAGCGACCCGCCTCGGCTCAGCATGCTTTGGGAAAGAACTCTCTGGGTCTGGTGCGGCAGGCAGGACGGTTCCCAGCGCAGTAAGCAGAGCTGTCCTTGCCTCACTGTCACCGCAGTGTCACGAGAATGAGACACTTTTCCAGTGGATTTTCTCTTGGCAATAGAGGAAGACACCGACTCCACTTGCTGCAGAGAAGACCTCTCGGGGCCTGGTGCGGCAGGAAGCCGGGAACACGGGCCAGTCAACAGTCTGCCCCTTGGTGTCTAACTCCGTTGGCCAGATAGGTGCCTTGTCACAGGAATGATATACCCTGGCAGAAGGGGCCCACCAAGCTCTGCCCGCTTCAGGGACAACCGCTGCGGGCCTGGTGCAGCAGGCAGTAAGCAGTGCGCGCCAGGCCTCGCTGTCAAGCGCCAGGGGCGTGATAGAAG
Source organism: Fragum fragum (assembly GCA_946902895.1). Classification (NCBI taxonomy): domain Eukaryota; kingdom Metazoa; phylum Mollusca; class Bivalvia; order Cardiida; family Cardiidae; genus Fragum; species Fragum fragum. The sequence continues at coordinate 38,389,989 of OX336381.1, forward strand.
CTGTGTCTTGGGAAAGAGACACTTGTCACACAAATAAGACACAGGTCCCTTGGATCAACCTCGGAAACAAGTGACAGGCCCTGCTCCGCTTGCTGCAGAAAATGCCGCTCAGGGCTTTCTATGGCCGGTGGCCCGGAAACCGTCTCTGGAGACAGTGTTGGCCACGCCTCGGTGTCGAGCTCAGCTTGCGCGGTAGGGGCCGTGTCACGGGAATGAGACACTTTTCCGAAGGATTTACTCTAGACAGTAGCAGCCCGAAACAGCTCCGCCACTTCAGGGAAGACCGCTCCGGGCCTGGTGCTGCTAGCAGACAGGGCCCTTTTCTAAGTATGAGTGCTGGTCGCGTTTCGGTATCAAGTGCCATGGGCGAGATAGGGGCCGTACAACGGGAATGAGACACCTGTCACGGTAATGAGTGACTTCTCCCGTCCATTTGCCCTGGCACTAGGGGCAGACGCCAGCTCAGCTCGCTGCAGAGGAGACCACTCAGGGCCTTGCGCGACGGGTGATGGGACACCGGCCCAGTAGATATCGGAAGCCTGGCTTTGCTGTCAAGTTCAACAGGGGAGATAGGGGCCTTGCACGAGAACGAGACATTTGTAACTCATAAGAGACACTCTCCCGTGGATTTGCCGGGGCACTAGCAGCAGACGCCGTTTACGCTCGCTGCAGAGACGACCACTTGGTGCCTGAGGAGGCAGGCGACTGGACCCCAGCCCAGGAAACAGTGCTGGCTGCGCCCCGCAGACAAACTCGCAGACCAACTCAATCTGCGTGGTAGGGGCCGTGTTACGGGAATGAGATGCATTTCCAGAGGATTAACCCAAGGCAGTAGCGACCCGCCCTTGCTCCGCCTATTTCGGGGAAGAACGCTCTGTACCTGGTGTGGCAGGCAGGACGGGCCCCGGCGATGTAAGCAGTGCTGTCCTCGCCTCACTTTCATTGCCGTGTCACGGGTATGAGATACTTTACAAGTGGATTTACTCCATGCAATAGTGGCAGACACCAACTCCACTTGCTGCAGAGGAGACCACTCGGGAGCTGGTACTGTCCCAGTAGACTGTGCTGGCCACGCCTCGGTGTCGAGCTCAACTTTCGCAGTAGGGCCGTGTCACGGGAACGAGACACTTTTCCGGTTGATTTCCTCTAGGCAGTAGCGGCCATCAACAGCTCCGCCACTTCAAGGAAGACTGCTCCAGGCCTGGTGCGGCAGGCAGCCCAGGCTCCGACCCAGTAAGCAGTGCTGGCCGCGCTTCGCTGTCGAGTGCCAGGGGCGCGCTTGCAACATTTAAAGGGAATAAGACACTTTTCACAGGAATGAGACACTGCTCCCATGGATTTACCCCGAGCAGAATTCGCCCGCCCAAGCCCCGCCGAATTCGAGGAAGACCGCTGTGGGCCTGGTACTGCCGGCAGACCTTGCCCTGGTCCAGTTATGAGTGCTGGTCGCGCTTCGGTATCGAGTGCCATGGACGAGATAGGGGCCGAGTCACGGAAATGAAACATTTGTCACGGGAATGAGACACTTCTCCCGTGCATTTGCCCCGGGCACTTGCGGCAGACGCCAGCTCAGCTCGCTGCAGAGGAGACCACTCGGGGCCTGATGCACCAGGAAGCCGGTAACTTGGCCAAGTCAACAGTCTGCCCCTCAGTGTCGAGCTCCGTTGGCCAGATAGATGCTGTGTCACGGGAATGAGACACTTTTCCAAATTGATGTACCCTGGGCAGAAGCGGCCCGCCCCAGCTCTGCCCGTTCAAGGGAGCACCGACGCAGGCCTGGTGCAGCAGGCAGTAAGGGCCCCGGCCCAGTAAGCAGTGCATGCAGCGATGCCGTCGAGTGCCAGGGGCGCACTAGAAGCCGTGTCTTTGGAATGAGACACTGGTCGCGTTAATGAGACACTGGTCCCTTTGATCAATCTCGGAAACGAATGGCAGGCCCCTGCTCTGTTCGCTGCAGAAAATGTTGCTCGGGGCTTTGTATGTCCGGTGGCCCGGAAACCGTCCCTGGAGACTGTGCTGGCCACGCCTCGGTGTCGAGCTCAGCTTGCGCGGTAGGGGCCATGTCACCGGAATGAGACACTTTTCCGGTTGATTTACCTTAGACATTAGCGGCCCATAACAGCTCCGCCCACTTCAGCCAAAACTCCGGCCCAGTTAGCAGTGCTAGCCGTGCCTGGCCTTCGAGTGCCACGGGCGCGTTAGAAACCTTGTCATTTGAATAAGACACTTGTCATGAGACACTGGTCCCGTAGAACTACCTCGGAAAGGACAGTGCTGACAAGCCTCAGTGTTGAGCTCCGCTGGTGCGGTTTTGGCCATGTCACGGGAATGAGAACCCTTTAACAGTTGAATTACCCTGGGCAGTAGCGGCCCGCCCGAGATCTGCCCACTTCAGGGAAGACCGCTCCGGGCCTGGTGTGGCAGGCAGCCCAGGCCCCTGTCCAGTAAGCAGTTCTGACTGCGCCTCGGTGTCGAGTGTCACGGGCGCACTGGAAGCCTTGTCACGGCATTAGACACTTGTCACGGGAATGAGACACTGGTCCCCAGGAACTTCTTCGGAAACGAGCATCTGGCCCCTGCTCCGCTTGCTGCAGAGAAATAGGTTTGATCAAATGTCTGATCGAATGTCTAATTTCTAATTGGGCAGATAGACATTAAAAAAAGGGCTTGGTCGAATGTCTCATCGAATGTCTTATGCCTAATTGGGCGGTTAGACATTCAAAAACGGGTCTGGTCTAATGTGTAATCAAATGACATGTGTCTAATTGAGCAGTTAGCCATTCAAAAACGGTTTTGGTCGAATGTCTAAACGAATTTCTAATGTCTAATTTGGCAGTTAGACATTCAAAACCGGGCTTGATCAAATGTCTACTCAATGACTAATGTCTAATTGGGCAGTTAGACATTCAAAATGGGTTTCGTCGAATGTCTACTCGAATGATTCATATCTAATTGGTCAGTTAGACATTCAAAAAAGGGCTTGGTTGAATGTCAAATCGAATGTCTAATGTCTAATGGTCAGTTAGACATTCAAATACGGGCTTGGTTGAATGTCTAATGGAATGTCTAATGTCTATTTTGGAAGTTAGACATTCAAAAACGGGTTTATGTAAGACATTCAAAAATGGGTTTGGTCGAATGTCTCATCGAATGTCTTATGTCTAATTGGGTAGTTAGACATAAAAATTGGGCTTTGTCGAATGTCTCATCGAATGTCTAATGTCTAATTTGGCAGTAAGACATTAAAAACGGGCTTGGTCGAATGTCTTATCGAATGTCTTATGTCTAATTTGGCAGTTAGACATTCAAAAACGAGCTTGGTCGAATGTCTAATCGAATGTCTAATGTCTTTTGGGGCAGTTAGACATTCAAAAACGGGCTTGGTCGAATGTCCAATCGAGTGTCTAATGACTTATTCGGCAGTTAGACACCATATTTGAATGTCTAATTTTCCAGTAAGCATTCAGTTGATGTTTAATTCCTTATGTCCTGCCAACTTCACACACTTGAAGTCTAGCCGGTGCTTAGAATAACTTGCATATAACACCAAAGATTTGACCATTTTTAGCTCAGCTTTTTTTTAGAAAACCCAAGGTATTGCTATAGCAATGGTGCCGTCGGCGTCATCGTCGTCGTCGTCTTAAACTTTTTTGTGATATCTCTGGTTTTAATAAACGCAATCACTTGAAATTGAAAAAAGATCAGAAAGAAACTGGGCATCTAATCAATTAGATCTGACTTATTCTCTAGGCGAAGCCTAAATTTCTGTCATGGAGCTCAGGCCCAATGAAAACTTTCTTTGATGCAACTCCAATTGCGATCATGTCGGCCTAATATGCATTATTACTTAATTTTGAAAACAAATGATAAGCAAGAGGGCCGTTCACCTGAGATGAAGGCACTTTTTCTTTCAACAGTCTAATTTCATGTTACGGTTAGGATTATGATACAAGTAGGCCATACTTACATATATAGACTATGTACCTGGGTTCCAAAAGTCTAAATAACAAACTCAAGGCTTTTTGGCAAATTTGAAAGAAGGAATTAACTTCTTTCTTCCCATGGATCCTTGGGATATAATTTCAGAAATAAGAAAGAAGTATGTGAACTGCACTTCATGCCTATAACCCCCCTCCCAGGGCTCCCCCCCCTAGCGACACGAGGATCATTATTTAAGCTATTTTGTAAGAGGTGAATATACTGATGTTTCATTCAAAATATCCAGGCTCTACGACTTCTGGGTCAGGAGGAGAAGATTTTAAAAGATTATTTTACAATTTCACTTTTGTTGCCATGGCAACCAGAGTTTTAAACAGATTTCATTTTTTTAGCAATTTTAAAGGGGACCACCTAAGGTACATTTCTGCCAAAATTGGTTCAAATTGGCTAAGTTGTTTAGGAGGAGATGTCATTTAAAATCGTTCTTTATTTCTGTATAAACTCCATCCCCCTAGGGCTCCGCCCCTTTGGACCCAAAGATCATGATTTTAGCTACTTGGAAAGAGGTCAAAGTACAGATGCTTCATGCAAAATATCAAGGATCTACACCTTCTGCGTCAGGAGAAGATTTTTAAAGATTATTTAAGTCTTCAGTTTTGTTGCCATGGCAAGCAGAGTTTTTAACGGATTTCATTTTTTAGCAATTTGTAAAGGGGACCACCTTAGGAACATTTCTGCCAAATTTGATTCAAATTGGACCAGTAGTTTGGGAGGAAATGTTGTTTAAAGAAATTGTTGACGAACGGACGACTGACGAAGGGTGATCACAATAGCTCACTAGAGCACTTCGTGCTCAGGTGAGCTAAAAAGCCTTTATATATCGAGTTTATGAGACATAAACATAATATTTGTTGAAATGACGGAAGATAGGCATAAACATTTGTTTGTTCAGTCTATTCAGCGCAACACCAAGCTATCGATATTTTTTTTATTTTTAATGGAATATGGCAATGAATTTATGTAAGGATCTTTTCAATGGTCAATAAACAATAGTCCCCTGACAGTTACTCTTATAAAGGTCTAATATCTGCCCTGTCAGCTTACTTTGTGCTTGTACATGTTCAAAACAACACAAACTTATAACGTTTTGAACAAGTACAAGCACATAGTAAGCTGACATGACAGATATTAGACACTTATAACGGTAACTTTCGGAGAGGACTATTGTTTATTGACCATTGAAAGATCATTACATAAATTCATGGATTCGTGGATTTTAATTCCGATATTCAATTAAAAATGAGCAATTATCGATAGCTGGGTGTTGCTCATTTTTCCGTAAAATTCAATAACGGTCTTGGTCTTCATGTCAGATAATTTGGCACTGTATAGGCTGAACAATCAAAATGTTTATGATTATCTTCCGTCACTTCATCCAACATTATGTTAACATTATGAACGCGATAAATAAAGGCTTTTTTATTATTTGTTTTCTGAGTTAAGTAATGGTGCATATAAGGCCGACATGATGAAAATTGGACATGGATTAAAGTCAATGTCAAAGAAGGTTTACGTACATTGACCATATTAATGTTTTTTCTCATTTTTCATAGTCTTTAAAAATGAAGTTAAAAAAATACTTTTTCGGGTATTTCAAAAATGAGGGTTCAAGCTAGGATCCGACCTCCTAGTAAATGTTTAGGTTCTTAGACTGATCCAAATTTATTTATTATTTTCTTATTCTTTTCACCTAATATCATGCCCGATTCGCATTACAGAAGAAGTTACATTGAAGGTTTTTCTACTTGTCTGATTTTTCCACAGGCCAGAGCTCCATGACAGAAATTTAGGCGGTGCCTAGAGTAAATGTCGGATCTAATTTATTAGATGACCAATTTCTTTCTGATTTTTATCTTTAAAGACTTTAATATGCTTACTTCTCAATATACAACCAAGGGTGTTTTTTTTTGTTTTTTTTTTTTTTTTTTTTTTTGTTGTTGTTGTTGTTGTTTTGTTAGTTATTTGCTTGTCTCGTTTTGATAAAAGTTTATATGCTGACCCCGCCTGCGTGACAGTCAAAAATCGATCGATCAATTAGAGACAAAGAAACAAAGACCATCATTTCGCATCATATCTTTGTGCAAAAGAAGATAAAACTTTGTAGTTGTTTAGCCTTCTGAGTAGTCACAAAGCAGAAGTATGATCGATGGGATTGTGTATTTTCTATTGGTATATAAAACGGTAAATATAAAAGAAAGGTTATATCATTTGGAAGGAAGGAGAAAGGAAAACAGAAATCTGAAATATAAGAATAGAATACCAGTACATTCAGATAAAGTGATTTGACTTCCTAGACCAAGTGTAGGTTTACTTAGACGGATCCAAAATATAAAAGCCTGACCTCCATGACAGAAATTTAGGCGATGCTTAGAGTAAACGTCAGATCTAATATATTGCTTGGTCATTTTCTTTTTGATTGTCTGTCTTTAAAGATTTTGATATGCTCACTTCACAAAATACATCTGCATGTGTTTCAAAGATTCTGTGTTTGTCTCGTTTTGATACAAGTTTGAAGCGCACGCCTCCATGACAGAAGTTTAGCAAAACTACGATATAAACATGCATTATCCATTTCCTGTTTTGCAAAACTTAAGAACTGTCCAAATTCAAAGGTTTTAAGTGAATTTAATACATGAAAAATAACCCCTTAGTAGAGTAGGAGATATTGAGGAAAAAGGAGTATTGCTTGCTACAAGCAATTTCTTTTTTTTCTGAAAATGTTTTTTCTATTATAAAATCAAAGGGGCGAAAAAAAGTGATTAATCCAGATAGGGGTAAAACTAATTCAAACACGGAATCAGATCGCTTCTTGATACATTCTGTCGGCCATTATAACAACAACAGAGCCGACGAGGGATGGACGATTGCCAAAGGCACACGGACGATTTGTGAGAGACAAATGTCGGAAAGGATATGTGCCTTCGCCAGGGGTGGATCCCATGACACCCCATGATGCCTCTGTGACAGAAGTTTAGGCGTTGCTTAGAGTAATTTTTAAAGCAAGCATTCATTTGTTGACCAGGCCTTTTGCTTACTTTTTCTCTATATTTTACTGGATAACAAATGTACGTCGCATTAAAAAAAAGGAGGATACATAAAGAATTCTTTATTTTTCTCGTTTTATTTGTAGTCCTTACCTCCGTGACAGAAGTTTAGGCGCTGCTTAGGGTAGCTTTAAAGATAACACATATTGATTGACCTCTTGAAGTTGATGTTTCCTTTTTCAACATCCATCGAATATATTAAGTAAAATGCAATAAAGTTTATAAGTTTGTGTTGTTTTGAACGAGCGAATGCACATAGTAAGCTGACATGACAGATATTAGACACTTATAACGGTAACTGTCGGAGAGGACTATTGTTTATTGACCATTGAAAGATCATTACATAAATTCATGGATTTGTGGATTTTAATTCCGATATTCAATTGAAAATGAACAATTATCGATAGCTGGGTGTTGCTCATTTTTCCGTAAAATTCAATAACGGTCTTGGCCTTCATGTCAGATAATTTTGCACTGTGTAGGCTGAACGATCAAAATGTTTATGATTATCTTCCGTCACTTCATCCAACATTATGTTAACATTATGAACGCGATAGATAAAGGCTTTTATATCATTTGTTCTCTGAGTTTAGTAATGGTGCATATGAGGCCGACATGGTGAAAATTGGACATGGATTAAAGTCAATGTCAAAGAAGGTTTACGTACATTGACCATATTAATGTTTTTTCTCATTATTTCATAGTCTTAAAAAATGAAGTTAAAAAAAATACTTTTACGGGAAATTTGATAATCAGGGTTGAAGCTAGGACCCGACCTCCTAGAAAACGTTTAGGTTTTGCTTAGACTGATCCAAATTTATTTATTATTTTCTTATTCTTTTCACCTAATATCATGCCCGATTCGCATTACAGAAGAAGTTACATTGAAGGTTTTTCTACTTGTCTGATTTTTCCACAGGCCAGAGCTCCATGACAGAAATTTAGGCGGTGCCTAGAGTAAATGTCGGATCTAATTTATTAGATGACCAATTTCTTTCTGATTTTCTATCTTTAAAGATTTTGATATGCTTACTTCTCAACATACAACCAAGGGTGGTTTTTTTTGTTTGGGGTTTTTTTTTTGTTGTTGTTGTTGTTGTTGTTTTGTTAGTTATTTGCTTGTCTCGTTTTGATAAAAGTTTATATGCTGACCCCGCCTGCGTGACAGTCAAAAATCGATCGATCAATTAGAGACAAAGAAACAAAGACTATCATTTCGCATCATATCTTTGTGCAATAGAAGATAAAACTTTGTAGTTGTTAAGCCTTCTGAGTAGTCACAGAGCAGAAGTATGATCGATGGGATTGTGTATTTTCTATTGGTATATAAAACGGTAAATATTAAAAGAAAGGTTATATTATTTGGAAGGAAGGAGAAAGGAAAACAGAAATCTGAAATATAAGAATAGAATACCAGTACATTCAGATAAAGTGATTTGACTTCCTAGACCAAGTGTAGGTTTACTTAGACGGATCCAAAATATAAAAGCCTGACCTCCATGACAGAAATTTAGGCGATGCTTAGAGTAAACGTCAGATCTAATATATTGCTTTGTCATTTTCTTTTTGATTGTCTGTCTTTAAAGATTTTGTTTTGCTCACTTCACAAAATACATCTGAATGTGTTTCAAAGATTCTGTGTTTGTCTCGTTTTGATACAAGTTTGAAGCGCACGCCTCCATGACAGAAGTTTAGCAAAACTACGATATAAACATGCATTATCCATTTCCTGTTTTGCAAAACTTAAGAACTGTCCAAATTCAAAGGTTTTAAGTGAATTTAATACATGAAAAATAACCCCTTAGTAGAGTAGGAGATATTGAGGAAAAAGGAGTATTGCTTGCTACAAGCAATTTCTTTTTTTTTGAAAATGTTTTTTCTATTATAAAATCAAAGGGGCGAAAAAAAGTGATTAATCCAGATAGGGGTAAAACTAATTCAAACACGGAATCAGATCGCTTCTTGATACATTCTGTCGGCCATTATAACAACAACAGAGCCGACGAGGGATGGACGATTGCCAAAGGCACACGGACGATTTGTGAGAGACAAATGTCGGAAAGGATATGTGCCTTCGCCAGGGGTGGATCCCATGACACCCCATGATGCCTCTGTGACAGAAGTTTAGGCGTTGCTTATAGTAATTTTTAAAGCAAGCATTCATTTGTTGACCAGGCCTTTTGCTTACTTTTTCTCTATATTTTACTGAATAACAAATGTACGTCGCATTATAAAAAAGGTGGATACATAAAGAATTCTTTATTTTTCTCGTTTTCTTCCTAGTCCTTACCTCCGTGACAGAAGTTTAGGCGCTGCTTAGAGTAGCTTTAAAGATAACACATTGATTGACCTCTTGAAGATGATGTTGTTGTTTTTTTCAACATCTATCGAATATATTAGGTAAAATGCAATAAAGATTTTAAGTTTGTGCTGTTTTGAACGAGCGCATGCACATAGTAAGCTGACATTACAGATATTAGACACTTATGACGGTAACTGTCGGATAGTACTACTGTTTATTGACCATTGAAAGATCATAACATAAATTCATGGATTCGTGGATTTTAAATCCGATATTCGATTGAAAATGAACAATTATCGATAGCTGGGTGTTGCTCATTTTTCCGTAAAATTCAATAACGGTCTTGGTCTTCATGTCAGATAATTTTGCACTGTATAGGCTGAACGATCAAAATGTTTATGATTATCTTCCGTCATTTCATCCAACATTATGTTAACATTATGAACGCGATAAATAAAGGCTTTTTTATTATTTGTTTTCTGAGTTAAGTAATGGTGCATATAAGGCCGACATGATGAAAATTGGACATGGATTAAAGTCAATATTAAAGAAGGTTTACGTACATTGACCATATTAATGTTTTTTCTCATAATTTCATATTCTTAAAAAATGAAGTTAAAAAAAATACTTTTTCGGGAATTTCAATAATGAGGGTTCAAGCTAGGACCCGACCTCCTAGAAAACGTTCAGGTCTTGCTTAGACTGATCCAAATTTATTTGTAATTTTCTTATTCTTTTCACCTAATATCATGCCCGATTTGCATTACAGAAGAAGTTACATTGAAAGTTTTTCTACTTGTCTGATTTTTCCACAGGCCAGAGCTCCATGACAGAAATTTAGGCGGTGCCTAGAGTAAATGTCGGATCTAATTTATTAGATGACCAATATCTTTCTCATTTTCTATCTTTAAAGACTTTAATTTGCTTAATTCACAACAAGCAAACAAGGGTTTTTTTGTGCTTGTTTTGTTTTGATAAAAGTTTATATGCAGACTCCGCCTGCGTGACAGTCAAAACTCGATCGATCAATCATAGACTAGGAATCAAAGACCATCATTTCACATCATATCTTTGTGCAAAAGAAGATAAAGCGGTTAATATCAAAAGAAAGTTTATATTATTTGGAAGGAAGGTGAAAGGAAAACAGAAATCTGAAATATAAGAATAGAATATCAGTACATTCAGATAAATTGATTTGACTTCCTAGACCAAGTGTAGGTTTACTTAGACGGATCCAAAATATTAGAGCCTGACCTCCATGACAGAAATTTAGGCGATGCTTAGAGTAAACATTAGATCTAATATATTGCTTGATCATTTTCTTTCTGATTTTCTATCTTTAAAGATTTTAATATGCTTACTTCACAACATACAATTGAATGTGTTTCAAAGATTCTGTGTTTGTCTCGTTTTGATACAAGTTTGAAGCGCACGCCTCCATGACAGATGTTTCGGCGTTGCTTAGAGTAATGTATTCAATTTGGCCAATATCAGAGCTTTTTCACTATACCGGTATAAATCCACGCTTTATATTGATCTATCTATTCATTGAATGGCTGTCTCGAACCTTCAGGTGCCTTTGGCTTCGAGATAAAGTTACGTCCAAAATATGCCAAATGATTATCCGTGTCATATTAACAACAAAAAACCTGCGTTCAGAAGTCCTGTGATATGCATCCTGCCGTAAATTGCTTAAACCTGAAAACTGACAATGAGAATTCTTGTTCTCACCATCTTAATCTAGTGTCTTCAGCATCGTACTCTTACTATTTCATCGACACAATCTCGCAAACGTTCTCTTGTAATCTCATCTTCATACACTTTTCGTATGGCATAGTTGATCCATGCATCTGCGTATACATGTATGTTGATATGTATGTATGTATGTATGCTTGTGCATGTATGAATGCATATGGATGTACATACATGTATGTTTATATGCATATTATATATATGTATGTCATACGTATATGTGTATGTTAATATGTACGTTTGTATTTTGTTATTACTGATGTTTGCATGTATGTAGCATGATTGCATGTGTCTTTCTTCAATTTCATAGATATTTCTTCTGAGAAGAAGAATGTTTAATTTGCATTACCACATCAATAGATAACAAATTCACCTTATTTCGCAGAGCAAGTTTCTTTATGTAAACCAATTAACAGGCGACAAAATTGTAGATTATTTCAAACTTAGAAGATGTAAATATTTTGGGAATTTGCAAGTTACGAATAATTTCTTAATTTGCTACAATGTAGTCAAACCCTCCTAATTTGAGGGGCGTCAATTTTGCGTGGCTTAAACAAATTATATGTAGTACTTTGCTTCGTTAATATTCTATTTAATGCCTTTTTCGGAGTTCAATCGACAGCGATTCCATAGAATATCAATTTCTTCTTTTTCCACAATGTTTCTAAAGTATCAAATCACAGTGACGTTAAATATCGGGTTTGTACAGGAAAGTGTTAAAAGTGGTACGGGATATACTATCAGAAGTTTTCGCATAATATTTTCAAAATAAAACGATTATGATAATTCAAAAATCGATTGATCAATTATAGACTAAGAAACAAAGACCATCATTTCTCATCATATCTTTGTGCAAAAGAAGATAAAACATTGTAGTTGTTTAGCCTTCTGAGTAGTCACAGAGCAGAAGTATGATCGATGGGATTGTGTATTTTGTATTGGTACATAAGAAGGTAAATATTAAAAGAAAGGTTATATTATTTGGAAGGAAGGAGAAAGGAAAACAGAAAACTGAAATATAAGAATAGAATATCAACACATTCAGATAAAGTGTGCCCTGTAGTTACAGATCTGTCGAATGACATTATTTTATTGCTTCTTTGTCCCGCCTATTTTACGTGGCTAATTGGTCAGTTATGTCGCTTACGACCGCCTACAATATCCAAAATGACCAATGATAGGTAAATTCTTTGGGCAGTTAATTTTAGCTCCACCTATGGCGTACCTGTGATGTAGAGTTTCCTAAATGACTTATCCCATTTCCACTCAATGACGCTTTTAGACGCCCCCAAGATAAACAGTGTGGGAAATGAAGAAATTGCTTGTAACACATTGTCCACAATGTTTTCATCCCGAAAAATAAGAAACATTAAAAAAAAAAAAAAAAAAAAAGCTTGAATTGTCGTCTGCACCATCTTTGAGTTTTGCCGTCTGGTAATGGATTAAGTCATCAAATTTAGCATGTTTTAAGCCATGAATATGTCTTTTAATTATAAAATAATAGTGAAAATTTAGGCGGAAAGGAACCTCCCTCGATTATTTGCAAAACCAAATAAAAAGCTATTTCTCCTTTTCCCACAATATTTTGCTTCCACATAGGATGGATGTATTCGAATTGTATAAAATTTGCATTGTCGTATGCAACCACTTTCAATTTTGAACAGTCTAAAATTTAAAAAAAAAACGGGAAAGGGTTAACAGCCGCATTTTCCGTATCGTATGACTGGTGGACGGACGTTTTGGCCACGGACGTTTTGGCTAGGACGTTTTGGCCACGGACGATTTAGCCACAATATTTTACAAGGTGAGACCTTTTTTGGAGGGGGAAAAAAACATTATAAGAAAAAAAGACTTGAACCAATTCAAACTATTTCGTAGCTGTAATTTTAATCTGATTTGATAATAAAAGATGTCATTTCAATCATTTTAATAATGAAATTGATATCTTATTATGATTTTTTCATTTAATTTGATGTTTATATTCACTCAATATATTCAAAAAGACCTTCCCTTTTGGCGTAATTATGTATAAAGAATGGGAAAATAGATGATCTGTTTTACCATTAATAAAATAGTATCTTCCAAGTCATTAAAAATGTAAATAAAAAAGATTTTTTACATCTTTACCAGACGACAAAGTTTACGATTCGTCCAATTTCAAAGTACTTGCAGACGACATTTGATGACATTCTATTTTTTTTTTTACTTTTTGGGAAGAAAGCATTGTAAACAGTGAAGAAATCCTAGAAAAATGCAATTCACCCAGCTTGTTCTAAGATTGGTAAATGAAGATCAAAGTTAATTTGCAAAATCTATTATTAATCCTTTTATTGGTAAATAACAAACACCATAATAATCTAAAGAGGATTATCCAGTCCCCCTATACTGTAACCTTACTGTAAAAGGGAAAAAGAATAAGTTCAAAATATCGAAATTTTAATATTAATCAGGATAAAAAGGTTAAATCTTTTAGTTAAAGAGAGAATTTGGAGGCAATCCATATATAAACGTTAATCAAGTATTTGGTCAAAAGTTTATAAATTTTAAAAACAAATTCCACCACCCCCACCCTTTTCTCTTACAATTTTATTCATTTATGTCAAAAGGTCCTACCTTGAAAGATATTGTGGCCAAAACGTCCTGGACAAAACGCAATTTCTCCATTTTCCAAAATATTTGCTACCCAGGAAGTTGAAAAATAAAAAATTTCATAAACTAAAATTTCGTCTGCAACTTCTTTCAATTCGGGTCAGTCTAAAACTTATCCGTCTGATTAAATACATGCTACATTCTCAGACAGTTAGCCTTCAAAATATACCCCCCCCCCCCTAAAAAAGGAAAAGAAACGGATAAAGACACAATATTCATGATTAAATCTGCTAACATTTCAAATTATTATTTTTCAAGGAAATGTTTGAAACAATTATCAAGCTTTTTTAATTGTGAAGGGGTTCTAAAGTTTGGTCGTATGCGGTAAACCACTCGATTGATGTAATCGCCGCGGAGATTTATGACCATAAAAAGCCATATTGGAAATCTGGTATTGTGCAACCGTAAATAATTGTATTTACGAGTGTGTTAATGATAAATTTATTAGAAAATCTTTCGTTTGGTTGTATGATTTGCTGAATTCATTGAAAGAAAATGTGGATTTTTAAAAGGTTTGTTTTAATTATAACATATGACCATTTTGGTCTTAGTGTAGCATGATAATACTTACAAATAGTTCACACAATTTGAAATTTGCTTAACACAATAATTCACAGAATTTGTTTATACCTTTTCGTGTTTTAGATAAATTCAAAGAATTTGTAGACTTCAATTAAAAGTGGGATTATTTTGAAAAGTAACCAACCGACAGAGTATGAAATATTGTGGGAAAAAAAGAAATTGCTATTTACAAGCAGTTCTTTCTTTTTCCACCATGTTATCTTAGGTAGTCCTTTTTTTCAAAGTCAATGGATTTTGAATTCCGACTTAACAAAGTATAGAAGAGAAATATTTCAATTCTGTAATATAATAGTTTTTTATGATTTAACCCATTCCTGTACGAACCAGATTTTACTTTGCTACGATTTTATACTTGAGAAAATATCTTGAGAAGAGAAAAAAATGATTGTAACAAACAATTTCTCCTTGTCCCGCAACATATTCTACCGCAGAGGATGATTCGATTTCAAATTGCACCCAATTTCTATTGGCTGCAACTTCTTTAAATTTGGATCAGTCTAAAATTTCAAGAAAAGGGAAAAAGGTTCAAGGTGCATTATGTAAGACATCGAAAATTTTTAGAATGCGTAACATACGAAGGCAACGTTTAAAACGGCTAGTAAAATTACCGTAAACAGCTGAAGATAACGTCATTCTTCTACTATTTTTGTTTACTTCATTCTCAAATTATTTACGTTCTGATTTACCTTTTTTGCTGCTTCTTTAGAACGTCATTGCATCTTAGATTTTGTCTTCTGGTAACGAGTAAAATAAGAAGATGAAACAATTCACATTGAACAAAATGAAATATTGCTAGTGACTGACCAAACTGTCACTATAGCTTAACCAGGATTCTCTATTATTATTTCTGTCTGTATCGGCGGTGACCTACCAAATCATAGGAAATACAGCTGATTAAAAGTTTTAATCGCAAAACTACGGTATAAACATGCGATATCCATTTCCTGTTTTGCAAAACTTAAGAATTGTCCAAATTCAAAGGTTTTAAGTGAATTTAATACATGAAAAATAACCTCTTAGTAGAGTAGGAGATATTGTGGGAAAAGGAATATTGCTTGCTACAAGCAATTTTTTCATTTTCTGCAAATGTTTTTTTCAATTATAAAATCAAAGGGGCGAAAAAAAAAAAAACAAACAAACAAACAAAAAACAAACTAGGGATTAATCCGGAAAGGGTTAAAACTAATTCAAACACCTAATCAGATCGCTTCTTGATACATTCTGTCGGCCATGATAACAACAACAGTGCCGACGAGGGATGGGTTGACACAGACACACGGACGTAAATAAAACTGAAAGGCCTTAAGACATTATAAAAGTAGATGAAAACAAAGATAAAGGTAATACAATAAACGGTAATAAGTGTGTATCAAGCTCTCGACGACGACAAGTCACCTTTAGGTATCGCCTTTATCAATTTAGGCATCGCCTTAAATCACTTTAGGGATCGCTTAAACAAAACTTAGATTTTATCTTCTGATAACGAGTAATTAAGGTAGATGAAACAATTTACGTTGAACATAAAAATACATTGCCGGTGACTGACGAAACTCTCACCACGGCTTTTCCAGGATTTTCTATTATTATTTCTGTCTGTATCGGCGGTGACCTACCAAAACATAGGAAATACAGCTGATTAAGAGTTTTGATCGTCAAACTACGGTAAAACATGTGTTATCCTTTTCCCGTTTTGCAAAACTTAAGAACTGTCCAAATTCAAAGGTTTTAAGTGAATTTAATATATTAAATATAATTACTCAGTAGAGTAGAAATATTGAGGAAAAAAGGAATATTCCTTGCTACAAATAATTTCTTCTTTTTCTACAAAGTTTTCTCGATTATAAAATCAAAGGGGCGTAAAAACTAGGTATTGATCCTTGTAACATTAAAACAACAACAGGGCCGACGAGGGATGGGTTGACATAGACAATGACAAAAACAAACGGGAGAAAATAAAACTGAAAGGCCTTAAGACATTATATAAGTAGATAAAAAATAAGATAAAGGTAATACAATATAGGGTAATAAGTGTATGTCAAGTTCTCGAGGTCCCACAAACGGGACGATAATCGTAGACCTATGTGGGATAGCAGCTGGAGGCTAGGAAAGGATGTGATGGCGGTACTGGTGTTAGAAATACCAGGAATCCATTGTTAGGTGCTCCAGCCTCTGTGATACAACTGAAAGATTGTTGAAAGCGGCGTAAAACCCCATTCAAACAAACAAAATCAAGCTCTCGGCGACGGCATGACACCTTTAGGTATCGCCTTTATCACTTTAGGCATCGCCTAAAATCACTTTAGGGGATCCCATAAACAAATCTTAGGGGTCGCCTAAACACCTTAAGGATCGCCTAAGGTCCCTATCCCTGTCTGCCTGTCTACAAAACTTAACAAAAAACTAAATATCGCCAGCCTATTTAAAAATTCAATGCTCATATTTGGCATGATGTTACATCTCCATGATACACATATCCTCATGTCAAGGTCATGTGATAAGGTCAAGGTCACTTACCAAGGTCAATCACCAAAGTACGAAGTGCTCAAGTGAGCTATTGTGATTACCTTTCGTCCGGTGTCCGTCTGTCGTCCGTCAACAATTTCTTTAAACGACATCTCCTCCCAAACCACTTGGCCAATTTGAACCAAATTTGGCAGAAATGTTCGTTAGGTTGTCCCCTTCAAAAAAAGCTAAAAGAATTGAAATCCATTAAAAACTCTGGTTGTCATGGCAACAAAAGTGAAATTTTAAAATAATCTTTAAAAATCTTCTCCTCCTGACCCAGAAGGTGTAGAGCCTTGAAATTTTGCATGAAGCATCAGTATATTGACCTCTTTCAAAATAGCTAATATCTTGATCCTTGGGTCCCCAGGGGAGGAGCCCCAGCGGGTGGGGTTTATATAGAAAGAAAGAACCATTTTTTAAAAGACATCTCCTCCCAAATCACTGGGCAGATTTTAACCAAATTTGGCAGAAATGTTCCTTAGGTGGTCCCCTTCAAAAATAGCTAAAAGAATTTAAATCCATTAAAAACTCTGGTTGCCATGGCAACAAAAGTGAAATTTCAAAATAATCTTTAAGAATCTTATCTTCCTGACCCAGAAGTGTAGAGCCTTGATATTTTGCATGAAGCATCAGTATATTGATCTCTTACAAAATCGCTAAAATCATGATCCTCAGGTCTCCAGGGGCAGAGGCGGGGGGGGGGGGGGGGGAAAGGCATGAAGCCTCAGTTCACAGACTTCATTCCTATTTCTGAAATTATAACCCATGGAAAAAGTTTTTTCTTTCTTTCAAATCAGCACTAAAGCCTTGGAATTTGTATTTTAGACTTTTGTATCCCAAGGTTCATAGTCTTTATATATAATTGTGGCCCACTTGTTTCATAATCCTAACCTTTACTTGAAATTAGACTGTTGAAAGAAAAAGAGCCTTTATCTCAGGTGAGCGCCCCAGGGCCAATGGCCCTCTTGTTTAATGTTGTCATATTTTGTCATATACTTTCCCTAATTAACCAATCACAGATGTCAATCAATGAAGAGATTGGCCAGTTAAATGTTTCATCCTGCCTGTAGAACTTCTGTGCTTTGAACTCACACATTGGCAGCCACTTTTGTGAATTTTTTTTGTTGGTTTGACGACTGCAACTTTGTAAATACAGCTCATTCAATATGTAGTTATGACAAATATGTCGCCAACTAACTATATGTATACTCCTTTTTTGGCTCACCTGAGCACAACGTGTTCAAGATGAGCTATTGTGATCAGTTATTGTCCTGCGTCCGTCCATCCGTCTGTCCCTCCGTAAACAATTATTAAAAATCTTCTCCTCTTAACCATAAGGCCTAGAGCTTTAATATATGGTACATACCATCATCTATTGACCCTTTACAAAAATACTTCAAAGAATTACTGAACTCTTAAAAATAGCCCTTTTCTGTGCGATCCCTGATTTTACAAAGGAATAAAGAAGGAAATCTTTGAAAATTTTCTTCTCCCAAACCATTAGGCCCAGAGCTTTGATATTTGGTGCATTTCATCAGCTAATGACCCTCTACCAAAATACTTCAAAGAACATTGTATTCTGAAAATTAGCCCTTTTCTGTGCCATCCCTGATTTTTCCAAGGAATAAAGAAGGAAATCTTTGAAAATCTTCTTCTCCCAAACTATAAGGCCTAGAGCTTTGGTATTTGGTACATATCATCATCTATTGACCTTCTACCAAAATACTTCAAAGAGTTATCACACTCTGAAAATTAGCCCTTTTCTGTGCAATCTTTGAAAATCTTCTTCGCTCAAACCATTAGGCCCAGAGCTTTTTTAGCCGCCGTCATAGCGCAGTTGGTAGCGCGTCGGACTGTCAATCTCGAGGTCCCGGGTTTCGATTCCCGACGGCGGCACTCATCCTTTCCGACTATTTGTCTCTCACCAATGGGTTGATATTCGTAGACCTATGTGGGATAGCAGCTGGAGGCTAGGAAAGGATGTAATGGTAGTACTGGTGTGAGAAATACCAGGATGCCATTGTTAGGTGCTCCAGCCTCCGCAATATAACTGAAAGATTGTTGAAAGCGGCGTAAAACCCCATTCAAACAAACAAACAAAGCTTTGATATTTGGTGCATTTCATCTGCTATTGAACCTCTACCAAAATACTTCAAAGAACAACTGTATACTGAAAATTAGCCTTTTCTGTGCAATCCCTGATTTTACACTATAAAATTTTAATGGTGTTAACAAATTTGTATCTATCATAAAAACAGACTTTCTTCTTTCGAATACTGTCACTAGCAAACTCATTTTTATACGCCCGTCGAAGACAGGACGTATTATGGGATCACCCGTGGTGTCCGGGTGTCCGGCCGTCCGGGCGTCCGGTTGTCCGGCGGTGTCCACTTCTTTGTCCGGAGCATAACTCTGTCACCGTAAGTCCGATTGACTTTAAACTTGGCAGTTATATTCTTCTCATCAATACGGAGTGCAGTGCTCAATAACCATAACTCTACCTAGCCTATTTTTTGAGTTATTGCCCTTTGTTGTTTTTCATACTTGAATCTTGTCCGGAGTATATCTCTAAAAGTATTATAGCTAGGATCATGAAACTTCATGGGTGTATAGATCTCACCAAGGGGGAGTGCAGTGCACAAGAACCATAACTCTACCTAGCCTATTTTTTGAGTTATTGCCCATTGTTGTTTTTCATACTTGAATCTTGTCCGGAGTATATCTCTAAAAGTATTATAGCTAGGATCATGAAACTTCATGGGTGTATAGATCTCACCAAGGGGGAGTGCAGTGCACAGGAACCATAACTCTACCTGGCCTATTTTTTTAGTTATTGCCCTTTGTTGTTTTTCATACTTGAATCTTGTCCGGAGTATATCTCTAAAAGTATAAAAGCTAGAATCATGAAACTTCATAGATGGATAGAGCTCACCAAGTGGGAGTGCAGTGTACAAGAACCATAACTCTACCTAGCCTATTTTTTGAGTTATTGCCCTTTGTTGTTTTTCATACTTGAATCTCGTCCGGAGTATATCTCTAAAAGTATAATAGCTAGGATCATGAAACTTCATGGGTGTATAGATCTCACCAAGGGGGAGTGCAGTGCACAAGAACCATAACTCTACCTAGCCTATTTTTTGAGTTATTGCCCTTTGTTGTTTTTCATACTTGAATCATGTCCGGAGTATATCTCTAAAAGTATTATAGCTAGGATCATGAAACTTCATGGGTGTATAGATCTCTTCAAGGGGGAGTGCAGTGCACAAGAACCATAACTCTACCTAGCCTATTTTTTGAGTTATTGCCCTTTGTTGTTTTTCATACTTGAATCTTGTCCGGAGTATATCTCTAAAAGTATTATAGCTAGGATCATGAAACTTTATGGGTGTATAGATCTAACCAAGGGGGAGTGCAGTGCACAAGAACCATAACTCTACCTGGCCTATTTTTTGAGTTATTGCCCTTTGTTGTTTTCCATACTTGAATCTTGTCCGGAGTATATCTCTAAAAGTATAACAGCTAGAATCATGAAACTTCATAGATGGATAGAGCTCACCAAGTGGGAGTGCAGTGTACAATAACCATAACTCTACCTAGTCTATTTTTTGAGTTATTGCCCTTTGTGTTTTGCATACTTGAATCTTGTCCGGAGTATATCTCTAAAATAATAATAGCTAGAATCTTGAAACTTCATGGATGTATTGATCTCACCAAGGGGGAGTGCAGTGCACAAAAACCATAACTCTACCTATCCTATTTTTTTAGTTATTGCCCTTTGTTGTTTTTCATACTTTAATCTTGTCCGGAGTATATCTCTAAAAGTATTATAGCTAGGATCATGAAACTTCATGGGTGTATAGATCTCGACAGGTGGGAGTGCAGTGCACAAGAACCATAACTCTACCTAGCCTATTTTTTGAGTTATTGCCCTTTGTTGTTTTTCATACTTGAATCTTGTCCGGAGTATATCTCTAAAAGTATAATAGCTAGAATCATGAAATTTCATGGATGGATTGAGCTCATCAAGTGGGAGTGCAGTGTACAAAAACCATAACTCTACCTATCCTATTTTTTTAGTTATTGCCCTTTGTTGTTTTTCATACTTGAATCTTGTCCGGAGTATATCTCTAAAAGTATAATAGCTAGAATCATGAAACTTCATGGATGGATAGAGCTCACCAAGTGGGAGTGCAGTGTACAAGAATCATAACTCTACCTAGCGTATATTTTGAGTTATTGCCCTTTGTTGTTTTTCATACTTTGTTTGACAAAAAAATTTATTCAAAATAACCTCAGTTCTATTCAAACCCCCAGTTAATATTAAGCAGTTTGACGGGCGTATCTTGTGACAGTTTGGCACCTTGTTGATAGGTTGTTCAAACTGTATGTGACTTATTGGGTAGTGCTCGAGACCCTCTAAGAGCCGCCGTCATAGCGCAGTTGGTAGCGCGTCAGACTATCAATCTAGAGGTCCTGGGTTCGATTCCCGACGGCGGCACTCATCCTTTCCGACTATATGTCTCTCACCAATGGGTCGATAATCGTAGACCTATGTGGGATAGCAGCTGGAGGCTAGGAAAGGATGTAATGGTAGTACTGGTGTGAGAAATACCAGGATTCCATTGTTAGGTGCTCCAGCCGCCGCGATATAACTGAAAGATTGTTGAAAGCGGCGTAAAACTCCATTCAAACAAACAGACAAAATCGAGACCCTCTAATTCTGTACGGTTTCTGATAAGTCCATAAAGTGCCACTGTGTGGTTTTGTATTAATCTTAGATGCAAAAATGAAATACCAGTAATCCATGGTTAGGTGCTCCAGCCACCGGGATATGACAGAAATACTGTTTCAAGCGGCATTAAACCCCATTTAAACAAACAAACATTTTGTCCTGTCTATTTACAGAGACCATCACATTGAACACAGATGCTGGTGCTGCTACTGATGTTGTCTACTCTTTCTACTACACAGAAGGAGAAAATGTTGAATTACACTTACATTGTCACTCCAAGCACAACCCTGTTTATGTTTGATCCTTTTGGAAATTCCTATGGTAATTATTATTCCATTAACAGACCGACAAATTTTAGACTATTCCAAATTGAAAGGAGTTCAAGAACATATTTTAAAGGTGATGAAATTTTACATTTTTCGGCTTTCTCAGAAGAAATCATAGTGTAAAATGAAGCAATTGCTTGTTACAAGCAATTGCTTCATTTTACTCAATGTTTCCCAATTTGATTTTCTTGAGGGATGTCCAAAAGCATGTGTGGGAATTCACCAGATGACAAAAGTGTAGACATGTATACAATTTGAAGGATGAGTGTCCTAGAGTAGAATGAAATGTGAGAAATAAAAGAAATTGCTTATTTCTAACATTTCTCCTTTTATCAAGCTATTCTTCTTCAGGGTGTCAAGATGCAGATTTGTGTGATAATGGGTTTATTACATTCCCACAATGACGCTTTTAGACTCCCCTCAAGAAAACCAATTTGGAAATCATTGTGTAAATTAAAGAAATAGCTTGCAACAAGCAGTTTCATTATTTTGAACAATGTTTTCTTCCTAGAAAAGTGAAAAAATCTAAAATTTCATAAATCTTAATTTAACGTCTGCAACTTCTCTCAGTTTGGACCAGTCTGAAATTTTATTATCTGGTATGTGTACAGGACCATACACAAAAAGACATGTTTCAAACTCCCCCTCCTCTCATTTCCAAGAAAAAAAAGCTTTTTAAAACATTGCAGAAAATGAAGAAACTAAATTACCAAGCAATTTCTTTATTTTCAACAATGTTTTCCAAAGCCTTAAGGGGGCCTTCAGAAAGTCATTTTGTGGTATCAGATAATAAAATAGTGATAGCAGTGATAGCTTCTTAATATTGGGAGAAAGAGAACCACAATTTATAGACCTGTAGAAATTTACGGATTATTCAATCCTGATAGACCGGGAAGGTAAGGTTAGAATTTAATTTTCCGCACGCTGGTCGCCGATTTTCGTCGGTTTCTGCTAAATTCTCGTAACTACAGTTGTTGTTTTTCATTTCCCAACTAGTAACTTGTATAGAATTAAACTTGTTACCGGAATTTTATCACGAATTATCGGGTGTTTGGTCCCGATTCCGACGGTTGAAACTTTCAGTTACGGCGGGGGGGGGGGGGGGGGGGGACAGCGTTATAGCATAATAACTCCACTTCTTCCGCTGTTTCATTTCTTGGACCCCACCAACAGCGTTATAGTGGAGCTGCAGTGTATCTTTAATATTTACCACATTTATATAGTGCTTTTTAGCTCTACTGGCCGCAGGCCACTAGAGCTATTGCAATGGCTTTTTCCTGTGCAGCGTCCGTGCAACCGTCTAGCTCTCTGTCTGTCCTTCCAATGTCCGTCCGTTAAACTTTTCCTTGTTAACACTCTAGAGTCCACAGTTTTCATCGGATTCCCTTCAAACTTTCACAGAATGATTGTGCCATCATAACAATTGTTCCTTTCGAAATTGGGTCAGATCCTTCAAGAAACACAGGAAATGGGGCATAATTAAAATTTAATTAAAAAATCCTCGTTAACACTCTAGAGTCCACAGTTTTCATTAGATTCCCTTCAAACTTTCACAGAATGATTGTACCATCATAAGGAAGGTTCCTATCAAAATTGGGTATGATCTGTCAAGAAACACAGGAAAAGGGGCCTTATGGAAATTAAATTAAAAAGTCCAAAGTTCAAATGATTGTACCATCACAAGGAGCTTTCATTTCTGAAATTGGGTATGATCCATCAAGTACACAGGAAATGGGGCCTTTTGAAAATTTAATTAAAAAATCCTCATTAACACTCTAGAGTCCACAGTTTTTATCAGATTCTATTCAAACTTTGACAGAATGATTGTACCATCATAAGGATTGTTCCTTTTGGAATCGGATATGATCTGTCAAGAAAGACAGGAAAAGGGCTTTGGAAAATCTAATAAAAATCCTAGAGTCCACAGTTTTCATCTGATTGACTTTAAACTTTCACTGAATGATTGTACCATCATAAGGATTGTTCCTTTCAAAATTGGGTATGATCAGTCAAGGACCACGGAAAAAAGGGGCCTTATGAAAATTTGATTTAAAAAAATCCTCGTAAACACAAAAGAGTCCACAGTTTTCAACAGATTCTATTAAAACTTTAAAAGAATATGACCTGTCAAAAAAGACAGGAAAAGGGGACTTTGGGAAACTTAATAAAAATCCTAGAGTCCACAGTTTTCAGCTGATTGACTTCAAACTTTCACAGAATGATTGTACCATCATCAGAATTGTTCCTTTCAAAATTTGTTATGATCAGTCAAGGACCACGGAAAAAAGGGGCCTTATGAAAAGTTGATTAGAAAAATCCTTGTAAACACAATAGAGTCCATAGTTTTCTTTAAATTCTCTTCAAACATTCACAGAATGATTATTACATTAAATGGATTGTTCTTTCTGAAGTAGGTTTGATCCATCAAGTTTCATGGGAAAAGGGGCCCTATGAAAATTTAATAAAAAAATCTTAGTTAACACATAATGGCCCTAGATTTCACTTGATCGACTTCAAACTTTCACATAATGATTGTACCATCATAAGGATTGTTCCTTTCAAATTGGGTCTGATCCATTGAGAAACATAGGAAAAGGGGCCTTAGGAAAATTCAATTAAAAAAATCTTAATTAATGCTTGTAAGTCCACAGATGACATGGGGTTGTCTTTACACTCAAACAGAATAATTATATTTTGTAAGTAGAGTTCCCTTTGGAATTGGTTCAGATCCATCAAGTAACATGGGAAAAAGGGCGATATGAAAATTCAATGAATAAAACCCTGATAACCCTTTCCTGTTTTTTTGAAATTTTAGACTGCTCCAAATTGAAAGAGGATGCAGACGACAATGAAAATCACATGCAATTTGAAATGAAATCATTCTATGTGGTAGAAAATATTGTGGAAAAAGAAGAAATTGTATGTTACAAGCAATTTCTTCTTTTTTCACAATGTTTTCTCAAGTATAAAATCACAACAACGTAAAATCCCGTGCTTGTACAGGAAAGGGTTAATACAATGAAGCCCACAGCTTTCATCAGATTCTGTTTAAACTTTCACAGAATGATTGTTCCATCATGAGGATTCTTTCTTTTCAAATTAGGAGTAATCTGTCTAGTTTCATGGGAAAAGGGGCCTTTTGAGAATTTTATCTATAATCCTTGTAACTAAGTCCAGAGCTCTCTTTCGATTTTCTTCAAACCTTCACAGAATCATTGTACAATAATCACAATTGTTGATGCTGACATGAGACCTGATCCTTCAAGTATCACAGGAAAAGGAGCCTTATGAAAATTTTACTTTAAAAATTTTACACCAAGATAAAGTCTGCAGTTTTCATCAGATTCTGTTCAAACTTTCACAGCATGTTTGTACCATCATTAGGATTGTTTCTTTCCAAACTGGACCTGATCTATCTAGTATCATAGGAAAAGGGGCTGTATGAAAAATTATCACCAAATCCTCATTAACACCCCAGTCTTTATCAGAATCTCTTCAAACTTTAATAGAATGATTGTACCATCATTTGGATTGTTCCTTTGTAAATTAGGTCTGATTGGTTAAGTGACACAAGAAAAAGGGCTTTGAAAATTTTATTACAAAACATCAATATAACAATAAAGTCCTCAGTCTTTATCGTTTTCTTCAAACTATCAGTAGGATTGTTCCTTTGTGCATTGGGTCTGATTTGTTAAGTTTCACGGAAAAAGGGGCCTTATGAGAACATGATTTTAATATCTTTGTTAACACAATAAAGTCAACAATTTTATCGGATTCTCTTCAAAGATGCATGGAATAATTGTGGCATTTGAAACACAGGGAAAGGGGCCTTACAGATTATCATTCAAAACATTCTTGTGTATGTGATGAAGATCACAATCATTATCAAATTGTCTTTTAATTTTCACAGGACAATTGTAAGGTTTTAAGGAAAGTTCCTATTGGGATGAAATTGATCCATCAGAAAACACAGGAAAAGGGGCCTTATTGATTTTCATTCAAAACAATCCTGTTTATGTGATAAAGTCCACAATTATTGTCAGATTCTGATGAAAATTTCACAGAATGATTATAGGGTCATAAGGTAACTTTCTTTTGGAAATGGAGTGGATCCGTCATGAAACACAGGAAAAGGGGCCTTGAGGATAGTTGCTTGAGATAATAAAGGAGATAAAGCCTTTTTTTTTCTTTATGCATTCTTCTTTGAGTAATTAACTTCCTTAAATATCAGATTTCTTTAACGGAAAAGTTGATAACTAGTAGAGCGTCTCAGGCCCTCATGGGCTTCTTGTTTTGATTGCTTTAGTGGGTTGAACTGTGTTACAGGGATATAAGTTTATAGTGAGTTTTTGTGACTTCAAG
Source organism: Fragum fragum (assembly GCA_946902895.1). NCBI lineage: Eukaryota > Metazoa > Mollusca > Bivalvia > Cardiida > Cardiidae > Fragum > Fragum fragum. The sequence goes on from OX336381.1 coordinate 38,416,242, forward strand.
TTTTAGGGTATGTATATAGACTGATTAACACTCAATTTTCAAAGAATACTGTTGTAACTCAGATAACACCATTTAATTATTTACACTAAACGGGAATTGCATGAATTTATTTTAGATTGTATCAACTTTTTGGGTAGAAAACGTGTCAAATGAAGATTTCTTCATTTTACACAAGTTTTACCAATCGTCTTTTTCAAATCCAAAAAGCGTCATTGTGATGGAATTGGTTAATTGATTGAACATGGTTTAATGCCGCTTTAAACAGTAATTCAGTCATATTGCGACGGCTGGAACACCTAACATTAGATTCCTGGTATTTCTCACACAAGTACTACCACTACATCCTTTCTTAGCCTCCAGCTGCTATCACACTTAGGTTTACGATTATCCACCCATTGGTGAGAGACAAATGTTGGAAAGAATATGTGCCGCCGCCGGGGATCGAACCCATGACATACAATGATTGAAGAAAAGGAGTCTGACATGCTACTGACTGCGCTATGACAGAGGCATAATGGGTTAAATACTTGCTAAAAGTGGTATTAAACGATATTGGACATCCCTCTCAAAAAAGGATTGGGAAAACATTGTGTAAACTGCAGGGATCATTCTGGTTCAGCAATTTTAGTAGAAAAAATGTTCCATCTATTAAGAAATTATAAGATATTTCAAATTCTAATGAGATTTAAAGCAACAAATGCAAAACCTCTTGAACGATGGCTTACAATATATTTTCCTGAGAATTTCAAAAAATGATTTTGATTAAGCAGGGCATGATGGATTCTCTTTCACTGGATAGAATGCATTCATCTTGTTGTGAACAAAACAGTATATAGATTGATACAAGATTTAATGTATCATAACAATAAAGGTATTGATATACAGTGCTTTTCAGCATTTCAAAGAAAAGTTCATAAAACTGAAAATTTATGAATTGAAGCGCAAAAAAATTGTCCAAAATCTGTTGAAAGCAATCTCTCAAATACTTATTCAATTACTACTTTCTATGAAATAAGAGAAAATAGTGTTGGAAAATGATCAATTGGCATTCATTATACTAGCTGTATCAAGGACTATGGGTGTAGATAGGGCTGCTGTTTTGTGACCAAAGGATGAAATGTGACATTGAAGAGTGGCTGTACAAAAATTTTCATTTCCAATAGTTTTTAGCTCTACTGGCCGAAGGCCACTAGAGCTATAGCGATGGCTTTTTCCTGTCCGGCGTCCGTGCATCCGTCCGTCTGTCCGTCCGTCGTCCGTCCGTTAAACTTTTCCTCGTTTACGCCATAAAGTCCACAGTTTTCATCAGATTCTCTTCAAACTTTCACAGAATGATTGTACCATCATAAGGAAGGTTCCTTTCGAAATTGGGTCAGATCCGTCAAGAAACACTTGAAAAGGGGCCTAATTAAAACTTAATTAAAAAATCTTCATTTACGCGATAAAGTCCACAGTTTTCATTGGATTCTCTTCAAACTTTCACAGAATGATTGTACCATCATAAGGATCGTTCCTTTCGAAAATGGGTATGATCCGCCATGAAACAGGGGAAAAGGGGCCTTATGAAAATTTAATTAAAAATTCAATCAAAAATCCTCGTTTACGCGATAGAGTCCACAGTTTTCATCGGATTCTCTTCAAATTTTCTCAGAATGATTGTACCAACATAAGGATTGTTCCTTTCGAAATTGGGTATGATCCGTCAAGAAACATGGGAAAAGGGGCCTTATGAAAATTTAATTAAAATTCAATTAAAAATCCTTGTTTACGCGATAGAGTCCACAGACTTCATTGGATTCTCTTCAAACTTACACAGAATGATTGTACCAACATAAGGATCGTTCCTTTCGAAATTGGGTATGATCCGTCAAGAAACATGGGAAAAGGGGCCTTATGAAAATTCAATTAAAAACTCCATTAAAAATCCTCGTTTACACAATGGAGTCCACAGTTTTCATCGGATTCTTTTCAAACTTTCTTAGAATGATTGTACAAGCATGAGGATCGTTCCTTTCGAAAATGGGTCTGATCTGTCATGAAACAGGAGAAAAGGGGCCTTTATTAAAATTTAATATAAAAATTCTTGTTAACACTCTAGAGTCCACAGTTTTCATCAGATTGTATTTAAACTTTTACAGAATGATTGTACCATCATAAGGATTGTTCCTTTGGAAATTTGGTCAGATCCATCTGGAAACACAGGAAAAGGGGCCTTATGAAAATTTAATCGAAAAATCTTTTAAGAAATACTCTTTAACACTCTGGAGTCAATAGTTTTCATCGGATTCCCTTCAAACTTCACAGAATGATTGTACTATCATAAGGATTATTCCTTTTTAAATTAGGTATGATCCTTCAAGAAACACAGGAAAAAGGGGCCTTATGAAATGTTTAATAAAAAATTCTCATTAATAATCTAGAGCCAACAATTTACAACGGATTCTCTTCAAACTTTCACAGAATGATTGTACCATCATAAGGATTGTACCTTTTGGAAACGGATATGATTCCTCAAGAAACATAGGAAAAGGGGCCTTATTAAAATTTAATTCAAAGATCTTTGTTAACACTCTAGAGTCCACAGTTTTCATCTGATTGACTTCAAACTTTCACAGAATGATTGTACCATCATAAGAATTGTTCCTTTCAAAATTTGGTATAATCAGTCAAGGACCACGGAAAAGGGGCCCGATTAAAACTGGATTGGAAAATTCCTCCTAAACACAATAGAGTCCATAGTTTTCAACAAATTCTCTTCAAACATTCCCAGAATGATTATTACATTATGTGGATTGTTCCTTTCGGAAGTAGGTTTGATCCATCAAGTTTCATGGGAAAAGGGGCCCCATGAAAATTTAATAAAAAAAATCTTAGTTAACACATAATGGCCCTAGATTTCACCTGATTGACTTCAAACTTTCACATAATGATTGTACCATCATAAGGATTGTTCCTTTCAAATTGGGTCTGATCCATTGAGAAACATAGGAAAAGGGGCCTTAGGAAAATTCAATTAAAAAAATCTTAATTAATGCATGTAAGTCCACAGGTGAGTTGGGGTTGTCTTTATACTCAAACAGAATAATTATACTTTTGTAAGAAGAGTTCCCTTTGGAATTGGTTCAGATCCATCAAGTAACATGGGAAAAGGGGCTATATGAAAATTCAATTAATAAAACCCTGTTAACACATTAAAGCCCACAGCTTTGATCAGATTTTGTTGAAACTTTCACAGAATGATTGGAAGGTCATAACTATCATTCTTTTCATAACAGGGTTTGAACTGTCAAGAAGCAGAGGAAAAGGGGCCTTGTGAAAATTTCATTTATAAATCCTTGTTACAAAGTCCAGAGCTTTCATCGGATTTTCTTCAAACATTCACAGAATAATTGTACAATAATAATGATTGTTGATGTTGGCATTAGACCTGATCCGTCAAGTATCACAGGAAAAGGAGCATTATGAAATTTGATTTTAAAATCACAATAAAGTCAACAGTTTTCATCAGATTCTGTTAAAACTTTCACGGAATGATTATTCCATCATGAGGATTCTTTCTTTTCAAATAAGGCGTGATCTGTCTAGTATCATGGGAAAAGAGGTCTTTAGAGAATTTTATCTATAATCCTTGTAACCAAGTCCAGAGCTTTCATTGGATTTTATTCAAACCTTCACAGAATCATTGTACAATAATCACGATTGTTGAGGCTGACATGAGACCTGATCCTTCAAGTATCACAGGAAAAGGAGCCTTATGAAAATTTCATTTTAAAAATTTGACACCAAGATAAAGTCTGCAGTTTTCATCAGATTCTGTTCAAACTTTCACAGAATGTTTGTACCATCATAAGGATTGTTTCTTTCCAAATTTGGCCTGATCTGTCTAGTATCATAGGAAAAGGGGCTGTATGAAAAAGTATTACCAAATCCTCATAAACACAACAATGCCCTCAGTCTTTATCAGAATCTCTTCAAACTTTAATAGAATGATTGTACCATTGGATTGTTCCTTTGTAATTTAGGTCTGATTGGTTAAGTGACACAAGAAAAGGGACCTTATAAAAATTTTATTACAAAACATCATTATTACAATAAAGTCCTCAGTCTTTATCATTTTCTTCAAACTATCATTAGGATTGTTCCTTTGTACATTGGGTCTGATTTGTTAAGTTTCACGGGAAAAGGGGCCTTATGAAAATTTAGTTACAAAAATTCTTGACACAATTCAGTCCACTGTTTTCATTGATTCTCTTTAACTTTTAAAGAATGATTCTACCTTCATTAGAATTGTTCCTTTTGAAATTCGGTTTGTTCTGTAAAGTATCATGAGAAAAAGGGCCCTATGAATATTTCACTATAATTCATTAACACAATAAATTCCACAGATTAAACAGATTGATGGTACCATCATTCCAATTGTTGATTTTGACAGTGGATCTGACTATAGCAAGGGTCACATAAAAAGGGGCCTTATGAAAAACTCTCTTCAATATTCTGGTTAACACAATGATGTCCCTTGATTTCACCGGATTCACTTCAAAATTTCATAGAATGATTGTACAAATACTTAGATGGTTCTTTTCAGAACTCGGTATAATCCATCAAGTATCATGTAAAAAGGGGACATATGATTTTTTTTTAATATTCAAGTAAACATAATGAATTCCCAATATTTCATCGGATTCACTTTTAACTTTCATAGAATGATAAAACCAACAGTAAAATATCACGGGAAAAGGGGCCTTATGAGAACTTGAATTTAATATCTTTGTTAACACAATAAAGTCAACAGTTTTATTGGATTCTCTTCAGAGATGCATGGAATAATTGTGGCATTCGAAACACAGGAAAAGGGGCCTTACAGATTATCATTCAAAACATTCTTGTGTATGTGATGAAGATCACAATCATTATCAATGTCGTCTTTTTAGTTTCACAGGACAATTGTCGGGTTGTAAGGAAAGTTCCTTTTGGAATGAAATTGATCCATCAGAAAACACAGGAAAAGGGGCCTTATTGATTTTCATTCAAAACAATCCTGTTTATGTGATTAAGTCCACAATTATTGTCAGATTCTGATGAAAATTTCACAGAATGATTGTAGGGTCATAAGGTAACTTTCTTTTGGAAATGGAGTGGATCCGTCATGAAACATGGGAAAAGGGGCCTTGAGGATTGTTGCTTAAAATGATAAAGGGGATAAAGCCCCCTTTTTTTTCCTTATGCATTCTTCTTTGAGCAATTAACTTCCTTAAATATCAGATTTCTTTAACGGAAATCTTGATAACCAGTAGAGCGTCTCAGGCCCTCATGGGCCTCTTGTTTCATTTGACATCTTCAAATCTCGACACAGTATCAAAGTGCAACCATCCTAGCTGCCATAATCAGAAAGAGTGCTACGATATCGCAGCTACAACCTCCCATGTAACTAAAGCAACTATTAACTTGACTAGTTTTATCTATTTTGGGCCCCAGGGGGGATAAAATTATGAGTGGCATCATTTTCAGTCTTCTTCTGCAACTTAGATCTTCCAAGTCCTTACATTCAACTGCAGACAACGAGAAGTTGGTTCAATTGTGATTTAGATTTTTGATGGTTCAGCGTGAAACAGTTGTATCTACCTATAAACATATAGGCAGTTACAACTGTTTCACGTCGTACCATCGATATAGAAATGTGATTTTAGGAATTTTAATAAGAAAATCTCACTATTTTGCTGCACAAAATGATCCCTGAAATGAAGAAATTGCTTGTAATAAGCAACTTCATTTTACACAAATTGTTGTACCTAGAAAATCGAAAAATCACATCGACTTCAAATTGTTATCTGCAACTCCTTTCATTTTGGACCAGTTTGAAATTTTGCTGTCTGGTGATGGGTTAAACTCAATACATTCTATCAATATTTTTAGCCATTACCACATTTTTATGCTATAATGAAAATGAAAAGTAAAAAACATTGTAAAAGAAGGAGAAATAGCTTGTATTAAGCAATTTCTTTTCATCTCATGATGTATTCTGCACTACCTGGCACTTATTTTTGAAATTGTCAAATCTTTTAATTGTCATCTTCAACCTTAGTTAAAAATTGTCTAATGTGGTAATTTGTTAAAACTTAATACATTACAACGCGAGATAATTTGTGACTAAGAAGTCAAAAAAACAGAACTGTGTGTCAATTGGTTAAGAAACAACCCTTTTAACCCTTTCCTATTAAATTCCTGGTTTTTACTTGTCTGTGGTTTTATTTTTGAGAAAACATTTTGGAAAAAAAGAAGAAATTGCTAGTAACAAGCAATTTTCTTCCACAATATTATCTACCCTATAGATTGGTATTTTTTCAAATAAAATCAATATGAATTTTCGTCTGCAAAACCTTATAATTTAGAACAGTCTATTTTTTAAAAAAAAACAGGAAAGGGTTAATGCAAACACTTTAGTTCCTGGTAGTCTTAAAAGCTGGTCATCATGCCCTCTCTTTAATATTTCCAACTTAACCCTTTGAAAAGTGTGGATGTCTTGTGACTGGAGTACTCTCTATACCAAGCTAGTAATTGATAATCCTATGAATCTGTTTACCACTTCCTACTTAAGGATGGGGTGGTGGTCATCCTGCTATGCATGAAGTCTTGCATCATCTGGCATTGTTATCGACTTTTTTTAATGTCGAAAGATTTTATGTTATAAATAGAAGATTGTTTAAATCAAAATAAGTCACGGGGAAAAAACTAACAATTTGAACTGGGGGCCCAGGCTGCAAAAACACAATATTTAACATTAGAGGTATGGGCATTTTCTCCCAAAAATTTAGGGGTTCAGCCCAAAATTTAGGGGCCATCAGCAACTGGGTCCCTGTTAGTCTTTTTCCCTGAGTCAATGCTCTCAATTAGCAGACTTTGACATGTATTGCGTCCAGAAAATCAGGAAAAACGTCTGAAATAACTGACATGGAAGTAAAATAAGGTCCAAGATTAGAGAAGAACTATTACCAAGATAATGTGTGTACCCAAAGTTGGAAAATGATAGTGCTTACGCAGAAAGAACATTTTGAGAAAAAGAGAAATTAATTGAAACATAAATCTATTCTTTCATCTCAATATTTTAAGCTGACTAACCTCAAAGTGGTCAAGGTGAGCTTTTATGATCTAGCTGCCTCTTGCATGTGTCACCATTTTGTGTGCACTCTAGAGGCCACACTGTTGGCTCAAATGTCTGGAAACTATGGCAGATTGTTTGTCTTATGATATCCTGGTCAAGTTCAATATTGTATGCACTCCAGGGGTCACATTTTAGGCTTGAAACAAATGATATTTGGTCAAAACGTTTGTGTACATAATATCTCAGCTAAGTTCAAATTTAGGTCACACTGGGTCAAAAACTAGGTAAATAAGTCAAATCCTAGGAAAAATCTTGTGTGCACTCTAGAGGCCATGTTTTAGGCTCAAATCAAATGATATTTGGTCATAAGGTTTGTGTCTATGATGTCTCGGCCAAGTTCAAATATGGTCACATGTGGTCAAAAACTAGATCCAAAACTTTGAAATATCTCGTTTTAACTCTGGAGACCCAATTTTAGGCTCAATTGAATTGATTTTTGGTCAGAATGTTTTGGTCCATTATATTTTAGCCAAGTTAGACTTTGATTGACATTGCATCAAAACTAGGTCACTAGGCCAAATTTTAGAAATGCTTTACACTTCATTGCATCAAAAACTAGGTCACTAGGCCAAATTTTAGAAAAACTTTACACTTCGGAGGGGCCGCGGCCATGGTGCAGTGGTAGGCTTAGGATTTCCTAGTCATAGGGTCAAGGGTTTGATCCCTGGGTGCGACAAATATCCTTTCCTACATTGGTCTCTCATTAATCGGTGGATAATCATAAATCTAAGTGGAGGCAAGGAAACGCTGTAGTGGTAGTACTGGTGTGAGAAATACCAGGAATCCATGATTAGATGCTTATGATATGACTGAAATGCTGTCAGAAGTTTTGTTAAGCTACATTGAATCAATTACACTCCAGAGGCCACATTTTTGGCCTAATTGGTTTGATATTTGGTCAGAATGTCTGTTTTCAAATATCTCAACCATATATTGTAAGAATGTTTGTTTTTTATTTCTTAGACAAGATTCGATAAAAGGTTACTTTTGGCTTAAATAAGGTCACTTGTGCTATTTTACTTCTATAGTCATCGACTCAATGGAGCTCTTATGGACCCATGGCACATTTGTTTCTAATTCCATACAAGTGGACATGAAACTGAGGGACTATAAGAAAAGGATTGAAAAAATGTACTGCAGGCTTTATCTATTTTCACATCATTATCTTTAAGGGAGAGAGGGAGGGGGGGGGTATAGTCACGAGTACGAAACAATTTTCTGATTTTGCAAAAACTTCCTGAAATTGGAACAAGGAACTTTTAGAATTCCTGAACCTAAACCTTATTGAGAGCACTGATAAGTGTAATAATTTTCTTACACCAGGATCAGTTGGATAGCAGCTTGAGGCTAGGAAAAGATGTAGTGGTAGCACTGGTGTGAGAAATACCAGGAACCCATTGTTAGGTGCTCCAGCCGCCGCGATATGACTGAAATATTGTTTAAAGCAACGTTAAACCCCATTCAATCAATCAATCAACATGACAGATCATTTAGTTTATTCAAAATGGATTAACCAATTTCCACAAAATGAGGCTCTTAGATTACCCACAAGAAAAAAGGATGGGAATACATTGTGTGAAATGAAGAAATTGCTTGTCACAAGCAATTTCCTCATTTTCCACAATATTTTCTACCCAGAAAGTTGAAAAAATTACGAATTTCATTTACTTTATTTTCTCATTTGAAACTCTTTTCAATTTGGACAAGTCTAAAATTTAGCTGCCTTGTAATAGGTTAAGCTGATGTTGCTAAATATTCAAGCAATCAGGACCAAATAAAGTTTATATTCTCAGGGTTCAACACTAACTTTACTTCAGTGGGATCCCACAGGAATCCCTACCTATTACTTCAGGGTTTCCTCCAGATAATCAGGGATCCCTCCTTGATAAACATTGATTCATTCACACACCATCCTGCCATTCTAAGCCTAACTTGAAAAAAAAGCTTCGGAAAATATTGGCAAAAAATGAAGAAAATGCTTGTTACAAGCAATTTCTTCATTATCCACAATGTTTTCTACAAAACAAGCAAATAAAATAAACAAAAAAAGGAGCATTACTTGATACATTAAGATCGATTGTACTGGATCTTTTGTATTGGAGAAATGTTGAAGGATACTGACAAAATCCCTAGGCTGAGATTGCTGGGGTCCCTTTCAATTTTTAGGGATCCTCGGGATCCCAAAATGCTGTTAGTGTCGCCCCTGATTCTTATTCAAAATCATGTATGGGGGTTCGATTCCCTCCCCAGACGTTATAAATAGCTGGTGCATAAAGGGACAAATTGTCTGGTGGTCCCACATAATTTTGAATTTACAAAAAAATCTGATACCTTATTAATGAAAATAAACTAAAGAGAATGAATGACGGTGATTGCAGCTGGTCTAATTGCAATGAATTGTATATTCACAAGGTGCAAAAATAAATCATTTGTAGATACAGACTGTGAATAAAAGTGATTAATTAATGTCCTGGTTGCAATGATCTTGCACCAACATAGCATATTTTCTAGTTTTACACCGAGTGATACAATAAATCGATACGCATTCAGATTCCACGGCTCAAGTCATGCAACAAAGTCATGGTCATTTGTCATGGTCAAACTTCTGCAAATAGCTATTTAAAAAGCTTAATCTTTACAATTACAAGCCTTTTCAAGATTCAGTACTCATATTTGACATGATGATAGATCTCATTGATACACATACACAGATAACCAAGGTCGAGGTCATGTTACATATCAATATCTCATTTAAAAAAACACTGTCTTGGGGCAATGTGTTTCACAAGCACATCTTGCTTTGTCAAGTACTTTATTCTACCAGTTATTTGATGCATTATGCAGATGCTGCAAATGTTATTTTAAGAAGTGCGAAAATATCAACACTTTTTTAGCTGTCTTGAGCACGAAGTGAGCTATTGTGATCACCTTTTGTCCAGCGTCATTCCAGCGTCCGTCGTGCTTTGTCCGTTATCAATTTATTTAAAAGACATCTCCAAAACTACTGAGCCAATTTGGACAAAATATGGCAGAAATGTTCCTTAGGTGGTCCCCTTTGAAAATAGCTAAAAGAATTGAAATCCGTTACCATGGCAACAAAAGTGTTTTTTCTTTTTAAATGATTATCAAAAATTTTCTCCTCCTGACCCCGAGGGTGTAGAGCTTTGATATTTTGCATGACACATAAGTATATGGACCTCTTTCAAATTAGCTAAAATCATGACCGTCTTGTCTGCAGGGGCGGAGCCCCAGGGGGTTTATGTAGAAATAAAAAACGATTTTAAATGATATCTCCTCCCAAACCACTGGGCCAATTTGAACCAAATTTGGCAGAAATGTTTGAAAATAGCTCAAAGAATTGAAACCGGCTACAAACTCTGGTTGCCATGGCAACAAAATTGAAATCATACAATAATCTTTAAAAATCTTTCCTCCTGACCTAGAAGGCGTAGACCCTTGATATTTTGTATAAGCATCAGTATATTGACCTCTTTCAAAATAGCTAAAATCAAGATCCTCTGGTACCCTTGAGCGGAGCTCAAGGTGGGGGTTATAGGCTTGAAGCGTCAGTTCACTGACTTCTTTCTTATTGCTGAAATTATAACCCATGGATCTAGAGAGAGGAAAAAGTTTTCTCCTTTCAAATTTGCCCTAAAGCCTTGTAATTTGACATGAAATTAGACTATTGAAAGAAAAAGAGCCTTTATCTCAGGTGAGCGCCCCAGGGTCAAAGACCCTCTTGGTTTTTACTTCAAGATTTTCTGAAAAGCAAGGCAATACTTATTGTATCTCATCTGGCATCTTATTTTTTATATTTATTTCGACTATGAATTCATAAAGTAAAAGTTTTCCTAAACATTGAAATTATTGTATACTTCACAGGGCATAAATTGTCACTTGTTTACAAACAATATCCTTTAAAATCACAACATTGTTTATTGCTGAGATATGAAAGAAATATGTTTTAAGTTATAACATCCTTTAATTTTAGATTGGTCCAAATTCAAAGAAGTTGTAGACAACATTTCAAAGCTGATGAAATTTTAAAAATCTTTGTCTGATATGATAGCAATCTTAGGAAAGCATCTTGGACTATGAAAAAATAAAACATAGGTAATTTCATTATAGTGCACAATATTTTCCAAAGCTTTTTGATGAGAGGCTGTGGGAAAAATGTTAAGCAAGAAGGCTATTGACACAGCTCGAGCAGACTGATCATGGAGACTATTCTCAGTCTTTTACTCCGACACTTCACACTTCCAACTTCACACTTCCAACTTCACACTTCATACTTCCAACTTCTCACTTCAAACTTCCGACTTCAAATTTCATACTTCACACTTCAAACTTCCGACTTCATACTTCCAACTTCACACTTCCAACTTCACACTTCAAACTTTCAACTTCAAACTTCACACTTCCTACTTCGTACTTCAAACTTAATACTTTCAACTTCACACTTCCAACTTCACACTTCAAACTTCTAATTTCACACTTCAAACTTCCGACTTCATACTTCCAACGTAACACTTCAAACTTCTAACTTCAAACTTCCAACTTAAAACTTTCAACTTCACCTTTTTTACTTCATACTTCCAACTTCATACTTCCAACTTCATACTTCCAACTTCACACTTCATACTTCGGACTTCCTACTTCCAACTTCACCCTTCAAACTTCCGACTTCATACTTCCAACTTCTCACTTCCAACTTCAAACTTCCGACTTCACACTTCAGAGTTACTATTTTTGAAGTATGAACAGTCTTTCGTATATATCACATTATATTGAATTTACAGTGAATTTAGTACCGAAATAACACTTATCTGGAAAATGACATTAATAACTTTTGGAAAAGCAAATAATTTTCCCATATAGAATGTTCATGAAAATCTTGAAAAGCCGCTTTAAATTTTGATGTGTTTGGAAAAGAGTTAAAGATGACATAATTAGACGAGGACAATGACTTCAGTTTTAAAACCCTCAACCGAATTAAATATGAGTCTGGCCGACCGATATTCCATCAACAGGACATATAGAATCTATCGTCAAGATAAGGCCTACCGATAGTCCATCATCAGTACATATAGAATCGTATTGTCACGAGGTTATGTTTAAACTTGCCATTCGCCTGACATTACAACTACATTTCCATGGTTCAATGAGAAATAGTTGTAACTGTCTATATGTTTATAGGCGGTTACAACTGTTTCGCACTTAACCATTGTGTTGTCATCGGCTAGGTCCGATCTCTTTTCCATCTTTTAGTTACATAATTCTTAGATAACTCTCCTTCTCGTGAAATGCCCAATGTTAACTCATTACCAGACAGCAAAATTTTAGACAGGTCCAAATCGAAAGGATGTGCAGACGACATTTTAAAGTAATTAAATTGTAAATTTTTTCATCTATCTGGATAGAAAACATTCTGTAAAATGGAGAAATTGCTTGTCACAAGCCATTTCTTCGTTGTACACATTGTTTTCCACAAATTCTTTCTTGAAGGGCGTCCAAAAGAATCGTTTTGTGGTAATGGGTTAATTCACTCTTCAACAATTGGTCGGTGGGCAAGCTAAAGGTCATGACTACAGCTTTATTAAAAATGTAGTTACGATATTTGCTCTCTCACTGATGACATGTGATCCATCTAGCGAACGAACAGTATCGACCCTGGTAGGTCTGCTCGGATTACGCTTGCTTATCAGAGTTGAAACTTTTTGTTCTGTGTATATTTTCTTACTCAAGAAAGGTCATTCTACCTTACTATACTTAGAGTATTCTAGAGAGAATATTATTATAATTGATAGTAAATGGAAATTTCACGCGGTTCCCCTTAGTTGGTCACTAATTAGTCTAAAAATCGATACAGTGCATTTCGTCTTTGTTAGTAAAAAAACTCGCAACTACAGCTCTATTCCAGCTGTAGTTACCAGGTTTTAGGATGACGACGACGACGACTGAGAATATTCGCTGGTACTTAGAGTTAGAACTTACCTACATAACGCAAATCACTAATCAAACAAATCGTCCGTGCGCAAGTAAAATGCTTTATTAAAGCTGTAGTTACGATACTTTCATCGCACACCGACGAAATTATTATCAATGTCACCGTGACGTCGCTTCAAGTAATGTTCGCAAGCTTGAAACCGGAAAGCTTTTTTTTTTCTTCAAAGAAAAAATATGAAAAAAAAACAAAAACAAATTCCAGAGGTAGCGTTGTTTTTAGCTCTGCTGGCCAAAGGCCAGAAGAGCTATTGCAAAGGTGTTTTCCGTTAACGTTTCCTTGTTAACGCTCTTGAATCAAAAGTTTTCTCTTCAAACTTCCTCAGAATGTTTGTACAATCATAAGGATAGTTCCGTTCGAAATTGGGTTCAGTTAAGAAACACGGGAAAAGGGGCCTAATTGAAATTTTTAAAAAATCCTCGTTTACACTCGTCATTTCACATTAACTCATTCTCTGATAAATATCCGTCACCAATGATAAGTTATATATTGTAACGCTATAATGATTTACGTGTTTATCTATTTTTGTATTGTATATGCTATGATGATGTACCTAGAGTATAAGTCATTAATAAACTTTTGTTCTGATTGTTCTGATTGATTGTTCTGATTAACACTTTAGAGTCCAAAGTTTACGTCTGATTCTCATCAAACTTTCACAGAATAGCTGTACCATCATAAGGATTAATCCTTTAGAAATTGGATCTGATCTGGCGAGTATCACGGCAAAAGGGGCCTTATGAAAATTCAACTGAAAATCTATTTAAAGTTCTCGTTAACACACTAGAGTCCATATTTTTCGTTAAATTCCCTTTAAACTTTCAGAGAATGTTTGTATCATTTTAAGGGTCGTTCCTTTCGAAAGTGGGTATGATCCACAGTTTCAACAAACCCTCTTCAAACTTTCACAGAATGATTGTACCATCATAAGAAATTGGTCTGATCCGTCCAGTATCACGGGAAAAGTGGCTTCATGAAAATTCGATAAAAAATCCTCGTTAACATAATTATGTCTCCAGATTTTAACCAGTTCCCTTCAAACATTCACAGAATGTCTGTACATATATAAGGATTGATTCTTTTATTGAATGAAGTTCACATTTATTATCAAATTGTCTTTAAAATTTCATAGGACGGCTGTAGGATTGTAAGGAAAGACCCTTTCGAAAATGAAGTGAATCCATTAGAAAATACAGGAAAATGGGTCCTATGGATTTTTAATCAAAACAATCCTGTTTACATGACGAAGTCAAAAGTTATTATCTGATTCTGTTGAAAAAATCACAGGAAGATTGTAGGGTTATAAAGAAACTTCCTTTTGGAAATGGACTAGAAACACGGAAAAGAGGCCTTAAGGAATGTTAATCAATTGATAAAGGGGATAAAGTTTAATTTGTTATTTTTTATACATTCTTCTTTAAGTAATTTACTTCCTTAAATATCAGGTTACTTTAATGGAAAACTTGATGTCAAGTAGAGCGTCTCAGGCCCTCATTAGCCTCTTATTATTAATAAATTACGATATTCCAGGGCTTTGCTTTAGTCATATCTTCAGATTAAACCATATGGTGTTAAAACTTACGCAAGCGGAGTGAATTGAGCGATTGCCCGGGCCCGCCCACTTACGTTGTTAGCCCCGCCCATTGACTCGAACAGGAAGTCCCGCTTCGATTATAAACGGCTTTTTTAAAACAAAAATATGTTCATTAGCATGTAACACAAAGGTAGTATAGTTGGTTGGCGACCTAAAAGTCGTAACTACAACTTGAATAAGCCGTTGTTACGACGTTTAAGTCGCAAAACCAATCAAAAAAAGGTTAACAAAAATAGCGACCAATGTTGGAGATAAAAACTTACTTCTGGTCTCAATGAACGAATGGTTATTTGATTGACAGCCGTTATTGATCAGTTTTGACTTTTAGTCGAAGTATTTTAGAAAATGTACAACTTATACACATTTTCTCCTTATTGAAACATAGGGACTAAATCATCAAAAAAGTGGCATTATCATTTTGATAGTTCAGTTAAATTATCAAGTAATTATCCTTACAGAAATCCCGACAATTGACGGGTCGCTCGCTGGTCTGCTAACTCCAACAGACATGACGTTCCACTTAGATTAAAAATGGCGTTAATTTGCAGCTTGATATACGTAATAGAATTGAATTAGTCGGTTGAAGATCTAAATGTCGTAACTACAGCTTGAATAAGCCGTAGTTATGAAGCTTGTGTCACTAAACCAACAATATGCTTCAAATAAATAGTTGCCATTGCTGGAGTTCAGAGTACAGTTCCGGTATAAATTAATGATTCGATTGGTGGATTGACTCTGTGACTGAAAGCCGCGATAGGTCAGTTTCGCAAAGAAAAGCGTTTCTATGAGAAAAAAGAATCCCCAAACTCTGAATGAAGCAAAATTGATAACCGCAAGTAAAGTCTTATTTACCCCCTCCCCAACCCCCTGATTACCTATTACCATACGATATATTAAGTTTGAAAAAAGTTGCAGACGACAGAGTTAAGTCGTTGAAACTTTGATAATCTTTGTCTTTCTTGACAAAAATTAGGATTTTTTTTTAAAAACATGCTGATTATAAACAAGTTATTCCTCATTGTCTCGAATCTTTCTCAAGCTTATTTCATTAGAGGTATTAAAATGCCGGTTAAAGCCAGAGAGACGTTCTTTATTGATCTTAGCTTAACCCTTGTGATGCTGAATTAAATCCTCTCCAAAGTAATGTTAAAATCAAAGGACTGAAAATTCTAATTTTGGTAATTATTATGAAAAGTAATGGTATAAACAATGCTAGCTTTAAAGGGATAACCAGGAAATCTAGACAACGATCAGACTGCACATATGTGCAGGATGATATTTGTCTAGATCTCCTGACAAAACAGAAATATTCCGGGTTCAGAATGACAAGGGTTAATCTTTTGAGTTTGGTTTAAACCTCCTTTTTTTAAATTGAAATCGAAGGAGAACAATTTTTTGCAAACTTAGATTGCTTCGGGTTCAGCATGACAAGGGTTAATCTTTTGAGTTTGGTTTAAACCTCCTTTTCTAAATTCAAATCGAAAGAGAAGAATTTTTTGCAAACTTAGATTGCTTCGGGTTCAGCATGACAAGGGTTAATCTTTCGAGTTTGGTTTAAACCTCCTTTTCTAAATTCAAATGGAAGGAGAAGAATTTTTTGCAAACTTAGATTGCTTCGGGTTCAGCATGACAAGGGTTAATCTTTCGAGTTTGGTTTAAACCTTTTTTGAATTCAAATCGAAGGAGAACATAATTTTGCAAACTTAGATTCCTTCGTCTCACTAGTGCTTCACAGAAAATAAACCAACCTTACGTCCAGGGCAGCACAAAACTCGTTTACAACCCGCTCTTCACAATTACTTTTGTCGAGAGCATATTTCAAGAAGAAAGGCTTTTTTCGACATCCTCTCCAGAAATGAAAGACGAATAAAAGACCCAAGCTTAATTTTAGCTCCTCGGAATCGAACTCACGAACTATTGATCACAAACCTAATCCCGATATGATTGAAAAAGAACATTGACTGCCGTATTGACAAACGTCAGCCCGATTAGCTCAGTTGGTAGAGCACTTGACTTTAAGCCTCAAGGTCACAGGTTTGAGCCCTGGGCTGACCATATCAATTAACAAACTAATTGTCTTTCGGATGAGACATTAAACCGAGGCCCCGTGTGACGATGCTATCCGACGAGCACGTCAAAGAACCTGGCGGAGCTCTCAGTAGTTTCGTCCTGTTACCTTGCACTATCCCCCGTATCAACTAACCATCTTCTGGGGACGTCGCTTATATGGGCATGAGCTACGGTATCGAAGATTAATAAGCGGAAATACGCACACGTATTGACAACCATTGTTTGTCCTACCCTTGCGGAAGCTCATGAGCAAAGATTGTTTCTAATCTTAGTAACAAATCTCTTAAACGATCGCTGATATAGGTTTGAGAACGAGCGCCGTGGTATACGTGAAATAGATACGAGCGATAAGTTTTATCGCTAACTTGGGATTTCACAAAAAACTGTGTACAATTTTTTTGAAACATTTGAATAAAAAAAACAACATTTGATAAGATAATAATCTAAAATATCTCTCTAATTAATATGGGAGAAATGCATCTGGTTTCTTATGTCTGTGTATACATACTAATAGTAGATGCTTTGTTTGAAAGACTGTGAGATATGAATTAAAGCAATGGCAAGGTAATAAAGCTGGTGTTATATTACTGGAAAAGTTTTACCAAAATGAATAAGCCTGAAAAGATATACGTGTCAATCACAGTTATTCTTTATTATAATGTAAAGACAGGTTGCAGAAATTTTCCATTTCTTAGCCTCTATAAGAAGGTTGCAGAGACGAAATACTTGGAAGGCAGATTTATAAAATGACTTAAAAAGGGAAGCTAAGAGATTCACGTGCGGGTTATATTATCGTTGTATATCTAGGTATTCACCGCTTTGGGTTGAATCTTTTAAATGTGCTTTTGAAGTACAGCTCTCTGATTGGTCACTTTGCTATATTCGTTGTCTGGCGTCTAGAATTAGATAAAGTAATGATCCAAGTTCAAGCACCAGGGCTCATAATAAAAGGGAGTGTTGACGATCTGAATCTCTTATTTCCAAACCAAACCTTATGTTGTGGGTACTTGTTTGAATTAATCTTCTTCACGACTCAAATGAGCACCCACGACAGAGGGTTTGATGAATTAATTAGTCAATATTACATTTTAAAACTGAAATTTCATTCCTTATCTGGGACATTGTTGTATTCTACTTGAGATAGCTGTAGTTTGATAGCAGTGTGCACAAATCTTTATCTTAAACATCTATTATGGAGATGTCCTGCTTTACCAGAACTTTGGGTCTTATTTTGATGATTATATTGATCGCAGGTAATTATCGATTTTTCTTTATCTTATCTGTTACGGAACATATAATTGACCAAGCGCGGCTGTCAATCAAAGAATCAATTGACCAATTAAATCATTCATTCAGTCCCGAATGAAACTTTGAACTCTGCCATTGACCGCCAGTTTTTATTTGTTTGCCGACCCAAACGTCGTGACTAGAGTTTTTTCAAGCTACAGTTACGATGTTTAGGTCGCCATCCAACCATTTCATTTTTCGTTGCATGCTACTATCGACAAACTTTGCAAAATAATGTCGTTAAAGAATTTTTAACATAAAAGGTTAACAAAAATGGTGGCCAATGTCTAAGTTGGAAGTTCAGGTACGGGCTGAATAAATATTTTGACTGGTCGGTTAATTCCTTTATATACAGCCACGATTGGTCAATCACAGCTCACTCGGACTACACGAAGTCAGCAGGAAATCTAGTCGGAACCTTTCAGGTCCTAAGATTATAAAACTGTATTTGTTCTCAATTGAGAGTTTTCTCACACTTCAAATTTTTGGAAATCTTTCATTTCATCTTTAACTGTACATAAAGTATCACAGGAACTTCTTTACCAATAGAATTTTAATTTGAGTTTTATTCATGTCTATAACAACACTAACCCTTGTCATGTTGCATAAATTACCTTACTGAATTGCTGTCAAATCAAAGGGCTAAATGCACTGCTAGAACTTGTTGTTAAAAAATCAACCTTTCTTTTAGAAATCAATTTCATGAACAAATCTGGCAGGAAAAGTACAAGCAGGAGGTATAGACTAAGATCAGCCTGCACATAAGTGCAATCTGATCTTTATCTACACCTCCTGCCAAAACCGGAATATTCCGGGTTCCGCATGACAAGGGTTAAGGATGACTTAACGGATGACTGACCCCGTTCAAAGATTCCGCTAGCCGTGCCAACCAATCCGCCAGGAAGTTCCACTTCGATAATAAAGAGTGTTATTTTGCAAATCCTATGGCCGGTTCCATTTAAAAAAATGTAAACCGTTGATTTGTGACTTAAACGTCGTAGCTACAGCATGAATAAACTTCACATAAATGTCAACACTTGTATGAGTTCAAAGTTCACTTACAGTCCAAACGAATTATCTAACTGGACACTTGATTCTTTGGTTGACACTGGCGATTGGTCAATTCCTAGATTATTGAATCGTCGTTAATTATTAATTGACCAATCGCTGGCCCCGCCCCTTACTCCTTTGACCACGCCCAATGACTCAAACAGGAAGTCTCGCTTTCTTCGTTTTTTAATGGCGCTATCTGCAAAATTTATGGCCGGAAGCATGTAACAAATAAATAGAATGGTTGGTTGGCGACCTAAACGTCGTCACTACAGCTTGAATAAGGTGACGCTACGACATTTAGTCGCCAAACAAACTATTAGATTCACCAAAATGGCGGCCAATGCCGGAGTTCAAAATTAACCTTACAGGCTAAATGAATGATTTCATTGGTCGACTGAATATTTGATTGATTGCCGCGATTGTTTAATTTGATGATTCTTACATTTAGAATCCTATTTTCACCAACATACGTCTCTCAATCCATTAAATATAGCATGCCTTGGATAAATACCATTTACGCTTAAAACTAAACACTAAAATAAGATCTGTTATAAAAAGGCTAACGAATTAGACTTTGCCTTTTCTGGAGATCTCCATTTTAATTGCAAAGTACCTACTACATGTACTAATAGGTTTCATAGTGAAAAGAACCAACCACGCATGTCAATCAAAAAACCAATCAATCATTCAGACCGGGAGTAAACCTTGAACTCCGTCATTTGCCAATATTAATGTTAAACATTTTTTTTTCGATTTGGCGACTTAAACTGTGAAACTGGCTTAGCTGTAGTTACAACGTTTCTGTCACCGACCAACCATTTTTTGATAGACTGCAAAGGCGTCCATCAGTGTAACCCAATTTGGAAATTCCAGTAAGATGTTACTAGGTTAGAAGAGAAGAAGTGTCCACTTAGGTTCGATTTATTAATTTACAAAACTAGTTTCCTAAAACAACTGTACATTTTGAAATGGCGTAATACGAGGATTCTACATAATTCGTAGAAAGCGCAAAGACTCCTCTTAAATACCAACAAGCCGCTTAGCGTAGATGCGGTCACGGTTTCAAAAGAAAGTGTAGTCTTTCAATTATAAAGTGAGTAATTAGCCTTCTATCTTTATAACTCAGCACACCAGCTGGGTACCGCGGGTTTGATAAGCTATACAGTTACATAGACGTTTGTTTTTAATTTGAATTAGCCTTTTCGATCAACTACAAAACGACAAAATGTTGGACTTGTTACAAACGTCAATTCAAATCGCTTTGAAATTGAAAACTATGGCCTAGATAAGTACAAACAAAGAGAAAATAAATAATACTACTAATAAATAATATATATAGGCAAAAAACTATTATCTGATAAGAATATATTAATTGAATGTTAAGGTATATAAACATACTATACAAGTACCGTTTGACTCAAATGCCCAATATAAGTCGACTGAACATAAGGAACGCGTGCACGAGTAAGAGCTTTAATTTTAACATATACTTACATGTATATTGAAAAGTGCACGTGTTATTTATCGCGTACACTTTCAAAATATAAGCGCCCACGCGTATTAATAAGCTCCTTCATTTTGTACGTGCACTTGTAATTTCATTCGTACGCGCACACTTTATACTCTGCAACACTAAGCGTTTAACGCGCATGCCTAGATTTTGTTAGTGTACCCGTATTATCTACGCGAGAAAATATTTGCACGCGTAGAAAATTCAGGTGAACTGACAAAATTTGGGCACATGCGCTTAAATGCTGAGCGTTCAAAGGTATAAAGTGTGCTCTTAAGAGTTCAGCTAAAGTGGACTTCAGACCTATTTAGAACGTCATATTATCCTGTATACTTTCAGACACGTTTGGACTCCGATGTTATGATACCTCAGGGGGCAAAGTGCATGTAGTTGAATGTAAAGGCAGTTGTGTATGGAGAAAAACTGCAGGTAAGACTTTCAGTCCTCTCTGTTCTTTGATTTTCAGACAACCTCCGTCTTCAATTCTGTCGTTTCGCTGTTTATGTCCGACGATCTTATCTCTATCTTTTGTCACTAAATAAATTCAAATCATACTAACGTCTATCGATATTTTAGTACAAGTAATTAGTCACAGGTCAGTAGTCTGTCAATGTACATGTTCAGTCTATTTATCTAAAGTAGGGCTCTTTTGGTTTTGGTTTTTTTTTTTCAATTGGGTTTAACGACACTTTTAAATTAATATCAGTCAGACCTCAGATATGTTCTGTTCTGTTCTTAATTGAGAGTCCCACGCACTTTCAACTCCGCCTTGGCCGCGGTCCCAGGGCTATTTTTGGACGAGACAGGATGTTGACTTGGTTTAAACCTAATCGTATTGACTTTAAATCGATTAAGAAAAGAACTTTGAACTGTAAAATAAAGCCTTATCTTGTCGGGTTCCTTAATAATACAACTGGACCAGTGCATTATGTGCTCCAAATATACTTTAAAAGCGGGAGGTCGAAGGCTCAAATTCCGATGGAATCCTGTTCACTGGGTAGCAACCGAGTCGGCCTGTTGTTGAACAGCAAGCTAGTTGAATGAATGGTTACCGTAGGCAAATCTCTGCAAGGTCCCGGCAACAAAGAGAAGGGATCCAGGAGGTACTGTGAACAAAAGAAAAAGTATCCATAAGTCAAAACTTGCTCGCCCTTCTAAGGGGGGTGACACTATAATAAACAAAGCATTTTATAGTCCCAAGATCTATGCTTCGCTCCCCGAAAACGAACCCGGGATCTCTGGATCACGAGAACAACACTCTTCCCCATGACCTTAGACAATGTACTGCAAAAGAACTAATTTAGATCGGTTTAACCCTTTTTCCGCACAATCCGGATTTTTGTCGCCCCTCACTAAAGAAATTGAGAAAACATTGTTGAAAATGAAGAGATCGCTTACAGCCCCGGTATTTTACGTTGCTGTGATTTTATACTTGAGATAACATTGTGGCAAGCCGTTTTTTCTTTTAACACAATAATTTCTACCAATAGAATGGTTTCATTTCAAATTACATCCGATTCTAATTGTCGTCTGCAACTTCTTTCAATTTGGACAAGCCTACATTTCAAGTAACGGGAAAGATTTATCAGTCTAAGGGGTGAGCTTACATACATTTCGACGTGATGATGACTGGTGGGTCACTATGCCCTCCCTCTGATCTAAGACTAGCCCCGCCCACAGTTCTCAGACTAGCCCCGCCCGATGACCTCAGACATGCCCCGCCCATTAATCTCCGATTACCCCCATCAACTGTTCTCAAACTAGACCCGCCCGCGGATCTCATAGTACCTCCGTCTACTGGTCTCAGAGCTGCCCCGCCAACTGATCTCGAACTAGCTCCGCGCACTAATCTCAGACAAGCCCCGCTCATTGATGTCATACTAGCCCCACCAATTAATCTCAGACTAGCCCCGCCCACAAATCTCAGACTAGCCCCACTCACTGATGCCATACTAGATTTTTTGCAATTTAGTTCATCTCTTTCCATTACGACCAGTCTAAAATAAAAAGCAACTATAAACTTTGTATTACATTTATCGAAACCTACAGTAACCAAACTTTGGACATTTATTACTGAGGTCAACATTACAGTCCGGGTTTAATTCACAATCGTCTATGGCGGTCCAGATATTAGGGGGAAAACTAAAGGATCGCTGGCCCGCTAACCCCCACTGAGCTCCAACAGGAAGTTCCTCAAAGGTCAAAACGGCGTTATTTTGCTACATTTACAGCCAGAAATTAGATATGAGATTAGAACGTTATCTTCTCACCATAACTCGCTCTTCTATGAGACAAGCTTGTATTAATCTTGTCTAGAATGAAACAGTTAAATAGACTCGATTAATAACTGTCAATTCGGTTGTCTTGGTTGACTAATTTGGATTCCCGTAACGCTAAATGTTTATGCTTCTTTTTTCTTATTTAAGTTAAGAACAGTCATTTTTATTACAAATCAGTTTTTTAATGTCATACTTTATATTAATGTCTGTGATCAGTTTAAAAATCAAAAACCGAATTTTTCTTTCGCAGCCACTTTGAGGTAGTTTATATAATGCAATATTTTAGACAATTGGAATGTTCGTGAAAATTCGTACCTTTTGAAATAGTAAAATGACCTGGTGAGTACGTCATTACAGCAACTATAGTGACACCGAAATGTTATGACGTCAC
Organism: Fragum fragum; assembly: GCA_946902895.1. NCBI lineage: Eukaryota > Metazoa > Mollusca > Bivalvia > Cardiida > Cardiidae > Fragum > Fragum fragum. Next base: position 38,439,589 of record OX336381.1, read on the forward strand.
TCCAATCGGAACACACTCTGTCATTCACATACACACGCCCGGTAATCTCGGGCTCCATCTCTTTTTGGAGAACAGTGCAAAATGGAGACAATGATACTTCCGATATGGAGCCAAGGACCGGAACTGAACAGAAAAGGTAAATAAAACTGTACACCTCGCGTACAATTTGATCTCCTATTAACCTATTATACATTTTCCCAAAACGTCCAGAGTTTTATACCACATAGGAATGATTATATTATCCGTTGGCGGTGATAGATTTCAAAAATAATTGCGTTTGTGAATAGAAACTTGAATCAAAGTTTGGACATCGGACCCGATCAAACACGAAAATGCGTGTTGAAATCGTTCAAATCTATGTAATCAACAGTTCTGAAAGATTTAAACGGCAATGACTGTGAAATGAATGATAACGTGTTGATATAGAATAATGTTACCACAAAGAACTGCGTTTTCCTACCCCTTTTGCGGATTTTCTCAGATGAGAAGGAGACCAGGATGCGGTGAGGGAGACAAGATTCAGAGGGAGAGGCGATGCATGTATAAATGTACTGTAAAACTTCAAATAGAACCCTATACTCTTATGTAACCCCAGCCCCTCTTCGGACGTCAAAGCCGACCCTTTTTGTATGATTTTCGAAAAACTTATAACCTGTAATAAACCCCAATCCCAAACAAATCAATGCCACAATGAATTCAATAGAGGGCGAATGTAACTGTTCTCAACCAAATGTCCCCTTTTGTGATGGTTCAATGCTTAGATAATTGGTTTGCTTAAAGTTTTTTTCTTTCTTTATATTTAGAAGGCGCTGTATCCTAGATTATGTCAAAAGGTAAAAAACTTCACTGCTTAAGTTAAAACACCGTGAAATTGACAATGTTTGGATGATTTGGGAATGATTTCGGAATGAAATTGAATGATTGGGAGGAGACAGCTTTGAATGAAATTATAAAAAATATACGTGATTATGTGTTCGTGTGTCTTCACGGACCAATCAGACGCTTTAAAACCCACAACTGCCAGAACAGAACAGAACAGAACATAACATAACTTTATTTACATCCAGGTACAAATCAGTGTACAACATGGACAAAAATCAAATACACATGGAGTAGTACTATTTTGGTTCCGATTCAATGTATTAATACTATTAGCATTTATTTATTTTCCGTAGGGATAGATTCTCTGGTATAAAAGGTAACTGAATGATTTATGATCGAAATGGGAATAAACGAATATCGCTTTGGTCCGAGCGCCTCGCAAACACACCTTATAACAAGCTGTTATTACGAAGCACTCGGGAAAAATTTGGACAGTTGAAAACCCCCGCTTCCTCGCCTTATTAGAAACGAAAAACAAGGACGAGTAAGGGAGTTATAGTTATTACTTTTTTAAGAGCATATGTCCTAAGTATTTAAATATTAATACTTGTTGATTACATTGAAAATGTACATAGTATAAATTTCGAAAAGTGCCAAACTTGCGATGCTGATCAAGGCAACGTTGGAGCAATTTTACAACCTCGCAACTGCTTAAGTTACGAGGTTTCAAAACAACATCCAACGCTGTCTAAATAACGTTTGATTTTATCATTACGAGGCCTTCGGGTGAAATATATTTTGGCTAAGTGAAAACGGGGAGAGAGAGAGGGGGAGAGAGAAAGAAAGAGAGAGAGATAGAGACAGAGAGCGAGAGAGAGAGCAAGAGAGCGAGAGAGGCAGAGACAAAGAGAGAGAGTTATATACAATCTTCAAAATAAAAGTGATTTGGGAGTAAATTCAAAAAGTGTAATATAATATTGCCAAAGAAAATCATGGGCTAACTGCTTGTTAATTTGAACGTCGGGCTTTTTTCAAATCAATATTGTATGCAAAAATGGTGCAAATTTATTCACTTAGTGACTATATTTACGACAGTTTTACAACAATATATCGTAAGTTATTTATAGTTGTGTAGCTAAGTGATATCACGTGACTTCTCGATGCACGCTTTTTCACATAGTTCACTTACTCGGATCAGTCAATGAAAATTCCATTGTTGAAGATTTTACGCTACTTTGTTTGTTTTTATTGGATTGAATTATTGCCTGCAATCAGGATTAGGTGAGTAAAGTTCCTTTTAAGATCTACATCGTAGGTATAGTACTACATTTATGAATGAGTTTTGACCCATTACTTTTATTGCATAGTCCCATGGTTCTTTACACACCATTGAAATTGTTATTGAAATGATATGTTTGTGTTTTTTTTGTTTTTTTTTTAATTACTATAGTGCAGCTCCAGACCAGGTGGCTCACGGAATGCCATTGGTCCGGAACTTCACTATCAGGTTTTAAATCAATCTTAGTATGCAAAAATGTTACATGATTACAAATTATCACTTGAACATAACAATGACAATGACACAGCACAGGAAACTTTGTTGAAAAATGAGAAAAGACATAACGTCTTCAACTACCATAATGATTGCCTTGATATTTACAACATATAAATGTGTTCTAGTAGACCAGATTCGTAGGGTGTCAGGGCACAACCTTAGGTGACAATGAAAAATATTGGCATTTATAACAGTTATGCATGTCTAGCCCTTTACTTTTTTATTTTGTTTGTTTTGATGGGGTTCTACACCGCTTTCAACATTCTTTCAGTAATATCGCTGCAATTGGGGCATTTTTACTAATTTTTTTTCATGCTCATTGATTTAGCTACAATATTTTAAGGGAAATGGATAAAGGCAAAGGTTGACATATTGGACATTGTCAACTCATTTTGAAAACCTATACACAACTGTAGTTACATTGTTCTTGAGTCACTTTTGCCAAAGTAATGCATTGGGGTTTAGAAATATAAGTTTTGCTGTAGACAAACAAAAAAAAAAATAGAAAACATTGAGGTAAAAGGAGAAACTGTCTTTTTTTTACAGCAATTTCTCCTCTTCTCTCACGTCTTCTATTACCACTTGGTACTTATATTGAATATCGAACAGTTTGAAGATAAATTTCTAAATGATAGCATATTCTACAATTTAGCCACCACTTATGAGAGAAAGAGATTGAATTTGGGCATAGTTCATTCATTTTTCAAAATAAAAACATTTTGTTTAAAAACAACAACAACAATGACAAGAAAGAACAACAACAACGAAATAAGAAGGCAATGGTGAACCAGTTGAGATTTTGGACATTCTCATCTTGCTCCGAAACTTTGCAACTACAGCCAGCCTGGCTGTGGCCACACAGTTACGGAGGTACAATGAGCACATTGAAGTTTTGTTTAGCAGCCTGTGCATTTACTTGTGACTTCTACAGTGTGAATCTATTTACAATTTCAGCAGACTACAGATTTGTCAAATGCTGGTTACTCCGCATTGGGGAAAAATAACAAATATACCTTATGATTAGGGTCAAAATCAACATTTTCTATGTGCTATCATATTTTGCCATAAAACAATCAAATATTTTTAGAAAAGGATAAGTTTATAGGTATGTTGACAATATTTGTTAATAATGTATACATATAAATTAATAATGTTTGTAAATCATGGGGGTTATTGGGGTGCCATGGGGGGTTAATTTTCATTGCATTTATCTAGTATTACTTTAAGAAAGCAGCTTAGTTGTTTGAGCTTTTTGCTTGAGCTTGTATGAAAAAGAGCTTTGATATTATTTTCATATCGTTGCAGTTCTGGTAGATATCTTTTGCGATCATCATTGAGGAAGGGACATTGAAACAAGTAATGGGTTTCAGAGCCAACAGCATTTAGGTTACAGAAACTACACAGTCTGTTTTCAAGGAGGGTTCCATCATACCGGCCTGTTTCAATAGGCAACTGGTGATTAGCTGTTCTAAATTTAAGAATGGGTAAGTATTCATTTTTGTTTAGGGTTGTCAAGTATTCTTCAAAGATAGGGTAATCTTTAAAGCTTAGATAAATTCTTCCTTTATTTGAGGCTGTTAATTCTTGATGCCATTTTTGTTTGAATTGGTCTATTAGTATCTGTTTTAATATTTTATGAATATTTTCTTGGGTAATAGTAAATTGATTCTCCCATAAATCTGGTCTTCCTGCTGTAGTTAAGATTTCTTTTATTTTATTTGGCCACTTAAAATTGATTTGTGTTTGGGACACCATGTACTTATATACTTTGAGAGATATTTTGTCTGTTTTACCTACAATTAGTCTATTCCAAAATGACAACATTCTAGACATGATAGTTATAAAGATAGGGTAACGTCCAAGTTCTCCATACAGAAAATTGGAAGGGGTTGATTTCCTGCACCCTGTTATTCTTTTAAGGAATTTTAAATGTATTTTTTCTAACATTTCAGTATTCTCAAAACCAAAGACTTCAGAGCCATATGTGAGGATAGGGACTACTGTGTGGTCAAACAGTTTAAGAACAAGGTCGATGGGAAGATCAGAGTTATTGGTTTTGGTGAACAGAAAATGTAGAGCCTTATTTGCTTGCTCTGAAATGTGCTTGCGTGCTCTTAGAAAAGATCCGTTGCTGGAAAAGGTAACACCAAGGTAATGATAACATTTTTGTATTTCTAGGACTTGGTCACCAAAAGAAAAGGAGAAGTTTGTTGTGGTTCTAGAACCAAAGACCAGAACTTTAGTTTTATTTGTATTAACCTGCAGGTGCCAGTTTTTGCAGTATTCAGAAAAAACGTTCAAGCTATTTTGAAAATCAAATGCATTATCAGACAATATAATAGTGTCATCTGCGTAGAGCAAAACAAGTAGTTTAAGCCATAATGTTATATCTGCTGTTTCATTTAGCTCGACACCGAGGGCACCACTAGACTCTAAGTATGACTGTAAATCATTTAGATAAAGGGAGAATAAGATGGGTGATAAGTTTTCACCTTGACGTACCCCTATCTCAGATATAAAAGTATTAGAGAAGGATCCATTTGATTTTATGCATGATTTGATATTTTTATACATGTTGATAATTACTCTTAAGAAGTTCCCATTTATGTTGTTCAGAATTAGTTTGTGCCAGAGGCCGTTTCGCCAGACTTTATCAAAGGCTTGTGAAAAATCAACAAATGCTGTGAAAAGTTTCTTTTTCTTTTTTTTGAGTATTTCAAATAAGGAATGAAGGGTGAAAATATGATCACAGCATGAGTAGTTTTTCCTAAAACCGGCTTGGTTTTCTTCTAATATTTTATTTTCTTCTAAATATGTGTTTAATCTATTGTTAAGGACTGCAGTGAATAATTTTCCTAGACAACTTAAGATTGTAATAGGTCTATAGTTGTTAGTGATCTTAGGGTCTCCTTTATTTTTGAAAATTGGGATAATTGTGCCTTCTAGCCATGACTCCGGTATTATACCAGTAACGAGCACAGTATTAAATAGTTTACAGTATAGTTCCAAGAAGATGTCTTTTGTTGATTTGATATATTCATTTAGGATTTTATCGAATGGGCTTGGTGATTTTGAATTTTTCAAGCTGGTTATGCATTTGAGAATTTCAGTTTCTGTAATTTTTGCGTTCAAAAAAGCATTTGTATTGTTGTTATTATCAAAGTCATGATTAAATCTATTATCTTCAATACTATTTTTATTTATTTCCTCGAAATAATTATAAAATTGTTCAACTGTCGGTTGGTCGGAGCCTTTTTTCTTTGGTTTTATATTTTTTAGGAATTTCCAATACTTTTTTGGGTTTTTGTCATTCAAATCTCTTAATTTTTTGCTTTGTTTATCCTTTTCTTTATTTTTGAAGTAGTGTATTGTTCTTTTGTATTCTTTGCTTGTTTGTTTAAGTTTTACCTTGTTTTGAAGATTTTTGTCATTATGATATTTATCCTTTGCTTTATGATATTTCTCTCTAGCTTGGTGGCATTGTGGACCAAACCATGGCTGGTTATTTGGGTATGAGAAAAAGAAACCATGACCTGAGTTACTGTTTGGAAAGGAGACCTTTGCTGACTGCTCAAAGATAGATTGAATTTCATTGGTTATGCGTTCAATTGTGCACTTTGATTGCGGGTAAGTATTTAGCTCATTTATTAATCCTTGCACTTTGTTTTGGTCGATATTTTCAATAAAATCAGATTCGAGTGAGGGCACCCATTTTGGTCTATTTTCTGTGTGTGGAATATCATTAATTACTGGAGTTTGCTTTTCAATTTTGATTTCCCATACAAGAATATTATGTCCGTCAGAAAGAAGTGGGTCAGTTTCAATGATTTCAAAATTATTCAGAATTCTGAAACAGTCTGGCGTGGCAATGACGTAGTCTATAATGGATTTATCTCTAAATTGTCAGTAAGAATTGTGGAAAATTGTTATCGATTTGAATGAAATGCTGCGCATTTTGGACGGTTGTTAAATGTTTTTGAACTATTTTGAGCGTTTTTAATGGTTTTAATGGTTTGAGTGAGTGTTTGGAATGAATGATTGTAGCGCTGTGTGAGTGATTTTGAATGGTTTTGATCGATGTAAATGTCAATTTCACGATGTTACTAACTGTAAATTCATTCTAGTCAAGAACCACCAGCTCTTTGCAGTCAAAGTAAATCTTCGCCCCCCCCTTTTTCCGTCTTAACATCTGTAGCCTGTAATTAACAACCACCCCTTTTTAAAGAAGTGTGAAAATTCTAATAAACCACCGGTGTTGTTATAGAGCTTTTACAACGTATAAGGCACAGAACGTCCGTTTATTGCAGATCTGAACTCCTTCCGCTATACATATTTCTAAGAACCTAGCGTATTTTTCAAATTTTAGGATGACCTGAATTCTCAAATTAGCTATTTGTTTTTCTTTGAAAATGTTTCGTTAGAATAGATTTACAAAAATTATTACGCGTTCACTTTATATTCACCATTGTGGCCCGGTAAGTCAGTTTGGAGAAAGGAGAAAAATATAGACCAGATATAAATATGGCTGTTCTAGAGAGTCTGAGAGACACATTTACTGTGTAAAAGGGAAAGAAAAAGTGTCCTGTAATATGCATAAAGTTACAATCCTAGAAAATCATTCACTGTATTCTTTTATATGCATCGCCTCTCCCTCTGAATCTTGTCTCCCGCACCGCATCCTGGTCTCCTTCTCATCTAAGAAAATCCGCAAAAGGGGTAGGGAAAACGCAGTTCTTTGTGGTAACATTATTGTATATCAACACGTTATCATTCATTTCACAGACATTGCCGTTTAAATCTTTCAGAGCTGTTGATTACATGGATTTGAACGATTTCAACACGCATTTTCGTGTTTGATCGGGTTCGATGTCCAAACTTTGATTCAAGTTTCTATTCACAATCGGAATTATTTTTGAAATCTATCACCGCCAACGGATAATATAATAATTTCTATGTGGTATGAAACTCTGGACGTTTTGGGAAAATGTATAATAGGTTAATAGGAGATCAAATTGTACGCGAGGTGCACAGTTTTATTTACCTTTTCTTTTCAGTACCGGTCCTTGGCTCCATATCGGAAGTATCATTGTCTCCATTTTGCACTGTTCTCCAAAAAGAGATGGAGCCCGAGATTACCGGGCGTGATACAACAGACAACCGGCACTCCTCGTTCATTTCTACGAATCGAATCTCGGATGCACTTTCAAAATCACGTCAAGAACCTCCAAAATGGCGTTATTCGTTATGCAAAGCGGTAAAATGCATCTCAAGAACCCTTTTTGGTCTTCAAAGGAAATTTGATGTCAGAGCAAAATAGGGCAGAACATAAAACAACGAAAGTAAATTTAAGTTTCTCAACGATTTTGAAACTTCCGAACTATCCATTACGTACTACGTTTTGCTACACTGTTTCCGGCTAACAAAATGCATCGTTTTGTAAGTATGTATGTATTTCCGTTTATGTATCGTCTCTACCGTTGCACGTGCGCATATGAGCGACGCCCCAAGACGACGGTTAGTTGTTACGGGGGATAATGCAAGGATATAGGACGAAACTGCTGAGAGCCCCGCCTGGTTCTTCAACGTGCTAGATGGACAGCACCGTCACACGGGGCCTCGGTATAACGTATTACCCGAAAGATAATTTATTTGTTAGTAGATATGGTCTTTCCAGGAATCGAACCCGTGATCTTGAAGTTTGAAGTCAAGTGCTCTACTAACTGAGCTAATCGGGCTGACCACCGTTTTGTTACATAGTGCTCCGCCTTGTATACGTCCGACGTCTGTTCCGAATGTTTACGGGAATGGCCGAGTGTGTTCCTATTGGTACAACATGCTGAGCATTATGAGACTAATCGTTGCCTTCAGCCGAAAACAGTGCAAAGAACGTAGTACCGAATCTCGGTAACTCCGTATGGTGCGGAGGTCTCATAATCGCTGGAAAGCTTAAATTTCCGAAAGTTATTTTATTTTTGTCCTGTTTAGCTATGATATCAAACTTCGCTGGCCCCGTCAACCTTCCTTCAATACAAAGTTTATGTTATCTTATTTCATTTTCAGACAAAGTTCGAGCTGGCTGCTCTCCGGTCCACGTAACAACAGGAATCTACAAATATCCTAGCATTATTTATATCTTCTGCGATATTGACCTCTGTAATGGAATCGCTTAAAAGTCTCTGACGTCAGAATGTTAAAATCACAATTGACCAATCGCTGGCTTAGCCTACTTACCCTTTTGGCCACGCCAATTGACTCCAACAGGAAGTCCCGCTTTGATTTTAAAAGGTGTTATTATGAAAATTTATGGCAGGTAGCATGCAACAAAAATAAAAATATTTGGTTGTCGACTTAAACGTCGTAACTATATTTTCAAATACAGCTGTAGTTACGCCATTTAAGTCGCCAAACCAAACAAAAGGTTAACAAAAATGGCCAATGCGGGAGTTAAAAGTCGTTTCTGGGCTAAACGAATGATTTCATTGGTCGGCTGGCTATTTGATTGACAATCGCGATTGATTAATTGATCCGTGTAACCGCTCCAATAAAACTTAGATTAAATAAATACAGGAATAGATGTAAAAATACTTTTAATATCATTATTATTATTGTTTATATTAGAATTAACTATTTCTTCCAATTGAAAAAATGTAAATGTTTTAAAAACTGTCAAAGTTACAACTGTTTCTGAATACTTACACGTCACCAGACGACGGAACGACTCTTCTTGCAAACGAAAATGCTTGGATGGTGATTTTTGAAGCCGATTCGGGCTAAAAAAATCTTCGCTGCAAACTTCTTTCAAAAGCCCCTTTTTTACTGAAGGAGCGTAGAAATAATCACGCAATTGTGACGTCATGAATATATTGGAATTTTCGAACGTCATAAAGTGGCGTCATTTTGACAGGATGACATAGACAACGAATCAAGTGAAAAATTAAATGCACGTGTATTTCTACCATAGAAACATTTTCCAATTTGTGGATTAAAATGTCTACCTTATATTATATCAAAATTTGGCGATGAGAGAGAGAGAGAGAGAGAGAGAGAGAGAGAGAAGGGAGGAGAGACCAAGTATATATATATGAACGATGTGAGGCGCCTAAATGCAACAAGGACTACACATATAAAAGAGGAAGTAGGTTCTAGTCTGTGCAAACCTATGAAATGTATCGTTTCTTTCGTGTATTACATTTATAAAGTTCGAGTAAAAATACAGCGCTTAGGTTCTTGATTCTCACACTCACCCATAATCGACGAAGAGGATCTCCAACGAGTGTTTTATATGTATAATTGTGACACCTTCAAACTATTTTTTTTACCTAGCAAATTTGAGGTCTTCTCACAGTTCAACGAGTGCAATATACCACCGGAAAGTTAACGACTAAATCCATCAAAGGCCTACGCCATAAAAAGTAGTTCTTATATAAGGAATATTGCAAAGTCTGTCACTGTCTTTTATGGCCTCGTGAATTGAATTTATTCAAATTGTAGACAACTCCTTCAAAGCGTGCTATTTAACCCAATCTCACCTAATCACGCTTTTGAAGCATCTCGAGAAAGTAGTTTTGAAGACATTTTGGACAAAGAAGAAATTGCTTGTAACAAGCAATTTCTTCATTGTCCATACTGTTTCCTACCCTCTAAGGGAAAGGTTATCTAAATTCCACTTATCATAATAACTTTTGACAAAGAAGATTACTTAATAGTTTACAGTACTTTAAGTACTTTGATTTATATCGTCACGGACATGTAAACATTATCGTCATTTAGGGAACGTTGTTTAACTTATTCAAGCTGTATTTACGCCGTTTGGGTCGCCAAACAAAGAGTAAAAAGGGACATAATTCTTACAAAAGTTTAATTTTTAGATTCATCTATCAAAAACGGGCGTTCTGATTGGTCGAAAAAAAAATTCATACTTTCATGAACAAAACTTTGAGTAAGCAACTATTTTATATGCTCCGCACAAAATAGTCTCATACAAGAATAAAAAAATGTGAAGTTTCCGCTTTTTATTTCTCGATGCTTTTGAATTATAAGAAATGAAGAGACTATTTTACCGCATTTTTATTAATTTACCGCAATTGCTTAGCATAACGGATGGCGCCATTTAGGAAGTTTGTCACGTGAATATTTAAAAAACATCAGAGATTTGATTCGTAGAATTGAACGACGAGTTCCGATGGCCTGTTGTATGTAAATGGCTTTACGTATTCAAACAATGTGATTTTTTATTTTTTTTTTTTTTTATTTTTATTCAAAGCGATGGTGAAAACAAAACAAAAACAAAAAAATCTCTTCATCTCTTAATTCTATTTAAAGTATCTCTTGATAGTAGAGGTTGTTCTTTTGATAGTGAGTACATATTCAAACGTTTAAATGAATGCCTTTAGAAACAGGAGATACAATATAACATGCTGTAGTTGGGCGTGGAAAATGTCGTTACTACAGCTTTATTCAAGGCGATGTCAAGTTTTTTTTTTCTACGATGTAAAAAATGACGGAATCTCAAAAGACGAGACGGGTTTATTACCTATCTCGTTATTTTTTCCCGAAAGTGGCTGTGTTTGTTTTTTTACGTGTCTAATAAGTCTTAAAATGTTCCCATTCCGTCATTAAATGAATTTATCCACGACGTTTCCAGTTGAGAGATCGCGATGACAATCAAAGATTAAATCAACTAATCAAATCATTTATTTAGATTGGATGTGAACTATAACTCTTACACTGGCTCACAAAAATGAAGTAATTTTGATAATTTGGCGACTTATAACGTCGTAGCTACAGCTTAATCAAGCTGTAGCTACAACGAATAGGTCGCAAACCAACAAATTTTCTTTTTCGCTACTCGTAGATGGCCATACATTTTGCAAAAGAACGCCGTTCTTAATCAAATTTGAACTTCTTGTTTGAGTCAGTGGACTTGGCTAGAGGAGTTTGGGGGTGGGGGGCAGCGGGCGGTCAGTCAATATAAAAGGTTCGATACATAACTAGATAGGCGACACCTGAAGGGTGTCACGGGAGAGAAATGAGAGAAGATTAATTGAATTCATTATTCATATTCGTATCAGAACGAAAGCAGTTTGTAATGGTTGACATTCTAAATGCGAACTCTATCATGCCATAACAATGGAAATGGAATGGATTGCAACCTTAATTACAACAAGCAATATTTTTTCTTTTTCTACAAGTTATTCTCCTATTAGAATTTCAATCACTTCGAGTTTACCAATTACCAATTCGTATCAAAACAGGAGGCTCAAAAGGGCCAGGCTGTGTCACTACAATGGCTGAAATGTGTCTACCAACAGAATGTAGTTTACAATACTAAATGACCATTTTGGAAGTGGGCAATTTCCTTATTCATTGCTAAGCAAGAGCTTCAAACCCCCCAAAAAAGGCTAATTTTCAAGTTAGAGCAGCCATTTGAAATTCTATGGTAGAGGACCATTAGGTGATGTTACATTCCAAATATTAAAGCTCTAGGCATTTCGGTTTGGGATTAGATTTTTCAAGACTTCCTTCCTTATATCTTTTCAATATAAATATGGCACAACTTAGGGCTAATTCTCAAGTAAGAGCAATATTTTGAAGTATGTTGGTAAGGAACCATTAGGCCATGTCACCACGGCTGCCATTTATGTGAAGCATTATTGTTGATTTGGCAACTTAAACGACAGAACTACAACTTAGGTCACCGAACAACCATTTTTTCTATCTGTTTACAAGTTACTGACCATAACTTTTGCTAAATAAGGCTGTTTTAAATCCAAGTGAAACTTTCTTTTGGAGCTCAGTTGGTTTGGTTGAGGAACCAACAATTAGGATAAATGACAGTCATAAACCCAAAATTGACCAATTGGCCTTTAAGTTTGGAAAAAGAATATTTTTCAAGACTTCCTTCTTTATTTCTTTGTAATTTAAGTATGGTATAATAAAGGGCTAATTTTCAAGTTAGAGCAATATTTTGAAGTGTTTCGGTAGAGGACCATTAGGCTATGTCACATGCCAAATAACAGGCCTAGGACATTTAGTTTCTATGTAAAATTGGGGATCACACAATATAGGCAGGGGAAAAGACTTAACAATTTTAAACTAAGGGCCAAGATAACAAAATATTTAATATTTAACATTAGTGGTATGGGCATTTTCTGTAAACATTCATGGGACCAGCCCAAAAGTTAGCAGCCATGGACAACTGGGCCCCTGTTCTTTTTCCATGATAAAAGAGCAATTATTTGAAGGTTTTTGGAAGAGGGTCATTAGGCAATGTCACATGCCAAATTACAAAGCTCTAAGCCTTTCCGTTTGGGAGGAGAAGATGTTTTTTTAGATTTTCTCTCTGTTGCCATGGCAACCAGAGTTCTTCATAGAATATTATTAATATTTGAAGTAATCTAAAAGAGGACCATCTAGGGAACCATCCTGCAAAGTTTGGTTGAGATCAAAATCGCACAGACACACAACAGACACTTTGCAATGACAATAGCTTGCTTTACTTTGGCCAGTGGAGCTAAAAACTGTTCCAAAAGGCCAGTAACTGTTGATTATATAAATTTAATCCAAAACCATCATCATATCAGGATAAGTAAGATTAATTGTTTTCATGAGGTTTAAAGCCTCTTGAAAAGTATTTCAGAGGTAGGTTCTTTTCATTGAGATACTTTAGATTCTTTTTCAGATTTTTAAGATAAAGCATTCAAATTTCTTTAGATTAACCCTTGTCATGCTGAAACCCAGAATATCTTGGTTTTGGCAGGAGGTGTAGACCAAGATCAGCCTACACAAAAGTGCAGTCTGATCTTGGTCTACACTTCCCGTTTGTACTTTTCCTGCAAAATTGATTTCTAAAAGAAATATTGATTTATGAAAAACAAGTTCTGTCAGTGCTTACAGCCGTTTGACTTTACAGCAATTCAGTAAGGTTATTTATACAGCATGACAAGGGTTAAGAATTTAATTGAGGAATTAAAGCATATTTAGCATTGGTTTTAACAAGTAGCCTTGGAGACGTCAAAGTTTCCATTCAAAATAACAAAAAGTGTTCTTTTGAGAACTTCAAATTTCTTATGTAGCTGGATTTTTCATCTGGATGAAAAGAACACACCTCAATTATATCACAGATGCTGGTGGATCAAACATGGATTCTTGTCATTTACCCCACCTGGATTCAATCTGAGCCACCACATGCTCATAACACTTAGGGGCACTATTTATCTTTTACCCACTGATAAGAGTGTTTTGCGGGATGGCTTTTGTCATAATATGTCAAAAATAATGTTTGCTGAAATGGCATGATCCCAGCATTATGAGTTGACCCTTTCCTGTTAACTCCCTGGTTTTTACGTTCCTGTGATTTTATAACTGAGAAAACATTGTAGAGAAAGAAGAAATTGCTTGTAACAGCAATTTATTCTTTTCCCACAATATTTTCTACCCTACTGAATGATTATTTTTCTAATTAATTTTACTTTAGATTTTCGTCTGCAAAACCTTTGAATTTGGACAGGTCTAATCTTTGCAAAACAGGAAAGGGTTAACAAACAGGAACAGTAAGTGAAGTTAACATGATAGTTTTCTGTGATGGAGTGAAAAAATATATAACTCCAAAATTTTGGAAAGACCACTTGATGACAAGTAATCTGTGAAATTTCGCCCCCCCCCCCCCCAATCTATCTTGATAATTATGGAACTTCAATTTGAAAAAGATTAAAGTAAACAAACATGCAGGTGGGCAGACACACTTGTGACCAAGATTAGCCTCAGCCCTGCAAATGAATTGACTGAATAATTTTAAAGGAAAAAGAATACTCCCATAAACCCATTCCCCCACAATTTAGTTTTTTATGCCATTCAAAAGAGTTCAAGAAAACAATGTGGAAAATGTAGAAAATGTTTGTTAGGGGTAATTTCTTCATTTTCTACATTGTTTTCTATAGTCGGAAATACAAAGATATTTGAAATTCTATCAGTTTGACATTGTCGTAATCTTTAATTTTGGACCAAGTCTGAACTTATTGTCTGGTAGTAGGTTTAACCCATTCCCACAGTGGCACTTTTTGACGCCCCTCATCAAAAAGCTTTGGAAATTATTGTGCACAATGAAGAAATTACTTACGTGTAATTTCTTCATGGTCCAAGATGCTATCCTAATTTCTAGTTTTTGACTATATTTGACAAATATTTGTAAAATTTCATCAGCTTTGAATTGTTGTCTGCAACTTCTTTGAATTTGGACCAGTTTAAAATTTTGTCATCTGCTCAAGGGTTAAGGCTCCCAGAGAGCTTTTCTTTGGCACTCTATTTTCTCATAAAGTCAAACCTTTTCTTCTTTTTCCCTTAAATTCTAGGGTCATTTTCATTCACAATATTATTGTTTAGATGAAATAATCCTTTAAGTAAAGAAAAATGTTTGTCAAATTCATTAGGGGATCCACTGCTAAGGAGGGAACATGTATGAGGAGGCATACAAAATACAAATAAATAAATGCCATGATTTTCCCATGCAGCTACACACCATCAGTGATAATATGTGTGGGCGGTCACATAACGCAGATGATACAGGGCTATATGATTTGTTAATAATCAGTAAATAAGTGCCACATGTCATGTTTAAGTGTCAATTAAATTTAGAGTGGAGGATAGGAAACTTTTTGTCAGGTTTTTAGTTGAAAAAGCAAGAACATCATACTCAGTGACTGAAGGATGTTAATTGTTTAAACCTTTCCTGTACAATCCCTTGTTTTTATGTCCCTGTGATTTTATACTTGAGAAAACATTGTGGAAAAAGAAGAAATTGCACCCTCTTTTGATTGTCGTCTGCAACTTCTGTCAAATTGGACCAGTCTAAAATTTTGAAAAACGGGAAAGGGTTAATATAACTTATAAGAGCAATTACCAATATTGTATTTTTAAAGAATTTTGTTTGAAAACAAGTGACAATTTATGTCCTGTGAAGTATACAATAAATTCAATGTTTAGAAAGACTTTTATTATATGAAATAAATGGGTATAAACTGCCTGATGAGATATGAATAATAAGTTGTAATGACTTGCTTTTCAGTAAATCTTGAAGTTAAAAAAAGTGTTTGTACTTTCACATTTCCTAAATTAACCTTTGCAGCAGCCGCATAATGCATCAAATAACTGTTAAACTTAATAACTAGAGAAAGCAAGATGTGCTTGTGAAACACTATGACCCATAACAGTGTTTTTTGGAAATGAGACCTTGATAAGTGACTTTGATGACCTTGACGTTGGTTATCTGTGTATGTGTATCAATGAGATCTATCATCATGCCAAATATAAGTACTGAATCTTGAAAAGGCTAGAAATTGTAAATATAAAGATTTTTAAAAAGCTATTTGCAGAAGTTTGACAAAAGACCTTGACCTTGTTGCATGACTTGAACCGTGGAATCTGCGAATGCGTATCAATTTATTGTATCAGTCAGCGTAAAACTAGAAAATATCTTGGTGCAAGATCATTGCAACCAGGACATTAATCAATCACTTTTATTCACCAAATGATTTATTTGTGAAACTTGTGAATATAAAATTCATTGCAATTATACCAGCTGCAATCACCGTCATTCATTCTCTATAGTTTATTTTCTTCAATAAGGTATTAGATTTTTTTGTAAATTCAAAATCACGTGGGACCACCAGACAATTTGTCCCTTTGTGCACCAGCAATTTATAACGTCTGGGGAGGGAATCGAACCCCCATACATGATTTTGAATAAGAATATAAACTTTTTTTGGTTCTGATTGCTTCAATATTTAGCAACATCAGCTTAACCCATTACCAGGCGGCTAAATTTTAGACTTGTTCAAAATGAAAGGACTTTCAGATGAAGTTCATGAAATATATAATGTTTCAATTTTCTGGGTAGAAAACATTGTGGAAAATGAAGAAATTGCTTGTGACAAGCAAATTCTTCATTTCACACAATGTTTAACTTTTCCCATTTTTTTCTCTTGAGGGTAATCTAAGAGCCTCATTTTGTGGGAATGGGTTAATCAATTTTGAACAAACTAAAGGTGATCGATAATGTAAGAAAATTATTACACAAGTTTATCAGTGCTCTCAATAAGGAATAGGTTCAGGAATTCTTAAAGTTCCAAGTTTCAAATTCAGTAAGTTTTCACAAAATCAAAAAATTGTTTTTGTATTCACGACTATACCCTCTTCTCTCCCTTAAAAATAATGATATGAAAATAGATAAAGCCTGTAGTACATTATTTTCCATCCTTTTCTTATAGTCCCTCAATTTTTATGTCCACTTGAATGGAATTCAAAACAAGTGGGCCATTGGCTCTAAAGAGTTCACTTGAGTTGATGACTATGGAAGTTATATAGCACAAGAGACATTATTTGAGCCAAAAGTAACCTTTTATCGAACCTTGTTTAAGAAATCAAAAACAAACATTTTTACAAAGTTTCCAGAAAGAAGATTTCTTTATGTTAGACCTTGTGACCTATTTTTTGACCCCATGTCGATGGTTCAGCACGAAACAGTTGTAACTGTAACTGTAAGAGTTACGACTCTTTTGCACTGAACCATCAATGTTGTCAAATGTCAAACTTGACAATCATTTTTATAGGGAAAAACATTCTGAATAAATATCCCGTCAAAAATGTGGCCTGTAGAGTAAAAACAAGGTTTATCTTAGATTTGACCTAGTGTCTGATCCCAAGTGACACAAATTTGAATATGGTTCAGATATTTTGAAAACAGACATTTTGACCAAATATCAAACCAATAAGGCCAAAAATGTGGCCTGTGGAGCGAAATTGATTGAATGTAGTTTAACGCCACTTTTGACAGCATTTCAGTCAAATCATAAGCATCTAACCAAGTATTCCTGGTATTTCTCACACCAGTTCTACCACTACAGCCTTTCCTGGCCCCCATACCGCTTATTGCAACCTCTTCTATCAAAGTATTGAAATTACTGTAAGCTAGCAAAGAATATTTCTGTTAAGTAATCTTTATCGCCAAAGGTTATCATGATAAATAAAAGAGGTTGAAGTAACCCAGGAGTTACAAGCAATTTCTCCATTGTCCACAATGTTGTCCAAAGCTTTTTCCTTGAAATGCTTAATAAGCAGAATTGGGTGGAAATGGGTTAATTGCATGCTTTCAAAAGAGTTCTCAAAAATTTGAATAGAGTATTCAATATTCCTGAAATATATATGAACTACTTTTATTGCGTTTTCAAAAGATTTAGTGGTTAAGCCTCCAGTGGTAGTTTGAACTCGTTTAACTTGAGAAGACCTCAAAATTGTGTCTGTTAGCTTAAGCTATCAAAGCTGACGCTTTGCTACCTAAAAATCATTCCAAGACAATTCACTTTCATTGTCAATTTCACAATGTCCTTAGCTGTAGCTGCCACAAAAACTGGAGTATAGCAGTCTATGGTTGGAACCTTCAGTCTCGTGATATATCAAAGTTTTCCTTCGCAGCTCAAATCAAATAAAAAAATCTTTTGTACGATATCGTAACTATATGTATTCCCAAAAATTGCAGGGCAAGTTTTCTGTAACTCGCAGGCTAGTACTGGCATCACATATGAGGTTCATCAATCAACGAACTATTTTGTAATAGAAAATATTTACAAGGAAAATCAAATTTGAATAAATCAACAAGAAATAAAAAGAATCGGAACAGCGGGCTACATTTGTAACATCTATAAACAGAGGTCTAGATAAGAGGGGGTAACAGCATTCAACGAAACATAGGTTTTATGGCGTTATTAGTGAAATGTTTAAATCTAAAATACCAATTAGGCCCTCTATCTGTAGCTCTGGAATATTGACAAACGGCTTTTACGTTTTTTCTTACGTCTGCATTCGTCATTCCGATATTGCAAGACTGATACATTTGAAATACCGGCAATCCATTGTTAGGTGCTCCAGCCGCGCGATATGTCTAAAAAAATGTTCAAAGTGGCGTTAAACTCACCAATCTTAAACATTAGTCGATTAATACTACACAAGTGTAAGGTTGTTTGGTTTGATGTACATCCTTAGGTTTTCGTGAATTTCAGCAAATGGTCGAAAAATAACATTCATATACCTCTGCGAACAAAATTTTGAGGACGCAGCTATTATGTATAGTTCCGCAAAAAATATGTATCCAAATTTGTAAACTTTTTGGTGTTTTCGCTCGACGCTAATAAATTATAACAAAAGAAGAGAACATTTTTTCCATGGTAGAATAACACCAGAAAGCTTATCACACTTACGTGTGAATTCGCGAAGCGGATTCATACTTAAGCTTGATAAGGTTTTTCGGTTCATACCTCCATGAAAATAAAAAAATATTCTCCTCGTTCTTTAATCTAATTCACACCAAAACGGTAGATACCGTCACAACTAAAGCAATACTAAGAACCTAAGTCGTGTTTGATATTTCTCCAATATTCATTTTCTTTTGTACACACCAAGTGTACACCCCAAGTGAGAAACTATATAATTAATCCTTTAGTAACGTGAAGAGAAAATATCGTCAAATTGCCTGAAAGATGTCATTAAAGATACAGTCGTCCGTCGTGTGTCAACAAGTTTAAAACGACATCTCCTCCCAAACCGCTGAGCGGATTTAAACCAAATTTGGCAGGAATGTCCCTGTGTGACGCCCCTTGTACTTTGCCCGCCCCCCCCCCAAAAAAAATTGAAATCCGTTGAAAACTCTGGTTGCCATGGCATCAGAACTGAAATTGTAATAATATCTTTAAAAACTATCTCCTCCCGATCCAGAAGGTTTAGAGCCTTGATATTTCCCACGAAGCATCAGTACATTGACCTCTTCAAGAATTGCTAAAAGTCATCACCCTCGTGACATGTTCCTTGGGTGGTGCCCTCTAAATTTTGCTAAAATAATTTAAACCTGTTTAAAACTCTGGTTGCCATGGTAGAAAATGAAATTCAAACAAAATCCTTAAAAAAAAGTATCTCCTCCTAACCCAGATGGCCTAGTGTCTCGATATTTTGCATGAAGCATCAGTACATTGACCTCTTTCAGAATTGGTAAAATCATCACGCTCGGGCCTCAAGGGGTGGAGCCCAAGAAGGCGTAGGGCTTATATAGAAATAAAGTAGGATTTATCCTTCTCCCAAAACACTGGGACGATTTCATCCAAAGAGTTTAAATCAGTTTAAAACTGTGGTTGCTATGACAACAAAAGTAAAACTGAAAAAGAAAAAAAGATAAAAATCATCTTCTCCTGACCCAGAAGCCCGAGAATCTTGAACTGTGCATGAAGAATCTGTACGTTGACCTCTTTCAAAATTGATTAAATTTCAGAGCCACGGGGCGATTAGGCTTAAAAAGAAATAAAGAAGACAACCCTTTCAAAACTATTTGGCCAAATTTGGCAGATATATACGTTAGATTGTTCCCTTTTGATATTTACTAAAAGATTTGAAATCTTTTGAAAGCATTGGTTGGCATAGAAACATAAGTTGGTTTTAGTTAAATTTAAAGGAGGTCTTCTCCCGACCCATTTAGTTTTGTAATTGTTGTTGTTGTTGTTGAATCATGCATTTCATTCACGTGATACCACATGACGAGGGGTTAGATCAGTCCGATTACTTGGTTCCTCTAGTGGTTGACGGTCAATACGAAGTCAACTTTAGTCAAATGTACGGTCTATCATGCCCATGTCAACTGCATGGAACAATGGATCTTCTAGTATGAAACAAACAATTGATTGGACGGGGTTTAACGCCACTATAAACAGAATTTCAGTCGTATCATGGCGGCTGGAGCATCTAACCGTAGATTCCCAGTATTTCTCTAACCAGTACTACCACTACATCCATTCCGAGCCCCCAGCTGCTTATCCCACTTAGGTGTACGATTATCCATCCATTAGTAGGAGACAAATGTCGCCACGACCGGAGATCGAGCCGGGGACCAGTTGATTAAGAGTCCAGTGTGCTATCACATCGGCTAAAACGAAGGTTGCATTTGAGTTTTTTTCTATTACACAGTTAATTAATAATAGATGTTACAAATGGTTGTCCGTTTTCACGCGTTAGGAAACATTATCTAAATTTGAGAAAATGCGATGCTGTCTCTTCGCACATTGCTAAAAGTCCAGACAATCTATGTCATTTTTTAAAAAGTTTTCTACAACTTCGGGGATATAGATTTGATTTAAGGAGTTGCTAACGAGAATTCGAAAAATTATGAAATTTTAGATTTTTTCGGGTTTTTTATATATATATTTTTTTTGTAGATGCATATGGAGTTACGTTCAGAGCCTGCAGTATGGACTTTCATAAATTAAACGCTAAATGCCTTGTCATATATTTATCTTTCAGATGGAGTTATGTTCACAGCCTGCAGTATGGACTATCATAAATTAAACGCTAAATGCCTTGTCATATATTTACCTTTCAGATAGAGTAACGTTCAGAGCCTGCAGTATGGACTATCATAAATTAAACGCTAAATGCCTTGTCATATATTTACCTTTCAGATGGAGTTACGTTCAGAGCCTGCAGTATGGACTATCATAAATTAAACGCTAAATGCCTTGTCATATATTTACCTTTCAGATGGAGTTACGTTCAGAGCCTGCAGTATGGAATAGCATAAATCTGGTTGTTACATCGCTCCCTACGGCTTATTGTGTTTTTGTAATTACGACTTATGCAACAGCCCTTCAAAGTGAGAGAATGAATGGCGATATATTATACGCCATTCATATATTATATAAATAATTATTGCGTTTACTTCTTTAACTTGAAAAGACTCATTAAAACATGGAAACCACAAAACAACAACCAATAATGACAATATTGCGATAAAGAGTACTTTTTACACAGATTTTCTCCACATTTGAAAGATCCATTAATTTCGGTACACATGGCTATTAAAATTTCGTTCGTCTCCTCTTTCGTTCTGATATTTTTTCTGTAAAGGGTTAAATGGTAAATCAAATTTAAAAGTTAACGATGTCCTCTCATAAACTGCTGTTTTAATCCAAGTAGCTTACACGCTTCTGAACGGTATCTCTGATTGCGTAATAGACCACGGGTGGAATGAATGAATAAATAGAGTTTTATGGCCCGTCGACAACTAAGGTCATGTTGGGCGCATAACAATTAAATGAAACGGTGCCTTTGAGTAAAAACGGAGATGGATTTAAACAGTAAAATGTAGAATCAAATAATAATAGTAGAGTAATAACTAACAATCAATTACTAAAACCGATCTATACGAACAATAAAAATCTAGACAATCATGAACAGGTCTATAAATTGATTACAAGAACCTAAAATCATATTTTGCTGTACAAATTGATGGCTTTCAGGAAATCAAAAATAAGTTCGATTCTGACGCTTTCAAATAGCTGCCTCATACTGTCAGCCTTGAAATATTGATCTCTGTACATTGAAAAATCAATACAATCTATAAAAATATGTTTGACAGTAAGAGGAGCGTCGCATGGAATACACATTGGAGGTTCGTCTCCTTTTAGAAGAAATGAATGCGTCAAGCAAGTGTGACCAATGCGCAAACGGGCCAAAATGATTTCTTCTCGGCGATTTGATCTATAGCCAGGTAGCCATTCACCAAGACTCTGTTTAATAGTATAAAGTTTGTTATCTTGGTTTGCGGGATCGTCCCAACAATTCTGCCAGACATCCTGAATAAAATAATGTATTAAAGGTTTAAAATTACTAAAAAGGAACATCGAAGGGATAGTGATAATGCCTCCTTGGCAGCCTTATCTGCCTCCTCATTACCACGAATACCAATGTGGCTAGGGAGCCAACAGAAAACAAGATCAACATCACTATCAAGGTTTTGAAATCTTATTCAGTAATTTAACTATAAGAGGATTGTCTGTTTTCTCGTGTTCAAGCGCTTGCATACTGGACATTGAATCAGTGAAAACAATATAACGCCAATAACCATCTTCGATCATGTGATCGAGCGCAAGATCAATCGCCTTAAGTTCTGCTGAAAATACGGAGGAGTTGTTTGCTAGACGAAACTGATATTTTTCGCCATCTAGGACAGTGGCCGAAGCAACTTTCTCTCCGTCCTTCGAACCATCTGTATAAATCTCTTCATGCAATATGTACCTTTCTTTAATCTCTAAAAATTTTGTTTTAAAGACAACAGGGTCTGTAGTACCCTTTTTGCTTGAAGCTAGGTCATAAAGATAAGTTGGACTTTTGCATGTCCATAAAGGAACATCGGAAACTGTATATTCCGCAACATCTTCTAGATCGAAATCTAGAGAATTTATATCTGTTTCGCAACGTAAACTAAAAGGTGGTATGGCTTTTGCTTTCTTTTCAAATTCCTCCCTGTAGTAAGGTTCAAATACAACTTTGTAAGTGGGGTTGTCAGGGTTAGACTTTAACTTAAGATAATATTGCATGGAGAGTTTCTTTCGACGTAAATTTAAAGATGGTTCATTGGCTTCAGTGTACAGACTATTTACTGGTGATGTTCTAAAAGCGCCTAACGCTAAGCGCAATCCTTGATTATGAATAGAATCAAGTTTGAGAAGGTATGAAGGGCGAGCTGAACCGTAAACAGCACAGCCATAATCTAACTTAGATCTGACAAGCGACCTGTAAAGTCGCAATAGGACTTTTTTATCAGCTCCCCAGTCCATATGGGACACAACATGTAAAAGATTTAGAGCTTTTTGGCACTTGTTGCTCAAATAATCAATATGTGGACGAAACGAGAGTTTAGAGTCAAAGAGAAGGCCTAAAAATTTGAATTCTGGAACAACTTCAATGGGCACTCCGTCAAGTTTAAGTTCGGGAGCAGGGTGCAGTTTTCTTGACTGACAAAAGTGCATACATTTGGTTTTAGTCTTGGAAAACTTAAAGCCGTTTTCGTTTGACCATTTGGTAAGGTTGTTCAAGACTTGCTGCAACTGCCTTTCAATTGTATACATATGTTTTGATCTGTAACAGATACAGAAGTCATCAACGTAAAGAAAACATTCCACACCAGGACAAACGGTTTTAACAATGTTGTTTATTTTGACACTAAATAGTGTCACGGACAAAATACTTCCCTGGGGAACTCCCATTTCTTGTTCATGGGGATCTGAAAAGGTATCTCCCACCCTGACTCTAAACTGACGTTCGTCTAAAAATGCAGAAATGAAATAGGCAAGGTGACCTCGAATACCGAAATCAAAGAGGTCATTCATAATTCCATACTTCCAAGAGGTATCATAAGCACTTTCAAGATCGAAAAAGACAGAAACAACATGTCCTTTCTTTATGAAAGCTTCTCGAATAAAAGTCTCGAAGCGGACAAGATGATCAAGAGTGCTTTTCTGTTTACGAAAGCCACTTTGGACTGACGTAATCAGTTTATGTTTTACTAAAAACCAAACAAGACGATCATTAACCATTCTTTCCATGGTTTTGCAGATGCAACTAGTTAAAGCAATTGGGCGATAATTTGAAGGGTTCGTAGAATCTTTAAATGGTTTAGGTATTGGAATAACGATTGCTTCCCGCCAAGATGCTGGAATGCTTCCCGTTTTCCAAACCTGGTTATAAATTTCAAGTAAACAATGAAGGGAGCGAGATGGTAAACGTTTGAGGAACTGATAATGAATATTATCAGATCCGACAGCAGTGTCATGACACTTCTTTAAAGCTTTCTTAAACTCTTTCACAGAAAAGTCTCTATTGTAGTGTTCAAGGTTCCTGGAACTAAAATTAAGCTTGGACTTTTCTTTTTCACCTTGAAATTTTTGAAAGTTGGGTGAATAATTGGAAGAGGAGGACTTCTTGGCAAATGTATCTGCTAATACATTGGCAATGTCATTCTTCAATAATACGACCTTTGTTGTCTGTATGGGAACATCCCCCCAAAGCGTGTGGTGAGAATTGAAATCTCCCATTAATATATAAGGCTTGGGTAATTGTTCGACAAGATCGTCTAGTTTCCTACGACTGATAGGAGAACTAGGTGGAAGATAGATTGAACACAGTGTTATTGTTTTATTAACAGATACGCTAACGGCAACAGCTTGTAGCGTAGTATTAAGAGGAATAGTGCGGTGAGGAACACCGTTATTAACAATGATTCCGACACCGCCCGAAGCTTTATCAATACCTTCAAAATTTTTAAAATAGCAAGAGTGATACTTTAAAGAGAATTTGTCAGTATCTTTTAAAAAGGTATCTTGCAAAGAGATTGCAACTGGCTTTCCATTAGAAACTAATAGATTCATTTCTTCAAAATTCGCTTTGATGCTGCGACAATTCCATTGAATGATTTTGTTCGCCATAGTTAAATTAAGGGGGAGAAATATACTAATTAGTATTGGAAGTATGAAAATTATTTGTTTATGTGTGAAAGATCTATTATATTTTTACCTCGCCTTTTCTCTTTGGAAGTATCTGCATCCTCTGTGTCTTCCGTTACCATGTCTTCTTCAAGACAGTGGTAGCGGTTGTATTGTTTAACAGGATCCTCAGATCCCTTTGGCTGGCGATTAGATGATGTCGCCCTAGGAGACGAAGTTCTGCTCCTAGGGGGTTTGACAAACGAGCTTGTATCATTATCTTCGGATACTCTACTAGCTGGACGATTTAATTTCTCTTGCTGCATTTGGGCCTTTTTACGTTTTACCATCTCAACTTTATCTAAGAGTTCTATTCTATCCATTTCAGAAATAGATGTAGTTTTTGTTTCTTGAGGTCTAGACTTTGAAGCGGTAGATACAGATGAAGATGAAGTTTTATTGCTTGATGGCTCTTTCGAGATTGAAGGTGGAGTTTCAATTTTAGAAGAGGAAGATAGATTAACAGTATTTGATTCCAATATAGTTTCAGGAGTTTTGTTTGTTTGGAGGGAAAGTGACTGTGTTTTCTTAATTTGATTTGAAGTACTAGAAGTTAAGGCTACTGTGGATTTGGGGAATAATTTATCAATCTCATGCTTCTTATCAGGGAAAAGAATGCTGAGTTTTTCGTGTAAAGTTTTACAGTTTTGACATTCCATATTACTTTTTGTAATATTGGAGTAACTTGAGGGCAGATTGGCTTTTGTTCTTAATTCAAAAATTTTACGGGCTTCAAAAAAGGATACATTTTCAATTCATTTAATTCTCTGAATTTCTTTCTCCTTTTTCCAGAATTCACAGTCCTTTGAATTTGCTGGGTGACCTTTACCACAGTTAGCACATTTAACTTCGTTCTGACAGGAATGATCGAAATGGTTTGGATTTACATCACCACATTTAACACAAACCATATCATTGTTGCATTTGTCTTCATGATGTCCGAACCTCTGACAAAAATTGCATCTCAGAGGATTTGGAACATATACATCTACGTTTACCACATTAAACCCGACTTTTATTCGTCGAGGCAAAATGGGAACACCAAATGTCAAAATGAAAGTGTTTGTGCTAATCTTCTTTCCATTTCTAGTCACAGAGATACGTTTAACTTCAGTTACTCCTTTACTTTCCAGACCTTAAACAATCTCGGCTTCAGAGCAACCAGCTAGCCCTCTACAACGGATGATTCCCCTAGATTTATTCAGGGTCTCATGAGCATAAACCTTGACTTCATGTCCAAGAAATAATTCAGTTTTTAACAGATTTTCGGCCTGAGCATGTAAATTGACTTCTACCAATAAATTGCCATCTTTTAAACTTTTCACTGATTTAGGAGTACCCAGGATTGATTTTAATTGCTTTTCAATAACAAACGGAGAAAGTTTTGAAATTGGAAAATTTGGTTCTTTTGACTTGATCACAAGAAATTTGTTAAAATGTCCAGAAGAGCTAACAAATCCTTCGCCAATATCGGAGTCAATTTGAGCATCGCCTTTTAGTTTTTTGTTTAGGGGATCCATATTATAGTTTTAAATTTTCGTCATCTGTGGGCCCCACCCTCCATGGAGTCCTACAAGGGGGCTAAACAGGAACGGCGATCCAGCTCCCTAAGCCAAGGCTACCCAGATGATATACTCGGGCAGTCCAAGTTCCAAGGCCCGATAAAGGAGAACATGGACACACCCCAAATGAGAGTCACGCCATGCAAACCCGTACCCGACCAAAAAACCCGAACCACCAAATTAGCCCATGAGCCTATATAGACTAGAAATAAAATACAATTAAAATACGAAAAATGGTATGACATGGGCAAATAAACACTTGTACTACAAAAGGGTACAATGCATGACATAGCGTTTGCAATACTATCCGATATACTATAACTTAGTAAAGATAGATGCGTCAAAACACAAAAATAACTATAAATACATTGATAGCTAAATATCATATTATAATAGTAGTCAATGCCCTAGTCTAAAACGACCAGCCGATTGCCTAGACCGGGCCCATCCAGGCTCCCGTTTTACCGAAGCCGAGGCCAAAGCAGCGTGTTGAGAAGCTGGAGATCCTGGGCTTCTCTCAACTACCAGGACCCTCTTTTCCGGCTTTACGAGTGTCCACCCACGGCAAACAGGCGGGCCCATTCGGTGGGGTCTTACCACT
Source organism: Fragum fragum (assembly GCA_946902895.1). Taxonomy (NCBI): domain Eukaryota; kingdom Metazoa; phylum Mollusca; class Bivalvia; order Cardiida; family Cardiidae; genus Fragum; species Fragum fragum. The sequence continues at coordinate 38,466,481 of OX336381.1, forward strand.
CTACAGGACGGCAGCCACCAGAGTTAGCACAAGACTAGCAATAAACCAGAAACTAAACCTTGCATGTCCGTCTACATAGTGCACATTATGTAGTTGACGTAGTAACAAGTCCAAGGGCATGTCGTTTATAGTCGTCAGTTGTTCTGGTATGTCAATGTTCGAGACATTAGGAAATTGTTCTTTAAAAGGTTTCCAAACCACGTCATCGGTAAAATTTGCAATTTTTAACTGCGTGTATTGTTCATGAGTCATATTTGTTTTACCCACAACGTAGGGTTGTGATAAAGTAAAGAATTTATTGGAAGCAATACAACCACTGTCTATCTTAATTACGTCAACAGGCGACCTAGTATGAACCTCAGTATGTAGGCCATTACATACCAATGCAAAACTTAAGTTCGTCCGCGAAATAATCAACCATGTGGTATCAAGTAAGTATTTAGCTATAGGCAATCTCTCTTGAGATACTTGCGGTGTACAGTAGTCTGTTTTCCTTGCGTCCATGAATAAATTAATCAAACAGGTATGGTCTACATTTACCGGGAATTCAGGACTTATTAAAGTACAAAATTTCGTGCGATGGTGACTACAAGTCTGAACTTCTGTGTCAGAAAGTAAACGATAGCTTGTTCGTGCTTTATCTATCAGGAACGCGTTACTTTCTAATCTGTAATTAGCCAATAAATCAGTACGTTTTGTTCTCCCTCGGTGTTTGACACCAACAGGTGGTGGTACTGGGATTGAGATAGCCTCAAAAACTTCATAGCTGTTATCTAGCCTTATCACTGGGATTGATAAAATAATAATTATTTTGCCATTAACGAAGGCTGTTTATGTTCGCATGTACTTATAAAACTCCCATATCTCAGTTTTGGGGTCGTTAATTAGTGACATTAAATCAGGCAACGCCTTCTGAATTTCATCTAACAAGCTTTGTAATCTCGGTGGACTAATTATCGTTACAGGAAGTTTTCCAAGTGCCGAATAATCTAAATCAGCTCTCAGCTGCGTGAGATATGTTTTTGCATTTTGTGTGAGAATAGTTATTTCACTAATTAGAAGATTCAGGTAACTGTATATTTCAAGAAATCGACGGTTTTCACTGATTCGCTTGGTAAGTTCTTGAGCCATGGAATTAATTTTTATATCCATTGCGTAAAGACTTTTGATTATTTTCGACATTGTTCTTCGGTTTTCGCGAATGAGTGTTCTTGACTCATTTATAATTGTCAGACTTTGCTCAACAATATGAACTATCTGCTTTTGATTGTATTCCAGAGATGATACCTGATTGCGAATATTCTTTAAGTCAGATTCACTGACTACTCCAAATAACCATGACATTGCATCTCCTACAAATGGTAATAGACTCCTACGATTTCGAGTCTTTTTCGCAAGTGACATGAGAGGAAACAATTCACTCTTAATCTCTTTTTCAACCTCTTGCAAGTACTTAACTTTTTGCCTTAGCCCTTGAAAAGTACGTTGGAAATTTTCTGTCCCTTTCAAGTGACTTGATTCTACGACGTTAAATGGATGTTTAACTCGTTTAAGATCTTCAGCTAATCGTGCCAAAAGATCCTGGATATTTTAAAAATCAATTACAATTGTTGCTAGCCATTTTGCCCTAGTGGTGCTTACTTCATTTGTCTTATAATATATAACATTGTCCCGAATGACTATCGCTTCAGCAACGAACACGGCCGACGAACGCTGTCTGACATTTATGTATAACATTGCTGCCAAAATGCTTAATGTAAACGTGAAGTTAACCATCGTTCTTTCCTATAATGAAAACAAGAACAATTAACGCACAACAAAGTTAAACAACAACAGTTTAACAAAGTTCAAACAAAGCGAAGGTACCTTTTCGCATGCCTCAGTTTTAACTATAACTGAAGGAAGCCTCGTCTTTTACAGATTACAAGCTGAAAGGCTATTACTTCTTATTATTTTCTCATTATTATCCTAATTGGATTCGTGACCTTATTCTCTGCCTCAATTCGGCTAAGGGTATATCTGATTCATCAGAACTTTGTGAACGCTGACGTTTCAGCCTACGCACTAATTTACTCTTATCGTTATCGTAAATTATCGTGTCAGTTGATGATTCACTATCTGAACTATCGCTTTCAGACGAAATAGGCGGAACAACGTAATTACTTGGTCTTAATTGGCGGCCTGACTTATCTACAGGTACGTGCCATTCCTCTAAATTAGCTAAACGCAGGTGTTCAGCATGAGCTTTGGTCGTGCTTCCATCTAATTGATGCTTGATAATAAAAGTAACAGGTGATGTTTGTTCAATTATCCGATAATAAGGACGCCATTTAATGTCCTATTTATTTTTACGAGTGTGGTTTTTGAGATAAACGGGGTCACCAACCTGAAGTTTGACGTCATCAATTTTTCGGTTTTTGTACTCATTTCGTTTTTGTTTGGCTTTTTTCGATGAACTAAGAGAAATGCTTTATGTTGTTGTTCTAACGAAATTTTATGAGGGTCTTCTCCTTGGTATTTTCGACGCGGCCTCAGAATTGTGTCGATTGGTAACACACATTCTCTATTAAACAAAAGGTAGACAGGCGAACATTTTGTTGATTCATTTACACCGAACCGGATAGCTGAAAGTACGTGAGGTAGAAATGCATCCCACTGAGCATTTTCAATCTGCATTTTATTTGACATAACATCAACTAGTGTTCTGTGATATCGCTCTATCAGACCATTACTTTGAGGATGGTAAAAGGACGTCGTTACATGGTGTATATGTAATTCAGCCAAGGTCTCTTTAATGACCTGATTAACGATCTCAGAACCGTTATCAGACAATATTTCAAGAGGACAGGAATAACGAGGTACAATTTCATCTATAATGAGGTGAGCCATCGTTTGCGCACTTTTGTCAGGACACGCAAACGCCTTGGAATAACCAGAAAATAGGTCAATGAAACTGATTATGTATTTGTTTCCGGACAATGTAATAGGATACGGCCCGCTTACGTCGACAGCACATTTTGCCCACGCAAAAGGAGGCGTGTCAGTTTCTTGAACAGCTGGTTTAGTCTTTTTATTACTCCTTGTTTGACAAACTAAACAGGACGTAACATATTGAACAACATCTTTGAATAGATTAATCCAGAAGTATTTTGCTCGAATTGCATCATATGTTTTATCTATCCCCATATGTCCTAAAGATCTATGATATTCAGACAAAACATCAGTTTGAAGATGTTGAGGAATGTAAAGACGAAGAGTTTGATCGGAGTCAGTAAATGAAATGTAATACAAAATTCCATCGAGAACTAGATGTTTTTTAGCAAGAGAGGGGGATAACGTATCGTTTTGTAATCCTTGTTTAATTTGTTTCAGATTTTCATCTTTGTCTTGTTCAACAATCATATCAAGTGGCTCATAGAAAGGGGCTTTTCAACCTCGTCTTCAAGATGCGGTTGACATCTTGCGAAACGTTTTGGCTGGAACTCGTTAGAGTTCAGAACATTAATTTGGTACATTTGACCACTCACATCTGGGTCATTCAGAAGCGAATCATCTGTCTGGTTCTTAAGTGAGTTTGGCGGTACACGCGAAAGCAGGTCAGCTACTGAATTCATCGTGCCTGGCAGATACTCAATCTGACAGTCGTAACCGGCAATACTTAAGGACCATAGCGAAACTTTCTTATTCTGGATCGGAGACTCCAATAAATATCTTAAAGGTTTATGGTCACAGTACACCGTAAACTTAGCATTATGGAGGTAATGATCCAGTTTTTGCAAACTGTAATAGATTGCATATGCTTCTTTCTCTATGACAGCCCATCTAGTCTGGGTGTCACTCAGTCGGTGTGATAAATAGTATATAGGACGCTCAATTTCTTGTCCTTGTTCAATAACAGTCTGGGTAAGACATGCACCAATGCATTTGTCGCTTGCGTCAGTGTACAATTTATATGGTAAATTGACGTCGGGGAAACATAATAAGGGCAATTCTGACAATTTGTCCTTCAATTTATCAAAAGCTAAGTGGCAACTAGAGTCCCATTTGAACTTGGCGTATTTCCGAGTTAGAGAAACAATAGGTTCAGCTACGCTAGAAAATTGAGGTATGAATCTTCGATAGTAACTACACATACCTATAAAACTTCTAACCTCGCGCACATTAGTTGGAGGTGAAAGAGATCTAATTACATCAACTTTTTTCTCTTCTGGCTGAATGCCATTAGCATTGATAACAAATCCTAAGTAAGTTTTTTCCAGAAACTACATTTCTTGAGTTTCAGACGAAGACCATGTTCACGAAGACGTTGAAACACTTGTTGTATGTGATTTAAGTGCTCTTCTAAAGTTCTTGAATATATCAAAATATCATCTAAGTAAGCGGTTGTAAAATCACTTAAGCCCTCCAAAACTCTATTCATCAGTTCTTGGAAGATAGCTGGCGCATTTGTAAGCCCGAACGGCATAACGTTAAATTCAAATAGACCTCGGTGACAAGCAAATGCTGTCTTTTCTTTGTCGGAGTCAGACATCTAAACTTGCCAATACCCTGATTTCAGATCAAGAGAGGAGAAGTGTCTAGCCTTGCCTAACAGAGCTAATATGTCATCTATTACTGGAAGAGGGTAAGAATTTGTCTTTGTAATTTTGTTCAATTGTCGAAAATCAACGCAAAACCTTTTTGTTCCATCTTTCTTATCGACGATTACAACTGGAAATGACCATGCTGATCTACTTCGTTGTATGATCTTAGATTCTAACATTTCATCAACTGCCTGATCGATAATTTTTCTATTATTCAGTTGAGTACGATAAGGTCTAAGTTTAATTGGTTCATGTGTTCCAGTATCTATTCTCATCTTAACTGTGTCCGTGTGACTCAAATCAGCATCAGTTTTTGCAAACAAGTCAGCGTTTTTGTTCAGCACTGTGACTATTTTTGGCTTGAATTCAAGAGGAACATCTAGTTTATCTAACTCATTAGTGTCAATTTTCTTATCAGTGTTTCCGTGACTTTTCTCACTAATTGGCACGCCCGAAGATTGCTTATCTATGCTCATTATTTCTGTAGATTTAATTTGCCTGATACGTGCTACAGGTGTTCCAGCTTTAAAAGATAACGTCTTATTAGTGGTGTTAACGAGCATAACAGGTAATCTCCTGTTATCAGAAAGCTTAGAGATTGAATTCATCATTAACAAGCCTGGCTCACTGCCAATTTGACCTACTTCGAAGGGAGAAATCTCATACTCATAACCTGATGGAAGATCCACGTGCCTTCTCACCTGACATTGACAAATATGGGCAGACTGTGGAGGAATCTTGGTTTTATGTTTCATCCTTGCAACGGAAGATATATGTATATCATCTACAAGCGGAACATATGACTCATCGACCCGGATACATCCCAAATCATGATACACACGAACCCCTCGTGATTGAAGCCAATCAAGTCCTATTATAATATTTCGGTTAAGGTCTCGTACTACATAAAATTTATGGGTCATTTTAGCCCTCCTAACATAAACTCAATTTCTGCTTTACCATCGATGTGAAGTGGAGTATTTCCAGCAGTTGTTAAGTCTAATTTATGTTTTTGTAACCTAGGTTTAATTTTTAATGCATTATAAACACGACTATGAATCAAAGATACCTCAGCGCCCGAATCCAAAAGAGATCTATATTTTTGTTTTTGTAATTTGAGAAGAAGAGAATTAGGTCCTTTGTTAACTGAATTAATTTGAATACATTTCCTTTTAGTATGTTTATTCTTTTTCGCAAATTTTGCCTTCAGTTTGTCTTCTGATTTTCTTCCCACACCGGCTTCTACTTGTGGGAAGCATTTGAGTTTAAAGAGTTATTTTGTGTTTGCTTCTCTGGACAATTTCTAGCAATGTGTCCAAATTTCCCACACGCATAACATTTAACGTTTTCCATATTTCTTTGATATTTTGGCTTTTCGAAAGTAGCATTTATACTGGCTTTTCGCAGTCGACAGTTTTTTATGACGTGCCCTAATTTCTTACAATAATGGCATTTCAACAACTTAGATCGTGAGTGACCTATTTCCATAGGTATCTCTTCTCTAGCTTGCGCATTTTGTTGTCCTAACCTAAGGGTAAATCTTTTTCGCAAATTTTGTTCACCTGTGGCGATTCTCACAGCCTCATTAAACGTCGGCGGATTATCACGCATGACTTTCATTTTCATGTAGTCCTGTGCTAGTCCATCAATAAAATATCCCACCAGATGTCGTTGCATCTGATCAGGTCCATCGAATGCGTCCTCAGCGAGAGTTAACAATCTCTCAGCATAAACTGGAATTTATTCTCCCGATTTTTGCTTAACCCGTCGTAAAAGTAACAATGCATGTTGCTGGTCAACAACCTCCCCAAACCTAAGTCGTAATTCTGTCTTTGCTTGATCCCAATTATGTCCTATATTCTGCTCGTAATAACGTTTTAAAAAGTCACTGACAGGGCCACTGCATGCCTGATATGCAATGTACTTAACAGAATCTTCTGTTACTCCTGTAAGTGTTGCATATTTTTCTATGCTTTTGATCCATTGTTTAAATTGCTTCGGATCAGAACCATCGAAAATATTTACTATCTTCGCCACCCCCCGGGCCCCCACTGCCGTTGTTAAGTTCTTGATCTGTCCCTCAACAGATCTTGCGATCTCTAATAATTCTGCCATGCCTACGCAAAAGAATATGCAAAATTGACAACTTACGGTTCTCGAATTCCACCAATCACAATTCAGCACAGCAAAACTACAGCAGGAACAGTTCAGTTCAATTCAACCCAGATCCTGGTCACGGCACCACAAAAGCGTCATGTAGTACAGCGACGGCGAGAGCGAAGGAGGTGGTACAGGTAGAATAATTAACGAAGCAACACAACGTCCATTATCAGCTACTATCAGCTACATTTTATTTACATATTTACACCCGACCAAGTAACCTGTCTAACTTACTCTCTCTACTCCAGTCTCCAGTCTGCAGTCTGCAGTCTCCAGTCTCCAGTCTGCGGCTGCGGCGGTTAACAGCCTCTTTTATACTCAGCCACTGGTTATACAACACTCTCAGGGCACGCCCCTTGGAACGTGGCCAAGTCACGTTTCACGACGCGTGATATTTCCCGAGAATACTGTACAACTACAGTGCTGGCACTCATCATGTTACACAATAGCCCCGCTGGCCTTTGGTTAGTGTAGCTGAAAATGTGTAAACAAGAGAAATATGCAATATGATTCCATTTCCATTACTGCTTGATGGAATTTGTTCATTTTGGTTAGCCTTCTTGCCTTCGTGTCAAAGAAACTCTGAGAAAATTTTAAAAGAATTGGGCCAATAATGCGGACTTTATCGAGTAAACAAGAATTAACTTTAAGTGTACTATGAGAATTAATCAGAGTCTCAATATTTCTTTCAAGAGTTCTGAATCATAAAATCTATCACAGCATTTTAAAAAAAACGTATAACGTCGCCATATTGTACGAAAAAGGCACAAAGCCGAAATATTGAGACACTGAGTGATTATCTTTCATAGTGTTATTCATTCCCTGAGGAATTTGTAAAATAATTGTAACTTTAAATCGTTAGTTTTTTAATACTGTTAAATGGATTTTCTTCAATTTCAATAGGGTTTAAGCTCTTGATGGGCGAATCAAGCTGTGCAAGTTATAGAAAGATAAAATTAAAATTGTGGAGTTTTGAGTAAACAACAAAAAAGTGTAACATCAGGACAAACGGATGACGGAATCCACACCATGACAAAAAGCTCTTCTGGTTTTGGGCCAGTAGGGCTATTGAAAACATGAGGCATCATAGTTTTGTGACATAGATTTATTTAGTCTCTGAGAATTTTAACAAGAGCTGTCCAAAAGACAGGAAGGCCAACTTTTTAGAAATTGGATGGTAAGTATTTTGCTGGTTTGTAAGGAAAATATTCATTTAAACAAAGAAGTAATTTGATATTCAAGTAAATATTTTTTGGCGGTTTGAGACATGAAATATAACAAGTCAACTAAATTTATAAAATTGAACAAGGATTATAACTTTGAAGAAATGAATTTAAGGTTTAACCCTTTCCCAATTAATGCCTTGTTTTCACGACTCTGTAGTGAAAGGCTTAGAAAAACATTGTGGCAAAAGGAGAAATTGCACAGAACATGCAAGTTCTCCTTTTCCCTCAATGGTTTCTGTCCCATTAGAAAAAAGAAGCAATTTTTTTACAGTTTAAAATTTGTCGTCTACATGTCCTTTCAATTTGGAACAGTCCAAAATTGCCTGACTGGTCAGGGGTTAACTGGTGTTTTGAAATGGATTCCAGTTTTCTAAGTATTAGTAAAGGTGTATTGTTAGTTTCAAATGAATCCCTTTGTTATTTCTTCAGACATTAACTTTCCCAAAGAACAACTGTACAGTGACAGGTTTAGGAAAACATGGTGACAAAAGGAGAAATTGCACAGAACATGCGATTTTTTGTTATTACACAATGTTTTCTATCATAGCTAAAAAGCAGAATGAGTTTTCCAATTTAAATTTTTTTGTCTGTAAGTTCTTTGAATTACAAAAAGTTCAAAATTGATTGTGTGAGGTGTTAAGAACAAGAAAGTAGTTAACCTGGTTTTCAGGGTGATTAGTCTACAAAAATTTATTTAAGGATTATCTGCTTGTTCCAAATTTCAAGTGAATTCCTTCAATAGTTTTTTGAGATGAAAGATTATCAATGCATGATTTTGTCATAATCTATATTCCTTTCTTCCCTTTGATATTGATAAAGTATGGAAAGCCAACTTGACTTTTTCATTTTTTGAAGATAGGTACATTTGAAATGAATTTTCAGTTTGAAGGTTGAATTCTATAAAAAAAAAGTCCAAATGGGACAAATGAGCGTATCTTCAATTGAAATTAACATATGATATTTCTGAATGGAATTTATTGGTACATAGTGCAAATGAATTGTACTGACCTCAAAATGAGTGAGCATGTGTTTAATTATTTAGATTTTCAAGGAGCAGTTTTGATTGTTTTGTCTTTGCACTTTCTATTTTAGGGATCATGAAGTTGAAGGGTCAATTTAGTCATATTGAAAGAAATACAATTTTGAGGGGTCATTACATAGAAAATTGAAGAAAATCTCTGATATGTTCAGGCCATTCAGAAAAGTGAAGGTTCAATGGTTCCATTTAAAATTACTCCTGCACTTTGATGATCCAGATTAGTGCATGATGGTAGATTAAGTACAAAGTATAGTACTGTACTATAGTACAATGGAAATTCAAAACTTAAAATTGTGCAAGGCAAAACACAAATGGAATTGATATCTTTAGGCAAGAATATATAAGTTTTAACTCAATATTGACATATTTAACCCTCAATGCGTTAAGACACACTTATGTGTTCTGCAGCAGATGACTTTGGAAAGCATTAAGAGAAAAGGTGAAAATGCTCATGAGCAGTTTTTGCTTTTGGATCATTGTTTTCATTCATTAATCAATTTTTAAAATAGTATTTTTGAAAGAGTTTTTGTATTTTTACTGGTTCAATTATCTGTTGCAGGATGAGTAAATGTGTCTTCAGGCCTTGAAGAGTTAAATTGTAAAATAACCATTATATCATTAACACTGGTCATTTACGGTAACAGATGCATTCAACAGTATAAATATTGAATGTGAAATATATTTACGGCTGTGTAATTAATTTTATAGAAATGAGACATCTAAATTCAAAAGATTTAGCACTGATTTCATAGTATGAAATTTATGTTTCTCAATTATATTCATTTGTTAAAATTCGACATCGTTAAGTTTTGACCAATCAGATGAAGTCAATCTTGTACAAGCGACCACATGTATTCAGCGACCTTTGTCTTAAGCAACCACTTTGAAAACCGACAAACGGTTTTGCAACAGTATTTAACGACCATTAAGCGACCTTTGTGTAACGTGATCAGCGACCTGTTTTTCAACACATAAAGCGCCGGTCGCTTGTATTAAACGATTGCATGTCTGTTTGACACCTGTCTGAAATCAAAAACCAATGTCTGTTTTACGAACATCATTACAAATCTTGGCAATCAGCATGTAATGTGTGAATACACCTTCAGTAGTCAGTTTGGTTGTTGTTGACACCATTAATTGAGCTGGTCTAAAACGCAGACAAAAAGTTTTAAGTATGGAATTATAGGCTATATAGGCGAGACAACAGCAATATCGCCTATAATAATCCTTTTTTAAGACAAATGCGTAAATAAAAAATGGCAGTTATAATTCACTTTTCATTTGAAAATGTAGCCTTTATAGTTTACAAGTTATTTGCTTTTAAATGTTTTTCGTTGAAGAGTTTTGTTTTGAATAACATTACCTAGTTTAATATAAATGCACATCTTTCTAAAGTCCTTACCTGGAAGTATGGAAAATGTGATAGATTGGGAAGTGGTTATGGTAAAAAGTGTGGGACAAGTTTTTGGGGAAGGAAAAAAAGGAAGAAGTATGAATTTATATTTGATGAAGGGCAAAGAGTTTCTTAAAAATAACTGCATCTAAAAAGTTGTAAATTGTGTCTACAAACGGAAATTTAAACATGAAGAGAAGTTTTCAGAAAAAGGGTCGTACACAAAAATTTTTTTTGAAGACACACAAATCTGGAATGTAAAGATAGGTAACGATGTTAACTAAAATCAATAGATAGTCCTGGGAGTAGCAGTGGGTACAAAATTGTATCAAGAGCTGGTCAGACATGCTGATTTGAGTATATCAGCGCACATCCCATCTAAGTTTCGGGGGATTTAATAAGGTAGGAATTCTTCTGTGGAAGATGTTTTTTGGAAAGTTTTTTTTTCAAATAGTGCAGGAGAATTTTTTAAATCATTATTTTAGTTTGTGCTATGTTAGTATCCACAGAGGTGATAGACTTATGAAGCTTTACAATAAATTATTACTTCAGATATTCAAAATACATGGTGTCGCAGTCACTGATACACCCATGAAGCATTGCAAATACATTACTTAAAAAAACAACAATGCATGGTTTGGCAGTAGGTTGCTGACAAACGTATGAAACATAACAACAATGAACAACAAGCATTACAAAAATATATTGGTTCGAAAATAAAAAAATATGATCTGGCAGTTGCTTACTGTCAAACGTTTGAAGCATTACAACAATATCGTATTTCTCCTAATAAAAGCTCCAACAAACTATGCAAAACATACATGGGAAGCTTTTATTTTGTGATAGGGTAAAAAACATTGTGCAAAAAGGAGAAATTGTTCATTATGAGCAATTCTCCATTTGGTACAATGTTTTCATGAAGGCTCCGACTTTAATGTGCTAATATGAGTAGAAGGATTAATCAAACTGAAGGCATCACATAAACATTATTAGACATTTAAAAGCAAAGCATATATAAAAAGCTGTGAACCTTTAAGATTTGACAAGAAAATCTTAAATTTCTCACCATATGACCCATGTAAAGCTTTTCCTCCTGAGATATGAGCATATTTGACCCATGGGCAATGAGTTGAAAAGTCTAGAAAGACATCCATGTAATGATACTACATACGAAATATCAAAGCTCCATCATCTTCAGAGTTAGTTTGAAATGATGGCATACTTTTGAGCCCTGTACCACGATTTAAAAAATCTTGCTAGAAGTCTTCTAGATGATGGTTGCTACGGATAAAATATAAAATCTCTAAGCCAAGCTGCCCAGTGGTTCTTGAGAAAACGATAAAAAATGTTTAAAAATTAACGGACGACGGACAAACGATGATTGCAATAGGTCACCATTACCATTCGGTGGTGACCTAAAAATATGAATTTCTTAACATGATGAACTTTGAACCCTGGGCGTAGCCCGATACATGACCCAAGGTACATAAATTTCACAAACTTTAGTATACCTGTCCTACAAGTCATGCACATAAAATATTTAAGCTCTTGCGTTTAGGGTTTATTAGAAAAAGATTTTTAAAGAAGTACAAAAATTTACCCCCTTCTGCCCCCGACTGGGGCCCCTTTTACCCCAAGCCCCCCAAACCTCTTGCAATAGGTCACCATGACCATTCGGTGGTGACCTAAAAATATGAATTTCTTAACATGATGAACTTTGAACCCTGGGCGAAGCCCGATACATGACCCCAGGTACATAAATTTCACAAACTTTAGTATACCTGTCCTACCAGTCATGCACATAAAATATTAAAGCTCTTGCATTTAGGGTTATTTAGAAAAGATTTTTTAAGAAGTACAAAAATTTACCCCTTTCTGCCTCCGACTGGGGCCCCTTTTACCCCAAGCCCCCCAAACCTCTTGCAATTGGTCACCATTAACATTCGGTGGTGACCAAAAAATATGAATTTCTAAACATGATGAACTTTGAACCCTGGGCGTAGCCCGATACATGACCCCAGGTACATAATTTTCACAAACTTTAGTATACCTGTCCTACAAGTCATGCACATAAGATATTGAAGCTCTTGCATTTAGGGTTTATTAGAAGAAGATTTTTTAAGAAGTACAAAAATTTACCCTTTTCTGCCCCCGACTGGGGCCCCTTTTACCCCAAGCCCCCCCCCCCACCTCTTTTCACAAACTGGAATTGGCATCCCCCAATGATGCTTCCGACCAAGTTTGGTTAAATTCCCCTCAGTTGTTCTTGAGAAGATGATGAAAATGTTTAAAAGTTACCAAAAATGACCCCCTTTTGGTCCCCATTTTAGGCCCCCCTGACCTCCAGCCTTTTAATTTTCACAAATCTGTATAATCAGAACCCAATGATGCTTTTCACCAAGTTAGTTTGAAATTGGCTTAGTACTTCATCAGAAGAAGATGAAAATGTGATTTTTTTAACATGATGAACTTTGACCTCTGGGTGTGGCCCCATACATGACCCCAGGGACATGAATTTCACAATTTATAATATACCTGTCCTAGTTGTCATGCACACAGAATATTTAAGCTCTGGCATTAACGGTTTATTAGAAGAAGATTTTTAAAGAAGTACCAAAAATTACCCCTTTTTGCCCCCGATTGGGGCCCCTATGACCCCCAGAACCCCTTTTTTCACAAACTTGAATTGGCATCCCCCAATGATGCTATCTACCAAGTTTGGTTGAAATCCCCCCAGTAGTTCTTGAGAAGAAGATGAAATATTTCAAAGTTACCAAAAATGACCCCCTTTTGGTCCCCATTTTAGGGCCCCCTGACCCCCTAGCCTTTCAATGTTCACAAATCCGAATAACCATTACCAAATGATGCTTTTTACCAAGTTTGTTTGAAATTGGCTTTGTACTTCATCAGAAGAAGATGAAAATGTGAATTTTCTAACATGATGAACTTTGACCTCTGGGTGTGGCCCCATACATGACCCAAGGGGCATGAATTTCACAATTCATAATATACCTGTCCTAGTTGTCATGCACACAAAATATTTAAGCTCTGGCATTAACGGTTTATTAGAAGTAGATTTTTAAAGAAGAACCAAAAATTACCCCTATTTGCCCCCGATTGGGGCCCTATGACCCCCAGAACCCCTTTTTTCACAAACTTGAATTTGCATCCCCCAATGATGCTTTCTACCAAGTTTGGTTAAATCCGACCAGTAGTTCTTGAGAAGAAGATGAAAATGTTTAAAAGTTGACGGACGACGCACGACGCACGACGACGGACAAACGATGATTGCAATAGGTCACCATGACCATTCGGTCAGATGACCTAAAAATGCTATAAGAAGCTAAAATCAAACCAATGGCTTTTAGGAAGTCAAAAATTAGTTCCATTTTAATACTTTCGAATAGCTGCCAACTGTAAATCTTAAAAAATCTTTCTCTACTATTAAAAAAGTCAGTGCAGTCGATAAAAATAATTTGGACAGTAAGAGGAGCGTCGCATGGAATACACATTGGAGCTTTTTCTCCTTTGAGGAGAAACGAGTGCGTTAGATGTGTATGGACTATGCGTAATGAATGAATGAATGAAAGAGTGGTGTTTTATGGCCCGTCGACGCCTATGGTCATGTAGGGCGCAAAACAGGTAACCAATAAGGACCGTATACAATAAAAGGGATAAATTTGAAAAGTAAATTTTCGACAATCAAAATCAACACTAAAAATTGTAAACTTTAATAATTAATAACTTAAACTGATGTATACGAACGGTAAAAGTCTAAACAATCATGAACAGTTCTAAAACATTCTTTAATAAGAACCTATACTTATATTTTGTAGAACAAACTAATGGCCTTGAAGGAAATCAAATACGCGTTCTATTCTAATGCTTTCATGTAGCTGCCTCATACTGTCAACCTTAGAAAATCTTTCTCGTGTATAATAAAAGTCAGCGCAGTCAATACAGATATGTTTCAGACTCAGAGAAGCGTCGCACGGAATGCACCATGGAGCCTCTTCTCCTTTTAGAAGAAAAGAATACGTCAGATGCGTATGGCCTATGCGTAAACGGGCTGAAATAATTTTCTTCACGGCGATTTTATCTATAGCTAGGAAGCATTTCACCAAGATCCTGTTTAATTGTGTAAAGTTTGTTATCTATGTTTACAGGATCGCCCTAACAATTCTGCCAGACATCCTGAATAAAACTTCTGATCAAAGGCTTAAAATCACTAAAAGGAATTTCTAATGGTAAAACATCGAGTGATAATGCCTCCTTGGCAGCTTTTTCTGCCTCCTCATTACCACGAATACAAATGTGGCTAGGAAGCCAGCAGAAAATGAGATCAACATCATTGAGCTGAGATATTTTATCTAGTTATGTAATTATAAGTGTGTTGTCAGTTTGCTCATGCCCAATCGCTTGCAAACTTGACATAGAGCGAGTGAAAAAATAGAGAGAGAGAGAGAAGCGTTCTGCAATTATGTAATCGACTGCGAAATCAATCGCCTTAAGCTCGGCTGAAAAAATAGAAGAGTTGTTTGGTAAACAGAATTGGTACTTTCGCCTTCCAAAACTGAGGCTGAGGCAACTTTTTCATTGTTTTTGGAACCATCCGTGTAAATCACGTCATACGATGCGTATCTCTCTTTAATTTCAAGAAACTTAGTTTTAAAATAGCTGGACCTGATGTAGCCCTTTTGCTGGAGGCAAGATAGTAACGAAACGTGGGGCTTTTGTAGTCCGCAAGGGAGCATAAGGGACAATATATTCTGCCACGTCTTCTAGATCAATGAATGAAAGAATGAATTGTGTTTTAAGGCCCGTCGACACCTATGATCATTCTAACGCAAAACAAGTAACTAAAAGTACCGTGTGGAATTAAGGAGATAAGTTTGAAAAGTAAAATTTCGACAATTAGAAACAATAATTAAGTTGTAAACTTTAACATTTAGTAACCAAAATTGATGTATACGAACGGTAAAAATCTTAGCAATCATGTACAGTTTTAAAAAATTCTTTTATAAGAACCTAGAATCATATTTTGTGGTACAGAATAATGGCTTTCAGAAAATCACATACGCGTTCTATTCTAATGCTTTCATATAGCTGCCTCATACTGTCAACCTTTAAAAATCTCTCTCGTGTATAATAAAAGTCAGCGCAATCAATAAAGATATGTTTGAAAGTAAGAAGAGCGTCGCACGGAATACACCATGGAGCCACTTCTCCTTTTAGAAGAAAAAAATGCGTAAACGGGCTAAAACAATTTCTTCACGGCGATTCGATTTATAACTAGGAAGCCATTCACAAAGATCCTGTTTAATAGAGTAAAGATTGTTATCTATGTTTACAGGATCGCCCCAATAATTCTGCCAGACATCCTGAATACATGAGGGCCTGAGACGCTCTACTGGTTATCAAGTTTTCCGCTTTACTCAAAGAAGAATGCATAAAGCAAAAAAAAAAAAAACAGGACTTTATCCCTTTTATTATTTTGAGCAACAATCCTCAAGGCACCTTTTCCCGTGTTTCATGACGGATCCAATCTATTTCTAAAAGGAAGTTACCTTTTGACCCTACAATCATCCTGTTGAAATTTTCATCAGAATCTGACAATAATTGTGGACTTCATCACATAAACATGATTGTTTTGAATGACAATCCATAAGGCCCCTTTTCCTGTGTTTTCTGTTGGATGAATTTTATTCCAAAAGGAACTTTCCTTATAACCATACAATTGTCCGGTGAAATTTAAAAGACAATTTGATAATGATTGTGATCTTCATCACATACACAAGAATGTTTTGAATGATAATCTGTAAGGCCCCTTTTCCTCTGCTTAGAATGACACATTTATTCCATGCATCTTCGAACAGAATCCGATAAAACTGTTGACTTTATTGAGTTAACAAAGATATTACAATCAAGTTCTCATAAGGCCCATTTTGCCGGTGATAATTTACTGTTGGTTTTATCATTCTGTGAAAGTTAAAAGTGAATCCGATGAAATATGGGGACTTCATTATGTTAACTAGAATAATTTAAAAAAAATCTTAAGGCCCCTTTTACATGATACTCGATGGATTTGTCGTAAACCTGTCTCCAGTGACTACAACACACTCAAGAGACGGGGTCTACTGGACGCGGGTTCTTATAAAAGGAAGAAAAATGCAATAAACGCCCAGTCTAGATTCAAGTCAGAGCAAATAAGTCAGGATGACACAACTGGCTGTTTAATAAAAAAAAGGTAGCCAGAACCTTAAAGGATGAAACTGAATAAAGAAAAACTATTTAATTCTAGAATTGAATTGTACTTTAATGAAACATGAAAATGCCGGTAAACAAGTGAATTAAGTTATAAGCCCAAAATGAAAATAGCTATCAAGGCCGATAATCGATTGTGTTCAAATCACAAGTTTTAGAATATTTGGTAAAATTAGGAATTCATACTGTAAGACAATTTGTTGTGTTCAAAAATTTCATAAGGTGATGGTTTAATTTCACAAGTTAATTGGCAAATTCCACAAACTGTTTTTAAAGACCATAAAACTATTTACATTAAGATGTAAAATTTGAAAGTCTTTAATTCTTTGATTACCAAATAATCAAAGTACTTGCATATTTTGCAAATGACTCTGCAAGAAGACAGTATTCCAAAGTGTCTATTGAATTTGTCCAGAGGGGACCTAAAATTTCCGCAAAAATATCTGTCAATTATTTCATATCAGATCTTATTCATAATTAGAAAATAACTAATTAATTTTAAGAAATTTAGCACAGAGTTAAGTTATTAAAATCCCAAAAATCCTGCTTCCAGAGTCCAAATATGGGGAATTGCAGCTCTCTTTATAGCAACCTTATCAGGGTTCTGGAAGATTCCATGGAACTTGATTGGCTGGCCAGCATTTCTACAAGTTTCAGCAACCTCCCAGAATCCATTATGATTGAATTAACTGTCAAAGGATGATCATGCCTAATTATGCAAGGTTTTAATTGACACACTCTGCAGATTAATAGCTCCACCTACTTTGCACTTGGTCACCTTTATTCCAAAACACACAATCAGGGAAATGTAACAAAATCAAAATCCTCAAAAGCATGATTCCAATCTTCAGTCTGGCTTTATATTCATTGTCTACATAATAATACCATCAAAATAAGCCTAAGCATGACCACTTTACTCACAATATTAAGTATTTTGTGACATTAATCTACTACATTAAGAATGGTCACCAAGTGCAGTAAATCAAAAGGACAAAATTACAATACTCTTTCAGAGACTCTGGAAAATCTCATATTAGAATATGAAAATGATAATCATACCAACAGACAAACAATGTGCACTTACAAAGCATAGACAAATGCTTCTTTTCCCACATAGTTAAAGAAGATCATTATTACAATGTAAACCAAGCAACATTCTGTCCAAATTGCACATTGCTGCAAATTTCTGCATCAAACTTCTTTTCATATAGTAATCTAATCGCAATCATTTGTTGATTTCTATTCCCTAATGAATGTAAATTTAGCTATACAGTTTAAATCTGAATGATCTGCTCAAATCATATGATTATGAGATTAATGGTCAGGTTTACCTGTCTAATCAAAACAATGTGGAAAAGGAGAAATCTTAGACTGTCACAGACTGTCCATTTTGGGTTGTTGCAATATGTCAAATCTGGGACAGTAAAATTTCACAGTTAACACGTTTTTAGACTAAATTGCATAAAATGCATTTCTATAGAATACCCAAATTAGCATTTACTAGTTCTAAAATGCTAAAATGGAGTAAAAGAAAATTTCTTTCATTGAAGACTCAGACCACCTGACACCTGCAAGAGCATAGGTCTGGTTCTATTATGCAATATCTGAGGGTCAACTAGTAGACATTATGTAATACTTGTTCCTATGGAAGTTAGTCTTGGTGACACTCCCAGTAGGGGGTTTGTATCAAAGAAACGTATGATCCTTCATCTTACCCCATTACCCTTTCTTGAAATGCATGAAGCTTGTTCCTCCATAAGGGCAAACATGCAAATTTACAACAGAGTGTACCCATTTCTGAAAAGAACAATTTAAGTGATTGTACAATCTTTCTGTGAAATTTTGAAGTGAATCCAGTGAAACAAGTTAAATCATTGTGTTAACTAGAATATTTAAGAAAGTTTTTCCATAAGGCGCCTTTTTATGTCACACTTGCCATAATCAGATCCACTATCAAAATCAACAATTGTATTGATGGTACAATCAATCTGTGTAATCTGTGGAATTCATTGTGTTAATGAGTTTAAAGTGAAATCTTCATAGGGCCCCTTTTCCCATGATACTTTACAGAACAAACCAAATTTGAAAAGGAACATTTCTAATGAAGGTGCATTTATTCTTTAAAAGTTAAAGAGAATCAATGAAAACAGTGGACAGAATTGTGTCAAGAATTTTTTGTAATAACATTTTCATGAGGCCCCTTTTGTCGTGAAACTTAACAAATCAGACGTAATGTACAAAGGAACAATCCTTATAATATATAGTTTGAAGAAAATGATAAAGACTGAGGACTTGATTGTGATAATGATGTTTTTATAATAGATTTTTCTTAAGGCCCCTTTTCTTGTGTCACTTAACAAATCAGACCCAATTTACAAAGGAACAATCCAAATGACGGTACAATCATTCTATTAAAGTTTGAAGAGATTCTTATAAAGACTGAGGACATTCTTGTGTTAATGAAGATTTTGTAATAATTTTTCATACAGCCCCTTTTCCTATGATACTAGACAGATCAGAACCAATTTGGAAAGAAACAATCCTAATGATGGTACAAACATTCTATGAAAGTTTGAACAGAATCCAATGAAAACTGCAGACTTTATCTTGGTGTAAATATTTTAAGATAAAATTTTCATAATGCTCCTTTTCCTGTGATACTAGAAGGATCAGGTCTCATGTCAGCATCAACAATCGTTATTATTGTACAAGGATTCTGTGACGGTTTGAAGAAAATCCAATGAAAGCTCTGGACTTGGTTACAAGGATGATAGATAAAATTCTTAAATTTTTCATACAATAATTTTTCTATGAGAGTTTGAACAGAATCTGATGAAAACCGTTGTCTTTATTGTGGTACAAGGTTTTTAATTTAAATTTCATAATGCTCATTTTTCTGTGATACTTGACGGATCAGGTCTAATGTCAACATTAACAATCATTATTATTGTACAATTATTCTGTGAATGTTTGAAGAAAATCCAATGAAAGCTCTGGACTTGGTAACAAGGATTTACAAATGAAATTTTAATAAGGCCCCTTTTCCCGTGTTTCTTGACAGTTCAAACCCTTTATGAAAAGAATGATCGTTATGACCTTACAATCATTCTGTGAAAGTTTCAACAAAATCTGATCAAAGCTGTGGGCTTCATTGTGTTAATAGGGATTTTTTAATTGAATTACCATATAGCCCCTTTTCCCATGTTACTTGATGGATCTGAACGAATTCCAAAGGAACTATACTTACAAAAGTATGATTATTCTGTTTGAGTATAAAGACAACCCCATGAAATCTGTTGACTTAAAAGCATTAATTAAGATTTTTTCAATTGAATTTTCCTTAGGCCCCTTTTCCTATGTTTCTCGATGAATCATACCAATTTGAAAGGAACACTCCTTATGATGGTACAATCATTCTGTAAAACAAATATGTTTTGATCTGTAACAGATACACAAATCATAAACATAAAGAAAGCATTCAACGCCAGGACAAACAGTTTTGACAATATTATTAATTTCGACACTTAATAGTGTCACGGACAAAATACTTCCCTGGGGAACTCCAATTTCTTGTTCATGGGGATCTGAAAACGTATCTCCCACCCTGACTCTAAACTGACGGTCGTCTAAAAAGGCAGGAATGAAATAATCAAGGTGGCCTCGAATACCGAAATCAAAACAAGATGGTCATTTACCATTCATTCCATGGTTATAAGGCTATAGGACGATAGTTTGAACAGTTTGTAGAATCTTTACCTTGTTTAGGTATAGGAATCACAATAGCTTCTCGCCAAAGCTGGAATTATTCCCGTTTTCCAAACCTGTCTTTTTGACAGATAATCTTGAATTCAATCTAGAAACAAACTGCCTACAAGACGCACGTTTTCTTTGTTTGATATTTTTGCGAGCTTTCGCACGTGAAATTTTAAACTTGTAAAGATTTTCCTTTGTAGGCCTAAGGCGATGATCGAGGAATTGCTTTTTCTGCAGCCGAATAAAGTTAAGATGTTAAAAGATCTGTAGTTTTTTCGCAGTCATCAAAAGCTTCAGCATTTTTTGAATGCTCGCAGGTAGTTTTAAAAAGATCCCAATTATCTTTATGGAGTTTCAATCGTCTAGGTAGTTCCCGGACTGATGGTCCCGGTTCAAAAACACGAATTCGAAAGTGGTCGCTCCCATGAAGATCACAATCAACTTTCCATGTAAAATGTGGAAAAATATCAGGGCTGAAAATAGTCAAATCCGGTGACGAATAATTTCCAGTTGCAGGATGAAGATATGTAGAAGACTTGTTATTCAATAAAACACGATCATGATTGGTAATGACCTCTTTCGGAACTGATAAAATTCTAGAGCCACAGCGTGATTAGGCTTAAATAGAAATAAAGAAGGCGACCCTTTCAAAACTATTTGGCCAATTTAAACCATATGGGCAGAAATACGTTAGTACGTTAATAATTACTAAAGTATTTGAAATCTGCTGAAAGCATTGTTTGGCATGGTAACATAAGTTGAGTTTAGTTAATCTTAGAGGAGGTCTTCTCCTGACCCAGTTTGTATTAGGCCTTGATAAAAGAGCCTTATTTCAGGTGAGCGCCAGGGCCACTGGCCCTCTTATTTTAGTACTCTATGCTGCATTTTCTAGACAGTTAATGAGTTTTGAAAATGAGAGTGCTGTATGAAAATTTTTGTAGAAACATTTTCTGTAATAATATTAATTAAATTCTACCTCACTTAGCATGATTTAGCTATACTTACAAGTTTTCCTTTTGTTTCTGATACTAATTTCATAATCTAGATATCAAATAGTATTCTTACTAATGATGCTTCATAGTTCATACTCATATGTGACCTGTCGTGCTTAAAGGGCAATCTTCGAATTATGAGATACAATTATAAGAGATCTGAGCCAGGAAGAGGTAAATCAGGATTGGTTAATCATTGAATAAAATCCGTTTTTGAATAGGCTTAAATTCAAAGAGCTGAAAGCACTGCAAGCACTTGTTGTGGGTCAATATTTCTTTTAAAATTAAGTCTGGCTTGAAAGGGACAAGCAGGTAGTATAGACTAAGATCAGACTGTACATTTGTCCAGGCCGATCTTTGAATAAACCTTCTACCAAACAGGAATATGCTGAGTTCAGCACGACAAAAGATAGTAATGGCCCACGCTATACACACAGTTTGACCTGTGTTGTTGAATGGATTTGATAGGGTTTTACAGTGCATGGATATATGAGGTCATTAGGCGCACTTAATTAAAGTAAGGAATTTAAAGTAAAATTCTATGTCAATTATATACTATAGCGGAAAGTTCATTCTACAATCAGAATTTTAGCACAAAGCAAATAATTTCAATAATGGCCAGCAACAACATGTGCAGTTTGACCTTTTTCATTTGTTTTAACTCCCCTGAGTACTAACTGCTGGGTGAGCTATTGTGATGGGTCATGTCTGTTGCCCGTCCGTCTGTCTGTCCGTCCACAATTCTTTTAAAAATCTTACAATTGAAAGGCCAATCTCCTCGGCCATAATCTGGTCCTCATCCTAGAAAACTTGTTATGCAAATATCGAACAAAAAGATTGTATCCAGCACAGGTCAACCAGAATTGAATTTTTGAAAAGTGTTGATATTCTCAACTCCAAGATAGTCTAAATTTGGTTGAAGATCATATGTATTCAAACTCAGCTCTTCCGTCTTAATTGTCCACGCAAAATAATTCCTATGTTTTGTGTATCGATTTCACGATAACTAAATGGCACAACAGGCTCCATCATGTGGTAGATGTGCCATTTGAAAAAAGATTTTCAGATACTTCGGAGGTAAAGATCATGGCTCAAGGCAAAACATTCGAATTTAGCTTGTCCTGAGTATATCTGATACATTTTTGGCTGAACATAACATGAATAACTACATTTTTTTAACAGAAAGAGTAGATATGCCATTTGGATGAAATTTTCAGATAGTTCAAAGGTCAAGGTCACAGCTTTAGATAATTTTTTGCCGGGCTACATATGGCATCTCTGAATGACTTTCTAATTTATTATACCCCCAACCTACGAAGTAGAGATGGGTAAATTGGTTTCACCATATATGTCTGTACGTCCATAGACATTTTCGTTTCTGTGCTCTAGCCCAATCAACAATTGACCTACAACCTTCATACAATATAATTCGCTGGGTCAGTGTGAAACTATGGTATCTCCGTTTTATAAAATTTACAGAAGGAACAAAAAACTATCTATCTTTACCAGTAACGATTCAATCAAAATTAAATTCATGAAATATGCTCATTTCTAAACCTAATGTTGGTTGTCGAGACTTAAATAAAGGTTTCGTTGAATAATCAAAGAGTTTTATGTGAAAGTGTCACTTACAATAATTTTACATCAACTTTTTTGTGATTCTCAAAGTTTTGACTCAATTTGAAACTAATATATGTGCATTTTTTTCTGTTATTTTCAAGTATAATAATCATTATTTTTCAGTTTGAATATGTAAAATGGTCTTTAAAATTGTTTTAAACATTTTCAAATAGTTCTCTGTTTAAAAAAAACATTGTTATCAATTGATTCAAGTTATCGCTAAGGCTTTTATACTACTACAAAAGGAAAGCCATAAAAAGATTTTAAATTTCAAGATGTTTGGAGTATTTACATTCAGTTTTGTAATTTGTTCTTGATTTTCTAACAAAAATTAATAAAAGCGCTGAATGAATTGAAAGCCTGAGATATGTATACAGGAGATATATGATCTGGACAGAAAAAGTTTGATGGTCGGAATATCGGTGGTGCCACTTTCTACCAAAATCTACTTTCGATTATGCACAGATCTGCCAATTTGTGCGCTAGGGGACACAACCTGCCCGCAATAATTTTCATCCCGTTGAGGTATTGTAACGATATATTTACATGTATACATCGTTACATATTTTTCACCCGATCAAAATGGTTTGAAGGGATCTGATAAAGGTCACCCAAGGATCCTTCCTGTGAATTTTGGTTGAGTTTGGTTGATTTATGTTCAGTACTTTCTGAGAAGAAGATTTTTAAAATAAAAGTCGACGGACGGACGGACGGACGACGGACACCACATCATGACAAAAGCCCGTTGGCTTTCAGCCAGTGGAGCTAGCGAGAGAGAGCTAGAGAGTGAGAGAGGTTCGAACTAGGAGGCTCTTGCGTGCGATGTGAGTATTCTACCACACAGACCAATTTCGTTATGTGAATATGCGCTTTATTATCTCCAAATAAAGAGAGCGAGAGAGGGCGGGCGGTCGTTTACCAGATGTACACCTCTCAAAAGCGGTATGCTTTGGGTAGAATTCGGAGGTAAAAATATATAGACACAAAGTCCGAGCACGACTAAACTATTTTCAGACAGTGCGAATATGATCCTATGAATGACCAATTAATTTGTTAAACAAAACATTCAAATCGTGCGTAAAACCGATAGCTTCGCTTATCAGCTTTATACTGCAACTTCGTCTAACCGGACCGTTTTAACATTGTTACAATAGAATAAGTAATATTTTTTGGTATGAAACAAACACCTTATTTTTTCTTAACAATATGATATGATTATATATGTTTAATAATTTCCAATGTATTATATATCTCCTTTCTTTCTTTCCATTCACTCGTCAAGTTTTGATAATTTTGCCAAATTCAGAACACTCACACGAAAGTACTGTACATCGAGCCGACAGCTTTCAATGAGTCATATCTCGCCTTCGTCATTCTCGCCTCAATCGGGCGTATTAATTTATGGTCAGATCCGATCTACTTTTCAAGCGACAGGAGATAACATTGATTGCGATAGATGTTTTTACATTATGTTTTCACATTAAACTCTGCATGGGTTTGAATTTTTAGCATTGTAACTTTAGCCTGAGATTGCTTAAGCAATCTCAGGCTAAAAACAATGGTAGAAAATGGGAACAATATGAAGTAACTTATGAAACACAATTAAGGTAGCTGAAAGACAAAAAGTGAAAGGAAATTGAACATTTCGGGGCAGGTTTTATTTTGAACACACTATGTTCTTTATAAGCAAATTCTTCTTTTTCTAAAATGTTATCTCAATTATAAAATTAAAGGGGCTTCAAAAGCAAGCATTATCAGGAAAGGGTTAAGGGCCAAAAGATTGTTGTTATAAGATTTTGAATATAGAGCTTTGAAATTTTGTATAAATCATCATCTATTGACCATTTACCAAAATACTTCATGGAATAAACTGTATTCTGAATACCCTTTTCTTGGCGATCCCTGATTTTACATAGAAATAATAAGGAAGGAAATCTTAAAAAGTCGTTTTCTCCCAAACCATAAGGCCAAGGGCTTTAATATTTGTGTAATAATACCTATTGACCCTGTACTAAAATACTTTATAGAATGTCTGTATTCTGAAAATAAGCGCTTTTTGGTGATAAGCACTTTTTTGTGCAATCCCCGAAAGGAGTAATGAAGGATATCATAGAAAATGTTCTCCTTCTAAACCATTATGCCTGGAGCTTTGATATTTGGTATGTATTTATGCCTATTAACCCTCTTCTTAAGTACTTCAAAGAATTACCGTACTCTAGAAATTGTTTCAATGTGGTTGGATCTTCACTATACCTAGGATTAAAGGAGATCTTTCAAAAAATATTATCCAAAAGGATTAGGTGTAAGGCTATTATCTCACAAAGCTTTGAGCCATCATACTCGGGGGAGCGATATAGGACCATCATGGTCCTCTTGCTGTGTTACATAGATCAAAAGTCAAGGTAACAATTGAACTTTGATTGAAAAATGTCTCTGTGCTCTAACTCATGAGCCATTCGACCTAGGACTTTGGATTTTTTATGCATGTTATGCAAAACACAAGGAGTGCTCTAATTATTGGGTCCAGGGTCAAACGTCAATTGCTGACAAAGTACTGGTCTGCTTTGCAACAATTCTAGTTTTAATTACTACAAAGAATTATCATGCTTCTAAATTGTTATCAGTTGATTGAGTTTGGTTGATCTATGCTGAATGATGGTCCATCTCATTGACATGATTTGATTATAGCTCACCTGAACAGGAAGTGCTCAAGGTGAGGTATTTTGGTCAATCGCTGTCTGTCATCTGTCTGTCTGTCAGTCTGCTCACCATTTCAAAGTAATCTTCTACTCCTAAACTAACCATCAGATTTTAAGCAAACTTCACATAAATGATCCTAAGCTCCTTCTCTTTCATCATACGTCAAAGAATTGGAATCAATGAAAGTCTTTGATTGCTATGGTAACTGGGAGAAAAATATCTTCTGCTACCAAACCATTAGGTCTGGAGCTTTTATATTTTGCATATGACATTGTATTATGATGCTTTACCAAAATACTTTAAATCTTTGTCACGAGATCAACTTCAGCTCTCAAATATTAGTTCTCAGATTGTACATAGAGATAAAGAAAGAAAGTTCTCCTCCTGAAAAAACATAAGGCAAAAGCTTTTCAAATTCGAAAATTGCTTCATGATACTTTACAAAAATTCTTTAAATTGTTATTCTGAGATCAAAATAAGTCCTTTTTGTTAGATCCTAGATTTTACCTAGAGATGAAGAAGGTCTCTAAGGACAATAGGTTTCACTTTCTGTATGTAACATTGTCCAATGCTCTATCAAAATCGATAAAACCATTACTCTGAGAACAACTTAAGCCCTGTATTGTAGGTTTCTGTATTTTGCATAGATAAGCAGGGAAATCTTTAAATATCTTTCCCCAAACACTTAGGCTTCGATTTTCCAAATTTTGCATGTGATATCCCCTTGTAATACTCTACCAACATACTTCAAATTTTAATTCCAAGATCACAGTAAGCCCTATGTTATGGGTTCCCTGGATTTTCCAAAGAGATAAATGAGGGAATCTTTGGAAATCTTTTCCTCCAAACATGTAAGGCCAAAGGCTTTAAACTTTGCATTTATTATCTCAATATACTTTAAAATAAATACTTTAAATTATTACTGTGAAAGCAAAGGAAGTCCTATATAGTGGGTTGCCATATTTTACCTAGAATTCTTGAAAATTCTTCTCATCCCTTGCAAATTTTGCATACAGAATCAATCCATGGTAGCCTACAAAAAAGCTTTAATATATTTCTGTAATGTACTTAAGCCCTTTGTTGTGTTTTCCTAGATGTTTCCTAAAATTAAATAAAATCTTTAAACATCTTCTCTCAATTAAACCATGAGACCTGGAGCTTTCAGATTTTACATGCAGAATCACCTTATGGTACTGAATCAAAAAATTCTGATTTGGGGTCTTGGATCAACATAAGCCCTGTGTTGTGAGCTCATCTTTTTCATGAAATAGTTAGACGGAATAACTACTTTGTCCTTAACAAATGACATATAAGCTTTCAGTTTATTCATGCAGATTCATCTAAATGTTATTGTGCCTAACTCTCTCAAAATTTACTTGTAGATTAACATGAGTCTTTTGTTGTAGGTTCCTAATTTTTTCATAGAGATAAGAAAATCTTTAAAAAAAATCATGGCCTAAATTTTTCAAATTTTGCATGCAGAAAATTGGCCTGAAAACTTCAATGTCGAAGTTTTTTTGAAAATAAGACCTATATTGTCCCTTCCAATATTACATGGAGTAATTAACCCATTACAAGACAATAAAATTTTAGACTGGCCTAATTTGAAAGAAGTTTCAGATGATAATTCAAATTGGTGCAATTTAGAAAATCTTCAGCTTTTAGGGTAGAAAACATTGTGACTTTTGAAGAAGCTGCTTGTCACAATTAATTTTACCATTATCCTCAATGTTTTCGAAAGCTTTTTTTCTTGAGGGGCATAATAAAGTGTAATTGTGTTGGAATTTGTGAAGAATGTATTCTTTAGAAATTACATCTCCTAAAGCAGAAGTCCTAAGAGCCTGTATTTTTTTTTATTCAGAAGCTTTCTGCTTAAGTTCGTAACTTATATTACTCAGAGAACAATATAAACCCTGTGTTTAGGTTCCCTTGACTACACAGATTCAAAAGGGAATCTTCAAAAATAGTCTCCCTAAAATAAGTCCTAAATCTTCAACATTTTGCATGCAAATTGATGCCTTATGGAGGCCTACTACAATACTATAAATGATAACTTTTTATCAATATAGGCCAAACTAACCATCAGAGTTCAACCGAACTTCACAGAATGAGCCAAAGGCCGTGCTTTTTCAACATTTTCAACATACTTCAAAGAATTGATATCAATGACGAACACTGTTTGCCTTACAACCGGAAGAAAAATTCTCTCCTCCCAAATCACAAGGCCTAATGCTTTGATATTTGGTATGTATCAATGGTTATTGACCATCTACCAAAATACTTCAAAGAAATACTGTAATCTGAAAATTAGCCCTGTCCTGTATGATCCCTGATTTTACAATGGAATAAAGAAAGAAATCTTCGAAACCATAAGGTCTTGAGCTTTTATTTGATGGAGGGAATTCAGAGTCATCATTGTATAAAACAGATTTAAATTTTGTTATCTTTCATTTGTTTTTGCCTATAAGTTGTATTGGGATATATGCTGGTTAGAGCAGTATATCAGTAGCATTCAATGGGATTCACCCATTACCACACAATGACGCCTTCGGACACTCAAGAGAGACAATTGGGAAAACATGGTATGAAATGAAGATTTCTTCATTTTGCACCATGTTTTCTACCCAGTTAGTTGAAAAAATCTAAAATTTTGTGTACTTTGAAATGTTGTCTGCAACCCCTTTCAATATGGGCCAGTCTAAAATTTTGTCGTCTGATAATGGGTTAATTATGCATCTACATAATGCAGACAACAATGTGGTTGGGTGCAGTTTGAAATGAAATCATTCATTGTAGTAGAAAAGATTGTGGAAAAAGAAGAAATCGCTTGTTACAATAATATCACAGCAGGGTAAAATCCCGAGTTGGAACAGGAAAGGATAATATAGCAATAACATACCAATTGATTTAGTATATCATTTAATGCAACTTGTTGTAATAGTTAATTTTTGCCATTGATACCTATGTGACAAGCAGTGCAGTTGTAGAGATTCGAACCTGCAAACCTCAATTTCTCTCACATTTAAAGCCTGCCACTACTGAGACATGCAAAACCCTTGGTTGAGTGTCCAACTAAACAGGCTAGCTTTGAGGGAAACTTCTTGGCTTTTTTCTGTTTTTTAGCTCACCTGGGCGCGAAGTGCTCTGGGTGAGCTATTGTGATTTGTCATTGTCCGTCGTCCGTCCGCCCGTCCGTTCACAATAACACAAAATCTTTTCCTCCTAAACTTACCGTGGAATTTCAACTAAACTTCAAAGAAATGATCCTTAGGCCATGCGCTTAAGGTTGTGGTTGCCATAGCAACGGAGTGAAAAAACTTTTAAATCATCCAAGTGGTAAAGGCCAAGAGTTTCATATTTGGTACAAATCATCATCTATTGACCCTCTACCAAAATACTTCAAAGAATTACCATATTCTAAAATTGAGTCCTTCTCAGTGCGACCCCTGATTTTACATAGAGATAAAGAAGGAAATCTTAAAAAATCTTCTTCTCCCAAACCATAAGGCTTAGAGCTTTGATATTTAGTATATATCATCATCTTTTGACCCTCTACCGAAATACTTAAAAACTTACCGTATTCTGAAAATTAGCCCTTTTTTGTGCGATCCTGATTTTACAAAGAAATAAAGAAGGAAAACTTTTAAAATCTTCTTTTCCAAAACCATAAGGCCTAGAGCTTTGATATTTGGTACAAATCATCATTTATTGACCCTCCACCAAAATTCTTCAAAGAATTTCAATTTTCTTAAAATTAGCCCTTTTCTGTGCAATCCCTGATTTTGCATAGAATAAAAGAAAATCTTCTTCTCCCAAACCATAAGGCCTAGCTTTTTGATGTGTGGTACAAATTATTATCTGTTGACCCTCTACCAAAATATATCAAAGAATTACCGTATTCTGAAAATAAGCCCTTTTCTGTGCGATCCCTGACTATACATAGCAATAAAGAAGGAAAACTTTAAAAATCTTCTTCTCCCAAACCATAAGGCCTAGAGCGCTGACATCATCATCTATTGATCCACTACTTAAAATACTTCTAAGTGAAAATTAGCCCTTTTCTGGGCGATCTCTGATTTTACATACAATAAAAGAAAATAATCTTAAAGAATCTTCTACTCCCAAACCATAAGCCCAAGGTGTAATGATATAATATACAAAATATCAAAGCCCTACACCTTTTGGAGAAGAAGATTTTTTAAAGATTTTCCCCCTTAATGCTGGGTATAGTGAAGACCCAACATATCGAGGGGTAAGTGCCAGAACCTGCTATCTGTCAAAATTTGCCAAAACCGCTTTTTTGCACATTCTGATAGCCCTATTCATTCTGCATACTCTATGCTAAACTATATTTCAATATGTGGTATCAATCAATAATTATTGATTAAAAACCAAACCAGCTATCAATTTATGACCAATAGTCCAGTGCGCCAAAACATGCTATCTTCAGATAACTCTCCTAAATATGCTGATAAGACACCCAATGACTGAGCCAGAACATCCTATTAAAATGTAACCTGTTTTTGCCGAAACATATAATTGCAGCACATGTCATTTTTTAATTCCAAAACAGGCTATCTTTAGATAGCTGGTTATGGCAGGCTTGAAAATTCTGAAAATAATGATATTCAATTGTGCCAAAACAAGCTATCTTTCGATAGCCATTGAAATTTCTGCTGTTTGGAAAAAAATTGTTCTGCCAAAACATGCCATCTCAAGATAGCGTTTTTTGGCAGGTAAGAAGCGAATAAGACATTGGCTCATTCTGGTATCTAAAACCAGCTATGAAGAGAAAGCCCTTTCTGGCAGGTGAAACTGTAACATGAACCCTTCATAATTAAGTGTTGATAACAGGCTATCTAAGTGTCGTTTTGTGAGAAACACTCTCCAATTATCACTGGAATGTGAAGACAACAGGCTATTTACACAGATTTTATAAAATGGAATAAAATACTTCTTAAAGGTTAGTATTATTTTATCATAATTATGAAACAATGCTTGGAAAAGAGCTTACAAGAGGCAAAATCATCAACAAAAAATTCTGATTATATTTCTTTTGATACCGAAGTGATGAAATGAACTAGACTTTTTTGAAACGACGTACAAATGTTCTTGCTGTTTGATTATTTAAACTTTTCCAATCAATCTTTTGTTCCAATGAAGCTGAAGGTAACTAATTTTAAATAATATTGGAATTGGGAAGCTGCTACACACCAGCAGTTTTGTTTCTCATATTTTATTCATCCCTTTTACAGAAAACCAAAATCATAAGTTTTTGAATTTGAATTGAAGCCTGCATAAACCAGACATGTTAGAACCAAGAAATAATTGTTTGGAAGGAAACTTTAAAAACAACCACATTATGCTAATACTTAGATGATTTACTTATGGTATTTCTTTTCAGGATGGAATATGAATAGAGTGATTGGTCTGAAAATGAAACCCTGATCATTTCTCAAGAAGCATGTATCGAAGAAACCAATGATGCGAAGAGTCGGTCTGAAATGTACCAGACACTGAAACATTTACAACATACAGAAACCTTCATCAGAGTGAATCTGATATTGAAGGCCCTGCAAACGACAATGTTGATAATAAAGCTAGCGATGTTTCTTGTGGTGAGACTGATCGGTTATCACATTCACTACAAAGTGGCAGGACTACTAATCGAAAAGCTAGACAGAGGTTAAAGCACATGTACATGAACAGTTCCGATGAGGACATGCCCCTCAGTTACTATGCGAAACGAGCCTTGACAACATCCTTTGGCGATTCAAGTGAGGATGATACCTATGATCCAAAGAAGGAATGTGATTTAAACTCGACAGATAGTGAATATGAAACTCTAATAGACAAGGAGACAAAAAGTAAACGCAAAAAAGAT
Organism: Fragum fragum; assembly: GCA_946902895.1. NCBI lineage: Eukaryota > Metazoa > Mollusca > Bivalvia > Cardiida > Cardiidae > Fragum > Fragum fragum. The sequence continues at coordinate 38,498,095 of OX336381.1, forward strand.
GAAAAACTAAAAAAGGCATGGATGAAAGGAGTATCTGAAATCAGAAAGAATAAGAGTAAAGAGAAGCCTAAATGTTAATGCGAAAAACATCTCATCAAGCACAAAAAAGGAGGCCAATTTGATGATACAAAACAGCAAACACCAACAGCAGACATTATTCACCAAGTGTTAAAAGAAACTAAGAAAACTGCTGAACTTCATAGAGATTTAAATAAAAGAAACTGCTAAAGTAGATTCACTTCTTCGAGCTAACCATCTATTAAGAAAGGATATTAAACCATATGGAAACTGTTTCTTCGAAGCTTGTGGCATACAGCTTGGTGTTACTGCTCCTGCGCTTAGAAGTCAACTGTGCAAAGTACTAGAAGATAATATTGAGGACTACATTGCGTTTGTTTGGAACAGTCACCATCCAGATAATGAAGAGGCTTTTGTACGAGAATATCTGGAAGAGATAGAGAAACTGAAAGAAGATGGTTATTGGACAAGTAATGTAGCAGATGTTTTTCCTTTGGCACTCGCAAACCATACTGGATATGATTTAATCCTTTATACAAATAAAGATGAACAACTCATTATCAAAGTTAGGCCAGTACCTAGTTGTAAACTGCCAGCAAACTCCAAGTTTGAGATACAGTTTGCATATACATCCATACCTGGTATTTTGGAGCATTACGATGCTGTAGGGGAGCAGTTAATCGCAACACCATCAATGACGGAACAAATACATGTCTCAGACGAACAAAATCATGCTCCATCAAATCAGAAAAATAAAACACCACAGAAGAAATCTCCATTGAAGAAAACAACACCTAGAAAGAAGGCTGTGTTTAAAACCCCAGAAAAAAAGTTTATTACTCGTAAAAGGAAAGCAGCCCCTCAGAACTGGAAGAAAAATATCAGAAAAAAGTTGCGACTTTCTGGTAATGAGTATGTGTCTGCTGGTGGAAAAACAAAAATACCTATTTCATCTGCTAAAAAGAAAGACCTGATGCAATTATGTAAAACAGGCACTATACCAACAGAATTCCATTATTACTATAAGAACATACCATCCAGCAATAGTTCAAAAGAGTGTCTACCAGAGCCCGATGCCCAAGAAGACTCACAGGATGAATATGAAGAAGATTGAACAATGTGTATAGTGTTAAGAAACAAATGTTTTAATGTTCTTAAGTACTGACTTGATCTTTAGGATGTTCAGAGTACACATAGTCATTTTATTCAGTGTTTAAGATACATTTGAATCTTTTATTGCTGTTTCTATTGTGAAACAGTTTTGATTTTGATAATGCCAGAAGCAGCCATTGTGCATATGACCTTTTATAACTGATTTTATTGGATTTAATTACACAAATATACTATGCCACAAAAGGTCATCTGTTATAAGGTATGTTTTAGTTCACATTTTTCAAAGTTTTTCAGAAGATTTTGTTTGTGCCAATATGTCTTTTTAAAAGATGGCATGTTCTGGCACAAAAAGTGCATTGAAATTTTTCAATTGTTAGCAGGCTATCTTTTTATAGCATGTTTTGGCACAAAATTTTGCCCTTCTGTGTCACTGATCAGGTATGCCAAAACCAGCCATGTATCATATAGCATGTTCTGGCACAATCAAAATGGTACTAAACATGCACACCTATTGGGGGCTATCTAGTTTTATCAGATTTTAGCAAAACTATTGCATTATATATGAAGATTTAAGCATGAAATGTGGATTGAGTTAATCTGTATCTAAGTTCTGAATTTCATTGAGATTTCTCTTATTTTAAACTTTTGCGGCAGAAAAATGCTTCTCCTGTAAAATCACAAAAAGTGGAGATGGCAGGTTCTGGCACTAACCCCTCGATATTGAGGCAATTTCAAGAGTGCGGTTATTCTTTGAAGTACTTAAGTAGAGGGTCAATAGGCATTAATACATACCAAATATCAAAGCTCTAGGCCTAATGCTTTTATTAGCTCACCGTACAACAATGTGATGATGGTGGGCTTTTTGTTTGTTGATTGTCCGGATTGTCCTCTCGTTGTATGCTGTTCGTTATCCATTGTCAATTCAGTGTTACCGCTCTACGGGTCACAATTTTGTAGCAACCCTTCTCAAATATACTTTTTTTTGTTTTTATTGTACTGTAGATGATTTCAATTTTATATGTTGTCATTCCGTCTCATATCAAGAGGGGAAATTCTAATAATGGCCATGTCAAGGCTACCGCTCTACCGTTGCAACTTGGGGTAAATCTTTCTAAAACATGCTGAAAATGTTTGTATTGTCCTGGGGATGATCTCTATTTACCCTTTACTAGATAGCAAAAGTTAAAACTGGTCAAAATTGAAAGGAGTTGCATACGACAATTTAAAGTTTATAAATTTTAGATTTTTTAACTTTCTGGACAGAAAACATTGTGAAAAATGAATAAATTGCTTGTAACAATCAATTTCTTCTTTTTGCACAATGTTTTTTCCAGTTATTTTTCTTAAGGGGTGCCAAAAGTGTCATTGTGTGGTAATGGGTTAAATAATCAAGGTTTCAATCTGGCTACCAGGGGAAAGCCAACTTCCTTGTTCCACTCAACATATCACCATTTTGGCTCAAGCCTGCTGAAAATGTATGATTGATGCCTATGGAACATGGTAACGTTCCATCCATTGTCGCTCGAAAAGGGGCTTTAGTGACTAGCGTCAAGTAGTCTCTCTGTCCGTAAGGTTTACTGTAAAAATCCTCTCGCCAGAGTACTGAACTGAATTCAACCAAATTCACAGAAATGATCCTTGGGAGACTTTTTATCAGATTCCTTCAAAGTGTTTTGATCAGATGGAGAAAATGACTTATATGGGTGGAAACATTGTATGTTGAAAACTTTAAAAATCCACTCAGAAACCAGTGGATAGATTTCAACCAAATTTGCAGGAGGGATCCTTGTGTGACCCTGAATTAGATTCCTTCAAACAAATTTGATCAGATGAAAATCATGTCATTAACCCATTCCCACACGATGACACTTTCTGTCACCCCTCAAATAAGACAATTGAGAAACATTGTGCATAATGAAGCAATTTCCTTGAACCAAGCTATTTCTTCATTTTCCACAATGTTTTAAAAAAAATTGAAAAATTGGAAATTTCACAGGATTCAATTTGTTGCCTGCGACTCTTTTCAATTTGTACTGGTCTAAAACTTTGTCATATGGTTAAGCGTTAATGGGAAGGGCTAATTCCCAAATATGGTGAAAACGTTGAAGAAACTTTTTCCCAGAAACCAGTTGTTTGATTTCATTCTTATTTCAAAGAGATGAACCATTGGTTACTTTCATCAGATTATTTAAAAGAATACTGATCGGATGAAAAACGTGGGTTAAATGGGAGGGTCTTATTGCCATAAATGGTAGATAGTGAAAACTTTTATTTCTCAGATACAAGTCGACTTATTCCAACCTAACTTCACAGGAATTATCCTTTGGAGACCCTTTATTAGCTTTCTTCAATGAATTGGATCGTATAAAAAGCATGGCTTTTTGATGGAGGGGGGCTTATTTCAATATGAAATATCTTCTGAAACTTTAAAATCTTCACAGAATCCTGGAGCCGCCGTCATAGCGCAGTTGGTAGCGCGTCGGACTGTCAATCTCGAGGTCCCGGGTTCGATCCTCGAAGGCGGCACTCATCCTTTCCGACTTTTGTCTTTCACCAATAGGTCGATAATCGTAGACCTATGTTGGATAGCAACTTGGGGCTAGGAAAGGATGTAATGGTAGTACTGGTGTGAGAAATACCAGGATTCTATTGTTAGGTGCTCCAGCCGCCGCGATATAGTTGAAAGATTTTGAAAGCGGCGTAATACCCCATTCAAACAAATCATAGAATCCTGTGGATGGGGATATTTAACCAACTTTCACAGGAATGACCCTCAGAATGACCCTCAGAATGGCATAGAATGAATATTTTGTAAATACCTTTTCATTTGAATGAATTTACTTACCTTAACTTGACTTTTGTAAAAAAGTGATTTTTTTAAAAAAAGAATTCAGTGCCCAGATTTATTTGCCAGATATGGCAAAGATGATTCAGTTTATATTTAATTTTGTGGCCGCGGCAATATTACTTTCGGTAGCATGTCAGACTCCTTATCAGCTAGGGTGTTCCAGGTTTGGTCCCGGGTTGGCGGCAAATGTGCTTTCCGACATTTGTGGAGGCTTTGAAAGGATGTAGTTATTGTGTGCTTGCGAGAAATACTAGTTAGATATATATTAAGTATTGTGCTGTCTTAGAGGCAATGTAATTGTACCTACTTATCTAATCACCCTTTTTGTCCATTATACTTATGAAAAATGCTTAAATGTTTGTGTAGTCACCAAAATGACCCCTTTATAAAGGGATGGTTACTTTGGTAGAATAGATGACACAAGATTGTTGGTGATTTAGCATCACATTGTTACTCTTGTTTGTAACCGATTACCACATAAGTTCACTTACCGCCCTGAAGATATATGATTAAGGAAAATTTGAAGCAAAAGGAGCAAATGGCTTGAAACCAGCAATTTCGCCTTTTTGCCAAATATTTACTACCTTATTTGACGCTTATTTCCAATTTGAGTAGACTTTGCAAATAATCTGCAGCTTAATTCTTTCAGTTTTTACATCATCTAACATTTATCTGGTAATTGGTTAACCCATTCCAACACAAGAAAATTTTAAAATGGTCCAAAAATTGAAAGAATTGCAGATGATTATTTAAACTCAATGAAATTTTAGATATTTCATATATCCGGTGATGAAACATTGTTGAAAATTAAGAAATTGCTTGTTACAAGCGATTTCTTTATTTTACACAATGTTTACCAATTGTTTTTTAACGTGTGTCAAAAAGGCCATTGTGTGGGATTGGGTTAAAAGGTGTTTTCCTATACGATGCTGTTCGATGATCTTGCGCATCTAAGATAACTTCCATAGTGGGCAAGATCACCGGACGCACAAGATCACCGGACACGACTGTATCAAGGTGCTATCGTTTTCACTGAGGCGTAAAACCTCTAATTGTCAAGTTTATGATTCGTTGAATAAATTCACACACTTGATAATGTCACATATGCCTAATTTTTAATCAAAAGACGGGTTTACACGCTGACAGAACACGGTAGAAACAGTCATAGTGACATCGTCATTTCTTAAGGATTGACTGCGTTCCGTCTTCTTGTTTTCGAAGATGGAAGCTTGATGTAGCTTCCAGAATAAGATTACGTAATATTAGATCTTATTGATCCTACAAAAACAATATGATCATATTTTATTTTGCCATGGGACGACCTTTTAAAAAGATTATTGGTTCACCGGAAGTTATGTCGAACGACTGTAGTGAAGCCGTATCGGTGTTGGTTTTTTTTTTATAATAAGTATATATTAAGGTTAACATACAAATTGAATTTTCTAAAATTAATCTTTCTTACAGTATTACCAACGAATAGGCCTGTTTTCGTATAAAAATCGACGTTTGTCTTGATTTTACCATTTGCCCATTCTTAAGAATGGGCATTCTCAGGTTTGGGCACGACATATACACCGTTCAAGTGTTATTCCCTTGGAGCCTGATCGAGGTCTATATTGCTGGATTATTCATGGATTATTGTGTTCAACCCATTTCCACACAGCAAAACTTTAGACTGGTCCAAATTGAAAGAATCTGCAGACGACAATTTCTAGTTGTTGAGATCTTAATTCTGTCATCTTTTTGGAAAGAGAACATTGTGGATAATGAAGAAATTGCTTCATACAAGCAATTTTTTCTTTTTCTACAATGATTTCCGAAGCTTTTTTCTTGATGGGTGTAAAAAGGAGGGATTGACTTTGAATGGGTAAGTGTATGTTCACCGTTCAATTCTCTTTATAAAGGAGTCGGATAGGGTCTTCTTTTGGTGTTTTATTCATTTTCTAATTTATTCGGGTGTGTACTTCGTTCATCTCTTTTTCTCTGGGAGCTTGAAAGGAGTCTACTCTTTTACATTATACAAAATGTTTGCTTTTATGTAAGTAGACCGTTCAAGTCCTATTCTCTCGGAGCCTGATTAGGTTCTTCTATTGCTGCATTATATATGTTTAATTGGATTTTTAGGTCACCTGACCGAATGGTCATGGTGACCTATTGCGATCATCGTTTGTCCGTCGTCGTGCGTCGTCCGTCGTCCGTCGTGCGTCGTGCGTCGTGCGTCGTCCGTTAACTTTTATACATTTTCATCTTCTTCTCAAGAACTACTGGGCGGATTTCAACCAAACTTGGTAGAAAGCATCATTGGGGGATGCCAATTCAAGTTTGTGAAAATAGGGGTTCTGGGGGTCAAAGGGGCCCAAATAGGGGCCAAAAAGTGGTAATTTTTGGTACTTCTTTAAAAATCTTCTTCTAATAAACCGTTAATGCCAGAGCTTAAATATTTTGTGTGCATGTCAACTAGGACAGGTATATTATAAATTGTGAAATTCATGCCCCTGGGGTCATGTATGGGGCCACACCCAGAGGTCAAAGTTCATCATGTTAAAAAATTCACATTTTCATCTTCTTCTGATGAAGTACAAAGCCAATTTCAAACAAACTTGTTGAAAAGCATCATTTGGTAATGGTTATTTGGATTTGTGAAAATAAAAAGGCCGGGGGGAACAGGGGGCCCTAAAATGGGGACCAAAAGGGGGTAATTTTTGGTAACTTTTAAATATTTCATCTTCTTCTCAAGAACTACTGGGCGGATTTCAACCAAACTTGGTAGAAAGCATCATTGGGGGATGCCAATTCAAGTTTGTGAAAATAGGGGTTCTGGGGGTCAAAGGGGCCCAAATAGGGGCCAAAAAGGGGTAATTTTTGGTACTTCTTTAAAAATCTTCTTCTAATAAACCGTTAATGCCAGAGCTTAAATATTTTGTGTGCATGACAACTAGGACAGGTATATTATAAATTGTGAAATTCATGCCCCTGGGGTCATGTATGGGGCCACACCCAGAGGTCAAAGTTCATCATGTTAAAAAATTCACATTTTCATCTTCTTCTGATGAAGTACAAAGCCAATTTCAAACTAACTTATTGAAAAGCATCATTTGGTAATGGTTATTTGGATTTGTGAAAATAAAAAGGCTAGGGGGTCAGGGGGCCCTAAAATGGGGACCAAAAGGGGGTAATTTTTGGTAACTTTCAAATATTTCATCTTCTTCTCAAGAACTACTGGGCGGATTTCAACCAAACTTGGTAGAAAGCATCATTGGGGGATGCCAATTCAAGTTTGTGAAAATAGGGGTTCTGGGAGTCAAAAGGGCCCAAATAGGGGGCAAAAAGGGGTAACTTTTGGTACTTCATTAAAAAATCTTCTTCTAATAAACCGTTAATGCCAGAGCTTAAATATTTTGTGTGCATGACAACTAGGACAGGTATATTATAAATTGTGAAATTCATGCCCCTGGGGTCATGTATGGGGCCACACCCAGAGGTCAAAGTTCATCATGTTAAAAAATTCACATTTTCACCTTCTTCTGATGAAGTACTAAGCCAATTTCAAACTAACTTGGTGAAAAGCATCATTGGGTACTGATCATACAGATTTGTGAAAATTAAAAGGCTGGAGGTCAGGGGTGCCTAAAATGGGGACCAAAAGGGGGTCATTTTTGGTAACTTTTAAATATTTCATCTTCTTCTCAAGAACTACTGAGGGGATTTCAACCAAACCTTTTTCTAATTCTTTCAAACAAAATCACTTGTCTTGGTGCTCTTTTACTCAGGTGACCGTTAAGGCCCACTGGGCCTCTTGTTTCTGATGAGTGTGATTTTGTCCTTAGAAAAAATTGTGGATAGTGAAGAAACTGCTTGTAACACAATGTTTTCATTTTTCTTTGGGGCATTAAAATTTAATCATCTTGAAAAGAGGACATGCCTGCAGCTTGTCTGAATTTGGACCAGTCTAAGCTTTTGTTTTCTGGCTATGGGTTAAACCAGCATCTTAAAATCTTCTCTTATAGCTAGCAGAGTATGAAAGTTCAAGTTTTATGAGTCCAGGTGAACAGAAATTTACACATAAGAAATTACAGAGATTAGAGGAAGACAATAAGGTAACAGTTCTTGGTTCGTCATTAGCTTAGCTGTTTTTGGATAAGACCTGAGGTATTGTTATAGCCAGAGAAGTAGCAGCAGTGACAGCATCATTGCCATCTTCATTGTTGTTGTTTTCTATCTGAAATTTCTTTGACATCTTATCTCTGTTATTATTATAGGTAGATACATTGATCTGTATAATTCAAAGGGGATATAATGTAGTTTTTTTTTTTCAAGAATCATGCCTCTTAAATCTGTCCTGTACAAACCCAGGATTTTATGTCTCTATGATTTTATACTTGAGAAAACATTGTTGAAAAAGGAGAAATTGCTTGTTACAAGCAATTTCTCCTTTTTCCACAATATTTTCTACCTCATGGCGGATAGCACTTGTATATGGACAAGCACTGTATGGGGGTATTAGTCTGCTTTGTGACAATTTCTAGCTTTACTTTGTGTGGAGGTACAAATTGAAGTATCTAACCTAAACACACAGTCCCTTACCAAAATAGACTGTTGTAAACATTCAGGAAAAACAAGATTAAAAATTTGTATTTACCCTTTATATAGCTATCCTGCTTTTTATGCCTCTCAAGAAAAAAAAGTTTAAAAAACATTGTGAAAAATGAAGAAATTAACTTTAATATGCAATTTCTTCATTTGCCACAATTTCTCTACTCAGAAAGACACGGATTTTTGAAATTTCATTAAGTTGAAATTGTTGTCTGCAACTCCTTTCAATTCTGGAACAGTTCTTTTTCAACTTATTTTTCCTTGCAATAATTTCCAATTTGAACTAGTCCAAACTTTTATTGTCTGGTATTGGGTCATGATAGAGGATAATGAAAATGTTTAGCCCTTGTCTTGCTGAACCTGGAATATTCCGGTTTTGGCAGGTGGTTTAGACCAAGATCAGCCCAGGGTTCGCGCTGCCGATTGCCATTGTCGCCAAATGCGTCAAAAATAAAATCCTGGCGCAAGTTTTTTTCATTTGGCGAAAGTTCATGGCGCCAAAAAAAACAATTTTTTATACGTACTTTTATTTTGACTAATTTCTGGAAATCAAGGCCGAGGGCTAAGCATGTATAATTGCTCAAAGGCTTGTATATCGGGTCAATTATGTCATCGAGTCTGACACAGGACCAACACATTGCCAAATTTAATTACAGTTCTGATTGACACCATCCAGATTAATGAAATGCGCTAGTTGGTTGGCGGGTCGTATTAATTTTATGTTGAGGGCTAAACTTAGTTTAAGGGATGACCTTAGATGACGGCTACAATTGAATACATTTATCACGCATGAATTGGCTCTCTATAACAAAAATTTAATGAAACTGGCCACCATTTGCCTTTTCTTGATGAATACTTTTTATGTATTCGTGCATATTTTCGTATATTTCTGCTGACAGTTTCAGTCAGTTTCTAATCTCGGCACCGCTACCATGAATCCTTGCTTAAACACTGAATCAGCATTCATGGGTTATAAAAAGGATATTCTGATGAGCTGTTGATAGTAACAGTGGTAGTTTGTCACAATAAGTCAGAAATTTCAAGAGTTCTACTGTCCTTAAAGCAGACAAACCATTTCTTTTGTTAATTCATACCCAAGAATGTTCATCCTTAAACCGTTTTTTTAAATACAGATGTCTATGTTATTCTATCATCAAATCAGGCATATTATAGAAGGCTTATTGCTATTTCCTTCTCTCTATTTTTCTCATCAAAGTCTCGAACTTCTAATCAAAGTATTGAAAGCACTGATTGAAGATGAGTCAACTCATTGTAGGTGTATGAATTAGGTACATTCATTCAAGACTAAATTACGAATGGATTACCATGTTTACAACCTCTTTAATATGTATATTATTTATTTTACAACAAATAAGTTAAAAAAATAAATGTGCAGTTAAGAAATGTTCGACTTTGGCACTAACTTCTCCTAAATTTGGCCCAAGCTTTTTCCATTTGGCCCCAACTTTTTTAATTTGGCAAAAGTGATGGTGACAACTTTTTTCTAGCCAGAGCTAACCCTGCAGCCTGCACATAATTGCAGTCGGATCTGGGTCTACACCTCCTGCTTGGACATTTCCTGCCAGAGATGTTTATAAATTAGATTTCAAACAGAAGTCAATGATTTAGTGCAACAAGTTGTATCAGTAATTCCAGCCCTTTGATTTTACAGCAATTCTGTAAGGTAATTTATACAGCATGACAAGGGTTAAGCCTTTCAAGAATATTAACAGTAGAAATTTCCTAAAAGTTTTCACCAAAATAGTACTGGATCTATAAATGTGATTTATAGTTGGTAAAGCAGATATATAGTATAAAATATTTTAATGTCAGTAAACCTCGGATTAACAAACCTTTGATGGTTATCAACATTTGTTCCTTTTTCATTCCCATAGTTTAAAAAAGATATTCTTTTAAGATAATAAAAGAGATTGTATTTTTGTTGAGCCCTCTTGCGGTGAGCGAGACATAGTTGTCAGTATGACAAGTCGGTGTATGTGCGTTAGTATGTTAGTCTGTCTGAATTTGCTGGACAATTACTCCTACATTTATGGGTTGATTTCAAAGTAACATGGCACAATTATTCTCCATCATGAGTAGACGTGCCATTTGAAAATTTTTTTAGGATAGTTCTGTCAAGGTCATAGCTCAAGGTCAAACACTAAAATTGTGAACTTCAAGAGCATTTCTCCTACAATTATGGATGGATTTCAAAATAAATTAGCACAATTATTCTCCATCATGAGTAGATGTGCCATTCGAAAGAATATTTGGATAGCTTCAAGTTCAAGGTCAAAGCTCAAGGTCAAACACTAAAATTAATGGTCAAGGTCAAGTTGACAACCATCTCGTTTAAGGAGGAATATTTAGATTTGGGTGAGTCCATCTCTATGACATTTGTTTGATTTGACTTTCATACAGGATTTAAAAGATCAAAATGATGAGCTAACAGCTGAGTTAGAACATTGGAAACAGCAGATAGTCCCAAACCGAAGACCTGCCGGACAGCAGGAGCAAAGCGAGGATGAGAATGAGGATGTAAAACATACCCCTATACGGAAAGACGGCTCCTTTTTATCACAATATTTTACACCTGTTGTACTGAAAAAACCTTCCTATGTCTCACCTGGTTAGTTGTTACTTCTTTTCAAGGGCAAATTTTAAGTGGGATGAAAAGCCGGCTGCTCAGATTGAATGTTGTGGTGGCACTGATGATAGAAAATACAGGAAGCCATGGTCAGGAGCACTAACTGCTTGGACATAAAAACTGTTAAAATTAGGGGTTAAACCCAATACATTGAACCAATCAATCCAGAAAAGCAAAGTTTTCAACTGGTCCAAGTTGAAAATTTTTACTTACAACTGGTCCAAGTTGAAAATTTTTACTTACAACAGGATAAAGTTTGCATTATAAGCAGAGCTGCAAATAGAGGGGATAACTTGGATTTAGATTAAACCCATTTCTACACAATAACACTTTTTACATCCCAAGAAAAAAGCTTTAGAAAACAGCTTTGGCAATGATAAACTACCTGTTACAAGCAATTTCTTTGTTTTCTACAATGTTTTCAACCTCAAAAGACAAAAAAGAAAAAAATATTGATCTCATCAACTACAAATTGTCATCTGCATTTTCTTTTAATTGAGACGAAAGGCAAAGTGACATATCAAATTTTCCTACTCAGCAAGAATCCACTAAAAGGTTTTTTATCACTACTACATCATAGTATTCAATTCATAAAACATGAAAAGCTAATCAAATTTGTCGAAAAAGAGCCTTTTTTCAAAAATGACACTATTCTAACCCTTTCCTGTTTTGCAAAATTTTAGACCTATCCAAATTAAAAAGTTTGGCAGATGATAATTTAAAGTTGATTTTTAGGTCACCTGACCGTATGGTCATGGTGACCTATTGCAATCATCTTTTGTCCGTCGTCGTGCGTCGTCCGTAGTCCGTCGTCCGTTAACTTTTAAACATTTTCATCTTCTTCTCAAGAACTACTGGGCAGATTTCAACCAAACTTGGTAGAAAGCATCATTGGGGGATGCCAATTCAAGTTTGTGAAAATAGGGGTTCTGGGGGTCATAGGGGCCCAAATAGGGGCCAAAAAGGGGTAATTTTTGGTACTTCTTTAAAAATCTTCTTCTAATAAACCGTTAATGCCAGAGCTTAAATATTTTGTGTGCATGACAACTAGGACAGGTATATTGTAAATTGTGAAATTCATGCCCCTGAGGTCATGTATAGGGCCACACCCAGAGGTCAAAGTTCATCATGTTAAAAAATTCACATTTTCATCTTCTTCTGATGAAGTACAAAGCCAATTTCAAACAAACTTGGTGAAAAGCATCATTTGGTAATGGTTATTCAAATTTGTGAAAATAAAAAGGCTGGGGGTCAGGGGGCCCTAAAATGGGGACCAAAAGGGGGTAATTTTTCGTAACTTTTAAATTTTTCATCTTCTTCTCAAGAACTACTGGGCGGATTTCAACCAAACTTGGTAGAAAGCATCATTGGGGGATGCCAATTCAAGTTTGTGAAAATAGGGGTTCTGGGGGTCATAGCGGCCCAAATAGGGGCCAAAAAGGGGTAATTTTTGGTACTTCTTTAAAAATCTTCTTCTAATAAACAGTTAATGCCAGAGCTTAAATATTTTGTGTGCATGACAACTAGGACAGGTATATTATAAATTGTGAAATTCATGCCCCTGGGGTCATGTATGGGGCCACACCCAGAGGTCAAAGTTCATCATGTTAAAAATTCACATTTTCACCTTCTTCTGATGAAGTACAAAGCCAATTTCAAACAAACTTGGTGAAAAGCATCATTTGGTAATGGTTATTAAGATTTGTAAAATAAAAAGGCTGGGGGGTCAGGGGGCCCTAAAATGGGGACCAAAAGGGGGTAATTTTTGGTATCTTTTAAATATTTCATCTTCTTCTCAAGAACTACTGGGTGGATTTCAACCAAACTTGGTAGAAAGCATCAATGGGGGATGCCAATTCAAGTTTGTGAAAATAAGGGTTCTGGGGGTCAAAGGGGCCCAAATAGGGGCCAAAAAGGGGTAATTTTTGGTACTTCTTTAAAAACCTTCTTCTAATAAACCGTTAATGCCAGAGCTTAAATATTTTTATGTGCATGACAACTAGGACAGGTATATTATAAATTGTGAAATTCATGCCCCTGGGGTCATGTATGGGGCCACACCCAGAGGTCAAAGTTCATCATGTTAAAAAAATCACATTTTCACCTTCTTTTGATGAAGTACTAAGCCAATTTCAATTAACTTGGTGAAAAGCATCATTGGGTACTGATTATACAGATTTGTGAAAATTAAAAGGCTGGAGGTCAGGGGTGCCTAAAATGGGGACCAAAAGGGGGTCATTTTTGGTAACTTTTAAACATTTTCATCTTCTCAAGAACTACTGAGGGGATTCAACCAAACCTTTTTCTAATTCTTTCAAACAAAATCACTTGTCTTGGTGCTCTTTTACTCAGGTGACCGTTAAGGCCCACTGGGCCTCTTGTTGTATAACACCGACTAGGTTTTATTCTCTAGGGGCATGACAGGGTCTACTCTTGCTAAATTAAACATTGTTAATTGCGTTTAATGTATGGACACCGTCCAAGTCTTATTCTCTGGGAGCCTGATCGGGACTTTTATTGCTTTATCATACACGTTTTATTGTATGTGGGTGTGTAAACCTTCGAATTTGATTCCTTTTAAGCCTTATCGGGGTCTTCTATTGCTGTATTATACATGCTTTGTTTAATATATATACACTATTCAGGTCTCATTCCCTCGATGCCCGATCGGAGTCTTCTCGTCATTTATTATTCAAGCATCTATTTTTTTTTTTTTTTTTTTTTTGTTTGTTTTGTTTTGTTTTTAACTTTGTACACTGCTCAAGTCATATTATCTAGGAGACTGATAGGGTCAGTTGATTGTTTGAATCGCACTTTTAACTGCTTTCCAGTCATACCGCGGCGGCCGGAGCAAAAAACCCATGGATTTCTTGTATTTCTCCCCCGCGACCTGGAAACGAATCTGATAATGTCAGAAAAAAAAAAAAAGAAATATTGACTCAACAAAAACTCTGTGCCATTCACCGTTAGACTTAAATAGTAATAGTAACAGCAATGGAAACTAGACGGGGCCAGTATTTCTTGATATCAAGAGCACTGCCTACGGGTGCCTACGCTCGACTTTTGGAGGCTGGATAGTGGATAAGATGCATATATAGTTATCCCCCTTGAAAGTATTGGTTGCTCTTTGATAGTTAACAAGTGTGCCAAGTTTCAAGTGAATGCCTTTAGTAGAACCAGAAATATCATAAAATGTCAAAATTTTCCCACGCCGACGACGACAACAACGACGACAATGACGACGACGACATCAAGGCTATAGCAATTTCTCGGGTTTTCTGCGAAAAGCCGAGCTAACAAGGCATGGCAGCCAGGTAAGACTCTTGTTAAATTGAAGCCGGATGATAGTCTTTAGCTGTAGTTATTTATGTGGTTGCCATTCTTGCGAACACTCAGTGTAAGCTGAAATAAAAAATGGCGCACTAAACGGAACAGGTATGCACAATATATTTAAAGTAACACAAGTAATATGCTTTCTGGATATATATATAAGGCATGCGGATCTTCAAAAACATATATTTCTCATTTCAAAAAACAAATTTTAAATGCAATGAACCCAGAATGTTATTGTAACATTGTAACATGCAGTATTAAAAGGGGGCCTTTTTTAAGACTGTTTATAATCTTTGTACCAAGCTTGTAGTATCCTTGTAACATATCGTATCATTTTAAAAACGCATTTTCTTGCCCAAATATTGGGAAAATAACAGTAACATTATTGCGTCGGACTGTCAATCTAGAGGTCCCGGGTTCGATCCCTGACGGCGGCACACATCCTTTCCGACTATTTGTCTCGCATCAATGGGTCGATAATCGTAGACCTCTGTGGGATAGCAGCTGGAGGCTAGGAAAGGATGTAATGGTAGTACTGGTGTGAGAAATACAAGGATTCCATTGGTAGGTGCTCCAGCCGCCGCGATATAACCGAAAGATTGTTGAAAGCGGCGTAAAACCCCATTCAAACAAAATGAAGTGTTTGTAACCTTTGTAACAAGCTTGTAACACATTTGTAACAGCCTCATGCTCCAAATCGGGAAAGTTACTTTAACACATACTATTCGGTTTCACAATATCAGATACATCGACTTTTCTCGAATATGGTCCCACAATAGTAGACCCTTCTCAGCTAAACACAAATACATTGTTGTTGGAGATCCACAGAGATGTGAAATCAATGAAGGCTAAGTTTGATAATCTTGATAAGTCGGTCAAATCACTCACATTAGAGAATACAAAGCCAAAAGAGGAGAATAAGAAACTAGCGCTAGAAGTTAAAAATTTGTCAAATACTGTGGAGGAAGTGATAACGGTGATAACGGTAGCTAATGACGCGCAGAGGCAAAGCCAGCGACTTGAAAGACAATCGATGCGCGATAATTTGAATTTTTATGGTGTGAGTGAAGATAGAAACGAATCATGGACAGAAACAGAAAACAGGGTTCGGGAAGACATAACAAAGTTAAATATTGATGGGTCTTCCGTGTCGATTGAAAGAGCCCGGGGGCCATCTCCTAAACCCATAATAGTGAAATTTTCATTCTTCAAAGACCGGGAATCTGTCCTCACCGCATATCGCTCGTAACAAAAAGACAGACCTCCAGCGGAGGCTGTAACTACCAGAATAGTTGAAGATTTTCCGCCAAGAGTCACTAAAATAAGGACATTTCTTTATCCGTTTTTGAAGCAATGTTTAGATGAAAATAAATCTGCCTTCTATCGGTTAGATAAACTTGTAGTGGACGGTATCCGGTATACATATGACTTTAAGGCAAAGAGACCGGTACAGTGTGACGACTAGGAAATAGGCCGAGGCTCGAAATTATATAAAACGCGCAGAGACAACAATAATTTCAGCAACCCTTTATCGACTCTCCCTGCAAAACTTAATGTTAATATTTCATGTGTAAATATAGAGGGCTTCATGAAGTTTAAATATGAACATTGTTTTGTTCAGTATGTCAGAAAATTTGACGTTTTTTGGAATGTGCGAGACTAGGTATCTGATGAAAAGGAGTTTGCCAGAGTATACCCACTTTGACTTTATTCGCAATCGATTGCCGCGAGCTAAAAGAAATTCAGGCGGAGTTACCGTTCTTGTAAAGAATGATTTCGTACAAAAAAGGCCTATTCAAACGAGTATTACATGAATTAGACGTATGCGTTGTCCTTCTATTCAGAAACTCAACTTTTCCATTTGGTAAAGGTATTACTTTTGTATTCACTTACATTTCGTCCGAGAAGTCACCAATAACGTGCAAGAGAACGATGGAATTGAATTGCTTAAAAGAAAGATTTCCTATATCTTGAGCACGTATTCGGATGTACAAGTATTTATTGCGGGAGATTTGAATGCCCGTGTCAAAGACTTAATAGATTATATCCCAAATGATGACATTTAAAATATTTTCTATAGTTGTGTAGACGACCCATCAGATGACTTTAATTTACCGAGAAGATCCAAAGATAAACATTGTAATAAGTTCGGATTATCCCTAATAGATTTGTGCTGTACTTTTGATATACATTTGTTTAATGGTAGATTATGTGATGATTTAAATGGTGAATTCACTTGTTTTGCAAACGAGGGGACCAGTGTTGTAGACTACATGCTCTCTGCATCGTCTATTTTCCATTGTGTGACACGTTTTGAAGTTGATGATTGTCTATTCTCAGGACACTGTCCTCTTCATTTTTCAAAGAAGACACAAAACCAGACATAAATACAGATTATAATATTATTAAAATGAATGAGTTAAGTAGATTATATTGGGATGCAAATAATACATCGAATTTTGATTGTAGGTTTTCGCATTTAATTGGTCCTTTTTATGAAAAGTTGAATTCTTCAATTGCGACTGATCTCTTAACGTCTTTTCAGAATATATTTAAGACTGCGTGTAGCTCAATGTCGGCGACTTGATAACCAAGCATATTACGATGTACAGCCACCCTGGTGGAACAAAAATTGTGCCATTGCAAAGTATAACAAATACAAATATTTAAGAAATTTCAGAATAAATAATGACTCGAGTAGCTTGACGCGTTTTCATATGGCAAAAAAGGAATTCAAAAATATCTGTAGGGATTCAAAATTATCGTTTGCAAGGGAAAAACGCATAAGTCTTGTAAGTTCAAGTGAAAATCCTAAAGATTTTTGGAGGTTGATAAAGTTGTCTAAAAATAGATCATCCAGTAACGTAACCGAAAATATAACAAATAATCAATGGCATAATCATTTTGAAAATCTATTAGGCCAAGAGAACGAATCGTCTGATGAATATGATATCCCTCGATATTCCTTTGATAACGATTGTTTAAATGCTGATGTTACAGAAAGGGAGATAATCCGTGCTTTATCTAATTTGAATGGAAATACGGCTCCGGGACCTGATGGTGTTAGTTCTAATATGTTGAAAGACACTGCAAATTCAATTACACCCTACCTACTACAGCTATTCAATGAGGTATTTTCTACGGGTAATGTCCCTAGTCAGTGGGCAGAAAGCATTAGTGTACCAATCCATAAAAAGGATCAAGATCAGACCCAAACAATTACCGGGGAATTTCTCTAATAAACACGATTAGTAAAACTTTTATGAGTGTTTTAAATAACCGCCTCTATCAATTTTGTGAAGAAAATAATATTCTCGACGAGGCACAGGCAGGGTTTAGACGTAATAACTCAACGATAGATCATATTTTTACTTTGTCTGCAGCAATACAGAAATACTTGTCCAAACCGGGAGGAAGATTCTATTGTATATTTATCGACTTTTCAAAGGCATGTGACTCCATACAACATGAAATCTTATGGTATTCAATGATGAATAAGAGTATCAATGGGCGTTTCCTAACTGTTTTCCAATCGTTATATGCCAATTTAAAATCATGTATTCGATTACAAGATGGTCTTAGTGACTATTTTCAGTGTACGGTTGGAACCCGACAAGGTTGTGTGTCAAGTTCGCTTCTTTTTTTTATAATGATCAACGATCTGGTGGAAAATTTGAAAAATGCCTTTCAAAATGGCATATTCATTTCAAAAAATATTTGTGACTTACTTGCACTTTTGTACGCAGATGATGTTGCGAGTATGAGCGACAGTGGTATTCAACTACAAAGACAAATTAACTGTATCTCTGATTTTTGCGACAAGATAAAAATGCAAATTAATTTAGTAAAAAAACTAAAGTAGTCGTTTTTCGAAATGAGGTCCTCTAAGAAATTATTAAAAAATGGTATTATAAAGAAAAGCCAATTGAAACAGTCTCTTTTTACAAATATTTAGGTATTTATATGACACCAAAACTTTCATGGTCCAAAACACACGAGTGCTCAGTTAAACAAGCTAATAAAGCTATTGCGTGTATTTTCAAATATCAAACGTCCTTCGGTTATTTTAGACCAAAGGAAATGTTTAAACTTTTTGACAGCATTGTAAAACCAATCCTGTGTTACGCCTCACCAATAGGGGGTTATCAATACTATGAAAAAATAGAGTCTGTTCATGTGAATTTTTGTAAAAGCTACTGTGCTCTTCCACAGCAAACGGCAAACGTTTTTGTTTATGGAGAGTGTGGACGTTTACCTCTTTGTACCTTCTACATGACTCAATGTGTGAAATATTGGATAAATTTACTACGAATGGAATGAACTCGCTATCAATCCATTGTTATCAAATGTTAAAATTACTCGATGAAGCGGGTAGGAAAACATGGGCTAGCAATTTAAAACACCTTTTATTTTCTTTTGGTTTCGGCTATGTGTGGACAGCGCAGGATGTAGGCGATATTGATCGATTTATAGTAACTTTTAAGCGTCGAGTCACCGATATCTATACGCAAAAATGGCAAGAATCTCTTAACAATAACAGTAAAGCAGAAACCTACAGAAGCTTCAAATCTTTACTAAATCCAGAAAAATATCTTTCGATTGAAATTCCATTTCGTTTTAAACGAGCACTTACACGATTCAGGACATCAAGTCATGATATTATGATCAAGAAAGGGCGTCATATAGGCTTAGATCGCCAGTTTAGACTATGCAACTTCTGTCTTTCAAAAAACATACGAAGCATAGAAACCGAATTTCACGTTTTGGCTGAATGTAAGGCATATGACACCCTAAGAAGAAATATTCTAGGTGATTTATTACCTATAGATAGTTATGACAATATCCAAAACTGCATATATCTTATGTCCAGTTCTGACACAAACATTATTCTTAAAGTCGCAAAATTTATATTTCTAGCCTTGGAAGATCGGACTAAATTTAACAGTTATAATTCTTGACAAATGGTTCGGTAAAGATGGGATTTTGTTGTATTAATTGTCGAATTATACAGAAATATTTACGATATTGATTTAAACGTCTGTATTGTGTCTTACGTGTCTTTAGCAAGTAAATGAACGTACAATATAATTGTATAAAAAGCAAAATATGATCTTTAATAATTCATTATTCTATTGTAACTATGTATTTAATATGACGATCCTATTAACCCACATCTACTATCATATCATGTTTTATTTGCAGATCTGCACGGCACCACTTGAATATCTTCATATGCTTATAAATGTTTGTATATTTGGCCAGAGGCCTACAACTACATATTAAACTATTGTATTGTATTGGTGAAATGGCGATTTCGTATATAAGAATAATCACTCAAATTAAAAGATACTTTGGAAAAACTTGTCAATCAAACAATCATTTACCAAACAATATTGAGGGTGGTCTGATTATTACTAGTTGAAAATTATAATCAAAATTTCTCCAAAAATGACCCCTTGGCATAAAATGACGTCTTCGGATATCGCATTTATATTTGCATGCGTTCTTAATTCAAGTGTACATTTTTTCCCAAATAGTTATTCAAATTCTAGAAATACGTTTTCTTCGTAGATTAATTTGATGCATAATTTGCGATAGTTAGCATTTGAGTGTAGTTTTAGTAAGTTACCAAAATTGTCTGTATTAAATGTCCTCGTGCGTAAAATAACGTCGACGCATTATACTAGTAGTTAAATTTACTAGCATTTATCCAAAAGAAAACCAGATAGTTCTACCAAATGCACTTAATCTGAACTTACTGTATTGTGTCTTGTATAGGTACAAAAAGGCGAAGATATAAATAAATCGAAAATGCTTATAATTAAAAGATCGCTGGTCACGCCCTCTAACCTCCGATAATGTATTTTTACTGAGGGATCTAACTACAATACTTTGCATATAATATATGGGCAGAGAGATAAAACTTTAAGAAAAACGTAGGTTTGTAAGTATACCTCGTAACTACAGCTTAAAAGAACTTATCTACGGCTTTCAAGTCGCTAACCAATAAAAATGTTTTGGATGAATGCTACATGTTAATCGTTCACTTCAGGTTTGAATGGTTGACTGAGTGGTTGGTAAATCAATTTTTTGTGATCGAGAGGTCTTTGCGATCCGCCTGTTGTAATTGCTCCTAAAATCTTTGACTAATATTTTGAATTACATCATTTATGATAATTCATAAATTCATATAAGTTGCTACACTGAATTGCTTGACTTATTTAATTTCTACTTACATTAATATTTAATCCCTTTCGAGCTAGGGTCTTTGATATTAACTCAAAGAGACACGCAAAACGAACGATTGCTTTTGAAATTCTCGGATAATTCGGTATGATTATACTTTTTATATCGTGAATTAACAAGACAAAAAAACTATTCTCGCTGAATTTCGCAAAAAGTGCAGAAAACATAGTTTGTTATCAAATGTGCTTGAAGAGATGGGATAAACATCGATGTTATGTGTAACGTTAGGGGGCATTAGTAGCGTCCGTTATGTGTAACGTTAGGGGGCATTAGTAGCGTCCGTTATGTGTAACGTTAGGGGGCATTAGTAGCGTCCGTTATGTGTAACGTTAGGGGGCATTAGTAGCGTCCGTTATGTGTAACGTTAGGGGGCATTAGTAGCGTCCGTTATGTGTAACGTTAGGGGGCATTAGTAGCGTCCGTTACGTCTAATCGTCGTTACTACAACTTATTCAATCTGTAGTTACCTCGTTTAACCCATTACCAGATGGCAACATTTCACAAAGGTGCAAATCCAGAGAAGTTGCTTGCGACATGTTTTAGCTGATGAAGTTATGAAAATCTTTGGGTTTTGGGAGTTGATAGCCTGTCTCCCAGGCTGTCAGTTAGTGTGGGTTTGAAAGTAAGTGAGATAGATCAATCATGCAAGATAGCAGCTAGAGAAAAAATTTCAACAAAAATATAAGTATCCGTAAGACTGGGAGCGAGTCTAGGGGGTTGCAAAAATGTGGATAACAAACAATTTCCTCATTTTCTACAATGTTTTCCGAAGTTTTTTTTTTCTTTCATAGGGACGTCAAAAAGCGTCATTGTGTAGGAATAGATAAGCTGCAGTTACGATATTTAGGTCACCAAACAACCATTTTGATTCTTTGTTACATATTACTGGCCACACATTTGCAAAATAACTCAGTTTAATATCTGAGAGAGATCAGTTGGCGTGGTGTGTGATTCGTCGATTAACGGATCGCCTACCACACCAACTGACCTGTGACAATTTACGGCTATTTAACAAAAGGATTTGTTTGTTTGTTTGAATGGGGTTTTACGCCGCTTTCAACAATCTTTCAGTTATATCGCGGCGGCTGGAGCACCTAACAATGGAATCCTGGTATTTCTCACACCAGTACTACCATTACATCCCTTCCTAGCCTCCAGCTGCTATCTCACATAGGTCTACGATTATCGACCCATTGGTGAGAGACAAATAGTCGGAAAGGATGAGTGCCGCCGTCGGGGATCGAACCCGGGACCTCTAGATTGACTGTCCGACGCGCTACCAACTGCGCTATGACGGCGACTTTAACAAAAGGAATACAGTTCTTGTGCAACCAAATCGTCGTAAATACATCTTGATTAAGTTGTTGTTGCGGTATTTTATTACCAAATTAAGAAAACTTCTCAATATAAATGTCTGAATCCAAGTTCAAATCACAATTTCATTTCGGGTTTTTTCTTCTTTTTTTTATAACACATATCACGTGATCTCTTGGATATAAGTACACATCGGGTTACTTCTCATCTCAACTTGCCACGGACAATCAGTTAGTTGTAGCCGAAGACAATAATATGGCACATGTAAAGGGTGATATAAAAATTCGTTTAGAGACTTCTAAACATGCTTTAGTTTGCTTTGAATTATTGAAAAAAGGTAATAATTAGCGCAGTAATTTATTTTTTGTGATTCGCCGTCCCGTGTTTGGTAATCACGTGATCTCAAGTGACATGTGGTAGTCATATGACCATAGATAGGCAATATTTACAAATATGGCTCAGATCGCAAATGCATTTTTACAATAATCACGCCGCCCAGTGCTTTATAACATTCTAGACATTATGTTATTCTATAACACTAAGAGGGATCGTAGGCATCAAGCAAACGCGATTATTGTGGGATTTACAGCTTATACTCAAAAATCAAAAAGATGCCAATCGAAAGTAGAAGATTTTGAAAATTAGAATGTAAACATATCAACTTCAGGGTTCCACTTATTTACTAAACAATTATGCTTTATCATGTCGTTATTTACAAGTTTAAACCAATAATAACACATCAAACCTTAAACAAGTGGCATCTAGCTTTCAGCTTGGTCCTTTTTACTTAAGATTTTTGCGGTTCCAATGCCGAATAACGAATAAGGAAATCGCGCGACTACAGGGCGCCGAAGATAATTTGATACTATCTTCATCATATTATAGGAATTTTTAGGAAAAGGGCAAAACTACCATGCAAACAATAACGTTACAATAACGTTAACGTCTTGTCTTTTTCTTTTTTCTTTTTCTTTTCCTTTTGAATTTTACTCACAACGCTTTAAATATTCTTTTTTCCTAAGTCTAAACCGGTATTTCAAATCGATCACCTTGAAACAAGTTTCCGCGCATTTCCGCAAATTTCCACGTATACTCATAAACTTGAAGTGAAATCTACGTGAGTTTAGTATGATCGTTACAGAAGTGGTCGAGTTGAGGGTCAAATAATCATTGAGGTCATTGATTTCTTACTGTAGAAGCTGTTGTTTTCTGTTTTCAAGATTTTAAAAGGAGACCACGTATTACAGATGATCAAAGGGAGAATGTTATGCTTGAAAATCCTAATTTTGCTGTGCGTGACACGAGCTTATAACCCATTCCATTACGATAAAAATTCAGACCAGTCCAAATTCAAAGAAGTAGCAGACGACAATTGTAAGTTGATTAATTCTTTAAAATCCTGGTCTTTTTGGGCAGAAAACATTGTGGATAATGAAGAAATTGCTTGTTACAAGAAATTTCTTCATCTTCCACAATGTTTTCCAAAGCTTTCATAATAAGGGTCACTGTGTAGCAATGGGTTAAGACAATGCTAGTTTTTTATTTCTGTACATGAATTTATGTTTTTGTGCGTTATTCATGCACATATGTACCGAATAGGAATGCTGGTTTAGGTTTAAAGGAGGGAGGCTTACTCGGAAAGTAATAAATGAATTTGAACCGAATTCCACAGTTATGACCCTTTCAACGCATTCCAACTTCTCAGTACTTTCAGTCCTTTGATTGGTTTAGCCATTGTTGCCTTATGAAATATTCAATATCCATAGCCGTTCCATGGATTCGAAATCGGTACTTCTTGACAGCTCTAACCTTTGAACCACGGACACTGAGAGTGTATCTTTGCCTTACTCACCATTCGTGATCATAAACAAAGTTTTTACGGAATGGATAGAGCACATGGTACTAAGGGTTCAACGTTGTGCTCCAAACAAAAGGGATTTTCTGTGGATAAGACACGAAAAGTGTTTTGTCTAAAAATAAACCATTTCTTACACCTTTATACCTGTCATTCTCCAAATCTGGTACTGCGAATGTGCCCTCTTTCTATTACTACTTTTATTGCCTTCGAGACGATTTATAGCACACCCGGTAGCGCATCAGACTCCCAATAAGATTTGAATAACAATTTTAGACCTGACTAGTTAATAAGACTTGAACGATGTACAAAGTTTAAAAACAATATTGTCTGTAAAATATAGCATGAGTAGACCCTAATCAAACTCCTTGGTAATAAGACTTAAATAGTATACATCTATAAGAAACAATAATCCATGTTTAAAATAGCAAGATTAGACCCCGACCCGACTCCTACAGAGTAAGGCTTGGGTGGTGATCAAGGTTTAAAGACAATATTTTCAGTGTAAAACAGTAGGACTTGAAATGTGTACACACATAAAAAAACCCCACTAAAACTCAAATACTATAGCAAGAGTCGACCCAATCCGACTCGAACGGTGTACGTTTCATGAAAATAATAATAGTAATACATAATAAAGGATAGTTATATCCCGATCTGTACATGGATAATATGACTTCAACGGTGTACATACATAAGAACCAATAAAAAATTAAGATATGGCAAGAATAGGCCCAAATCAGGCTCCTAGATAATAAGACTTGAACGGTGTACAATATTTGAGGACAATATTTTCTGTATAGTACAGCATTATCCGACTCTTCGAGAATAGGACTTGAACGGTGTACAAAGTTTGAAGCCAATATTATCTGTATTATATAAAAGAGTGGACCCCGATCAGATGGTATAAATTCATTTGAGGCTCGTATAATACCAGCCTAGGACGGTGTACAATAAAACATAAATATTAAAGTAACATACATATTGTAGTAAGAGTAGACCCAAATCAGACTCATAGAAATTAAGAATTGAACGGTGTACAAAACTGTCTCTATTATATAGCAAAAGTATACGCAAATCGGCCTCCTACAGCATATGACTTGAACGTCGTACATATATTAGAAACAATAAAAACACGTATATTAAAGTAACTGTATGCGCCATTCAGAGGTTAATAAAGTACAAAGTTTAAAGACAATATTGTCTGTATGATATAGCATTGGTAGACCCTGGTTAGGGTGTTAAATGATAAGACTTGAACATGAATACTTATAAAATGTAGCAAAAGGATATCCCAATCCGGGTGTACTTTCTTTACAAACAACTAAGCATATTTATGTGAAGAAATAGCAGACACACATCAGACTCCTAAAGAATAAGACTTGGATGGTATACAAAGACTAAAGATAATGTTGCAAGTATGATATAGAATGAGTAGATCCTGGTCCGGCTGCTAGAGACAGAGACTTGGAACGTTGTACATAAATTTGAAACGATAATGCATGAAAAATACAGCAAGGGTAAACCTCGATCCGACTCCTAAAGAATAAGACTTGAACGGTGTACAAAGTTTAACGACAACATTGACTGTACATATAGCAAAGGTAGAGGCAAAAAAAGCTACTTGAGACTAAGACTTGATCGGTGTTCATTCGTTATAAACCATAAAACATGTATAATTCAAGAAGAGTAGACCCGAACAGGCTCATTGAGGGTTCTTTATCGGTGTACAATTATTCGAAACAATAACACATGTATAGTGTAGAAACAGCAGACCCATATCAGAGTGTGCAAAAGACAATTTTGCCTGCATACCGTAGCAAGAGGATTCCCCTATTCGACTCCAAGGTAATAAGATTTTATTGAGTGAGTGAGTGGGGTTTAATCCCACTTTTAACAGTACTTTAGTCATATAGCGGCGGATGGAGCACCTGAAAATGGATCCCTGGTATTTCTCACACTAGCAATACCACTACATCCTTTTCTAGCCTCCAGCTGCTATCCCATTTAGGTTTACGATTATCCACCCATTGGTGAGAGACAAATGTCGGAAAGGATATTTGCCGCCGCCGGGGGTCGAATCCGTGACATCTCATTATTGAAGATTAGGAGTCTGATGCGCTACCGACTGCGCTGTTACGGCGGCCAAAATAAGACGTGAACGATGAACATGACATACATAAGAAACACAAAACTTGTGTAATATAGTAAAAGTAGACTCTAATCTGGTTCCTATAGAATATGGCTTCAATGTTGTATAATCTTTAGAAACAATTAGACATGCATATTGAAGCAATAGTATACGTTAAACATAACATGTATAATGAGGAAAGAGTAAAACCAACCAGACTCCTAAAGTTTAGAACTTGAACGATGCTCATTCAATCGAAACAAAAATCATGTATAAATATAGCAAGAGTAGACATGATCGGACTCCAGGGAAATTTAGACTTGGACGGTATACAACCTTTAAAGACAAAACTGTCTGTATCCTGGAGAATAAGACTTGAACGGTGTACATTCTTCAGAAACAATTAAACATGTATAATGAAGCAAGAGTATTCGCCTTTCAGACTCCTTGAGATTATGACTAGAGCGATGTACAAAGTTTATATACAATATCACCTGTATGATAAAGCATGGGTAGACCTAGTTAACGTGTTAGATGATAAGACTTGAACGGTGTACATACATAAGAAACATTAATCTTGTATGATAAAGCTAGGGTGGACGCTAACCAGCCTTCTAAAAATAAAATTGATTGATTGAATGGGGTTTAACGCCGCTTTTAACAGTATTTCAGCCATATAGCGGCGGCTGGAGCACCTAACAATGGATTCCTGGTATTTTTCACACCAGTACTACCACTACATCCTTTCCTAGCCTCCAGCTGCTATCCCACTTAGGTTTACGATTATCAACCCATTGGTGAGAGACAATTGTCGGAAAGAATATTTACCGCTGCCGGTCTAAAAATAAGACTTGAACGGTGTACATAAGAACATAAATACTTGTATAATATAGCAAGAGTATACGCCAATCAGGCTCCTTGTCAATAGGACTTGAACGATGTACACTCTTTCGAAACAATAAAACATGGATAGTGAAGCTATAGTAGACCCCTTTGACTCCCAGAGATTAAGACTTGAACAGTATACAAAGTTAAAAAAAAAAAAAAAAAAAAAAACCTGTCGGTATAATGTAGCAAGAGTATACGAAGCTTCTGGAGATTAAGGTTTGAACGGTGTGCAGAGTTTTAAGACCAAGCTGTCGCTATAATATAGCAATGTTTTACTCCAAACAGGTTCTTAGAGAATGAGACTTGAACGCTGAAAATCTTTAGAAATAATTCAACATGTTTATTGAAGCAAGAGAATACGCCAATCAGACTCCTACAGATTAAAATTTCAATGGTGGTCAATAGTTTAAAACTAATTTTGCCTGTATGATGCAGTATGGAATATTAACCCGGGACATGGTGTGAGATAAAAGAAAACTTTAACGGTGTACATACTCAAAAAATCATACAAACTTGTTTAATGAAGCAAAAGAAGACCCCGATTCGCCTCTTACATATTAAGACTTAACAGTGTAAGTACATAAGAAGCAATAAAACACGTATAATGTAGCAAGAGAAGACATCGGGTCGACTCCAAGATAATAAGACTTGAACAGTGTACATACTTGATAAAAAATAATTTATAATGTATTGCATGTATAATGATGCGTGAGAATACCTGGGCAATAAGACTTGAACGATGTACATACATCAGAAACAACAATATGTGTATAAATAAAGCAAGATAAGACCCCGATCCAACTCCAAAATGAATATAGTTGAGATCGAATCTAGGACAATAGCCCCTTCGGACAATATCCCCTTCTATGTTCTTTGACAAGGCGGACAGCATCCCTTCCTAAATTCGACAGGGCTTACATTATCCCCTTCGTCAATCTGACAGGGCGGACAAAATCCCCTTCCTTATATTAACAGGGCGGATATTATCCCCTCGACTAGCGGACATTATCCCCTTCGTATGGTTGTATACTAAATTTCTTCGGACCTAAGCAACGAAACGGACAAAAACCCTTGCATTCATATGATTAACATTAATTTTACTTATTTATTGTCGTTCTTTTAGACAAGAAATTAGTTTTGAACTCCAACATTGGCCGCCATTTTGATAACCTTTTTTGTTGGTTCGGTGACTTAAACATCGTAACTGCATCTTATTTAAGCTGTAGTCACGAGGTTTAAGTCGCCAACAAACTATTCTACATTTGTTAAATGCTACTGGCCATAAATTTTGCAAAATAACGCACTCTAAAACTGGAAGCGGGACTCCCTGTCGGAGTTAATGGACGGAGCTAAGTAGTCATTGGGCGGGGCCAGCGATTGGTCTATTCGAACAAGTGATTAGTTCCAAAGACTGTTTTGAGGTCTTAGCCGTGCAGAAAGTTATGACAGGAAAGAAAATGGAATTACACAAAATGCCGCCAATAACTTAGTATGCCGTTATCTTCCGATTGGTAGCATTTTACAAATACTGACAATCTTCGGAGAATATGACGTGCGCAGACAACGCTTGGTATGCATATCATTCGTCACAACTCGGCTGATTCCGTACCTGCTTCTGAATAGATCGAAGACTTCGGAGATCGCCCGAGGATTGCCGAATGCTATGCATATATGTTAACTCCGCCCAGCACGTGAAAATGGACTCCATTTTAAAGGTATTTCTGTGACACCAAATTCATATTGAAATTATTCATGTACCTATGTCACATTGCAATATCTTTAAATTAAATCCAGTCTAGTCAGAGTTTTCCAAGTTGTAGATAATTTCAGCATATGAAACTACAAAATTTGAGTTTTTTAAAGGATTTTTAGTAAACACTTCACGTTCTACCGTTGCTGCTATTGTCCCGCTCCGAGACCAATCTAATCAGGCAACTTGCAAAAAGTCAAATTCACTTGCGATTTTTGTATTAGTTATTATACGGGTTTACCTATAGAAAATAAAATCATATATTATTTAATGAGTTATTCTGAATTGGGGTCAAAAAGGCCCAGTGACAAAAAGGCCCAGTGTACAAAAAGGCCCAGTGTCAAAAAGGCCCTTTCCAAAAAAGCCCACTTTCAAAACTTACCAGAAAGGCCCTGTCCAAAAGACCAACATAAACATGTAAGAGAATAGCAAGTCAATATGAATATACATCTATTTAACTCAACTGTTAGATGAAATATATATCAAGAAGTTATTATCTTACATCTTATCCTACCACTCTTGAGGATGATATTCTATCTATCTATCTATTTATACTGCCTAACTCCCCTTCGGGTATTACTGGCTGGTGATACACTCACAATCCAGATGTTTTCATATCCCTGAAAGAGAGGCAGTGGCAGAATCCCACTGCCTGCTACCCACTTTTACAGCTGAGTAGACTGGGGCTGGCTATTAAGTGTCTTGCCCGTGAACACAACCCGGTGACGCTGGGGCTCGAACCCGTGACCTTCAGATCACAAGTCAAGCTCCTATACCACTCGACCATCGAGGCAGTCATATTTTATGGACTTGCTTAAATGATCCTTCTTAGACAACAGTGATATACATGTATACTGTACAGCGTAGAAAAAAAAATAAAATAGCATTTTTTAACAACACCTTGGCTTCCAGAAAATCTCTATAATGACAGAAAACCATTTTGGAAAAAGTGGAAACTGCTTTTCAGAAGCAACCATACTTTATCGATACATTTATTAAACTTGGTTCTTTATGCCAACAGCTTTCAATACAGGTAATAAACATAAAAGTGTCATTCTCTAATTGATACTGAAAAGTGTTTTATTCTACGCTGATCAATTAAATCAGTTTAAAAATTAAACAAAAGAAATACATATTGTCACAGTCAAATTAATATCAAATGCTTAAGATAGGTTAATGAGTCTCTTTGGTCAAATTTAATAGTGGGTCTTACTGGTCTGGGCTTTTTTGTACCAGGCCTTTCTGACACTGGGCCTTTTTGACCCGACACCGTTATTCTTCCATTGTGAAAAAACTTTCTAAGAAAAACTTAGTTGATCTAATATGACAACACAACTTCAGACTAGTCCACATTAAAAGAGGTTGGTTACAGCTGCTGTTCCAGTGCTTTCAACCCTTGATTTTAATGCAATTATGAAAGGGAATTTCATCCAGCATGACAAAGGTTAAATATATGGCAAGAGCGCTTGATGAATACAACACCTTGAAAAGTTACTTTTCTGATTGAGTTCGATATTTAGATCTCACAGAAGCACCCATTTACGTATGCATTCTTTTCACTAGCCACAGATGCTGACTTTTTAGAATATTTGACTTGGTGGTGGATTGCAAACTTATTTACTCTAAGGCTCAGATTCTATTTTTTTGTTTTTGGACTTCAAACTTATTTATTTCGTTATGCAGACAATAAAATATGATAAAAGTTACACAAAACATAAAGCTCGAAAGCTAACACTAAAATACGGGATATTGTTGCTGGTATCTTGCGGGAATTGATAAAGTGATCACAGACCTTTGTTTATGGTTTCAGGTCATAAATGATGACAAATTTTTTCATCCTTTTAAAACGTTTAGAAATGTTAATTGACTTTTTTGTATTTGATAATTGGTGAGTTAACAATAGACTACAGTATACTGGAATTTTCCCGTATTCTGATCCCAGGGGGAAAATGTCATATCTAGACTTCCTGTCTAGGAAAAATGTCATCAAAACAAGGAGTTGGTTTAAAAAGCTGATCAACTCACTGCTGACCAGCTTACTGCTGAACAATTAGGTATGAAAAGCTGACCAGTATTTTGCTGACCACTTATATCACCACTTATTTAAGCTCCTTAGCCCACAATTAATCCTGCTTAAAAGGGAAATTGGAGAAAATGTTCAAAAGAAATAGAGAATAGATGGTTGGTGTCTTGATATGGAAAAGTTATTGGGCAAGGCGTAGGAATTTATCTGGTGAGCCGAAGGCAAACCGGATATATTCCGAAGCCGAGCCCAATGAACTTTTCCTTATCAAGACACCAACCATCTATTATGTTTATCCTGTTACCATCTTTAAAAATGAATTCGACTGGAAAATGTCCATGATAAGTAAATGTAAGTTAACCCTTCCCGCCAAACATGGTGTTTTGACCCTGCTGAGGTGAGGGCATCGGGGTCGACATTTGAAAAGCTCGCACAATTTAATTTAGATTAGACATAATAAGAACAAATTAACAAGAACATCTGTAACTTAAGCTTTAAACAACAAAGACATACCTTCATCATCGAATATGATTTGCCTAGATTTGTTGATCTTATCGATCACTCAACTAACGTGTCAAAGATTTTCTGACGATTCTTTGTTAAGCAGCAAAAACCAAACCCAAAGTCATTGCCACCATGATAGAAAATCACAGGATGGACAAAGCTTGAGATTAGTTGCCTAGCCGCGACTTCTAAAAGTATCCTCACTCAAATAATATTAATCATTCAATGCTTAATCCTCTAAATCCTTTTATGTTTTAAAATCCTGCTTTCTGAAGTCACATGTATGCTTCCATGAAATAAACAATGCCTGCGTCATTTATTGCGTCATCTCTACGTCACCGATGTATAATTCGATTGATGAAAGTTGAGAGTCGAGTATAATGTTTTTATTTGGACATAACTTTTAGCCGAAGATTTAAACATTTATTGCTTAAAAGTGAGCTTTAGAAAGCACCCCTACTACTGCAAAAATAGTTCCGGTCGGTCACGTGATCAAGTGACATGATAAAGCTTATCACATGACCATGTGACCTGATATCAACAAGTTTATAATTGCAATACTTGAAAATAGAGTATTTTCATTGGCCCAAATCGTATCACGTGATCAAATCAATTGCACTTTATACCTCGATAAAAGGCAGAACTATTTTCGACAAAAATAGAAACAAACAAGGTCAGGGATTTCCGATATTAGGAATTCACTTCCAAGAAATACCAAACTTGTTTTGTTACTATTTATAGTCATCACCTTTTGAATTTCGGTTTCCTCAAATTCCTTTATACTTCCATGGATTTTCAATAAATAGATAAACAAATAGTGTCCTTATAACAATTATAATGTTCGTTTTAAACATGAAGATTTCGAAAAACCCCCCTTTATTAGCCGTAAATCCGAGATGTCGAATCGGCTTCGCCACATCAGCATGCATCGTGTCGATGTGGTAGGTTTATATTTCTTGTCTATTACAAAGCATCTATTAATAATTCTAACTGTTATCGACCCAGATTTCATAATTTACAGAGTTTAAAGTTAGTATTTGCTCATAATAATTCCAAATAAATCCAACGAACGTTCAAATTTCCATTTCAAAAAACCCAAGCGACAAAATAAAATGTCCGCCGTTACAATGACTCGAGCCATAAACTGTGTTAATGTATCCATACGCCTGTCAAAGAAAAGTAACTCCGCCCACAGTTCGTTTATTTGTTTTTATTTTCATCTCTCTATCCGTTTCGGATTTGAAAATAGACGTATTGCAATTATATGGGCCGAGTGTATTTTTCACTGTGTTTATTGGAGTATAAAGTGCAATTGCCTTAGCACAAGGCTTAAACATAACGCCCTACGGGCGTTATTTGCCATGTGCTAAGGCAATTGCACTTTATACTCCAATAAACGCAGTGAAAAATACACTCATGCCTATAATCATACCCCCCTTTATGAGGCAGTATTTATAGCGGGTGACAGGATAAAATATGATATTCTTCACTTTACCATTACTTATATTGCAGGGTTCTCCCCAGGCCTTGATGGCGTATCGGCCCCGATACGCCTTCATAAATTAAGAGAGTTTGCCGATACGCCTTCAGATCGCCGATACGCGTAAATTTGGTCACCGATACAGCTTAATTTCTAGCTGAAGAAAGGGTAAAGCCAGCCACTAAAATTGGTTGCAGAAGCGTGGACACGACAGGCTCTTTATCTATAGTGTTGTTTACAGTATATTACGTAACACCTTTATTGATAAGACCCTTACACTCTTACTAATTGGTGATTATTGATTTTTTTCTCGCGTCTACCACTGGTACCGCGCCATCAGTCACCAAGGATGATGGGTACCAATATGTAAACAATGAATTCAAAATGGCGACCCAGTTTCGGAAAATTGTCACTTCGGCTGAGATTTGCCGAGGTAAAATATGTGGTTATTTGATGTGACAACGATCAAACTAAAGCCACAGTGGTTTGAAATATAATTTTTGGAAGGAAAGATTAATTTGGTCAGTTTATTTTATACACTGATCGCTGAAACATGCCATTTTCGCGATCTTTTTCTTTACGAGAATTTGCCGAAATAATTAAGACAGATTGGTATATAAGCCATCCTAGTTATACTTAGCGCTTGTTTTCAACCCACTTTAATAATTACATACATGTATCTTTCTGATTAAGTCTGATTTTATCCAACATGGAGGGTATTATCTCACACATTCGTACCCTGGTTTGTTCAACCCCTTTGTAAAAAAAAAAAAAAAAATGTTTTTAAATTTTGATTAAAAGTATTATTATAAATTTAGTAATCATGTAATAATATCTCTCCCTCTCATAATTTTTGCTTAAAAAGAAATAATACCCCATAAAAATCAAAGTGCTGAAAGCACTTCAAGAAATGAATGCCTAGACCAATTAGGTTTCTTTTTATCAAAAGTAATGGTTTTATAAGTATTTAGAATCAGGAAAAGATAATTCACTCTATAAGATTCTGAAAACAAAAAACTTTTGAAAATCAAAGTGCTGAAATCACTTGAAGAAGAGAAGAGTAAGGACACTTGGTTTATGAATTTGATCAAGTTTCATTTTATAATTTAAGAATAAGCTAAGATTGGACACTGCTGATATATACTACATTTTTGATTAACTTATTGAAATAAAAGAGCTGAAAGTACTGTTAGAAGAATAGTTATAGTGTCAGACAGTCAAAGGATTCTGAATGGGCAAATAATGAACCTTTCAAATTTGACACAGAGAATCTGATTGAGCTCTTTAAGATGCAAAATTTGAAGATGAAACCAGGTATTTCACACAGGAATCTTATAAATACATTTTTGAAAATACTGAAAATAATATCTATATTTTTCTGAAGAAGGGCATTTTTTCAATCCAACACTCCATGCTTTTTTTAAAGAGTCCTCAAGGATAGGATTTTTGGACAGACTTGTTAAAATGGCCAAATATGAAAAGATATTCCTATCTAACAGACAAGCAGCTGACACCTTTTTTTACTCATTCCTTTGAGACTTTGTGATTTATTCTTTCATTTGACCAATTGATACCTTTATTTTTATTTGACTTGCTGTATTTTTATGGCTTTTGGATATCATCACATTTTCTTTCCTTTTCACATCCCTTTTTAATGGGACAATTTAGTGCCCTTTCTAACAAATAGGATAGAGAGGCAAAATAAGCTGAGTAATGTCATAATTGATTGGTATCAAAATCAGCCTCAGAGTAGAGAAATAAAGCTATAATAATTAAAAGGTTGAAGCATATTATTCAAGAATAAAACTCAATAAAAATCAAGATAAAAAGCACTTTTATTGACCTTTATTATGTATAGTCATACCATAAGATAACTGACAACATGCAGCGCATTTGCCACTACGCCTTCAAAAAAATCTGGGGAGAACCCTGTATTGTATTTATTATTTTTATGCCTCCGCATTGATAGATCGGGGGCATATTGTTTTACTGGTGTCCGTCTATCTGCCTGTCTGTCTGTTTGTCTGTCTGTCTGCGAAACTTAACCTGCCATCTAAACATTGTCCTATAACTTCAACCCTGATTAAGTTACAGTGCTAATATTTGGTATGTAGATAGGTCTCAACAAGGCGCATCTAGGGAAGGTCATTTCATTAAGGTCAAGGTCAAATTTTATCCCTTTTCCCTAAAACGTTACTCAAAAACATAACCTGCTAACTAAACATTTCCTATTACTTAATCATCCCCGGCGGCGGCAAATATTCTTTCCGACAAGTGTCTCTCACCAATGGGTGGATAATCGTAAACCTAAGTGAGATAGCAGCTGGAGGCTAGGAAAGGATGTAGTGGTAGTACTGGTGTGAGAAATACCAGGAATCCATTGTTAGGTGCTCCAGCCGCCGCGATATGACTGAAATACTGTTAAAAGCGGCGTTAAACCCCATTCAATCAATCAACCTATTACTTAATCCCTAATTAAGTTCCAATGCTAATATTTGATATGTAGATAGGTCTCAACAAACTGGGGAAGGTCATTTCATCAAGGTCAAGGTCAACATTTTAACCCTTTTTCCCTTAAACAAAGAAAAAAAAGAGAATAAAAATCACCTGTTTCTAAAGAATTCCTGTTTCGGGGCATGGTGTTTCACAAATACATCTTGTTTTTATTATATTTAAATGTTAAGATTTATGATTCATAAATGGAAATGGTATTAAATTCAAAAATAACAAATTAAAAGAATATAGAAATATTTATTAAAAAAATACTATGAACATGTTGAAGGATTTATAGCTGCTGATCAGTTTCTTGACCAAGAAAAAATTATTTACTACTTCAATCATGGTAGCCAATTAAGTTGATTAGACACTTCCTCATTTGATTATCAATTTGTTGTCATCCTTATTACATGTATGTACTTACAAAACATCTTTTAATACACATGCATTGCATTTATTTATGTTTTCATTTTTATGAATCATGGGTGTCATGGGTTCGATCCCCGGCGGCGGCAAATATTCTTTCCGACAATTGTCTCTCACCAATGGGTGGATAATCGTAAACCTAAGTGGGATAGCAGCTGGAGGCTAGGAAAGGATGTAGTGGTAGTACTGGTGTGAGAAATACCAGGAATCCATTGTTAGGTGCTCCAGCCGCCGCGATATGACTGAAATACTGTTAAAAGCGGCGTTAAATCCCATTCAATCAATTTCATTTTTATGCCCTTGCATCGATAAGATCGGGGGCATATTGTTTTACCAGTGTCTGTCCGTCCGTCTGTCTGTCTGCAAACTTAACCTGCAAACCAAACATTTTCCTATAACTTCAACCCTTTATTAAGTTAACAATACTAATATTTTGTATGTAGATAGGTCTCAACAAGGCAAACTTGGGAAGGTCATTTCATCAAGGTCAAGGTCAAAATTCTAGCCCTTTTCCCTAAAACATTACTAAAAAACTTAACCTGCCAACTAAACATTTTCCTATAACTTCTTCCCTGATAAAGTTACAATGCTGATATTTGGTATGTAGATAGGTCTCAACAAGGTGCAACTTGGGAACATCATTTCATCAAGGGCAAGGTAAATTTTTTAACCCTTTTCCCTAAAACAATGATAAAAAAACAACAATAAAAATCGCCCATTTCTAAAGAATTCCTGTTTCAGGGGCATGTTGTTTCACAAACACATCTTGTTTCTTATAATTATTTTTGAGTCACTGAAGCTGAAAGCTTCGGAAGCGACTCATTGGTATTGCATGATCTTTCTAAAACAAAGTCCTGAACCAATTTCCTCCCCTGACTGCCTATGTTATAACTCTGCCATTGTATCTTGATTAGACGAATGAGAACAATTAAGATACAGGTAGAGGATTGATTTTTAGCTCTACTGGCCGAAGGCCACTAGAGCTATAGCGATGGCTTTTTCCTGTCCCGGGTCCGTGTGTCGTCCGTTAAACTTTTCCTTGTTTACACGATAGAGTCCACAGTTTTCATCGGATTCCCTTCAAACTTTCACAGGATGATTGTACCATCATAAGGATCGTTCCTGTTGAATTTGGGTCAGATCCGTCAAGAAACAAGGGAAAAGGGGCCTAACTGAAACTTAATTAAAAAATCCTCATTTACGCGATAGAGTCCACAGTTTTCATCGGATTCTCTTCAAACTTTCACAGAATGATTGTACCATCATAAGGAATGTTCCTTTCGAAAATGGGTATGATCGGTCAAGAAACACTGGAAAAGGGGCCTTATGAAAATTTGATTAAAATTCCATTAAAAATGCTCGTTTACGCGATAGAGTCCACAGTTTTCATTGGATTCTCTTCACACTTTCTCAGAATGATTGTACAATCATAAGGATCATTCCTTTCAAAAATGGGTATGATAAGTCAAGAAACACAGGAAAAGGGGCCTAATTAAAACTTAATTAAAAAATCCTCGTTTATGCGATAGAGTCCACAGTTTTCATCAGATTCTCTTTAAACTTCCACAGAATGATTGTACCATCATAAGGATCCTTCCTTTCGAAATTTGGTATGATCTGTCAAGAAACACGGGAAAAGGGGCCTTATGAAAATTTAATTAAAAATTCCATAAAAAATCCTCATTTACGCGATAGAGTCCACAGTTTTCATCCGATTTCAAACTTTCACAGAATGATTGTACCATCCTAAGGATTGTTCCTTTTGAAAATTGGTATTATCCGTCAAGAAACACTGGAAAAGGGGCCTAATTAAAACTTAATTAGAAAATCCTCGTTTACGCGATAGAGTCCACAGTTTTCGTTGGATTCTCTTTAAACTTTCACAGAATGATTGTACCATCAATCCTAAAGTCAGATATGATTCCTCAAGAAACATAGGAAAAGGGGCCTTATTAAAATTTAATCTTTGTTTACACTCTAGAGTCCACAGTTTTCATCTGATTGACTTCAAACTTTCACAGAATGATTGTACCATCATAAGAATTGTTCCTTTCAAAATTTGGAATGATCAGTCAAGGACCACGGGAAAAAGGGGGCCGATAAAAACTGGATTGAAAAAGTCCTCGTAAACACAATAGAGTCCATAGTTTTCAACAAATTCTCTTCAAGCATTCCCAGAATGATTATTACATTAGATGGATTGTTCCTTTGGGAAAAGGGGCCTTTTGAGAATTTTATCTATAATCCTTGTAATCAAGTCCAGAGCTTTCATTGGATTTTATTCAAAACATCACAGAATCATTGTACAATAATCACGATTGTTGATGCTGACATGAGATCTGATCCTTCAAGTATCACAGGAAAAGGAGCCTTATGAAAATTTTATTTTTAAAAATTTTACACCAAGATAAAGTCTGCAGTTTTCATCAGATTCTGTTCAAACTTTCACAGAATGTTTGTACAATCATAAGGATTGTTTCTTTCCAAATTGGGCCTGATCTGTCTAGTATCATAGGAAAAGGGGCTGTATAAAAAAATTATTACCAAATCCTCATAAACACAACAATGTCCTCAGTCTTTATCAGAATCTCTTCAAACTCTAATAGAATGATTGTACTATCATTTGGATTGTTTTTTTGTAAATTAGGTCTGATTGGTTAAGTGACACAAGAAAAGGGACCTTATAAAAATTTTATTACAAAACATCATTATTACAATAAAGTCCTTAGTCTTTATCATTTTCTTCAAACTATCATTAGGATTGTTCCTTTGTACATTGGGTTTGATTTGTTAAGTTTCACGGAAAAAAGGGCCTCATGAAAATTTTGTTACAAAAATTCTTGACACAATTCAGTCCACTGTTTTCATTGATTCTCTTTAACTTTTAAAGAATGATTGTATCTTCATTAGAATTGTTCCTTTAGAAATTTGGTTTGTTCTGTAAAGTATCATGAGAAAAGGGGCCCTCTGAAGATTTCACTATAAACTCATTAACACAATAAATTCCACAGATTACACAGATTGATTGTACCGTCATTCCAATTGCTGATTTTGACAGTGGATCTGATTATAACAAGTGTCACATAAAAACGGGGCCTTATGAAAAACTTTCTTAAATATTCTGGTTAACACAATGATGTCTCTTGTTTTCACCGGATTCACTTCAAAATTTCACAGAATGATTGTACAATCACTTAAATGGTTCTTTTCAGAACTGGGTACAATCCATCAAGTTTCATGTAAAAAAGGGGCCATATGATTTTTATTTTTTTTTAATATTCTAGTAATTCAGTATTCTGAATTCCCAATATTTCATCGGATTCACTTTTAACTTTCAATAAAACCAACAGTGAAATATCACGGGAAAAGGGGCCTTATGAGAACTTGATTTTAATATCTTTGTTAACACAATAAAGTCAACAGTTTTATTGGATTCTCTTCAAAAATGCATGGAATAATTGTGGCATTCGAAACACAGGAAAAGGGGCCTTACAGATTATCATTCAAAACATTCTTGTGTATGTGATGAAGATCACTATCATTAT
Organism: Fragum fragum; assembly: GCA_946902895.1. Lineage (NCBI taxonomy): Eukaryota > Metazoa > Mollusca > Bivalvia > Cardiida > Cardiidae > Fragum > Fragum fragum. The sequence goes on from OX336381.1 coordinate 38,537,305, forward strand.
CAATTTTTCTTTTAAATTTCACAGGACCATTGTCGGGTTGTAAGGAAAGTTCCTTTTGGAATGAAATTGATTCATCAGAAAACACAGGAAAAGGGGCCTTATTGATTTTCATTCTAAACAATCCTGTTTATGTGATAAAGTCCACAATTCTTGTCAGATTCTGATGAAATATTCACAGAATGATTATAGGGTCATAAGGTAACTTTCTTTTGGAAATGGAGTGGATCCGGCATGAAACATGGGAAAAGGGACCTTGAGGATTGTTGCTTAAAATGATAAAGGGGATAAAGCCCTTTTTTTAGCTCACCTGAGCACGTAGTGCTCAAGTGAGCTATTGTGATCGCCTTTCGTCCGGCGTCCGTCCGTCGTCCGTCGTGCGTCGTGCGTCGTGCGTCGTGCGTCGTCCGTCAACAATTTCTTTAAACGACAACTCCTCCCAAACCACTGGGCCAATTTGAACCAAATTTGGCAGAAATGTTCCTTAGATGGTCCCCTTCAAAAATAGCTAAAAGAATTGAAATCCGTTGAAAACTCTGGTTGCCATGGCAACAAAAGTGAAATTTTAAAATAATCTTTAAAAATCTTCTTCTCCTGACCCAGAAGGCGTAGAGCCTTGATATTTTGCATGAAGCATCAGTATATTGACCTCTTTCAAAATAGCTAAAATCATGATCCTCAGGTCCCCAGGGGCGGAGCCCCAGGGGGGTGGGGTTTATATAGAAATAAAGAACGATTTTTTAAATGACATCTCCTCCCAAACCATTGGGCCAATTTGAACCAAATTTGGCAGAAATGTTCCTTAGGTGGTCCCCTTCAAAAATAGCTAAAAGAATTGAAATCCGTTAAAAACTCTTGTTGCCATGGCAACAAAAGTGAAATTTTAAAATAATCTTTAAAAATCTTCTCCTCCTGACCCAGAAGGCGTAGAGCCTTGATATTTTGCATGAAGCATCAGTATATTGACCTCTTTCAAAATAGCTAAAATCATGATCCTCGGGTCCCCAGGGGCGGAGCCCCAGGGGGGTGGGGTTTATCTAGAAATAAAGAACGATTTTTTAAATGACATCTCCTCCCAAACCACTGGGCCAATTTGAACCAAATTTGGCAGAAATGTTCCTTAGGTGGTCCCCTTCAAAAATAGCTAAAAGAATTGAAATCCATTAAAAACTCTGGTTGCCATGGCAACAAAAGTAAAATTTAAGATAATCTTTAAAAATCTTCTCCTCCTGACCCAGAAGACGTAGAGCCTTGATATTTTGCATGAAGCATCAGTATATTGACCTCTTTCAAAATAGCTAAAATCAGGATCTTCGGGTCCCCAGGGGCAGAGCCCTGGGGGGGGGGTTATAGGCAAGAAGCATCAGTTCACAAACTTCTTTCTTATTTCTTAAATTATAACCCATGGAAAAAGTTTTTTCCTTCTTTCAAATCAGCACTAAAGCCTTGGAATTTGTAATTTAGACTTGGATCCCCAAGTTCATAGTGTTTATATGTAATTGTGGCCCACTTGTTTCATAATCCTAACCTTAACATGAAAATAGACTGTTGAAAGAAAAAGAGCCTTTATCTCAGGTGAGCGCCCCAGGGCCAACGGCCCTCTTGTTTCTTTATGCATTCTTCTTTGAGCAATTAGCTTCCTTAAATATCAGATTTCTTTAACGGAAAACTTGATAACCAGTAGAGCGTCTCAGACCCTCATTGGCCTCTTGTTGTATATTTAACGGTTTTGAAGCACAACAATTGTAAACTTTGCCATTTTTTAAGTCTTAAATGCAAACTACCTACAGCGCAGAAAAAGCCACAGTACGTACTAAAATAGAGATTGACAGTTCTTATGAGATGACCATACTTCCATATGTTTAATTGCATAACGTCATAATCGTCTTGCGATTTCAAATAAGATAGATGTTAAAATTCATTTTAAGTCAAAATTGAATGTGTAAATCATTTCTGTTCATCATTTTGAAGAGGTAAAATAAACCAACCGCGGGACATCCCAGGACACCATGTCTATGTCAAACCGGCCCGAAGTCAAACGACCTGAGGTCAAACAAGCCTGTAATTTTGTTGGAATAACCCTAGAGTGATTTTGCTTGTCAAAACGGCTCAAAAGGAAATTTTCAAAAAGTAGATCTTGAAAAATTATCCAAATATAAACTTTTATGAAGAATTTCTGATTTTGGACCAAGTGTAAATACAAGTTTGGGCCGGTTTGATTTTAGGTCGTTTTGACTGTAAACCTGGACACACTTAGATGCCTGGCATATGTAATAATATTGTTATATATTTAGTTATATGTTCATTCTGGCTTTTTTTTCATTTTTTATTTGAATTGAGAATAATTATTAGTTAATCCTACCTTCCTGTTTACAAATGAGTAGGACATTCACGTGTCATAAAATATAAAAAAAATGTCCAAGGTTGATGTTATCAATCTTAACAATTCATTTACCCCTGGGCTCATAGAGTTATCATGACCATTGTAAGCTATCGAGGGAGTCCCGTGGTAACGAATAAGTGTGAGAAATTTAGATGGCCAGTTTGACTTCATTTTTCCGTAAGTAAAATAGAAAGAATCTCAAGGTACTGAAGGCGCTGTCTCTGGGTGAGAAAGAAATCGAAATTTACTGACGAAAGTTGTAAGCATTATTAAAGCTTCAAAGGAATTACTTTGGGGCTGAATGCTATTGATTGCACAGAATAGGGGCAATGAATCGAGTTGCGAATAGTTTATTTTCAAAGTATCGGGGGAAATTCAGAATTGAAATGATTGCTTGGAATACATGAATATGCAACCATCAACGTATAAGTTTACTTTGCGGAGCTTTATATGGCATCGTCATTGCTTAGAGCATATATTTTAAATGAACAAAAAAGTATGTGTATAGCAAGAAAAGAAAACAAACCAAACATAGTCTTAATGTCAAAGTACCGAGGTGATAATTGAAAAATGGTAAGTTAGTTCACAAGGTTGTGAAAATCAGCTTGAATGAAAAAATCCTGGCCACGTTAAGTAAATGCTTGATACAAACAAGTGTCCCTGCCATGCTTTCAATTTGAACAAAAGCACTTTGAGCTAATATTGCCGCCGCAATAAAGCCAAAAGAGTCCCGAGGTAATGCACACATTCAATACAGTGAAAAATATAGCTATGTCAACATAAATATTGCCGACAGAATGAAGCAGGAAGAGTCCCGAGGTACCTGTGTTCCCATGTGATTTAAGAAACGAAGCCATCGACGGAAAATGGAATAATTGACCAATCATCAATGGATTTACTCACTGATATTAGATTGTACGAAAAGATGGGACACCATAATGTATGTTCGTCCTTTCTTGTCACTGATTCTCTTATCCTAATGAAAATGGGGAAGAGATTCGCATACGTATACGGTTGGAATAGTTATCTCCACAATTTTTCTTTTCCCCTCAATTATCTTTGGGGGACGAAATTGTTACAGTGTTTTCTGCTTTTATTTTAGCCTCTTATGCATGGCAAAGACGTCCTCAGACTTGGCATATACCAATTTCTTTACCAAACATTTGAACTGCTTTACAAATATGTCTTATTACACTGGAACTTATATTCGTATTCGATTATCAGTCCCCCGGGTTGATATATGACGATGTTTAGACTTGAAAAATTCCATAAACTTCATAATCAACTAGTTAAGAGCGCAACAATATCTTGTCAAACTGGGGGTATGACGTTTTTGATAGAAATCCGAAGATGTAATAGACTTTTTATGGATCTGAATGCATCTTCTTAATCTTAAGAATTTAATAAAATGATATTACGGTCCTGGAGCATTTCAATAAGTATAATTAAATGTTTATATATGAAAATACTATGGGAATTCAAGGATATATTTTCAAGAATATATTTTCTTGCTTATGGGGAGTCCAAGCGTCTGTGATATTGCCAAAGAAAGTCAATATGCTCTTTCTACTAAAACTACTGTCATTGTTTATCTTTTAATATATTTAAGTGAAATTACCTGGGATGCTCATGGTCCTACTGAAATCAAAATTATAATATATGCAAACTAAATTTGTCTCTGTTTACTCGATATGCAAATGAAATAATTTTGACCTTCACATCCATCCGGGATATGTTTATACACCCACTCAAAAGGCCGCCGTCATAGCGCATATGGTAGCGCGTCGGACTGTCAATCTAGAGGTCCCAGGTTCGATCCCCGAGGGCGGCACTCATCCTTTCCGACTATTTGTCTCTCACCAATGGGTCGATAATCGTAGACCTATGTGGGAGAGCAGCTGGAGGCTAGGAAAGGATGTAATGGTAGTACTGGTGTGAGAAATACAAGGATTCCATTGCTCCAGCAGCCACGATATAACTGAAAGATTGTTGAAAGCGACGTAAAAGCCCACTTAAACAAACGAACCCTCTCAATATCTCTGAATTTTTTTAACTTATAATCAATTAAATTATCCAGCTGGTGCAATCACAAATTTTTCTAAGGAATTATGAGTCCGGATGAAAGTAATTCCCGAGGTACACAATGTGACAATGTATTTAATACTGATCCAGTGAAAATGAATGGGTTTTAGCTCTACTGGCCTAAGGCCAAGAGCTATAGCGATTGCTTTGTCCCGTCCGGCGTCCGGCCGTCTGTCCATCTGTCCGTCCGTCCATCGCCCGTCCGTTAAACTTTTCCTTGTTTACGCGGTAGAGTCCACAGTTCTCATCAGATTCTTTTCAAACTTTCTCGGAATGATTGTACCAACATGAGGATAGTTCCTTTCGAAATCTGGTCAGATCCGTCAAGAAACATGGGAAAAGGGGCCTTATATACAGGATAGAGTCCACAGTTTTCTTTGGATTCTCTTCAAACTCTCACAGAGTGTTTGTCCCATCATAAGGATCGTTCCTTTCGAAATTGGTAATGATCCCTCAAGAAAAAAGGGCCCTATGAAAATTCAATTAAAAATTCCATTAAAAAATCCTCGTTTACTCGATAGAGTCCACAGTTTTCATCCGATTCTCTTCAAACTTTCTCAGAATGATTGTACCATCATAAGGATCGTTCCTTTCGAAAATTGGTCTGATCCGCCAAGAAACAGGGGAAAAGGGGCCTAATGAAAATTTAAGAAAAAAATCCTCGTTAACACTCTAGAGTCCACAGTTTTCATCAGATTGTATTTAAACTTTCACAGAATGATTGTACCATCATAAGGATTGTTACTTTGGGTATTTGGTCAAATCCATATGGAAGCACGGGAAAAGGGGCCTTATGAAAATTTAATTGAAAAATCTTTTAAGAAATCTGCGACCAGCGATGCTTTTCTCTTGCAACCGTTGGTGGGGTTGATGGATATATCCCTCGGTTGCAATCTCAATGCTTAAATGGTTGGTTGCTCCCTAGCCGTCTGTCCTGGAGCTACTAAGGTAGAGCTGCAGGCACCAGGGTGTGGGCAAGCAGTTCAGTCAAGTTTGGGGAATTAGCATTCACTCTAGGGGTCCAATAACTAGGAAGCTGTGGTTGTTGTTGTAGTTCCCATCAATCGGTAGCATTCAAACATATTAACAAGGGAACAAATGAAAACAAACTCAGTCTGATGTTTCAATTATCAAGCCAAATATTAATGTTCAAATGTTCAAAAGAATTTGTTCAAAATATACTTCTAAATATTAAATAAGTGTTCAAGTAATGAAATCTAACAATGAAAGAGCTTTTGAAATAAAGTGTTATTCAGAAATTAGGATATTGACATCCTCTACATAATTTAAGTTCTTATACGGGTAACGCCCGTCGAAGACGGGACGTATTATGGGATCACCTGTGGCGTCCGGGCATCCGGCGGTGTCCACTTCTTTGTCCGGAGCATAACTCTGTCACCGTAAGTCAGGTTGACTTTAAACTTGGCAGTTATATATTCTTTTATTATATTCCTAGCTGTGAAATTTTGGAATTTCCCAGTGTAATAAATTTTGATATCGTCACTAGTGATGATATCAACTTTCACTCAAACTTCGGACTCGTTTTTCAACGCTTAACAACGCATTCTCGTGAGAGATTTTTCATATCAAAAATAACCAGTTGATTATCCTCTATATCATCAATACGGAGTGCGGTGCTCAAAATTCTTCTCATCAATACGGAGTGCAGTGCTCAATAACCATAACTCTACCTGGCCTATTTTTTGAGTTATAGCCCTTTGTTGCTTTTCATACTTGAATCTTGTCCGGAGTATATCTCTAAAAGTATTATAGCTAGGATCATGAAACTTCATGGGTGTATAGATCTCACCAAGGGGGAGTGCAGTGCACACGAACCATAACTTTACCTGGCCTATTTTTTGAGTTATTACCCTTTGTTGTTTTTCATACTTGAATCTTGTCCGGAGTATATCTCTAAAAGTATAATAGCTAGAATCATGAAATTTCATGGATAGATAGAGCTCACCAAGTGGGAGTGCAGTGTACAAAAACCATAACTCTACCTAGCCTATTTCTTGAGTTATTGCCCTTTGTTGTTTTTCAGACTTGAATCTTGTCCAGAGTACATCTCAAAAAGTATTATAGCTAGGATCATGAAACTTCATGGGTGTATAGATCTCACCAAGGGGGAATGCAGGGCAGAAGACCCATAACTCTACCTGGCCTATTTTTTTAGTTATTGCCCTTTGTTGTTTTTCATACTTGAATCTTGTCCGGAGTATATCTCTAAAAGTATAATAGCTAGAATCATGAAATTTCATAGATGGATAGAGCTCACCAAGTGGGAGTGCAGTGTACAAGAAACATAACTCTACCTAGCCTATTTCTTTAGTTATTGCCCTTTGTTGTTTTTCATACTTGAATCTTGTCCGGAGTATATCTCTTAAAGTATAATAGCTAGAATCATGAAATTTCATTGATGGATAGAGCTCACCAAGTGGGAGTGCAGTGTACAAGAACCATAACTCTACCTTGCCTATTTTTATACGCCTGTCAAAGACCGGACGTATTATGGGATCACCTGTGGTGTCCGGGCGTCCGGTTGTCTGGCGGTGTCCACTTCTTTGTCCAGAGCATAACTCTGTCACAATACTTCAGGTTGGCTTTAAACTTGGCGGTTATATTCTTCTCATCAATACGGAGTGCAGTGCTCAATAACCAAACTCTACCTGGCCTATTTTTTGAGTTATTGCCCTTTGTTGTTTTTCATACTTGAATCTTGTCTGGAGTATATCTCTAAAAGTATAATAGCTAGAATCATGAAATTTCATGGATGGATAGAGCTCACCAAGTAGGAGTGCATTGTACAAGAACCATAACTCTTCCTAGCCTATTTCTTTAGTTATTGCCCTTTGTTGTTTTTCATACTTGAATTTTGTCCGGAGTATATCTCTTAAAGTATTATAGCTAGGATCATGAAACTTCATGGGTGTATAAATCTCACCAAGGGGGAGTGCAGTGCACAAGAACCATAACTCTTCCTGGCCTATTTTTTGAGTTATTACCCTTTGTTGTTTTTCATACTTGAATCTTGTCCGGAGTATATCTCTAAAAGTATAATAGCTAGAATCATGAAATTTCATGGATGGATAGAGCTCACCAAGTGGGAGTGCAGTGTACAAGAACCATAACTCTACCTAGCCTATTTTTTTAGTTATTGCCCTTTGTTGTTTTTCATACTTGAATCTTGTCCGGAGTATATCTCTAAAAGTATAATAGCTAGAATCATGAAACTTCATTGATGGATAGAGCTCACCAAGTGGGAGTGCAGTGTACAAGTACAATTACTCTACCTAGCCAATTTTTTTAGTTATTGTCCTTTGTTGTATTTCATACTTTGTTTGACAAAAAATTTTCATTCAAAATAACCTCAGTTCTATTCAAACCCCCAGTTAATATTAAGCATTGTGACGGGCGTATCTTGTGACAATTAGGCACCTTGTTTCTATTCTGTTCCCTTTTTTGGTTAAATTTCACCAACTATTTATGTAAAAGAAAACGTCCAATCTGATAAAAGAATTCAAATCCTCCAATAAAATTACAACAATAATCAAGATAATATTACTAGCTTTAAAGTCTTTTGAAACCTTTTCTATCTGGAGGCCATATGTGCTAAAATACATCAATTGTTTATCTATAGTAGGTAATCAAACAGTCACAACAAAGGATATTGGTTTCTCAAAATATAGCTAGTAGCACAATATGTCATTTTTACACCTATCAAGAAAGAATGAGGATTAACAAAATAAATCTTATTATGAACAAAACATGTCAAAACTGGCCAAATGTGTTTTTCTTCCTTTTCCTCAATGTTTCCAATTTCAAAATATTATATTTATTATTGATTTTATTATTTTCATTATTTCTATTATTTAATAAATATTTAGACAAAATGTTGTCCTCGGTGACAAATTCTCTTTAACACTCTGGAGTCAACAGTTTTCATCGGATTCCCTTCAAACTTTCACAGAATGATTGTACTATCATAAGGATTGTTCCTTTCGAAATTGGGTATGATCTGTCAAGAAAAACAGGAAAAGGGGCATTATGAAAATTTTAATAAAAAATTCTCATTAATTACTAGAGCCAACTATTTTGAATGGATTCTCCTCAAACTTTTACAGAATGATTGTACCATCATAAGGATTGTTCCTTTCGGAATCAGATATGATTCCTCAAGAAACATAGGAAAAGGGGCCTTATTAACATTTAATTCAAAGATCTTTGTTAACACTCTAGAGTCCACAGTTTTCATCTGATTGACTTCAAACTTTCACAGAATTGTTCCTTTCAAGATTTGGTATGATCAGTCAAGGACCATGGGAAAAAGGGGCCTCGATAAAAACTTGATTGAAAAAGTCCTCATAAACACAATAGAGTCCATAGTTTTCAACAAATTCTCTTCAAACATTCCCAGAATGATTATTACATTAAATGGATTGTTCCTTTCGGAAGTAGGTTTGATCCATCAAGTTTCATGGGAAAAGGGGGGGCTATGAAAATTTAATAAAAAAATCTTAGCTAACACATAATGGCCCTAGATTTCACCTGATTGACTTCAAACTTTCACATAATGATTGTACCATCCTGAGGATTCTTTCTTTTCAAATTAGGTGTGACCTGTCTAGAATCATGGAAAAAGGGGCCTTTTGAGAATTTTATCTATAATCCTTGTAACCAAGTCCAGAGCTTTCATTGGATTTTAATCAAACCTTCACAGAATCATTGTACAATAATCACAATTGTTGATGCTGACATGAGACCTGATCCTTCAAGTATCACAGGAAAAGGAGCCTTATGAAAATTTTATTTTAAAAATTTGACACCAAGATAAAGTCTGCAGTTTTCATCAGATTCTGTTCAAACTTTCACAGAATGTTTGTACCATCATAAGGATTGTTTCTTTTGAAATCGGGCCTGATCTGTCTAGTATCATAGGAAAAGGGGCTGTATGAAAAAATATTACCAAATCCTCATAAACACAACAATGCCCTCAGTCTTTATCAGAATCTCTTCAAATTTTAATAGAATGATTGTACCATCATTTGGATTGTTCCTTTGTAAATTAGGTCTGATTGGTTAAGTGACACAAGAAAAGGGACTGTATAAAAATTTTATTACAAAACATCATTATTACAATAAAGTCCTCAGTCTTTATCATTTTCTTCAAACTATCATTAGGACTGTTCCTTTGTGTATTGGGTTAACTTTCACGGAAAAAGGGGCCTCATGAAAATTTTGTTACAAAAATTCTTGTCACAATTCAGTCCACTGTTTTCATTGATTCTCTTTAACTTTTAAAGAATGATTGTACCTTCATTAGAATTATTCCTTTTGAAATTTGGTTTGTTCTGTAAAGTATCATGAGAAAAGGGGCCCTCTGAAGATTTCACTATAAACTCATTAAGCCAATAAATTCACCAGATCCCAAGAGTCAAAATGCATTTAACCCCCCCCCCCCCAGCATGCCCCCCCTCCTGATAGTAATTAACTGTGATTTAGAAAAAAAATAGATAATTCTTTTTTTCTTAAATATTTTGAAAAAAAAATAAAGCAATAGTGCCTCAGAATAAACACTGTCTCAGATTGGAATATTTCTCCAGTTGACATTATTAAAATTTAAATACAAGATAAACTTTAGGGAAAGTTTAGTATTCATGCACATATTATAAGTTTGAATCAGTTTTAGAAAATCTAAAGTGTACTTAGAGGTTCAAATTATCCTTATTTTTCATCCAAAGATGTGCCGATTTTATCCACGAAAACCCATGACATTTATTAAGCATCATTTTATTTGATTTCATTTTACTTCTTGATTATATTTGTGCGGGGTTTTTTTTTATAAAAGTATACACAAATAGGTAAATTTCAGTAGGACTAAAACTCTGGAAAAGGATTTCAACATTAATTTCACAGGTGTCAAGTTCCTCTGAATTACGATCGCCGATGCATGCCCATCACTCGAGAGTGTTAGTTACCAATCGAGCTAGGTGTTATAAATGATGACAGTGTATTCTTACATAATCATTTAACCATTTTCCAATAATTTGGCACACCTATAATGACCCTTGATGCATGGCTGCAAATTTTCGAGAGTCAAAATGACGCACGGTGACAAAGTTTCGCGCGTCAAAATTGATTCTTTTTTAATTTCTGTGCGTCAAAACCCAAGGTCTCGGGTCAAACGGAAACCCTGTTAAATATTCTGGTTAACACAATGATGTCCCTTGTTTTCACCGGATTCACTTCAAAATGTCTCTGAATGATTGTACAAATACTTAAATGGTTCTTTTCAGTACTGGGTATAATCCATCAAGTATCATGTAAAAAGGGGCCATATAAATTTTTTTTTTAAATATTCTAGTAAACATAATGAATTCCAAATATTTCATCGGATTCACTTTTAACTATCACAGAATGATAAAACCAACAGTAAAAAATCACGGGAAAAGGGGCCTTATGAGAACTTGATTTTAATATCTTTGTTAACACAAAAAAGTCAACAGTTTTATTACTATTAAGTGTAAAAGTTTTATCAGATTCTTTTCAAAGATGCATGGAATAATTGTGGCATTCGAAACACAGGAAAAGGGGCCTTACAGATTATCATTCAAAACATTCTTGTGTATGCAATGAAGATCACAATCATTATCAAATTGTCTCTTAAATTTCACAGGACAATTGTCGGGTTGTAAGGAAAGTTCCTTTTGGAATGAAATTGATCCATCAGAAAACACAGGTAAAGGGGTCTTATTGATTTTCCTTCAAAACAATACTGTTTATGTGATAAAGTCCACAATTATTGTCAAATTCTGATGAAAATTTCAGGGTCATAAGGTAACTTTCTTTTGGAAATGGAGTGGATCCGTCATGAAACATGGGAAAAGGGGCCTTGAGGATTGTTGCTTAAAATAATAAAGGGGATAAAGCCCTTTTTTTATGCATTCTTCTTTGAGTAATTATATTCCTTAAATATCAGATTTCTTTAATGGAAAACTTGATAACCAGTAGAGCATCTCAGGCCCTCATGGGCCTTTGTTTTTCATCTATCTCCCACTCGATAAAGATTATGATCATCTTCAGAAAATTTGGAAAAGAAGGCAATTACTGAATGTATGATGAGCCCTTTTATGTACGGGAAAGGTGAAAAAAGGCGGGGATATTCGCTTTTGCGGGGGGGGCCTTGTCCCGGACTGATTTTAATATCCAAATTTCTGGAGTCCTAGTAAAACATAAATGACATTTATAATCTAGGGAAAAGTAATGTACCAAAATAGAATTTTATTTCTTTAGCTTGTCTGTTTTCGGAAGACTTTTGTGTTAGAATTTTATTAAATAATAAAATAATAAATTGTAAAATAAAATAATAAATCAGATAATAAAATAATAATGGTATGCATATGAAATTGGAGAATCACTTGAAAACACTTATAAAAGGGGAAAAAGATTTATCAGTCTAATCTTTTGACATGTTTTGACAGAGTTTATTCTTAGAATATTTTTGTGATTGACTTAATTTTGAGAATTGACATATGCTACTAACCATTTCCTTTGAAACCAATCTGTTAGTAAAACAATTTAATCTGTTCTCAAACTGTAGACATATGTGCTTTCATTGTTTCATTGTTTGATTATTTCTTGGTAGACAATAGACTGAGAAAGCTTTGAAGATCAAGGTCACAAGGATATTGTTTTAACACCTTTGATTGACATGATTAATTTAATCAACTTGAACTGTTATGAGAGAACTGGCTTCCTTTTGGCTTATGAAAGTAAAGTATAAATAGTCATGCAAATTGTCAGCCCGATTAGATCAGTTGGTAGAGCACTTGACTTCAAACCTCAAGATCACGGGTTCGAGCCCTGGGCTGACCATATCAACTAACTCAACTAATTGTCTTTCGGATGAGACGTTAAACCGAGGCCCCGTGTGACGATGCTATCCATCGAGCACATTAAAGAACCAGGCGGAGCTCTCAGCAGTTTCGTCCTGTATCCTTGCACTATCCCCCGTAACAACTAACCGTCTTCTGGGGGCGTCGCTCATATGGGCATGTGCTACGGTAGCGACGATAAATAAACGGAAATACACACACACTCATGCAAATTTAGACTGGGAACCCCTTCTCCCCTCCGAGCAACCTGCTGAAGGACCCGGCCGATCCGGGGGGATAGGCAGGTCGGCAACCCGGGAGGAGGGGCAAAACATGACATGACATGACTGGGGATCGTTAAGCAATAATCATGCATCATAAATTATAAATCATTCACTAGAAATTTGGAAATAGAAATTCATAATACTCTTACATTGTTGGAAATTCTGTTTTACTGAAACACTTGAGAAATTCTTTATAACTTAAACACTGTGGAAACAATCATTGAATTTTAATATATTGGAACTATATAAATTGAACATTGTAAAATGTATTGGAAACTGGAACATTTTGAATAGAAGAAATTGAGTAATTTGGAACTGTAAAACTGTGTTGAGTTTGTTACTTACTCCTAGAAAATTGAAAATGACCATGGAAAGGGACTCTTACTTAGTACCCAAGTGTCATAGCTGGACATCGGGGTAAAAGCTAAATTCCCCACTCCAAAGTGTATCTGTGCATCTCCAACCTGGTGCCTGCAGCTCTACCAACGTTAGCCCTGGTGTCTAGCAGAACAACTTGCGATAACCCCAAGAGTCAGGCAACAGCCAAACGGACCTGACCCTTGAAGGCGATCGTGGGAACCAAACCCCTGTGCTGTTGGTACTCGGCCAACAGCACCCGAAAGGCTTAGGACCCTGGTCGCATATTGCTTGATGTCGTCGTTGTTGTCATCGTGCGAAAACTTTGACATTTTGTGATATCTCTGGTTCTACTAAAGGCATTCACTTGAAACTTGGCACACTTGTTCACTATCAAAAGAGCAACCTATCAAGGGGGATAACTCTAGATGCATTTTGTGCACTATCCAGCACCCAATAGTCGAGGGTATGCACCTGTAGGCAGTGCTCTTGTTTTAATTCCCTGTATAATTTAAAGATAAAAACAGCAAGTCCTCTCTCAAAGAATCTGACTGTCTATCTTCTAGTTTATATCTCTTCTGTTTATTTTTCTTTGCTTTCATAATACAGTAATTAGGATATGCCACCAGATAATTTTATCAAAAGTCAATGTCTTGTGATTCCTTGGTCCATTAATGATGTGGTTAAGACCCAAATTTCGCTTCTGGAAGCAAACACAAAAAATTGCATATATCTAATTTAATATACCCGTACCTAGTTTCCAAAAAGATTAAGATCCAAGAGATCCAATGATGGGATCTGAATAAAAATGAGGGTTAAAGAAGGGTACCTTATTTTAATTTTCTAATTTTTCCCCGAATTATTTTGCTCGAGGGCAGCCAGTGTTTTATGTTATATGTAAGGGTTGGAATACCGAGAGTTATTGACAATTTGAGTTACTTTCATTCAATATGAATGTTGTAATTAGTGATCAAACTAGAATTTCAATTTTCATGGTGGAAATATTCAAAATGTTGTTTCTTTTATGATAATATATATATGTATAGTTGTGTCATTATAAAAAGTGTACTTAAAAAACAAACATTTTGTTGATTTTAGCTTCATGCTAAGGTGAGTTATTGTGACCACCTTTCGTGCGTCATGGGTCTTCCGTCAACAATTTCTTTAATCGACTTCTCCTCCAAAACTAATAGGCCAAGTTGAACCAAATTGGGCAGAAATGTTCCTTAGGTGGTCCTCTTTAAAATAAGCTAAAAGAATTGAAATCAATTAAAATCTCTGGTTGCCATGGCAACAAAAGTGAAATTTTAAAATAATCTTTAAAAATCTTCTCCTCCGGACCAAGAAGACGTAGCAACTTGATATTTTGCATGAAGCATCAGTATAATGACCTCTTTGAAAATAGCTAAAATCATGACCCTTGGGTCCAAGGGTTCGGAGCCAAAGGGGGGTGGGGTTTATATAGAAATAAAGAACAATTTTAAAATGACATCTCCTTCAAAACCACTGGGTCAATTTGAACTTTATTTGGCAGAAATGTTCCTCAGATGTTCCCCTTTCAAAATTGCTCAAAGAATTGAAATCCGCTAAAATCTCTGGTTGCCATGGCAACAAAAGTGAAATTTTAAAATAATCTTTAAAAATCTTCTCCTCCGGACCCAGAAGTTGTAGCGACATAATATTTTGCATGAAGCATCAGTATAATTACCTCTTTGAAAATAGCTAAAATCATGATCCTCAGGTCTCAGGGGGCTCAGTGCCAGGGATGTGGGGTCTATATAGAAATAAAGAAAGATTTTAAAATGACATCTCCTTCCAAACCACTGGATCAATTTGAACCAAATTTGGCAGAAATGTTCCTCAGGTGGTCCCCTTTCAAAATTGCTGCTAAAAGAATTGAAATCTGTTAAAAACTCTGGTTGCCATGGCCAAAAAAGAGAAATTTTAAAATAATCTATCAAAATCTTCTCCTCCTTTCCCAGAAGGAGCAGAGCCTTGATATTTTGCATAAAGCATCAGTATATTGACCTCTTTCAAAATAGTTAAAATCATGATCCACGGGTCCTAGGGGCAGAGCCCCAGGGTGGTGGGGTTCAATAGACATAAAGAATGATTTTTAAATGACATCTCTTCCCAAATCATTTGGCATATTTTAAAAAAAATTGGAAGAAATGTTCCTTAGGTGGTCCCCTTTCAAAATTGCTAAAATAATTGAAATCAATTAAAATCTCTAGTTGCCGTTAAGACTCTTCTCCCCGACCCAGAGGGTGTAGAGCCTTGATATTTTGCACATGGAGGTTAAAGATGACTTTGTAGCTTCTTCATACTCGCGAGACTCCATGGGAAAGTTTATACGAAATGACAGTGAAATGTGTGACGATCCTCAGAAGGTTATGAAAATGAATAACTAAAAGTAAACTTCATGATTCATGTTAAGTAATTCACAAGCATTTTGTATATTTCAGACTACACCCAATTTAGTATACACCGGTAATAGGGTAACTGAGCAAACAAATTGTTTCTGTTCCTAAAATATAAAACCATCTTAGAAAGGATTGTCGAATAAGAAGCTTTTGTTGATAGAAGATTCATTGTCATTTTCAACCTCAATCATACTAGCATATTTTTAGCTCACCTGAGCACAAAGTGCTCATGTGAGTAATTGTGTTCACCTTTTGTCCGGCGTCCGTCAGTTGTCAGTCGTCTGTCAACAATTTCTTTAAAAGACATCTCCTCCCTAACCACTTGGCCAATTTCAACCAAATTTGGCAGAAATGTTTCTTAGGTGGTCCCCTTTCAAAATTACTAAAATAATTGAAATCAATTAAAATCTCTAGTTGCCGTTAAGACTCTTCTCCCGACCCAGAATGTGTAGAGCCTTGATATTTTGCACAAAGCATCAGTTTAATGACCTCTTTCAAAATAGCTTAAATCATGATCCTCAGGTCCCCAGAGGAGCCCCAGGGGATGGGGGTGAAAGGTATAAAGCGTCAGGTCACAGGCTTCTTTCTTATTTCTAAAATTATAACCCATGATTCAAGAGGGCGAAAAAAGTTAATTCCTTCTTTCAAATTTACCTGTAAGCCTTGGAATTTGTAATTTAGACTTTTTGATCCCCAGATTCATGGTCTATATGTGAAGTATGGCCCACTTGTATCATAATCCTAACCTTAACATGAAATTTGACTGTTGAAAGAAAAAGTGCCTTTATCTCAGGTGAGTGCCCCAGGGCCAATGGCCCTCTTGTTTTCAGTTAATCATTAAGTTAAACTTATAATCAAACACAAATTATGACAATCACTTTCAGAACATTATTCAGAATCTGGCTGATGACAAGTGATTGTAGAAGTGAGTGTATATATTTAGTCATATTTCAATTTCTTATTTTGACTTAAATGCATTTTGGTAACTAGGAGGTTAAAGATGACTTTGTAGCTTCTTCATAGCATATTTTTAGCTCACCTGAGCACAAAGTGCTCATGTGAGTAATTGTGTTCACCTTTTGTCCGGCGTCCGTCAGTTGTCAGTCATCTATCAACAATTTCTTTAAAAGACATCTCCTCCCTAACCACTTGGCCAATTTCAACCAAATTTGGCAGAAATGTTTCTTAGGTGGTCACCTTTAAAAAGAAGCTAAAGAATTGAAATCTTTTGAAAACTCTGGTTACCATGGCAACAAAAGTGAAATTTTAAAATAATCTTAAAAATCTTCTTCTCCTGACCCAGAAGAGGTAGAGCTCTGATATTTTGCATGAAACATCAGTATATTGACCTCTTTCAAAATAGCTAAAATCATGACCCTGGGGTCCTCAGGGGAAGAGCCTCAGGGGTGTGGGGTTTATAAAGAAATAAAGAAATATTTTGAAATAACATCTATTCCCAAACCATTGGGTCAATTTCAACCAAATTTGATAAAAAGGTTCCTTAGGAGGCTTTGTGTGAAAAAAGCTAAAAGAATTGAAATCCGTTAAAAATTCTGGTTACCATGCAAACATGTTTAGCATGAAACATCAGTATATTGACCTCTTTCAAAATAGCTAAAATCATGACCTTTGGGTCCCCATGGGTGGAGCCCTAGGAGGTAGGGGTTTATATAGAATTAAAGAAGGATTTTTAAACAACATCTCCTGTCAAACCATTGTGATCACCTTTTGTCTGGCGTCTGTGTGTCATGCATCGTCAAATCCGTTGAAAATTCTGGTTACCATGCAAACATGTTTAGCATGAAACATAAGTATATTGACCTCTTTCAAAATAGCTAAAATCATGACCTTTGGGTCCCCATGGGTGGAGCCCTAGGAGGTAGGGGTTTATATAGAATTAAAGAAGGATTTTTAAACAACATCTCCTCTCAAACCATTGTGATCACCTTTTGTCTGGCGTCTGTGTGTCATGCATCGTCCGCTGTCAGTTTCAGTTGTCCGTCAGCAATTTCTTTAAAAGACATCTCCTCCCTAACCACTGGGCCAATTTCAACCAAATTTGGCAGAAATGTTCCCTAGCTGGTCCCCTTTAACAATGACCATGTTCTTGCACAGAGCTCCCAATTGAAGTTACATACCTCAGCTCCCAAATCTTCAACACCAATAAGTTATGGGCATAGAAATGTTGCAATTTGGGGGGGAAGACACAAGACACTACACAACTGATAACTACACAACTAGACACAACCCCCAAATCAGTGTATTCTACAGACAATAGTCTCAATGATAGTTTACCCAACAAAAGTGATTTAAGCTTTATAGAACCTACAAATACTTGTTTTGGTATCAACAAAATGAGTAAAGTAAACCCACCAGAAAATGTATCAGAAATTCAATCTACAGAATTTGTATCAACTTGCTCTCAAACAAATGAAAACAACCTGAATAAAAAATTGACCAAAAAAGAGGAAGAACAAGCAAAGCAAATAAACTCCTTAAATGGAAAAATGAAACTGCAGAAAGAAACTATTCAAAAACTAAAAAATGGCAAAAGAACTGAACACATTTTGAAAGAAAATACAGATCTAAAATCTCAAGTAGCCAACCTAAATGCCAAGTGCCTTATTCTTGAGGAAGAAAAGGAATTACTCAATGCTATGATTTAAAAGTTGAAAAAGGAAAATCAAGAAAAGCCAAAAACAGTCGACCTAAACAAAAGCAGTGAAAAAGAATGTCTTAGTGCACATCTCATCAGCATTCTAAATACTTCTTAGAGGAAAACTCATAAATCCATAAAAATCAGTCTGGTTTTA
Organism: Fragum fragum; assembly: GCA_946902895.1. NCBI lineage: Eukaryota > Metazoa > Mollusca > Bivalvia > Cardiida > Cardiidae > Fragum > Fragum fragum. The sequence continues at coordinate 38,555,518 of OX336381.1, forward strand.
GAACAAATCATTCTTGTGAGACTGCTCTCATGGCCAATAATGATTCTTGGATTGAAGCCATAAATAATAAAGAGTTTGTGGGCACTGTCTTCCTTGACCTTACCAAGGCCTTTGACCTAATAAATCATTCCCTTCTCATGAAAAGATGAATCAGTATGCTATTAGTTACAAAACGCTAACATGGTTTGAATCTTATCTGTCAAATAGAACACAGAGAGTGTCTGTTGGTGGAAAATTATCATCATCTCAAGATATACAATCTGGAATACCCCAAGGCTCAGTTCTTGGTCCCATCTTCTTCATCCTTTACATTAATGATTTGCCATTGCATCTACCCATTTCTTCAACTGATTTATTTGCAGATGATACAAATGTTAGCATTACAGGCAAATCATTAATGGAAGTCTGCACGTCACTCCAATACAGCCTAAATGTCATTGAAAATTGGTGTCACAATAATGCAATGGTACCAAATCCTCTAAAGACAAAGGCAATGATTATCGCTCCATCTAACCAGTTATCTATCCCTGAAAATTTCTAAAAAAATGCAACTCTTCATTGTACCTTCTTCTTAGAATCAGAAACCACTTAAGTATCGATGTGAGAAAGGTTTTTTTTAATGCCTACATTCTGCCTCATATTGACTATTGTTGTTTAATCTGGAGTAATTGTGGGTCATTACTGTTAGACTGTATAAATTTCAAGAAAGAGCTGCAAGGATCATACTAGAAAAAGAAATTGATACTCCCAGTGAGGAACTCTTCAATGAACTTAACTGGTTGAAAATTCATGATCGCATAATATTCAAAAAAGCCATTTTTATGTTCAAAGCAGTAAGTGTAAAGCTTCCCACCTACATTTCCATCCTTTTTACTGAACCAACAAATAGAAATTTAAGATCAAACACAAATTTAGCTCTGAACGTTCCAAAGCCAAGAATCGAATTTTACAGGAAATCAATAGCATACTCTGGTCCAAAGGTCTGGAATCAGATTCCTCTTTATGTAAGAAACTCAGAAAATGTTCATAAATTCAAAGCATCCTATCTAAATTGGTGGATCTCTGGTGGGAAAAACACATTGAATATCAATACCTTAACTTGACATGTACAGTTATTATTTCAGATGTATTAACCCTTACCAGAGGATAAAATTTTAGACTGGTCCAATTTTAGAGAAGTTTTAGATAACAGTCCAAATTGTTCCAAATAGGGTAGTAAACATTATGAGCAAAGGAAAATCAGCTTGTCATAAGTGACTGTCCTTTCCTCACAAGTTTTTCATGATTGTATTTCTTCAGGGCATCAGAGAGCATCATTATTAAAACTCATAATTGATACTGATCAGTATAAGTGTAAAACATTTTACTACATCAACAAAGGAAAGTCTACAAAACTTAACATTTACATGTTTTTCATATCATTGATGTCTTTGTCTGATTTTATTGTCATATGTTAAATCTCTGTACATATTTTAGAGGCCCACAGGGAAGACTGGGTAATCCCAACTGTGCTGTCTTGTTTAATAAAGTCTTTATTATAATTATTATTAAAAATTACTAAAAGAATTGAAATCTGTTGAAAAATATGGTTACCATGGCAACAGAAGTGAAATTTTGAAGTAATCTTTAAGAATCTTCTCCTCCTGACCCAGAAGAGGGTGAGCCTTGATATTCTGCATGAAACATCAATATATTGACCTCTTTCAAAATTTCAGAATAGCTAAAATCATGATCCTCGTGTCCCCCAGGGGCGGAATTCTTGGTTGGGGGCTATAGGCATAAAAAGTTGGTTCACAGACTACTTTCTTATTTCTGAAATTGTAACCCATGAATCCAGAGGGTGAAAAAAGTTAATTCCTTCTTTCAAATTTGCCCTAAAGCCTTGGAATGTGTAATTTAGACTTTTGGATTCCCAGGTACAAAGTCTTTATACGTAAGTATGGCCCACTTGTATCATAATCCTTACCTTAAAATGAAATTAGACTGTTGAAATAAACAGTGCCTTTATCTCGGCAGAGCATCCAAGGGCCAACGGCCCTCTTGTTTGGTTAGATTTTTAAAGGAGGTCTTCTCCCAACCCTGCAAGTATTAGGCCTTGAAGAAAAAGAGCCTTATCTCAGGTGAGCGCCAGGGCTACTGGCCCTCTTGTTTAAATTTTTCTAAAACAAATAAAATACCAAAAAGTCAAGAATTAAGCTCCATGTATGCAACTTGCAGGATAACCAGGCAATGCCAGAGGATGAGAATGAGGACGAACTCGTTCAGAGAGAAGAACAGGATATGAAGAAAGGTAGATAAATGATCCTTACAGGTTTTCCATACACCCCCCCCCTGTTCCCTTTGAATTTTGACCCCTAGTTGACTAATCAGGGGCATTGCCCGCTTAATCCCTTGGCCTTGCCCATTGACTGCGACAGGAAATTCCAATTTGATTTGCAAGGTTTATGGCTAGTATCATGTAAATGAAAGTAGACTGGTTTGTGACCTAAATGTTGTAACTACAGCTTGAATAAGCTGTAGTTATGTTGTTTATATTGCCATACCAACAAAAATGTTTGCCAATGTCGGAATTCAAACTTCACTCCCATTCTGAATTGTTTGTTTGGCTGATTGTTTCTTTGATTTACAATGGAATTTACAATTGCATATGGTTAATTTGTATGCTCCCCCGAAAAAATTTTTGGGGGAGCACATAGTCGTTTGTAGGCACGTCTGTGTGTCCTTCCGTCTGGCGTCAGATCTCAGGAACCCCTGGGCCTAATTTAGGGAAACTTCATATATAATCTTCCTAGGAAATTTCCAAGAGATCTTTTGAATTTTCTCAATTCAAGGCTGCGTCATGGAAAAAGGGGCCTTATTCTAAAAATTAGTTTTTTGCCAAGGTCATCAGTCAAGGTCATGTGTCAAGGTTAGAATTTCAAAAATGGTTAGTAATATAGCCTTTATATTTCACATGTGCATTGCTTATGACATGGACTTTCTGTTGGTTTGAAGTTCAAGGTCATCTGTTAAGGTCAAGGTCATTTCTCAAAGTCAAAATTTCATTTTTTAGCTTTTACATTGTCCATGAGTTTACAATGGTAATTGATATAGCCTTCATATTTCACATGTGCATTGCTTATGACATGGACTTTCTGATGGTACTAATTCAAGGTCATCTATCAAGATCATGGTCATTTCTCAAGGTCAAAATTTTGACAAACTTGACTTTAACATTGTCTATAAGTTTACAATGATAGGTGATATAGCCTTCATATTTCACATGTGCATTGCTTAGGACATGACCTTTCTGTTGGTACTAGGTATAATGTCATCTGTCAAGGTCAAGGACATTTCTCTAGGTCAAAATTTCAAACTTTTACCATAAGTATACAATAGTAAGTGATATAGCCTTCATATTTTACATGTGCATTGCTTATGACATTGACTTTCTGTTGGTACTTAGTTCAAGGTCATCTGTCAAGATCAAGGTCATTTCAAAAGGTCAAAATGTGAAAAATCTTAACTTTAACATTGTCTATAAATTTACAATTGTAAGTGATATAGCCTTCATATTTCACATATGCATTGCTTATTACATGACCTTTCTCTTGGTATTAGGTTCAAGGTCATCTGTCAAGATCAAGATCATTTATGAAGGTCAAAATTTCGAAAATTTTAACTCTAATACCCCATATGTATACAATGATAAGTGATATAGCCTTCATATTTTACATGTGCATTGCTTCTGACATTGACTTTCTGTTGGTACTAAGTTCAAGGTCAAATTGTCAAGGTCATTTTTTTTCAAATATACCTCCTTTACAAATTTCCAAAATTTCTTGTAACTTTACCCTTGTCATGCTGAACCCAGAATATTCCGGTTTTGGCAGGAGGTATAGACCAAGATCAGCCTGGACATAGGTGCAGTCTGATCTTGGTCTACACCTTCTGTTTGTAATTCTCATGCAAGAATTGATTATGAAATCAATTTCTAAAAGAAATATTGATTTTTATACACTTCCGGAGGCAGTCATATATTGGTGTCAACATCTCCGTCTGTCCTTCCATCCATTCGTCCATCCGTCTGTCGATACGTACGTCCACTTTTCTCGTGAGGGCAACTCCTCCTAAGTTTGTAGATGGATCTTTTTGAAGCTTGGTCAATGTTAACACCAAAATTGATAGATGTAGCTGCCGTCATAGCGCAGTTGGTAGTGCATCAGACTGTCAATCTAGAGGTCCCGGGTTCGATCCCCGATGGCGGCACTCATCCTTTCCGACTATTTGTCTCTCACCAATGGGTCGATAATCATAGACCTATGTGGGATAGCAGCTGGAGGCTAGGAAAGGATATAATGGTAGTACTGGTGTGAGAAATACCGGGATTCCATTATTAGGTGCTCCAGCCACTGGATATAACTGAAAGATTATTGAAAGAGGCGTAAAACCCCATTCAAACAAACAAACATAATTGGTAGACGTGCATGAAGGAAGGATCATATGGTTCATTGTTTTTGCCTCAGTTATGCCCCCTTTAAACTTAGTCTCTGGAGCTTATTGAAATTGCAGCCTTGTGAATGCAACTCCTCCTACAATTCTGACTGGATCTAAATAAAACTTGGGCCTCTTGTTTTTTTTGAAAAGCTGATTTTGACAATTAACTTTTCTTAATTATTGTATTTTGGAAGGTTTGGATGGGATATGAGAGCATTGGCTACACAACCCTAACAAGTTAATTACCTGGGTGGGAGATGGCATTTTGGAGCAGGCCATATCACTCATGTCAGCTCATTGTTTGCTTAAACTCTGGTGATAAAACGATTCTGGTACAGAAAATATCAAATGTCCTTATAACTGTCAAAAGGTCACCATTTGTGGAGAAATTTAATGGAATAGGTTTTGTTACGACATTTTGCAGACAGCAAATTACGTAGCTAAAACAAAACAGCAAGGTACAAACAGCTCCATTTTGTCACAATCAACTTACATGTACAACAGAACTTACGAGAGAAACTAATTTCAAAATCAAATCCTATAGAATGAATTCTTGTCACTTTGTTGCCAAAAACACATAAATATCTTGCAGTTTGGTTTGAAAAATAGCGCAACTTTGAACTTATTTCAAAACAAAATGGTGAGGCCATCACCATCCGCATTGTACAAACTTTCCAACTGCTGGTCCCCCATTCTCTATATAGATGAAAACTGACCAGAAGAAGTGATGGTTCCCGACACATGAAAGGGAAATCAGCGAATTTTTTTTTCTACTTTGCTTGCATATTTTCTGGATTAAGGATAAAAATGCACACATAGTGTTTCTTCTTTTATAAGATAATATTTTTAAATGCACACACAGGTAATTGTATTTTTACGTCACCTGACCGAAGGTCATGGTGACCTAATGCGAATCGTATTTTGTCCGCCATCGTGTGTTGTGCATCACGAGTTAACTTTTTACATTTTCGACTTCTTCTTAAGAACCCTTTGATGGATTTCAACCAAACTTGGCAGGAAGCATCCTTATGGGAAGGCACTTCAGATTTGTACATGTTTTGGAGTTATCTCACCTTGGGGCTGCATAAGGGGCCAAAAAGGGTACATCTTTAAAATTCTTCTTGTCATCAACCAGAGGTGGTTGGAGTACATAAGCTTACATGGTGACAACTTTGAAAATCTTTTTCTACCAATCCAAAAGACCTACAGCTCTGATATTTGGTATGTGACCTCATCTAGTGGACCTCTATCAATATTTTAAAATTAGCCCATTCCTGGACGTCACAAGTTTAACATAGGCTTATATAGTGTAAATTTCAACAATATTCTCCCAAACAAGAGGGCCTAGAGCTTTTATATTTGGTTTGAAGCATCATCTAGTGGATTTCCATCAGGATTGCATAAAGTATTACCCCAGGGTCAAAATTAGCCCATTCCCGGAAGTCACAAGTTTCACAAAGGGCTTATATAGTGAAATTTGTAAAAATCCTCTTCTCCCAAACAGGAGGGCCTAGAACTTTGTTATTTGGTATACAGCATCTGGTTGACATCTATCAAGATTGTATAAATTATAGCCTCAGGATGAAGATTAGCACATTTCCGGATGTCACAAATTTAACATAGGCTTATATAATGAAATTTGCAAAAATCTTCTTCTCCAAAACAGGAGGGCCTAGAAATTCGATATTTGGTATACAGCATTGTCTTCTGGTCCTCTATCAAGATAGTACAAATTATTGCCTCAAGATTAGAATTAGACCATTCCCGGATGTCGCAAATTTAACATAGGCTTATATAATGAAATTTGCAAAATCTTCTTCTCCCAAACAGGAGGGCCTAGAACTTTGATATTTGGTATACATCATCCTCTTGTGGATCTCTATCAAGATTGTACAAATTATTGCCTCAGGATGAAGATTAGCCCATTCCCGGATGTCACAAATTTAACATAGCCTTATATTGTGAAAACTTTAAAAATCTTCTTCTCTTAAACAGATATGCCTAGAGCTTTGATATTTTGTATGCAGCATCATCTGGTGGATCCCTATCAATATGGTATGAATTAGTGCCCTAGGGTCATAATTAGCCCATTCCCGGATGTCTTGAATTTTACATATGGCTTATATAACGAAATTTAAAACTCTTCTTCTCCTAAACTAAAAGGCTTAGAGCTTTGATATTTAGTATGTAGCATAATCTGGTGGACTTTTATTTGTTTTTGTGCTCTTTGGACTCAGTTGACCGATAAGGCCCTATGGGCCTCTTGTTGTTTCTCTATTCATTTATTTTTCTGTACGTTCATGCATGTCTTGGTGGAAGAATTGTATGTGAACCAACGTAGTTTTTTGTGAATTACGTCCCGCAGTACGTGAATGGGCACCCTGGTATTAGTGACCAAATTTTAGCGTATCAGCAATCTTAAGGCGTATCGAGAACCTGTCTTAATTTATGAAGGCGTATCAGGGCCGATAGGCTATAAGTTGCAAAATTAATGTACTTTAATCTATATAATATAAGACCCGTTTTAACTATTTCAGATGCTCCTCCGTTAGATAAAAGAAATGATGGTCCTACAAGTGGAAGAAGAAGGTTTGATACCTATTGTTTCAATTTTTATGTGGAGATTTAATTCTAGACTGGTTTGTGTCCAGAGTTTGATCCCCTGTTGAAGCCTAATCCTTTCCAACATTAAATCTCCCAACAATGGGTGTGTAATAGACCTTTTCACGCAAAGCGCCAGATGACTAAAAAGTTTGTATCCGCTAGACACTTTCAAAGAAAAACAACAACAACAAATTTCCACTGTGGGGAGGATTTACTTCCGGTTTTGTTTTTGAAAGCCTTGTATTTGCAAGTAGTCAATTTAACTTCATTTTTCAATGTTTTACAATGATAGCAGGAGCTAAAAGACGTAGATTATATTGTTGAAAATGTTACAATATTTCTTTCTCCACTATTCAAGTAATGTTTCTCCAGAAGCATTAAAAGAACTCTATATTATTGGCCATAAGGAATAAATGATGGGTGTTTTGGTTCATGATCTTTGTTTCATCACATACAATAATATGTATCATAGGCCAGTATATAGTATATCTTGAAACAACCGCCTGTAATGAATGAAGGAGAATGCATTATTAAAAGGTCATTAACCCATTTTGTCTCCGACAAACATCAGAATCGCCAAAAGTCAAGTTCTTTGTCTCCGGAAATATTAAGGCTGTGATAGTTTGTGTGAGAAAATGTGAAATTAAAGCTCATTATGGTTAAGACATTATATTGTTGGGTTGGTGACCAAAATTTTGAAACTACGTTTATCTCAAATTGTATTTAAAACCCTTTGTTAGCCCATCCATGATATTCTGGTTATAATATGAAAATTGGCACCTTGATCTACTAGTAAAGCTAGGTTTTCTAATATTAAAGCTAGAATTTTGAAAATGAAAGCCTACCTCGCAATTTATCCTGCAGCGAAATATTTTTTAAATCCATTCAATGAAAATAGCGTATTAAGTTCATTTGATTCTGGAAAAATGCTGAAAAGATGATCACCATGTTATGATAATACCGTACCAATTGAAACAATGGCCGGATGCAACCTTTGATCAATCGACAAGAATTAATATTAGGCGGCATATCAGTTGAAACATAAAAGATCAGGTTTGTCTCATCGAATCATAAATTTTACTAATTAACTGTAAGAGTGTTTATCGGATTCTTTGTGACACGTTGCCGGTTACATAATAACCCCATATGTATTGTGATTTACCGAAGGGAACCCTTTACACCAAGGCTGTTACCAGATGATTCTTCTGATCTGCTCTATCTAATCGTTATCATTACTTTAATCAAGTCATTTTCTGAGTTTTGTTTGCACTATAGCATAGTCATCATCAATTCAGTATATGTCATTCATTCATCTTCGAAATAATGCTCCCTGTATGTAACAAATATGGGTCTGAAATACCTTGACACAACTTGTTACCTAGGTCCAGGTTCCTAAAAGGGAAGAATACAGAAAACAATAAAGTTTCGACTAACAAGATTAACTGCGGTTCAAATATGGCGGATAATACACGCCAATACCCAGATGTAAATTCACTACCCTAGTTGACAGTACAAAAGTAGTACATAGGTACTATGTGTCATAACAAAAGAACATTACCCAAACATGGATAGATGTGATTCAACTTGCAAAACTATCAACAATTGACCAACAGGCTGTCGGACAACAACTGATACAGTGGAATAGGAGGGTGCTGACAGGAACCGTATCACAGGAAGGACTGATTGGCTACAGATGGAAAAAGGGATGATAGTTGACCGAAACCAATGACACCGTCATGAATCACATCCATACATGTTCGATATAAATATTGCTTAACACATTCAGACAATGAGACTAATTACAAAGTCCTCAAACCTCACTGATTTGATATTTGTTCCATTTCTACTTCTCATATTCGAGCAACAAATTAGAAATACATTCATCAAATTGTTCATCAATCAATTTAGATCTGTTGTGGAATTGTGGTACATTTATGCAGCACTTTCTGCTTTTCAATTCAAGTAAATCATTGAATTACAGCAAGGAAACTGGTATTACTGCAGAGTTTCATCATTTTCACCGCTGAAATTCAAAGGTAATCTCACGACAAATGCAACAATATGCATATTAAATCTAGGCTCTGTTTACTCATCAAAGAGGTCAATATACTGATGCTTCATGCAAAATATCAAGGCTCTACGCCTTCTGGGTCAGGAGGAGAAGATTTTTAAAGATTATTTTAAAATTTTACTTTTGTTACCATGGCAACCAGAGTTTTAACAGATTTCAATTCTTTTAGCTATTTTTGAAGGGGACCACCTAGGGAACATTTCTGCCAAATTTGGTTCAAATCGGCCCAGTGGTTTGGGAGGAGATGTTATTTAAAAAATCATTCTTTATTTCTATATAAACCCCAACCCCCTGGGGCTCCGCCCCTGGGGACCCGAGGATCATGATTTTAGCTATTTTGAAAGAGGTCAATATACTGATGCCTCATGCAAAATATCAAGGCTCTACACCTTCTGGGTCAGGAGGAGAAGATTTTTAAAGATTATTTTAAAATTTCACTTTTGTTGCCATGGCAACCAGAGTTTTTAATGGATTTCAATTCTTTTAGCTATTTTTGAAGGTGACCACCTAAGGAACATGTCTGCCAAATTTGGTTCAAATTGGCCCAGTGGTTTTGGAGGAGATGTCGTTTAAAGAAATTGTTGACGGACGACGCACGACGGACGCCGGACAAAAGGGGATCACAATAGCTCACTTGAGCACTACGTGCTCAGGTGAGCTAAAAGGGGGCAGATAAAAACTGGATTGAAAAGTCCTCGTAAACACAATAGAGTCCATAGTTTTCAACAAATTCTCTTCAAACTTTCCCAGAATGATTATTACATTAAACAGATTGTTCCTTTCGGAAGTAGGTTTGATCCATCAAGTTTCATGGGAAAAGGGGCCCTATGAAAATTTAATAAAAAAATCTTAGTTGACACATCATGGCCCTAGATTTCACCTGATTGACTTCAAACTTTCACAGATTGATTGTACCATCATAAGGATTGTTCCTTTCAAATTGGGTCTGATCCATTGAGAAACAAAGGAAAAGGGGCCTTAGGAAAGTTCAATTAAAAAAATCTTAATGAATGCTTGTAAGTCCACAGATGAGATGGGGTTGCCTTTATACTCAAACAGAATAATTATACCATTGTAAGAAGAGTTCCCTTTGGAATTGGATCTGATCCATCAAGTAACATTGGAAAAGGGGCTATATGAAAATTCAATTAATAAAACCCTGTTAACACAATTAGGCCCACATCTTTGATCAGATTTTATTGAAACTTTCACAGAATGATTGGAAGGTCATAACTATCATTCTTTTCATAACAGGGTTTGAACTGTCAAGAAACACAGGAAAAGGGGCCTTATGAAAATTTCATTTATTAATCCTTGTTACCAAGTCCAGAGCTTTCATTGGATTTTCTTTAAACATTCACAGAATCATTGTACAATAATCACGATTGTTGATGCTGACATGAGACCTGATCCTTCAAGTATCACAGGAAAAGGAGCCTTATGAAAATTTTATTATAAAAATTTTACACCAAGATAAAGTCTGCAGTTTTCATCAGATTCTGTTCAAACTTTCACAGAATGTTTGTACCATCATAAGGATTGTTTGTTTCCAAATTGGGCCTGATCAGTCTAGTATCTTAGGAAAAGGGGCTGTATGAAAAATTATTACCAAATCCTCATAAACACAACAATGCCCTCAGTCTTTATCAGAATCTCTTCAAACTTTAATAGAATGATTGTACCATCATTTGGATTGTTCCTTTGTAAATTAGGTCTAATTGGTTAAGTGACACAAGAAAAGGGACCTTATAAAAATTTTATTACAAAACATCATTGTCAAAATAAAGTCCTCAGTCTTTATCATTTTCTTCAAACTATCATTAGGATTGTTCCTTTGTACATTGGGTCTGATTTATTAAATTTCACAGAAAAATTTGTAACAAAAATTCTTGACACAATTCAGTCCACTGTTTTCATTGATTCTCTTTAACTTTTAAAGAATGATTCTACCTTCATTAGAATTGTTCCTTTTGAAATTTGGTTTGTTCTGTAAAGTATCATGAGAAAAGGGGCCCTCTGAAGATTTCACTATAAACTCATTAACACAATAAATTCCACAAATTAAACAGATTGATTGTACCATCATTCCAATTGTTGATTTTGACAGTGGGTCTGACTATGGCAAGTGTCACATAAAAAGGGGCCTTTTGAAAAACTCTCTTAAATATTCTAGTTAACACAATGATGTCCCTTGATTTCACCGGATTCACTTCAAAATATCACAGAATGATTGTACAAATACTTAAATGGTTCTTTTCAGAACTGGGTACAATCCATCAAGTATCATGTAAAAAGGGGCCATATGTTTTTTTTTTAAATATTCTAGTAAACATAATGAATTCCCAATATTTCATCGGATTCACTTTTAACTTTCATAGAATGATAAAACCAACAGTAAAATATCACGGGAAAAGGGGCCTTTTGAGAACTTGAATTTAATATCTTTGTTAACACAATAAAGTTAAGTTTTATTGGATTCTCTTCAAAGATGCATGGAATAATTGTGGCATTCGAAACACAGGAAAAGGGGCCTTACAGATTATCATTCAAAACATTCTTGTGTATGTGATGAAGATCACAATCATTATCAAGCTGTCTTTTAAATTTCACAGGACAATTGTCGGGTTGTAAGGAAAGTTCCTTTTGGAATGAAATTGATCCATCAGAAAAAACAGGAAAAGGGGCCTTATCGATTTTCCTTCAAAACAATCCTGTTTATGTGATTAAGTCCACAATTATTGCCAGATTCTGATGAAATATTCGAAGAATGATTGTAGGGTCAAAAGGTAACTTTCTTTTGGAAATGGAGTGGATCATGATCCGTCATGAATCATGGGAAAAGGGGCTTTAGGATTGTTGCTTAAAATGATAAAGGGGATAAAGCCCCTTTTTTTTCTTTATACATTCTTCTTTGATCAATTAAATTCCTTAAATATCAATTTCTGAGAGGTGCAGTGCACAAGAACCACAACTCTTGCTTGCATAATTTTGGAGTTATTGCCCTTTGTTGTTTTAAAGACTAAGATTTTGTCCGGGCATATCTCTAAAAGTATAACAGCTTTTGACTTTAAACTTCATAGGTGGATAGATGTCATTGAGGAGAAGTGCAGTGCATAAGAACCAAAACTCTTGCTTGCACAATTTTGGAGTTAGTTCCCTTTGTTGTTTTTAAAACTAAGATTTTGTCCGGGGTATATCTGAAAGTATAATAGCTATTAACTTGAAACTACATAGGTGATTAGATCTTGTTGAGGAGAAGTGCAGTGCACAAGAACGACAAATCTTGCTTGCATAATTTTGGAGTTATTGCCCTTTGTTGTTTAAAGACTAAGATTTTGTCCGGGGCATATCTCTGAAAGTATAATAGCTATTAACTTGAAACTTCATATGTGGATAGATCTCGTTGTGGAGAAGTGCAGTGCACAAGAACCACAATTCTTGCTTGCATAATTTAGGAGTTATTGCTCTTTGTTGTTTCAAAGTCTTAGATTTGACCTGAGCATATCTCTGAAAGTATAATAGCTATTATCGAACTAATAGAGAAGAAATGCAGTGCCTAAATCTAACTGGCTATCAAGCTTTTAAGGCAGGGATGGCCATGTCTAACATGGCTCTTGTAGTGCTTTGATTTACTATGTAACAGGGAGAAAGACTGACAATTTTAATTTAGGGGCCCAGACTGTCAAATATTCAATATTTTACATTAAGGGTATGGGTATTTTCTAAAAAAATTCAGGTTTTCAAATTTATGTCCATAGAGCCAAAACAGATCTGTCCCTAGGGTCCTTAATCTGTCCCAGTGGTCCAAAATAAGGAAAATCACTCAAATTGATCAAGTTAGAAAAAAGTATTCTTGATGCCTAGGGCTACTATATTTTGATTGCTGCATATCCCAATAGCTAACTACAATGTTTTCTGGAATTATGCCTAAAGGGTCTGAAAGAGCTTTGCCCAAGTGGTTCAAGTTTTGGAAAAACATTCAATTAGATAAAGTTCAGAAGTCTTCCCCCACTTAATTATGGGCTCTAAAGCATTCATGCTTAACCAGTTCTGAAATTATGCCCATTGAGTCAAAAACTTTTTCAAGTGGTATTGCTGAAATTATTTGGCTCAACTTTTACTTGAGACTGTGAGCCAATATTTGGAAGATTAACCACATATGAATTTCATCCAACTTTATAACTTTTTGTTCATTGAAAGTCTAAAATGGAGCATAATTTTCATATCTTCACAGGTGTCTCCGAGATCTCCCAAGAAGGAGGTATGTCTTAAAAGGATTACACAAGTAAGTACTTTTTCTTTCTCTGATTAAGATAGACAAAGCATCACCAACAATTTTTCTTATAAATCCATCCTCTGATTTTTGGCTCCACTGGCTGAAAGCCAGCAAGCTATCGTCATGACATTGTGTCTGTGGTCCGACTGTCTGTGGTCCGACTGTCCGTAAACTTTTACTTTAAAATTCTTCTCCTCAGAAAGCACTGAACAGAATTCAAATAAATTTTACAGAAATGATTCTTGGGTGACCCTTTATTGGATTCCTTCAAAGAATTTTATTTGGATGATAACCATGGCTTAAATGGGCGGGACTAATTTGCATATATGGTGAAACGCTCAAAAATCTTCTTAGAAACCTGATAATGGATTTCACAAAAGTTTACAGAAATGATCCTTTGGTGACCCTTTTTCAGATTCCTTCAAATTTTGTTTGTTTGAATTGGATTTGAAGCCACTTTCAACAATCTTTCAGTTATATCGCAGCGGCTGGAGCACCTAACAATTGAATCCTGGTATTTCTCACACCAGTACTACCATTACATCCTTTCCTAGCCTTCAGCTGCTATCCCACATAGGTCTAGGATTATTGACCCAATGGTGAGAGACAAATAGTCGGAAAGGATGAGAGCCGCCGTTGGGGATCGAGCCCGGGACTTCTAGATTGACAGTCCGACGTGCTACCAACTGCGCTATGACGGCGGCAGATTCCTTCAAAGAACATGGCTTTAATGGGTGGGGCTAATTCCCATATATGTTGAAACTTTTAAAAAATCTTTTTCTCAGAAACCACCAATGGTCCTAAGATGATTCTTTATCAAATTCCTTCAGAAAATTTTGTTCAGATGAAAAGCATGGCTTTAATGGGTGAGGCTAATCTCCATATATGGTGAAAGCCATGGAAATCTTTTTTCTGATTAAACTTTGGCTTTAAAATTCTTCTCCTCAGAAAGCACTGAATAGAATTCAAATAAATTCCACAGAAATGATCCTTTCTTGACCATTAATTGGATTCCTTCAAGGCTTTAATGGGAAAGGATAATTTAACCCCTTTAACAGATTATCAAACAGCAAAATTTAAGATTAGTTAAAATTGAAAGGAATGGCAGAGAACAACTTAGAGATTGTGTAATTTTTAGCTCTCCTGGCCAAAGGCAATTAGAGCTGTTGCGATGGCTTTTTCCTGTCCGGTGTCCACGCATCTGTCAGACCGATAAGTTTTCCTTGTTTACACTCTAGAGTCCACAGTTTTCATCAGATTCTCTTCAAACTTTCACAGAATGCTTGTATTATCATTAAGATTGTTCCTTTTGAATTTTGGTATGATCTATCAAGAAACACAGGAAAAGGGGCCATATGAAAATTCATTTAAAAAATTCATTAAAAATCCACAATAACACTCTGGAGTCAAAAGTTTTCACCAGATTCTCTCAAATCTTTCACAGAAGGATTGTACTTTCATAAGGATCCCTCCTTTTGAAATTGAGAAATACAGGAAAAGGGGTCTATTTAAAATTTTATTTAAAATCCTTGTTATCATTCAAGAGTCCACAGTTTTCATCAGGTTCTCTTCAAACTTTCACAGAATGATTGTACCATCATAAGGATCATTCCATACGAAAGTGGGTATGATCCATCAAGAAACATGGGAAAAGGGGCCTTATGAAAATTTGATAAAAAAATCCTAGTTGACATACTCGAGTCCACAGTTTTCATCTGATTCTCTTCAATATACCATTAAATGGATTGTTCCTTTCGAAAGTGGGTTTGATCCATCAAGTATCATGGGAAAGGGGACTTATGAAAATTTAATAAAGAAATCATAGTTTACTCATCATGGCCCCAGATTTCACCTGATTGACTTCAAACTTTCACAGAATGATTGTACCATCATAAGGATTGTTCCTTTCTAATTGGGTCTGATCCATCCAGAAACATAGGAAAAGGCCTTAGGAATATTCAATTAGAAAAATCTTTATTAATGCTTTTAAGTCTACAATTTTTATTTGGTTGTCTTCATATTCAAACAGACTAATTATTCTTTTATAATAATAGTTCCCTTTGGAATTTGTTCAGATCCATCAAGTAACATGGGAAAAGGGGCTGTATAAAAATTCATTTAAAAGATCCTTATCAACGCAATGAAATTCACAGCTTTAATCAGATTTTGTTGCAATTTTCATACAAGAAGCTAGGGAAAAGGGGCCTTACAAAAATTTCATATGGAAATCCTTGTTACCAAGTCCAGAGCTTTCACCGGATTTTCTTCAAACATTCACAAAATGATTGTACAATAATAATGATTGTTGATCTTGACATTGATGTCTTATGCAACAGTTACTCAAGTATTGACATTTGATGTAACTAATATTGGTCTGGGACCGAATGTCATGCAACTGTTACACAAGTATGGACATCTGGTTTGACTAGTAATGGTCTTGGACAGAATGTCTTCTGCAACTGTAATAACTAGTATGGACATATTTGGGTGACTAAACAGGCCTTGGACAGAATGTCTTACGCAACTGTAACACAAGTATGGGCATCTGGTGTGACTAATAATGGTATTGGAAAGAATATCTTATGCAATTGTAACACAGGTTTGGTTTGTTTGTTTGTTTGTTTAAATGGGGTTTTACGCCGCTTTCAACAATCTTGCAGATATATCGCAGCGGCTGGAGCACCTAACAATGGATTTCTGGTATTCTCACTCCAGTTCTACCATTATATCCTCTCCTATCATCCTGCTGCTATCCCACATAAGACTACGATCATCGACCCATTGGTGAGAGACAAATAGTCGGAAGGATGATTGCCGCCATCGGGGATCAAATAACACAGGTTTGGACCTCTGATGTGACTAACACTGGTCTTGGACAGAATGCCTTATGCAACTGTTACACAGGTTTGGACTTATTCATAAGACTAGCTCTGGTCTTGAACAGAATGTCTTATGCAACTGTAACACAAGTATTGACATATTTGTGTGAGTAACGCTGATCTTGAACAGAATGTCTTATGCAACTGTAACACAAGTATTGACATATTTGTGTGAGTAATGCTGATCTTGAACAGAATGTCTTATGCAACTGTAACACAAGTATTGACATATTTGTGTGACTTACACTGGTCTTGAACAGAAAGTCTTATGCTACTGTGACACAGGTTTGGACATCTGGTTTGACTAACACTGATCTTATACAGAAAGTCTTTTGCAACTGTAACACAAGTATGGACATATTTGTGTGACTAACACTGGTCTTGAACAGAATGTCTTATGCAGCTGTAACACAAGTATGGACATATTCGTGTGACTTACACTGGTCTTGAACAGAATGTCTAAGGCAACTGTAACTCAAGTATGGACATATTCGTGAGACTAACACTGGTCTTGAACGGAGGGTCTTATGCAACTGTAACAGAAGTATGGACATACTCATGTGACTAACACTGGTCTTTGACGGATGGTCTTATGCAACTGTAACACAGGTTTGGACATACTCATGTGACTAACACTTGTCTTGGACGGAGGGTCTTATGCAACTGTAACACAAGTATGGACATATTCCTGTGACTAAAACGGGTCTTGGACAGGATGTCTTGTGCAACTGTAACACAAGTATGGACTTACTCGTGTGACAAACACTGGTCTTGGATGGAGGTTCTTAGGCAACTGTAACACAGGTTTGGACTTATTCATGTGACTAACACTGGTCTTTAACAGAATGTCTTATGCAACTGTAACACATGTATGGACATATTTGAGTGAGTAACGCTGATCTTGAACAGAATGTCTTATGCAACTGTAACACAGGTTTGGACATCTGATGTGACTTACACTGATCTTGAACAGAATGTCTTATGCAACTGTAACACAGGTTTGGACATCTGATGTGACTAACACTGATCTTGAACAGAATGTCTTATGCACCTGTAACACAAGTATGGACGTATTTGTGCGACTAACACTGGTCTTTGACGGAGGGTCTTATGCAACTGTAACACAGGTTTGGACATCTGGTGTGACTAACACTGGTCTTGAACAGAAAGTCTTACGCAAATGTAACACAGGGGTGGACATCTGGTGTGACTAATACGGGTCTTGGACAGAAAGTGTTATGAAACTGTAACACAGTTTTGGACATCTGGTGTGACTTACACCGGTCTTGGACAGAAAGTCTTATGCAACTTTAACACAAGTATGGACATATTTGGTAGACTAACACTTGTCTTGAACAGAATGTCTTGCGCAACTGTAACACAAGTATAGACATTCCTGTGACTAACACGGGTCTTGAACTGAATGCCTATTGCAACTGTTACACGAGTATGCATATTTTCGTGTTACTGTAACATGGTCTTGGACAGAATGCCTATTTCAATTGTTACAAGAGTATGTACATCTTTGTATGACTAAAACAGGTATTGGACAGAAAGTATTGTGCAACTGAAACACATAAATGTGCACAGAACACATAAATGTACACAGATCTTAGACAGAATGTCTTGTACAACTTAGTAATATATGCCCCTTCCTGTGTCTGTAACATGGTCTTGGACAGAATGTCTTGTGCAACTGAAACACATATATGGACTTTTTTCTGTGACTGTAACACAGTTCTTGGACAGACAGTCTTGTGCAACTAAGTTATATATGGACATCCTTGTGTGACTGTAACACTTTTTTTGGCCAGAATGTCCAGTGCAACGGAAACAAATATATGGAAATCTTTGTGTGACTAACACAGGTAGTGGACAGAATGTCTTGTGCAACTGTAAGTCATGTATGGACATCTTTGTGTGACTCTAATACAGGTCCTGGACAGAATGACTTGTGTTAAAAATATATAAAGTAATCAAAACTAACATAATTTTGTTCAGATTTGATAATTTAAAATGAGTTGGAGTTTTTTTCATGTAACTTGTCAACAATAAGAAATTTGACCAAATGAAGTTTTTCTGCATGAACATTGGTCGGATTAACAAGCCTTGATACTTGCTGTGGTTCTGAAATGGTCCCATTTTGCATAACATGTCTCATCTAATTTGAATTGTATAAAGTGTATACTTTATGGTTAGTTTTGCCCTTGAAAAAAAGTTATTTCTAGCTTGCTACTCAATGGAGTCTCAATCTTTATTGACCAGTGCTGGATACTTGTTTTACAGGACACCCAGGTGGTCCCCTTTTGAGCTAAAGGTCTTATATTTTTAAAGTTATTCATAAATTCACTTTTTTATATGGATAATGGTCTTTCAGTGATGCTTTTCTTGAGAGTTTTTCTAATTCTTATTCTTGCATTTTGTTTTACTTGACTTTCTTTAGGGGATTGAATGATTATTGGACCCTGTTAATACATACTTCTGTGACTGCAGCATAACATACTTCTGTGACTGCAGAATCAATATTCTTCTGTGGCTGTCACAAGAGTATAGTGCAGTGGGTACACATTTGATGTGTCACACAAAAAGAAAAAATTGAAGCAAAAGTAACTTTAGCACACAAGTATCCTGCAGTGAGTCTGTCAGTGCGTCCGTCCGTCTGTCTTCCATTAAACTTTTCCTTGTTAATACTCTAGAGTCCACAGTTTTCCTCGGATTCCCTTCAAACTTTCACGGAATGATGACAATTTGGTATGATCAGTCAAGGACCACAGGAAAAGGGGCCTTATGAACATTTGATTAAAACAATCTTCGTTAACACAATAGAGTCCTCAGTTTTCTCTTCAAACATTCACAGAATGATTATTACATTAAATGGATTGTTCCTTTTGGAAGTGGGTTTGATCCATCAAGTTTCATGGGAAAAGGGGTCCTATGAAAATTTAATAAAAAAAATCTTAGTTAAAACATCATGGCCCTAGATTTCGCCTGATCGACTTCATACTTTCACAGATTGATTGTACCATCATAAATATTGTTCCTTTTAAATTGGGTCTGATCGATCCAGAAACATAGGAGAAGGGGCCTTAGGACAATTCAATTTAAAAAAATCTCAATGCTTTTAAGTCCACATATTTCATGGGGTTGTCTTTATACTCAAACAGAATAAATATACTTTTGTAAGTAAAGTTCCCTTTGAAATGGTTCACGGAAAAAGGGGCCTTATGAAAATTTTGTTTAAAAAATTCTTGACACAATTCAGTCCACTGTTTCCATTGATTATCTTTAACTTTTAAAGAATGATTGTACCTTCATTAGAATTGTTCCTTTTGAAATTTGGTTAGTTCTGTAAAGTATCATGAGAAAAGGGGCCCTATGAAGATTTCACTATAGACTCATTAACACAATAAATTCCACAGATTACACAGATTGATTGTACCATCATTACAATTGTTGATTTTGACAGTGGATCTGACTATAGCAAGGGTCACATAAAAAGGGGCCTTATGAAAAACTTTCTTAAATATTTTGGTTAACAGAATGATGTCCCTTGATTTCACCGGATTCACTTCAAAATTTCACAGAATGATTGTACAATCATTTAAATGGTTCTTTTGGATTTTTTTTTTTTTTTTAAATATTCTAGTAAACAAAATGAAGTCCCCATATTTCATTGAATTCACTTTTAACTTTCACAGAATGATAAAAGCAACAGTAAAATATCACAGGAAAAGGGGCCTTATGAGAACTTGGTTTTAATATCTTTGTTAACACAATAAAGTCAACAGTTTTATCAGATTCTCTTCAAAGATGCATGGAATATTGTGGCATTCAAAACACACGAAAGGGGCCTTACAGATTATCATTCAAAACAGTCTTGTGTATGTGATTAAGATCACAATCATTACCAAATTGTCTTTTAAATTTCAAAGGACAATTGTAGGGGTGTATGGAAAGTTCCTTTTGGAATGAAATTGATCAATCAGAAAACACAGGAAAAGGGACCTTATTGATTTTCATTCAAAACAATCCTGTTTATGTGATAAAGTCCACAATTATTGTCAGATTCTGATGAAAATTTCACAGGATGATAGTAGGGTCATAAGGTAACTTACTTTTGGAAATGGATTGGATCTGTCATGAAACACAGGAAAAGGGGCCTTGAGGATTATTGCTAAAAATAATAAAGGGGATAAAGTCCTGTTGTTTTTTTTCTTTATGCATTCTTCTTTGAGTAATAAGCTTCCTTAAATATCAGATTTCTTTAACGGAAAACTTAATAACAAGTAGAGTGGCTCAGGCCCTCATGGGCCTCTTGTTTTTTTTAATTATTCTAGTAAACATAATGAAATCCCCATATTTCATCAGATTCACTTGAAACTTTCATAGAATGATTAAACCAACAATGAAGTATCACAGGAATAGGGGTTTTATGAGAACTTGATTGAAATATCTTCCTAAACCCATTCCCAGACGGCAAAATTTTAGAATGGTCTAAATTGAAAGGACTTACAGACATCATTTCAAAGTTTATGGAATTTCACATTTTTTTCCACTTACTTAGTAAACATCGTGGAAAATGAAAAATTGCTTGTAACAAGCAATTTCTTCATTTGACACAATGTTTTCCTAAATATACTTCTTTAGAGGCGTCTCTCAAAACAACTTTAAGTGTGTGATAAAGTCCATAATTAGTCCCCCACCCGTTACTGGTTGGGGGGCTATAGGTTTGCTTGATTCTGTCCAACCATCTGTCCTTCCGTCCATCTTTTGTTTGGAGCATATCTCATAAACCATAAGTGCTAGGAACTTGAAACTTAATTCACTTACAGATCACATAGTGGCAAAGTGTCATGTTCAAGAACTATAACTCTAGCTTGCCTATTTTTTGAGTTATTGCCTTTTGTTATTTTTACCTTTACATTTTTGTCTTGGGCATATCTCCTAAACCATAAGTGCAAGGAACTTGAAACTTTATACACTTATAGATCACAATGTGTAGATGTGTCATGTTCAAGATTGGTAGCTATAGCCTGCCTATTTTTGAGTTATTGCCCTTTGTTGTTTTTACCTTTACATTTTTATCTAGAGCGTATCTCCTAAGCCAAATGTGGTAGGAACCTGAAACTTTATACACTTATAGATCACATGGTGGAGAAGTATCATGTTCAAGAACCATAACTCTAGCTTGCCTATTTTTTGAGGTTTTGCCCTTTATTATTTTTACCTTAACATTTTTGTACGGAGGATATCACCTAAACAATAAGTCTTTGAAACTTGAAACTTTATACACTCATAGATCAATTTTGTAGAAGTGTCATGTTTAAGAAAGGTAACTCTAGCCTGCCTATTTTTAGGTCACCTGACCATAGTGACCTATTGCGACCCCTTGGATGGATTTCAACCAAACTTGGCAGAAAGCATCCTTATGGGAAGGTGCTTCAGATTTGTACACATCATGGAGTTATCTCCTCTTGGGGGATCCATAAGGGGCCAAAAAGGGTACATCTTAAAAAATCTTCTTGTCATGAACTGGCTGTCAGATTAGATTCACATTTGGTATTTAGAGTCTTTAGGGCAAGGACTATCAAGTTTGTACAAGAAAAAAAAATCTGTCAAGAAATGGCCATGCTAGGAGGGGAGGAGGGGGGGGGGCAAAGGTGTGTGTGGGGTACATAAGCCTACATAGTGACAACTTTGAAAATCCTTTTTCTACCAATCCAAATCACCTACAGCTCTGATATTTGGTATGTGGCATCATCTAGTGGGCCTCTACCAATATTGTATAAATTATAACCCCAGGGTCAAAATTAGCCAGTTCCCAGATATCACAAGTCACACAAAGGTCTGATAGAGTGAAATTTGTAAAAATCTTCTTCTCCCAAACAGAAGGGCCTAGAACTTTGATATTTGATATACAGCATCATCTGGTGGACCTCTATCAAGATTGTAAAAATTATTGCCTCAGGATTAAAATCAGCCACTTCCGGGATGTCACAAATTTAACATAGGCTTATATAGTGAAATTTGTAAAATCTTCTTCTCCAAAACAGGAGGGCCTAGAACGATGATATTTGGTATACAACATTGTCTTATGGACCTCTATCAAGATTCCCGACGGCAGCACTCATCCTTTCCGACTATTTGTCTCTCACCAATGGGTCGATAATCGTAGACCTATGTGGGATAGCAGCTGGAGGCTAGGAAAGGATGTAATGGTAGTACTGGTGTGAGAAATACCAGGATTCCATTGTTAGGTGCTTCAGCCCCCGCGATATAACTGAAAGATTGTTGAAAGCGGCGTTAAACCCCATTCAATCAATGAATCTATCAAGATTGTACAAATTATTGCCTCAGGATTAAAAGCAGCCTATTCCCAGATGTCACAAATTTAACATAGGCTTATATTGTGAAATTTGTAAAAATCTTCATATCCCAAACAGGAGGGCCTAGAACTATGATATTTCGTATACAGCATCATCTTGTAGGCCTCTATCAGGATTGTCAAATTTATTGCCTCAGGATTAAAATCAGCCCTTTCCCAGATGTCACAAAATTAACATAGGCTCATATAGTGAAAACTTAAAAAATCTTCTTCTCTTAAAAAGATATGCCTAGAGCTTTGATATTTGGTATGTATCATTATCTGGTGGATCCCTATCAATATGGTATGAATTATGGCCCTAGGATTCCAAAAGGTCATGAATTTCACATATGGCTTATATAATGAAAATTTAAATCTCTTCTTCCCCCAAACTAAAAGGCTTAGAGCTTTGATATTTAGTATGTAGCATAATCTGGTGGACTTAAATTTAGTTTTTTTGCTCTTTGGACTCGGGTGACCGATATGGCCCTATGGGCCTCTTGTTTTCATTATATTTATTTTATTTTAAACTAATGAATAAAATTTGCTTAATCAGTACATTCATGCCTGTGGAGCAATACAGGTGCTCAAGCTCCTCTAGTTTTTAGCTCCACTGGCTGAAAGCCAGCGAGCTATTGTCATGGCCTTGTGTCTGTCGTGCGTGCGTCTAATCGTCCGTCTGTCCATCTGTAAACTTTTACTTTAAAAATCTTCTCAGAAAGTACAGAACAAAATTCAACCAAATTTTACAGAAATGATCCTTGGGTGACCCTTAATCAGATTCCTTCAAAGAATTTTGATCAGATGAAAAACATGGCTTTAATGGGAGGGGCTTATTTCCATTTACATCGAAAGCTTTAAAAATCTTCTTCTCGAAAGCCATTTGATGGATTTCAACCAAATTTTACAGGAATGATCCTTTGGCAACACTTTATCAGATTCCTTCAAAGAATTTTGATTGGATGTTGGCTTTAATGGACAGGGCTAATTTCCATATAAGGTGAAAGCTTTAAAAATCTTCTTCTCAGAAACAAATTGATGGGTTTCAACCAAATTTTACAGGAATGATTCTTGGGTAATACTTTTCCAAATTCCTTCAAAGAATTTTAATCAGTTGAAAAATGTGACCTTTAATGGGTGGAGCTTTTTCCATATATGGTGAAAAGTTTGAAAATCTTCTTCTGAGAGCCGCCGTCATAGTGCAGTTGGTAGCGTGTCAGACTCCTAATCTTCAATCTTGGGTTGTCATGGGTTTGATCCCCAGCGGCGGCACATTTTCTTTCCGACATTTGTCTGTCACCAATGGGTGGATAATCGTAAACCTATGTGGGATAGCAGCTGGAGGCTAGGAAAGGATGTAGTTGTAGTGCTGGTGTGAGAAATACCAGGAATCCATTGTTAGGTGCTCCAGCTGCCGCGATATGACTGAAATACTGTTAAACACAACTTAATCAATCAATCTTCTTCTCAGATACCAATGGATGGATTTCAACCAAATTTCACTGGAATGATCCTTAGGTGACTTTTATCATATTCGTTAAAAGAATTTTGATAGGACAGAAAACATGGCTTTTATGGGCGGGAATTATTTTGATTGATGGTGAAAGCTTTGAAAATCTTCTGAGAGACCATTTGATTGATTTCAACAAAATTTCACCAGAATGATCCTTTGGTGACCCCTTATAAAATTGCTTAAAAGGAATTGATTGGCTGTTATCATTGCTTTAATGGATTGGGCTTATTTCCATATATGGTAAACAGTGAAAAGGTACAATCTGCAGGATGGTTTTCAACCAAATTTCTGAGGAATGATAAGTAAATTCAGGCCTGTGGAATGAATCAGGCACTCTAGCGCCTCTAGTTTATTAAGAGTTATTCTTGACTAATATACTTCAACTTGATTTCTCTACTCTGAGGCTGAAACTGGGTCGCCATTTTGAATTCATTGTTTACATATTGGTGCCCACCATCTTTGGTAAATCATAGCACGGTACCAGTAGGAAACACGAGAAAAAAAAATCATTAATCACTTATAAGTAAGAGTGTAAGGGTCTTATCAATATAGATGTTATGTAATACTTGGTATACAACACTAGAGATAAAGAGCCTGTCGTGTCCTACTTCTGACCCTGTCTTCAAAAGGGGCTATATGATTTTTTTTAAATATTCTCATTAACATGATGAAATCCCCATATATCATCAGATTCATTTGAAACTTTCAAAGAATGATTAAACCAACAATTAAGTTCCATGGGAAAAGGGGCTTTATAAGAACTTGATTGATATATCTTCGTTAACACATTACAGTCCACAGTTCTTATGGGTTCTCTTCAAAGATGCAAGGAATAATTGTGGCATTAGAAACACATAATTGTGGCATTAGAAACATAGGAAAAGAGCCTTACAGATTGTCATTAAACAAATTATTGTTTATGTAAAGAAGTTAACAATAAGTATCAGAGTGTCTTTAAAATTTCACAGGACTATTGTATAGTTGCAAGGAAAGTTCTTTTCGGAAATGAGAACGCGGTAATATCATAGACGTTAGCACATAAGACTCCTAATCTTCAATCATAGGATGTCATGGAATCCATTGTTAGGTGCTCTAGCCACTGCTATATGACTGAAATACTGTTAAACCCCATTCAATCAATCAATCGATTGATCCCCAGCGGCGGCACAAATTCTTTCCGACATTTTGCTCTCACCAACAGGTGGATAATCCTAAACCTAAGTGGGATAGCAGCTGGAGGCTAGGGAAGGATGTAGGGGTAGTACTGCTGTGAGAAACCAGGAATTCATTGTTAGGTGCTCCAGCTGCTGCTATTTAACAGAAATAATGTTAATTCAAAAATCCTCATTTAAACTGTAAAGTCAGCAGTTTTCAGGAGTTTGGGCATGATCCATCAAGAAACACAGGAAAAGGGGCCTAATTCAAATTTGGTTGAAAGATCCTTGTTAAGACTTTAGAGTCCATAGTTTTCATCAGATTCTCTTCAAACTTTCACAGTATGATTGTGCTATCATAAGGATTGTTCTGTTCGAAAATTGGTTTGATCCGTCAAGAAACACGGGAAAAGGGGCCTTATAAAAATTCAATAAAAAATCTTAGTGAACACATCTGGTCCAAGATTCACCTTATTGACTTCAAACTTTAACTGAATGATTGTACCATCATAAGGATTGTTCCTTTCGAATTGGGTATGATCCATCGAGAAGCATACGAAAAGAGGCCTTATTAAAATTTGATTTAAAAAGATCTTGATTAATGCTTTAAAGTCCACAGATTTCATTGGGTTGTCTTCATACTCAAACAGAATATTTATACTTTTGTAAGTATAGTTCCCTTTGGAATTGGTTCAGATCCATCAATTAACATTGGAAAAGAAAATTGATTGATTGATTGATTGATTCTTTTATTTCCTCCTTGAAAAGAAGAGCATGACAATACAAACATACAAACAGACATGACAATACAAACAAATACAATAGAATTTACTGTGTCCGACAAAAAAAAACGAAAAGAAAAAGAAGGGACAATCCATGCATGGATGCATGCAGTTATACATCTAATTGTCGCAAATGTGGCCTGTATAGACCCCAGTTACGACACCCCAGTCATTATGAACAACGCTTATTCATTTCATACTGAAAATTGTAGCTAAGTACATTCATATTCACATAAAATTCTGTGATAACATACTGTAGAAATTCGTGTCATTCGAATAATGCCATTGATGCATTGTTATCATTATTCGTGATCATAGCATTTGATGAAATGCAGGATATATATAGGATATTGCTTGGTCTACCTGAGCAGTATTTTCAAAATATTGCGCAAGTCCAAACAGACTGTACTTTGACAGAATTATACAAATATTGGGAATGAAACCACGCTGTGCACAAGAATAACTATTCAGATACCTTACTGATCTGTGAACAAAAATACTTTTTGCGAGATAATTAGATGATAATCTGCATAATTGACCAAGAAAAATCAATTTCCTGTAATCTATTTCTGCCAAAATCGACATCACACCGATAGATGCGCGAGATACTGTGTTATTACATTTTCTGGGCAGTTTTTGAAACGTCTTAACGCAAAATGCGCTCTAACTTGAGGCTCTTTGTGCGTGAAATGCCACTCCATAGCTCACAACAGTATAATGCAGAACTTAAAACGACTGACTTGTACATAGTACGTAAAGCTAGCGGATTAAAGTTTCCGGATTGGAGTATGCTAAGAGTCTCACCTTGTAGTCGTCTGCATGCTATATTAACATTTTCATCGATTGAACACGATTGTTCTAGAATAGTGCCTAAATGTTTATACTGTTCAACTTCGTCAATATGATCATTTCCCATAAACCATTGTCTATTAGCTCTTAACCGGCTTTGCTTACTTTCTCCAAAAACGATAGCTGCGCATTTGGATGGATTGTAATCAAATCTCCATTTTAATGAATATTGATAACAGATGTTGATCATCTGATCTAATCCTGATTTGGAGAGGCTTAAAAGAAGCATGTCATCGGCAACTGATGGACTACTTACATCCATATTAAAAATACATAGGCCTAGCTTTGAGTTTTCTAACTCCTTAATAAGACCATTTATAAACAAGAGATAGCACAGGGGGGAGCTTTTCCCGCCTTGTCTAGTTCCCTGCTTTACAGGGACAACATTAGAGATAAATGAACCATTACGTACTTGGCTTATCATTGATTCGTACATTTTAATGAAAGACCGTAAAGTTAAGTCATCAAGGCCACATTCACTCATTTTGTAGAATAGGCCATTATGCCAAACACGATCAAAAGCCTTTTTTGCATCTAAAAAACAAACATACAGTATGCTTCTATTTTCGGTAGCAAAGTTAATGGCCTCCCGAAGTATACAGGAAGTCATAATACATCCAAGATTTTCCCGAAAACCACCCTGTTGTGGACTCAAAGAGAGTAAAATTTGCTTTTCGCAACGTTTCAGTAAAACCCCTTCAAATGTTTTAAGTATTGTGGAGGTTAGAGATATTGCCCGATAATTGTTCAGATCATCTTTGCGTTTGTTATTGCCTTTATGCAGTGTCACTATAATACCTCGATTCATCTTACCCGGCACGTGACCAATATTAATCATTGCAGAAAATAACCGCGCTAAAACCCTACAAACCATATTACCCCCGTATATAAGGTGTTCGTAAATATTTCATCATTGCCACACATCTTGCCTTTTTTACAAGTTTGAATAATATCTAGGATATCAGAGACTGATAAATGTATATTTCCCACGTCTGTATTTTGTTGTAACAAGTCAGAAATGGAAGAATCTATGTAACGTTTCCAACCATCATCATAAGATGGGCAATCGTACTCTGAATATAAAGTAGTAAAATACTTATGCCATTGTTGCGTAGTATTAACTGGATCTCTGTAAACTTGATTATCAAAACGCATTTCAGTTTTAATCGAGTCAGTATTTTTTCTCTTCTTTTTACGAATGAGATACCAGAAACGGTTTCTATCGATCTCAGTAGTTTTATTGATTTCATCATCTGCTAAGCGTAAATAAGACCTTACAGCCTTCCTATGCTCTCTCCTAAAATTACTCTTGGTTAGCTTATACTCTTGATGTGTATCACTATCTATCGTGCGGCATGAGCGGATCCACTCGGTCCGCTTTGTCTTGGACAACTTCGACAATTTTGATAATGTTTCATTCCAGTACGGTTTTAAAAAGTGACGAAACTTAGATGTAGGAAAGCAGCTAGCATACGCTTCCAATATCCCGTTAACAAAAAGATCATATACTTTGTCAATATCACTTTTGGAGTTTAATGGATGAAAACATGCAGACAATAAATCGTTGGAAAACTCAAGCATACTACAATAATTTTCGATCTGGCACCAATGAACTTTGCACCAATTTATGTGATCACTATCTGATGAGAAATTATCTCCCTTTAGCTGACCTAAGTTCAATACATAAAATGATGCAATGACTGGTCTGTGATAAGATACATTGATACAATTATCATCTAGAATCTCACATTTAGTCACATAATCGGACTTTTCTATTGGAATTACGATATAGTCAATGAGGCTTTCATTACGTTTATCGTGTGAGACGTAGGTATTGGACGCGCCGGTACATAGTGGCAGTGTATTGACGGCTAAACAATTATTGACGTCTAATAAATTAAACATCTCTCTTTGTCTTGTAGACTGAGCTGATGCACGGGTAGAAACAATCTTACAATTGAAGTCTCCCATTATAATAACAGTACCTATATCTGAGTAAACTTGCCACAGGTCGAACATCTTTGCAATGTAATCTCGAAAACTATTGATCGAATGATTTGTACATGGCAGATAAACTTGAAAAATGAATATAAAATCTTTGTCCGATAATTGATATTGTATACCAATAATGCGATCATCGTCTAATGAAAGAGCAGAAATACGATCATTGTGCTTCACGTGCCACAGAATGCCGACACCTCCTTTACCTACTCTCCTGTTACTGTTTATTACAGATAAATCTTTATCGGTAGAAGCATACGCACGATAGTTTGAGTTGATATCATTTAAAAAAGTAATATTGGTTGGATCCAACCAATGTTATGAAATTCCACATATATCAATCGAGCGATCCACAAGGGTATCGTTCAAATAAGAAGAGCTTGACATAACTCCTGTAACATTCCATGTCATTATTTTTAAGTTCATGGTAAACTATGTAGGATTGGCTAATCGGCTTCTTCAAGACAAGCATAGGGATTCAAGTCTATCAAATTTGACTCGTTACACCGTAGAAATCACCATTTGAATATCCGATCATTGGTGCAAATCTACGTTGTCATCTTCTATAATAAGACCGAGTAAGACTGTTGTTGTCTGGTGGGTTCCATGGTTTTACATGTAATGTTCAAAGGCCAGAATCCCTTTGCCCTTAAGAGGCCACAGTCCTCATTATTTTTCACGTTAACACGAAAAGTCACATATTTTGGGTTTCTTTTGGAAACAAATCTCCTGACCATGGTAACTTCAGGACCCCTACGTGACACATAAGAGTACAATTTTTCTTCAGTCATGTCATTTTTGTAGCCAGATACATGATAACGTAGTGTTCATTTACGAGACGGGTTGTGATCATTGAAATCGTTGTCATTATATTCATCATCGTCATGATTTTTGAGACGAACAGAAATTGTATTTGAATCTGCCCGCGACGGCAGACCCAGATTCGAGTATATTTCTGCAAACGTAATCTTGTTTTTACTTTGATTATTTGCCAAAGCTTGCTGGTTTTGACTAAAATTATTCAAACAATGGTCACAAAACGTACTCGATAAATTGCACTGAACTGCGGCATCTACAAAATTGTACGTATTCAAAAACTGTTCTAGTTCATTTTTATCAATAGACTGGATACCCGTATCAGAGACAGGAACAGGCAAAGTAATGTTATCGATGTTATTGATGGTTGTTGTTCCACATTGACGGGGGTTTGGATAACAGGTACAGTTCCATGGGTGTCAGGGATATCCCC
This sequence comes from Fragum fragum, assembly GCA_946902895.1. Taxonomy (NCBI): domain Eukaryota; kingdom Metazoa; phylum Mollusca; class Bivalvia; order Cardiida; family Cardiidae; genus Fragum; species Fragum fragum. The sequence goes on from OX336381.1 coordinate 38,585,736, forward strand.
GGTATGTTGAGTAGAAGTTAGACTAGAGTCCATGCGCTCACTTGTTTCTCTGTCTGCACCATTTGTTACTGTATTGTCTCTCTGTGTATATAATAGAGCCAATAGTGGATCTTGTGTCAGGTTTATTATACTTACAGAGTCATTCGTGTTCCCAGATAACACAGAAACTGGTGCGAATTCATGAGTAGGTGCAGCGACATTTGTTTCGCCTTTCGAGTTATTATGAATACGACGCTGTTTAGATTCGACGTCACACAGGCGCTGTTCAAAGTTTGTCATTTGGCACAAAATCCCATCACTTTTCATCAAATGAAATGACTTGTCTACTGAGCCTTGCACAGATTCTATTTGTTTTTTAACATCAGATGACAATGACTTGAGCGATTGTGATACACATTAAACTTGATCAGACCATATTGTTTCACAGACAACACGCTCTTGTTTAATCAATAGAATATCACTTTGTAAAGACTGGATCATATCTTTAAGAATCTCAATTTCACTATTACACGCACACTGATAAGATGGGTGTTGGGTTTTAGATCGATCTGACTGCGACTGTTTTCGCTTTGAGGAGCTTATCATATCCTTCAATTTTGCATAGTCATCCCCCTGTGCTACAGCTATTACACTGTGAATGTCCTGAGCTAGCTTAACGTACACAGGATCGCCTTTACGAGTAAAGACGCGACGCTTGAGTTCGGCATCTGATCCTTATGGAAAATCATCACTGTCCTTCAATGAGTCAAATAATGCTGCCCTGGTTATTTCCAGAGATGTTTCTGAGGCACTTTATTCAGTCACAACGATGTTGACAAACAAATCATACGGAAAATTACGAAAAAGTTCCACTAAATGATCATAGTGCTGGATGTCTTCATTCTCGTTGAGATCTTGACCACAAGGCTGGCTAGAAGGTAATAAAGTAGGGTCATTCTCAATAGTTCGTTCACAATTTACTGGTACATGTACATAGGCATTGTCCCTAGGGCGTAGGGGGATTAATTTGGCTATTGTAGGCTCCATTATATGTAGGTAGTATAACAATAGATTAATTGTTTGCAGCACAGGTATTGTGCCCTCTAGGTATGAGGTTCGGTAACACTACTGGTTACTGATTATAATCTATTTTTAGATTCATATGAGTCTATTGTTTTCTATAAAATTGTTGAAAGCAGCATAATTCAGCTTTTTTATTAAGGATTCACTCACGGTATAACAGTTGAAAACTTGTCTGTCTTAACAGCGGCTTTCGAAAGCTTGCAAAAATGATTTTTTCATATCTGCTCACAAACACACGTCCTATCAGTCCGCCATCTTTAAGTGCTTTTAAATTTAATTAAAAACTCACTATTAACACAATGAAGCCCACAGCTTTGATCAGATTTCATTGAAACTTTCACAAAATGATTCTAAGGTCATAAAGATCATTCTAATCATAACAGGGTTTGAACTGTCAAGCAACACAGGAAAAGGTGCCTGATAAAAACTTCATTAAGAAATCCTTGTTACCAAGTCCAGAGCTTTCATTGGATTTCTTGAAGCATTTCATAGAATATTTGTACCATAATTAGGATTGTCTCTTTTCAAATTGGGCCTGATCTGTCTATTATCATGGAAAAAGGGCCTTTTGAAAATTTCGTTTATAATCCTTGTTACCAAGTCCAGAGTTTTCATATGATTTTCTTCAAACTTTCACAGAAGACTGTACTATAATTATGATTGTTGATGTTGGCATTAGACCTGATCTGTCAAGTATCATAGAAAAGGAGTTTTATGAAATTAAATTTAAATAACCTAGTACCACAACAAAGTCCCCATTTTTCATTGGATTCTGTTTAAACTTTCACAGAATGTTTGTACCATAATTAGGATTGTTTTTTTGCTCGACTGAGCACAAAGTGCTCGAGGTAAGCTTTTATGGTTTGGTGGGTGTCAGTCGTGTGTTGTGGGATGTGCGTCGTCAACATTTACTTTGGATGCACTCTAAAGGCTACATTTTTTGCCCAATCAACCTGAAAATTAGCCAGAATGATTGCCTTGATGAAATCTCGATCAAGTTCAAATTGGGTCAAATGAGGTCAAAAACTAGGTCATGGGGTCAATCTTAGAAAAACCTTGTATGCACTTTAGAGTTCACATTTTTTGCCCGATCAACCCGAAATTTGATCAGAATGATTGTCTTTGTGAAAGGTTGTCCGAGTTAAAACTGGGTCAACTGGGGTCAAAAACTAGGTCACAGGGTTAAATCTTAGAAAAACCTTGTATGCACTCTATAGGCCACATTTTTTTCCAAATCAACCTGAAATTTGGTCAGAATGAATGTCTTGATCAAATCTTGTGTGAGTTTGAAACTGGGTCAACTGGGGTCAAAGACTAGGTCACATGGTCTTACCTTAGAAAAAACCTTGCATACTCTCTGGAGGCGACATGTTTTGCCCCATCAACCCGAAATTTGATCAGAATGATTGTTGTGATAAAATATTGTATGAATTCAAAACTGGGTCATCTAGGGTCAAAACCTAGTTCACAGGGTCAAATCTTAGAAAAACCTTGTGTGCTCTCTAGAGGCAACATTTTTTGCCCAATCAATTGTCATCAATGAAATTAAATGAAACATTCAAGACATTCAACTCAAGTGAGCAATTAAGGGCCACTATTGCCTTCTTGTTCCAAATTATGTTAGATCTGACTTGTATCACAGGAAAAGGGGCTGTATGAAAATTTATCACCTTATCCTCATCGAGATTGATTGAAATTTCTTTGTTAATACAATACAGTCCACAGTTCTAATCAAATTCTCTTCAAAGATGCATGGAAAAATTATGGCATTAGAAACACAGGAAAAGGGGCCTTACAGATTATCATTCAAAGCATTCTTGTTAGTATGATGAAGTTCACAATTAACAGATTGTCTTGAAAATTTCGCAGAGGACTATTGTAGGGTGGTAAGGAGAGTTCCTCTCACAAATGAAAATTGATCCATAAAAAAACACAGGAAAAGGGACCTTATGGAGTTTCACTCAAAACAATCCTGTTTACGTGATAGAATCCACAATTATTACCTGATTCTGATGAAAATTTCACAGTTTTATTGCAGGTCACAAAGAAATTTCCCTTTGGAAATGAAGAGGATTTGTCATGAAACACAGGGAAAGGGGCCTTAAGTCTTGTTGCTCAAAATAATAAAGGGGATAAAGTCCAATGTGTTATTTTCAGTTCACCTGAGCATGAAGTGCTCAAATAAGTAATTGTGATCACCTTTTGTTCAGCTTCCGACTGTTGTGCATCATCTGTCAACAATTTCTTTAGACGACATCTCCTCCCAAACCACTGGGCCACTTTGAAACAAATTTGGTAGACGTGTACCTTAGGTGTTCCCCTCAAAAAATAGCCAAACGAATTGAAATCTGTTATGGCAATAAAAGGTTAATTTTAGAATAATCTTTAAAAATCTTCTCCTCAGAAGGCGTAGAGCCTTGATAATTTGCATGAAGCTTCAGTATATTGACCTCTTTCAAAATAGCTAAGATCATGATCCTAGGGTCCCCAGGGGCAGAGCCCAAGGGGGGGGGGTTGCATAGAAGTAAAGTATGATTTTTAAATGACTTCTCCTCCCAAACCACTGGGCCAATTTGAACCAAATTTGGCAGAAATGTTCCTTAGGTAGTCCCCTCTAAAAACAGCTCAAAGAATTGAAATCTGTAAAGACTCTGGTTGCCATAGCAACAAAAGTGAAATTTTAGAATTATCTCAAAAAAATCTTGTCCTCCTGACCCAGAAGGCAAAGAGCCTTGATAATTATTTTGCAAAGAGCATCAGTATATTGATCTCTTTCAAAATAGCTAAACACATGATCTTCGGGTTCCCAGGGTTGGACAGCCGCCATCATAGCGCAGTTGGTAGCCAGACTCCTAATCGTCAATCATGGGTTTCAGGGGTTCCATCCCCGGTGACAGCACATATTCTTTCCGTCAATTGTCACCCACCAATGAGTGGATAATCATGAACCTAAGTGGGATAGCAGCTGGAGGTTAGGAAAGGATGTAGTGGTAGTACTAGTGTGAGAAATACCAGGAATCCATCGTTAGGTGCTCAAGCCAGCGCGGTATAACTGAAATACCGTTAAAAGTGGTGTTAAACCCCATTCAATAATTCAAGCAATCCGATGGGCCCCAGGAGTTTGGGTTTATATAAAAATAAAAAAAGATTTTAAATTGACATCTCCTCCCAAACCACTGGGCCAATTTGAACAAGATTTTGGAGGATTGTTCTTTAGGTGGTCCCCACTAAAAAGAGTTAAAAGATTGAAATCTGTTAAAAACTCTGGTTGCCATGGCAACAAAAATGCAATTTTGAAAAAACTTTTAAAAATCTTCTCCTGACCCACAGTTTTCCAGACTTTTTAGTTCACCCGAGAACAAAGTGCGAGGTAAGCTATTTTGATTGGTCGTTGTGTGTTGTCAGTCTTCCTTTCCGTCTGTCTGTCCGTCCACAATTTCTTTAGAAATCTTCTCCTCCTAAACCAGTTGACCACTCATCCTGAAATTTTGCAGGTATGTTCCTTAGGTGAAGTTCTACAAAAGTTGTTAAAAGAATTTAATTCTGTCACAAACTCTGGTTGCCATGGCATTTGAAAATGGGAATCTTTAGTAAATCTTTAAAAATCTTTGAAAAATTTCTCCTCCTAAACCAGTAGGCCAATCAAGGTGAAACTTTGCAGGGATGTTTCTTAGGTGAAGTTCTTCAAAGTTGATTAAAGAATTTAATTCTCTACCAAGTTTTTAAATATCTAATCTCTTGGGTCAAATATGGCCTGGCCCCTGAAGTCCTAAGTTTTGAAGAATGCTTAATAAGAGCAATTTCAAAAGACTTCTCTTAAACTATAAGGTCTAGAATATTCATATTTGGTATGTAGCATAACTTGATGGTTTTGTACTATATCCCTAAAAATTGACCTCCATGGGTCAAAAACGGCCCTGCACTAGGGGTCCAAAATTGAAAAAAAGGCAAAATTTGAGTGTGTTAAAAAAAATCTTCATTTTAAGATTGGAGGGCATTTATATTTTGGGTGTAGCATAGCATGGATGTTTTCTATCAATTTTAATTAAATTATGCCTGTAGGTTAAAAAACACCCCTTCCCTAGGTGTCCAAAGTTCTAAAAAATGTGCCCAATTAGACCAAGTTCAACAGTCTTTTCCTCCAAATCTACAAAGTCTAAGGCATTCATATTTGGTATAAAGCATAACCAGATTATTCTCTATCTTTTTAGCTAGAACTAAGCCCCGGGATAAAACATGGCACTGCCCTAGAGGTAAAAATTTTTGGAAAATACCTAATTAGAGCAACTGCGAAAAGTCTTCACCTTCTGAAATATAAGGTGAAGTGCATTCATATTTGGTATGTAGCATGACTAAGTAATTTTGTAATATGTTGAAGTTGCAGACAGTAATTAGAGTTTGATTGAAATCTAAATACAAAGAATTTCAGGTAGAAAACACTGTGAGAAATGGAGAAATTGCTTGTCACTCCCTTTCTCAATATGCTTTTTTTAAACCTATTTTCTCTGTGGGTGTCAAGGTCAAAATTTTGAAAATCTTAACTTTAACTTTGTCTATAAGTTACCAATAGTAAGTGATATAGCCTTTATACTTCACATGAGCATTGTTTATGACTAAACCTTTCTGTTGGTATTAAGTTCAAGGTCATCTGTTGAGGTCAAGGTCGTTTCTTAAAGTAAAAATTTAGAACATTTTAACTTTAACATTGTCTTTAAGTTTACATTGCTAAGTGATAAAACCTTCATATTTCACATGGGCATTGCTTATGACATGACCTTTCTGTTGGTATTAAGTTCAAGGTCATCTGTCAAGGTCACTTCAAAAATCTTAACTTAAACATTGTTTATAAGTATCCAATGGTAAGTGACATGGCCTTCATATTTTAAATGTGCATTGCTTATGACATGGATTTTTTGTTGGTACTAAGTTAAAGGTCATCTGCCAAGATCAAGGTCATTTCTCAAGGTCAAAATTTCAAAAATCTTAACTTTAACATTGTCTGTAGGTATACAATGGTAAGTGACATCGCCTTCATATTTTCATGTGCATTGCTTATGACATGACCTTTCTTTTGGTATTAGGTTCAAAGTCATCTGTCAAGGTAAAGGCCATTTCTCAAGGTCAAAATTTCAAAAATCTTAACTTTAACATCTCTCATAAGTATACAATGGTATGTGATATAGCCTTCATAATTTACATGTGCATTGCCTATGACATGGATTTTCTGTTGGTACTAAGTTCAAGGTCATTGGTCAAGGTCAAGGTTAAATTGTGAAGGTCATTAATTTTCAAATATACCTCCTTTACAAACTGCCAAAATTTTTTTGTTACTTATGGTACTAAGTTTAAGGTCATTGGTCAAGGTCAAATTGTGAAGGTCATTAATTTTCAAATATACCTCCTATACAAATTGCCTCAATTTCTTGTTACTTTACATAAATGTTGTTTATTAAATGCCCTAGGTATTGTTTATTTCAATTTATGACCCAATGAGCCTTACCATGCTAAAAGGGGGATTAATGCCATGTATCTTTACATTTTGTATATATCCTACTCTAAAATAAATCATTCAATTGTTTCTGCAAGACTACTCAAGTTAGAGTCTTCAATTTTTGTATGGAGACATTTTTTATATATAACTTTGATAGTCAAGGTAAAATATTTAACCCTTTACCATATAATGATATTGAATTTTACTAGCATCAGGCCTGTGAAGCCAAACAGATTCCTTCACTGTTTGTCAAACTTCCAAATTTCTTGTGAACTGAACTCTCAAACTATAGTTGCATGCAATAAAGAGTTTGTCCAATAATGGCATACAGTTTTATGACAAAAGCCTTTTTGGGGAGCATAATCTGTCTCAAACGGCTCTTGTTATTGTAAAATATTACTGGATTGTTTTGTACAAAGCCCAAAATCTCATAATTGTTTTATTTATTTTGCTCAAGTTGTGTCTTTTTTAGCTCTACTGGCCGAAGGCCATTAGAGCTATAGCGTTGGCTTTTTCCTGTGCGGCGTCCGTCCGTCTGTCGTCCTTCCATTAAACTTTTCCTTGTTTACGCAATAAAGTTTTGCAGTTTTCATCGGATTCTCTTCAAACTTTCACAGGATGATTGTACCATCATAATGATCGTTTCTTTCGAAATTGGGTCAGATCTGTCAATAAACATGGGAAAAGGGGCCTAAATAAAACTTAATTAAAAAATCTTCGTTTACGCGATAAAGTCCACAGTTTTCATCGGATTCTCTTCAAACTTTCACCGAATGATTATACCATCATAAGGATCCTTCCTTTCGAAAATGGGTATGATCCATCAAGAAACACGGGAAAAGGGGCCTTATGAAAATTTAATTAAAAATTCAATTAAAAATCCTTGTTTACACGATAGAGTCTACAGTTTTCATCAGATTGTATTCAAACTTTCTCAGAATGATTGTACCATCAAAAGGATCCTTCCTTTCGAAAATGGGTATGATACGTCAAGAAACTTGGGAAAAGGGGCCTAATGAAAATTTAATTAAAAAATCCTCGTTTACACGATAGAGTCAACAGTTCTCATCAGATTCTCTTCAAACTTTCACAGAATGATTGTACCAACATAAGGATTGTTCCTTTCAAAATGGGTATGATCTGTCAAGAAACACGGGAAAAGGGGCCTTATGAAAATTCATTAAAAATTCAATTAAAAATCCTCGTTTACGCGATAGAGTCCACAGTTTTCATCAGATTCTCTTCAAACTTTCACAGAATGATTTTACCAACATAAGGATCGTTCCTTTCAAAATTTGGTATGAGCCATCAAGAAACATGGGAAAAGGGGCCTTATGAAAATTTAATTAAAATTCCATTAAAAATCCTCGTTTGCGCGATAGAGTCCACAGTTTTAATTGGATTCTCTTCAAACTTTCACAGAATGATTGTACCATCATAAGGATTGTTCCTTTCCAAATTGGGTATGATCCGTCAAGAAACATGGGAAAAGGGGCCTTATGAAAATTCAATAAAAAATTCTTTAAAAATCCTCGTTTACAGGATGGAGTCCACAGTTTTCATCGGATTCTCTTCAAACTTTCTCAGAATGATTGTACAATCATAAGGATCGTTCCTTTCGAAAATGGGTATGATACGTCAAGAAACATGGGAAAAGGGGCCTTATGAAAATTTAATTAAAAAGTCCTGGTTTACGCGATAGAGTCCACAGTTCTCATCAGATTCTCTTCAAACTTTTACAGAATGATTGTACCAACATAAGGATCGTTCCTTTTGAAAATGGGTATGATCTGTCAAGAAACACGGGAAAAGGGGCCTTATGAAAATTCATTAAAAATTCAATTAAAAATCCTCTTTTACGCGATAGAGTCCTTAGTTTTCATTGGATTCTCTTCAAACTTTCACAGAATGGTTGTACCAACATTAGGACCATTCCTTTCAAAATTTGGTATGATCCGTCAAGAAACATGGGAAAAGGGGCCTTATGAAAATTTAATTAAAATTCCATTAAAAATCCTCGTTTATGTGATAATGTCCACAGTTTTAATTGGATTCTCTTCAAACTTTCACAGAATGATTGTACCATCATCAGGATTGTTCCTGTCCAAATTGGGTATGATACGTAAAGAAACACGGGAAAAGGGGCCTCATGAAAATTCAATTAAAAATCTTGTTTACCCGATAGAATCCACAGTTTTCATCGGATTCTCTTCAAACTTTCTCAGAATGATTGTACCATCATAAGGATCTTTCCTTTCGAAAATGGGTCTGATCTGTCATGATACAGGGGAAAAGGGGCCTTATGAAAATTTAATTAAAAAATCTTGTTAACACTCTAGAGCCAACAGTTTTCATCAGATTGTATTCAAACTTTCACAGAATGATTGTACTATCATAAGAATTATTCCTTTCGAAATTTGGTATGATCCTTCAACAAACACAGGAAAAAGGGGCCTTATGAAATGTTTAATAAAAAATTCTCATTAATAATCTAGAGCCAACAGTTTTCAACGGATTCTCTTCAAAATTTCACAGAATGATTGTACCATCATAAGGATTGTACCTTTTGGAATCGGATATGATTCCTCAAGAAACATAGGAAAAGGGGCCTTAATAAAATTTAATTCAAAGATCTTTGTTAACACTCTAGAGTCCACAGTTTTCATCTGATTGACTTCAAACTTTCACAGAATGATTGTACTATCATGCGAATTGTTCCTTTCAAAATTTGGTATGATCAGTCAAGGACCACGGGAAAAAGGGGCCTGATAAAAACTGGATTGAAAAAGTCCTCATAAACACAATAGAGTCCATAGTTTTCAACAAATTCTCTTCAAACATTCCCAGAATGATTATTACATTAAATGGATTGTTCCTTTTGGAAGTAGGTTTGATCCATCAAGTTTCATGGGAAAATGGGCCCTATGAAAATTTAATAAAAAAAATCTTAGTTAACACGTAATGGCCCTAGATTTCACCTGATTGACTTCAAACTTTCACATAATGATTGTACCATCATAAGGATTGTTCCTTTCAAATTGGGTCTGATCCATTGAGAAACATAGGAAAATGGGCCTTAGGAAAATTCAATTAAAAAAGTCTTAATTAATGCTTGTTAGTCCACAGATGAGATGGGGTTGTCTTTATACTCAAACAGAATAATTATACTTGTGTAAGAAGAGTTCCCTTTGGAATTGGTTCAGATCCATCAAGTAACATGGGAAAAGGGGCTATATGAAAATTCAATTAATAAAACCCTGTTAACACAATAAAGCCCACAGCTTTGATCAGATTTTGTTGAAACTTTCACAGAATGATTGGAAGGTCATATCTGTCATTCTTTTCATAACAGGGTTTGAACTGCCAAGAGCACCGGAAAAGGGGCCTTATGAAAATTTCATTTATAAATCCTTGTTACTAAGTCCAGAGCTTTCATTGGATTTTCTTCAAACATTCACAGAATAATTGTACAATAATAATGATTGTTGATGTTTGCATTAGACCTGATCTGTCAAGTATCACAGAAAAAGGAGCATTATGAAATTTAATTTTAAAATCATTGTACCACAATAAAGTCAACAGTTTTCATAAGATTCTGTTAAAACTTTCACAGAATGATTATTCCATCATGAGGATTCTTTCTTTTCAAATTAGGCATGATCTGTCTAGTATCATGGGAAAAGGGGCCTTTAGAGAATTTTATCTATCATCCTTGTAACCAAGTCCAGAGCTTTCATTGGATTTTATTGAAACCTTCACAGAATTATTGTACAATAATCACGATTATTGATGCTGACATGAGACCTGATCCTTCAAGTATCACAGGAAAAGGAGCCTTATGAAAATTTTATTTTAAAAATTTGACACAAAGATAAAGTCTGCAGTTTTCATCAGATTCTGTTCAAACTTTCACAGAATGTTTGTACCATCATAAGGATTGTTTCTTTCCAAATTGGGCCTGATCTGTCTAGTATCATAGGAAAAGGGGCTGTATGAAAAATTATTACCAAATCCTCATAAAGACAACAATGCCCTCAGTCTTTATCAGAATCTCTTCAAACTTTAATAGAATGATTGTACCATCATTTGGATTGTTCCTTTGTAAATTAGGTCTGATTGGTTAAGTGACACAAGAAAAGGGACCTTATAAAAATTTTATTACAAAACATCATTATTACAATAAAGTCCTCAGTCTTTATCATTTTCTTCAAACTATCATTAGGATTGTTTCTTTGTACATTGGGTCTGATTTGTTAAGTTTCACAGAAAAAGGGGCCTTATGAAAATTTTGTTACAAAAATTCTTGACACAATTCAGTCAACTGTTTTCATTGATTCTCTTTAACTTTTAAAGAATGATTCTACCTTCATTAGAATTGTTCCTTTTGAAATTTGGTTTGTTCTGTAAAGTATCATGAGAAAAGGGGCCTTATGAAGATTTCACTATAAACTCATTAACACAATAAATTAACAGATTGATTGTACCATCATTCCAATTGTTGATTTTGACAGTGGATCTGACTATAGCAAGGGTCACATAAAAAGGGGGCCTTCTGAAAAACTCTCTTGAATATTCTGGTTAACACAATGATGCCCCTTGATTTCACCGGATTCACTTCAAAATTTCACAGAATGATTGTACAAATACTTAGATGGTTCTTTTCAGAACTGGGTAAAATCCATCAAGTATCATGTAAGAAGGGGACATATGATTTTTTTTAAATATTCTAGTAAACATAATGAATTCCCAATATTTCATCGGATTCACTTTTAATTTTCATAGAATGATAAAACCAATAGTAAAATATCACGACAAAAGGGGCCTTATGAGAACTTGAATTTAATATCTTTGTTAACACAATAAAGTCAACAGTTTTATTGGATTCTCTTCAAAGATGCATGCAATAATTGTGGCATTCGAAACACAGGAAAAGGTGCCTTACAGATTATCATTCAAAACATTCTTGTGTATGTGATGAAGATCACAATCATTATCAAGTTGTCTTTTAAATTTCACAGGACAATTGTCGGGTTATAATGAAAGTTCCTTTTGGAATGAAATTGATCCATCAGAAAACACAGGAAAAGTGGCCTTATTGATTTTCATTTAAAACGATCCTGTTTATGTGATTAAGTCCACAATTATTGTCAGATTCTGATGAAATATTCACAGAATGATTGTAGGGTCATAAGGTAACTTTCTTTTGGAAATGGAGTGGATCCATCATGAAACATAAAATGATAAAGGGGATAAAGCCCCTTTTTTTTTCTTTATGCATTCTTCTTTGAGCAATTAACTTCCTTAAATATCAGATTTCCTCAACGGAAAACTTGATAACCAGTAGAGCGTCTCAGGCCCTTATGGGCCTCTTGTTTCTTTATGCATTCTTCTTTGAGCAATTAACTTCCTTAAATATCAGATTTCTTTAACGGAAAACTTGATAACCATTAGAGCGTCTCAGGCCCTCATGGGCCTCTTGTTTATAAAAAAAAGTACTGTAATTTGCAGATGCCTCAGGTGAGCGATTTAGGACCATCATGTCCTCTTGTTATCTTAACACTTGCAGGTATTGGGCTGATCTTTGGTAAGTGAGTCAGCATTGATGAATTACAGAATGAGTTCAAGTTCTGTTTTATCCATTGATTTTTTCAGCAAGATATTTTGCAAACAACAAAAAGAGTCGCCTATATCTTATGTTTGTGTGTGTGTTTAATAATCACTTGTAAAACCTGATACAACTGTAATATTTTGTAGGGGTAGTAATCCCTTTACCACCCAAAAAAAGATACAGCTCTAGTGGTATATATTAAGCAGGTAGGGGAATTGGTTTGGCATGCTTGTTATTATCGGATTCTATTGAAAATTTACAGGATGATTGTAGGGTCAGAAGGAAACTTCCCTTTTGAAATGGAGTGGATCCACCATGAAACATAGGAAAAGGGGATTGTTGCTCAAAAATATAAACGGGATAAAGTTCAATTTGTTATTTTGACTTTATTCATTCTTCTTTAAGCAATTATAAATTCTTTAAATATCTGATTTCTTTAATAGAACACTTTACATTTTACATTTATTTTATTGTATAATCAGGCCACCGGCCCATCACAAGGATACAATACAATTACAAACAATACTACATATTATGTGAGTTATGTGTCAATACCTAAATGTATATTTAGTGAATGTAGAAACCTACCAATGATACTTAAAACATAATATTCCATTCAATTTACACATAGGTTTATCTATAAACTTATTTATTATTTATCTGGAGCAATTCTTACATTTTGCTATCTAATGACTACACACTGTAGTTATTCTAACTTAACAGACAAATAAAAATTACATTTTCATAATCTTGTGAAGTTATTTGGTTGGTAGTATTTGATTTGGTATACGTACCCACACCTTTGCACGTATAAACAAACATACACACACATATATATATATATATATATATACACACATAAACACAAATGTGCAATCATACACAAACACATACACACATACAGTGCTACCACCAGAGCGCCCAAATTGACTTTGAAATACGAATTTTGTATGATATTTTGACGGCATTGAATGATCTTTGAGCTCAATTGTACAAAACAAGTTCATTATACTGCCAGGGAACGGCTTAAATTGAGTTTTGCAGAAATCTGTCAACCCAGTTGTTGTTGTTGTTCTATTTAAACGAGTGGTTTATTTTCTGTTTTTCCGTGCTCAGAATGAATATTTGTAGAAACGCCCAGAAAATGATCTTTTTGGGGGAATGCCGATTATATTATTATTATTTTTTAAAAAAATGTCATTTCGAATTACAATGCAAATCAAGTTGACTTTAAAGTTAAAACTGCGCCATCAATACTATCCCTTCTGCATGTAATCCTTCAACTTAACATTTTCATCTGGTAAACCTTGACACTTTTATATACAGACGACGAAGTAACATAATTATGGAAGATGAACCAAAACCAGAAAAAAAAAATAAATAAAAGACCAGCATTTTTTTGCTGTAACCAAATCTAATGAAAGTCCCACCACTAAAGATACGTCAACTGTAATGTTTATTTCTTTAATTCCAAGTAATTTGATCATGCTGTCCATAAAATAACTCTTTCTGAAAATTTGTTTGACAGTTGATTTAGTCATTTACAAAATTGACTCCCCAAAATTTCTAAATTAAAGACCCCCCAAAATGAAGACAGGGGGTCACAAATGACCCTCAAAAAATTGATCCTGGCAGAAACGCTGCACAGACTTGCATCTCATACACACGTGCAAACACACACATACATACACACATATATACACCAACACATATATCTGCACTTATACATACACATATACATACTCATATATACACATCCCAATATATTATTCTTAAAGATATTCATTCCGTTTTTAAATGCATAGTAAATATACATAGCAAGATTACACAAAACATTCTGATTTTTACTGGACATGATGTTTATAAAACTTTGAGTTAGTTCTAGGTTATTCATTGTGATTAAATATTTTGTTCTTAAATCCTCGTATAGAGGACAGTGTAAAAGAAAATGTACCTCGTCCTCAACAGAGCTTTAGCAGTAGACACAGAATCTTGACTCACGTGTAATATCATAGTGAAGTATTTCAGCCAGGATGCGCCCTTGCTTGATTCCTTCAAAGGAATAATCATTCCCGCACATTTCCAAAACCTACACGCCTAAATTGGCACAAAAAAATTGAGTCTGGCCCCAAATATCCATTAGACGGTTAGAAAAGGCACATGCAGTGGTAAAAATCAATATTTTTGTTCCAAATTTTATTGTTTTCATATAACCATTTTAGACTTTTCCTGTGTGGTCCCCGGCTTATTTGATTCTTTTATAAAAATAATTCTCAAGCTTGTCAAAAAAATCTACACAACGATTTTCATCTTGCTCATGTTGGCCTGGATATTCAAAAGAAGCATCAGATTTCTTGCCCCTCCAAATCTGTGCAGAAATGGACCAATTATAAAGAAAGAAGAATCTTCAAATGTTAGTTAAGGTATGAACATTTGCATGTACTGACCTTTTTGACACCCCCCTTTTCCCCCCATGGAAAATGGAACTGGCCCCTATTTAGGACTGGAGTGGGCAAACTTGCCCCCTTTTGAAAAATCCTAGCTGAAACACTGATAGTGTCTGCTTTTCTCTAACATAAGATTATGTGAAGCACAACTTAATAAAAAATAGAATGTCTCAGGCCCTCATGGGCCTCTTGTTAATGGATTCTCTTCAAAGATGCACGGAATAATTGTGGCATTGGAAACACCGGAAAAGGGGCCTTACAGATTATCATTCAAAACATTCTTGTTTATGTGTTGACGTTCACAATTATTATCGGATTGTCTTTAAAATTTCACAGGATGATTGTAGGGTCATAAGCAAAGCTTCATTTGGAAAGGAAGTGGATCCATTAAAAAAAGGATTCAAAACAATCCTGTTCATGTGATAAACTGCAATTATTATTAGATTCTGTTGTTAATTTCACTAGATGATTGTAAGGTCATAAATAAACTTCCTTTTTTTGCAAATGGAGTGGATCCATCTTGAAACTCAGGAAAGGGGACTTAAGGATTGTTGCTCAAAATAATGCAGAAGATAATATCCAATTTTATTATTTTTTGCTCACCTGAGCACAAATGCTCTGGGGGAGCCATTGTGATCGTTCATCATCTGTTTATTTGTCCATCTGTCCATTCACAATTATGAAAAAATCTTCTCCACCTAAATCAACCATGGAATTTCAACCAAACTTCACAGTAGTGATCCTTAGGTCATGCTCTTTCAAAATACTTCAAAGAATTGAAATCCATTATAAAGATTGGTTGCCATGGAAACACAGTGATCAAATTCAAACAATCTTCTCTTAAATCATAAGGGCTAATGCTTTGTTGTTTGTTATAAATCATCATCTATTGATCCTTTACCAAAATACTTCAAAGAATTACCTACTCTGAAAATTAGCCCTTTTCTGTGTGATCCCTAATTTTACAAAGAAATAAGAAAATATTTGAAAATCTTCTCCTCCCAAACCATAAGGCCTAGAGCCTTGAAATACTCTGGAAGTTAGTGCTATATGATGGGATCTTCAATATACCTAGGGTGCCGCTGTCATAGCATGTCATAGTCGGTAGCGCGTTAGACTCCTAATCTTCAATCATGGGTGTCATGGGTTTGATCCTGGCGGCAAATATTCTTTCAGACAATTATCTCTCACCAATGGATGGATAATCTTAACCTAAGTGGGATAGCAGCTGGAGGCTAGGAAAGGATATAGTGGTAGTACTGATGTGAGAAATACCAGGAATCCATTGTTAGGAGCTCCAGCCGCGATATGACTGAAATACTGTTAAAAGTGGCATTAGACCCAATTCAATCAATCAATATACCTAGGATTAAAGAAGAAGATCTTTTTCTCCAAAATGAATTTGCCTAGGCCTTTGATATTTTGTTTATATCATAAAGCCTTCAGCCATCATACTCAGGGAAGCTATATTGGACCATAATGGTCGTCTCGTTATTGTATGCATTCTTATTTAAACAATTAATGTCCTTCAGTATCAGATTACTTTAACGGAAAACTTGATAGCCAGTAGAGCATGGGAGACCCTTATGGGCCTCTTGTTTATAAGGTCCCGGGTTTGATCCCCGACGGTGGCACTCATCCTTTCCGACTATTTGTCTCTCACCAATGGGTTGATAATCGTAGGCCTATGTGAGATAGCAGCTGGAGGCTAGGAAGGGATGTAATGGTAGTACTGGTGTGAGAAATACCAGGATTAGGTGCTCCAGCCGCAGCGATATAACTGAAAGATTGTTGAAAGCGGCGTAAAACCCCATTCAAACAAACAAATTATTCTTGTACATTGACTGGTTAAGTTGATATTTTCGTGATATTTCTCTCAGCAGCTATTAAAATTATTGGCTTTAAACTTTATATGCATGCTCAACTAGGGGTGTCAATGGCACTTACCAAATCTACATCTGCATGTTATCTACTTCCTCTTCATTGCCTGCTTTTCCTGCATATTTGCTATGTTCGATGTGGAGATGCAGCTAGGTGTCCTACATGGCGTTTACCGAATATATTCAATTTAGGGAGAATTTCATTTTCTTTGAACTTATGGTCGTGCAAGTGGGGGTATACTCTTATTTATTGTTTGATTGGGATAAACTAGCTTAGACCCATTAAATAGGATAAAAATAAAAATAAAATCAGATATTATGAAGGTAAAATCTGTTTGAAGGTAGATATCAATATTTTTTTCATGACATAGATTTTGACTATTTGAATACCCTCTCATATACTGTTTTAATACAATATTTTGAAAAGTAGTTTTGTGAAAACCAGAGGTCGTTTATCAGAATAGACCAGGTTATTTCCCTAATAGCCTACATAAGCTGTTAATCTATTTTAGCTCCACTGGCTGAAAGCCAGCGAGCTAATGTCATGGAGTTGTGTCCATCGTGTCTGTCCATGTGTCCATCCTTCCATAAAATTATACTTTAAAAATCAGTACTGAACAGAATTCAACCAAATTTCACAGAAATGATCCTTTATCAGATTCCTTCGAAGAATTTTAATCCAATGAAAAAAATGGCTTTAAAGGGCGGGGCTAATTTCCATATATGGTGAAACCTTTAAAATCTTCTTCTCGGAAACATATTGATGGTTTTCAGACAAGTTTTACAGGAATGATCATTTGGTGACCCTTTATCAGATTCCTTCAAAGAATTAAGATCAGATTAAAGACATGCCTTTAATGTGTGGGGCTAATTTCCATATGAGGTGAAATCTTAAAAATCTTTTTCTAAGAAACCAATTGATGGATTTTAACCAAATTTACAGGAATACTCATTTGGTGACCCTTTATCAGATTCCTTCAAAGAATTAAGACCAGGTGAAAAATATGGCTTTAATGGGCAGGGGCTTTTTTCCATATATGGTGAAAACTTTGAAAATATGATCTTCTCAGAAACCAATCGATTGATTTCAGCCAAATCGCTTTGCATTGATCCTTTTATGATCCTTTATCAGATTTCTTCAAAGAATTTTGATAGGACAGAAAAAATGGCTTTAATTGGTGGGGCTTATTTCCATTTATTGTGAAAGCTTTGAAAATCTTCTTAGAAACAATTAGATGGATTTCAACCAAATTTGACGGGAATTGATCCTATGGTGACCCTAAGAAAAGAATTGATTGGCTGTAAACTTTGCTTTAATGAATTAGCCTAATTTCTTTATATGGTAAACAGTGAAAATCAGAAGCCATTGGATGGATTTCAACCAATTTTCTCAGGAATCATAAGTTAATTCCGTCCAGTGGAGAGAATTAGGCGCTCAAGCCCCTCTGGTTAGATTAAGCGGAGACAGTTGCAAAGAATATTGGATAATACACATGATGTGAATAACTATTGGATTAACGCATTCAGTTTAACTTTGCTTAAACCAATGTCATCTTTACGTCATCAGGAGTTATGTTAGCTAGCAGTTCTTCAATATTGTAAAGATCAGTCATAAGTGTCAATACATTATAGACACCAACCATTTTGTTTGACATGATTTAGGTCCTTGGTTGTTTGGCTTGTCAATTTATTATCTTCTGTTGACCTATGCAAATTCATATGCAAAATAAGGTCTTGCAATGTCGACAACTGAATTCCGTAATACATAAAAATAACTTGGAATTCCACTGAACTTTTCCTATATAACCAAAAAAGCCTATTTAAGCCTGTCAGATTACTGCAAAGGCAATATCTGACTAAAAATCAAGTGTTAAGCGTCCATTTTAGCATAATGTTGAGCTATTGGCAAATTTAAGCTATACTATTCAAAGAATAGGAGGGCTACTCCAGTCACGTCGGTGTGGGCTGATGGTTTGGGTAAACTTTACATGCAAGTATTATATCTCAGTTTGTACTAATGCTATTACTCAGAAACTTAGCACATGTTTTTATGACAATGATATCACCCTTTAGACAAGGTTTCATTACTCTGACACTCATTTTAATGGAATTTTAACCCTTTTCATGCCCCGAAAGGAAGGCATATAGTAATGGAACTGTCCATCTGTCCGTCAATCAGTCCATCCGTCCCGCTTTCGTGTCCACTCTGTAACTTCTATGTGCAATAGAGGATTTCAATAAAACTTTGCCAAAATGTTCACTGCCTTCAGACTAAGTGTCGCGAAAAAGACCCAGGTTCCTATCTCAAAGGTTAAGGTCACAATCTGGGGTCAAAGGTAAAAAATCAGCACATTTTGCTGTGTCCACTCTGTAACTTCTATAATCATGCACGCAGGTACAAATTTCTTTCATACAAATGTTAACCATCTTCAGACGATGTGTCCCATAAAAGACCCAGGTTCCTATCTCAAAGGTCAAGGTCACAATCTGGGGCCAAAGGACAAAAATGGGGACTTTTTGCCATGTCCACTCTGTAACTTCTTTAATCATGCACGCAGGTACAAATATCTTTTATGCAAATGTTCACAACTTTCTCACAAGATGTCTCAAAAAAGACCCAGGTCCCTATCTCAAAGGTCAAGGTCACAATTTGGGGTCAAAGGGGCGTCCAGAATAGTTAAATTGTGTTTGGAATGGTTAAATTGTATTTACTCTCTTATTATTCAATGGATTACTTTGATATTTGGACAGATGCTTAATTAGATGGACCACTTTACATGACCTTGACCTTGACCCAGTGACCTTGACCATTGACCTTCTTTTGACCTCAGAAAAATCTGGCCATAATGCATTTCTAGATTTCATTCCGATTTATAGAAATTATTATATGTCTTTAAATTTCATTTATTAAAAACCCAGACATAGAGATCACAAATGCATGTGGTTGTGTTAAAAAAACAAATCAAAGTGCCACATGCTTGACCCTGTCCTTTGGGGGCATTTGTCACATGACTGTGACCAGCTCTTGTTGGACTTCGAAATTCTTGGTTTATAACCTTACGTGCAACTGTCATAAATCTTTACTAACTCTTTCTACTAATGCTATTGCTTTAAAAATTTTGCACATGCTTTTGTGACCATCATATCTTCTTCTAGGCAAATATTCACATTTACATTAAAGTAGAGTTTTAACCCTTTTTTGTCTTAGAAATTCTTGGTTAAAGCTTTCGTGCAACTGTCATATATCTTTATTAACTCTCTTTTTACCAATGCTATTGCTTTGAAACTTTGCACATGTTTTTGTAACATTAATATCAGCCTCTAAATATAGATTCGTAAGACTCACATTCAATGTAATGGAATTTTTATCCTTTTTCGACTTAAAAATTCTTGGTTAAACCTTGCATGCAACTGTCATATATCTTTAATTATTCTCATTCTATCAATTCTTATTGTCTGCTTAGAAACTTTGCATGTGTTCTTGTGACAATGATATCAACCTCTAGATACAGATTCATTACTCTGACATTCATTTAATTGGAAATTTAACCCTTGTCAGATTAAGAAATTCTTGGTTAATGCTTACATGCAACTGTTATATATCGTTATGTACTTTCTTTTTAACTAATTCCATTCATTTGCTTTGAAACTTTGTGAATGCTTTTGTAACCATCATAATCATCTTCTAGGCAAATATTCATTACAATTACATTTATTATAGGGGAGTTTTAACTCTTTTTGGAGTAAGAAATTCAAGCTGTACTTAAAATTTTAGTTGAAAGATTTTTTAGCTGACCTGAGCAAAGAGTTTGCACTCTAGAGGCCACGGTTTTGACCCAATCTTCATGAAACTTAGTAAGAATAATTATTAGGGCATGAGGATGAACCCTATTAATTATGGGAGGGTTCTATTTGAAAACACAGGAAAAGGGGCCTTAATGACAATTTCTTTGTTAACCTCTAGAAGCCACAAATATGGCTCTATCTTCATGAAACTTTGCCAGAATAATTTTTAGGTCATGGGGATGAACTCTTTTGATTTTTAGAAGGATCTATACAAAAACACAGGAAAAGGGGCCTAAATGACAATTTCTTTGTTTACACTCTATAGGCCACAGTTTTGACCCAATCTTCATGAAACTTGGTCAGAATAATTGTTTGATCATGTGGATGAAACTCATAGATTATTGGAGGATTGTATTGGAAAGCACAGGAAAAGGGGCCTTAATGACAATTTCTTTGTTTACACTCTAGAAGCCAAAATTTTGACTCAATCTTCATGAAACTTGGTCAGAATAATTTTTAGGTCATAAGGATGAACCCTATTAATAACGGAAAGTTTCTATTGGAAAACACAGGAAAAGGGGCCTTAATGACATTTGCTTTTTTACCAGTCTAGCGGCCACAATTTATGCTCAATCTTCATGAAACTAGGCAAGAATAATTATTAGGGCATGAGGATGAAGTCCATTGATTAAGGGAAGGTTCTTTTGGAAAACACAGAAAAAGGGGCCTTAATGATGATTTATTCGTTTACACTCTAGAGACCACAATTTTTGCTCAATTTTCATGAAAATTGGCTAGAATAATCGTTTATGCACAAGGATGAACCCTATTGATAATAGGAAGGTACTTTTGGAAAACACAGGAAAAGGGGCCTTAATGACAATTTCTTTGTTAATGCTCTAGAGGTCATCATTTTGGCTCAATCTTAATGAAACTTGTTAGGTCATAAAGATGAAGCTTATAGATTCTGGGAAGGTTATATAGGATAACACAGGAAAAGGGACAATAATGACAATTTCTTTGTTAACTATATAGAAGTCAAAGTTTTTCCTCAATCTTCATGAAATTGATTATAGTTATTTGTCTCTAGTTGCATTTTTTTAACAGCAGACAGTTCAGGTGAGCGATCTAGGACCATCATGGTCCTCTTGTTTATCTCTATTACTACTTAGGTATTATGCCTTATGTCAACATTGAGTTACTATCCAGCACTCAGAATAGTCAAGCATTGCTGTCCTATGACAGCTCTTGTTTCTTATCTAAGTTTCAGAAACATTGATACCTCCCTTAACCCATTCCCACACAATCCCTCATTTTTATGCCCTCAAGAAAAAAAGCTTTAGAAAACATTTTGGAAAATGAACAAGCAATTTCTTTATTTTCCATAATGTTTCCTACCCTTTAAGACGAAAAATTTTGAAATTCCACCAACTTAAAATTGACGTCTGGAATGTCTTTCGATTTGGACCAGTCTAAAATTTTGTTGTGTGGTAATGGGTAAAGTAGATTGTTAAATATTAGCACAGATTTTAAAGAAATTTCACTTAATATACTCATGTGATTTAGTATAAGATATCAGTATTTTGTGTTACATAAAAAGGAGACCTATTGTCAAATTCTTGTGTATGCAACTATTTGTACAATTCCTAATGGATTATAATGAAGCTTTTGAAGAACAGATTTTGTCTCTTGTTGAAATTGTAATAATTATATTCGTCTTTTATATGTTGTACAGAAAGATTGAACAGGGCGACAGCCTGTTTCTGTCTCCCAGGGAGATCTGTGAGTATTTTGTTATTTATAAGCCCCAGCACTTTTTAGCTCACCTTAGCATGTAGTGCTGTGGGTGAACAATTGTGATTGGTCATTGTCCGGCATTCATCCATCCATCTGTCCGTCCGTCCGTCCATCTGTCCGTCCATCCGTCTGATCACAATTACAAAAATATCTTCTCCTCCTAATCTATCTATGGAATTTCAACCAGACTACACAGAAATGATCCTTAGGTCATGCTCCTTCAAAATGCTTAAAAGAATTGAAATCCATGAAAAACTTTGGTTGCATTGGCAACAGAGTTAAAATAAACTTAAAAAATCTTCTCCTCCCAAACCATTAAGCCTAGAGCTTTGATATTTGGTATAAATTATCATCTATTGACCCTTTACCAAAATACTTCAAAGAATTTACATATCTTGAAAATCACCCTTTTCTGTGTGATCCCTGATTTTACATAAAAATAAAGAAGGTAATCTTTAAAAATCTTCTCCTCTAAAGCCATAAGGCCTGGAGCTTTAATATTTTGTATCTATCATTATCTATTGACCCTCCACAAAGAAAAAAGCAAACAATTTTGTACCTACAATATTTGGAATGATATAGCTACCAAACCTTTTGCATGTGTTTTGCTTATTCATTATTAACTCTTGTCATGCTGAACCCAAAATATTCCAGTCTTGACAGGAGGTGTAGACCAAGATAAGGGTGCACATAAATGCAGTCTGATCTTGGTCTACGCCTCCTGCTTGTGCTTTTCCTGTCAGATTTGTTTATGAAATCATTTTTAGCTCTACTGGCCGAAGGCCACTAGAGCTTTAGCAATGGCTTTTTCCCTTCCTGCATCTGTGCGTCCATCCTTAGTCCTTCCGTTAAACTTTTCCTTGTTTACACATTAAAGTCCACAGTTTTCATCGGATTCCCTTCAAACTTTCAAAGAATGATTGTAACATCATAAGGATTGTTCCTTTGAAAATTGGGTCATATCCGTCAAGAAACATGGGAAAAGGGGCCTTATGAAAATTTAATTAAAAAATCCTCATTTACGCGATAGAGTCCACAGTTTTCATTGGATTCTCTTCAAACTTTCACAGAATGATTGTACCATCATAAGGATCGTTCCTTTCAAAAATGGGTACGATCCATCAAGAAACATGGTAAAAGGGGCCTTTAAAAAATTTAATAAAAATTCCATTATAAATCCTCGTTTACCCGATAGAGTCCACAGTTTTTATCGGATTCTCTTCAAACTTTCTCAGAATGATTGTACCATCATAAGGATCGTTCCTTTCGAAAATGGTAATGATCTGTCAAGGAACACGGGAAAAGGGGCCTTTTAAAAAATTTAATTAAAAAATCCTCGTTAACAGTCCAAAGTTTTCATCAGATTGTATTTAAACTTTCACAGAATGATTGTACCATCATAAGGATTGTTCCTTTGGGAATTTGGTCAGATCCATCAAGAAAAACATGAAAAGGGGCTTTTTGAAAATTTAATCGAAAAATCTTTTAAGAAATCCTCTTTAACACCATGGAGCCAACGGTTTTCATTGGATTCCCTTCAAACTTTTACAGAATGATTGTACTATCATAAGGATTGTTCCTTTCGAAATTGGGTATGATCGGTCAAGAAACATAGGAAAAAGGGGGCTTATGAAAATTTTAATAAAAAATTCTCGAAATTATCAAGAGCCAACAATTTTCAACGGATCCTCTTCAAGCTTTCACAGAATGATTGTACCATCATAAGGATTGTTCCTTTCAAATTTAGTCTGATCCATTGAGAAACATAGGAAAAGGGGCCTTAGGAAAATTCAATTAAAAAAGTCTTAATTAATGCTTGTAAGTCCACAGATGAGATGAGGTTGTCTTTATACTCAAACAGAATGATTATGCTTTTGTAAGAAGAGTTCCCTTTGGAATCGGTATAGATCCATCAAGTAACATGGGAAAAGGTGCTAAATGAAAATTCAATTAATAAAACCCTGTTAACACAATGAAGCCAACAGCTTTGATCAGATTTTGTTGAAACTTTCACAGATTGATTGGAAGGTC
Organism: Fragum fragum; assembly: GCA_946902895.1. Taxonomy (NCBI): domain Eukaryota; kingdom Metazoa; phylum Mollusca; class Bivalvia; order Cardiida; family Cardiidae; genus Fragum; species Fragum fragum. The sequence goes on from OX336381.1 coordinate 38,609,838, forward strand.
ATAACTATCATTCTTTTCATAACAGGGTTCGAACTGTCGAGAAACACAGGAAAAGGGGCCTTATGAAAATTTCATTTATAAATCCTTGTTACCAAGTCCAGAGCTTTCATCGGATTTTCTTCAAACAACCACAGAATAATTGTACAATAATAATGATTGTTGATGTTTGCATTAGACCTAATCCGTCAAGTATCACAGGAAAAGGAGCATTATGAAATTTAATTTTAAAATCATTGTACCACAATAAAGTCAACAGTTTTCATCAGATTCTGTTAAAACTTTCACAGAATGATTATTCCATCATGAGGATTCTTTCTTTTCAAATTAGGCATGATCTGTCTAGTATCATGGGAAAAGGGGCCTTTTGAGAATTTTTTCTATAATCCTTGTAACCAAGTCCAGGGTTTTCATTCGATTTTATTCAAACCTTCTCAGAATTATTGTACAATAATCACGATTGTTGATGTTTGCATTAGACCTGATCCATCAAGTATCACAGGAAAAGGAGCATTATGAAATTTAATTTTAAAATTTTACACCAAGATAAAGTCTGTAGTTTTCATCAGATTCTGTTCAAACTTTCACAGAATGTTTGTACCATCGTAAGGATTTTTTCTTTCCAAATTGGGCCTGATCTGTCTAGTATCATAGGAAAAGGGGCTGTATGAAAAAATATTACCAAATCTTCATAAACACAACAATGTCCTCAGTCTTTATCAGAATCTCTTCAAACTTTAATAGAATGATTGTACCATCATTTGGATTGTTCCTTTATAAATTGGGCCTGATTGGTTAAGTGACACAAGAAAAGGGACCTTAAAAATTTTTATTACAAAACATCATTATTACAATAAAACCTCAGTCTTTATCATATTCTTCAAACTATCAATAGGATTGTTCCTTTGTACATTGGGTCTGATTTGTTAAGTTTCATGGAGAAAGGGGCCTTATGATAATTTTGTTACAAAAATTCTTGACACAATTCAGTCCACTGTTTTCATTGATTCTCTTTAACTTTTAAAGAATGATTGTACCTTCATTAGAATTGTTCCTTTTGAAATTTGGTTTGTTCTGTAAAGTATCATGAGAAAAGGGGCCCTATGAAGATTTCACTATAAATTCCTTAACACAATAAATTCCACAGATTACACAGATTGATTGTACCATCATTCCAATTGTTGATTTTGACAGTGGGTCTGACTATGGCAAGTGTCACATAAAAAGGGGCCTTATGAAAAACTTTCTTAAATATTCTGGTTAACACAATGATGTCCCTTGATTTTACCGGAATCACTTCAAAATTTTACAGAATGATTGTAAATTCACTTAAATGGTTCTTTTCAGAACTGGATACAATCCATCAAGTATCATGTAAAAATGGGCCATATGATATTTTTTTTAAAATATTCTAGTAAACATAATGAATTCCCAATATTTCATCGGATTCACTTTTAACTTTCACAGAATGATAAAACCAACAGTAAAATATCACGGGAAAAGGGGCCTTATGAGAACTTGAATTTAATATCTTTCTTAACACAATAATGTCAACAGTTTTATTGGATTCTCTTCAAAGATGCATGGAATAATAGCCTTTTCCGAAAATACGTTGAAAGAGTTATTGCGCTTGAATACTCTCCCATGTGGTGAAACTACAAAATGGTTCCAGTTCTACTTCCGGGTAGCAAATTTAGATAAAAGAAATGACAGATAATAAGGCAGTAATTAAATCGACTCCAAAAAAACGAGTTTATTGTTCCATATACTCTAATTATCAACGGAAAATAGTTGATGGCAAATCTATCATGACAGACGATGGACACGGCACCATCACTAAAGCTCGCCGCTAAAAAAAGGCGAGTTTCAAACTCTAGTTCGGATGAGAGTAACCACTGTTTATAGGGACAAAGAGTATATATAATGAATAAAATATGTACAAAAAGATCTCCTCTTGGAGTGACTTGTCTCTGAAAAGGAATATAAAGTAAATAAGGCCTTAATAATGATTGGTTCCATGTATTTAACCCATTACCGAATAACGCAATTTTAGACTGGTCAATATAAATGTTACAGACAACATTTCAGATATAATGTAGGTGAACTTCAAAAATGGTCCTAGGATATACTTTCCTTTATATTGCATATAAATCTGCGTTTGAAGTTCACATTTCATTTGTGTACACCATATCTGTTTTGAATAACAAATCTTTTGCTTTCTTCGAACAATGAAGAAATATAGTAATTAATGTGTTGAAATGCTTTGAAATGCGCATGTTAGTAAAAAAGTCAATATGTTTCCTCACATTTTATTAGAGATATGATGCAATCACACTCAGAGGTGAACGAACCTTTGTAAGATACCAAATAAGAGCTGTCAGTAAACAGCAACACTAGATTCAACTCAAATGATTGCCTGGGTAATAAATCCTTGCTTTCCCTTTACAAAACAATTTAACTGGTCCAAATTGAAAGAAGTTACAAATAACAACCTTAAGTTGATAAGATTTAAAAATCTCAAGTATAGGGTAGGAAACATTGTTGAAAATGAAGAAATTGTTTGTTTCAAGCTATTTCTCCATTTTCTACAATGTTTTCCAAAGTTGTTTCCTTTAGGGGCGTAAATAAGCAGAAGCTAGTTAACACACTCCCACATAACAAAAGCAGGATGGTGAGGGAATGGGTTAACCCATTCTCACACAACAAAATATTAATATGCTGGTCAAAATTCAAAGGAGATGCAGATGACAAGTTAAAGCTGGTTAAATTAAATAATTCTCCATTAATGGCAGAAAACATTCTGGACAATGAAGGAATTGCTTCAACCTTGTAACAATTTCTTAATTATCCAAAATGTCTCCAATCGTTTTTCTTGAATGGTGTCAAAAGGCAGCAATTGTGTGGGGATTGGTTTACCCATTACCTCCTTATCTCTTTTTTTCTACACACTAGAGATCATAAACTGTGGAAAACATAATGAGAAAAGGAGAAGTTGCTTGCAGCAAGGAATTCCTTTTCATTCCCAAGATAAATCGCCTTCTGCAACTTTCATTTAAGACCAGTCTAAGATTTTGCCTGGTAAGGGGTTAAAAGGTTGACTTACATTGTAAGACCCATTATACATGAGAGGATGTTCAAAACAAAACTTAAGTCATTGCAGAGATGTAGAAATTATTGCACATTAAACTTGAACAAAATGTTGTCAAAGTCTAATGATGACTTTCTTTTGAAAACCCCTTTCAATAATATACATCTTGTTATTTCTTTAACATTATTTCAAAATTTATGAGCACAAAGTTATTCCAGAGAAATTTATAACATAATCCACCAAAGTAAACGAAAACAAATGAGAGATAAAATTTAGACCTTTGTCAAAATAAGTTATCTTCGATAAAAGAGAAAAAATGTAAAAATACAGTTTTGATGGAAATATTTTTGAAAAGAATCAACTTCTCATTCAAGTTTCCAAAATAAGTTAAACGAAACTGAAACAAGAAAATATTAAAGGGTTTGCAAGGATTATTTATCAAGAAAACTTAAATACAGCAGATGTGACAAAGAGATGACTTCTTATGATCAAAGTAAAGTATACACATGACATACTGATAGGACACACGACCATGCTTCACAATGATATATATTGGTTTTAATTTGCAACCCCTTAACAATTTCCTGCGCAATCCCTGGTTTTTATGTCCCTGTGTTTTTACGTTTTTCCTTTCTTCCTTTTCCACAATATTTTCTATCATACTGAATGATCATTTTTAAGATAAAAAATTGAGTTAAGATTGTCGTCTGCAAAACCTTTGATTTTTAGACGGGTCTAAAATTTGGCAAAACAGTAACATACTCATAGGTTAACCGATTCCAAGTACGTGTATTTGATGATGCTGGACATATTTTTACATGCTAACTCTTGTCATGCTGTATAAATTACCTTACTGAATTGCTGTCAAATCAAAGGGCTGAAAGCACTGATAGAACTTGTTGTTCAAAAATCAATATCTATTTTTTAGAAATCAACTTCATAAACAACTGTGGCAGGAAAAGTACAAGCAGGAGGTGTAGACTAAGATCAGCCTGCACATAAGTGCGGTCTGATCTTAGTCTACACCTCCTGCCAAAACCGGAATATTCCGGGTTCAGCATGACAAGGGTTAATATAATGATAATAATCCTGTTTCAGGTAGATCTAGGAGAGTTTTTTTGTTTGGTTTTTTTTTGTTTGTTTTTTTTCCCTGCAGTATAAATCTTTATCCATTCCTTTTTCTATGTTATAGATTAATATTACTTATGTTAAGGAAAAGATCTTGAGGAAAATGACTGGTAAAAAAATTAAAAATCTCTCCACATAAGACTTTATTCTAATATAACTTTGACATAATATGCATCTGTCAAGGTTATTTTTAATGCAATATTGGTTGAAACATATAATTTGAAATTAAGCTGTTGGTCTAAAAACACCTTAGTTTTCAGTTTTCTTTTTGAATTACTGGCACGCAAGTATTTCTTCAAATAGCAAATTTAAAAGTCGAAAAGTCGATGTTTTCGTCTGGTAGAAAGCCGTCATCCTCCGTGGTTCACGGAGTTCTATCAAAATTTGCTACCCGTACAAAGGGAAGTCACTTTAACAACTTTGGGTCAAAGGGAAATAAACTTTTTCAGAAAGGGCCATTGTGGCATTCGAAACATAGGAAAAGGGGCCATACAGATTATCATTCAAAACATTCTTGTGTATGTGATGAAGGTCACAAGCATTATCAAATTGTCTTTAAAATTTCACAGGACAATTGTAGGGTTGTAAGGAAAGTTCCTTTTGGAATGAAATTGATCCATTAGAAAACACAGGAAAAGGGGCCTTATTGATTTTCATTCAAAACAATCCTGTTTATGTGATAAAGACCACAATTATTGTCAGATTCTGATGAAATATTCACAGAATGATTGTAGGGTCATAAGGTAACTTTCTTTTGGAAATGGAGTGGATCCGTCATGAAACATGGGAAAAGGGGCCTTGAGGATTGTTGCTTAAAATGATGAAGGGGATAAAGCCCTTTTTGTTTCTTTATGCATTCTTCTTTGAGCAATTAACTTCCTTAAATATCAGATTTCTATAACGGAAAACTTGATAACCAGTAGAGCATCTCAGGCCCTCATGGGCCTCTTGTCTAAAAGAAATATTGATTTTTGAACAAGCTTAGTTCTCAAGGTTACCAACCCTTACACCCAAAGTTCAAACTAATCAATTAATTATTAAAAGATACCAATAAATCAAATAGGATTAAAAGTGCAAAAAAAGGGGTCAAACAAATAGGATGGGGAAAATATGGTTAAGTGGTAATTTCTTGTAATAAGCAATTTCCCCTTTTATTATTGTTTTATTATGTTATTTATTTAAGCACATCAAAATGTTATATTGTTGGTAATGGATTTCAAGAATTGTCTTCAAAGTTCTAGTCAAAACCTCCTCAAATGTTGTTTACTAAGACAAGCCTATACCAGTATATTCATTGTTGTTTCAATATTTAGCTCACAACAACAACAACAACAAGTGTGAGTACTGCTGATGCCTTTGGTAAAACAAATCACTTTTAACAACAGCTTGGTGGCTGCTTACTAACACACCACAGGGTGCACCTTCTTATGTATTTTTTTCAAATCACTAAACCCAGTGTTGTGCCTAGGTCAGAATTTTTGGGGGACACAGGTGTCCCCCTACCTAAATTTCAAGGGGATATTGGGAAGTTTTGGGAACAAACTAAAACAACTAATTCTTACGTGTTTTGATAAATAGTCTAATTTGAATATAATTTTCTGTCCATGCTGGATTCTTTTGCAATAAAGTACACTATTTCCATAAGTTTTGTTATGGCTTCATCTTTTTCATTGAATAAGCGATCTATAGCAAGGGCCATGTCATTTTGTAAACGCAAGCTACAACTGCACGTACATGACAAGCCCAATTTTGTTAGGGTACTTGAGCGCATATTAGTACACCAAGTGTCTGTAGCAAATGGGTTGGATAATTTTAGTTTTGATTCCAAAAAGGTCTCACATTTCTGGCTGTCACCCGATTCTCACAGCTAAGGAAATTTTGACAACTAATTCTTTTGGAAATTTCGTTCCTTCCATTTTTTGTCTCTGATGAAGAAGGAGATGACTGGGACATTTCGCTGTCTGCATCAGCAGATTTAGACACGGCTCGGGGGTTTTCGCAGCTGTCTCCGTTGATTCAACGTCGTCTGCTACCTTTCTACATTTTCCTGACATAAGGTCAGTCAGGCGCAACTGTCGTTTAGCCATTTTTAATTTTAGTAACAATTTCGAAACCGATTCTCGTTACTTTGTATTAAAATCAGCTGAATCAAATAGAAAATTGTGGGTCACAGTCAAGTTTTTGCATGTGTTGGACTGATTCATGATATTTTACATCAAAATTTGCAGAATCGAAAGGTAAATTTCGGGTCACAGTCAAGTCTTTTAGGGTGCATGTGTACGTGAAACAATATTCAATGCGTAAATTTTACTATCATTACAAATGTAAACGCCGTTCGAGCAGGACTTTTTTCATAAGTATTACGGAAAATAAAAGATCGTAGAAATTTGAGCGCGCTCGAAATCCCGCGATGGCTTAGATTTAGGGGACATCGGGAATAAATTTGCGGCCTAGGCACAACACTGCTAAACCCATTCTTACACCTACTGTTAAAAGTGGCATTAAACCCCATTCAATTATTCAATCAACCAACCATTCTTACACAATCCCATTTTTTCACAACCCTTAAGAAAGCAATTTTGAAAAAAAATGAAGAAATTGTGATTTTGTTACTTCTTAATGGGTTTTAACCCTTGATTTTACTTCACTATGATTTTAAAGTTGTGAAAACATTTTGGAAAGAAGAAATTGCTTGTAACAAGCATTTTCTCCTTTTCTGATGATATTTTCTACCACTTAGGATGATTTTATTTCCGACTGCATCCAATTTTTCATTGCTGTCTGCAACTACTTTCAATTTGGACCAGTCTATAATTTGCAAAAACAGGAAGGGGTTAAAATCTTTTAATAAGATGCTCCCTATGACTCTTGGCTTTTGTTTGGAGCGATATGGATATTTAATATTATACCCTGACTGTATAAACAGGGATCGTCTGAAAAACATGGCTTTAATGTGCGGGGCTTAATTCCATATATGGTTAAAGCTTTGAAAATCTTCTTCTCAGAAACCAGTAGATGGATTTCATCCAAATGTCACAGAAATGATCCTATGGTGAACCTTTATCAGATTCTTTCAAAGAAATTTGATTGGATGAAAAACATGGCTTTAATGGGCGGGGCTTAATTCCATATATGGTAAAAGCTTTGAAAATCTTCTTCTTAGAACCTAGTCGGTGGATTTCAACCAAATTTCACAGAAATTATCATTGGGTGAACCTTTATCATATTCCTTTAGAGAATTTTGATCGGATGGTAAACATGGCTTTAATGGACGGGGCTAATATCCATATACAGTATAAGCTGTGAAATTCTTCTTCTCAGAAACCAGCTTATGGATTTTAACCAAATTTGACCAGATCAATCCTTGGGTGACCTTTTATCAGATTATGAAAAAGAATTTTGATTGGATGAATAATATGGCTTTAATGGGCACAGCTAATTTCCATATATGGTATATACTGAAAACTTTGTAAATTTCTTAGAAACCAGTTGATGGATTTCAACCACATCTCACAGGAATGATAACCAGATGACTTTTTGTCAGATTCCTTCATATAATTTTGATTGGTTGAAAAACATTGCTATTATGGTGGTTGGTTATGTCCATATATGGTATACAGTGAAAATTTTACATTATGAATTTTACTTTACTTGACTTGAATTTTTTAAAAACAATGAAAGGTTTGAAATGGTTCTCTAGAACTATTTCAAAGATTTCAATGATTTAAATTTATTTTCTTTATATTCAGTTTATTTTAAACTAATGAAAAAAATTGCTAAATTTACAATCATGCCTGTGGAGAGATAAAGGCGCTCAAGTGCCTCTAGTTATTGCAGTCAGGATACTGACTGTAATCTAGGAATCTGTCGAATTCCCTCTTTGCTTCTAGGAAACTGACAAAGATGTGAAAAATTTATCCTTTCAAGGGAGCATATTGTCGCCGGCTGGTGCGCGTGTCCGTCTGTCCAACGTCATATCTCAGGAACCCATGGGCCTTATTTGATGAAACTTCGTATATAATCTTCCTAAGAAATTCCCAAAAGACCTCTTTTTAATTTTCTCAATTCAAGGCTGCATCATTAAAAAAGGGGCCTTAATGTAAAAATTAGTTTTTGCCAATTTCTCCTAGTCTAATTGTCAGAATTTTATGAAATTTCATATTTGAGTTGCAAATCAGATCTTGTTGACCTTAAACTAACGGGAATTTACATTTGAAAAAATGTGTCATGGGAAATGAGGCCTTAATGTTATTAGCTTAACGTAAGCTTCCTTTTTGTCCTGCAGCCGCCGTAATAGCCCAGTTGGTAGCGAGTCAGACTTTCAATTTAGAGGTCCTGGGTTCGATCCCCGACGGCGGCACTCATCCTTTCCGACTATTTGTCTCTCACCAATGGGTCGATAATTGTAGACCTATGTGCGATAGCAGCTGGAGGCTAGGAAAGGATGTGATGGCGGTACTAGTGTGAGAAATACCAGGAACCAATTGTTAGGTGCTCCAGCCTCCGCGATAAAACTGAAAGATTGTTGAAAACGGCGTAAAACCCCATTCAAACAAACAAACTTTTTGTCCTGCAAAAATTTATATTGGCCATAACTTTTCATTGGTTACAGATATAGTCTTCATATTTCACATGTGTAATGCTTGTGACAAACCCTTTTTATGCTCCCCGAAAAAAATTTCGGGGGGAGCATATAGTGGCTGGCCTGTGCTTATGTCCTTCCGTCCTGCCGTCCGTCAGGCCGTCTGTCCGTCCTGCCATCCGTCCGGCCGTCTGTCCATCCATCCAAAGTCATATCTAAGCAACCCCTGGGCCTTTTTGGACGAAACTTCAAATATAATCTTCCTAGGAAATTTCCAGGACATATTTTTTTACTTTTCTTATTTCAAGGCTGTGTCATGGTAAAAGGGGCCTTAATGTAAAAATAAGTTTTTGCCAATTTCTCCTAGTCTAATTGTCAGAATTTTATGAAATTTCATATTTGAGTAGCAAATCAGATCTTGTTTACATTAAACTAACGGGAATTTTCGTTTAAAAAAATGTGTCATGGGAAAAGGAGCCTTAATGTTATTACCTTTTTGTTAACTGTCTTTTTTCTCCGCAAAAACTAAAATTGGCAATAACTTTTGATTGGTTACAGATGAAGTCTTCATATTTCACATGTATATTGCTTTTGACAATCCCTTTCTGTTGGTACCAAGTTCAAGTTCATCATTCAAGGTCAAGGTCATTTCTGAAGATCAAAATTTAGAAAATCTTAACTTAAACATTGTCTATAAGTTAACAATGTTAAGTGATATAACCTTCATATTTCACATGTGCATTGCTTTTGACATGGACTTTCTGTTGATACTAAGTTCAAGGTCATCTGTCAAGATCAAGGTCATTTCTCAAAGTCAAAATTTAGAAAATTTTAACTTTAACATTGTCTATAAGTTTTCAATGGTACGTAATATAGCCTTCATATTTCACATATGCATTGCTAATGACATGACCTTTCTGTTGGAATAAAGTTCAAGGTAATCTGTCAAGGTCATTTCTCAAGGACAAAATTTCAAAAAAATTAACTTTAACAGAGCACATAAGTATACAATGGTAAGTGATATAGCCTTCATATTTTACAAGTGTATTGCTTATGACATGGACTTTCTGTTGGTACTAAGTTAAAGGTAACCTGTAAAGATCACGGTCATTTCTCAACGTCAAAATTTTGAAAAATTTAATTTTAACATCTCCCATAAGTAAACAATGATAAGTGATATAGCCTTCATATTTTACATGTGCATTGCTTATGACATGGACATTCTGTTGGTACTAAGATCAAGGTCATTGGTCAAGGTCAATGTCAAAATGTCAAGGGCATTAATTTTCAAGTATTCCTCCTTCACTAAATGGCAAAATTTCTTGTTACTTTACATAAATGTTGTTCATTTAAAGCCCTAGGTAATTTCTATTTCAATTTTTGACCCAGTGAGCCTTACCATGCTAAAAGGGGGCTAAATGCCATGTAGCTTTACATTTTGTGTATATCCTATTCTAAAATAAATCAGTCTATTGTTTCTGCAAGACTACTCAAGTTAGAGTCTTCATTTTTTGTATGGAGACATTTTTCATTGATAACTTGGATAGTGAAGGTAAAATATGTAACCCTTTACCATATAATGATATTGAATTTTATTAGAATCAGGCCTGTGAAGCCAAACAGCTTCCTTCAAGGTTTGTCAAACTATCAAATTTCTTGTGAACTGAACTTTCAAACTATAGTTGCATTCAATAAAATGTTTTTTGTCCAATATTGGCATATAGTTCTGTGACAAAAGCCTTATTCGGGGAGCATAATCAGTCTCTGACAGCTCTTGTGTTGGTACTGAGTTCAAGGTCATCAGTGACGGTCTAGTTTCTAGGTCAGAATTTCGAAAATCTTAACTTTAACTTTATCTATAAGTTAACAAGGGTATGTGATGTAGCCTTCATATTTCACATGTGCATTGTTTATGACAAAACCTTTCTGTTGGTATTAAGTTCAAGGTCATGTGTTGAGGTCAAGGTTGTTTCTCAAGATCAAAATTTCAAAATTTTTAGATTTTCCATTTTCCATTCTTTTACAATGGTAAGTGATATAACAATCATATTTCACTCGTGCATTGTTTATGACATGACCTTTCTGTTGGTACTAAGTTCAAGGTCAATGGTCAAGGTCAAGGTCATTTCTCATGGTCAAAAGTTCGAAAATCCTTACTTTTACATTGTCTATAAGTTTACAATGGTAAGTGATATAGCCTTCATATTTCACTTGTGCATTGCATGTGACATGGACTTTCTGTTGGTACTAAGTTCAAGGTCAATGGTCAAGGTCAAACTGTCAAGGTCATTAATTTTCAAATATACCTTCTTTACAATTTGCCAAAATTTCTTGTTACTTTACATAAATATTTTTTAAGTGCCCTAGGTAATGTTTATTTCAATTTTTGACCCAATGAACCTTACCATGCTAAAAGGAGGCTTGATGCCATGTATCTTTGCATTTTGTATATATCCTACTCTTAAATAAATCAGTCAATCTTTTCTGCAAGACTTCTCAAGCTAGAGTCTTTATTTTTGTATGGAGACATTTTTCATTGATAACTTTGATGGTCAAGGTAAAATATTTAGTAAAAGTATATCTCTTTGCAGTTCTAAAAATGTATCAAGGAGATACAAGGTTGCTAGCGGTTGAAAGTAGGGTATTTAAGTTGGAATGCGGAGTAATTCCAACTTAGATTTATCAAATCTGCAAAATGAACACAAGACAATTTCATTTCGGTTTCTTGATGACACATATCATGTGATCTCATAGATATGAATACACCTTGGGTTACTTCTCACCTCAACTTGCCAATCAGTTAGTTGTAGCCAAAGACAATAATATTCGTTTAGAGACTTCTAAACATGCTTTAGTTTCCTTTAAATTATTGAAAATAAGATAATAATCAGCGCAGTAATTTGTTTTTTATGATTCGTTGTCCCGTGTTTGGTAATCACGTTATCTCAAGTGACATGTGGTGGTCAAGTGTCCATAGATAGGCAATGTTTACAAATATGGCTCAGGTGGCAAATGCATTTTTACAATAATCACCCTGCCCAGTGCTTTGAAATATTCTAGAGCGATTAAGGGGGATCGTAGGCATCAAGCAAATGCGATAATGTGGGATTTACAGCTTTTACTCAATAAAAATCAGAGATGCAAAAAGAAAGTAGAAGATTTCGAAAATTAGAATGTAAACATATCAACTTCCTGTTTCTACTTGTTTACTAAATAATTACGCTTTATTATGTCGTTATCTACAAGTTTAAATCAATAATAACACATCAAACCTTTAACAAGTGTTGCTTTCAGCTTGGTCTTTTTTACTTAAGATTTTTTACGATTCTCAAGAGGAATAACAAATAAGGAAATTGTGAAACTACAGGGCACCGAAGATAATTTGATACTATCTTCATCATATTACAGGAATTTTTAGTAAAAGGGCAAAACTACCATGTGCAAACAATAATGTTTCAATAAAGTAAGCGTCTTTTTTTTTCTTTTGAATTTTACTCACAACGCTTTAAATATTCTTTTTTCCTAAGTTTAAACCGGTATTTCAAATCAATCACCCTGAAACAAGTTTTCGCACATTTCCGCAAATTTCCATGTATACTTATAAATTTGAAGTGAAAATCTACTTGAGTTTAGTATGATCGTTACAGAATTGGCAGAGTTGCGGGTCAAATAATCATTGAGGTCATTGATTTCTTACTGTAGAAGCTGTTGTTCTCTGTTTTCAAGATTTTAAAAGGAGACCACGTATTACAGATGATCAAAGGGAGAATGTTATGCTTGAAAATTCTAATTTTGCTGTGCGTGACACGAGCTTATAACCCATTTCAACACGATACAATTTTAGACCAGTCCAAATTCAAAGAAGGAGCTGAAGACAATTCTAAATTGATGAAGTCTTTAAAATCCTGGTCTATTTGGACAGAAAACATTGTGGATAATGAAGAAATTGCTTGTAACAAACAATTTCTTCATTTTCCACAATGTTTTCCAAAGCTTTCATAATGAGGGTCATTTAAAAGTGTCTCTGTCTGGGAATGGGTTAAGACAATGCTAGTTTTTGATTTCTATGTGGGTTTACGTATTTGTGCGTTATTCACGCACATATGCACACGAATGGATATGCTGGTTTAAGTTTAAAGGAGGGAGGCTTACTTGGAAAGTAATCAATGAATTTGAACCCTATTCCACAGTTATGACCTTTTCAGTGCATTAAAACTTCTCAGTACTTTCAGTCCTTTGATTACTTATTGGTAACTGCTCTTGGATATGGAAGATAATAGCTTATTATCACAGAGGGAAAATGTGGATTATATATTTTAACCCATTACTAGACAACAATTTTAGACTGGTTCAAATTGATAGCATTTGCAGATAAAAATCTCACGTTGGTGGAATCTTAAAAAAGTCTTTGCGTTTAGGATAAAGAAGAAATTAAATTGCTTGTAACAAGTTCAAATTTACCCTTTAATCCATTACATTGAAATAGACATGTTCAAATTGAAGGAAGTTGCAGATGACAATTTCAAGTTGCTGTAGTTTGGAAAATCTTTACCTTGTAGGGTAGGACACATCATGGACATTGAAGAAATTCTGTTACAAGCAATGTCTTCATTGTTCACAATGTTTATTCAAAGTTTTTCAATGAGATGTTTTAAAAAACATGATTGAGTTGGAATTGGTTAAATGAAAACACAGACACTTGTACTTAATTTGACAAGCTTACTTTCAAGTTCCTTTACCTTCAATCAAACCTGACATTGTAAAAAATGTGATTTTAAGCTCATAGCTTAACCCATTCCATCACAATGATGCTTTTTGATGCCCCTTCAGAAAATAAAATATGAGAAACAAATGTGTGAAATGAAGCAATTTCTTTAAATTCCAAAATGTTATTTACCCAGAAAGTTGAAAAATAAATTTTAAATTGTCATTTGCAACTCCTTTCAATTCAGACCAGTTTAAAATTTGGCCGTCTGGGAATAGGTTAGAAATGGAAGTATAAACTCTAAAATCAAGGATGGCAACTCTAAATTCATTTTCATTTGAATTTGGTGAATTTTTCATATAAGGTTTAGTGTAAAAGATGAAAATGATAGGAATATCTAAATTTAAATTAACACTTGTTTATTAATCATTTACAATGCAATCGGAACTGTGGCGGTTCAATCCTGTTCGTGGACAGAAACCCCACGGGGAACCCTAGCGTTGCTAGCTGCAGCTAAGACAAATATAAACCAGTAGGTCCACAGATTTCATCAGAATCAATTCAAACTTTCACAGAATGCTCATACAAACATAAGGATCGTTCCTTTCGAAATTTGGTATGATCCGTCAAGAAACATGGGAAAAGGGACAGAAACCCCACGGGGAACCCTAGCGTTGCTAGCTGCAGCTAACACAAATATAAACCAGTAGGTCTACAGTTTTCATCAGAATCAATTCAAACTTTCACAGAATGATCGTACAAACATAAGGATCGTTCCTTTCGAAATTTGGTATGATCCGTCAAGAAACATGGGAAAAGGGGCCCTATGAAAATTTAATTAAAAATTCTATTGAAAATCCTCATTAAGGCGATAGAGTCCACAGATTTAAAAGGGGCTTTATGAAAATTTAATTAAAAAATCCTCGTTAACACTCTAGAGTCCACAGTTTTCATCAGATTGTATTTAAACTTTCACAGAATGATTGTACAATCATAAGGATCGTTCCTTTAAAAAATGGGAATGATCCATCAAGAAACACTGGAAAAGGGGCCTTAAGAAAGTTCAATTAAAAAATTCTCGTAAACACTTTAGAGTCCGCAGATTTCATCAGATTCAATTCAAACTTTTACAGAATGATTGTACCAACATAAGGATCGTTCCTTTCGAAATTTTGATTGATCCACCCAGAATAGTGGGAAAAGGGGCCTTATGAAAATATCATTAAAAATTCAATAAAAAGTCTTTGTTAACATGATAGAGTCAACAGATTTCATCAGATTCAATTCAACCTTTCACAGACTGATTGGATCAACATAAGGATCTTTCCTTTTGAAATTCAGTATGATCCGTCAAGAAACACGGGAAACGGGGCCATATGAAAAAATAATTAAAAATTCCATTTAAAATCCTCGTTTACACGATAGAGTCCACAGTTTTCATCGGATTCTCCTCAAACTATCTCAGAATGATTGTACCATCATAAGGATCGTTCCTCTCCAAAATGGGTATGATCCGTCAAGAAACACGGGAAAAGGGGCCTTATGAAAGTTTAATTAAAAAATCCTCGTTTACGATCTAGAGTCCACAGTTTTCATCAGATTGTATATAAACTTTCACAGAATGATTGTACCATCACCAAGAATAGTGGGAAAAGGGGCCTTATGAAAATTTCATTAAAATTCAATAAAAAATCCTCGTTAACGATCTAGAGTCCACAGTTTTCATCAGATTGTATATAGACTTTCACAGAATGATTGTACCATCATAAGGATTGTTCCTTTGGGAATTGGGTCAGATCCATCAGGAAACACAGGAAAAGGGGTCTTATGAAAATTTAATCGAAAAATCCTTTAAGAAATCCTCATTAAAACTCTGGAGTCAACAGTTGTCATGGGATTCCCTTCAAACTTTCAAAGAATGATTGTACTATCATAAGGATTGTTCCTTTCGATATTGGGTATGATCCGTCAAGAAACACAGGAAAAAGGGGCCTTATAGAAATTTTAATAAAAAACCCTCATTAATATTTAGAGCCAACAATTTAAACGGATTTTCTTCAAACTTTCACAGATTGATAGTACTTTCATAAGGATTGTTCCTTTCGGAATCTGATATGATTCCTCAAGAAACATAGGAAGAGGGGCCTTATTAAAATTTAATTCAAAGATCTTTGTTAACACTCTACAGTCAACAGTTTTCATCTGATTGACTTCAAACTTTCACAGAATGATTGTACCATCATAAGAATTGTTCCTTTCAAAATTTGGTATGATCAGTCAAGGACCACGGGAAAAAGGGGCCTGATAAAAATTGGATTGAAAAAGTCCTCGTAAACACAATAGAGTCCATAGTGTTCAACAAATTCTCTTCAAACATTCACCGAATGATTATTACATTAAATGGATTGTACCTTTCGGAAGTAGGTTTGTTCCATCAAGTTTCATGGGAAAAGGGGCCCTATGAAAATTTAATAAAAAAATCTTAGTTGACACATCATGGCCCTAGATTTCACCTGATTGACTTCAAACTTTCACAGATTGATTGTACCATCATAAGGATTGTTCCTTTCAAATTAGGTCTTATCCATTGAGAAACATAGGAAAAGGGGCCTTAGGAAATTCAATTGAAAAAATCTTAATCTATGCTTGTAAGTCCACAGATTCCATGGGGTTGTCTTTATACTCAAACAGAATGATTATACTTTTGTAAGAAGAGTTCCCTTTGGAATTGGTTCAGATCCATCAAGTAACATGGGAAAAGGGGCTGTATGAAAATTCAATTAATAAAACCCTGTTAACACAATGAAGCCCACAGCTTTGATCAGATTTTGTTGAACCTTTCACAGAATGATTGGAAGGTCATAACTTGCATTCTTTTCATAACAGGGTTTGAACTGTCAAGAAACACAGGAAAAGGGGCCTTATGAAAATTTCATTTATAAATCCTTGTTACCAAGTCAAGAGCTTTCATCGGATTTTCTTCAAACATTCTGAGAATAATTGTACCATAATAATGATTGTTGATGTTTGCATTAGACCTGATCCGTCAAGTATCACAGGAAAAGGAGCATTATGAAATTTAATTTTTCAAATCCTTGTACCACAATAAAGTCAATAGTTTTAATCAGATTCTGATTACACCTTCACAGAATGATTATTCCATCATGAGGATTCTTTTTTTTTCAAATTAGGCATGATCTGTCTAGTATCATGGGAAAAGGAGCCATTTCAGAATTCTATCTATAATCCTAGTAACCAAGTCCAGAGCTTTCATTGGATTTTCTTCAAACCTTCTCAGAATCATTGTACAATAATCATGATTGTTGATGCTGACATGAGACCTGATCCTTCAAGTATCACAGGAAAAGGAGCCTTATGAAAATTTTATTTTTAAAAATTTTACACCAAGATAAAGTTTGCAGTTTTCATCAGATTCTGTTCAAACTTTCGCAGAATGTTTGTACCATCATTAGGATTGTTTCTTTCCAAATTGGGCCTGATCTGTCTAGTATCATAGGAAAAGGGGCTGTATGAAAAATTATTACCAAATCATAATAAACACAACAAAGTCCTCAGTCTTTATCAGAATCTCTTCAAACTTTAATAGAATGATTGTACCATCATTTGGATTGTTCCTTTGTAAATTAGGTCTGATTGGGTAAGTGACACAAGAAAAGGGACATTATAAAAATTTTATTACAAAACTTCATTATTACATTAAAGTCCTCAGTCTTTATCATATTCTTCAAACTATCATTAGGATTGTTCCTTTGTACATTGGGTCTGATTTGTTAAGTTTCACGGAAAAAGGGGCCTTATGAAAATTTTGTTACAAAAATTCTTGACACAATTCAGTCCACTGTCTTCATTGATTCTCTTTAACTTTTAAAGAATGATTCTACCTTCATTAGAATTGTTCCTTTTGAAATTTGGTTTGTTCTGTAAAGTATCATGAGAAAAGGGGCCCTCTGAAGATTTCACTATAAACTCATTAACACAATAAATTCCACAGATTAAACAGATTGATTGTACCATCATTCCAATTGTTGATTTTGACAGTGGATCTGACTATGGCAAGTGTCACATAAAAAGGGGCCTTATGAAAAACTCTCTTAAATATTCTGGTTAACACAATGATGTCCCTTGATTTCACCGGATTCACTTCAAAATTTCACAGAATGATTGTACAAATACTTAAAGGGTTCTTTTCAGAACTGGGTACAATCCATCGAGTATCATGTAAAAAGGGGCCATATGATTTTTTTTAAATATTCTAGTAAACATAATGAATTCCCAATATTTCATCGGATTCACTTTTAACTTTCACAGAATGATAAAACCAACAGTAAAATATCATGGGAAAAGGGGCCTTATGAGAACTTGAATTTAATATCTTTGTTAACACAATAAAGTCAACAGTTTTATTGGATTCTCTTCAAAGATGCATGGAATAATTGTGGCATTCGAAACAGGAAAAGGGGCCTTACAGATTATCATTCAAGACATTCTTGTGTATGTGATGAAGATCACAATCATTATCAAATTGTCTTTTAAATTTCACAGGACAATTGTCGAATGAAATTGATCCATCAGAAAACACAGGAAAAGGGGCCTTATTGATTTTCCTTCAAAACAATCCTGTTTATGTGATAAAGTCCACAATTATTGTCCGATTCTGATGAAATATTCACAGAATGATTGTAGGGTCATAAGGTAACTTTCTTTTGGAAATGGAGTGGATCCGTCATGAAACATGGGGAAAGGGGCCTTGAGGATTGTTGCTTAAAATGATAAAGGGGATAAAGCCCTTTTTTTTTTTTCTTTATGCATTCTTCTTTGAGCAATTAACTTCCTTAACCCATGTCATGCTGTATAAATTACCTTACCTAACTGCTGTCAAATCAAAGGGCTGAAAGCACTGATAGAACTTGTTGTTCAAAAATTAAATTTCTTAAATTTCTTGATGTTGAAATCAACTTCATAAACAACCTTGATAAGAAAAGTACAAGCAGGAGGTGTAGACCAAGATCAGCCTGCACATAAGTGCAGTCTGATCTTAGTCTACACCTCCTGCTAAAACCGGAATATTCCGGGTTCAGCATGACAAGGGTTAAATATCAGATTTCTTTAACGGAAAAGTTGATAACCAGTATAGCGTCTCAGGCCCTCATGGGCCTCTTGTTTTGGTTCATACCTCCATGAAAACAAAATATATTCTCTTCATCTCTTAAATGACTGAAATACTGTTAAAGTGATGTTAAAACCCAAATCAAAAAATTAGATAATCTGTGGTCATGAAATAAGAAATTTACAAAATGAGTCCTCTATAAAGACAAATTGAGGCTTTACTGTGTAGAAGGTATTCTATAAGTAGTCTTGAAATGCAAAAAATTATTAACCCTTTCCCGTTTTGCAAAATTAAAACCTGTCCAAATTCAAAGGTTTTGCAGACGATAATTTAAAAAAGATTTAAATTGAAAAATAACCCTTCAGTATAGTAGATAACATTGCGGAAAATGAAATTGCTTGTAACAAGCAATTTCTGCTTTTTCTACAATGTTTTCTCAATTATAAAATCACAGGGACGTAAAAAACGGGGATTGAACAGGAAAGGGTTAAACCAGTCATCTAGGAATGCAAAAGCTGTTGCCTCTTGCCTTTGCACACATGTGAAATGTTAAGAAATATCACAAAAAGGCTCATTTTTGTTACAATTTCTAATTTTGCTGCATGCTTTATCAGATGAGACAAGAAAACCCAATGAGACCACACTGAGACTTGCTGATGATGGGGATGCTCCAGTAGAAAAGGCAGGTGAAGTGATGGTAGATGATGATATGGCACAGGATCCAGATGCAACAAACAATGTTACTGGTGAGATCTTATCTATATCAAATACATAGCATCTTCAGCAAAATTTATCCTCTTTTTATCTCGGCTGTTGCGATAGCCTTGGTGTCGTTGTCATCATGCAAAAACTTTGACATTTACTGATATCTCTGGTTCTACTAAATGCATTCACTTGAAATTTTGCACTCTTGTTCACTATCAAAAGAGCAACCTATACTATCAAGTGGGATAACTCCACTATCCAGCACCCAAAACTAAAGATTTACCTGTATAGAATAAGATAAAAAGTTCAGAAGTCAAGCTAGGTAAGCTAAGTTGATTATGTGCTTTGCTCTCAATCCTGGGGTTGTGAGTAGAAACCCTGGCTTAGCCACCAATCTTTCCAAACATTTGCCAAAATTCATTACAAATTGCTTCATTTGTGTCTAAGCAGTGGTTGATTGATAATTGATGGGTCTTTGTGGAATGAGCAGCTGGTGGCTCTGATTGAATGTTGTATTTGTACCAGTGAGAAATGGCAGGAATCCATGGTTATCTAGATGCACAAGCCATTGGGATATAACT
Organism: Fragum fragum; assembly: GCA_946902895.1. Taxonomy (NCBI): domain Eukaryota; kingdom Metazoa; phylum Mollusca; class Bivalvia; order Cardiida; family Cardiidae; genus Fragum; species Fragum fragum. The sequence goes on from OX336381.1 coordinate 38,629,752, forward strand.
GCAAAATTGTTGAAAGTGGCTTAAAGCCCCATAAATCACCTCAGAAAGTAGTATTTTCTTATATCTATCAAAATACTGATTTCCAGTGAATCTTGTTTTGTTATAATGCTATTTAATACAGCATTGTAAAAAGTTATAAGTGTTTTGGGAGGATTTAAACCTTTTACCAAAGAACAAAATTTTAGAATGATCAACATTAATAGAAGTTGCAGACAACAATTCTAATGCATTTGAATTGAACAAAGGGGCCTAATGAGGCAGAAAACACTGTGAAAATAAAGAAGAAAATTTCTTGTCATATGTTTTCCAAGGTTACTTTTCTTTAGTGCATAAAGAGTGTGGGATTTTGTGGTACTGGGTTAAATGAATGTAATGTACTAAATAGCCAAATAGGGAAAAAAAATATTTTGAAACTTTAACTCTATTTGTATCATTTTAAAGATGGGTCTATGGGTATATTCCATAAGAAGGTGTTTGTAATACTGGGGTTCAATGATGAGATTATTTTGGAGACATCTGGTGTTATAGCAGAACAAGGAGGTGAGTTTGGTTTCTATATCTGCTGTTTTGATGCAAATTGTTGGGTTGTTTTCCTTACCTTATAAGGATGGGTGTATGCATTATAATTGGTATAACAAGTTATATCTTTAGTCATATTTTGAATCATTGTATTTGTTTATCTTGCTTTCCTATGATCTTATTACCTCTTTACCTGAACAATAGTGACAATATTATTGACAATTTATGGCAATATTGAGGATTGATTGACAAATGGCTGTGATGTATGTGGCCATGAGGAAGAGGGTTTCTGTGCCATCAAGTGATCAAAATTTTCTCAGGACAAGCTATTTTGGATTGTGCTTTGGTCCTCATATCTAGTGCCATTACTTATATATTGTTCAGGAAGCAGAACTGAGAGGAATTAATCTAAGTTGTAAGACCTTATTTTAAGGAGATGTTAAATAAATAGCTTTAAATCACTGATCAAGAACATATTTGTAGTGAGAGTCCTGCCCAGTATTTGAAAGATACCTGAATATTTTTTTTTCTTCTAGGAATGGTATTGGAGCAGAATTCCAGAAAGATCCCTGACTTTGCCATTGTGCCTCTGTATGGATATCCTGTTGACAGAACTGTCGGAGATGTTGTTACTAACATTTGGCTTGTAAGTAGGAACAACACAAGACCTATAGCACAGTTTTATTTCCCCAATACCTGACGACAAAATTTTGGACTGGTCCAAATTGAAAGAAGTCACAGATGACATCTCAAATTGCACTATAATTGGAAAATAAGAGTCAAATGAGGTAGAAAACATTGTGAGAAAAGGAGAAAATGTTTGTAACAAGCAAATTCTACTTTTCCCACAAAGTTTTCCATTATTTTTTTTCTTCAGGGTGTCAGACACTTTCATTGTGTTGTAATTGATGTGTGGTAGTGGATTTACCTCTTCCCATACAACCTGTATTTTTTCAAACTAATAGTATGGCAAAATGTAAGGTAGAAATAAGAAACTTCTTGTAACAAGCACTTTCTCTTTTCCTCAATATTCCTTTCTTTTCCATTATTTTTTTTCTTCAGGGTGTCAGACACTTTCATTGTGTGGTAATTGATGTGTGGTAGTGGGTTTACCTCTTCCCATACAACCTGCATTTTTTCAAACTAATAGTATGGCAAAATGTAAGGTAGAAATAAGAAACTTCTTGTAACAAGCAATTTCTCTTTTCCTCAATATTTCTTTCCCAGGTGGCTCTAATTTTTACCTCGGCAGTTTTTGGAGAAAACACAGAAATAGTTATGGATTTGTTGTCATTGTTGTCTTTTGTGCAAAAACTCTGGCATTTTATATCTTGGGCATTGCTAATGAATTATTATGTCCCTTTTTAACATAAATTTCTTATTACTATCCAGCACTTAAGAGCCAAGTGTCATCCACCCATTGGAGTTGTTCTTGTTTCATTCAAATGTTTTAAATGTTGTCTGCAATTCCGACAGTTAAGAATTTGTCATATGATTTGGTTAAAATTTGCAAGGAAGGTGCAGCATATCAAGGAGATCGGAGTGAGAAACACAGAAGTTACTTCAAGTAATTTCTCTTTTTCTTCAATGATATCTTAACTATAAGATACACTGGTTTCAGTTATAATGAACATTTTACTGACATTTACAGCCTTCGATTTTGGTTAGTATAAAATTTTGTTTTCTGGTAATTGATGGATTGCTGGTTCTGCCAACTTTTCTTCTGACAAGAAGTTTGACTTAGATATCAAATAGCATAGTATTGCAAAATTATGGCCAGTAACATGCAACAAAAAGTGAAATGGTTGCTTGGCGAACTAAATGCTGTAACGTCAGTTTGAATAAACTGTAGTTACAATGTTTAAGTCACCAAAGCAACAAAAATGTTTATCATGAATGTTGGCCAATGTGGGAGTTTAAAGTTCACTTAACATGTATGATTTTTTTGGTGTATTGATCTTAATTGACAGCCATGATGCATCAATTGTTGTTTTAGTTTTGTAATGATAGATCTACGGACCAAAGCTTAGCGTTAAACCCCATTAAAAACAAACAAAACAAACCAAAGCTTAGACCCATTATTTGCATTAAATAGGGAATATTACCACAGTGTCTTTTTCTATGCGTTGTTATCGTGTTCGAGAATCGTGTGTAGGTATTTTTTATTGGATGAGACCGAAGGTCGAATCCAATAAAAATACCTACACACGATTCGAGAACACGATAACAACACATAGAAAAAGACACTGTTTTAATATTCCTTTTATTATATACCTTTTAGGAAATGACATTAAGAAAATTCTCTTAAATGGCTAAGAATTAACCAACTTTACGAAAACCCATAACGTCAATACACAAAATAGTAGTCCGTGTTTAACGGTACTCGACGAATACGGTTTTTTGCTACACGCCGAATATTGATTTTTTTTTTCTGACGAGTTGTATTTGACAGCCAGGTTTTACTCCATATCTTTTATAGGTATATAATAAAGCACCTTATGTTGGATCATGTGTTCATGGGATTTCATTTCTATAGGATATGTGTCTGGAACAGAACAGTTTTCTAGATGTCCATAGTAACCCCCTATTTTCCCCAGTAGAAATTCATGAAGATGCCAGCCCTCTAAAGGATTGTGTTTTATCTATCAGGTAGGTTTCTTTAGTGCTTAACCCATTACCTGATGACAAAATTTAGTGTGGTCTTTATTGAAAGAGGTTATAAATGATATTTCAAGTGGCAAATAACCAATTAAAATCCATTCAGTAAAGAAATTGTGAGAAATATCACAGGCAACTTTGGCTTCTCTCACATTTTCCATGGCTTCCAGAGTATTAGAACTTAGGGTATTTTGATAATGGGTAAATGTGTACCTAACAATACATTGTCCTCAAATGATTTATTATTGTCTGTCTTTTTTTAGCTATTGTAGATGACAATGTTTTAAAACTCTTCTAAACTATGAGAAATTTTGGACAACATATGGAAATAAATATGATATGAAGATTAAGAATTTATACAAGAGAAAACATTTACCTGCTAGTGACAAGAAATTTTTCCTTTAACCACAATGTTTGGTGAAAATTCTGAGGTGCTAGGAACAAGTGAATGTACAGAAAAGTAATAAAACTTAGGCTTCTTTGCCATGAACTTGTTACCATATGACAAAATTTTAAACTGATGCAAAATCAAAGAAGTTGCAGATCATAATTTATAGTTTATTCAATATTGGAAAAAGAACCATATAGTGTAAACCTATGTGGGAGAAGGAAAAAATACCTGTTAAAAGGAACTTCTTCTCTCATAATGTTTTCAAATCTACTTTTCTTCAATGGATCAAAATGCAGGATTTTGAGATAAAGAATTAAGATGAATTTGCAATGATTATGTTTCTTCAATGATAAGATGGCAAAATGCGGGCTTGAGCAAACTACAAGCATCAGCTTTGATAGCTTAAGTTAACAGACAAAATTTGAGGTCTTCTCAGAGTTCAATGAGTGCAAACTGCCACTGGAGGCTTAGCCACTAAATCCATTGAATGTCTACGCAAAAAAAGTACTTCTTGTGTTTTTCAGAAATATTGCAAACTCTGCCTGCAAGTTCATCGCCTTAATTTTAGCTCACTTGAGCATATTGCGTACAAAATGACTGGCCACGTGAATTAACATTAATCAAATTATAGAGAACTCCTTCAAAAGCATGCTATACAACCCATTCCAACTCAATTCCACTTTTTAAGAATCTCAAGTTAAGGCTTTTGAAAACATTGTGGACAATGAAGAAATTGCTTGTAACAAGCAATTTCTTCAGTGTCCACAATGTTTTCTACCCTACAAAAGACAAAGGAGATTACTTAACAAAACCAGGTTTTGCTAGCTTACAGTACTCTCATTGCATTGATTACTTCTTCCTACAGTGGTTATGCTGGTACAGAAAGGGAGGCATTGATGCACATCGCTGAAGATCTTGGTGCTGTGTAAGTAGATATACTTCAAAATCATTAAGCCTAATTGCCTTTTTGGCCAAGTGATAAGGTAGCTTGACTGGTGATCTTGAGGTCTTGGGTTTGTTCTTCACTGTTGCAAGGATGTTTCAAGGGCAAGACAAATAAGGGCTCGTTGCAAGCAATTTCTACATTTTCCATTTTGTCATTTCCACCCAGAATGACAGATATTTGGAATTGAGTCTACATGGAATTCTTGTCTGCAAGATCTTTGAAAATGGACCTGTATAAAAACTTTTTAAAAAGTAATGGGTAAGATCATTTAAATAAACCTTTCAGGTTGTAGATTTGACTCTTGTGCTGACCCAAAGGCACTTGGTTTTCAGAACTTGAAGACTTACATAATTCTTTCTCTACATAAAAAAGCCAGTATAGATTTCGCAGCTGCAATGCTTTTGATGGGAAATGATTTTTGAGGGTCAAACATGATCTCTGATAGAAACCAGTGTCCATGTCATTACATCCTTAGGCATTTAAAACATTTTATAGGAAAACACTTAAGTCTTCAAAATATTATACACTCAATAGACTTTTCAGTGAATGGCTGTAGTTATATCCCCAATACAACTATAATTATACCCCCCAAGATTTAGTTTTGTGGGTTTGTAGGAGTCAGCTTGTGGGTAGGTCTATTGTTTGGTTGGTTGGTTGGTTTGTAGCTTTTCCCTTGACCCCTCAATTTCTCAGCAACTACTGCATGGATTTAATTGAACTTTGAAGAAAGGCTCAGTATCAAGTTCAGATGTGCATATTGTTATTTGGTTGTGGTCCATTTGCTTTTAATAGAGTTATGGCCTTTTTATACGGCGTCGGGGCGGTGTCCACTTCTTTGTCCCGAGCATAACTCTGTCACCATAAGTCCAATTGACTTAAAACTTAACAGTTATATTCTTCTCATCAATACAAAGTGCAGTGCATAAGAACCATAACTCTACCTGGCCTATTTTTTTAGTTATTGCCCTTTGTTGTTTTTCATATTTGAATCTTGTCTGGAGTATATCTCTAAAAGTATAATAGCTAGAATCATGAAACTTCATGGGTGTATAGATCTCACCAAGAGGGAGTGCAGTGCACAAGAACCATAACTCTACCTGGCCTATTTTTTGTGTTATTGCCCTTTGTTGTTTTTCATATTTGAATCTTGTCCGGAGTATATCTCTAAAAGTATAATAGCTAGAATCATGAAACTTCATGGGTGTATAGATCCCACCAAGGGGGAGTGCAGTGCACAAGAACCATAACTCTACCTGGCCTATTTTTTGAGTTATTGCCCTTTGTTGTTTTTATACTTGAATCTTGTCCGGAGTATATCTCTAAAAGTATTATAGCTAGGATCATGAAACTTCATGGGTGTATAGATCTCACAAAGGGGGAGTGCAGTGCACAAGAGCCATTACTGTACCCAGCCTATTTTTTTTTGTTATTGCCCTTTGTTGTTTTTCATACTTGAATCTTGTCCGGAGTATAACTCTAAAAGTATCATAGCTAGGATCATGAAATTTCAAGGGTGTATAGATCTCACCAAGGGGGAGTGCAGTGCACAAGAGCCATAACTCTACCTGGCCTTTTTTTAAGTTATTGCCCTTTGTTGTTTTTCATACTTGAATCTTGTCCGGAGTATATCTCTAAAAGTATTATACCTAGGATCATGAAATTTCATGGGTGTATAGATCTAACCAAGAGAGAGTGCAGTGAACAAGAACAATAACTCTACCTGGCCTTTTTTTGAGTTGTTGCCCTTTGTTGTTTTTCATACTTGAATCTTGTCCGGAGTATATCTCTAAAAGTATTATAGCTAGGATCATGAACCTTCATGGGTGTTTAGCTCTAATCAAGAGGAGTGCAGTGCACAAGAGCCATAACTCTACCTGGCCTATTTTTTGAGTTATTGCCCTTTGTTGTTTTCATATTTTAATCTTGTCCGGAGTATATCTCTAAAAGTATAATAGCTAGAATAATGAAACTTCATGGGTGTATAGATCTCACCAAGTGGGATTGCAGTGCACAAGAACCATAACTCTACTTGGCCTATTTTTTGAGTTATTGGCCTTTGTTGTTTTTCATACTTGAATCACGTTCAGAGTATATCTCTAAAAGTATTATAGCTAGAATCATGAACCTTCATGGGTGTTTAGCTCTAATCAAGAGGAGTGCAGTGCACAAGAGCCATAACTCTACCTGGCCTATTCTTTGAGTTATTGCCCTTTGTTGTTTTCATATTTGAATCTTGTCCGGAGTATATCTCTAAAAGTATAATAGCTAGAATAATGAAACTTCATGGGTGTATAGATCTCACCAAGGGGGATTGCAGTGCACAAGAACCATAACTCTACTTGGCCTATTTTTTGAGTTATTGGCCTTTGTTGTTTTTCATACTTGAATCTTGTCCAGAGTATATCTCTTAAAGTATTATAGCTAGAATCATGAAATTTTTTTGATGGATAGAGCTCACCAAGTGGGAGTCCAGTGTACAAGAACCATAACTCTACCTAGCGTATATTTTGAGTTATTGCCCTTTGTTGTTTATCATACTTTAATCTTGTCCAGAGTATATCTATAAAAGTATAATAGCTAGAATCATGAAATTTCATGGATGGATAGAGCTCACCAAGTGGGAGTCCATTGTACAAGAACCATAATTCTACCTGGCCTATTTTTTGAGTTATTGCCCTTTGTTGTTTTTCATACTTGAATCTTGTGCGGAGTACATCTCTAAAAGTATAATAGCTAGAATAATGAAACTTCATGGGTGTATAGATATCACCAAGGGGGAGTGCAGTGCACAAGAACCATAACTCTACCTGGCCTAATTTTTGAGTTATTGCCCTTTGTTGTTTTTCATACTTGAATCTTGTCCAGAGTATATCTCCTAAAGTTTTATAGCTAGAATCATGAAATTTATTTGATGGATAGAGCTCACCAAGTGGGAGTCCAGTGTACAAGAACCATAACTCTACCTAGCTTAGATTTTGAGTTATTGCCCTTTGTTGTTTATCATACTTGAATCTTGTCTGGAGTATATCTATAAAAGTATAATAGCTAGAATCATGAAATTTCATGGATGGATAGAGCTCACCAAGTGGGAGTCCAGTGTTCAAGAACCATAATTCTACCTGGCCTAATTTTTGAGTTATTGCCCTTTGTTGTTTTTCATACTTGAATCTTGTCCGGAGTATATCTCTAAAAGTATAATAGCTAGAATAATGAAACTTCATGGGTGTATAGATCTCACCAAGGGGGATTGCAGTGCACAAGAACCATAACTCTACCTGGCCTATTTTTTGAGTTATTGCACTTTGTTGTTTTTCATACTTGAATCTTGTCGAGAGTATATCTCTAAAAGTATTATAGCTAGGATCATGAAACTTCATGGGTGTATAGATATCACCAAGGGGGAGTGCAGTGCACAAGAACCATAACCCTACCTGGCCTATTTTTTGAGTTATTGCCCTTTGTTGTTTATCATACTTGAATCTTGACCGGAGTATATCTCTAAAAGTATAAAAGCTAGAATCATGAAATTTCATGGATGGATAGAGCTCACCAAGTGGGAGTCCAGTGTACAAGAACCATAACTCTACCTAGCGTATTTTTTGAGTTATTGCCCTTTGTTGTTTTTCATACTTGAATCTTGTCCGGAGTATATCTCTAAAAGTATAATAGCTAGAATCATGAAACTTCTTGGATGGATAGAGCTCACCAAGTGGGAGTGCAGTGTACAAGAACCATAACTCTACCTAGTGAATATTTTGAGTTATTGCCCTTTGTTGTTTTTCATACTTTGTTTGACAAAAAATATTCATTCAAAATAACCTCAGTTCTATTCAAACCTCCAGTTAATATTAAGCAGTGTGACGGGCGTATCTTGTGACAATTTGGCACCTTGTTATGAAATGTCTTGTACGCTGATTTTCTCTTTGACCCATTATGAGATGTTGAAATTTTAGACTGGTCCAATTCCAAAGGTGTTGCAGACAACAATTTAGAATTGATGAAATTTAGATTTTTTCAGCTTTTTTGGTAGAAAATGTGTGAAATGAAGAAATGGCTTGTAACAAGCCAATTCTTCATTTAACACAATGTTTTTCCAATGTTTTTAATAAGGGCGTCGAAAAACCTCTGTGGGAATGGGTTGACTACTGAATGGATTCCAATATTTGCTCAGTATCATCCAAAGATGTGCATATTGTAATTTGGTAGTGGTCCATTTATTTTAAATAGAGTTATGGCCCTTTTATGAAAAGTCATGTCCGCTAATTTTCTCTTTGACTACTGAACGGATTTGATTCATATTTCCCATGTGCCCTCAGTATCATCCAAAGATATGCATATTTCATTTTGTTTACAGTCAATTGGTATTTTAGTAATCATCTTTTTATCTCACTAAATAGTAGTCAGATACTTCTAAGACTAACCTTTAAAAATTTCATTTGACAACATGTAAACCCTTACCTAATGACAAAATTTTAGACTGGTCCAAATCCAAATAATGCCACTGTTATAGCATAGTATAAAGGGCACCAGACTCCTGATCTTAAATCATGGGATTTCATGGGCTGCAAACCCCAGCGGTAGCGCTTATTCTTTCTGACATTAGTCTCTCACCAATTGTTGTGGGAAAGCAGCTGGAGGCTAGGAAAGGATATAGTGGTAGTACTGGTGTGAGAATTACCAGGAATCCATGGTTAGGTGCTCCAGCCATTGCAATATGACTGAAATACTGTTAAAAGTGGCTTTGAACCCCATTTAATCAATCAATCAACCAAATCCAAAAAGATGACTATTGGAAATGGCAGTAATTTGAAAAGTAAATATAAAGAATAGAAAACACCACGGGAAAAGGTGAAATTGCTTGTTACGAGCAATTCCTTCATATCCCACAATGTTTACCTATTAAATAACAGGGATTGTGTTGGAAATGGTAAACCAAAAGTGTGCTTGTGGGGAGTGATGTGTCATGTCAATTTGATTATAACTTTTTTTCAGAAATCAAGAATGCTTTCTGCCTGTTGCCAAGAATGGATTACTGGCCAGCACACAAATAATTGTGGACACTCCTTCAGGATCCAAATATAAGGCAGCCAAAGAATGGGGGATACCTGCTGTGTCTAAAAGGTGAGGATAAGTATCTTTTCTAGAGGATTGTGTATTTATATTTAGCCCATTCCCACAAATAATGCTTTCTGATGCCACTCAGGATAAAAGCTGGGGAACATTGTGGAAAATGAATAAATTGCTTGTTACAAGCAATACCTTCATTTTCCACAATGTTTTTCTTCAGAAAAAAAATTCTTAAACTTTGAAATTGTCTTCTGCAACTCCTTTCAATTTGTCAATTTGTACCAAACTAAAATTTTGCCATGTAGTAATGGGCAAAGCAAGTGGATTATTAATTACTACTTTTTCCATGGTGTATTTCTATGTAAGCTTGTTTAAATATCTTGTCTTCTCATTTTCTCTTCAACTTCCAAATGAATTTGATTCATACTTCAACTGTTCACTCAGTATCTACGTAAGATGTGCATATTTTATTGTGGTTATGGTCCATTTAATTTTCTTACAGTTACGGCTCTTTATTAAATAAAGGCTTTATTCCAGTGACAAAATGGTTTTTGTTACAGGGGGTATTAGTCACATTCTTTGATAGCCTATTTTTCTTTAAAGCTGGTTATTGGCTTCTGCCCAAAGTGGTAAGCTTGAACCTGTGGAGAATTACCTAATTGACAACGAAACTGAAAACATCAATCAAGAAAACCAACTAACAAAAGATGCACATGTACTAAAAGATAGTTCAAAGGAGACTGAGTGTGTGACCAAAGATCAGATCAAACCATCAAAAGATGCTACTGATGGAAACAAATCTCTGTCTAAAACATCCAAACCTCAGAGTGAAAGTATTACAAATGTGTCTAAATCTGATGAAAACAATACAGAAGATGGAGTGAAAGCTAATAATGAAACATTAATAACCAATCAAATGGATGCAAATAATTCAAATGTCAATAAACCATCTGGAGCAGATTTCTCTGCAACGGGAGATACTGAGGCCATCTTCTTGGCCATGAATTCACAAAATAGACCAGATCTGACTGCAAGAGAATTAAATCGTGACATACAAAACAAATGCAATGCTGGTGCTAGTTATATAAATAATATACCACTAAGTGTTCAATCAGAAGCTCAAAATAGGCCATACAGTGTTCAGAATAGTGCTCAAACATTAGATAAGAGATCTGAGGTTGTTCATATAGACTCGAGGGAAGAGGATGTTCTTCAACAAATGCAGAACCTGCAGGTAGTCATTTTTAGCTCAGCTGTTTTCGGAGAAAACTCGAGGTATTGTGATCACCTTGGCATCGTTCGCATTGCCATTGGCGTGACAAACTTTAACCTTGGTCATATCTCTGTTGTTATTGAAGATATCGTCATGAAACTTGGCATGTGTATTGACCATCACAATAGCTATCTAGACTATTAAGGGGGATAACTCTAAAAGAATTTTTGTATGAGTTATGCCCCTTTTTCGACTTATAAATTATGCATTATCCAGCAACTGCAGCCAAGCCTTGGCACTCGTGGGCGGTGCTCTTGTTTATTTTTTAGCTTGATTGGCCGAAGGGCAGGGGGTATTATCATGGCTGTGTGTCTGACATGCCTACATCCATGTGAGTGTGCTGGTTGGTAGCTTTTTTTAAAAAATCTTCTGACCTATAGGACCAGGCTGGTTCTAATTCTTACTGGTCCTCTTTAACCCATTCCTGTTTCACAAAATTTTAGACTGGTCCAGATTGAAAGGAATACTAGACAACAATTCAAATTTCTGGGTAGAAAACATTGTGAAAATGAAGAAATTGCTTGTAACAAGCAATTTATTCATTTTACACAATGATTTCTTAATAGTTTTTCTTGAAGGGCGTCCAAAAGCGTCACTGTGTGGGAATGGGTTAAAGTATAAAGATCTTTCAGTGAACGATTCAGAATGACATACATGAATATAACAAAGGTAAAGTTAATGATGGAGAAACAATGTGGAAAAAGAAAAAAAATTGCTTGTTGAAACAATTTCTTCATTTCACAGAATTTTTTATGCTGAAAGATTTTGGTCATAAAATTCAGTGAGTGTATGGCAAAGTGTTGAATTTATATGCTTGTGATATGCTTGGATTTGAATTTGCCAAACTACAGATAGAAAGGATCTACAAGAATATGATTCTGCTTGTTCTTCTTGATAATCACAGTCTCAGGCTTTTTGATAATCACAGTCTCAGGCTTTTTAGCTCACCTGAGCACGTAGTGCTCAAGTGAGCTATTGTGATCGTCTTTTGTCCGGCGTCCGTCCGTCGTGCGTCGTGCGTCGTCCGTCAACAATTTCTTTAAACGACATCTCCTCCTAAACCACTGGGCCAATTTGAACCAAATTTGGCAGAAATGTTCCTTAGGTGGTCCCCTTCAAAAATAGCTAAAAGAATTGAAATCCGTTAAAAACTCTGGTTACCATGGCAACAAAAGTGAAATTTTAAAATAATCTTTAAAAATCTTCTTCTCCTGACCCAGAAGGCGTAGAGCCTTGATATTTTGCATGAAGCATCAGTATATTGACCTCTTTCAAAATAGCTAAAATCATGATCCTCGGGTCCCCAGGGGCGGAGCCCCAGGGGGGTGGGGTTTATATAGAAATAAAGAACGATTTTTTAAATGACATCTCTGCTCAAACCACTGGGCCGATTTGAACCAAATTTGGCAGAGATGTTGCTTAGGTGGTCCCCTTCAAAAATAGCTAAAAGAATTGAAATCCGTTAAAAACTCTGGTTGCCATGGCAACAAAAGTGAATTTTTAGAATAATCTTTAAAAATCTTCTCCTCCTGACCCAGAAGGCGTAGAGCCTTGATATTTTGCATGAAGCATCAGTATATTGACCTCTTACAAAATAGCTTAAATCATGATCCTCCGGTCCCCAGGGGCGGAGCCCCAGGGGGGTGGGGTTTATATAGAAATAAAGAACGATTTTTTAAATGACATCTCCTCTCAAACCACTGGGCCGATTTGAACCAAATTTGGCAGAGATGTTGCTTAGGTGGTCCCCTTCAAAAATAGCTAAAAGAATTGAAATCCGTTAAAAACTCTGGTTGCCATGGCAACAAAAGTGAAATTTGAAAATAATCTTTAAGAATCTTCTCCTCCTGACCCAGAAGGCGTAGAGCCTTGATATTTTGCATGAAGCATCAGTATATTGACCTCTTACAAAATAGCTAAAATCATGATCCTCGGGTCTCCAGGGGCAGACCCAGGGGGGGGGGTATAGGCATGAAGCATAAGTTCACAGACTTCTTTCTTATTTCTGAAATTATAACCCATGGAAAAAGTTTTTTCCTTCTTTCAAATCGGCACTAAAGCCTTGGAATTTGTAATTTGGACTTTTGGATTCCCAGGTTCATAGTCTTTATATGTAATTGTGGCCCACTTGTTTCATAATCCTAACCTTAACATGAAATTAGACTGTTGAAAGAAAAAGAGCCTTTATCTCAGGTGAGCGCCCCAGGGCCAACGGCCCTCTTGTTGATAATCACAGTCTCAGGCTTTTTGATAATCACAGTCTCAGGCTTTTTGATAATCACAGTCTCAGGCTTTTTGATAATCACAGTCTCAGGTTTTTTGATAATCACAGTCTCAGGCTAAGGGACATTGTTAAACTTGAACTTGGTAAAAGAAAGAAGTGCTTGTAAGTAGTATTTCTTTTTATCCCACAATATTTTCTTCCCTTTTTGACACAAAAGTTGTAAAATGATCTTTGTATTATATCTTCTCTTTATCTTCTCTCCGCTCTTTAGATAGCTTTTGTATAGTTTGGTTTACTTCTGTTTAATCAGTTGTAGTGACATTTATGTCCCTGCACGATTAAGTCAGGGGTAGATAGTTTTACCAATGTCCACCTGTCTACAAGTTGTAAACTTAATGCAAAATCATTTTTATGCCCCCGCATTGATAGATCAGGGGCATATTGTTTTACTGGTGTCCGTCTGTCTGTCCATCCATCAGTCTGTCTGTCTGCAAAAGTTAACCTGCCAACTAAACATTTTCCTATAACTTCAACCCTGATTAAGTTACAATGCTAATATTTGGTATGTAGTTAGGTCTCAACAAAGCGCAACTGGGGAAGGTCATTTCATCAAGGTCAAGGTAAAATTTTTTAACCCTTTTTCCTAAAACAGAAACAAAAACCAATAAAAATCACCTGTTTCTAAAGAATTCCTGTTTTTGGGGCCTAGTGTTTCATAAACACATCTTGTTCTATTTTTGTAACACCATTGTAGAAACTAGGCTCATATCTAAGATAAAGGTTCCTTGTATTGTGAAAGGCATCAGTTGATTGGAAGGTTCAGGTCCTGAATAAAGGTGAAATTTACTAAAAAAAGGTCACAATTCCAGAGGCTTTTACGGGGGAGGTATTGTTTCAAAATACATTTTATTTATGGTATGTGATGTTCTTTATTATTCTACATTCACAGATGATGGGGAAGAAAGAATTGAAGGAGGAGATGATGAACTATCTTCAACCAAAGTCATGATTAAGAACTTTCCTTGTTTTGTTCATTGTCATCTGCAACTTCTTCCAATACGGATTAGTCTGAAGTTTCGTTGTCTAGTAATAGGTGAAGACGTGTGTTTTTTTACCCCACGTAATCAGATTACAAAGCTTAAGACTTGTAACCAACATTCTTTCCAGGAAGTGTATCAATAAGATAGCTTTTTAGTAGTTAACCTTTAAAGTTATTTACATTTGCATGAATCAATTCCTACACAATAAAATTTTAGACTAGTCCAAATTCAAAGAAGTTGCAGACAACCATTTGAACATAATAGAATCCTTAAAATCTTTGGGATTTTTGGATATCAAACATTGTGGATATTTTTTCATTTTCACAATGTTTTCCAAAGCTTTCGAGTGTGATTTGCTTAAAAGTGTCATTGTGTGGGATTGGAAGATAATTGAGCTCAAACAGGAAGTATAGCAAAAAAATGAAATGGCTGGTTGGTGACCTAAATAATGTAACTGCAGCTTGAATAAGCTGTAGATATGACGTTTAAGTCACTAAACCAATAAAATGCTTCAAAAAATGTCTAAGTTCAAATTTCATTTGGGTCTAAATGTATGATTGAATTGGTTTATTAGCTCTACTGGTCAAAGGCCACTAGAGCTATTGCGATGGCTTTTTCCCATCTGGCGTCCGTCCGTCCGTCCCTTGTCCGTCAAACTTTTCCTTGTAAACACTCTTGATTCCACAGTTTTCATAGGATTCCCTTCAAACTTTCTCAGATAGATTGTACCATCATATGGATCGTTCCTTTCGAAATTGGGTATGATCCGTCAAGAAACATGGAAAAAGGGGCCTTATAAAATTCAATTAAAAAATCCTCGTTAACACTCTAAATTTCACAGTTTTCATCAGATTCTTTTCAAACTTTCACAGAATGATTGTACCATCATACGGATTGTTCCTTTTGGAATCGGATATGATCCTTCAAGAAACATGGGAAAAGGGGCCTTTTTAAAATTTAATCGAAAAATCTATTAAGAAATCCTCTTTAACACTAGCTGCCGTTATGGTGCAGTCGGTAGCGGGTAAGACTCCTAATCTACAATCATAGGGTGTCATGGGTTCGATCCCTGGTGGCATACAATCTTTCAGACATTTGTCTCTCACCAATGGGTAAATAATCGTGAACCTAAGTGGGATAGCAGCTGGAGGCTAGGAAAGGATGTAGTGGTAGTACTCGTGTGAGAAATACTAGGTATCCATTGTTATGTGCTCCAGCTGCTGCGATATTACTGAACTACTGTTAAAAGTGGTGTTAAACCAATTCAATCAACCAATCGTTTACACTATAGACTCCACAGTTTTCATCAGATTCTCTTCAAACTTTCACAGAATGATTGTACTATCACAAGGATTGTTCCTTTTGAAATTGGGTGTGATCCATCAAGAATCAAAGGTAAAAGGGACTTTGAAAATTTAATAAAAAATCCTCATTGATTATCTAGAGATACCAGTTTTCATAGATTCTCTTCAAACTTTCACAGAATGATTGCATCATCATAAGGATTTATCCTTTAAAATGGGGCTTAATTAAAATTTATTTTAAAAAATCTTGATTAAAACTCTAGAATCTACAGTTTTCATCGGATTCTCTTCAAACTTTCACAGAATGGTTGGACCATCATAAGGATTGTTCCTTTCAAAATTGGGTATGATCAGTCAAGGACCAGGGGAAAAGGGGTCCTTATGAAAATTTGATTAAAACAATCCTCATAAACACAATAGAGTCTACAGTTTTCAATAAATTCTCTTCAAACATTCACAGAATGATTATAACATTGAATTTCCTTTCGGAAGTGGGTTTGATCCTTCAAGTTTCATGGGAAAAGGGACCCTATGAAAATTTAAATAAAAAACACATCATGGCCCTAGATTTCACCTGATTGACTTCAAACTTTCACAGAATAATTGTACCACCATAAGGATCGTTTCTTTCAAATTGGGTAAGATCCGTCGAGAAACATAGGAAAAGGGGCCTTAAGAAAATTCAGTTAATAAATCTTAAATAATGCTTTAAAGTCCACAGATTTCATGGGGTTGTCTTTATACTCAAACAGAATGAATATACTTTTGTAAGTATAGTTCCCTTTGGAATTGGTTCAGATCCATCAAGTAACATGGGAAAAGGGGCTTTATGAGAATTAAATTAGAAAATCCCTGTTAACACAATGAAGCCCACAGCTTCGATCAGATTTTGTTGAAACTTTCACAGAATGATTGTAAGGTCATAACGATCATTCTTTTCATAACAGGGTTTGACCTGTCAAAAAACACGGGAAAAGGGGCCTTAAGAAAATTTCATTAATAAATTCTTGTTACCAAGTCCAAAGCTTTCGTCGGATTTTCTCCAAACATTCACAGAATGATTGTACAATAAAAATGATTGTTGATGTTGACATTAGACCTAATCTGTCAAGTATCGCAGAAAAAGGAGCATCGTGAAATTTAATTTTAAAATCCTTGTAACACAATAAAGTCAACAGTTTTAATCAGATTCTGTTTAAACTTTCACAGAATGATTGTTCCATCATAAGGATTCTTTATTTTCAGATTAGGCATGATCTGTCTAGTATCATGGGAAAAGGGGCCTTTTGAGAATTTTATCTATAATCCTTTTAACCAAGTCCAAAGCTTTCATTGGGTTTTCTTCAAACCTTCACAGAATGATTGTACAATAAAAATGATTGTTGATGCTGACATGAGACCTGATCCTTCAAGTATCACAGGAAAAGGAGCCTTATGAAAATTTTATTTTAAAATCTTTACACCAAGATAAAGTCTGCAGTTTTCATCGGATTCTGCTCGAATTTTCACAGAATGTTTGTACCATCATTAGGATTTTTTCTTTTCAAATTTGGCCTGATGTGTCTTGTATCATAGGAAAAGGGGCTGTATGAAAATTTTCACTAAACTCTCATTAACACAAGAATGTCCTCAGTCTGTATCAGAATCTCTTCAAACTTTAATAGAATTATTGTACAATCATTTGGATTGTTCCTTTGTAAATTGGGTCTGATTGGTTAAGTGACACAAGGAAAGGGGCCTTATGAAAATTTTATGAAAAAAATATCATTATCACAATAAAGTCCTCAGTCTTTATCATTTTCTTCAAACTATCTATCATTGGGATTGTTCCTTTGTACATTGGGTCTGATTTGTTAAGTTTCACGAGAAAAGGGGCCTTATGAAAATTTTATTACAAAAAATTCTTGACACATTTTGGTCCACTGTTTTCATTGATTCTCAACATCAAGTATCATGGGAAAGGGGGCCCTATGAAGATTTCACTATAAACTCATTAACACAATAAATTCCACAGATTTAACAGATTGATTGAACCATCATTACAATTATTGATTTGGCAGTGGATCTTATTAGTTAACACAATGATGGCCCTTGATTTCACCGGATTCCCTTCAAATTTCACAGAATGATTGTACAATCACTTAAATGGTTCTTTTCAGAACTGGGTACAATCTATCAAGTATCTTGTAAGAAGGGGACATATGATTTTTTTTAAATATTCTAGTAAACATAATGAATTCCCAATATTTCATCGGATTCACTTTTAATTTTCATAGAATGATAAAACCAATAGTAAAATATCACGACAAAAGGGGCCTTATGAGAACTTGAATTTAATATCTTTGTTAACACAATAAAGTCAACAGTTTTATTGGATTCTCTTCAAAGATGCATGCAATAATTGTGGCATTCGAAACACAGGAAAAGGTGCCTTACAGATTATCATTCAAAACATTCTTGTGTATGTGATGAAGATCACAATCATTATCAAGTTGTCTTTTAAATTTCACAGGACAATTGTCGGGTTATAATGAAAGTTCCTTTTGGAATGAAATTGATCCATCAGAAAACACAGGAAAAGTGGCCTTATTGATTTTCATTTAAAACGATCCTGTTTATGTGATTAAGTCCACAATTATTGTCAGATTCTGATGAAATATTCACAGAATGATTGTAGGGTCATAAGGTAACTTTCTTTTGGAAATGGAGTGGATCCATCATGAAACATAAAATGATAAAGGGGATAAAGCCCCTTTTTTTTTCTTTATGCATTCTTCTTTGAGCAATTAACTTCCTTAAATATCAGATTTCCTCAACGGAAAACTTGATAACCAGTAGAGCGTCTCAGGCCCTTATGGGCCTCTTGTTTCTTTATGCATTCTTCTTTGAGCAATTAACTTCCTTAAATATCAGATTTCTTTAACGGAAAACTTGATAACCATTAGAGCGTCTCAGGCCCTCATGGGCCTCTTGTTTATAAAAAAAAGTACTGTAATTTGCAGATGCCTCAGGTGAGCGATTTAGGACCATCATGTCCTCTTGTTATCTTAACACTTGCAGGTATTGGGCTGATCTTTGGTAAGTGAGTCAGCATTGATGAATTACAGAATGAGTTCAAGTTCTGTTTTATCCATTGATTTTTTCAGCAAGATATTTTGCAAACAACAAAAAGAGTCGCCTATATCTTATGTTTGTGTGTGTGTTTAATAATCACTTGTAAAACCTGATACAACTGTAATATTTTGTAGGGGTAGTAATCCCTTTACCACCCAAAAAAAGATACAGCTCTAGTGGTATATATTAAGCAGGTAGGGGAATTGGTTTGGCATGCTTGTTATTATCGGATTCTATTGAAAATTTACAGGATGATTGTAGGGTCAGAAGGAAACTTCCCTTTTGAAATGGAGTGGATCCACCATGAAACATAGGAAAAGGGGATTGTTGCTCAAAAATATAAACGGGATAAAGTTCAATTTGTTATTTTGACTTTATTCATTCTTCTTTAAGCAATTATAAATTCTTTAAATATCTGATTTCTTTAATAGAACACTTTACATTTTACATTTATTTTATTGTATAATCAGGCCACCGGCCCATCACAAGGATACAATACAATTACAAACAATACTACATATTATGTGAGTTATGTGTCAATACCTAAATGTATATTTAGTGAATGTAGAAACCTACCAATGATACTTAAAACATAATATTCCATTCAATTTACACATAGGTTTATCTATAAACTTATTTATTATTTATCTGGAGCAATTCTTACATTTTGCTATCTAATGACTACACACTGTAGTTATTCTAACTTAACAGACAAATAAAAATTACATTTTCATAATCTTGTGAAGTTATTTGGTTGGTAGTATTTGATTTGGTATACGTACCCACACCTTTGCACGTATAAACAAACATACACACACATATATATATATATATATATATACACACATAAACACAAATGTGCAATCATACACAAACACATACACACATACAGTGCTACCACCAGAGCGCCCAAATTGACTTTGAAATACGAATTTTGTATGATATTTTGACGGCATTGAATGATCTTTGAGCTCAATTGTACAAAACAAGTTCATTATACTGCCAGGGAACGGCTTAAATTGAGTTTTGCAGAAATCTGTCAACCCAGTTGTTGTTGTTGTTCTATTTAAACGAGTGGTTTATTTTCTGTTTTTCCGTGCTCAGAATGAATATTTGTAGAAACGCCCAGAAAATGATCTTTTTGGGGGAATGCCGATTATATTATTATTATTTTTTAAAAAAATGTCATTTCGAATTACAATGCAAATCAAGTTGACTTTAAAGTTAAAACTGCGCCATCAATACTATCCCTTCTGCATGTAATCCTTCAACTTAACATTTTCATCTGGTAAACCTTGACACTTTTATATACAGACGACGAAGTAACATAATTATGGAAGATGAACCAAAACCAGAAAAAAAAAATAAATAAAAGACCAGCATTTTTTTGCTGTAACCAAATCTAATGAAAGTCCCACCACTAAAGATACGTCAACTGTAATGTTTATTTCTTTAATTCCAAGTAATTTGATCATGCTGTCCATAAAATAACTCTTTCTGAAAATTTGTTTGACAGTTGATTTAGTCATTTACAAAATTGACTCCCCAAAATTTCTAAATTAAAGACCCCCCAAAATGAAGACAGGGGGTCACAAATGACCCTCAAAAAATTGATCCTGGCAGAAACGCTGCACAGACTTGCATCTCATACACACGTGCAAACACACACATACATACACACATATATACACCAACACATATATCTGCACTTATACATACACATATACATACTCATATATACACATCCCAATATATTATTCTTAAAGATATTCATTCCGTTTTTAAATGCATAGTAAATATACATAGCAAGATTACACAAAACATTCTGATTTTTACTGGACATGATGTTTATAAAACTTTGAGTTAGTTCTAGGTTATTCATTGTGATTAAATATTTTGTTCTTAAATCCTCGTATAGAGGACAGTGTAAAAGAAAATGTACCTCGTCCTCAACAGAGCTTTAGCAGTAGACACAGAATCTTGACTCACGTGTAATATCATAGTGAAGTATTTCAGCCAGGATGCGCCCTTGCTTGATTCCTTCAAAGGAATAATCATTCCCGCACATTTCCAAAACCTACACGCCTAAATTGGCACAAAAAAATTGAGTCTGGCCCCAAATATCCATTAGACGGTTAGAAAAGGCACATGCAGTGGTAAAAATCAATATTTTTGTTCCAAATTTTATTGTTTTCATATAACCATTTTAGACTTTTCCTGTGTGGTCCCCGGCTTATTTGATTCTTTTATAAAAATAATTCTCAAGCTTGTCAAAAAAATCTACACAACGATTTTCATCTTGCTCATGTTGGCCTGGATATTCAAAAGAAGCATCAGATTTCTTGCCCCTCCAAATCTGTGCAGAAATGGACCAATTATAAAGAAAGAAGAATCTTCAAATGTTAGTTAAGGTATGAACATTTGCATGTACTGACCTTTTTGACACCCCCCTTTTCCCCCCATGGAAAATGGAACTGGCCCCTATTTAGGACTGGAGTGGGCAAACTTGCCCCCTTTTGAAAAATCCTAGCTGAAACACTGATAGTGTCTGCTTTTCTCTAACATAAGATTATGTGAAGCACAACTTAATAAAAAATAGAATGTCTCAGGCCCTCATGGGCCTCTTGTTAATGGATTCTCTTCAAAGATGCACGGAATAATTGTGGCATTGGAAACACCGGAAAAGGGGCCTTACAGATTATCATTCAAAACATTCTTGTTTATGTGTTGACGTTCACAATTATTATCGGATTGTCTTTAAAATTTCACAGGATGATTGTAGGGTCATAAGCAAAGCTTCATTTGGAAAGGAAGTGGATCCATTAAAAAAAGGATTCAAAACAATCCTGTTCATGTGATAAACTGCAATTATTATTAGATTCTGTTGTTAATTTCACTAGATGATTGTAAGGTCATAAATAAACTTCCTTTTTTTGCAAATGGAGTGGATCCATCTTGAAACTCAGGAAAGGGGACTTAAGGATTGTTGCTCAAAATAATGCAGAAGATAATATCCAATTTTATTATTTTTTGCTCACCTGAGCACAAATGCTCTGGGGGAGCCATTGTGATCGTTCATCATCTGTTTATTTGTCCATCTGTCCATTCACAATTATGAAAAAATCTTCTCCACCTAAATCAACCATGGAATTTCAACCAAACTTCACAGTAGTGATCCTTAGGTCATGCTCTTTCAAAATACTTCAAAGAATTGAAATCCATTATAAAGATTGGTTGCCATGGAAACACAGTGATCAAATTCAAACAATCTTCTCTTAAATCATAAGGGCTAATGCTTTGTTGTTTGTTATAAATCATCATCTATTGATCCTTTACCAAAATACTTCAAAGAATTACCTACTCTGAAAATTAGCCCTTTTCTGTGTGATCCCTAATTTTACAAAGAAATAAGAAAATATTTGAAAATCTTCTCCTCCCAAACCATAAGGCCTAGAGCCTTGAAATACTCTGGAAGTTAGTGCTATATGATGGGATCTTCAATATACCTAGGGTGCCGCTGTCATAGCATGTCATAGTCGGTAGCGCGTTAGACTCCTAATCTTCAATCATGGGTGTCATGGGTTTGATCCTGGCGGCAAATATTCTTTCAGACAATTATCTCTCACCAATGGATGGATAATCTTAACCTAAGTGGGATAGCAGCTGGAGGCTAGGAAAGGATATAGTGGTAGTACTGATGTGAGAAATACCAGGAATCCATTGTTAGGAGCTCCAGCCGCGATATGACTGAAATACTGTTAAAAGTGGCATTAGACCCAATTCAATCAATCAATATACCTAGGATTAAAGAAGAAGATCTTTTTCTCCAAAATGAATTTGCCTAGGCCTTTGATATTTTGTTTATATCATAAAGCCTTCAGCCATCATACTCAGGGAAGCTATATTGGACCATAATGGTCGTCTCGTTATTGTATGCATTCTTATTTAAACAATTAATGTCCTTCAGTATCAGATTACTTTAACGGAAAACTTGATAGCCAGTAGAGCATGGGAGACCCTTATGGGCCTCTTGTTTATAAGGTCCCGGGTTTGATCCCCGACGGTGGCACTCATCCTTTCCGACTATTTGTCTCTCACCAATGGGTTGATAATCGTAGGCCTATGTGAGATAGCAGCTGGAGGCTAGGAAGGGATGTAATGGTAGTACTGGTGTGAGAAATACCAGGATTAGGTGCTCCAGCCGCAGCGATATAACTGAAAGATTGTTGAAAGCGGCGTAAAACCCCATTCAAACAAACAAATTATTCTTGTACATTGACTGGTTAAGTTGATATTTTCGTGATATTTCTCTCAGCAGCTATTAAAATTATTGGCTTTAAACTTTATATGCATGCTCAACTAGGGGTGTCAATGGCACTTACCAAATCTACATCTGCATGTTATCTACTTCCTCTTCATTGCCTGCTTTTCCTGCATATTTGCTATGTTCGATGTGGAGATGCAGCTAGGTGTCCTACATGGCGTTTACCGAATATATTCAATTTAGGGAGAATTTCATTTTCTTTGAACTTATGGTCGTGCAAGTGGGGGTATACTCTTATTTATTGTTTGATTGGGATAAACTAGCTTAGACCCATTAAATAGGATAAAAATAAAAATAAAATCAGATATTATGAAGGTAAAATCTGTTTGAAGGTAGATATCAATATTTTTTTCATGACATAGATTTTGACTATTTGAATACCCTCTCATATACTGTTTTAATACAATATTTTGAAAAGTAGTTTTGTGAAAACCAGAGGTCGTTTATCAGAATAGACCAGGTTATTTCCCTAATAGCCTACATAAGCTGTTAATCTATTTTAGCTCCACTGGCTGAAAGCCAGCGAGCTAATGTCATGGAGTTGTGTCCATCGTGTCTGTCCATGTGTCCATCCTTCCATAAAATTATACTTTAAAAATCAGTACTGAACAGAATTCAACCAAATTTCACAGAAATGATCCTTTATCAGATTCCTTCGAAGAATTTTAATCCAATGAAAAAAATGGCTTTAAAGGGCGGGGCTAATTTCCATATATGGTGAAACCTTTAAAATCTTCTTCTCGGAAACATATTGATGGTTTTCAGACAAGTTTTACAGGAATGATCATTTGGTGACCCTTTATCAGATTCCTTCAAAGAATTAAGATCAGATTAAAGACATGCCTTTAATGTGTGGGGCTAATTTCCATATGAGGTGAAATCTTAAAAATCTTTTTCTAAGAAACCAATTGATGGATTTTAACCAAATTTACAGGAATACTCATTTGGTGACCCTTTATCAGATTCCTTCAAAGAATTAAGACCAGGTGAAAAATATGGCTTTAATGGGCAGGGGCTTTTTTCCATATATGGTGAAAACTTTGAAAATATGATCTTCTCAGAAACCAATCGATTGATTTCAGCCAAATCGCTTTGCATTGATCCTTTTATGATCCTTTATCAGATTTCTTCAAAGAATTTTGATAGGACAGAAAAAATGGCTTTAATTGGTGGGGCTTATTTCCATTTATTGTGAAAGCTTTGAAAATCTTCTTAGAAACAATTAGATGGATTTCAACCAAATTTGACGGGAATTGATCCTATGGTGACCCTAAGAAAAGAATTGATTGGCTGTAAACTTTGCTTTAATGAATTAGCCTAATTTCTTTATATGGTAAACAGTGAAAATCAGAAGCCATTGGATGGATTTCAACCAATTTTCTCAGGAATCATAAGTTAATTCCGTCCAGTGGAGAGAATTAGGCGCTCAAGCCCCTCTGGTTAGATTAAGCGGAGACAGTTGCAAAGAATATTGGATAATACACATGATGTGAATAACTATTGGATTAACGCATTCAGTTTAACTTTGCTTAAACCAATGTCATCTTTACGTCATCAGGAGTTATGTTAGCTAGCAGTTCTTCAATATTGTAAAGATCAGTCATAAGTGTCAATACATTATAGACACCAACCATTTTGTTTGACATGATTTAGGTCCTTGGTTGTTTGGCTTGTCAATTTATTATCTTCTGTTGACCTATGCAAATTCATATGCAAAATAAGGTCTTGCAATGTCGACAACTGAATTCCGTAATACATAAAAATAACTTGGAATTCCACTGAACTTTTCCTATATAACCAAAAAAGCCTATTTAAGCCTGTCAGATTACTGCAAAGGCAATATCTGACTAAAAATCAAGTGTTAAGCGTCCATTTTAGCATAATGTTGAGCTATTGGCAAATTTAAGCTATACTATTCAAAGAATAGGAGGGCTACTCCAGTCACGTCGGTGTGGGCTGATGGTTTGGGTAAACTTTACATGCAAGTATTATATCTCAGTTTGTACTAATGCTATTACTCAGAAACTTAGCACATGTTTTTATGACAATGATATCACCCTTTAGACAAGGTTTCATTACTCTGACACTCATTTTAATGGAATTTTAACCCTTTTCATGCCCCGAAAGGAAGGCATATAGTAATGGAACTGTCCATCTGTCCGTCAATCAGTCCATCCGTCCCGCTTTCGTGTCCACTCTGTAACTTCTATGTGCAATAGAGGATTTCAATAAAACTTTGCCAAAATGTTCACTGCCTTCAGACTAAGTGTCGCGAAAAAGACCCAGGTTCCTATCTCAAAGGTTAAGGTCACAATCTGGGGTCAAAGGTAAAAAATCAGCACATTTTGCTGTGTCCACTCTGTAACTTCTATAATCATGCACGCAGGTACAAATTTCTTTCATACAAATGTTAACCATCTTCAGACGATGTGTCCCATAAAAGACCCAGGTTCCTATCTCAAAGGTCAAGGTCACAATCTGGGGCCAAAGGACAAAAATGGGGACTTTTTGCCATGTCCACTCTGTAACTTCTTTAATCATGCACGCAGGTACAAATATCTTTTATGCAAATGTTCACAACTTTCTCACAAGATGTCTCAAAAAAGACCCAGGTCCCTATCTCAAAGGTCAAGGTCACAATTTGGGGTCAAAGGGGCGTCCAGAATAGTTAAATTGTGTTTGGAATGGTTAAATTGTATTTACTCTCTTATTATTCAATGGATTACTTTGATATTTGGACAGATGCTTAATTAGATGGACCACTTTACATGACCTTGACCTTGACCCAGTGACCTTGACCATTGACCTTCTTTTGACCTCAGAAAAATCTGGCCATAATGCATTTCTAGATTTCATTCCGATTTATAGAAATTATTATATGTCTTTAAATTTCATTTATTAAAAACCCAGACATAGAGATCACAAATGCATGTGGTTGTGTTAAAAAAACAAATCAAAGTGCCACATGCTTGACCCTGTCCTTTGGGGGCATTTGTCACATGACTGTGACCAGCTCTTGTTGGACTTCGAAATTCTTGGTTTATAACCTTACGTGCAACTGTCATAAATCTTTACTAACTCTTTCTACTAATGCTATTGCTTTAAAAATTTTGCACATGCTTTTGTGACCATCATATCTTCTTCTAGGCAAATATTCACATTTACATTAAAGTAGAGTTTTAACCCTTTTTTGTCTTAGAAATTCTTGGTTAAAGCTTTCGTGCAACTGTCATATATCTTTATTAACTCTCTTTTTACCAATGCTATTGCTTTGAAACTTTGCACATGTTTTTGTAACATTAATATCAGCCTCTAAATATAGATTCGTAAGACTCACATTCAATGTAATGGAATTTTTATCCTTTTTCGACTTAAAAATTCTTGGTTAAACCTTGCATGCAACTGTCATATATCTTTAATTATTCTCATTCTATCAATTCTTATTGTCTGCTTAGAAACTTTGCATGTGTTCTTGTGACAATGATATCAACCTCTAGATACAGATTCATTACTCTGACATTCATTTAATTGGAAATTTAACCCTTGTCAGATTAAGAAATTCTTGGTTAATGCTTACATGCAACTGTTATATATCGTTATGTACTTTCTTTTTAACTAATTCCATTCATTTGCTTTGAAACTTTGTGAATGCTTTTGTAACCATCATAATCATCTTCTAGGCAAATATTCATTACAATTACATTTATTATAGGGGAGTTTTAACTCTTTTTGGAGTAAGAAATTCAAGCTGTACTTAAAATTTTAGTTGAAAGATTTTTTAGCTGACCTGAGCAAAGAGTTTGCACTCTAGAGGCCACGGTTTTGACCCAATCTTCATGAAACTTAGTAAGAATAATTATTAGGGCATGAGGATGAACCCTATTAATTATGGGAGGGTTCTATTTGAAAACACAGGAAAAGGGGCCTTAATGACAATTTCTTTGTTAACCTCTAGAAGCCACAAATATGGCTCTATCTTCATGAAACTTTGCCAGAATAATTTTTAGGTCATGGGGATGAACTCTTTTGATTTTTAGAAGGATCTATACAAAAACACAGGAAAAGGGGCCTAAATGACAATTTCTTTGTTTACACTCTATAGGCCACAGTTTTGACCCAATCTTCATGAAACTTGGTCAGAATAATTGTTTGATCATGTGGATGAAACTCATAGATTATTGGAGGATTGTATTGGAAAGCACAGGAAAAGGGGCCTTAATGACAATTTCTTTGTTTACACTCTAGAAGCCAAAATTTTGACTCAATCTTCATGAAACTTGGTCAGAATAATTTTTAGGTCATAAGGATGAACCCTATTAATAACGGAAAGTTTCTATTGGAAAACACAGGAAAAGGGGCCTTAATGACATTTGCTTTTTTACCAGTCTAGCGGCCACAATTTATGCTCAATCTTCATGAAACTAGGCAAGAATAATTATTAGGGCATGAGGATGAAGTCCATTGATTAAGGGAAGGTTCTTTTGGAAAACACAGAAAAAGGGGCCTTAATGATGATTTATTCGTTTACACTCTAGAGACCACAATTTTTGCTCAATTTTCATGAAAATTGGCTAGAATAATCGTTTATGCACAAGGATGAACCCTATTGATAATAGGAAGGTACTTTTGGAAAACACAGGAAAAGGGGCCTTAATGACAATTTCTTTGTTAATGCTCTAGAGGTCATCATTTTGGCTCAATCTTAATGAAACTTGTTAGGTCATAAAGATGAAGCTTATAGATTCTGGGAAGGTTATATAGGATAACACAGGAAAAGGGACAATAATGACAATTTCTTTGTTAACTATATAGAAGTCAAAGTTTTTCCTCAATCTTCATGAAATTGATTATAGTTATTTGTCTCTAGTTGCATTTTTTTAACAGCAGACAGTTCAGGTGAGCGATCTAGGACCATCATGGTCCTCTTGTTTATCTCTATTACTACTTAGGTATTATGCCTTATGTCAACATTGAGTTACTATCCAGCACTCAGAATAGTCAAGCATTGCTGTCCTATGACAGCTCTTGTTTCTTATCTAAGTTTCAGAAACATTGATACCTCCCTTAACCCATTCCCACACAATCCCTCATTTTTATGCCCTCAAGAAAAAAAGCTTTAGAAAACATTTTGGAAAATGAACAAGCAATTTCTTTATTTTCCATAATGTTTCCTACCCTTTAAGACGAAAAATTTTGAAATTCCACCAACTTAAAATTGACGTCTGGAATGTCTTTCGATTTGGACCAGTCTAAAATTTTGTTGTGTGGTAATGGGTAAAGTAGATTGTTAAATATTAGCACAGATTTTAAAGAAATTTCACTTAATATACTCATGTGATTTAGTATAAGATATCAGTATTTTGTGTTACATAAAAAGGAGACCTATTGTCAAATTCTTGTGTATGCAACTATTTGTACAATTCCTAATGGATTATAATGAAGCTTTTGAAGAACAGATTTTGTCTCTTGTTGAAATTGTAATAATTATATTCGTCTTTTATATGTTGTACAGAAAGATTGAACAGGGCGACAGCCTGTTTCTGTCTCCCAGGGAGATCTGTGAGTATTTTGTTATTTATAAGCCCCAGCACTTTTTAGCTCACCTTAGCATGTAGTGCTGTGGGTGAACAATTGTGATTGGTCATTGTCCGGCATTCATCCATCCATCTGTCCGTCCGTCCGTCCATCTGTCCGTCCATCCGTCTGATCACAATTACAAAAATATCTTCTCCTCCTAATCTATCTATGGAATTTCAACCAGACTACACAGAAATGATCCTTAGGTCATGCTCCTTCAAAATGCTTAAAAGAATTGAAATCCATGAAAAACTTTGGTTGCATTGGCAACAGAGTTAAAATAAACTTAAAAAATCTTCTCCTCCCAAACCATTAAGCCTAGAGCTTTGATATTTGGTATAAATTATCATCTATTGACCCTTTACCAAAATACTTCAAAGAATTTACATATCTTGAAAATCACCCTTTTCTGTGTGATCCCTGATTTTACATAAAAATAAAGAAGGTAATCTTTAAAAATCTTCTCCTCTAAAGCCATAAGGCCTGGAGCTTTAATATTTTGTATCTATCATTATCTATTGACCCTCCACAAAGAAAAAAGCAAACAATTTTGTACCTACAATATTTGGAATGATATAGCTACCAAACCTTTTGCATGTGTTTTGCTTATTCATTATTAACTCTTGTCATGCTGAACCCAAAATATTCCAGTCTTGACAGGAGGTGTAGACCAAGATAAGGGTGCACATAAATGCAGTCTGATCTTGGTCTACGCCTCCTGCTTGTGCTTTTCCTGTCAGATTTGTTTATGAAATCATTTTTAGCTCTACTGGCCGAAGGCCACTAGAGCTTTAGCAATGGCTTTTTCCCTTCCTGCATCTGTGCGTCCATCCTTAGTCCTTCCGTTAAACTTTTCCTTGTTTACACATTAAAGTCCACAGTTTTCATCGGATTCCCTTCAAACTTTCAAAGAATGATTGTAACATCATAAGGATTGTTCCTTTGAAAATTGGGTCATATCCGTCAAGAAACATGGGAAAAGGGGCCTTATGAAAATTTAATTAAAAAATCCTCATTTACGCGATAGAGTCCACAGTTTTCATTGGATTCTCTTCAAACTTTCACAGAATGATTGTACCATCATAAGGATCGTTCCTTTCAAAAATGGGTACGATCCATCAAGAAACATGGTAAAAGGGGCCTTTAAAAAATTTAATAAAAATTCCATTATAAATCCTCGTTTACCCGATAGAGTCCACAGTTTTTATCGGATTCTCTTCAAACTTTCTCAGAATGATTGTACCATCATAAGGATCGTTCCTTTCGAAAATGGTAATGATCTGTCAAGGAACACGGGAAAAGGGGCCTTTTAAAAAATTTAATTAAAAAATCCTCGTTAACAGTCCAAAGTTTTCATCAGATTGTATTTAAACTTTCACAGAATGATTGTACCATCATAAGGATTGTTCCTTTGGGAATTTGGTCAGATCCATCAAGAAAAACATGAAAAGGGGCTTTTTGAAAATTTAATCGAAAAATCTTTTAAGAAATCCTCTTTAACACCATGGAGCCAACGGTTTTCATTGGATTCCCTTCAAACTTTTACAGAATGATTGTACTATCATAAGGATTGTTCCTTTCGAAATTGGGTATGATCGGTCAAGAAACATAGGAAAAGGGGGGCTTATGAAAATTTTAATAAAAAATTCTCGAAATTATCAAGAGCCAACAATTTTCAACGGATCCTCTTCAAGCTTTCACAGAATGATTGTACCATCATAAGGATTGTTCCTTTCAAATTTAGTCTGATCCATTGAGAAACATAGGAAAAGGGGCCTTAGGAAAATTCAATTAAAAAAGTCTTAATTAATGCTTGTAAGTCCACAGATGAGATGAGGTTGTCTTTATACTCAAACAGAATGATTATGCTTTTGTAAGAAGAGTTCCCTTTGGAATCGGTATAGATCCATCAAGTAACATGGGAAAAGGTGCTAAATGAAAATTCAATTAATAAAACCCTGTTAACACAATGAAGCCAACAGCTTTGATCAGATTTTGTTGAAACTTTCACAGATTGATTGGAAGGTCATAACTATCATTCTTTTCATAACAGGGTTCGAACTGTCGAGAAACACAGGAAAAGGGGCCTTATGAAAATTTCATTTATAAATCCTTGTTACCAAGTCCAGAGCTTTCATCGGATTTTCTTCAAACAACCACAGAATAATTGTACAATAATAATGATTGTTGATGTTTGCATTAGACCTAATCCGTCAAGTATCACAGGAAAAGGAGCATTATGAAATTTAATTTTAAAATCATTGTACCACAATAAAGTCAACAGTTTTCATCAGATTCTGTTAAAACTTTCACAGAATGATTATTCCATCATGAGGATTCTTTCTTTTCAAATTAGGCATGATCTGTCTAGTATCATGGGAAAAGGGGCCTTTTGAGAATTTTTTCTATAATCCTTGTAACCAAGTCCAGGGTTTTCATTCGATTTTATTCAAACCTTCTCAGAATTATTGTACAATAATCACGATTGTTGATGTTTGCATTAGACCTGATCCATCAAGTATCACAGGAAAAGGAGCATTATGAAATTTAATTTTAAAATTTTACACCAAGATAAAGTCTGTAGTTTTCATCAGATTCTGTTCAAACTTTCACAGAATGTTTGTACCATCGTAAGGATTTTTTCTTTCCAAATTGGGCCTGATCTGTCTAGTATCATAGGAAAAGGGGCTGTATGAAAAAATATTACCAAATCTTCATAAACACAACAATGTCCTCAGTCTTTATCAGAATCTCTTCAAACTTTAATAGAATGATTGTACCATCATTTGGATTGTTCCTTTATAAATTGGGCCTGATTGGTTAAGTGACACAAGAAAAGGGACCTTAAAAATTTTTATTACAAAACATCATTATTACAATAAAACCTCAGTCTTTATCATATTCTTCAAACTATCAATAGGATTGTTCCTTTGTACATTGGGTCTGATTTGTTAAGTTTCATGGAGAAAGGGGCCTTATGATAATTTTGTTACAAAAATTCTTGACACAATTCAGTCCACTGTTTTCATTGATTCTCTTTAACTTTTAAAGAATGATTGTACCTTCATTAGAATTGTTCCTTTTGAAATTTGGTTTGTTCTGTAAAGTATCATGAGAAAAGGGGCCCTATGAAGATTTCACTATAAATTCCTTAACACAATAAATTCCACAGATTACACAGATTGATTGTACCATCATTCCAATTGTTGATTTTGACAGTGGGTCTGACTATGGCAAGTGTCACATAAAAAGGGGCCTTATGAAAAACTTTCTTAAATATTCTGGTTAACACAATGATGTCCCTTGATTTTACCGGAATCACTTCAAAATTTTACAGAATGATTGTAAATTCACTTAAATGGTTCTTTTCAGAACTGGATACAATCCATCAAGTATCATGTAAAAATGGGCCATATGATATTTTTTTTAAAATATTCTAGTAAACATAATGAATTCCCAATATTTCATCGGATTCACTTTTAACTTTCACAGAATGATAAAACCAACAGTAAAATATCACGGGAAAAGGGGCCTTATGAGAACTTGAATTTAATATCTTTCTTAACACAATAATGTCAACAGTTTTATTGGATTCTCTTCAAAGATGCATGGAATAATAGCCTTTTCCGAAAATACGTTGAAAGAGTTATTGCGCTTGAATACTCTCCCATGTGGTGAAACTACAAAATGGTTCCAGTTCTACTTCCGGGTAGCAAATTTAGATAAAAGAAATGACAGATAATAAGGCAGTAATTAAATCGACTCCAAAAAAACGAGTTTATTGTTCCATATACTCTAATTATCAACGGAAAATAGTTGATGGCAAATCTATCATGACAGACGATGGACACGGCACCATCACTAAAGCTCGCCGCTAAAAAAAGGCGAGTTTCAAACTCTAGTTCGGATGAGAGTAACCACTGTTTATAGGGACAAAGAGTATATATAATGAATAAAATATGTACAAAAAGATCTCCTCTTGGAGTGACTTGTCTCTGAAAAGGAATATAAAGTAAATAAGGCCTTAATAATGATTGGTTCCATGTATTTAACCCATTACCGAATAACGCAATTTTAGACTGGTCAATATAAATGTTACAGACAACATTTCAGATATAATGTAGGTGAACTTCAAAAATGGTCCTAGGATATACTTTCCTTTATATTGCATATAAATCTGCGTTTGAAGTTCACATTTCATTTGTGTACACCATATCTGTTTTGAATAACAAATCTTTTGCTTTCTTCGAACAATGAAGAAATATAGTAATTAATGTGTTGAAATGCTTTGAAATGCGCATGTTAGTAAAAAAGTCAATATGTTTCCTCACATTTTATTAGAGATATGATGCAATCACACTCAGAGGTGAACGAACCTTTGTAAGATACCAAATAAGAGCTGTCAGTAAACAGCAACACTAGATTCAACTCAAATGATTGCCTGGGTAATAAATCCTTGCTTTCCCTTTACAAAACAATTTAACTGGTCCAAATTGAAAGAAGTTACAAATAACAACCTTAAGTTGATAAGATTTAAAAATCTCAAGTATAGGGTAGGAAACATTGTTGAAAATGAAGAAATTGTTTGTTTCAAGCTATTTCTCCATTTTCTACAATGTTTTCCAAAGTTGTTTCCTTTAGGGGCGTAAATAAGCAGAAGCTAGTTAACACACTCCCACATAACAAAAGCAGGATGGTGAGGGAATGGGTTAACCCATTCTCACACAACAAAATATTAATATGCTGGTCAAAATTCAAAGGAGATGCAGATGACAAGTTAAAGCTGGTTAAATTAAATAATTCTCCATTAATGGCAGAAAACATTCTGGACAATGAAGGAATTGCTTCAACCTTGTAACAATTTCTTAATTATCCAAAATGTCTCCAATCGTTTTTCTTGAATGGTGTCAAAAGGCAGCAATTGTGTGGGGATTGGTTTACCCATTACCTCCTTATCTCTTTTTTTCTACACACTAGAGATCATAAACTGTGGAAAACATAATGAGAAAAGGAGAAGTTGCTTGCAGCAAGGAATTCCTTTTCATTCCCAAGATAAATCGCCTTCTGCAACTTTCATTTAAGACCAGTCTAAGATTTTGCCTGGTAAGGGGTTAAAAGGTTGACTTACATTGTAAGACCCATTATACATGAGAGGATGTTCAAAACAAAACTTAAGTCATTGCAGAGATGTAGAAATTATTGCACATTAAACTTGAACAAAATGTTGTCAAAGTCTAATGATGACTTTCTTTTGAAAACCCCTTTCAATAATATACATCTTGTTATTTCTTTAACATTATTTCAAAATTTATGAGCACAAAGTTATTCCAGAGAAATTTATAACATAATCCACCAAAGTAAACGAAAACAAATGAGAGATAAAATTTAGACCTTTGTCAAAATAAGTTATCTTCGATAAAAGAGAAAAAATGTAAAAATACAGTTTTGATGGAAATATTTTTGAAAAGAATCAACTTCTCATTCAAGTTTCCAAAATAAGTTAAACGAAACTGAAACAAGAAAATATTAAAGGGTTTGCAAGGATTATTTATCAAGAAAACTTAAATACAGCAGATGTGACAAAGAGATGACTTCTTATGATCAAAGTAAAGTATACACATGACATACTGATAGGACACACGACCATGCTTCACAATGATATATATTGGTTTTAATTTGCAACCCCTTAACAATTTCCTGCGCAATCCCTGGTTTTTATGTCCCTGTGTTTTTACGTTTTTCCTTTCTTCCTTTTCCACAATATTTTCTATCATACTGAATGATCATTTTTAAGATAAAAAATTGAGTTAAGATTGTCGTCTGCAAAACCTTTGATTTTTAGACGGGTCTAAAATTTGGCAAAACAGTAACATACTCATAGGTTAACCGATTCCAAGTACGTGTATTTGATGATGCTGGACATATTTTTACATGCTAACTCTTGTCATGCTGTATAAATTACCTTACTGAATTGCTGTCAAATCAAAGGGCTGAAAGCACTGATAGAACTTGTTGTTCAAAAATCAATATCTATTTTTTAGAAATCAACTTCATAAACAACTGTGGCAGGAAAAGTACAAGCAGGAGGTGTAGACTAAGATCAGCCTGCACATAAGTGCGGTCTGATCTTAGTCTACACCTCCTGCCAAAACCGGAATATTCCGGGTTCAGCATGACAAGGGTTAATATAATGATAATAATCCTGTTTCAGGTAGATCTAGGAGAGTTTTTTTGTTTGGTTTTTTTTTGTTTGTTTTTTTTCCCTGCAGTATAAATCTTTATCCATTCCTTTTTCTATGTTATAGATTAATATTACTTATGTTAAGGAAAAGATCTTGAGGAAAATGACTGGTAAAAAAATTAAAAATCTCTCCACATAAGACTTTATTCTAATATAACTTTGACATAATATGCATCTGTCAAGGTTATTTTTAATGCAATATTGGTTGAAACATATAATTTGAAATTAAGCTGTTGGTCTAAAAACACCTTAGTTTTCAGTTTTCTTTTTGAATTACTGGCACGCAAGTATTTCTTCAAATAGCAAATTTAAAAGTCGAAAAGTCGATGTTTTCGTCTGGTAGAAAGCCGTCATCCTCCGTGGTTCACGGAGTTCTATCAAAATTTGCTACCCGTACAAAGGGAAGTCACTTTAACAACTTTGGGTCAAAGGGAAATAAACTTTTTCAGAAAGGGCCATTGTGGCATTCGAAACATAGGAAAAGGGGCCATACAGATTATCATTCAAAACATTCTTGTGTATGTGATGAAGGTCACAAGCATTATCAAATTGTCTTTAAAATTTCACAGGACAATTGTAGGGTTGTAAGGAAAGTTCCTTTTGGAATGAAATTGATCCATTAGAAAACACAGGAAAAGGGGCCTTATTGATTTTCATTCAAAACAATCCTGTTTATGTGATAAAGACCACAATTATTGTCAGATTCTGATGAAATATTCACAGAATGATTGTAGGGTCATAAGGTAACTTTCTTTTGGAAATGGAGTGGATCCGTCATGAAACATGGGAAAAGGGGCCTTGAGGATTGTTGCTTAAAATGATGAAGGGGATAAAGCCCTTTTTGTTTCTTTATGCATTCTTCTTTGAGCAATTAACTTCCTTAAATATCAGATTTCTATAACGGAAAACTTGATAACCAGTAGAGCATCTCAGGCCCTCATGGGCCTCTTGTCTAAAAGAAATATTGATTTTTGAACAAGCTTAGTTCTCAAGGTTACCAACCCTTACACCCAAAGTTCAAACTAATCAATTAATTATTAAAAGATACCAATAAATCAAATAGGATTAAAAGTGCAAAAAAAGGGGTCAAACAAATAGGATGGGGAAAATATGGTTAAGTGGTAATTTCTTGTAATAAGCA
Organism: Fragum fragum; assembly: GCA_946902895.1. Taxonomy (NCBI): domain Eukaryota; kingdom Metazoa; phylum Mollusca; class Bivalvia; order Cardiida; family Cardiidae; genus Fragum; species Fragum fragum. Next base: position 38,665,571 of record OX336381.1, read on the forward strand.
ATTTCCCCTTTTATTATTGTTTTATTATGTTATTTATTTAAGCACATCAAAATGTTATATTGTTGGTAATGGATTTCAAGAATTGTCTTCAAAGTTCTAGTCAAAACCTCCTCAAATGTTGTTTACTAAGACAAGCCTATACCAGTATATTCATTGTTGTTTCAATATTTAGCTCACAACAACAACAACAACAAGTGTGAGTACTGCTGATGCCTTTGGTAAAACAAATCACTTTTAACAACAGCTTGGTGGCTGCTTACTAACACACCACAGGGTGCACCTTCTTATGTATTTTTTTCAAATCACTAAACCCAGTGTTGTGCCTAGGTCAGAATTTTTGGGGGACACAGGTGTCCCCCTACCTAAATTTCAAGGGGATATTGGGAAGTTTTGGGAACAAACTAAAACAACTAATTCTTACGTGTTTTGATAAATAGTCTAATTTGAATATAATTTTCTGTCCATGCTGGATTCTTTTGCAATAAAGTACACTATTTCCATAAGTTTTGTTATGGCTTCATCTTTTTCATTGAATAAGCGATCTATAGCAAGGGCCATGTCATTTTGTAAACGCAAGCTACAACTGCACGTACATGACAAGCCCAATTTTGTTAGGGTACTTGAGCGCATATTAGTACACCAAGTGTCTGTAGCAAATGGGTTGGATAATTTTAGTTTTGATTCCAAAAAGGTCTCACATTTCTGGCTGTCACCCGATTCTCACAGCTAAGGAAATTTTGACAACTAATTCTTTTGGAAATTTCGTTCCTTCCATTTTTTGTCTCTGATGAAGAAGGAGATGACTGGGACATTTCGCTGTCTGCATCAGCAGATTTAGACACGGCTCGGGGGTTTTCGCAGCTGTCTCCGTTGATTCAACGTCGTCTGCTACCTTTCTACATTTTCCTGACATAAGGTCAGTCAGGCGCAACTGTCGTTTAGCCATTTTTAATTTTAGTAACAATTTCGAAACCGATTCTCGTTACTTTGTATTAAAATCAGCTGAATCAAATAGAAAATTGTGGGTCACAGTCAAGTTTTTGCATGTGTTGGACTGATTCATGATATTTTACATCAAAATTTGCAGAATCGAAAGGTAAATTTCGGGTCACAGTCAAGTCTTTTAGGGTGCATGTGTACGTGAAACAATATTCAATGCGTAAATTTTACTATCATTACAAATGTAAACGCCGTTCGAGCAGGACTTTTTTCATAAGTATTACGGAAAATAAAAGATCGTAGAAATTTGAGCGCGCTCGAAATCCCGCGATGGCTTAGATTTAGGGGACATCGGGAATAAATTTGCGGCCTAGGCACAACACTGCTAAACCCATTCTTACACCTACTGTTAAAAGTGGCATTAAACCCCATTCAATTATTCAATCAACCAACCATTCTTACACAATCCCATTTTTTCACAACCCTTAAGAAAGCAATTTTGAAAAAAAATGAAGAAATTGTGATTTTGTTACTTCTTAATGGGTTTTAACCCTTGATTTTACTTCACTATGATTTTAAAGTTGTGAAAACATTTTGGAAAGAAGAAATTGCTTGTAACAAGCATTTTCTCCTTTTCTGATGATATTTTCTACCACTTAGGATGATTTTATTTCCGACTGCATCCAATTTTTCATTGCTGTCTGCAACTACTTTCAATTTGGACCAGTCTATAATTTGCAAAAACAGGAAGGGGTTAAAATCTTTTAATAAGATGCTCCCTATGACTCTTGGCTTTTGTTTGGAGCGATATGGATATTTAATATTATACCCTGACTGTATAAACAGGGATCGTCTGAAAAACATGGCTTTAATGTGCGGGGCTTAATTCCATATATGGTTAAAGCTTTGAAAATCTTCTTCTCAGAAACCAGTAGATGGATTTCATCCAAATGTCACAGAAATGATCCTATGGTGAACCTTTATCAGATTCTTTCAAAGAAATTTGATTGGATGAAAAACATGGCTTTAATGGGCGGGGCTTAATTCCATATATGGTAAAAGCTTTGAAAATCTTCTTCTTAGAACCTAGTCGGTGGATTTCAACCAAATTTCACAGAAATTATCATTGGGTGAACCTTTATCATATTCCTTTAGAGAATTTTGATCGGATGGTAAACATGGCTTTAATGGACGGGGCTAATATCCATATACAGTATAAGCTGTGAAATTCTTCTTCTCAGAAACCAGCTTATGGATTTTAACCAAATTTGACCAGATCAATCCTTGGGTGACCTTTTATCAGATTATGAAAAAGAATTTTGATTGGATGAATAATATGGCTTTAATGGGCACAGCTAATTTCCATATATGGTATATACTGAAAACTTTGTAAATTTCTCAGAAACCAGTTGATGGATTTCAACCACATCTCACAGGAATGATAACCAGATGACTTTTTGTCAGATTCCTTCATATAATTTTGATTGGTTGAAAAACATTGCTATTATGGTGGTTGGTTATGTCCATATATGGTATACAGTGAAAATTTTACATTATGAATTTTACTTTACTTGACTTGAATTTTTTAAAAACAATGAAAGGTTTGAAATGGTTCTCTAGAACTATTTCAAAGATTTCAATGATTTAAATTTATTTTCTTTATATTCAGTTTATTTTAAACTAATGAAAAAAATTGCTAAATTTACAATCATGCCTGTGGAGAGATAAAGGCGCTCAAGTGCCTCTAGTTATTGCAGTCAGGATACTGACTGTAATCTAGGAATCTGTCGAATTCCCTCTTTGCTTCTAGGAAACTGACAAAGATGTGAAAAATTTATCCTTTCAAGGGAGCATATTGTCGCCGGCTGGTGCGCGTGTCCGTCTGTCCAACGTCATATCTCAGGAACCCATGGGCCTTATTTGATGAAACTTCGTATATAATCTTCCTAAGAAATTCCCAAAAGACCTCTTTTTAATTTTCTCAATTCAAGGCTGCATCATTAAAAAAGGGGCCTTAATGTAAAAATTAGTTTTTGCCAATTTCTCCTAGTCTAATTGTCAGAATTTTATGAAATTTCATATTTGAGTTGCAAATCAGATCTTGTTGACCTTAAACTAACGGGAATTTACATTTGAAAAAATGTGTCATGGGAAATGAGGCCTTAATGTTATTAGCTTAACGTAAGCTTCCTTTTTGTCCTGCAGCCGCCGTAATAGCCCAGTTGGTAGCGAGTCAGACTTTCAATTTAGAGGTCCTGGGTTCGATCCCCGACGGCGGCACTCATCCTTTCCGACTATTTGTCTCTCACCAATGGGTCGATAATTGTAGACCTATGTGCGATAGCAGCTGGAGGCTAGGAAAGGATGTGATGGCGGTACTAGTGTGAGAAATACCAGGAACCAATTGTTAGGTGCTCCAGCCTCCGCGATAAAACTGAAAGATTGTTGAAAACGGCGTAAAACCCCATTCAAACAAACAAACTTTTTGTCCTGCAAAAATTTATATTGGCCATAACTTTTCATTGGTTACAGATATAGTCTTCATATTTCACATGTGTAATGCTTGTGACAAACCCTTTTTATGCTCCCCGAAAAAAATTTCGGGGGGAGCATATAGTGGCTGGCCTGTGCTTATGTCCTTCCGTCCTGCCGTCCGTCAGGCCGTCTGTCCGTCCTGCCATCCGTCCGGCCGTCTGTCCATCCATCCAAAGTCATATCTAAGCAACCCCTGGGCCTTTTTGGACGAAACTTCAAATATAATCTTCCTAGGAAATTTCCAGGACATATTTTTTTACTTTTCTTATTTCAAGGCTGTGTCATGGTAAAAGGGGCCTTAATGTAAAAATAAGTTTTTGCCAATTTCTCCTAGTCTAATTGTCAGAATTTTATGAAATTTCATATTTGAGTAGCAAATCAGATCTTGTTTACATTAAACTAACGGGAATTTTCGTTTAAAAAAATGTGTCATGGGAAAAGGAGCCTTAATGTTATTACCTTTTTGTTAACTGTCTTTTTTCTCCGCAAAAACTAAAATTGGCAATAACTTTTGATTGGTTACAGATGAAGTCTTCATATTTCACATGTATATTGCTTTTGACAATCCCTTTCTGTTGGTACCAAGTTCAAGTTCATCATTCAAGGTCAAGGTCATTTCTGAAGATCAAAATTTAGAAAATCTTAACTTAAACATTGTCTATAAGTTAACAATGTTAAGTGATATAACCTTCATATTTCACATGTGCATTGCTTTTGACATGGACTTTCTGTTGATACTAAGTTCAAGGTCATCTGTCAAGATCAAGGTCATTTCTCAAAGTCAAAATTTAGAAAATTTTAACTTTAACATTGTCTATAAGTTTTCAATGGTACGTAATATAGCCTTCATATTTCACATATGCATTGCTAATGACATGACCTTTCTGTTGGAATAAAGTTCAAGGTAATCTGTCAAGGTCATTTCTCAAGGACAAAATTTCAAAAAAATTAACTTTAACAGAGCACATAAGTATACAATGGTAAGTGATATAGCCTTCATATTTTACAAGTGTATTGCTTATGACATGGACTTTCTGTTGGTACTAAGTTAAAGGTAACCTGTAAAGATCACGGTCATTTCTCAACGTCAAAATTTTGAAAAATTTAATTTTAACATCTCCCATAAGTAAACAATGATAAGTGATATAGCCTTCATATTTTACATGTGCATTGCTTATGACATGGACATTCTGTTGGTACTAAGATCAAGGTCATTGGTCAAGGTCAATGTCAAAATGTCAAGGGCATTAATTTTCAAGTATTCCTCCTTCACTAAATGGCAAAATTTCTTGTTACTTTACATAAATGTTGTTCATTTAAAGCCCTAGGTAATTTCTATTTCAATTTTTGACCCAGTGAGCCTTACCATGCTAAAAGGGGGCTAAATGCCATGTAGCTTTACATTTTGTGTATATCCTATTCTAAAATAAATCAGTCTATTGTTTCTGCAAGACTACTCAAGTTAGAGTCTTCATTTTTTGTATGGAGACATTTTTCATTGATAACTTGGATAGTGAAGGTAAAATATGTAACCCTTTACCATATAATGATATTGAATTTTATTAGAATCAGGCCTGTGAAGCCAAACAGCTTCCTTCAAGGTTTGTCAAACTATCAAATTTCTTGTGAACTGAACTTTCAAACTATAGTTGCATTCAATAAAATGTTTTTTGTCCAATATTGGCATATAGTTCTGTGACAAAAGCCTTATTCGGGGAGCATAATCAGTCTCTGACAGCTCTTGTGTTGGTACTGAGTTCAAGGTCATCAGTGACGGTCTAGTTTCTAGGTCAGAATTTCGAAAATCTTAACTTTAACTTTATCTATAAGTTAACAAGGGTATGTGATGTAGCCTTCATATTTCACATGTGCATTGTTTATGACAAAACCTTTCTGTTGGTATTAAGTTCAAGGTCATGTGTTGAGGTCAAGGTTGTTTCTCAAGATCAAAATTTCAAAATTTTTAGATTTTCCATTTTCCATTCTTTTACAATGGTAAGTGATATAACAATCATATTTCACTCGTGCATTGTTTATGACATGACCTTTCTGTTGGTACTAAGTTCAAGGTCAATGGTCAAGGTCAAGGTCATTTCTCATGGTCAAAAGTTCGAAAATCCTTACTTTTACATTGTCTATAAGTTTACAATGGTAAGTGATATAGCCTTCATATTTCACTTGTGCATTGCATGTGACATGGACTTTCTGTTGGTACTAAGTTCAAGGTCAATGGTCAAGGTCAAACTGTCAAGGTCATTAATTTTCAAATATACCTTCTTTACAATTTGCCAAAATTTCTTGTTACTTTACATAAATATTTTTTAAGTGCCCTAGGTAATGTTTATTTCAATTTTTGACCCAATGAACCTTACCATGCTAAAAGGAGGCTTGATGCCATGTATCTTTGCATTTTGTATATATCCTACTCTTAAATAAATCAGTCAATCTTTTCTGCAAGACTTCTCAAGCTAGAGTCTTTATTTTTGTATGGAGACATTTTTCATTGATAACTTTGATGGTCAAGGTAAAATATTTAGTAAAAGTATATCTCTTTGCAGTTCTAAAAATGTATCAAGGAGATACAAGGTTGCTAGCGGTTGAAAGTAGGGTATTTAAGTTGGAATGCGGAGTAATTCCAACTTAGATTTATCAAATCTGCAAAATGAACACAAGACAATTTCATTTCGGTTTCTTGATGACACATATCATGTGATCTCATAGATATGAATACACCTTGGGTTACTTCTCACCTCAACTTGCCAATCAGTTAGTTGTAGCCAAAGACAATAATATTCGTTTAGAGACTTCTAAACATGCTTTAGTTTCCTTTAAATTATTGAAAATAAGATAATAATCAGCGCAGTAATTTGTTTTTTATGATTCGTTGTCCCGTGTTTGGTAATCACGTTATCTCAAGTGACATGTGGTGGTCAAGTGTCCATAGATAGGCAATGTTTACAAATATGGCTCAGGTGGCAAATGCATTTTTACAATAATCACCCTGCCCAGTGCTTTGAAATATTCTAGAGCGATTAAGGGGGATCGTAGGCATCAAGCAAATGCGATAATGTGGGATTTACAGCTTTTACTCAATAAAAATCAGAGATGCAAAAAGAAAGTAGAAGATTTCGAAAATTAGAATGTAAACATATCAACTTCCTGTTTCTACTTGTTTACTAAATAATTACGCTTTATTATGTCGTTATCTACAAGTTTAAATCAATAATAACACATCAAACCTTTAACAAGTGTTGCTTTCAGCTTGGTCTTTTTTACTTAAGATTTTTTACGATTCTCAAGAGGAATAACAAATAAGGAAATTGTGAAACTACAGGGCACCGAAGATAATTTGATACTATCTTCATCATATTACAGGAATTTTTAGTAAAAGGGCAAAACTACCATGTGCAAACAATAATGTTTCAATAAAGTAAGCGTCTTTTTTTTTCTTTTGAATTTTACTCACAACGCTTTAAATATTCTTTTTTCCTAAGTTTAAACCGGTATTTCAAATCAATCACCCTGAAACAAGTTTTCGCACATTTCCGCAAATTTCCATGTATACTTATAAATTTGAAGTGAAAATCTACTTGAGTTTAGTATGATCGTTACAGAATTGGCAGAGTTGCGGGTCAAATAATCATTGAGGTCATTGATTTCTTACTGTAGAAGCTGTTGTTCTCTGTTTTCAAGATTTTAAAAGGAGACCACGTATTACAGATGATCAAAGGGAGAATGTTATGCTTGAAAATTCTAATTTTGCTTTGCGTGACACGAGCTTATAACCCATTTCAACACGATACAATTTTAGACCAGTCCAAATTCAAAGAAGGAGCTGAAGACAATTCTAAATTGATGAAGTCTTTAAAATCCTGGTCTATTTGGACAGAAAACATTGTGGATAATGAAGAAATTGCTTGTAACAAACAATTTCTTCATTTTCCACAATGTTTTCCAAAGCTTTCATAATGAGGGTCATTTAAAAGTGTCTCTGTCTGGGAATGGGTTAAGACAATGCTAGTTTTTGATTTCTATGTGGGTTTACGTATTTGTGCGTTATTCACGCACATATGCACACGAATGGATATGCTGGTTTAAGTTTAAAGGAGGGAGGCTTACTTGGAAAGTAATCAATGAATTTGAACCCTATTCCACAGTTATGACCTTTTCAGTGCATTAAAACTTCTCAGTACTTTCAGTCCTTTGATTACTTATTGGTAACTGCTCTTGGATATGGAAGATAATAGCTTATTATCACAGAGGGAAAATGTGGATTATATATTTTAACCCATTACTAGACAACAATTTTAGACTGGTTCAAATTGATAGCATTTGCAGATAAAAATCTCACGTTGGTGGAATCTTAAAAAAGTCTTTGCGTTTAGGATAAAGAAGAAATTAAATTGCTTGTAACAAGTTCAAATTTACCCTTTAATCCATTACATTGAAATAGACATGTTCAAATTGAAGGAAGTTGCAGATGACAATTTCAAGTTGCTGTAGTTTGGAAAATCTTTACCTTGTAGGGTAGGACACATCATGGACATTGAAGAAATTCTGTTACAAGCAATGTCTTCATTGTTCACAATGTTTATTCAAAGTTTTTCAATGAGATGTTTTAAAAAACATGATTGAGTTGGAATTGGTTAAATGAAAACACAGACACTTGTACTTAATTTGACAAGCTTACTTTCAAGTTCCTTTACCTTCAATCAAACCTGACATTGTAAAAAATGTGATTTTAAGCTCATAGCTTAACCCATTCCATCACAATGATGCTTTTTGATGCCCCTTCAGAAAATAAAATATGAGAAACAAATGTGTGAAATGAAGCAATTTCTTTAAATTCCAAAATGTTATTTACCCAGAAAGTTGAAAAATAAATTTTAAATTGTCATTTGCAACTCCTTTCAATTCAGACCAGTTTAAAATTTGGCCGTCTGGGAATAGGTTAGAAATGGAAGTATAAACTCTAAAATCAAGGATGGCAACTCTAAATTCATTTTCATTTGAATTTGGTGAATTTTTCATATAAGGTTTAGTGTAAAAGATGAAAATGATAGGAATATCTAAATTTAAATTAACACTTGTTTATTAATCATTTACAATGCAATCGGAACTGTGGCGGTTCAATCCTGTTCGTGGACAGAAACCCCACGGGGAACCCTAGCGTTGCTAGCTGCAGCTAAGACAAATATAAACCAGTAGGTCCACAGATTTCATCAGAATCAATTCAAACTTTCACAGAATGCTCATACAAACATAAGGATCGTTCCTTTCGAAATTTGGTATGATCCGTCAAGAAACATGGGAAAAGGGACAGAAACCCCACGGGGAACCCTAGCGTTGCTAGCTGCAGCTAACACAAATATAAACCAGTAGGTCTACAGTTTTCATCAGAATCAATTCAAACTTTCACAGAATGATCGTACAAACATAAGGATCGTTCCTTTCGAAATTTGGTATGATCCGTCAAGAAACATGGGAAAAGGGGCCCTATGAAAATTTAATTAAAAATTCTATTGAAAATCCTCATTAAGGCGATAGAGTCCACAGATTTAAAAGGGGCTTTATGAAAATTTAATTAAAAAATCCTCGTTAACACTCTAGAGTCCACAGTTTTCATCAGATTGTATTTAAACTTTCACAGAATGATTGTACAATCATAAGGATCGTTCCTTTAAAAAATGGGAATGATCCATCAAGAAACACTGGAAAAGGGGCCTTAAGAAAGTTCAATTAAAAAATTCTCGTAAACACTTTAGAGTCCGCAGATTTCATCAGATTCAATTCAAACTTTTACAGAATGATTGTACCAACATAAGGATCGTTCCTTTCGAAATTTTGATTGATCCACCCAGAATAGTGGGAAAAGGGGCCTTATGAAAATATCATTAAAAATTCAATAAAAAGTCTTTGTTAACATGATAGAGTCAACAGATTTCATCAGATTCAATTCAACCTTTCACAGACTGATTGGATCAACATAAGGATCTTTCCTTTTGAAATTCAGTATGATCCGTCAAGAAACACGGGAAACGGGGCCATATGAAAAAATAATTAAAAATTCCATTTAAAATCCTCGTTTACACGATAGAGTCCACAGTTTTCATCGGATTCTCCTCAAACTATCTCAGAATGATTGTACCATCATAAGGATCGTTCCTCTCCAAAATGGGTATGATCCGTCAAGAAACACGGGAAAAGGGGCCTTATGAAAGTTTAATTAAAAAATCCTCGTTTACGATCTAGAGTCCACAGTTTTCATCAGATTGTATATAAACTTTCACAGAATGATTGTACCATCACCAAGAATAGTGGGAAAAGGGGCCTTATGAAAATTTCATTAAAATTCAATAAAAAATCCTCGTTAACGATCTAGAGTCCACAGTTTTCATCAGATTGTATATAGACTTTCACAGAATGATTGTACCATCATAAGGATTGTTCCTTTGGGAATTGGGTCAGATCCATCAGGAAACACAGGAAAAGGGGTCTTATGAAAATTTAATCGAAAAATCCTTTAAGAAATCCTCATTAAAACTCTGGAGTCAACAGTTGTCATGGGATTCCCTTCAAACTTTCAAAGAATGATTGTACTATCATAAGGATTGTTCCTTTCGATATTGGGTATGATCCGTCAAGAAACACAGGAAAAAGGGGCCTTATAGAAATTTTAATAAAAAACCCTCATTAATATTTAGAGCCAACAATTTAAACGGATTTTCTTCAAACTTTCACAGATTGATAGTACTTTCATAAGGATTGTTCCTTTCGGAATCTGATATGATTCCTCAAGAAACATAGGAAGAGGGGCCTTATTAAAATTTAATTCAAAGATCTTTGTTAACACTCTACAGTCAACAGTTTTCATCTGATTGACTTCAAACTTTCACAGAATGATTGTACCATCATAAGAATTGTTCCTTTCAAAATTTGGTATGATCAGTCAAGGACCACGGGAAAAAGGGGCCTGATAAAAATTGGATTGAAAAAGTCCTCGTAAACACAATAGAGTCCATAGTGTTCAACAAATTCTCTTCAAACATTCACCGAATGATTATTACATTAAATGGATTGTACCTTTCGGAAGTAGGTTTGTTCCATCAAGTTTCATGGGAAAAGGGGCCCTATGAAAATTTAATAAAAAAATCTTAGTTGACACATCATGGCCCTAGATTTCACCTGATTGACTTCAAACTTTCACAGATTGATTGTACCATCATAAGGATTGTTCCTTTCAAATTAGGTCTTATCCATTGAGAAACATAGGAAAAGGGGCCTTAGGAAATTCAATTGAAAAAATCTTAATCTATGCTTGTAAGTCCACAGATTCCATGGGGTTGTCTTTATACTCAAACAGAATGATTATACTTTTGTAAGAAGAGTTCCCTTTGGAATTGGTTCAGATCCATCAAGTAACATGGGAAAAGGGGCTGTATGAAAATTCAATTAATAAAACCCTGTTAACACAATGAAGCCCACAGCTTTGATCAGATTTTGTTGAACCTTTCACAGAATGATTGGAAGGTCATAACTTGCATTCTTTTCATAACAGGGTTTGAACTGTCAAGAAACACAGGAAAAGGGGCCTTATGAAAATTTCATTTATAAATCCTTGTTACCAAGTCAAGAGCTTTCATCGGATTTTCTTCAAACATTCTGAGAATAATTGTACCATAATAATGATTGTTGATGTTTGCATTAGACCTGATCCGTCAAGTATCACAGGAAAAGGAGCATTATGAAATTTAATTTTTCAAATCCTTGTACCACAATAAAGTCAATAGTTTTAATCAGATTCTGATTACACCTTCACAGAATGATTATTCCATCATGAGGATTCTTTTTTTTTCAAATTAGGCATGATCTGTCTAGTATCATGGGAAAAGGAGCCATTTCAGAATTCTATCTATAATCCTAGTAACCAAGTCCAGAGCTTTCATTGGATTTTCTTCAAACCTTCTCAGAATCATTGTACAATAATCATGATTGTTGATGCTGACATGAGACCTGATCCTTCAAGTATCACAGGAAAAGGAGCCTTATGAAAATTTTATTTTTAAAAATTTTACACCAAGATAAAGTTTGCAGTTTTCATCAGATTCTGTTCAAACTTTCGCAGAATGTTTGTACCATCATTAGGATTGTTTCTTTCCAAATTGGGCCTGATCTGTCTAGTATCATAGGAAAAGGGGCTGTATGAAAAATTATTACCAAATCATAATAAACACAACAAAGTCCTCAGTCTTTATCAGAATCTCTTCAAACTTTAATAGAATGATTGTACCATCATTTGGATTGTTCCTTTGTAAATTAGGTCTGATTGGGTAAGTGACACAAGAAAAGGGACATTATAAAAATTTTATTACAAAACTTCATTATTACATTAAAGTCCTCAGTCTTTATCATATTCTTCAAACTATCATTAGGATTGTTCCTTTGTACATTGGGTCTGATTTGTTAAGTTTCACGGAAAAAGGGGCCTTATGAAAATTTTGTTACAAAAATTCTTGACACAATTCAGTCCACTGTCTTCATTGATTCTCTTTAACTTTTAAAGAATGATTCTACCTTCATTAGAATTGTTCCTTTTGAAATTTGGTTTGTTCTGTAAAGTATCATGAGAAAAGGGGCCCTCTGAAGATTTCACTATAAACTCATTAACACAATAAATTCCACAGATTAAACAGATTGATTGTACCATCATTCCAATTGTTGATTTTGACAGTGGATCTGACTATGGCAAGTGTCACATAAAAAGGGGCCTTATGAAAAACTCTCTTAAATATTCTGGTTAACACAATGATGTCCCTTGATTTCACCGGATTCACTTCAAAATTTCACAGAATGATTGTACAAATACTTAAAGGGTTCTTTTCAGAACTGGGTACAATCCATCGAGTATCATGTAAAAAGGGGCCATATGATTTTTTTTAAATATTCTAGTAAACATAATGAATTCCCAATATTTCATCGGATTCACTTTTAACTTTCACAGAATGATAAAACCAACAGTAAAATATCATGGGAAAAGGGGCCTTATGGGAACTTGAATTTAATATCTTTGTTAACACAATAAAGTCAACAGTTTTATTGGATTCTCTTCAAAGATGCATGGAATAATTGTGGCATTCGAAACAGGAAAAGGGGCCTTACAGATTATCATTCAAGACATTCTTGTGTATGTGATGAAGATCACAATCATTATCAAATTGTCTTTTAAATTTCACAGGACAATTGTCGAATGAAATTGATCCATCAGAAAACACAGGAAAAGGGGCCTTATTGATTTTCCTTCAAAACAATCCTGTTTATGTGATAAAGTCCACAATTATTGTCCGATTCTGATGAAATATTCACAGAATGATTGTAGGGTCATAAGGTAACTTTCTTTTGGAAATGGAGTGGATCCGTCATGAAACATGGGGAAAGGGGCCTTGAGGATTGTTGCTTAAAATGATAAAGGGGATAAAGCCCTTTTTTTTTTTTCTTTATGCATTCTTCTTTGAGCAATTAACTTCCTTAACCCATGTCATGCTGTATAAATTACCTTACCTAACTGCTGTCAAATCAAAGGGCTGAAAGCACTGATAGAACTTGTTGTTCAAAAATTAAATTTCTTAAATTTCTTGATGTTGAAATCAACTTCATAAACAACCTTGATAAGAAAAGTACAAGCAGGAGGTGTAGACCAAGATCAGCCTGCACATAAGTGCAGTCTGATCTTAGTCTACACCTCCTGCTAAAACCGGAATATTCCGGGTTCAGCATGACAAGGGTTAAATATCAGATTTCTTTAACGGAAAAGTTGATAACCAGTATAGCGTCTCAGGCCCTCATGGGCCTCTTGTTTTGGTTCATACCTCCATGAAAACAAAATATATTCTCTTCATCTCTTAAATGACTGAAATACTGTTAAAGTGATGTTAAAACCCAAATCAAAAAATTAGATAATCTGTGGTCATGAAATAAGAAATTTACAAAATGAGTCCTCTATAAAGACAAATTGAGGCTTTACTGTGTAGAAGGTATTCTATAAGTAGTCTTGAAATGCAAAAAATTATTAACCCTTTCCCGTTTTGCAAAATTAAAACCTGTCCAAATTCAAAGGTTTTGCAGACGATAATTTAAAAAAGATTTAAATTGAAAAATAACCCTTCAGTATAGTAGATAACATTGCGGAAAATGAAATTGCTTGTAACAAGCAATTTCTGCTTTTTCTACAATGTTTTCTCAATTATAAAATCACAGGGACGTAAAAAACGGGGATTGAACAGGAAAGGGTTAAACCAGTCATCTAGGAATGCAAAAGCTGTTGCCTCTTGCCTTTGCACACATGTGAAATGTTAAGAAATATCACAAAAAGGCTCATTTTTGTTACAATTTCTAATTTTGCTGCATGCTTTATCAGATGAGACAAGAAAACCCAATGAGACCACACTGAGACTTGCTGATGATGGGGATGCTCCAGTAGAAAAGGCAGGTGAAGTGATGGTAGATGATGATATGGCACAGGATCCAGATGCAACAAACAATGTTACTGGTGAGATCTTATCTATATCAAATACATAGCATCTTCAGCAAAATTTATCCTCTTTTTATCTCGGCTGTTGCGATAGCCTTGGTGTCGTTGTCATCATGCAAAAACTTTGACATTTACTGATATCTCTGGTTCTACTAAATGCATTCACTTGAAATTTTGCACTCTTGTTCACTATCAAAAGAGCAACCTATACTATCAAGTGGGATAACTCCACTATCCAGCACCCAAAACTAAAGATTTACCTGTATAGAATAAGATAAAAAGTTCAGAAGTCAAGCTAGGTAAGCTAAGTTGATTATGTGCTTTGCTCTCAATCCTGGGGTTGTGAGTAGAAACCCTGGCTTAGCCACCAATCTTTCCAAACATTTGCCAAAATTCATTACAAATTGCTTCATTTGTGTCTAAGCAGTGGTTGATTGATAATTGATGGGTCTTTGTGGAATGAGCAGCTGGTGGCTCTGATTGAATGTTGTATTTGTACCAGTGAGAAATGGCAGGAATCCATGGTTATCTAGATGCACAAGCCATTGGGATATAACTGCAAAATTGTTGAAAGTGGCTTAAAGCCCCATAAATCACCTCAGAAAGTAGTATTTTCTTATATCTATCAAAATACTGATTTCCAGTGAATCTTGTTTTGTTATAATGCTATTTAATACAGCATTGTAAAAAGTTATAAGTGTTTTGGGAGGATTTAAACCTTTTACCAAAGAACAAAATTTTAGAATGATCAACATTAATAGAAGTTGCAGACAACAATTCTAATGCATTTGAATTGAACAAAGGGGCCTAATGAGGCAGAAAACACTGTGAAAATAAAGAAGAAAATTTCTTGTCATATGTTTTCCAAGGTTACTTTTCTTTAGTGCATAAAGAGTGTGGGATTTTGTGGTACTGGGTTAAATGAATGTAATGTACTAAATAGCCAAATAGGGAAAAAAAATATTTTGAAACTTTAACTCTATTTGTATCATTTTAAAGATGGGTCTATGGGTATATTCCATAAGAAGGTGTTTGTAATACTGGGGTTCAATGATGAGATTATTTTGGAGACATCTGGTGTTATAGCAGAACAAGGAGGTGAGTTTGGTTTCTATATCTGCTGTTTTGATGCAAATTGTTGGGTTGTTTTCCTTACCTTATAAGGATGGGTGTATGCATTATAATTGGTATAACAAGTTATATCTTTAGTCATATTTTGAATCATTGTATTTGTTTATCTTGCTTTCCTATGATCTTATTACCTCTTTACCTGAACAATAGTGACAATATTATTGACAGTTTATGGCAATATTGAGGATTGATTGACAAATGGCTGTGATGTATGTGGCCATGAGGAAGAGGGTTTCTGTGCCATCAAGTGATCAAAATTTTCTCAGGACAAGCTATTTTGGATTGTGCTTTGGTCCTCATATCTAGTGCCATTACTTATATATTGTTCAGGAAGCAGAACTGAGAGGAATTAATCTAAGTTGTAAGACCTTATTTTAAGGAGATGTTAAATAAATAGCTTTAAATCACTGATCAAGAACATATTTGTAGTGAGAGTCCTGCCCAGTATTTGAAAGATACCTGAATATTTTTTTTTCTTCTAGGAATGGTATTGGAGCAGAATTCCAGAAAGATCCCTGACTTTGCCATTGTGCCTCTGTATGGATATCCTGTTGACAGAACTGTCGGAGATGTTGTTACTAACATTTGGCTTGTAAGTAGGAACAACACAAGACCTATAGCACAGTTTTATTTCCCCAATACCTGACGACAAAATTTTGGACTGGTCCAAATTGAAAGAAGTCACAGATGACATCTCAAATTGCACTATAATTGGAAAATAAGAGTCAAATGAGGTAGAAAACATTGTGAGAAAAGGAGAAAATGTTTGTAACAAGCAAATTCTACTTTTCCCACAAAGTTTTCCATTATTTTTTTTCTTCAGGGTGTCAGACACTTTCATTGTGTTGTAATTGATGTGTGGTAGTGGATTTACCTCTTCCCATACAACCTGTATTTTTTCAAACTAATAGTATGGCAAAATGTAAGGTAGAAATAAGAAACTTCTTGTAACAAGCACTTTCTCTTTTCCTCAATATTCCTTTCTTTTCCATTATTTTTTTTCTTCAGGGTGTCAGACACTTTCATTGTGTGGTAATTGATGTGTGGTAGTGGGTTTACCTCTTCCCATACAACCTGCATTTTTTCAAACTAATAGTATGGCAAAATGTAAGGTAGAAATAAGAAACTTCTTGTAACAAGCAATTTCTCTTTTCCTCAATATTTCTTTCCCAGGTGGCTCTAATTTTTACCTCGGCAGTTTTTGGAGAAAACACAGAAATAGTTATGGATTTGTTGTCATTGTTGTCTTTTGTGCAAAAACTCTGGCATTTTATATCTTGGGCATTGCTAATGAATTATTATGTCCCTTTTTAACATAAATTTCTTATTACTATCCAGCACTTAAGAGCCAAGTGTCATCCACCCATTGGAGTTGTTCTTGTTTCATTCAAATGTTTTAAATGTTGTCTGCAATTCCGACAGTTAAGAATTTGTCATATGATTTGGTTAAAATTTGCAAGGAAGGTGCAGCATATCAAGGAGATCGGAGTGAGAAACACAGAAGTTACTTCAAGTAATTTCTCTTTTTCTTCAATGATATCTTAACTATAAGATACACTGGTTTCAGTTATAATGAACATTTTACTGACATTTACAGCCTTCGATTTTGGTTAGTATAAAATTTTGTTTTCTGGTAATTGATGGATTGCTGGTTCTGCCAACTTTTCTTCTGACAAGAAGTTTGACTTAGATATCAAATAGCATAGTATTGCAAAATTATGGCCAGTAACATGCAACAAAAAGTGAAATGGTTGCTTGGCGAACTAAATGCTGTAACGTCAGTTTGAATAAACTGTAGTTACAATGTTTAAGTCACCAAAGCAACAAAAATGTTTATCATGAATGTTGGCCAATGTGGGAGTTTAAAGTTCACTTAACATGTATGATTTTTTTGGTGTATTGATCTTAATTGACAGCCATGATGCATCAATTGTTGTTTTAGTTTTGTAATGATAGATCTACGGACCAAAGCTTAGCGTTAAACCCCATTAAAAACAAACAAAACAAACCAAAGCTTAGACCCATTATTTGCATTAAATAGGGAATATTACCACAGTGTCTTTTTCTATGCGTTGTTATCGTGTTCGAGAATCGTGTGTAGGTATTTTTTATTGGATGAGACCGAAGGTCGAATCCAATAAAAATACCTACACACGATTCGAGAACACGATAACAACACATAGAAAAAGACACTGTTTTAATATTCCTTTTATTATATACCTTTTAGGAAATGACATTAAGAAAATTCTCTTAAATGGCTAAGAATTAACCAACTTTACGAAAACCCATAACGTCAATACACAAAATAGTAGTCCGTGTTTAACGGTACTCGACGAATACGGTTTTTTGCTACACGCCGAATATTGATTTTTTTTTTCTGACGAGTTGTATTTGACAGCCAGGTTTTACTCCATATCTTTTATAGGTATATAATAAAGCACCTTATGTTGGATCATGTGTTCATGGGATTTCATTTCTATAGGATATGTGTCTGGAACAGAACAGTTTTCTAGATGTCCATAGTAACCCCCTATTTTCCCCAGTAGAAATTCATGAAGATGCCAGCCCTCTAAAGGATTGTGTTTTATCTATCAGGTAGGTTTCTTTAGTGCTTAACCCATTACCTGATGACAAAATTTAGTGTGGTCTTTATTGAAAGAGGTTATAAATGATATTTCAAGTGGCAAATAACCAATTAAAATCCATTCAGTAAAGAAATTGTGAGAAATATCACAGGCAACTTTGGCTTCTCTCACATTTTCCATGGCTTCCAGAGTATTAGAACTTAGGGTATTTTGATAATGGGTAAATGTGTACCTAACAATACATTGTCCTCAAATGATTTATTATTGTCTGTCTTTTTTTAGCTATTGTAGATGACAATGTTTTAAAACTCTTCTAAACTATGAGAAATTTTGGACAACATATGGAAATAAATATGATATGAAGATTAAGAATTTATACAAGAGAAAACATTTACCTGCTAGTGACAAGAAATTTTTCCTTTAACCACAATGTTTGGTGAAAATTCTGAGGTGCTAGGAACAAGTGAATGTACAGAAAAGTAATAAAACTTAGGCTTCTTTGCCATGAACTTGTTACCATATGACAAAATTTTAAACTGATGCAAAATCAAAGAAGTTGCAGATCATAATTTATAGTTTATTCAATATTGGAAAAAGAACCATATAGTGTAAACCTATGTGGGAGAAGGAAAAAATACCTGTTAAAAGGAACTTCTTCTCTCATAATGTTTTCAAATCTACTTTTCTTCAATGGATCAAAATGCAGGATTTTGAGATAAAGAATTAAGATGAATTTGCAATGATTATGTTTCTTCAATGATAAGATGGCAAAATGCGGGCTTGAGCAAACTACAAGCATCAGCTTTGATAGCTTAAGTTAACAGACAAAATTTGAGGTCTTCTCAGAGTTCAATGAGTGCAAACTGCCACTGGAGGCTTAGCCACTAAATCCATTGAATGTCTACGCAAAAAAAGTACTTCTTGTGTTTTTCAGAAATATTGCAAACTCTGCCTGCAAGTTCATCGCCTTAATTTTAGCTCACTTGAGCATATTGCGTACAAAATGACTGGCCACGTGAATTAACATTAATCAAATTATAGAGAACTCCTTCAAAAGCATGCTATACAACCCATTCCAACTCAATTCCACTTTTTAAGAATCTCAAGTTAAGGCTTTTGAAAACATTGTGGACAATGAAGAAATTGCTTGTAACAAGCAATTTCTTCAGTGTCCACAATGTTTTCTACCCTACAAAAGACAAAGGAGATTACTTAACAAAACCAGGTTTTGCTAGCTTACAGTACTCTCATTGCATTGATTACTTCTTCCTACAGTGGTTATGCTGGTACAGAAAGGGAGGCATTGATGCACATCGCTGAAGATCTTGGTGCTGTGTAAGTAGATATACTTCAAAATCATTAAGCCTAATTGCCTTTTTGGCCAAGTGATAAGGTAGCTTGACTGGTGATCTTGAGGTCTTGGGTTTGTTCTTCACTGTTGCAAGGATGTTTCAAGGGCAAGACAAATAAGGGCTCGTTGCAAGCAATTTCTACATTTTCCATTTTGTCATTTCCACCCAGAATGACAGATATTTGGAATTGAGTCTACATGGAATTCTTGTCTGCAAGATCTTTGAAAATGGACCTGTATAAAAACTTTTTAAAAAGTAATGGGTAAGATCATTTAAATAAACCTTTCAGGTTGTAGATTTGACTCTTGTGCTGACCCAAAGGCACTTGGTTTTCAGAACTTGAAGACTTACATAATTCTTTCTCTACATAAAAAAGCCAGTATAGATTTCGCAGCTGCAATGCTTTTGATGGGAAATGATTTTTGAGGGTCAAACATGATCTCTGATAGAAACCAGTGTCCATGTCATTACATCCTTAGGCATTTAAAACATTTTATAGGAAAACACTTAAGTCTTCAAAATATTATACACTCAATAGACTTTTCAGTGAATGGCTGTAGTTATATCCCCAATACAACTATAATTATACCCCCCAAGATTTAGTTTTGTGGGTTTGTAGGAGTCAGCTTGTGGGTAGGTCTATTGTTTGGTTGGTTGGTTGGTTTGTAGCTTTTCCCTTGACCCCTCAATTTCTCAGCAACTACTGCATGGATTTAATTGAACTTTGAAGAAAGGCTCAGTATCAAGTTCAGATGTGCATATTGTTATTTGGTTGTGGTCCATTTGCTTTAAATAGAGTTATGGCCTTTTTATACGGCGTCGGGGCGGTGTCCACTTCTTTGTCCCGAGCATAACTCTGTCACCATAAGTCCAATTGACTTAAAACTTAACAGTTATATTCTTCTCATCAATACAAAGTGCAGTGCATAAGAACCATAACTCTACCTGGCCTATTTTTTTAGTTATTGCCCTTTGTTGTTTTTCATATTTGAATCTTGTCTGGAGTATATCTCTAAAAGTATAATAGCTAGAATCATGAAACTTCATGGGTGTATAGATCTCACCAAGAGGGAGTGCAGTGCACAAGAACCATAACTCTACCTGGCCTATTTTTTGTGTTATTGCCCTTTGTTGTTTTTCATATTTGAATCTTGTCCGGAGTATATCTCTAAAAGTATAATAGCTAGAATCATGAAACTTCATGGGTGTATAGATCCCACCAAGGGGGAGTGCAGTGCACAAGAACCATAACTCTACCTGGCCTATTTTTTGAGTTATTGCCCTTTGTTGTTTTTATACTTGAATCTTGTCCGGAGTATATCTCTAAAAGTATTATAGCTAGGATCATGAAACTTCATGGGTGTATAGATCTCACAAAGGGGGAGTGCAGTGCACAAGAGCCATTACTGTACCCAGCCTATTTTTTTTTGTTATTGCCCTTTGTTGTTTTTCATACTTGAATCTTGTCCGGAGTATAACTCTAAAAGTATCATAGCTAGGATCATGAAATTTCAAGGGTGTATAGATCTCACCAAGGGGGAGTGCAGTGCACAAGAGCCATAACTCTACCTGGCCTTTTTTTAAGTTATTGCCCTTTGTTGTTTTTCATACTTGAATCTTGTCCGGAGTATATCTCTAAAAGTATTATACCTAGGATCATGAAATTTCATGGGTGTATAGATCTAACCAAGAGAGAGTGCAGTGAACAAGAACAATAACTCTACCTGGCCTTTTTTTGAGTTGTTGCCCTTTGTTGTTTTTCATACTTGAATCTTGTCCGGAGTATATCTCTAAAAGTATTATAGCTAGGATCATGAACCTTCATGGGTGTTTAGCTCTAATCAAGAGGAGTGCAGTGCACAAGAGCCATAACTCTACCTGGCCTATTTTTTGAGTTATTGCCCTTTGTTGTTTTCATATTTTAATCTTGTCCGGAGTATATCTCTAAAAGTATAATAGCTAGAATAATGAAACTTCATGGGTGTATAGATCTCACCAAGTGGGATTGCAGTGCACAAGAACCATAACTCTACTTGGCCTATTTTTTGAGTTATTGGCCTTTGTTGTTTTTCATACTTGAATCACGTTCAGAGTATATCTCTAAAAGTATTATAGCTAGAATCATGAACCTTCATGGGTGTTTAGCTCTAATCAAGAGGAGTGCAGTGCACAAGAGCCATAACTCTACCTGGCCTATTCTTTGAGTTATTGCCCTTTGTTGTTTTCATATTTGAATCTTGTCCGGAGTATATCTCTAAAAGTATAATAGCTAGAATAATGAAACTTCATGGGTGTATAGATCTCACCAAGGGGGATTGCAGTGCACAAGAACCATAACTCTACTTGGCCTATTTTTTGAGTTATTGGCCTTTGTTGTTTTTCATACTTGAATCTTGTCCAGAGTATATCTCTTAAAGTATTATAGCTAGAATCATGAAATTTTTTTGATGGATAGAGCTCACCAAGTGGGAGTCCAGTGTACAAGAACCATAACTCTACCTAGCGTATATTTTGAGTTATTGCCCTTTGTTGTTTATCATACTTGAATCTTGTCCAGAGTATATCTATAAAAGTATAATAGCTAGAATCATGAAATTTCATGGATGGATAGAGCTCACCAAGTGGGAGTCCATTGTACAAGAACCATAATTCTACCTGGCCTATTTTTTGAGTTATTGCCCTTTGTTGTTTTTCATACTTGAATCTTGTGCGGAGTACATCTCTAAAAGTATAATAGCTAGAATAATGAAACTTCATGGGTGTATAGATATCACCAAGGGGGAGTGCAGTGCACAAGAACCATAACTCTACCTGGCCTAATTTTTGAGTTATTGCCCTTTGTTGTTTTTCATACTTGAATCTTGTCCAGAGTATATCTCCTAAAGTTTTATAGCTAGAATCATGAAATTTATTTGATGGATAGAGCTCACCAAGTGGGAGTCCAGTGTACAAGAACCATAACTCTACCTAGCTTAGATTTTGAGTTATTGCCCTTTGTTGTTTATCATACTTGAATCTTGTCTGGAGTATATCTATAAAAGTATAATAGCTAGAATCATGAAATTTCATGGATGGATAGAGCTCACCAAGTGGGAGTCCAGTGTTCAAGAACCATAATTCTACCTGGCCTAATTTTTGAGTTATTGCCCTTTGTTGTTTTTCATACTTGAATCTTGCCCGGAGTATATCTCTAAAAGTATAATAGCTAGAATAATGAAACTTCATGGGTGTATAGATCTCACCAAGGGGGATTGCAGTGCACAAGAACCATAACTCTACCTGGCCTATTTTTTGAGTTATTGCACTTTGTTGTTTTTCATACTTGAATCTTGTCGAGAGTATATCTCTAAAAGTATTATAGCTAGGATCATGAAACTTCATGGGTGTATAGATATCACCAAGGGGGAGTGCAGTGCACAAGAACCATAACCCTACCTGGCCTATTTTTTGAGTTATTGCCCTTTGTTGTTTATCATACTTGAATCTTGACCGGAGTATATCTCTAAAAGTATAAAAGCTAGAATCATGAAATTTCATGGATGGATAGAGCTCACCAAGTGGGAGTCCAGTGTACAAGAACCATAACTCTACCTAGCGTATTTTTTGAGTTATTGCCCTTTGTTGTTTTTCATACTTGAATCTTGTCCGGAGTATATCTCTAAAAGTATAATAGCTAGAATCATGAAACTTCTTGGATGGATAGAGCTCACCAAGTGGGAGTGCAGTGTACAAGAACCATAACTCTACCTAGTGAATATTTTGAGTTATTGCCCTTTGTTGTTTTTCATACTTTGTTTGACAAAAAATATTCATTCAAAATAACCTCAGTTCTATTCAAACCTCCAGTTAATATTAAGCAGTGTGACGGGCGTATCTTGTGACAATTTGGCACCTTGTTATGAAATGTCTTGTACGCTGATTTTCTCTTTGACCCATTATGAGATGTTGAAATTTTAGACTGGTCCAATTCCAAAGGTGTTGCAGACAACAATTTAGAATTGATGAAATTTAGATTTTTTCAGCTTTTTTGGTAGAAAATGTGTGAAATGAAGAAATGGCTTGTAACAAGCCAATTCTTCATTTAACACAATGTTTTTCCAATGTTTTTAATAAGGGCGTCGAAAAACCTCTGTGGGAATGGGTTGACTACTGAATGGATTCCAATATTTGCTCAGTATCATCCAAAGATGTGCATATTGTAATTTGGTAGTGGTCCATTTATTTTAAATAGAGTTATGGCCCTTTTATGAAAAGTCATGTCCGCTAATTTTCTCTTTGACTACTGAACGGATTTGATTCATATTTCCCATGTGCCCTCAGTATCATCCAAAGATATGCATATTTCATTTTGTTTACAGTCAATTGGTATTTTAGTAATCATCTTTTTATCTCACTAAATAGTAGTCAGATACTTCTAAGACTAACCTTTAAAAATTTCATTTGACAACATGTAAACCCTTACCTAATGACAAAATTTTAGACTGGTCCAAATCCAAATAATGCCACTGTTATAGCATAGTATAAAGGGCACCAGACTCCTGATCTTAAATCATGGGATTTCATGGGCTGCAAACCCCAGCGGTAGCGCTTATTCTTTCTGACATTAGTCTCTCACCAATTGTTGTGGGAAAGCAGCTGGAGGCTAGGAAAGGATATAGTGGTAGTACTGGTGTGAGAATTACCAGGAATCCATGGTTAGGTGCTCCAGCCATTGCAATATGACTGAAATACTGTTAAAAGTGGCTTTGAACCCCATTTAATCAATCAATCAACCAAATCCAAAAAGATGACTATTGGAAATGGCAGTAATTTGAAAAGTAAATATAAAGAATAGAAAACACCACGGGAAAAGGTGAAATTGCTTGTTACGAGCAATTCCTTCATATCCCACAATGTTTACCTATTAAATAACAGGGATTGTGTTGGAAATGGTAAACCAAAAGTGTGCTTGTGGGGAGTGATGTGTCATGTCAATTTGATTATAACTTTTTTTCAGAAATCAAGAATGCTTTCTGCCTGTTGCCAAGAATGGATTACTGGCCAGCACACAAATAATTGTGGACACTCCTTCAGGATCCAAATATAAGGCAGCCAAAGAATGGGGGATACCTGCTGTGTCTAAAAGGTGAGGATAAGTATCTTTTCTAGAGGATTGTGTATTTATATTTAGCCCATTCCCACAAATAATGCTTTCTGATGCCACTCAGGATAAAAGCTGGGGAACATTGTGGAAAATGAATAAATTGCTTGTTACAAGCAATACCTTCATTTTCCACAATGTTTTTCTTCAGAAAAAAAATTCTTAAACTTTGAAATTGTCTTCTGCAACTCCTTTCAATTTGTCAATTTGTACCAAACTAAAATTTTGCCATGTAGTAATGGGCAAAGCAAGTGGATTATTAATTACTACTTTTTCCATGGTGTATTTCTATGTAAGCTTGTTTAAATATCTTGTCTTCTCATTTTCTCTTCAACTTCCAAATGAATTTGATTCATACTTCAACTGTTCACTCAGTATCTACGTAAGATGTGCATATTTTATTGTGGTTATGGTCCATTTAATTTTCTTACAGTTACGGCTCTTTATTAAATAAAGGCTTTATTCCAGTGACAAAATGGTTTTTGTTACAGGGGGTATTAGTCACATTCTTTGATAGCCTATTTTTCTTTAAAGCTGGTTATTGGCTTCTGCCCAAAGTGGTAAGCTTGAACCTGTGGAGAATTACCTAATTGACAACGAAACTGAAAACATCAATCAAGAAAACCAACTAACAAAAGATGCACATGTACTAAAAGATAGTTCAAAGGAGACTGAGTGTGTGACCAAAGATCAGATCAAACCATCAAAAGATGCTACTGATGGAAACAAATCTCTGTCTAAAACATCCAAACCTCAGAGTGAAAGTATTACAAATGTGTCTAAATCTGATGAAAACAATACAGAAGATGGAGTGAAAGCTAATAATGAAACATTAATAACCAATCAAATGGATGCAAATAATTCAAATGTCAATAAACCATCTGGAGCAGATTTCTCTGCAACGGGAGATACTGAGGCCATCTTCTTGGCCATGAATTCACAAAATAGACCAGATCTGACTGCAAGAGAATTAAATCGTGACATACAAAACAAATGCAATGCTGGTGCTAGTTATATAAATAATATACCACTAAGTGTTCAATCAGAAGCTCAAAATAGGCCATACAGTGTTCAGAATAGTGCTCAAACATTAGATAAGAGATCTGAGGTTGTTCATATAGACTCGAGGGAAGAGGATGTTCTTCAACAAATGCAGAACCTGCAGGTAGTCATTTTTAGCTCAGCTGTTTTCGGAGAAAACTCGAGGTATTGTGATCACCTTGGCATCGTTCGCATTGCCATTGGCGTGACAAACTTTAACCTTGGTCATATCTCTGTTGTTATTGAAGATATCGTCATGAAACTTGGCATGTGTATTGACCATCACAATAGCTATCTAGACTATTAAGGGGGATAACTCTAAAAGAATTTTTGTATGAGTTATGCCCCTTTTTCGACTTATAAATTATGCATTATCCAGCAACTGCAGCCAAGCCTTGGCACTCGTGGGCGGTGCTCTTGTTTATTTTTTAGCTTGATTGGCCGAAGGGCAGGGGGTATTATCATGGCTGTGTGTCTGACATGCCTACATCCATGTGAGTGTGCTGGTTGGTAGCTTTTTTTAAAAAATCTTCTGACCTATAGGACCAGGCTGGTTCTAATTCTTACTGGTCCTCTTTAACCCATTCCTGTTTCACAAAATTTTAGACTGGTCCAGATTGAAAGGAATACTAGACAACAATTCAAATTTCTGGGTAGAAAACATTGTGAAAATGAAGAAATTGCTTGTAACAAGCAATTTATTCATTTTACACAATGATTTCTTAATAGTTTTTCTTGAAGGGCGTCCAAAAGCGTCACTGTGTGGGAATGGGTTAAAGTATAAAGATCTTTCAGTGAACGATTCAGAATGACATACATGAATATAACAAAGGTAAAGTTAATGATGGAGAAACAATGTGGAAAAAGAAAAAAAATTGCTTGTTGAAACAATTTCTTCATTTCACAGAATTTTTTATGCTGAAAGATTTTGGTCATAAAATTCAGTGAGTGTATGGCAAAGTGTTGAATTTATATGCTTGTGATATGCTTGGATTTGAATTTGCCAAACTACAGATAGAAAGGATCTACAAGAATATGATTCTGCTTGTTCTTCTTGATAATCACAGTCTCAGGCTTTTTGATAATCACAGTCTCAGGCTTTTTAGCTCACCTGAGCACGTAGTGCTCAAGTGAGCTATTGTGATCGTCTTTTGTCCGGCGTCCGTCCGTCGTGCGTCGTGCGTCGTCCGTCAACAATTTCTTTAAACGACATCTCCTCCTAAACCACTGGGCCAATTTGAACCAAATTTGGCAGAAATGTTCCTTAGGTGGTCCCCTTCAAAAATAGCTAAAAGAATTGAAATCCGTTAAAAACTCTGGTTACCATGGCAACAAAAGTGAAATTTTAAAATAATCTTTAAAAATCTTCTTCTCCTGACCCAGAAGGCGTAGAGCCTTGATATTTTGCATGAAGCATCAGTATATTGACCTCTTTCAAAATAGCTAAAATCATGATCCTCGGGTCCCCAGGGGCGGAGCCCCAGGGGGGTGGGGTTTATATAGAAATAAAGAACGATTTTTTAAATGACATCTCTGCTCAAACCACTGGGCCGATTTGAACCAAATTTGGCAGAGATGTTGCTTAGGTGGTCCCCTTCAAAAATAGCTAAAAGAATTGAAATCCGTTAAAAACTCTGGTTGCCATGGCAACAAAAGTGAATTTTTAGAATAATCTTTAAAAATCTTCTCCTCCTGACCCAGAAGGCGTAGAGCCTTGATATTTTGCATGAAGCATCAGTATATTGACCTCTTACAAAATAGCTTAAATCATGATCCTCCGGTCCCCAGGGGCGGAGCCCCAGGGGGGTGGGGTTTATATAGAAATAAAGAACGATTTTTTAAATGACATCTCCTCTCAAACCACTGGGCCGATTTGAACCAAATTTGGCAGAGATGTT
Organism: Fragum fragum; assembly: GCA_946902895.1. Taxonomy (NCBI): domain Eukaryota; kingdom Metazoa; phylum Mollusca; class Bivalvia; order Cardiida; family Cardiidae; genus Fragum; species Fragum fragum. The sequence goes on from OX336381.1 coordinate 38,692,720, forward strand.
GCTTAGGTGGTCCCCTTCAAAAATAGCTAAAAGAATTGAAATCCGTTAAAAACTCTGGTTGCCATGGCAACAAAAGTGAAATTTGAAAATAATCTTTAAGAATCTTCTCCTCCTGACCCAGAAGGCGTAGAGCCTTGATATTTTGCATGAAGCATCAGTATATTGACCTCTTACAAAATAGCTAAAATCATGATCCTCGGGTCTCCAGGGGCAGACCCAGGGGGGGGGGGTATAGGCATGAAGCATAAGTTCACAGACTTCTTTCTTATTTCTGAAATTATAACCCATGGAAAAAGTTTTTTCCTTCTTTCAAATCGGCACTAAAGCCTTGGAATTTGTAATTTGGACTTTTGGATTCCCAGGTTCATAGTCTTTATATGTAATTGTGGCCCACTTGTTTCATAATCCTAACCTTAACATGAAATTAGACTGTTGAAAGAAAAAGAGCCTTTATCTCAGGTGAGCGCCCCAGGGCCAACGGCCCTCTTGTTGATAATCACAGTCTCAGGCTTTTTGATAATCACAGTCTCAGGCTTTTTGATAATCACAGTCTCAGGCTTTTTGATAATCACAGTCTCAGGTTTTTTGATAATCACAGTCTCAGGCTAAGGGACATTGTTAAACTTGAACTTGGTAAAAGAAAGAAGTGCTTGTAAGTAGTATTTCTTTTTATCCCACAATATTTTCTTCCCTTTTTGACACAAAAGTTGTAAAATGATCTTTGTATTATATCTTCTCTTTATCTTCTCTCCGCTCTTTAGATAGCTTTTGTATAGTTTGGTTTACTTCTGTTTAATCAGTTGTAGTGACATTTATGTCCCTGCACGATTAAGTCAGGGGTAGATAGTTTTACCAATGTCCACCTGTCTACAAGTTGTAAACTTAATGCAAAATCATTTTTATGCCCCCGCATTGATAGATCAGGGGCATATTGTTTTACTGGTGTCCGTCTGTCTGTCCATCCATCAGTCTGTCTGTCTGCAAAAGTTAACCTGCCAACTAAACATTTTCCTATAACTTCAACCCTGATTAAGTTACAATGCTAATATTTGGTATGTAGTTAGGTCTCAACAAAGCGCAACTGGGGAAGGTCATTTCATCAAGGTCAAGGTAAAATTTTTTAACCCTTTTTCCTAAAACAGAAACAAAAACCAATAAAAATCACCTGTTTCTAAAGAATTCCTGTTTTTGGGGCCTAGTGTTTCATAAACACATCTTGTTCTATTTTTGTAACACCATTGTAGAAACTAGGCTCATATCTAAGATAAAGGTTCCTTGTATTGTGAAAGGCATCAGTTGATTGGAAGGTTCAGGTCCTGAATAAAGGTGAAATTTACTAAAAAAAGGTCACAATTCCAGAGGCTTTTACGGGGGAGGTATTGTTTCAAAATACATTTTATTTATGGTATGTGATGTTCTTTATTATTCTACATTCACAGATGATGGGGAAGAAAGAATTGAAGGAGGAGATGATGAACTATCTTCAACCAAAGTCATGATTAAGAACTTTCCTTGTTTTGTTCATTGTCATCTGCAACTTCTTCCAATACGGATTAGTCTGAAGTTTCGTTGTCTAGTAATAGGTGAAGACGTGTGTTTTTTTACCCCACGTAATCAGATTACAAAGCTTAAGACTTGTAACCAACATTCTTTCCAGGAAGTGTATCAATAAGATAGCTTTTTAGTAGTTAACCTTTAAAGTTATTTACATTTGCATGAATCAATTCCTACACAATAAAATTTTAGACTAGTCCAAATTCAAAGAAGTTGCAGACAACCATTTGAACATAATAGAATCCTTAAAATCTTTGGGATTTTTGGATATCAAACATTGTGGATATTTTTTCATTTTCACAATGTTTTCCAAAGCTTTCGAGTGTGATTTGCTTAAAAGTGTCATTGTGTGGGATTGGAAGATAATTGAGCTCAAACAGGAAGTATAGCAAAAAAATGAAATGGCTGGTTGGTGACCTAAATAATGTAACTGCAGCTTGAATAAGCTGTAGATATGACGTTTAAGTCACTAAACCAATAAAATGCTTCAAAAAATGTCTAAGTTCAAATTTCATTTGGGTCTAAATGTATGATTGAATTGGTTTATTAGCTCTACTGGTCAAAGGCCACTAGAGCTATTGCGATGGCTTTTTCCCATCTGGCGTCCGTCCGTCCGTCCCTTGTCCGTCAAACTTTTCCTTGTAAACACTCTTGATTCCACAGTTTTCATAGGATTCCCTTCAAACTTTCTCAGATAGATTGTACCATCATATGGATCGTTCCTTTCGAAATTGGGTATGATCCGTCAAGAAACATGGAAAAAGGGGCCTTATAAAATTCAATTAAAAAATCCTCGTTAACACTCTAAATTTCACAGTTTTCATCAGATTCTTTTCAAACTTTCACAGAATGATTGTACCATCATACGGATTGTTCCTTTTGGAATCGGATATGATCCTTCAAGAAACATGGGAAAAGGGGCCTTTTTAAAATTTAATCGAAAAATCTATTAAGAAATCCTCTTTAACACTAGCTGCCGTTATGGTGCAGTCGGTAGCGGGTAAGACTCCTAATCTACAATCATAGGGTGTCATGGGTTCGATCCCTGGTGGCATACAATCTTTCAGACATTTGTCTCTCACCAATGGGTAAATAATCGTGAACCTAAGTGGGATAGCAGCTGGAGGCTAGGAAAGGATGTAGTGGTAGTACTCGTGTGAGAAATACTAGGTATCCATTGTTATGTGCTCCAGCTGCTGCGATATTACTGAACTACTGTTAAAAGTGGTGTTAAACCAATTCAATCAACCAATCGTTTACACTATAGACTCCACAGTTTTCATCAGATTCTCTTCAAACTTTCACAGAATGATTGTACTATCACAAGGATTGTTCCTTTTGAAATTGGGTGTGATCCATCAAGAATCAAAGGTAAAAGGGACTTTGAAAATTTAATAAAAAATCCTCATTGATTATCTAGAGATACCAGTTTTCATAGATTCTCTTCAAACTTTCACAGAATGATTGCATCATCATAAGGATTTATCCTTTAAAATGGGGCTTAATTAAAATTTATTTTAAAAAATCTTGATTAAAACTCTAGAATCTACAGTTTTCATCGGATTCTCTTCAAACTTTCACAGAATGGTTGGACCATCATAAGGATTGTTCCTTTCAAAATTGGGTATGATCAGTCAAGGACCAGGGGAAAAGGGGTCCTTATGAAAATTTGATTAAAACAATCCTCATAAACACAATAGAGTCTACAGTTTTCAATAAATTCTCTTCAAACATTCACAGAATGATTATAACATTGAATTTCCTTTCGGAAGTGGGTTTGATCCTTCAAGTTTCATGGGAAAAGGGACCCTATGAAAATTTAAATAAAAAACACATCATGGCCCTAGATTTCACCTGATTGACTTCAAACTTTCACAGAATAATTGTACCACCATAAGGATCGTTTCTTTCAAATTGGGTAAGATCCGTCGAGAAACATAGGAAAAGGGGCCTTAAGAAAATTCAGTTAATAAATCTTAAATAATGCTTTAAAGTCCACAGATTTCATGGGGTTGTCTTTATACTCAAACAGAATGAATATACTTTTGTAAGTATAGTTCCCTTTGGAATTGGTTCAGATCCATCAAGTAACATGGGAAAAGGGGCTTTATGAGAATTAAATTAGAAAATCCCTGTTAACACAATGAAGCCCACAGCTTCGATCAGATTTTGTTGAAACTTTCACAGAATGATTGTAAGGTCATAACGATCATTCTTTTCATAACAGGGTTTGACCTGTCAAAAAACACGGGAAAAGGGGCCTTAAGAAAATTTCATTAATAAATTCTTGTTACCAAGTCCAAAGCTTTCGTCGGATTTTCTCCAAACATTCACAGAATGATTGTACAATAAAAATGATTGTTGATGTTGACATTAGACCTAATCTGTCAAGTATCGCAGAAAAAGGAGCATCGTGAAATTTAATTTTAAAATCCTTGTAACACAATAAAGTCAACAGTTTTAATCAGATTCTGTTTAAACTTTCACAGAATGATTGTTCCATCATAAGGATTCTTTATTTTCAGATTAGGCATGATCTGTCTAGTATCATGGGAAAAGGGGCCTTTTGAGAATTTTATCTATAATCCTTTTAACCAAGTCCAAAGCTTTCATTGGGTTTTCTTCAAACCTTCACAGAATGATTGTACAATAAAAATGATTGTTGATGCTGACATGAGACCTGATCCTTCAAGTATCACAGGAAAAGGAGCCTTATGAAAATTTTATTTTAAAATCTTTACACCAAGATAAAGTCTGCAGTTTTCATCGGATTCTGCTCGAATTTTCACAGAATGTTTGTACCATCATTAGGATTTTTTCTTTTCAAATTTGGCCTGATGTGTCTTGTATCATAGGAAAAGGGGCTGTATGAAAATTTTCACTAAACTCTCATTAACACAAGAATGTCCTCAGTCTGTATCAGAATCTCTTCAAACTTTAATAGAATTATTGTACAATCATTTGGATTGTTCCTTTGTAAATTGGGTCTGATTGGTTAAGTGACACAAGGAAAGGGGCCTTATGAAAATTTTATGAAAAAAATATCATTATCACAATAAAGTCCTCAGTCTTTATCATTTTCTTCAAACTATCTATCATTGGGATTGTTCCTTTGTACATTGGGTCTGATTTGTTAAGTTTCACGAGAAAAGGGGCCTTATGAAAATTTTATTACAAAAAATTCTTGACACATTTTGGTCCACTGTTTTCATTGATTCTCAACATCAAGTATCATGGGAAAGGGGGCCCTATGAAGATTTCACTATAAACTCATTAACACAATAAATTCCACAGATTTAACAGATTGATTGAACCATCATTACAATTATTGATTTGGCAGTGGATCTTATTAGTTAACACAATGATGGCCCTTGATTTCACCGGATTCCCTTCAAATTTCACAGAATGATTGTACAATCACTTAAATGGTTCTTTTCAGAACTGGGTACAATCTATCAAGTATCTTGTAAAAAGAGGCCATATGATTTATTTTTAAATATTCTAGTAAACATATTTCCCCATATTTCATAGAATTCTTTTTTAACTTTTACAGAATGATAAAACCAACAGTAAAATATCCTGGGAAAAGGGGTATTATGAGAACTTGATTTTAATATCTTTGTTGACACAATAAAGTGTAAAAAATTTATAGGAATCTTATCAAAGATGCATGGAATAATTGTGGCATTGGAAACACAGGAAAAGGGGCCTTACAGATTATCATTCAAGACATTCTTGTGTATGTGATGAAGATCACAATCATTTTCAGATTGTCTTTTAAATTTCACAGGACAATTGTAGGGTTGTAAGGAAAGTTTCTTTCGGAATGAAATTGATCAATCAGAAAACACAGGAAAAGGGGCCATATGCATTTTCATTCAAACCAATTCTGTTTATGTGATAAAGTCCAAAATTTTTGTCAGATTCTCATGAAAATTTCACAGAATGATTGTAGGGTCATAATGGAAAGTTCCATTTTGAAATTAAGTGAATCCGTCATGAAACATGTGATAAGGGGCCTTGAGGATTGTTGCTCAAAATAATAAAGGGGATGAAGTCCAATATTTTTCCTTTATGCATTTTTCTCTAAGCAATAACCTTACTTAAATATCAATTTTCTTTACCTGAAAACTTGATAACCAGTACAGCGTCTCAGGCCCTCATAGGCCTCTTGTTTGCCAATTTCTCCTAGTCTAATAGTCAAAATTTTATGAAATTTCATATTTGAGTAGCAAATTAGATCCTCTTGACCTTAAACTTTCGAAAATTTACGTTTAAGAAAAACGTGTCATGGCAAATGTGGCCTTAATGTTATTAGCTTTAAACAAGTTCTCTTTTTGTCCTGCAAAAACTTATATTGGCCATAACTTTTGATTGGTTACAGATATAGTGTTCATATTTCACATTTGCATTGCTTGTTACACACCCTTTTTGTTGGTACTAAGTTCAAAGTCATACGTCAAGGTCATGTGTTAAGGTCAGAATTTCGTAAATCTTAACATTAACTTTGTCTATAAGTTTACAATGGTAGGTGATATAGCCGTCATATTTCACATGTGCATTGCTTAAGACATGACCTTTCTGTTGGTACTAAGTACAAGGTCATCTGTCAAGATCAAGGTCATATTTCAAGGTCAAAAGTTTGAAAAACGTAACTTTAACTTTGACTTTAAGTTTACAATAGTTAGTGATTTTGTTCAAGGTCATCTGTTGAGGCCAAGATTGTTTCTCAAGGTCAAAATTTCAAAAATCTTAACTTTTATATTGTCCATAAGTTTACAATGGTAAGTGATATAACCTTCATATTTCAGATGTGCATTGCTTATGACATGACCTTTCTGTTGGTACTAAGATCAAGGTCATCTGTCAAGATCAAGGTCATATTTCAAGGTCAAAAGTTCGAAAAATCTTAACTTTAATATTGTCTTTAAGTTTTCAATGGTAAATGATATAACCTTCATATTTCACATATGTATTGCTTTTGACATGACCTTTCTATTGGTATTTAGTTCAAGGTCTTCTGTCAAGGTCAAGGTCATTTCTCAAGGTCAAACTTTTGAAAATTTTATCTTTAACATTGCCCGTAAGTATACAATTGTAAGTGATATAGCCTTCATATTTTACATGTGCATTGCTTATGACATGGACTTTCTGTTGGTTCTAAGTTCAAGGTCATTGGTCAAGTTCAAATTGTCAAGGTCATTAATTTTTAAATATACCTTCTTTACAAATTGCCAAAATTTCTTGTTACTTTACATAATGCCCTAGGTAATATTTATTTCAATTTTTGACCCGATGAACCTTACCATGCTAAAAAGGGGCTTAATGCCATGAAGCTTTACATTTTGTATATATCCTATTCTAAAATAAATCTTATTGTTTTGACAAGTCTTCATTTTTTGTATGGAGCCATTTTTCATTGATAACTTTGATGGTCAAGGTAAAATATTTAACGCTTTACCATATAATGATATTGAATTTTACTAGAATCAGGCCTGTGAAGCCAAACAGATTCCTTCAATGTTTGTCAAACTTCCAAATTTCTTGTGAACTGAACTCTCAAACAATAGTTGCATTCAATAAGAAGTTTTTTTTTAGGTCACCTAACCGAAGGTCATGGTGACCTATTGCGATCATGTTTTGTCCGTCGTTGTGCGTTGTGTGTCTTGCGTCAACTTTTTACATTTTCGACTTCTTCTTTATAACACTTGGACAGATTTCAACAAAACGTGGCAGGAAGCATCCTTATGGGAAGGTGCTTCAGATTTGTACACATCATGGAGTTATCTCCCCTTGGGGCTCCATAAGGGGCCCAAAAAGGTTACATCTTTAAACATCTTCTTGTCATGAACCGGCTGTCAGATTAGATTCACAATTGGTATTTAGAGTCTTTAGGGCAAGGACTATCAAGTTTGTACAAGAAAAAAAATCTGTCAAAAAATGGCCGTGTTAGGGGGGGGGGGCAAAGGTGGATGTGGTACATAAGCTTAACTTTGAAAAAAATGTCTACCAAACCAAAGAGCTACAGCTCTAATAGTTGGGGTGTGGCATCATCTAGTGGACCTCTATCAATATTGTATGAATTATAACCCAGGGTCAAAATTAGCCCATTCCTGGACGTCACAAGTTTCAAATAGTATAAATTTCGAAAAATCTTCTTCTCCGAAACTAGAGGGCCTAGAGCTTTTATATTGGTATGTAGGATCATCTGGTGAATTTCTATCAAGATTGTAAAAATCATGGCCCAAGAGACAGATCTAGCCCATTCCAGGACGTCACAAGTTTCACAAAGGCTTATGCAGTGAAATTTGTAAAAATCTACATCTCCAAAACAGGAGGGCCTAGAACTATGATTTTTGGTATACAGCATCATCTGGTGAACCTCTATCAAGATTGAACAAATTATTGCCTCAGGATTAGAAGAAGCCTATTCCTGGATGTCACAAATTTAACAAAGGCTTATAAAATGAAATTTGTAAAAATCTACTTCTCCCAAACAGGAGGGCTTAAAACTTTGATATTTGGTATACAGCATCGTCTTGTGGACCTCTACCAAGATTGACAAATTATTGCCTCAGGATTGAAATAAGCCCATTCCTGGATGTCACAAGTTTCACAAAGGCTTATGCAGTGAAATTTGTAAAAATCTACTTCTTCAAAACAGGAGGGCCTAGAACTTTGATATTTGGTATACAGCATCATCTGGTAGACCTCTATCAAGATTGTAAGAATTATTGCCTCAGGATTAGAGTTAGCCCATTCCTGGATGTCACAAATTTAACATAGGCTTATACAGTGAAATTTTCAAAAATCTACTTCTCAAAAACAGGAGGGCCTAGAACTTTGATATTTGGTATAAAGCATCATCTTGTGGACCTCTATCAAGATTGAACAAATTATTGCCTCAGGATTAGATTAGCCCATTCCTGGATGTCATAAAATTTAACATAGGCTTACAAAATGAAATTTGTAAAAGTCTTCTCCCAAACAGGAGGGCCTAGAACTTTGATATTTGGTATACCGCATCATCTGGTGGACCTCTATCAATATGGTATAAATCATGGCCTGATAGTCATAATTAGCCCATTCCAGGAAGTCACGAATTTTACATATGGCTTACATAATGAAAATTTATACCTCTTCTTTTCCCAAACTAAAAGGCTTAGAGCTTTGATATTTAGTATGTAGCTTAATCTGGTGGACTTTTATTTGTTTTTGTGCTCTTTTGACTCAGATAACTGATAAGGCCCTATGGGCCTCTTGTTTTCCAATAATGGCATACAGTTTTGTGACAAAGCCTTATTCGGGGAGCATAATCTGTCTCCAACGGCTCTTGTTTTTGAAGAGATTTTGATTAGTTGAAAACTTTTGATGGTATGGGCCCAATTTTTAAGGCTTATTAAAGGGAGGTAATAAATTCAGCTGATTTAGCAAACTGTAATGCATATCATTTAGCATAATGAGTTTTCTATATCAAATGTTTGAGAGAAAGATTTATCATTATCTTTTAGCCCTTAACCAGATGAAATTTTTTTGAATTTAATTTAATTGAAAGAAAATGCAATTATAGCCCATTACCACACCACACAATGCTGCTTTTCTTACTCTCTCAGAAATATGCGTATGGAAAACTTTGCATGAAAAGGAGAAATTGCTTGTAGCTCCACTGGCTGAAAGCCAAGGGATAATTGTCATGGCATGGTGTCCGTCCTGTGTCTGTCTGTCTGCCTGTCCATCCATCTATCTTTTTCTTTAAAAATCTTCTCCTCAAAAAGTACTAAACAGAATTCATCAAAATTTCACAGAAATGATCCTTGGGTGACCCTTTATCAGATCCTTCAGAGAAATTTTATTTGATTAAAAACATGGGTTTAATGGGCGGAGATATTACCATATATGGTGAAAGCTTTATAATCTACTTCCCAGAAAGCATTGGAAGGATTTGAACCAATTTCACAGTAATAATCCTTGGGTGAACCTTTATCAGATTTCTTTAAGAATTTTTATCTGATGAAAAAACATGGCTTTAATGAGGGGGGGATATTTCTCTATAATGGTGAAAGCTTTCAAAATCTTCTCAGAAACCAGTGGATAGATTTCAACCAAATTTTACAGGATTGGTGCTGGGGTGACCCTTTATCAAGTTTCTTTATAAAGTTTTGTTGAAAAAAATGTCTTAAATAGGCGGGCCTTATTTCAATATATGGTATATGCTGAAAACTTTGAAAATCTATTTTTCAGAAACCAGTAGATTGATTTTAATCAAATGTCAAAGGAAATATCCATTTTTATGCCCCCAAAGGAAGGCATATAGTAATAGAACTTTCCGTCGTGCAATAGTGGATTTTGATATAACTTTGCACAAATGTTCACTGCTATAAGAAGATGTGTCGCGAAAACGACCAAGGTTCCTATCTCAAAGATCAAGGTCACAATTTGGGGTCAAAGGAAAAAAATCAGCATACTGTGTCCGCTCTGTAACTTCTATAATCCTGCACACAGGTACAAATTTCTTTCATACAAATGTTCACCACCTTCAGACAACATGTCTCAAAAAAGACCAAGGTTCCTATCTCAAAGGTCAAGGTCACAGTCTGGGGTCAAAGGTAAACATTGGCACTTTTTGCTGTGTCCACTCTGTAACTTCTATAGTCATACACGCAGGTACAAATTTCTTTCATTCCAATGTTCACCACCTTTAGACGACGTGTCGAAAAAAAAGATCCGGGTTCCTATCTCAAAAGTCAAGGTCACAATCTGGGGTCAAAGGGAGTCCAGAATGGTTAAATTGCGTCCGGAATGGTTAAATGTATTTACTCTCTTATTCTTCAATGGATTGCTTCCATATTTGGACAGATGCTTAATTGGGTGGACCACTTTACTTGACCTTGATCCAGTGACCTCGACCTTTGGCCTACTTTTGACCTCAGAGAAATTCGTCCATAATGCATTTCTCGATTTCATTCTGTGTTTATAGAAATGATTATATGTATCAAAATTTCATTTATTAAAAACCCAGACTTTTATATCACAAATGCATGTGGTTGTGTTTACAAAACAAATCAAAGTGCCACATGCTTGACCCTATGACCAGCTCTTGTTTAGACCCTTTATTAGAAGATTTATTCAGTTAATTCGATTGGGGAAAAAAGCATGGCATTTGATGGGGGTATTAATATCCATTTATTGAATATATTCTTAGAACTTTGAAAATCTTCTCAGAATCCTATGGATGGATTTCAACCCAATTTCAAATGAATAAACCTCAGGGGATTCTTTGCAGATTTCTTCACACGATTTTGATTTTAAACATAGCTTTTATGGATGGGGCTAATGTCCATATATGAAATACAGTGCAAATTGTGTAAATGCCTTTTCATCTTACTATATATATGAATTTTACATAACTCAACTTGACTTTCTAAAACAGTGATAAGTTTGAAATGCTTCCCGAGAACTATTTCAAAGATCTCAGTGACTATATGTATTTGCCAGAGATGGCTATAAGATGTTTCAGTTTATATTGAATGCTGAAAACACCATTGGCTTAATCAGTATATACAGGCCTGTGGAGCTATACAGGCCCTCAAGCGCCTCTAGTTTACTTTATTCATTCTTCTCTAAGCAATTAGCTTCCTCTCAGGCCCTCATTGACCTCTTGTTTCATTCCTCACAATAATTTCAATTGTATTTGACAATTCCATAATAATTACCTGGTCATTGTTACAAATTTGTTTAAAAGAAACCATTTAGATCTCTGATATTTATGGCAATGAAATTGAAACTTTTAAAATAAACTTTTAAAAACATCTCTGAAGATCGTATTACAGAGATTAAGGAATACTTCCAACAAAGAAACAGTTAATAGACCTGTTTTTACCCATTCACACTCAATCCCCCTTTTTTATGCACCTCAAAAATAAAACTTGTGAAAGAATTTTGGAAAATAAAGAAATTGCTTATAACAAGCAATTCCTTCATTATCCACAATGTTTTCTTCCTAAAAAGAAAAATATGCAATAATATCAAATTGAAAGTATTATCAGTCTATTCTTTCAATTTGGACCAGTCCAAAGTTTTGTTGAGAGGGAATAGAATAAATTGCTTAGCCCGATACCAAAATGACAATATTTTTAACTGGTCAAAATTTAAAGAAGTTGCAGACAACCATTCAAGTTGATGATCATTAGCTCTACTGGCTGAAGGCCATTAGAGCTATAGCGATGGCTTTTTCCCGTCCGGCATCCGTCCGTGCTTCTGTCTGTGCGTCCGTCATCCGTCCGTTAAACTTTTCCTTGTTTACACGATAGAGTCCACAGTTCCATCAGATTCCCTTCAAACTTTCACAGGCCGCCGTCATAGCGCAGTTGGTAGCGCGTCGGACTCTCATTCTAGAGGTCCCGGGTTCGATCCCCGACGGCGGCACTCATCCTTTCCGACTATTTGTTTTCCACCAATGAGTTGATAATCGTAGACCTATGTGGGATAGCAGCTGGGGGCTAGGAAAGGATGTGATGGCGGTACTGGTGTGAGAAATACCAGGAATCCATTGTTAGGTGCTCCAGCCGCCGCGATATAACTGAAAGATTGTTGAAAGCGGCGTAAAACCCCATTCAAATCAAATCCTTTCATAAATTGGTATGATCCGTCAAGAAACACGGGAAGAGGGGCCTTATTAAAAATTAATTAAAAAATCCTTGTTTACGCAATAGAGTCCACAGTTTTCATCAGATTGTATTTAAACTTTCACAGAATGATTGTACCAACATAAGGATCGTTCCTTTCAAAATTTGGTATGATCTGTCTAGAAACATGGGAAAAGGGGCCTTATGAAAATTTCATTAGAATTCCATATTAAATCCTCGTTTACGCGATAGAGTCCACAGTTCTTATCAGATTCTCTTCAAACTTTCTCAGAATGATTGTACCATCATAAGTATCGTTCCATTCGAAAATGGGTATGATCCGTCTAGAAACACGGGAAAAGGGGCCTTTTGAAAATTTAATTAAAAAATCCTCGTTAACTCTCTAGAGTCCAGAGTCTACATCAGATTCAATTCAAACTTTCACAGAATGATTGTACCAACATAAGGATCGTTCCTTTAGAAATTGGGTCAGATCCGTCAAGAAACACGGGAAAAGGGGCTTAATTAAAACTTAATTAAAAAATCCTCGTTTACGCAATAGAGTCCACAGTTTTCTTTGTATTCTCTTCAAACTTTCATAGAATGATTGTACCATCATAAGAATCGTTCCTTTCGAAAATGGGTATGATCCGTCAAGAAACACAGGAAAAGGGGCCTTATGAAAACTTAATTAGAATTTCAATTAAAAATCCTCGTTTACGCGATAGAGTTCACAGTTTTCAACGGATTCTCTTCAAAATTTCTCGGAATGATTTTACCATTATTAGGATCATTCCTTTCGACAATGGGCCTGATCTGGAAACACGGGAAAAGGGCCCCTACGAAAATTTAATTAAAAAATCCTCGTTAACACTCTAGAGTCCACAGTTTTCATCAGATTGTATTTAAACTTTCACAGAATGATTGTACCATCATAAGGACTGTTCCTTTGGGAATTTGGTCAGATCTAACAGGAAACACGGTAAAAGGGGTCTTATGAAAATTTAATCGAAATTTTTTTTTAAGGAATCCTCTTTAACACTCTGGAGTCAACAGTTAACATCGGATTCACTTCAAACTTTCACAGAATGATTGTACTATCATAAGGATTGTTCCTTTCGAAATTGGGTATGATCCGTCAAGAATCACATGAAAAAGGGGCCTTATGAAAATTTTAATAAAAAATTCTCATTAATAATCTAGAGCAAACAATTTTCAATGGATTCATTTCAAACTTTCACAGAATGATTGTACCATCATAAGGAAAGTTCCTTTTGGAATCGGATATGATTCCTCAAGAAACATAGCAAGAGGCGCCTTATAAAAATTTAATTCAAAGATCTTTGTTAACACTCTAGAGTCCACAGTTTTCATCTGATTGACTTCAAACTTTCACAGAATGATTGTACCATCATAAGAAATGTTCCTTTCAAAATTTAGTATGATCAGTCAAGGACCATGGGAAAAAGGGGCCCGATAAAACTGGATTGAAAAAGTCCTTGTAAACACAATAGAGTCCGTAGTTTTCAACAAATTCTCTTCAAAAATTCACAGAATGATTATTACATTAAATGGCTTGTTCCTTTCGGAAGCAGGTTTGATCCATCAAGTTTCATTGGAAAAGGGGCCCTATGAAAATTTAATAGAATAATCTTAGTTAACACATCATGGCCCGAGATTTCACCTGATTGACTTCAAACTTTCACATAATGATTGTACCATCGTAAGGATTGTTCCTTTCAAATTGGGTCTTATCAATTGAGAAACAGAGGAAAAGCGGCCTTAGGAAAATTCAATTAATAGAATGTTTGAAGAAAATCCGATGAAAGCTCTTGACTTGGATTTATAAATGAAATTTTCATAAGGCCATGTTACTTGATGGATCTGAACCAATTCCAAAGGGAACTCTACTTACAAAAGTATAATTATTCTGTTTAAGTATAAAGACAATCCCATCTCATCAATGGACTTAAAAGCATTAATTAAGATTTTTTTCATTGAACTTTCCTAAGGCCGCTGCTTTTCCTATGTTTCTCAATGGATCAGACCCAATTTGAAAGGAACAATCCTTATGATGGTACATTTATATGTGACAGTTTGAAGTCGATCAGGTGAAATCTAGGGCCATTATGTGTTAACTCAGATTTTTTATTAAATTTCCATAGGGCCCCTTCTCCCATGAAACTTGGTGGATCAAAACTACTTCCGAAAGGAACAATGCATTTAATGCAATAATCATTCTGTGAATGTTTGAAGAGAATTTGTTGAACATTTGTGGACTCTGTTGTGTTTATGAGGATTGTTTCAATCTAACTTTTATCGGGCCCCTTTTTCCCGTGGTCCTTGACTGATCAACAAAATTTTGAAAGGAACTATTCTTATAATGGTACAATCATTCTGTGAAGGACTCAAGGAGGTTAAGGAGGATTTCTTAAAAGATTTTCCAATTAAATTTTCATAAGGCCCCATTTCCCGTGTTTCGTGATGGATCTGACCCAATTCTGAAAGGAACAATCCTAATGATTGTTCAATCTTACAGTGAAAGTTTGAAGAGTGTTAACGAGGATTTTTCATGGAATTTTTTATCAAATTTTCATACGGCCCCTTTTCCCATGTTGGTACAATCATTCTGTGAAAGTTTGAATGCAATCTGATGAAAACTGTGGACTCTTAGAGTGTTGACTAGAGTGTTGACTAGGATTCGGATTTTTTTTATAAAATTTTAATTAGGCACCTTTTCCCATGTTTCTTGACGGATCTGACTCAATTTCGTAAGGAACGCTCCTTATGATAGTACAATCATTCTGAGAAAGTTTGAAGGGAATCTGATGAAAACTGTGGACTCTAGAGTGTTAACAAGGAAAAGTTTAACAGAAGGATGGACGGACGCGAGGATGCCGGACGGGAAAAAGCCATCTCAATGGCTCTAGTGGCCTTCGGCCAGTAGAGCTAAAATCAATTGAGAAAACATTGTGTAAAATGAAGAACTTGCAACAAGCAATATCTTCATTTGAAACTCTGTTTTCTATGCAGAATGTTGAGAAGATCTAAAACTCTATAAACTACAAATTGTCATCTACTGCTCATTTCAATTTGGGTGAGTCTAGAATTTTGTTGTCTGGTAATGGGTTGAGGTTCTTGACCCATTCCCACACAAAGACGCTTTTTTACGCTTTCAAGAAAACAAGCAATTTCTTCATTTTCAACCCCGTTTTTACTCAGTAATGCTACGTTTACACCATGTTCCCGGCAGCCACGGCAGTCCCGTTTCAGACGACCGTGGACAAAACGGCATGAACGTGAGGCAACGTAGGGGGACGGGATAGGCAATTTGTTTGTTTGAATTGGGTTTTACGCCGCTTTTAACAATCTTTCAGTCATATCGCGGCGGCTGGAGCACCTAACAATGGATTCCTGGTATTTCTCACACCAGTACTACCATTACATCCTTTCCTAGCCTTCAGCTGCTATCCCACATAGGTCTACGATTATCGACCCATTGGTGAGAAACAAATAGTCGGAAAGGATGAGTGCCGCCGTCGGGAATCGAACCCGGGACCTCTAGATTGACAGTTCGACGCGCTACCAACTGCGCTATTACGGCGGCTTACGGGATAGGCAAACGTGACGGACCGTGATTGCCGGGGTTGCCATGCCAGATTTTTTGGCTGTCAAAAAATTTGCCACGGCAATCACGGCGGAAATGAGAAACGTAGTAGGCCGTAGAAAAACGGGAATGAACGCAACGAACCGTGACAGTACGTAGCAGGCCGTAACAAAACTTGGAGGCGATCCGTAGTGCGAGGGGAAGCATGAGTGTTCCCCGGCATCTCACGGTGCTTTCAAGTTGTGTCACGTTCTGCTGCGTTAAGGGTACGTTTTGTCACGGTTCTTCCAAGGTTACTGCGCGTTCTGTCACGTTTTGCCAAGTTGTGCTACGTTCCTCACGGCAAGCTACTGTATATGTTAACCTTTTTGTTGCGTTCGGTCACGGCGCATCCCGGCGAGTTGCGTTTACATGCCCGGCGGGACACGGCGCGTTCCGTCCTCTACGGTCTGACACGACGAGCACGGTCTGCGTTTGGAGTATAAAAAGCAAGCCGTTTGTCAGTCAAGTTTCATTCGATCGACGAAAATAGGACGAGCATGCCACCAAAAAAGCAAAGACGAGTAAGGACTGGAGTCACTCTCTCAAGAATCTCATCAAAGAGCTCTGGAGGCATCCTCAGGTAGTTTTGAAAGGCTTTAACGTCTTCGGTACGAAACTCTTTGATTATAAATGTTGTATAGTGGCCAAGTTGTTGTCGCCTGTATTCTGACAATCATCTGCGCACCCATTTGGTTCTTGGTCTTCTTGTCCGCCTTCTTCCTGACTGCTGCACTGTTGTCTCGCCTCTCTGCAACTTCTGCTGGACAGACTTGATATATGCGCCTAGCAAACATACAAATACAAAGTCTTCTTCGTCTGAAATATCCATGGTTTTATCAGTCTTCGGAATGCAATGACTGCTACTGCTTTTGGGGGTATTTATACCGTGGCAACAAACGCGATACAATACTTCCCGGCATCCACGTTTGTCCGTAGAAAGCTTTGACAGACCGTGAAATAACGTAACAGACCTTGCTCCAAACGTGGGAATCGTGAGGGAACTTAACTGAACGTGGTATGCCGTAACGGAACGTACTGGCATCCGTCGTAGACCGTGGACTAAAACGGGGACATCCGTGGTTGACCGTGGACTAAACCGTAGTGTGCCTTGGAGCCTCCGGGGCTACCCAGTCACGGTCGGTTACGGAAACCGTGACGAGTCGCAGGTAAACTTAACAAGAAAACGGAGACAAAAATAACCAAACTCTCACGGCGCGCTACGTTTCGGACAAACGGGGCTGCTGTTGCTGCCGTGAACATGGTGTAAACGTAGCATTAGACAAAGACGCTCAAAATTCTTTCTATTTTAAACTGTCTTCTGCAACTTCTTTCACTTTGGACCAGTCTAAAATTTTGTTATATGGGAATGGGTTAAATAATATAGCAGGGTTGCATCTAGAGCGCGGGATTGCGGGAATATAATCATAATCCCGCATGATAAACATTTCTATGCGTACCCGATCGCGCTAAGAATTAAATTGGCCCGCGAAAATTACATTGCCGTGCGTGATGATATTTTCTTTAAGGTAACAGGTTACCTGACGAGAAATTTTCAAATTTTTTTAGTAACATGTTATTTTGACTCTTTGTTCATAGAAAAAAAAATGCGCTGCTGATGACGGTAACCACAGGCGACGCATATCAATACTTAAATGGTTTTCGTCTTTCAAATTAGACTAAAAGTAAAAAGAAATTATAATTCTTTATTTTCTGTACATAGCAAACCACAAACAATTTCACAATTTTTTATCAAAAAGAATGGATAGAATGGATAGGAATCAAGATCCCTTTCTTTTAAGCGAGAAAATGCGCTCCTGGCCTTTTTTTTTTTTTTTTTTTTTTTTTTGAAAGGGGGGGGGGAAGGGTCGGGCTTCCAGTTTAATAAACAGACCGGGTTCCAGCCTCGGATGACGTACCCGAAATCGTCTGAACAACATGGCTGAACTGAGCTCGAATCGGTCTTCTGTTTCGAAAATTTACCATTTTTCCGGTGAACTAATGCGACAGTCGGAAAATAAGACGGATAATAGGACTGATGATGATACCTTAAGCCTCAGTGAAAGTGTTATTAGAAAGAATTCGAGTGTTAATCCGGTTGAAAACGGCGACGAACATGATCGGATCACTAAAAAGAAAAAGCCTCATGTCTATTTGCACTCTTGGCGAACAAACAGATCATGGCTTTATTCAAACGACAAAAAGGCTATGCTGTAAAAATTAGGATTATATTTTACTAAAAGCTGCTAAGGCAGTGGCTTTGTAAGTAGTAAAAAGCCTTGGGTTAACAAATTAACTTACTGTGACAGTACTAGTAGACAATACCCGAATATTCTAAAGTTCACTTGAAGAATCAAAGACTAATTCATATTATTGAAGACAATTGTATGGTAAGGTAAACAGTATCATATACATTGAACTTTAACCCCCACCCCCACTTTACCCAATATTTTGGCTTGGCCCCCCTTTTTCTGATTGTTATGGGGGACAGCCCCCCCATTTTGAGAATTTCTAGATGCAACCCTGATATAGGAATGATTTAGCTGTATCTGTACAAAAGGCACATTTACTATCATATCTGATGTCTTTATCAATGTGTAAAACAGCACAGGAGACTTGGTTAAATGTGAGAGGGAGAGCACTGTATAGTTATAACCTCTATAACACCAAACTAGCAGGTACAATGTCACTAATTTCTCCTATTTCTTCACCAGGAAGAACATCAACAATGCAGAAACATTTGTACAGTGGATGTTGACTCCAAAAGTTTTTGGATGTATGGTTTATACCTAATGACATGACGATCAACATTTTGTACAACTTAAACTTTGGCTGGACAGTAACTGAAGGAATTCTGAGATGATGATTTTAATCTCGATACGACAGAACTTGCAGCATTCTCTTGACGGCATTTTAGAATACTATCTTTCGGATATTCAAACAGTTCATAGCGATGCCCTAATCTATGTGTCAGCCATTCTAACATCAGTGGCTACACTGTAAGAAAGAACTGTTTTTGGAGAATACTGACAGACAGTGAAGTTGGTTACAAGGTCATGTGTTCCAATCAGCAATTCAACGGGTATGGTGAAAACTAACAAGCAGAAATCAATATTGGGCACATTTAACAAGCGGAACACTTCACAACTAAACCGAATATTTACATCATTTACATGCAGATTGACCTGCTCGATAATACTTGTGTCATTACTGGTAAATGATGATCGAATGGTATCATAATCTTGACGAAGTACCATCTTATATTGGGTTGATTAGATATTCTTGTCTTCCTTTTCTGAAAAAAAGAAATGAAGGCCTCTTTAAATATTCCTAAAAAAACAAAATTCAGATTGAATCTAATTCAAAAAAGATTTCCAAGAGTGTAATTTTAGCAAAAGAGATTGATGGCCCAGGTGCTCTCCTCTGATTGAAAAATCTCAATAGTCCTGTGTGACTTGAGAAGCAGAGCCTGTTTAGCTGGGTCAGTAACATGTTGTGCTTGCAACCGCAGGATTGAGTGTTCACACCCAGTCATCTCAACAGGAATCATTTTCTCAATGCGAGAATGATAAGTAATGCACCTAAGTGGGATAGGCAGCTAATGGCAGGGACCATATCTTTTGTGCTGGTTTGAGAAATGACTGGAAGTGATAATAAGGTGCACCAGCCCCTCTGATATAGCTGAAATACATTATAACTGAAATACTACTGAAAAGACCATAATCCAAATAAAATTTACAGGAAGTTCAACTTCTAAATGAAACAGTATTAATTTGCAAAAAATTTTGGCCAGTAACATGTAACACAAGCGTAAAACTGTTAATAGTGACTTGAATAAGCTGTATTACAATGTTTAAGTCACCAAACCACCAAAAATGTTTCACATAAATGTTGGGCAATGTCAGGGTTCAAAGTTCACCACCGGTCAGAATGAACTATTGATTGATTCTTTAGTGGTAGCTTTGATCAGTCAATTGACCAAACACAGCTGTCAATCAAATAATGAATCATTCATATAGACTGGAAGTTCAGTTCAAACACTAACACTGGCAGCCATTTTGGTGAATCATTTTTGTTGGTTTGTTGATTAAAACGTCGTAACTATAGCTTATTCAAAGTGTAGTTACAACGTTTAGGTCACCAACCAACCATTCTACTTATTTGTAATATGCTACTTGCAATACATTTTGCAAAATAATGCCTATAATAATCAAAATAGAACTTCCTATCCAAGTGAATTGGCGGGGCCAAAGGAGTCAGTTGGCAGGGTCAGCAATTTGTCAATTGCCTAGAGATTAGGGATTAATATGCCAAACCCAAAAGGTGAGCCTAGGATTCATTCCCACACAAACCTGCTTTTTTTTACGCCCTCAGGAAAAACAGTTTGGCAAACATTGTTTGTTATAAGCAATTTCTCCAATAACCAGTGTTTTCTTCCCAAAAAGATCAAAATATTTTCAAAAATAAGAGGCCAATGAGGGCCTGAGACGCTCTACTGGTTATCAATTTTTCTGTTAAAGAAATCTGATATTTAAGGAAGTTAATTGCTAAAAGAAGAATGAAAAAAAAGGGGGGGCTTTATCCCCTTTATCATTTTAAGCAACAATCCTCAAGGCCCCTTTTCCCATGTTTCATGACAGATCCACTCCATTTCCAAAAGAAACTTACCTTATGACCCTACAATCATTCTGTGAATATTTCATCAGAATCTGACAATAATTGTGGACTTTATCACATAAACAGGATTGTTTGAATGAAAATCAAAAAGGCCCCTTTTCCTGTGTTTTCTGATGGATCAATTTCATTCAAAAAGGAACTTTCATGTGATAAAGTCCACAATTATTGTCAGATTCTGATGAAAATTTCACAGAATGATTGTAGGGTCATAAGATAACTTTCGTTTTTGAAATGGAGTGGATCTATCATGTAACACAGGAAAAGGGGCCTTGATGGTTGTTGCTCAAAATAATAAAGGGGATAAAATCTTTTATTTTTCCTTTATGCATTATTCTTTGAGTAATTAACTTCCTTAAATATCAGATTTCTTTAATGGAAAACTTGATAACCAGCAGAGTGTCTCAGGCCCTCATGGGCCTCTTGTCCTTGAGGGGCGTCATAAGCAATCGTTGTATGGAATGGGCTAAGAGACAAGAAATCTACATTTTTGACTGCTAGCCATTTGTAACTATGTTGTTAGTTTGTGGTTTAGTAAATTAGTGTGTCTTTCCGTCAGATTTTGTCCTTGCTATAACTCCCATATTTATGGATAAAGAATATGTATATTTTGAAATATCTGAGTAGATTTTCAGATAGCTGCAATGTCAAGGTCAAAACAGAAGGTCATGCATTTAAATTGAGCTTGTCCAGAGCATATCTCTTACATTTGTGCATGTTTTTGAAAATAATTGGGAGCTTTTGTTTTTCATCATGTGTAGAATAATGTGCCATATAAAACAAATTTTCAGTAGCTTCATGGTCAAGGTCATAGCCCATGGTCAAATATTTGGGGACTTGACATGTTATCCTAGGGTAACTTTCTAGTCCACAATGTTTTCTACCCTAAATAACAAATATGTTTTTAAATATAACAACTTGAAATTCTTGTATGCAATATCTTTCACAAACAAGTGTAAGGCTACTGTTGTTGAAATGACTAGATATAAAGAGGCTGATACACTATCACAATCATTTACAACAATACAACAATATTGAGTCAATGCATGGTCAATTGACAAATCACAGCTGAATCAATTTACAAAGAATCAATTTACCCATCAAATGATTTGATTCAGAAGTGAATTTTTGAACTCAGTCATTGACCATAATTTTTGTGACTTAAACATTGTAGCTACAGCTTGAATTGGCAATAGTTACAATGTTTAGGTCGCAAACCAACTATTTTCCTATTTGTTTGATGGTATTTGCTATAGATTTTGCAAAATATTGCTGTTTAATATCAAATTGGAAATTCCTGTTGCAGTCAGTTAGGGGCCAGCAGTCCATCAATTATCAAAAAAGTCCATCAGAAAATATTTTGCAAAAAAGAGACTTTGCTTGTGGGGAAAAGGTTCAAGAACTTGCTGACAGTAATTTTTGGTCACTGAAATCTTTAAAATCCGGGTCTTTTGGGAAGAAAACATTTATGATCATGAAGGAAATAGCTTGAAACAAGCCTTTTCTTCATTATTATATAATGACTTTCAATTTTTTTTTTATTTGGAGGGGGGGTACAAAAGCATTGATTGGGATTGATTATGGGTTAACTAATTACCACACAATGATCCTGTCTGACGCCCTGGAAAAGAAGAAACTGATTGTAAAAAGCAATTTATCTATTTCTATCACGACTTCTGAAAATGAAAACCACCAAAGCCAGTTTTGGTCGAAAGTCAGGACTGAAACTGATAAGGGCTGAGAGAGGGCTTACCGTCAACTCATTCCTAAGACCAGTGGAGATCACCCAACCCACCCGCACAGCCTGCCCTAGGTCAATTGCAATTATGGAACAAGTACAAACTAATGCCAAATATTCAATTTGTTATGAATAGAAAAATAAAGAAATTAAATGCACAAAAAATCATCCAAAACATCTTGAGCTTTGAGTAAAACAGTAGAGTTAGATTTGACTTATCAAAACGCGCGAAACGGACGATGACAGATGGTTCTGTCGAAGTGAAAAATCTTTAGTAAATATACACCGATTTTTTTTTCAAAGTCGTTACCGTTTCGGCGTGATCTTATTTCAGAACTAGTTATTATGTATCCAGAATTTGATTTAGATTTATTTTTCAGCTCGACTGGCTCAAGTTCAGGGAGCTACTGTCATGGCGTTGTCAGTCGTGAATGCGTTCGTCCATCCATGCGTCCGTCCTTGCATAAACTTTTCTTTAAACATCTTCTCCTCCGAAACCAATTGGCGGATTTTCATGAAACTTGGCAGAAATGTTCCTTGGGTCACCCTCTTCTTAAATTGTTAAAGAAATTTTGATTCACCCCCAAATACGAGCCTGGCAGGGCCTAGCATATTTTTATTTCAAAATCTTTAAAAAAATTCTCCTCTCAAACCATTTGGCCGATTTCAATGAAACTTGGCATGGATGTTCCTTGAGTGACCCTCTACCTTAATTGTTCAAGAAATTTTGATTGACTCCCAAAATATGGGCGTGGCAGGGTGGGGCTTATTTTCATTTTAATTTTTTTTAAAAAAATTGCCTCCCTAACCATTTGACCAGTCTCAAGAATACTTGGCATGAATGTTTCTTGTGTGACCCTTTACTTGAAATGTTCATGAAATTTTGATTGCACCCTAAATATAGGCATGGTAGGACGGGGCTATTTTTTACTCTAAAATCTAAAAAATTCTACTTCTAACTCATTTACCAAATTTCAATGAAAATTGGTATCAATATCCTTAGGTCGACCTTTACTAAAATTGTTCATGGAATTTTGATGGGCCCAAAAATATGGGTGTGCCAAGGCGTGGCCAATTTTCACTTTGAAAACTTATAAAATCTTCTCCTCCCTATCAATTGGACTAATTATATCCCCAAAAAATGTATTTGGGGGGTATATAGGAGTCAGCTTGTTGGTCCGTCTGTCTGTCTGTAGCTTTTTCGTGTCCGCTCAATTTCTCGGCAAGCATTGGACGGATTTGATTCAAACTTCACTGATATAATCAGTATCAAGCAGAGATGTGCTTGTTTTATTTGGGCTACGGTCTTTTGATTTTTGACGGAGTTATGGCCCTTTGGTGAAAATTCAAGGCCGCTCAATTTCTCAGCAACCATTGGACAGATTTGATTCAAATTTCACAGAAAGACTCGATATAAAGCATACATGTGCATATCCCATTTTGGTTATGGTCCATTGATTTTTACTGAGTTAAAAGCCTTTGATTAAATAGACCGTTTTTAGTCCCCTACCGGCGAAGCCGAAGGGGACTAAAGGTTTGCCATCCGTCTGTCCGTCCGTCTGTCAGTCTGGACATATTAGTTTACCGGATTTTTTTCCTAACCCTGGGAGATATTAAGCTGATTTTAGCTCTACTGGCAGAAGGCCACTAGAGCTATAGCGATGGCTTTTCCCGTCCGGCGTCCTTCCATCCTCTGTCCGTTAAACTTTTCTTTGTTTACAAGATAGAGTCCAGTTTTCATCGGATTCCCTTAAACTTTCACGGAATGATTGTACCATCATAAGGATCGTTCCTTTCGAAATTGGGTCAGATCCGTCAAGAAACATGGGAAAAGGGGCCTAATTAAAATTGAATTAAAAATTCCATGAAAAATCCTCGTTTATGCGATAGAGTCCACAGTTTTCATTGGATTCTCTTCAAACTTTCTCAGGATAATTGTACCATCATAAGGATCGTTCCTTTTGAAACTTGGTATGATCCGTCATGAAATATGGGAAAAGGGGCCATATATAAATTGAATTAAAAATTCAATAAAAAATCCTTGTTTACGCGATAGAGTACACAGTTCTCATCAAATTCTCTTCAAACTCTCTCAGAATGATTGTACCATCATAAGGATCATTCCTTCCACAAATGGGTATGATCTGTCATGAAACACGGGAAAAGGGGCCTTATGAAAATTTAATCAAAAATCTTTTAAGAAATCCTTGTTAACACTCTGGAGTCAACAGTTTTCATTGGATTCCCTTCAAACTTTCACAGAATGATTGTACTATCATAAGGATCGGTCCTTTCCAAATTGGTTATGATCTGTCAAGAAACACAGGAAAAAGGGGCCTTATCAAAATTTTAATAAAAAATCTTCATTAATAATATAGAGCCAACAATTTTCAATGGATTCTCTTCAAACTTTAACAGAATGATTGTACCATCATAAGGATTGGTCCTTTCGGAATCGGATATGATTCCTCAAGAAACTTAGGAAAAGGGGCCTAATTGAAATGAAATATAAAGATCTTTGTTAATACACTAGAGTCCACAGTTTTCATCTGATTAACTTCAAACTTTCACAGAATGTTTCTACCATCATAAGAATTATTCCTTTCAAAATTTAGTATGATCAGTCAAGGACCACGGGAAAGAGGGGCCGATAAAAATTGGATTGAAAAAGTTTTGTAAACACAATAGAGTCCATAGTTTTCAACGAATTCTCTTCAAACATTCACAGAATGATTATTACATTAAATGGATTGGTCCCTTTGGAAGTTGGTTTGATCCATCAAGTTTCATGGGAAAAGGGGCCCAATGAAAATTTAATAAAAAAATCTTAGTTAACACATAATGGCTCTAGATTTCACCTGATTGACTTCAAACTTTCACATAATAATTGTACCATCATAAGTATTGTTCCTTTCAAATTGGGTCTGATCCATTGAGAAACATAGGAAAAAGGGCCTTAGGAAAATTCAATTAAAAAATCTCAATTAATGCTTGTAAGTCCACAGATGAGATGGGGTTGTCTTTATACTCAAACAGAATAATTGTAATTTTGTAAGAAGAGTTCCCTTTGGAATTGGTTTAGATCCAACAAGTAACATGGGAAAAGAGGCTATATGAAAATCCAATTAATAAAACCCTGTTAACACAATGAAGCCCACAGCTTTGATCAGATTTTGTTTAAACTTTCACAGAATGATTGGAAGGTCATAACTATCATTCTTTTCATAACAGGGTTTGAACTGTCAAGAAACACATGAAAAGGGGCCTTATGAAAATTTCATTCATCCTTGTTACCAAGTCCAGAGCTTTGATTGGATTTTCTTCAATCATTCACAGAATAATTGTACAATAAAAATGATTGTTGATGTTTGCATCAGACCTGATCCGTCAAGTATCACAGGAAAAGGAGCATTATGAAATTGAATTTTAAAATCCTTGTACCACAATAAAGTCAACAGTTTTCATCAGATTCTGTTCAAACTTTCACAGAATGATTATTCCATCATGAGGATTCTTTCTTTTCAAATTAGGCGTGATCTGTCTAGTATCGTGGGAAAATGGGCCTTTTGAGCATTTTATCTATAATCCTTGTTCTTTAGTCCAGAGCTTTCATTGGATTTTCTTCAAACCTTCACAGAATCATTGTACAATAATCACGATTATTGATGCTGACATGAGACCTGATCCTTCTAGTATCACAGGAAAAGGAACCTTATGAAAATTTTATTTAAAAAAATTTACACCAAGATAAAGTCCACAGTTTTCATCGGATTCTGTTCAAACTTTCACAGAATGTTTGTACCATCATAAGGATTGTTTCTTTCCAAATTGGGTTTGATCTGTCAAGTATCATAGGAAAAGGGGCTGTATGAAAAATTATTACCAAATCATCATAAACACAAAATTGTCCTCAGTCTTTATCAGAATCTCTTCAAACTTTAATAGAATGATTGTACCATCATTTGGATTGTTCCTTTGTAAATTAGGTCTGATTGGTTAAGTGACACAAGAAAAGGGACCTTATAAAAATTTTATTACAAAACATCATTATTACAATAAAGTCCTTTGTCTATTATTAGGATTGTTCCTTTGTACAATGGGTCTGATTTGTTAAGTTTCATGGATAAGGGGTCTTATGAAAATTTTGTTACAAAAATTCTTGACACAATTCAGTCCACTGTTTTCATTGATTCATCTTTAACTTTTAAAGAATGATTGTACCTTCGTTAGAATTGTTCCTTTTGAAATTTGGTTTGTTCTGTAAAGTATCATGAGAAAAGAGGCACTTTGAAGATTTCGCTATAAACTCATTAACACAATAAATTCCACAGATTAAACAGATTGATTGTACCATCATTCCAATTGTTGATTTTGACAGTGGATCTGATTATGGCAAGTGTCACATAAAAAGGGGCCTTATGAAAAAATTCTTAAATATTCTGGTTAACGCAATGATGTCCACTTCAAAATTTCACAGAATGATTGTACAATCACTTAAATGGTTCTTTTCAGAAATGGGTACAATCCATCAAGTATCATGTAAAAAGGGGCCATTTGATTTTCTTTTTAAATATTCTAGTAAACATAATGAAGTCCAGACATTTCACTTTTAACTTTCACAGAATGATAAAACCAACAGTAAAATGTCACTGGAAAAGGGGCCTTATGAGAACTTGATTTTAATATCTTTGTTAACACAATAAAGTCAACAGTTTTATAGGATTCTCTTCAAAAATGCATGGAATAATTGTGGCATTCGAAACACAGGAAAATGGGCCTTGCAGATTATCATTCAAAACATTCTTGTGTATGTGATGAAGATCACAATCATTTTCAAATTGTCTTTTACATTTCACAGGACAATTGTAGGGTTGTAAGTAGTAATTTGAGGTAAAATGAGTGTAAGAATGTAAATTGTTCTATAGGTGTTGTTTTTCAATTTTCTTTATCAGAATAGAAAAATCAGTGATATTCTACTCAGATCCTATTTAAGTACATAATTAACATTGAATTATAATTCTATGTGACCGAACTATATTCTGGGAATGTATGAATATTTGAGTGCTGAATACCGTTTTCCCGCTATATGTCGTAAATAGTTCACAAAAAACAAGCATGAATAAAAGAAGGTTGGACCAAATGGATGAGACAATAGAAAGATACAGTGGAGCGAAACAGGCCCTCTTGTTCTTCATGACCTTTCACCCTGGCAATTTTGACCAGTCAAACATTTGCTGCGGCTCCCTTACGCTGAAAAAATTTCACTCAGTAACTATGGGGGTTATACTTATATTTACAATCGTCTTTGAAAAAATAACAAAAGATAGTACTACCGCGAAACTATCTTCGATTGTGTCTTCTGCTATTGTTATCAATAAAAAGAAAATATGCCAATTAATCATTTTTTTAGACTCTAAAAAGTTGACCCCCAGCATTTAGTTCAAATATTTTCATTAATTGATGTAGGACTCCTAATCGTGGGGTCTCTGGTTCAATCTTTAGAGCAAATGAAAACCTTCTCTGATATTTTACTGCCATCAATTGGTGGATAGTTGTGAACCTAAATGGGATGAGCAGCTGAAGGTAGGGAAAGGATGTAGTGATGGTACTGGTGTGAGAAATACCAGTAATCCATATTTAGGTGCTCCATCCGCTGCAGTATGACTGAAACATTGTTAAAAGTGGTATTAACCTCATTCCATCATAAATTGGCTAGTTAAATATTTTAAGTACAGCTACTTCTCTCCCTTATACATTCAGCATTTTCCTGTCTGACAATGTGTTGTATTTTCATTTCATTAACCTTAACAAATTGCTGTTGTTTTGATAATTACAATATTGATGTAGCTGCATACATGTTTCATCCTTCAGACATTCACACATGATTAGTTTTTAGCTCACCTGAGCAAGGTGCTCAAGGGGAGCTTCTGTGATCAAGCTGTTTCCAGTGTCTGTCGTGTGTCTATATCTTGTGTGCACTATAGAGATCACATTTTTGCTTCAATGTCTTGATATTTGGTCTGCATAATATCTAGTTTAAATTAATAATTTGTTCACATGGGGTCAAAACCAAGTCACAGGCTCATTTTGGAAATAGGCTTTTGTGCAGTCTAGAGGGCAGTCTAGAGGGCATAATTTTCATATCATGGATCTTGTCCGGAGCATATCTCTAAAAGTATATAAGCTATGATCATGAAACTTCATGGGTAGATAGATCTCATCAAGGGGATGTGCAGTGCACAAGAACCACAACTCTACCTGTTTTTTTTTTTTTTTTTTTTATAGTTATTGTCCATTGTCTTTTCATACTCCGATCTTGTCCGGAGCAGATCTCTAAAAGTAAATAAGCTATGATCATGAAACTTTACAGGTTGATAGATCTCATCATAGATCAAGGAAAAGTACAGTGCACAAGAACCATAACTCTACATGGCTTACTTTTTTGAGTTATTGCCCTTTGTTGATTTTTCATACTTGGATCTTGTCCGGAGCAGATCTCTAAAAGTATTCAAGCTATGATCATGAAACTTCATGGGTAGATAGATCTCATCAAGGGGAAGTGCAGCGCACAAGAACCATAACTCTACCTGGCTTATTTTTTGAGTTATTACCCTTTGTTGTTTTTAATACTTGGATCATGTTCAGAGCATATCTCTGAAAGTATATTAGCTATGATCTTGAAGCTTCATGGGTAGATAGATCTCCTTAAAGAGAAATGCCGTGTAAAAGAACTTCCTAGCATATTTTGAGAGTTATGTCCTTTGTTGTTTTTCAGACTTTGTTCATACTTGGATTTTGTCTGGATTATAACATGAAAGTGTGATAGCTATGATCATGAAACTGCATGAGTGGGTAGATATCACCAAGGGGAAGTGCGTGTCACAAGAACCATAACTCTACCTGGCTTATTTTTGCATCATTCCCCTTTGTTGTTTTTCACATTTGATTTTGTTTCAATTTTCTTATAATGTGACAGCCTATGGTTTTCAAAACCTCATGATAACAAGAAAAACACCAGGACCATAAGTTATTGTGAATTGTTTCTCTTTTTTGAAATTAGACATAAATTTTAATCCCCTTCCTCAGTCAACAACCATTAGTGTTACGGGCGTATTTTGTGACAGTTTGCCACCTTGTTGTGGTTATAAAGAAATGTTCAGCGGAATTCCAGGTTATTTATAGATATTACGGAATTGGCTTGTCGTCATCGCATGTCCTCATTTGCAAATGACCCGACGTCAACGGAGGATAACAAATTGACAAGCGAAACAACCAATCTCTTGTATCATGTCACATCAAATGGTTAGCGCTTAACTACGATAAGTGTTTAAATTCGTAATAACACTTAGCTCAGTTTTGTACTGATCTTTACAGAATTTAAGATCGGCTAGCGAACATAACTCCTGATGACGTAATGATGACGTTGGTTTAATGTAATGCCTACTTATGGTTATTCGCACCTTGTGAATGACCTTTTTTTATTGAAACTGTCTCGGATAAATCTAACAAGAGGCCCAGTGGGCCTTAACGGTCACCTGAGTAAAAGAGCACCAAGACAAGTGATTTTGTTTGAAAGAATTAGAAAAAGGTTTGGTTGAAATCCCCTCAGTAGTTCTTGAGAAGAAGATGAAATATTTAAAAGATACCAAAAATTACCCCCTTTTGGTCCCCATTTTAGGCATCCCTGACCTCCAGCCTTTTAATTTTCACAAATCTGTATAATCAGTACCCAATGATGCTTTTCACCAAGTTAGTTTGAAATTGGCTTAGTACTTCATCAGAAGAAGGTGAAAATGTGTATTTTTTAACATGATGAACTTTGACCTCTGGGTGCGGCCCCATACATGACCCCAGGGGCATGAATTTCACAATTTATAATATACCTGTCCTAGTTGTCATGCACACAAAATATTTAAGCTCTGGCATTAACGGTTAATTAGAAGAAGATTTTTTAAAGAAGTACCAAAAATTACCCATTTTTGGCCCCTATTTGGGCCCCTATGACCCCCAGAACCTCTATTTTCACAAACTTGAATTGGCATCCCCCAATGATGCTTTCTCTCAAGTTTGGTTGAAATCCGCCCAGTAGTTCTTGAGAAGAAGATGAAATATTTAAAAGTTACCAAAAATTACCCCCTTTTGGTCCCCATTTTAGGGCCCCCTGACCCCCCCAGCCTTTTTATTTTCACAAATCCAAATAACCATTACCAAATGATGCTTTTCACCGAGTTTGTTTGAAATTGGCTTAGTACTTCATCAGAAGAAGATGAAAATGTGAATTTTTTAACATGATGAACTTTGACCTCTGGGTGTGGCCCCATACATGACCCCAGGGGCATGAATTTCACA
This sequence comes from Fragum fragum, assembly GCA_946902895.1. Lineage (NCBI taxonomy): Eukaryota > Metazoa > Mollusca > Bivalvia > Cardiida > Cardiidae > Fragum > Fragum fragum. Next base: position 38,723,306 of record OX336381.1, read on the forward strand.
ATTTATAATATACCTGTCCTAGTTGTCATGCACACAAAATATTTAAGCTCTGGCATTTACGGTTTATTAGAAGAAGATTTTTTAAAGAAGTACCAATAATTACCCATTTTTGGACCCTATTTGGGCCCCTTTGACCCCCAGAACCCCTATTTTCACAAACTTGAATTGGCATCCCCCAATGATGCTTTCTTCCAAGTTTGGTTGAAATCCGCCCAGTAGTTCTTGAGAAGAAGATGAAATATTTAAAAGTTACCAAAAATTACCCCATTTTAGGGCCCCAAGACCCCACAGCCTTTTTATTTTCACAAATCTGAATAACCATTACCAAATGATGCTTTTCACCAAGTTTGTTTGAAATTGGCTTTGTACTTCATCAGAAGAAGATGAAAATGTGAATTTTTTAACATGATGAACTTTGACCTCTGGGTGTGGCCCCATACATGACCCCAGGGGCATGAATTTCACAATTTATAATATACCTGTCCTAGTTGTCATGCACACAAAATATTTAAGCTCTGGCATTAACGGTTTATTAGAAGAAGATTTTTAAAGAAGTACCAAAAATTACCCCTTTTTGGACCCTATTTGGGCCCCTTTGACCCCCAGAACCCCTATTTTCACAAACTTGAATTGGCATCCCCCAATGATGCTTTCTACCAAGTTTGGTTGAAATCCGCCCAGTAGTTCTTGAGAAGAAGATGAAATATTTAAAAGTTACCAAAAATTACCCCCTTTTGGTCCCCATTTTAGGGCCCCCTGACCCTCCCAGCCTTTTTATTTTCACAAATCCAAATAACCATTACCAAATGATGCTGTTCACCAAGTTTGTTTGAAATTGGCTTTGTACTTCATCAGAAGAAGATGAAAATGTGAATTTTTTAACATGATGAACTTTGACCTCTGGGTGTGGCCCCATACATGACCCCAGGGGCATGAATTTCACAATTTATAATATACCTGTCCTAGTTGTCATGCACACAAAATATTTAAGCTCTGGCATTAACGGTTTATTAGAAGAAGATTTTTAAAGAAGTACCAATAATTACCCATTTTTGGCCCCTATTTGGGCCCCTATGACCCCCAGAACCCCTATTTTCACAAACTTGAATTGGCATCCCCCAATGATGCTTTCTACCAAGTTTGGTTGAAATCCGCCCAGTAGTTCTTGAGAAGAAGATGAAAATGTATAAAAGTTAACGCACGACGCACGACGGACGACGCACGACGACGGACAAACGATGATTGCAATAGGTCACCATGACCATTCGGTCAGGTGACCTAAAAATAGATTAATGGCCTACGTAGTCTATTAGGGAAATACTCTATTTTTCTCCGATAAACTACCTCTGATTTCTACGTAACTAATTTTCAGAATATTGTATTCAGACAGTATATGAGGGGGGGGGGGGAAATAAAAATAATAAACATATATGACATAAAAAACATCGATACCTACCTTTAACAATCTTTAGGCCACATTTTGGCTAAATCTTCCTGACACCAGACCAGAATGGCAAAGAGGCCTTATTGAAAATTTTCAGCTCCACTGGCTGAAAGTCGGCAAGCTATTATATTGGTGTTGTGTCCGTCGTGTGTCCTTGCGTGCTAGCGTGCTTCCGTCCGTAGACTTTTATTTAAAAAAGTTTATCCTCAGAAAGTACTGAACATAATTCAACCATATTTTAAAGGAATGATCCTTGGTGACCCTTTATCAGATTCCTTCAAAGGTTTGATGGGATGAAAAACATGGCTTTAATGGGCACGGCTAATTTCCATATACGGTGAAACCTTTAAAATTCTGATAAAAAAACTAGTTGATTGATTCCAACCAAATTTTTACAGGAATGATCATTAGGTGATCCTTTTGACCGGATGATAAACATGGCCTTAATTTGCGGGGCTAAGTTCCATATAGTTAAAGCTATAAAAATAATTTATCACAAACCAGTTGATGGTTTTCAACAAAATGTCACAAAGATTATCCCTGGGTGACAATTTATCAGATTCCTTCAATGAATTTTTATCGGATGAAAACACGGCTTTTCTTGGCAAGGCTAGCTTCAATATATGGTGAAACGTTCAGAAATCAATAGATGGATTTCAACCAAATTTATAGGAATGATCCTTGGGTGACCCTTTATCAGATTCCTTTAAATGATTTTGATCGGATGAAACTCATGACTTAAATGGCCGGATCTAATTTTCGTATATGGTGAAACCTTTACAAGCCTCCTTTTTTTCAAAAATCAGTCAATGGATTTCAACCTAGATTTACAGGAATGATCTTTGGGTGATCCTTTATCAGATTCCTCCACATAATTTTGATCGGATGATAAACATGGCTTAAAAAGGCGTGGCTATTTACGATATACAATGTATGTGGTTGAAGCTATGAAAATAATTTTGTCACAAACCTGTTCATTGATTTCAACTAAATTTCACAGAAATGATTCTTGGCTGACCCTTTATCAGATTCCTTCATATAATATTGATCGGATGAAAAACATGGCTTTAATGAGCGGGACTAATTTCCATTTATGGTGAAACCTTTGAAAATCTTTTTCTTAGAAACCAGTTGATGGATTTAAACCATATTTTACTTGATTGATCCTCTTTGGACTCTTTTTCAGATTCCTTCAAAGAATTCCGATTCGTTAATAAAATGGCTTTTAAGGTTGTGGCATTTGTCCAAATATGGCATCCAGTGATTATTTTTTAAAAAAAAATGTGAATACGTTTTTCATCCGAAATGTTAAATTAATTGACTTTTTAAATCTCTGAAAACGTTAAAATATTAAAAGCTGTCACTGACAAGATTTTTGCCACACATGGTGAATATGATTCCTGAAAACACCATGTGCTTTATCAGTACAATCAGACCTGTGAATCGATACAGCGTTTAAGCGCTTCTAGTCTTTTGGCTGCATCTCTATTTTTTTCTTTTCTTTTTATCTGATGATCCAGGGGGCGTTTTAGGGCCATCATGATCCTCTTGATTTTATTTGTGTTTTTGCTGTTGTTGTTTTATGAATACATGTATGTATAAATGACTGATTGTGTAAAAAATTATACAACAACCACAAAAAAACGTGCAAAAAAGAATTTTTAGATCCTTAGTCATGTTAAGTATACCAATTGCTTTATCCTTTCCTATTTGACAAAACTTTGAACAAATTTTGGCTCTAAACAAACTTACAGATAAATTTGTAGTTATTGAAATTTTGATAATAAACAGTAGAAAATTGCCTGTTGTAATTAAGGTAACGACCCATTCCGTTTGAATAAATATGAAGTTAGCATACAGTTTGGAAGTTTCAACTGTCAGCAATTACAAACTGCGATCGTTCTGAGCCTTAGCTCTTTTCATATTATTGATTAGAATACTTCCTGGAGACTTTACCAGCGAAAAGAAAAAAAATGTCTTTATTGTAATCCTATTGGGTAAAAATCCTAATCAGTTAATCCATTACAAGACCAACTTTCAGACTTCTACAGTCTGAGAGAGGTTGAAGGCGATAATTTCATATACATCTGATTTGAAAAACAAGTTTCAGATAGAGTAGAAAATATTGTGGAAAAAAGGAGAAATGATTTGTTATAAGCAGCTATGCCTCTGCATAGATCATATTGGAGGCATATTATTTACCGTGTTCATGTGTCTGTCCGCCTGTCTGTGAGCAGTAAACTTACTATAAAGACTTAACATTTTGCTGTCATTCAAACAATTTAAGATACATGTCTCATTTTTAGCGATAGGTAATGAGAGGCATAAGTTTGTTGTTATGTTTAGGTTATCCATCAAGGTCAAAGTTCACTTTTCTGATAAAGGTCAAAGTTCACATTTCTGATAAAGGTCAAAGTTCACATTTCTGATAAACGCTGTTTTGTGGGCATGGTGTTTCACAAGCCCTTTTGTTCTAATTTGTTTTGGCATAATTCAAGGGTCTAAAATTCTGAAATGGTACGACTTTATTTAACTCAATACCGCGATTTGATTCGCATGAGAACAATTTTCTTAGAAACCATTGTGAGAAAAGGTGAATTGATTTAAACAAATTATTTCTATCCTTTTTGGCATTTATATAACTTTCATTATACCCCCGTGATGAAGAAGATGGGATATAATGGTTTCCTCTTGTCCGTCCTTCCGTCCGTTCGTCTGTAACCGATATTTACGTCGCACTTTTCTCAGAATCTATTTATAGCATCGACTTATAATTTGCGATTGAGGTTCATCTAGGGGTCCTACATGGCGTTTCCCGAATTTAGGTCCGCAAGTTAATTACTTCCTTTTAGGACTTCGTTTATTTTCGGACACTGACTGGCGTAATGAAATATTTTCGTCGCACTTTTCGCAGCACTATTCATGGTTTCGACTTGAAACTTTGTGTGGAAGTTAATCTAGGGTCCTGAATAGCGCTTACTGAATTCAGGTCCGTAACTTATCTACATCCTGTTTTAGGACTTGTTTATATTAGGACAATGACTTGTGTAGTTGAATATTTTTGTCGCACTTTTCTTAGCATCTATTCATAGCATCGACTCGAACTCTGTGTGGAGGTTCATCTAGAGGTTCAACATAACGCTATCCGAATTAAGCTATGCAAATTAACTACTTACTGTTTTAGGACTTCGCTTATATTATGATATTGACTGGTTTAGTGATTTATTTTCGTCTCACTATTGTCAGTAACAATTCAGAGCATCAATTTGAAACTTTGTGTAGAAGACCGTCTAGGGGTCCTACATGGCGCTTACCGATTTAAGGTTCGCAAGTTAACTACTTCCTATTTTACGAGTCCGATTATATTTAGACATTGACTGGTTTAGTGGTTTACTTTAGTCGCACGTTTCTCTTGAAACTTTGTGTGGAGGTTCATCTAGGGGTCCCACATGGCGCTTACCGAATTTGGGTCCGTAACTTATCTACTCCCTGTTTTAGGACTTCGTTTATAAACGGGCATTGACTGGTTAAGTTGTGTACTTTCGTCGCAAATTTCACAGCAACTATTCGTTGCATTAGAACGACTAGAAACTTGGTGTCGAGTTCCATCTTAGGATCCTGCATGGTGCTTAACGAATTTAGAAGTTATCTACTTCCTGTTTTACGACTTGGTTTACATTCGGACATTGATGGTATAGTGGGATATTTTCATACTTTTCTCAGCAACTATCCGTTGCATTGACTTGAAACTTGATAGTGGTCAACTAGGGGTCCTTCATGGCGCTTAATGAATTTAGATCCGCAAATTAACTACTTCCTGTTTTACGACTTATTCTGTCTCGGACATTGCTTGGTAAAGTGGTATGTTTTTGTCACATTTTCCTCAGCATCCATTCGTAGCATCGACTTGAAACTTGCAGTGGAGGTTCATCTAGGGACCCTTTATTACCCTGCATGTTATCTTGACTTATTTTTTTTCAGTCATTAGTTTATTTTTGGACATTTCCCGGTATTGTGGTATCTCTTCAATGCTTGATGTGGAGGTGAAACTAGGTACCCTACATTGTGCTTACCGAATATAATCATTGATTTCTTGTTCAATTTGAATTCTGATCTGTAACTTCTCTTTATTTAGACCAGCTTTGAAAGTTTGTCGCATTGAAATGAGTGTAGGGGCGTTTGTAGCAATTTCTATGTTAACACTCTAATTGTTTTCATTTTGGCTTGATAATTGATCGCTGGCCATGACCACCGATCTCCAACAAGGCAGTTGGACCCACAAATAAAACGACTTTGGTTTGCATTATTCATGGTCCATTACATCAAACAAAAACAAACAGTTCGCCAAACGAACAAAAAAGCTTATCAGAGTTATTCTCTTGTCCGGCGTCTGTCGTGTCAACAATATTTGAAAGACATGTCCTCCGAAACCACTTTGCTAGTTTCAACCAGATTTGACAAAGATATTGCTAAGATAGTTCCCTTTAAAATGCTTAAATAAATGATATCCCTCGTAAATCTTGCTGCAATAGCAACATAATTGAATTTCAAAAAATCTTTTAAAAATTTCTTCTCTTTGCCGAGAAGGCGTCCAGCCTTGATATTTTGCATGAAGCATCAGTACATCGACCTCTTTCAGAATTGTTTAAATCATTACCCTTTGAGCCCAAGGGTCGGAGCTCTATTGGTTAGGGAGCTATAGAGAATAAAGGAGGATTTTCCAAACGATATCTTTTCCCAAATCACTGAGTCAATTTTAACCAAATTGAATAGATATGTTCCCTAGAAGCCCCCTTTAAAAGTTGATAAAAGAAATGAAATCCAGTATAACAGTATAAAATACGATTGACATGGTAAATTTCAACCAAATTTGGCATGATTAGTCCTAAGGTTCCCCCTATAAAAACCTTACAAAAAGGTCTGAATTCTGTTCAAACCTTTGTTTGCTATGGCAACATATGTTTACTTTTAGTTACATTTTAAAGAATGTCTTCTTCAGACCCAATAAGTATTGAACCTTGAAGAAAAAAAAGCCTTCTTTTCTCAGGTGAACACCAAGGTCAATGTCCCTCTTGTTCGAATATTTGTTTAACGGAACCCCTATGAGGTCCCTTTCCCCTTGATTGCGTCATTACCTTAAGGTTATTTGTGATAACCCCGAAGTTCGGATGTAGTCATTTTAAGCAGAGCCCGTAATTATGTATCGGATTTCATAATGATTGATCTATCTCCAGAGAAAGAAAAAAAGTAAATGAAGATAGTTTACAAAGAGACATTATGTGTGTAACCAAGGTTAAATGTTCACTGTTTCACACCAGTGTCATCATATGTGAGCTGTATGAGGAGGTTAGACAGCATTTGAAAGAAATGCTTGATTGTGGTGTAATTAGGGAATCAGATAGCCCTTTCTCCTCAAACGTAGTCCTTGTTCGCAAGAAAGATAACTCCTTAAGGTTTTGTCTTGACCATAGGAAATTGAACAGCAGAACAAGAAAAGACGCATATATGTTGCCCAGATTTGATGTCACAGTTGATGTTTTGGCCGGATCTAAATATTTCTCTAAATTAGATCTTAGGTCATCATACTGGCAAGTTGAGATTGAGGAGCAAGACAAAGCTAAGACTGCTTTTTCTGTTGGAAACCTAGGATTTTTTGAGTGCAATCGGATGAGTTTAGGTCTTTGTAACGCTCCGGCGACGTTTCAAAGGCTAATGGAGAAATGTATGGGCGAATTGCTACTCAAAGAGTGTCTGATCTTTATAGATGACATTCTGATATTCTCCTCGACGTTTGAAGAGCATTTACAGCGCCTAGAGGCTGTTTTCAGTCGTCTTGCTTCCCATAAACTGAAATTGAAACCGTCCAAGTGCGAATTCTGTAAGTCATCTGTTGCATACTTGGGCCATATCATATCTGCTGATGGGATTAAAGCAGACCCATCTAAGACAGAAGCCATAAAGAACTGGCCTACCCCTTCCAATGTGAATGAGGTGCGATCATTCCTTGGGTTTGCGGGGTATTACCGTCGATTCGTGCAGAACTTCTCAAAAATTGCTCAGCCCCTCAATTACCTTTTGCAAGGTCAAAATCTGAACAAAAGGGCAAAAAGAAGCAAAAAGAAGAAGCCTAAGCCTGCTACCCCATGGCTTTGGGGCGACGAGCAAAACTCCGCCTTTGAGCTTCTGAAAGATAAGCTTACAAATCCTCCAGTTTTAGCAATAGCTGACTATAGCTTACCATTTAAACTACACACAGATGCAAGTGGCCATGGTCTTGGTGCTGTGTTATACCAGCATCAAGATGGCAAAGACCGCGTAGTTGCTTATGCTAGTCGTGGGCTAAGACCCAGTGAGAAAAACTACCCGGCACACAAATTAGAGTTTTTAGCTCTCAAATGGGCTGTGACCGACAAGTTCCATGATTATTTGTACGGAACTAAATTCGATGTCGTCACAGACAACAATCCACTTTTATATGTTATGACCACTGCAAAATTGGATGCTACCGGTCATCGGTGGGTTGCAGCTCTGTCAAACTACAATTTTGACATCACATATCGTCCAGGTTCACAAAATGCTGATGCAGACGCCCTTTCGAGAATGCCAACTCTATTTGGCGATGTGGTAAAAGCAGTTTGTCATGCTGCTTTGGCCAATATCAGTCTTGTTGGGGCGCTTGCTGGTGACATTGTATCACATTCTGCAGGTGATGATGTTTTGCCCCCTGCTGGTTTCCCTTCAATTGACTGGTCTAAACACCAGCGCAATGATCCTGGTATTTCATACGTGTTTGACATCCTTTTGGACGATTCTCGCCCCTCGGAGGAGGAAATAAAGGCTGCTCCAGTCTCTGCAAAGAGTTTACTGAGAGAATTCCCGCCTTTTTGTTGATAAAGGTATACTTTATCGAACCGTCAAAATTGATGATCAAAACCTTAGACAGATTGTCATTCCGGAATCCCACAGAACCATTGCGTTTAAGGGTGTGCATGATGATGTAGGTCATCCCGATAAAGATAAGACAGTCTGGCTTGCACGTCAGAGGTTTTTCTGGCCTTGTCTTGAGAAAGATATAGCAAATCGCATTGAGGCGTGTGGCCGATGCATTCGTAGAAAAGCCCCGGCTAAAGTATGTGCTGAGCTCAAACCCATTCACACGACTAGACCAATGCAGCTAGTCTGCATAGATTTTCTTAGCCTTGAAAGGTCGAAAGGTGGCTATGAAAATATACTGGTCATAACAGATCATTTTACTAGGTATGCAAAAGCCGTACCTATCCGGAATCAGACCGCTCAGACGACTGCTAAAGCCCTTTTCGATAATTTCATCGTTAACTTTTCCTTCCCAGAATGCTTGCATAGCGACCAAGGTCGTAATTTCGAGAGTAGGATAATCAAGGAGTTATGTAAGCTGGCAGGTGTACAGAAAACCAGAACCACACCCAATCACCCTATGGGTAATGGTAGTGCTGAAAGGTTTAATCGTACCCTACTCCGAATGCTCGGAACTCTCGATGAATGCCAAAAAACAGACTGGAAGTCTCATGTAGGTCCGTTGGTACATGCATACAATAGTACCAAGAATGACGCCACAGGCTATTCCCCACACTATCTCCTATTTGGATGGCATCCTCGCCTGTCCGTGGACGCATTTCTAGGAACATGTCCCGAGGACGAGAGTGTAGTTAATCCAACAGACTACATAGCAAAGCTCAGGAGAAGAATGAGTAGAGCTTACAGGGTAGCGTCTGAGAGGGCTCAGGAAGTTTCTTCACGGAATAAGGATAGATATGATAGTAAAGTCCTTGAAAACAAGCTAGAAGTTGGTGACACCGTTCTTGTTCGTAAGGTGCATCACACTGGAAAGTCCAAACTTGCGGACATGTGGGAAGCTGACCCTTACACTATCATAGATATTCCTAATCCAGATACTCCCGCATATCGAGTCCGTACAGTGCTTGGTAAAGGTCCAGTTAGAACCCTTCATCGCAATTTGTTATTGCCTTTCAATTCCGTCCCTCTTGTTGAAGAAGCGCATTCACTGTCCGACAGACCTAGACCGACTCGAAAGAGATCCGTCAAGGAATTAGCGTCTGCGACAGAAGCTTCTGGAAGCAGCTCAGAAACTGATTCAGATTCCAGCGAGAGGTATGTGATTCCCCAGCGAAGAACAAAGTCAAAACCCAAATCTCCCCGACGAATTGACCAGAACTGGCGTGAAGGCTTACCGACATCCGACACTAGTCGTGAAAATGTTTCGATTGGGTCTGATGGTCATCATACTCATACTGAATCTTCTATTTCAGATTCCCATCAGTCTAATGGTGGACAAAAACAAGCAGAGCTTTCTTTAAGGCCAGTTGAACAGTCTGATCCGGTGCGACGTTCAGCCAGAAGTCGGAAACCGCCAGATAGATATGGAGACTGGGCTTGTTCTCAAATAGTCTGGGTGTAATATCTTTTCTTTGCTGAACATGTTTAAACTTACATTTTCAGAAACATTTATTCTTTCATCTTTCAGAGATTTACGGAGATTATCAGAGATTATCTTTCGGACACAGATATTTAATCCTTAACTGTTTTTGTCCTCCCTCAGATTAATGAGATTTATTGGAAATGTCAGGACCCATTTATTTTAAAGTAAGGAGAATGTAACCAAGGTTAAATGTTCACTGTTTCACACCAGTGTCATCATATGTGAGCTGTAGTTATCTATACATGTAGAATAGAATGCATGAAAAGTGAGAGGTTTGAGTGAGATGTTTGCACTAGTCACTATTAACCACACCCAACCTTGCATGCTTTTACCTCACTTCAAGTCTAAACCCTAGAGGGGAACATCTCTTCTTTCTTGCTGATCTCCATCTAATCTTGATCCTGGTAGGTAGAACTTTGTTGCAGTAGCGTTTAAACCATTTATACTTAATATGCTTATTTAAAGGAATAGTATCTTATGAGCCTTTAATTGTATATATTTCAGGTTTATCCCTTAGAACTGTAATATTGTACTTCGTACAAACAACCGTACGAACAGAATACAAGTGATTACTATATTGATGTTAGTCTTCGATCTTGTTACATGTGTACAGTCAAAAAATATGTCAACAAAGATAAATTTTGTTTTCGCCGTTCTATCACTACTGGAGCAATTGTTGACAATCGATTTGTGTTGGATCAGACCAAAACCATCACATTTCAGGTGTTAAAGGGACTGTATATATCAGTGTCGGATCGATTCATCTTTCATTGAGTGAACAACAAAAGATATATTTTCACGAGAGGCAGAGATTTTGTTGTTCACGAAATAATAGTTATCGTTTTCTTTAATGAAAAAAGAGACAAAATATGTTGGCTTTTTTCGGAGAAAGTCTTTAAAATCGTGTCTCGCGAAGACGAGGTGTAGTAGCGCGAAAAGAATGAAAACGGGGCTAAATAGAACAAGTAGAGAATTTATCATTGTGATAACAATCTTCCTGTTTTTGGCAAGGAAACTCTGTGGACAATGAAGGAATTGCTTGTTAGAAGCAATTTCTTCATTTTACAAAAATATTTCCATAGCCTCTGCCTTGTAAAAGCACGGGATTGGGTGTAAATGGGTTAACCCATAGCCTTGGTTAAAACTATGCACAATCAATGGAAGAAAGAAAGAACGGATGCATTTGTCAAGATGTTAAAGATGTTGGTTCACGTCGAAACGGTCAACAGTTTGTAGAGAGGTGAATTAACGGACCGCTGGTCAGCTGAGCTCCGACAGGAAGTTCGACGTAGATATAAAAATGCGAAATTTTGTAAGAAAAATATGGTCAGTTCCATGTTTCCCCCCCCCCCAAAAAAAAGGGTGTAGGTATGATATATAATACGTCAAGCTTACAAAAATGCTTCATAAAAGTGTTGGCACATGCTGAAGTTCACTTTCGGTCTAAATGGTGGATTTGTTTAGTCCCATGATTCTTTGGTTTATATTCGCGATCTTTCAGTTTATTCTTTGACAAACATTTCAGTTCGCTTATACGGGTTTGAAGTTCTTTTGAAATGTAAATCACAGTTGGTTTTTTTAAGAAAGAAAGGCGACGCCGTCATAGCGCAGTTGGTAGCGCGTCAGACTTCAGTCAATCATTGAGTGTAATGGGTTTGATCCCCAGCGGCGGCACATATCCTTTCCGACATTTGTCTCTCACGTAAACCTAAGTGGGATGAGCAGCTGGAGGCTAGGAAAGGATGTTGTGCGAGATATACCAGGAATCCATTGTTCATGCTCCAACCGCCGCGATATGATATGTTAAAAGCGAGGTTAAACCCTATGAAAAATATACCAAAAGAACCGAAGGGTTGGGAGATTGGGTTGAGAACTTTTGAAACATTACTTCTACTTCTAAATATGGTAGAGTGCATCAGTAATCAGTAAATGCAAAAAAAAACCCAACCAACTATTGTCTATCTTATTCGCTCGATATTTCATGCAAGAACAGAAGGGGCACGAAATTGTGAAAGAACCCTGTATATTGAAGATAGTTAAACATTTACGGGAAATTGGTCAGCAGACATTTTGTAAATGACGGGTCGACGCTGTCAATAAAAATCCACTGATCAATTTAAACCATTACCAGACGACAAAATTTTAGACTGATCCGAATTGAAAGAACCTACAGACGACAATTCTAAGTTTATGAAACTTTTATTTTTCTTTAACTTACTGGTGAAGAACACGTTATGTAAAATGAAGAAATTGCTTGTTACAACCAATTTCTTCATTTTACAAATCTTTACCCAATTATTTTTCTTGAGGGGTGTCCAAAAGCGTTGGTGTGTGGGAATGGGTTAATTAATCATTGCCGGAGTTGCAATGTTAATCTACAACATTTATGTTTAAGAATTTTGTTAGGCGACTAAACCAAAGTTAATCCATTACCAGACAACACAATTTTAGACTGGTCCAAATTGAAAGGAGCTGCAGATGACAATTTAAAGTCTTTGATTTTTTTTTAAATTGTAAACTTTCTGGGTAGAAAACAATGAGGTCATGGTAACTACAAATAAGGTATTTTTCGGTTCGATAGACGGAAGATGATTTCCGGTTCCATTCGGGTTGTACTTCGCTGACCCTTTTGGCGTCTCTTAAAGGGAGGTATCGATGTTTCTGAAACCTAGATAAGAAAAATTACCAAGTGCCGAAAAATAGACTCAAACGAACATTTAATACTTTACGTTAGGTCAGGTATTGTCTTGGTGGTTATCTAATAGACCTAAAGTGGCTTTTTCTGGTTATATCGGAAAGATTCAGCGGAATTCCAGGTTATTTTAAGATATAACGGAATTCGGCTGTCGACATCGGATTACCTCATTTACATATGACCCAGTCAAATGAGGGCAACAAATTTACTAGCGAAACAGCCATCGTCCTAAAGCATGTCACATGAAAGGACTGATCTTCACAGACCGGCTAGCGAACATTACTCCTGATGACGTAACGATGACGTTGGTTTGATGTAATTTGAACTAGATGCAAGGTTCTAACGGTTATTCGCGCCACGTGAATGCTCATAACCTTCGTAACTGTCTCGGATTAATCTAAAGATAGGTTAATAGCCTACGTAGGCTATTAGGGAAATACACTAATTTTTTCTGATAAGCGAGCTCATATTTTTGCAAAACTACTCTTCGGCATATTGTTTACAAATAGTTTATGAGAGGAAATAAAAATAATTAAAATCAGTGACATGAAAAAACATCGATACCTACCTTCAACGCCAAATATTTTTGCTTCGTTTCTTTCTTTTTTTAAAGTTGTGAACATGAAGTCGACTTCATCATTTTCTTACATATGTCTGAAAGCATTACAGTTAGAAATTTAAAAATTGAGAGACAAAAATTTGCTTTCATAATCTGTACAAGAGCCTCTTTATGACAGCTTTTGGGAGAAGTGGGGGGGGGACTGTTTATGTAATGACACATGGTCACTCAATCTTCTAGATTTAAGCAGGTTGTCTTTTATCAACTTTGTTACACCTGTATTAAAACCAGTCGAAAACCGTTAATATAATCAGCTGTGAATATTCAACACACGTACTTGAAAAATGACAAATATTAAAATACATAGAGTTTACATGTATAGAAAAAACATGTAAGTAGCAAAAATGACCTTATCTTCATCGGACCCTAAAGCATTTGGATCACTTGCAACACTTGAATCTTCAGGTTATTTGGTTCTATAGAGCTGGAGCACGAAAACTAATAAGTCTGCGGACAGATGAGCGGACTGACAGACAGACAGATATATATGAGACCATTATACCCCCCTTTACTTCGTAGATTAGGTTATACGTAAGGACAATAAAACTCTAAACTGATTAACATAAAAAAATGTGTCACCGTGATGGATCCGATCCCTTTTTGATTAGTCCCCTACCGGCTTAGGGACTTTAAAAAAAAGCACTCCGCCAGTCTGTGAGTCCAGTAAATCAGTTTTCCGGACTTTTATACGCTGTCGAGTATTTTGCTGATTTTTTGGTATGCGAGTCAGCATTAATGAGCTATAGAACAAGTTAAAGTTTCGTTTCGGTCCATTGATATTTGAGGAAGATACAGGTGCTGGACTCAGAAAATTACTTGGAAATTACATTTTTTCTAAACGCTAACAGTTTTTGTGCTGATTTTTAGTTAATCCGCATTAATGAGTTACAGAACACGTTCAAGTATCGTTCCGGTTCATTGATTTTTGAGGACGGTACGAAGGCTGCACTTGGAAAATTACTGGAAAATTACAACAAAGTTTCACTCACAACGAAAGCGTAATTCTGGAAATGACTTTACACTTGAAATGTTTCAAACAACTTCTTCGCATTCTTTACTATAAAGAGATAAGTGATGTGTGTGTTATTTTTAAAAAGAATTGCACCTGAAATCAGATGCAACAGTAAGACTTTGAAGGAGGTATAGGGGACTCGGTATTGGTATGCAATACTTAAAGGGAGGTATCGATGTTTCTGAAACCTAGATCAAGTGCCGAAAAATACACTCAAACGAACATTAAATACTTTAACATGAGTCAGGTATTGTCTTGGTGGTAATCTAATAGGCCAAAGTGGCTTTTTGTGGTTATATCGGAAAGGTTCAGCGAAATTCCAGGTTATTTTTAGATATAACGGAATTCGGCTGACGACATCAAATGACCTCATTTGCATATGACCCAAAGTCAACTGAAGGTAAACAAATTTACTAGCGAAACAGCCAACGGCCTAATTAAGGTCACATGAAAGGGTAAGCGCAAAACTACGGTAAGTGTATGTATTCGTAATAACACTTACGACAGTTTTGGGCTTATCTTTACAGAATTAAAAACCGGCTAGCGAACATAACTCCTGATGACGTAACGATGACGTTTGTGTGATGTAATTCAAGCTAAATTCAATGTTCCAACGGTTATTTGCACCACGTGAATGATCATATAATCTTCGCAACTGTCTCGGATTAATCTAAAAATAGATTAATAGCCTACGTAGGCTATTAAGGAAATACCCTGCTTTTTTCTGATAAGCGACCTCAGATTTTAACAAAACTTCTTTTGGGCATATTGTATTCAAATAGTATACGAGAGTAAACAAAAATAATTAAAATCTGTGACATGAAAAAAACATCGATACCTACCTTTAAGAATGCTTGATGAAATTGGACATCGGCCAAGGGGCCTTTTGAAAATCAAATTTAAATACATTGTATTTTAGTTTTAGAATGAAGTCCCCATATGTCATTGGATCCGCTTTAAATTTTCACAGAACAGGATGGTTCTTTTTGAAATTTGGTCTGATCATACATACACAACCTGAACCCTTCTTACACCATTTTACTCCGACCATATAATCGCATTTTTCCGGAGCCAAAGCCCCGCGTACCTGGTTTTGCGTATAAGCGTTGCAACGGCCAATACCTACCTCCGCACCAAATCTGAAGTCAGTCCGAGTCATAGCGCCTCTAAAATCCTATTTGCGTATGTGCACACGGGCCCGCAGTACCTACCTACGTGTCAAGTCTGATTTGAGTCCGAGGTATAGCGGCAGAGAAAGCTCCAAACCAAGAACCACAGTTACACCAATTTCTACCCTTTTATGCCGAACTAGGATTGCACTTGCTTCCGGAACGAAAGCACCCGCGGGCCTGCCTTAGCGCATGTGCATAGGGACCCCAAATACCTAACTCCCTGCCAAGTTTGAGGCGAGTCCGAGATAAAGCTGCAGATTATGGTCCAAACCCATACTTGCACAAATTTCTACAGTTTTACCGCAACCTAGGGTCGTACTTCATTCCGGAAAGGAAAGGATGTAGTGGTAGAACTGGTGTGAGAAATACAAGGAACGTATGGTTAGGTGCTGCAGGCGCACAATATGACTGAAATGCTGATAAAAGTGGCGTTAACCCCATTCAAAAAAGCAAAATGTAGTATCGATAGATCTTAAGGTAGTAACCCAGTTAAGTTATTCCGCAAAGATACGCAAATCTATTTATAGAACAATGCGTATATCTTTATAAGGGGGGAGGGGGATAGAAAATCACTCATTTCGTTCAAAACGCTCATTCAACACATGCCCATCTCTCTCATTCAATTTTATGCAGTAATCGTCCCAAAATCATTTACCTTGACAAATTCACGATGTTCTTATCAAAGTTTAGCTAATGAAATATTTCAAGTTTTCTCCGAAAATTGTCGAGTTATGAAAGGTCTGTTGTAGACGGTCATATACGCGGCGACCAAATTCTGTCCGGAAAAAAGAATACGTATTATCTAAAAGAAAATTAAACAGAACCATTTTAACTTAAAAGTTAGAATATCATAAATTTGTTTCCTCTAATATGTGCCAAACTATCACAATTTATTCAATAAGTGAATACGGGTAATATTGTCTATTGTTTAGTGAATCAAGCAAGCAAGAAGTGTGATTATAACTTAAAACATCTTTGAACAAACATACTATTCACGTGTATTATTTAAAATTTTGATATGAATCACTGATTGAAAATATTATTAATGTTAAATATAAGTCCAAAACTGTATGTGTGTGTGATATTTTTAATGGCATAGGCAAACGGTAAAATATCTTTTTTAATCCATGTCTATATGATACTATTTGACCGCTCCTTTTACTATGGCACTTTTTTACTTTTCACCGGGTCTTCTACCTTCCTGGTTTAACATTTGACTGGATTGGTCGACACATCTAAAAATGTACTTTCTACCAACAAGATATGCACAGCAGATTTGGTCAGTCTCGCAGCGATAATTCGCATTCAAACATCTCCACTTCCCAAAACGAACACCCGTACCACAATGGTTGTTAGCATATACATGTACCATAACCAGTAACATCATTGTCGTGCAAAAAATAACGGTCTTTCTTGTCGCCATTTTGAACCTGTAATACAAAAATGTTTCTTTTTTGTATCGAGTTAGATTTGGATTTTAGTAAGTTGTATCGATTAAGATCGGTCAATTTCGAATTTCCGTTAACAAATTACCAGACGGTAAAATTATAGATGCAGGAGATAATTTGTGGATAAAGCTGGCCACTAGGAAAGATTGTGGATATTAAGAAACTGCTTGTAACAAACAATTTATTCATTTCCACAATCTTTTCTAAAGCTTTTTTTCTCTGGGGCGTCTACACGCGTATTTGATAAGGAAAGGGTTAATTATAGTTTTATACAAATGATATCACTCGTAATAGCACAAGGGTCTGTTAAGAACATTTAGGGGCACCGAGGGGTTTTTCATGTCCCATTTTTATTCCTTCTCATACTGCTTGAATAAGAAGATTTGCCAAAAGCAGATATCGATTATCAAAAAATATATATGGTATTAACTTTAGTTGCATCAATCGTTTACATAAAGCTTTCAATTTGAAAGTAATAAGATAACTCGCCCTAAAGGGGGGGGGTATCGTTTCATGTCACAGATTTTTTTAATCTTTTTCCATGTCATGTATTAAATAGAAAAATGGTTTGTTTTTGAAAATCAGAGGTCGTTTATCAGAATAAACCAAGATATTTCCCTATAAGTCTACGTACGCTTTAAATCTATTCTAAGAATACGTTGCGACAGTTGCAATGAATATTGGGTTTGGAATATTCACAGGTTGGAATCGGACATTCACTAAAAATTTAACAAGTTAACGTCATCGTGACGTCATCAGGACTTATGTTCGCTATGCGGTTTTCAATTCAGTAAAGATCAGTCTGAAACTGTCGTAAGAGTTGATTTACATAGCCATTTACCGTACTTTTGCGCTTGACATTTGCTGTGGCATAATCCGAGACATTTGTTTTTTCCCCTTGTCACATAGTTATTTACTATTTTCGGTCGAATGCAAATGAAGCGATGCGGCCATGGCGTGATTCCTACAATAACTTGGATTTACGCTAACCCATAAAAAACACTTAAAGTCTATCAGATCACCACGAAGACAATATCTGACTCATATCTAATGTCAATTGTTCGTTAAACGTATTTATAAGCAATTGGGACATGATTCCTATCTAGGTTTTAGAAACATCGATACCCCCTTTAAACCAACGCCATCTGAAGTTGGATTCTCTAGTCGATTTTCGAGCCTATATAACTATAGTCACGATTTACTCTTATTTCATGATGATTGTTGTTGCCTTTAACACTTCGTTTTCTTCCGTTGAATGAGTTACATGCGATGTCGTGAATTCTTATATAATGCGTCATTCAACTGACCCCATCCCCACAAAAGAGCCATCAAATAACCATGAATACAACATTTGGTTCATATTTGAAAATTATCATTATTGTCGGGCGCCCGGCAGAGATGGGCCAACCATAACAGTTCGTTTAAGTACTTGGCGGTTTACCAAGCGGGCGCGTTATATTTCGACCTCCGACCTCCCAAGCGGTCACCCTGACCATCCAGTCACGGAAGCGTTTGAACAACCTAGGTTTCGAAGAGATAACCTTGAAATACGCAAATGAGTACTTGATAAGAACGACTTTTTTACGGAACCCCTAAAGTGACATTTCAGACTTTTTTAAATATGCAAATGATCCATATTATTTCGTAATTACGAATACTATTTCGTAACTACGAAATACTTTGAAGATAATTTCGTAATTACGAAATACTATTACAATCACAAAATACTATTTCGTAATTACGAAATCAACTTTAATGCTTAAATTTGCTTTACAGCTTCAGTAGATAACCCAAAATGCAATCGCTAGTCAGTATTTTATACTCCTCCGAGAGCACTGGGTTAGTAATGAATTATGCTTTAAATCAGCTTTCGATTGATTTCAACAATATTTATTGATTATTTGAATGGGGTTTAACGCCGCATTTAACAGTATTTCAGTCATATCACGGCGGCTGGATCACCTACTAATGGACTCCTGGTATTTCTTACACCAGTACTACCAACATTATCAATACATCATATATACGCTTATTGCTGTCATAGAAAAGAACCTTATCCCCCCCCCTTTTTTAAACAATCTTCAACAGAGCATCTTATGCCTGTTATGACGTCTAAACAACTTTTTAACCCTTTACTAAACAGCAAATTCTAAATTGGCCCGATTTAAACAACAACAACAAAAAAACAGACAACAAATTTAAGTTGATCAAATTACATTTTTGTCTTTTACAGTAAGAATAGTTGTGGATAATGAAGAAATTGTTTGTAACGAGCGATTTCTTCATTGTCCACAATGTTTTGCAAAGCCTTTTCATGTTAGACATAAAAAACGGGATTATGAGAAAATGGACTGAGTAACCACGATTTACACGAATACAGACGAAATAGATTATTATACCAGGTACACTGGGTCGGGAGAAATGCACAATCACTTATTTTAAGAACTTATTAAATTGCCCCACTTTATTAATGACCAATCGCTGGCCCCTACCACTAACTCCATTTGCCACGCCCATGGACCATAACAGGAAGCCCCGAATAGATTTTAAAATTTATGACAAGAAGCATGTATAAAAAGGTAGAATAGTTGGTTGGAGACCTAAGTGTCGTAACTACAGCTTGAAAGGCTGAAGCTACGACGTTTAGGTCGCCAAACCAAAACCAAGACTAACAAAAATGGCGGCCAATGTGGGAATTCATAACTCATTTCGGGTTTGAATGAATGGTTTCATTGGTCGACTGTTTAATTGACAACCGCGATTTGCCAATTCTAGCGAGAACCAAGAACAACGGATTTAAGGATATCAAACTAACTTAAAGTAACGATTTATAGTTTTAGGATGTGGTCGCTTGATAGAAATATTCACTAAAAAGATTCAATCGCTCATATAAACATTTATTCTAGTTATATTTTAGCGAAAGAAATAAGCTCATACGTTCAACCTCTACCTACAATCGACCAATCGCGACTGTCGGTCAAATAACCGGTTGGGCAATAAGTCATTCATGTAGATTTTTAGAAAACTTTTTTACTCCAACATTGGCCGCCATTTATTTGAAGCATTTTAGTTGGTCTGGTGACTTAAACGTTATGAATACAGCTTATTCAAGTTATTTGAATTATTTCGTAATTATGAAATGCTATTTCGTAGTAACGAAATACTATTTCGTAATTACGAAATAGTCTTTTCGTTATAAGGAAATACTTTGAAGAGTATTTCGTAATTACGAAATAAATTGGAGCATTTAAATATTTGAAAAAAAAAAGTCTTGAATGTCAATTTAGGGGTTCCGATTTTTTTCTATTGTGATAAAAGGGGATATTTATTTTTGTTTTAGTCTAAATTTGAGTTTTTCTTACAATGAGTTCGGTAAATCCGATATGTGCTACTGAATTATTCGTATTTATCGATCTTTGACGAGCATATACCCTAACCCAGTACCAGTGACACAATTTTAGATTGGTCAAAATTCAAATAAGTTGCGGACGATAATGAAGAAATTGCTTGTTACAAGCACTGTTTTCAAAGCTATTTTCTTGAGATGCTTCAAAAGCGCTATAGAGTGGGATTGAGTTAAATAGCATGCTTTTGAAGGAGTTGTCTACAATTTGAATAAAGTTAATTCATGGGACCATAAAAAGCAGAGTTTGCAATACTCCTAAAACAAGAACTACTTTTAATGCGTATGCATCCATTAATTTAGTCGTTAAGCCTCCAGTGGCAGAAAACTTGCCTAAATAACGTTATCCATGACATTGGAAAGTTCCGATATTTTGATGACGTTATCGCCTTATTATTGGTCAGATAAAAAAGCTTTTTACAATATTGAGGAAAACGGAGAAATTTTCTAATTACTTTGTAACCACAAAAAATTTCTTTCGACTAAAATTCGCCATCTTAAATTCTTTGAATTGAACCATTGTAAAAATGTCACACAATGACATTTATAACTTTTTGAGCCCTTCAGAAAATGACAATATTTTTTTAATTCAAGGGAATCAGGAAGATCTTTTATCTTTTATTTAAGATAACAAAAAAAAAAAAAAAAAAAAAGAAGAAGAAGAAGAAAAAGAGAATAAAAAAATAAATACCATACCTTATTTGATCCTCAAATTAATTCCAGCCTGCTTTTTTTCTATTCAAATAAACGATGCAATTACATGCAGTTCTTGGCACTCTGTAAAACTAAATATAACAAGTTAAATTAAAAGCAATATGCTCGCTAACCTGTTTGCAAGCTATCGCCTTTTTAAACTATAAATAAATTTCACCGAGTAAGCATGAGTGGAGTGCAATTTTAAGTGATAAGACTGCCCTTTCATTAAACACTGGAATAGTTTTCGAAGGTCAACTTAAGAAGAGCTAGCAAACGGTTGACATATCGCGAATGATTGCAAGCTATCGCCTTTTTAAACTATAAATAAATTTCACCGAGTAAGCATGAGTGGAGTGCAATTTTAAGTGATAAGACTGCCCTTTCATTAAACACTGGAATGGTTTTTGAAGGTCAACTTAAGAAGAGCTAGCAAACGGTTGACAGATCGCGACTGTCAATCAAAAATTGACAGACCAATCAAAATCTACATTTAGATTGGAAAAGAACTTTAAACTCAGATATTGGTCTAGATTAATGTGAAGAATTTCGTTGGTCTGACCTAGGAGTTATAGTCTCGACAAATAATTACCGAATAGAATCAGTCAAATAATATTAATAATAATAATAATAAGACTGACAAAGTAAATCATTCATTTAAAACAGAAGTTAACTTTGACCTCCAACATTGACCGACATTTATGTTAAGCATTTTCGTTGATTTTGCGACTTAAACGTTGTAACTACAGCTTATTGAAATTGACTAACTTCTTCTTGTCCGTCAACCAACCATTTCTTTCTCCATGAAAATGGCTTATAGAATTAGCAAAATTACGATGTTTGATTTCGAAGTCGATCTTACTGTCAGAGTTTAGTAGGCGTGTCCAGCGATCCCTCGGATCGGAAAAATTACGCCAAACTTATTTTATATCCATCCAAACTTGTTGACGTTATTATCAGAAAGAAAACGGATGGATGGACGCACTCCCGTTCGAAAATAAAACTGGCGTTATGACGGTTATGCCTTTTCGGGGGAGCATATAGTCGCCGGCTTGTGCGCGCGTCCGTCCTTCCGTCCGTCCGTCCGTCCGTCAGACGACATATCACAGGAACCCCTGGGCCTAATTCGATGAAACAACATATATAATCTTCCTAACAAATTTTCGAGACATTTTTGAATTTTCTCAATTCAAGGCTGCGTCATGGGAAAAGGGGCCTTAATATAAGAAATTTGTTTTTTCTCCCAATTTCTCCTAGTCTAATAGTCAGAGTTTTTTGAAATTTCATATTTGAGTAGCAAATCAGATTCTCTTGACATTAAACTATCGAAAATTTACGTCCAACGAAGACGTCAAAAGTGCTTAGACGTATGTGAAGAATATTTAGAACAAGAGTAAAACTATTTTAAATTTAAATATTGAATGATTTTCAAGAACGAGTAAAAAATCCGGATATTTTCTGAACGCGTATTTCGTATTTGTTAACGTATACTAAATGATAATTTTTCATATAAAATCAACTTTGGTCGGCAAAAACTTTGGACAGGTCTCAAAAAAATTAAACTCAGGAAGTGGTTGATATGACATCCCGGCATTAGCGAATTTTCTTTTTAACGCTTGCCATGCTGAATGAGTCCTTTTATGAGTTTGCATTAAAACCAAAGGTCTGAAAGCAGACAGAAGCAGTAGTTAAGGATAATTTTTAAGCACTCTGGCCTGTGGGAGACAAACGGGAGATATACTCTGATCTTTGTCAACATTCCGGGGTTCAGTAAGACAAGGGCTAACAATTTTAGTAATTTATTTTACATTAAAAGAAATACTTCCACTTGACACAGAAACATATGACGAAACGTTCAGCGGACTATTTTAACCCATTGCCACACAGTAACGCTTTTCGACGCTCCTAAAGAAAAAAAGGGAAAATATTGTATAAAGTAAAGAACTTGCTTGTAACAAGAGTTCATAAAATGTTCGATTCCATAAACTTTAATTTGTCGTCTGCAGCTCCTTCCAGTTTGAACCAGTCTAAACTCAAGTTTTGTCGTCTGGTAATTGGCTGATCAAGTTATTTTCAATTTACCCATTCCAGCACATTCCCGATCTTTGTCGATACCATTAAAAAACAATTGCTACGCATATAAGCCCGTTTTGGCTTGTTAGTAAAATGAATATATTCTTTTTTAAATTATTGACGGGCGTTGAAAATATTTAGGAAATGCAAGAAACATTTCTAGCACCTTGCAAGACTACGTCATCCTCAAAAATTATCAATTTGAACCTGATGTGAAGATTCCTTTCAACCACAAACTAACATTTATGTGAAGCAATGTTATTGCATTGACGACTTGACTGCAACTGAACTGCCCTGGGTCACCAAACAACCATTTTACTTTTCGTTATA
Source organism: Fragum fragum (assembly GCA_946902895.1). Taxonomy (NCBI): domain Eukaryota; kingdom Metazoa; phylum Mollusca; class Bivalvia; order Cardiida; family Cardiidae; genus Fragum; species Fragum fragum. Next base: position 38,746,671 of record OX336381.1, read on the forward strand.
TAATTAACTGGCCATATTTTTTTAGCCAAATCTTGTTGAGCCTTAGGGTTTCGTAAGGTGAAGCACTTTTGTTAGTTTAGCGGCTTAAACTTCCTGTCTACAGCTTATTCAAGCTACAGTTACGACGTTTAGCTTACCAACCATTCTACTTTTTTATTTGCTCATGGCCGATAAATATCGAATAGAACTCCATGTTAGAGTCAATGGGCGAGGCAAACAAAGTCAGTAGGCAGGGCAATCGAAACTAAGTGACCAATCGAATCGTTCGTTCAGACGGGACATGTACGTTGAAATTTGATTTAATGACTTACATGCCATAACTACAGCTTATTCAAGCCATAGTTACGTCGTTTTAGTCACCAAACCATCTATATTATTTATCATTAATTGTTAGCGGCACTAAGTGTTCCGAAATGGCGCCGTTTATTCCAGTTGAAGATCAGGGGGCGTTGGATTTTCCATTGTCTAATTTCATTTTAAGGATTCTTGTTATATCCGTATCTATAGGATAATATTTTCACAGAGTAAGTCTTTCCTTTTATTTCGCTTGGTCTTCTACCTACATGATGACTTGGATAGTTGTTTTGGGTCTCTACATCTAAATATAAAATATCCACGATCAGACCAATACCGGCAGCAGATTTCGTGACTTTCGCATGGGTAATTCACATTCACATAATTCACATTTCATTACACGAACACCCGTATAACATTGGCTGCGAGCTTACGCGTCAACCATACCCATTAACATCATGACTGCAATGAGAATTACCGTCTTTCTCGTCGACATTTTTTATCCTGGAAGAAAAGATGGATAAATAAAAAGAATCCCTTCTTAACCCTTTCCTGTTTTTCAAAATCTTAGAGCTGTCCAAATTCGAACGTTTTGCAGACGAAAATTCAATGTTGATTTAATTTGAAGAATAACCATTCAGTAGGGTTGAAAATATTGTTACAAGCAATTTCTTCTTTTTCTACAATATTTTCTCAAATATAAAATCACAAGGACGTAAAAACAAGGATTGTAAAGGAAAGAGTTAAACCCATTTAAACTCAATGATGCTTTAAGACGCCCCAAAAAAAGAAAGCTTCGGAAAACATTGTGGGAAATGTAGAAATTCCTTATATAAGCAAATTCTGCATTATCCACAAAGTTTTTCTTCCCGAGAGGTAAAAAATCCAACATTTAGTAAGCTTGAAATTGTCGTCTGCAATTCTTTTCAATTTGGACCAGTCTACAATTTTTCCGTCTGGTTAATGATTATCGGTGAAATATCGAAGTTTCTTGATGAACCATCGCTTGATATTTTTACCGAAATACCAGCGAATTTATCAAAATGATAAACTGATCAAGCCCTACCTTCGTTCAGTTCGTGAAGGTCGTCTCCCCGGAACAATAGACGCGACGACGTCACTATTAGAATCACTTGCGAACTGGTGCTTTAAGAGAGATTTTGTACGTAAAAGGATTTTTTTGTCCGCGTTTTACATAAAAAAGATGAAAATCCGTTCAATATTCACGCAAGATCGATATATCTTTAATTTCGAGATATATATTCGGGGGGAAGGTGTGTGTGCGTATTCACTGGTGGCTCCGTCATGTTCATGAAAGATAAATCATATACTTAAACAAACTAGTATCGTTTATCTAACAACGTTTTTTAACATGACCTGGACCAAGGAGTGAAATAAATGCAGTCATATACAATGTTACACTGGTATATTAAGAATGCAAATGAGCAAATGCATGGATGAATTTACGAAAGACCGGTGGTGACATCATGTATTCACAGTTCACACTTCAAACTTCATACATATTAAGTCTGAAATGGGAAGTGTGTAATGTGAATTATGAGACCCGTGGTGACATCTTAAATTCACAGTACAAAATCAGACCAAATTAAATATGAAGCATGAAGTTGGAAGTTAGAAGTGTAAACTCAGAAGTGTTAAGTCGGAAGTTTGAAATGGGAAGTTTGAAGTGTGAAGTCGGAAGTTGGAAGCCTGAAGTTTGAAGTGGGAAGTTTGAAGTGTGAACTCAGAAGTGTGAAGTTTGAAGTGAGAACTCTGAAGTCGGAAGTAAGAAGTGTGAAATTTGAAGTGTGAATTTGGAAGTTCGAAATGTGAAGTTTGAGGTGTGAACTCAGAAGTCTGAAGTGGGAAGTCTGAAGGGTGAAGTCGGAAGCTTCCAACTTCAAACTTCAAACTTCCAACTTCATACTTCCAACTTCATACTTCAAACTTCCGACTTCATATTTTACACTTCATACTTCCAACTTCACATTTGAAACTTCCGACTTCATATTTCACACTTCAAACTTTCAACTTCACACTTTATACTTCGAACTTCACACTTTCGACTTCATACTTCCAACTTCACACTTCCAACTTCACACTTCAAACTTCCAATTTCAAATTTCCAACTTCACACTTCAAACTTCCGACTTCATAATTCCAACTTCACACTTCAAACTTCCGACTTCATACTTCCAACTTCACACGTCAAACTTCCGACTTCACACTTCTAACTTCACACTTCAAACTTCCGACTTCATACTTCCAACTTCACACTTTTAACTTCAAACATCCGCCTTTATACTTCACACTTCCAACTTCACACTTCAAACTTCCGACTTCATACTTACAACTTCTCACTTCCAACTTCCAACTTCCGACTTCACACTTCAAACTTCAGATTTCAAACTTTACACTTCAGAGTTTCTATGTACGAAGTGTAAACTGTGAATTCTTGATGTCACCACCGGTCTTTCGTATCAGTTGGGTTTGTACTGTTTTTAACAATCTTTCAATTTATTGAACAGCGAAGTTCGTTTATTTTTGTGCTTCCTGGGTATATTGCACCTGAATGCCTTGCACAAGGACATTTCCGCGACCATCAACTCTCGACTTTTATATAACAAGTCCACTGTCCTCACCTACAAGCGACATAGAACTCCAGCTGAACTTAAAAGTAACGGGTTTTCTTTTTGATGGAAATTACGTCATAATCTATGTAACGACGTATTTTTTACAACCAGTGATATGATGTTGTTCACATATCAGTTGGTGAACTCGATACATTCCAATAATTTTGTCGAATATCGTTAATATTTTACCATATGGAAAGTCACAAGCCTCGTTTTTTTCTGTTGATGTGTCTGTTTTAGGTGACCTAAACCCTAATGATGTCCCTCGCGTGTTCTCTATACTTAGTCAAAATATATGTGTATATCATATCAACATCAAGATCACTAGTGGGTCATGTAGGGTTAAAGGCTGTGCCACTATATCATATCTTGTAAAAATCAAGAGCACACTAGAGCCTTTAAGGATTGTCTTTCGCTCAAATTTAATAAAACTTTGTCATAATTTTAGACCCTTCGATACCACGAAAAAGTAGATAAACAATAGATTGGTGTAAAAACAATATGACCATGGACAAGTTCGATCAACAATAACTTGACTGTAAAAATGCTTAGATTGTACCAATTCTTACTTTGCAAAACACACATATACGAGTATGCATGAATAAAACAGAATTGTCCAATCGCGGCTGTCAATCAAATAACCAGACGACCAATGAAATCATTAAGTGAGACCAAAATGCGTTTTAATCTCCAACATTGGTCGCCATTTTTGTTAACCTTATTCACGTTTTGGTCGGCTACCAACTATTCTACTTTTTTGTTCATGCTACTGGCCATAAATTGTTCAAAATAAAGCCGTTTAAAATCGAAGCGGGACTTCCAGTTGGAGTGGGCGTGGCGAACGGGGTAGGTATGCGGGGCCAGCGATTTGTGAATTACGACCACAGATACATGCACACATACTAAAACAAAACTTCCATAGGTATGCACTCTTGGACAGTAACATAGCAATAAATACCTTGTTTTAATTCTCAATTTAATTCCATGAACTCTCTGTCAAGTTTGCTTTGAGAAATGATAAAGGAACGATACACTTGCATACAGTTCAAAAGCACTCTGCAATACTAAATTTACCTTGTAATATAATAGATGCCATATGTACGCGATCATCTTACATTTTTCAAAGCTATCTTCTTTTATCTATAAATGAATTTCACGCAAACAGCAATGAGTGTTATTTTAACTGAACAGACATCCGGTACATTGAGCTCTGGAAGAGTTTTCTAAGGACAGTGGTAGGCTGTAGTTACGGTACTTTTGATCGCTAACCGACAATATGCTGTATCTACCAATTTAAGGTATGTTTGCTTTATTATTCAGAAACCGTCTTGTGCATAGATATGCCCATTTGTTCTCCGACAATCAGACGATTACGACCGTTCGAAGTTCTTTTGAGATGTCGGTGGGCGACCGAAGGGTCAAGGCTGCAGTTTGAGGAGCTGAAGTTGCGAGATTTTAGTCGCTAACCGATGACATTCTGTAACTCTTATCTGTAGTCGATGCTTAGGAAACACTATAGGCATACGCCGTCTATACTGTATCATCGATTTGAGGACCCTTAATTCTTTCAAGCCTCCCTTCGGCTACTAGATTCACGTCTGTCTTAATAAGGTATGCATAGAAGGTGTTGGGTCAACCTAGGGTTTAGACCAATTACTAAGGCAAAAGTAACAATTTCCGTTCTCGTCTGACGATGATGCGGAAATGTAATGATCTCAGTCAAATCCGCTCACTTGCATTGCTTTTGCGTGTGTGAGCGATATAGAGGATAAAAATGTCCACAAACAACGCGTTACCATACTGCAACAACAGAATCATGAAGGGGCAAAATTAATCACACCGGGCATCAATAAGGTCTTGTTTTTAACAAAGGTTTCTACAATCAGACGACATATAGACGCATGTTTCGTAATATAGAATGACCACTCTATAGTCGTGAACATTTGGGAACTCCAAACAGAGTCAGTATCTTTTGCTCTTGTTAGATGATCGGTGTTGACTTTGCTCTCCATATTTAAACAACAATAAGACAGGGGCGGATATTTTTTGATAATTGAATAAGCTACGTAACCTATCTTTTGAAGGGGGGTAGTAACGGATTCAGTACAAAAAACTCTGTGTCCGAATCATCACATAAATATATTTATCTCTGTCGGGGAAGCGACGGTAGTAAATTGAACGTATTGCTTATCACGACCCATCTTAAACGCCCATGTCTGCTCAATTACCGAAGGATTCTTTGCTGCAGGAGAAATCACACGCCATCTATAATTATCTGCAGCTGCACTAGTTTGAGTAAAGGTTTAAATAGTCAACAGTTTTGCGTTGAATTGTATCGACTAATAACGTTGACTTATCTTAACTGTTAATTGTAAAACAAAACAATAACAACAATAGTTTTAACCACGATGAACCTATCAAATGAATCAATTTAGCACGGAAACATAATGTTTCTGACCGATACTCGTCGACAGATGATTCTGTATCGGTCATTAACATGACGGTTTCTGAGCTAAATTGATTCATTCTGTCTTTTTTAGCTAGATACATTTTCTGAGATCACATAGTATATACCATTGTCATCTGGTATAAAAAAAATAACACATCTTAAGCTACGATTTATTGTTGTTGTCCGAAAAAGTAAGCAGTTATCTCATGTTGTTTCATGATACAGTAACAAGTATTGACCCTTGGTGGGGCAGGTGACGTTTTAAACTATTGTCCGAAATCATTTACTGTGATGGGTATTGGTGAGTAGTCTCATTGTGACGCTTAACCGTCACTGGCTTATTTCGAAGAAAAAATCTTTTTAAAAAAAGCAACAACAACAACAACAACAACAAAAAAGCACCTTAGAGTGTTGGCAAACCGTCGCTGATAAGAAATGCTTGTGATGGTGATTCATCACAATTTAAGTATTGGAATTCTAGAAGAGAAACATTTAGGAACTATATCAAGATGAAAATAGTTTATATATCCAAATAAGACAAATGACCATCGGAGAACGAAAGGAATCAAAGGAATTTATCGTTTAATCTTGTGGGGTAATATTTTTATTGTGTTTTAAACGATTAAGAACGGGAAAAAGAGCTCCTTTTCGTCCCGTCACGTCATTATGCGAGACAGATACGTCACATTTGATCAATGCAGAATCATATAGGATTGTTTTGCTCTGAATGTGAAGCCATTCAAGGATCGTCGACCCCGCCCACTGACTCCGCTACCTACCCCCAACTGACTCCAACAGGGAGTTCCTTTTCGAAATAAAACGACGTCAGATTGCAAAATTCATCGTATCGCGGGTGGCGTCTAACAAAATATAAAAATGGTGGGTCGGCGACCTAAACAAATTATTTTACGCACTGAAGCTATATGATTAATGACATCTTTGTGGGAAAATGAGCATTTTTTTTCTTGTTAAAGCAATTTCTCCTCTTCCTCCTATATTTTAATTTTTTCACAACTTTAACGTACGATTAATAACAGGAACATGCTGGTCAGAAAAAGAGTCTGCAATTTCTTTCCAAAGTGAATCAAATGTATTTTCTTATTTAAAGGGAAATATCGATGTTTTTGAAACTTTTATAAGAAAAAAATATCAAGTGCCGAAAAATACACTCAAACGAACATTTAATACTTAAAGTTGAGTCAGATATTGTCTTAGTGGTAATCTAATAAGCCTAAAGTGGCTTTTTGTGGTTATATCGGAAAGGTTCAGCGGAATTCCAGGCCATTTTTAGATATCATGGAATTCGGCTGTCGACATCGAATGACCTCATTTGCATATGACCCAGTCAAATGAAGGTAACAAGTTTACTAGCGATACAGCCAACGTCCTAAGTCATGTCACATGAAAGGGTTAGCGCAAAACTACGGTAAGTGTTTATATTTGTAATAGCTCTACGACAGTTTTGGACTGATCTTTTCAGAATTAAAGACCGGCTAGCGAACATTACTCCTGCTGACGTAACGATGACGTTGGTGCGATGTAATTTAGACTAAATTCAAGGTTACAATGGTTATTCGCACCACGTGAATGATCATATATTCTTCGCAACGGTCTCGGATTAATCCAAAAATAGATTAATAGCCAACGTAGGCTATTGAGGAAATACCCTGCTTTTTTCTGATAAGCGACCTCAAATTTTCCCAAAATTACTTTTCGGCATATTGTATTCAAAACTATACGATAGAAAATAGAATTAATTAAAATCTGTGACATGAAAAAAACATCGATACCTACCTTTAACTTGTACACAAGCACTACGGAAAATAACTATTATTTCACTCGAGATGAATATAATTCGCATCTAGCCCTTTCCTTTACATTCCCTTGTTTTACGTACCAGTGATTTAATACCTGAGAACATATCGTGAAAGAAAGAAGAAATTGCTTGAGACAGGCAAATCTTCTTTTCCGACAATATTTTCTGCTCTGTATGTTGGTTACTCCTTTTTTTTTTATAGATATGTGTAACTTCTTTCAAATTGGAAAAATTTTAAAAAAAAGGAAAGGGTTAAAGAATAACTAGTTTATAAAGGGGGGATAACTCTAAATAGTTATCATCATGACGATTATTTGATTATCATTTATCGGTTCCAATCTTATTTACTTCAAAGAACTCTAAACAGCGTTCGTGCTTGTCTCGTAACCCACGGTTTTGATCCTAAAAATCTGGGATATTCTGTATGGACCCTAAAAATTCTCTATCTTGACCGAGCGACACCTTTGTAGGTCATTACAAAGTATTTTGATCTCACAAATTTGTTGCGATGTATCTTCTATATGTGTCATTAAAAATTATACAAATAAATTATTAGCTTCATATATCTAAGAGAGATTTATAAAAGCAAAAAGCTGTTTGCACTTAAAAAAGAACACATAATTTGCTTTATTATGATCAAATATTCTGTGGGCCCCCAGACAAACCATGACCTACCGCCGAGATTTGGCACCAACATACGATGCCCTTGTTTCAACCGAACGATTTCCTTTACATTTCCGTATACGTGAATTAGGTGGCAAATTCATGTCTGGTCTAACAAATTGATCTGGGTTCGATATACCGTATTGTCTATTTATGATTTAAGAGATATTTCCGTTCTTTATTAATTCTGAGATAGTAGGTCACAAATCTCGGCTTCTAGGCTTATTTAGTACGGGAAGGGAATTTCAGCCGGATCACCAGATGAACCCTTTCCAATTTTTCACCAATTTTAGACCAGTCCAAGTTGAAAGAAGCTGCAGACAACAATCAAAAGTGGGTGCAATTTGAAAAGTGCCGAACCTACAGTTTAGAAAATGTTGTGAGAAAAGAAGAAACTGCTTGTGACAAATTCATAGGGACGTGAAAACAGAATTGTACAGGAAAGGGTACAAGGAGTAATTTTGATTTAAACAATGTAAAAAACTTCATTTATACACTTAACTCTAATTTTATCATTTCTCCTAAGGAACTTCGTATGAAGACGATTCCAATTGGTAACTACGACCTAGGATAAGGGGGGGGGGATAAAAGATTTAATTTGTGAAAGCTTCCTCTTTTGTCGAACTGTCTGTTTGCAAAAATAAATACAAACGGGTCGCATTGTTAATTAAAAAATCAATTCACCAATCAAATTATGCATTCACACCGGAAATATTGGTCGACATTCATATTCAGCGTTTTTGTGGTTTGTCGTAGCTGCAGCCGCTGTCATAGCGCAGTTGGTAGCGCGTCGGACTGTCAATCTAGAGGTCCCGGGTTCGATCCCCTACGGCGGCACTCATCCTTTCCGACTATTTGTCTCTCACCAATGGGTCGATAATCGTAGACCTATGTGGGATAGCAGCTGGAGGCTAGGAAAGGATGTAATGGTAGTACTGGTGTGAGAAATACCAGGATTCCATTGTTAGGTGCTCCAGCCGCCGCGATATAACTGAAAGATTGTTGAAAGCGGCGTAAAACCCCATTCAAACAAACAAACAAATCTTGTAAAAAGAGGCCATATGATTTATTTTTAAATATTCTAGTAAACATATTTCCCCATATTTCATAGAATTCTTTTTTAACTTTTACAGAATGATAAAACCAACAGTAAAATATCCTGGGAAAAGGGGTATTATGAGAACTTGATTTTAATATCTTTGTTGACACAATAAAGTGTAAAAAATTTATAGGAATCTTATCAAAGATGCATGGAATAATTGTGGCATTGGAAACACAGGAAAAGGGGCCTTACAGATTATCATTCAAGACATTCTTGTGTATGTGATGAAGATCACAATCATTTTCAGATTGTCTTTTAAATTTCACAGGACAATTGTAGGGTTGTAAGGAAAGTTTCTTTCGGAATGAAATTGATCAATCAGAAAACACAGGAAAAGGGGCCATATGCATTTTCATTCAAACCAATTCTGTTTATGTGATAAAGTCCAAAATTTTTGTCAGATTCTCATGAAAATTTCACAGAATGATTGTAGGGTCATAATGGAAAGTTCCATTTTGAAATTAAGTGAATCCGTCATGAAACATGTGATAAGGGGCCTTGAGGATTGTTGCTCAAAATAATAAAGGGGATGAAGTCCAATATTTTTCCTTTATGCATTTTTCTCTAAGCAATAACCTTACTTAAATATCAATTTTCTTTACCTGAAAACTTGATAACCAGTACAGCGTCTCAGGCCCTCATAGGCCTCTTGTTTGCCAATTTCTCCTAGTCTAATAGTCAAAATTTTATGAAATTTCATATTTGAGTAGCAAATTAGATCCTCTTGACCTTAAACTTTCGAAAATTTACGTTTAAGAAAAACGTGTCATGGCAAATGTGGCCTTAATGTTATTAGCTTTAAACAAGTTCTCTTTTTGTCCTGCAAAAACTTATATTGGCCATAACTTTTGATTGGTTACAGATATAGTGTTCATATTTCACATTTGCATTGCTTGTTACACACCCTTTTTGTTGGTACTAAGTTCAAAGTCATACGTCAAGGTCATGTGTTAAGGTCAGAATTTCGTAAATCTTAACATTAACTTTGTCTATAAGTTTACAATGGTAGGTGATATAGCCGTCATATTTCACATGTGCATTGCTTAAGACATGACCTTTCTGTTGGTACTAAGTACAAGGTCATCTGTCAAGATCAAGGTCATATTTCAAGGTCAAAAGTTTGAAAAACGTAACTTTAACTTTGACTTTAAGTTTACAATAGTTAGTGATTTTGTTCAAGGTCATCTGTTGAGGCCAAGATTGTTTCTCAAGGTCAAAATTTCAAAAATCTTAACTTTTATATTGTCCATAAGTTTACAATGGTAAGTGATATAACCTTCATATTTCAGATGTGCATTGCTTATGACATGACCTTTCTGTTGGTACTAAGATCAAGGTCATCTGTCAAGATCAAGGTCATATTTCAAGGTCAAAAGTTCGAAAAATCTTAACTTTAATATTGTCTTTAAGTTTTCAATGGTAAATGATATAACCTTCATATTTCACATATGTATTGCTTTTGACATGACCTTTCTATTGGTATTTAGTTCAAGGTCTTCTGTCAAGGTCAAGGTCATTTCTCAAGGTCAAACTTTTGAAAATTTTATCTTTAACATTGCCCGTAAGTATACAATTGTAAGTGATATAGCCTTCATATTTTACATGTGCATTGCTTATGACATGGACTTTCTGTTGGTTCTAAGTTCAAGGTCATTGGTCAAGTTCAAATTGTCAAGGTCATTAATTTTTAAATATACCTTCTTTACAAATTGCCAAAATTTCTTGTTACTTTACATAATGCCCTAGGTAATATTTATTTCAATTTTTGACCCGATGAACCTTACCATGCTAAAAAGGGGCTTAATGCCATGAAGCTTTACATTTTGTATATATCCTATTCTAAAATAAATCTTATTGTTTTGACAAGTCTTCATTTTTTGTATGGAGCCATTTTTCATTGATAACTTTGATGGTCAAGGTAAAATATTTAACGCTTTACCATATAATGATATTGAATTTTACTAGAATCAGGCCTGTGAAGCCAAACAGATTCCTTCAATGTTTGTCAAACTTCCAAATTTCTTGTGAACTGAACTCTCAAACAATAGTTGCATTCAATAAGAAGTTTTTTTTTAGGTCACCTAACCGAAGGTCATGGTGACCTATTGCGATCATGTTTTGTCCGTCGTTGTGCGTTGTGTGTCTTGCGTCAACTTTTTACATTTTCGACTTCTTCTTTATAACACTTGGACAGATTTCAACAAAACGTGGCAGGAAGCATCCTTATGGGAAGGTGCTTCAGATTTGTACACATCATGGAGTTATCTCCCCTTGGGGCTCCATAAGGGGCCCAAAAAGGTTACATCTTTAAACATCTTGTCATGAACCGGCTGTCAGATTAGATTCACAATTGGTATTTAGAGTCTTTAGGGCAAGGACTATCAAGTTTGTACAAGAAAAAAAATCTGTCAAAAAATGGCCGTGTTAGGGGGGGGGGCAAAGGTGGATGTGGTACATAAGCTTAACTTTGAAAAAAATGTCTACCAAACCAAAGAGCTACAGCTCTAATAGTTGGGGTGTGGCATCATCTAGTGGACCTCTATCAATATTGTATGAATTATAACCCAGGGTCAAAATTAGCCCATTCCTGGACGTCACAAGTTTCAAATAGTATAAATTTCGAAAAATCTTCTTCTCCGAAACTAGAGGGCCTAGAGCTTTTATATTGGTATGTAGGATCATCTGGTGAATTTCTATCAAGATTGTAAAAATCATGGCCCAAGAGACAGATCTAGCCCATTCCAGGACGTCACAAGTTTCACAAAGGCTTATGCAGTGAAATTTGTAAAAATCTACATCTCCAAAACAGGAGGGCCTAGAACTATGATTTTTGGTATACAGCATCATCTGGTGAACCTCTATCAAGATTGAACAAATTATTGCCTCAGGATTAGAAGAAGCCTATTCCTGGATGTCACAAATTTAACAAAGGCTTATAAAATGAAATTTGTAAAAATCTACTTCTCCCAAACAGGAGGGCTTAAAACTTTGATATTTGGTATACAGCATCGTCTTGTGGACCTCTACCAAGATTGACAAATTATTGCCTCAGGATTGAAATAAGCCCATTCCTGGATGTCACAAGTTTCACAAAGGCTTATGCAGTGAAATTTGTAAAAATCTACTTCTTCAAAACAGGAGGGCCTAGAACTTTGATATTTGGTATACAGCATCATCTGGTAGACCTCTATCAAGATTGTAAGAATTATTGCCTCAGGATTAGAGTTAGCCCATTCCTGGATGTCACAAATTTAACATAGGCTTATACAGTGAAATTTTCAAAAATCTACTTCTCAAAAACAGGAGGGCCTAGAACTTTGATATTTGGTATAAAGCATCATCTTGTGGACCTCTATCAAGATTGAACAAATTATTGCCTCAGGATTAGATTAGCCCATTCCTGGATGTCATAAAATTTAACATAGGCTTACAAAATGAAATTTGTAAAAGTCTTCTCCCAAACAGGAGGGCCTAGAACTTTGATATTTGGTATACCGCATCATCTGGTGGACCTCTATCAATATGGTATAAATCATGGCCTGATAGTCATAATTAGCCCATTCCAGGAAGTCACGAATTTTACATATGGCTTACATAATGAAAATTTATACCTCTTCTTTTCCCAAACTAAAAGGCTTAGAGCTTTGATATTTAGTATGTAGCTTAATCTGGTGGACTTTTATTTGTTTTTGTGCTCTTTTGACTCAGATAACTGATAAGGCCCTATGGGCCTCTTGTTTTCCAATAATGGCATACAGTTTTGTGACAAAGCCTTATTCGGGGAGCATAATCTGTCTCCAACGGCTCTTGTTTTTGAAGAGATTTTGATTAGTTGAAAACTTTTGATGGTATGGGCCCAATTTTTAAGGCTTATTAAAGGGAGGTAATAAATTCAGCTGATTTAGCAAACTGTAATGCATATCATTTAGCATAATGAGTTTTCTATATCAAATGTTTGAGAGAAAGATTTATCATTATCTTTTAGCCCTTAACCAGATGAAATTTTTTTGAATTTAATTTAATTGAAAGAAAATGCAATTATAGCCCATTACCACACCACACAATGCTGCTTTTCTTACTCTCTCAGAAATATGCGTATGGAAAACTTTGCATGAAAAGGAGAAATTGCTTGTAGCTCCACTGGCTGAAAGCCAAGGGATAATTGTCATGGCATGGTGTCCGTCCTGTGTCTGTCTGTCTGCCTGTCCATCCATCTATCTTTTTCTTTAAAAATCTTCTCCTCAAAAAGTACTAAACAGAATTCATCAAAATTTCACAGAAATGATCCTTGGGTGACCCTTTATCAGATCCTTCAGAGAAATTTTATTTGATTAAAAACATGGGTTTAATGGGCGGAGATATTACCATATATGGTGAAAGCTTTATAATCTACTTCCCAGAAAGCATTGGAAGGATTTGAACCAATTTCACAGTAATAATCCTTGGGTGAACCTTTATCAGATTTCTTTAAGAATTTTTATCTGATGAAAAAACATGGCTTTAATGAGGGGGGGATATTTCTCTATAATGGTGAAAGCTTTCAAAATCTTCTCAGAAACCAGTGGATAGATTTCAACCAAATTTTACAGGATTGGTGCTGGGGTGACCCTTTATCAAGTTTCTTTATAAAGTTTTGTTGAAAAAAATGTCTTAAATAGGCGGGCCTTATTTCAATATATGGTATATGCTGAAAACTTTGAAAATCTATTTTTCAGAAACCAGTAGATTGATTTTAATCAAATGTCAAAGGAAATATCCATTTTTATGCCCCCAAAGGAAGGCATATAGTAATAGAACTTTCCGTCGTGCAATAGTGGATTTTGATATAACTTTGCACAAATGTTCACTGCTATAAGAAGATGTGTCGCGAAAACGACCAAGGTTCCTATCTCAAAGATCAAGGTCACAATTTGGGGTCAAAGGAAAAAAATCAGCATACTGTGTCCGCTCTGTAACTTCTATAATCCTGCACACAGGTACAAATTTCTTTCATACAAATGTTCACCACCTTCAGACAACATGTCTCAAAAAAGACCAAGGTTCCTATCTCAAAGGTCAAGGTCACAGTCTGGGGTCAAAGGTAAACATTGGCACTTTTTGCTGTGTCCACTCTGTAACTTCTATAGTCATACACGCAGGTACAAATTTCTTTCATTCCAATGTTCACCACCTTTAGACGACGTGTCGAAAAAAAAGATCCGGGTTCCTATCTCAAAAGTCAAGGTCACAATCTGGGGTCAAAGGGAGTCCAGAATGGTTAAATTGCGTCCGGAATGGTTAAATGTATTTACTCTCTTATTCTTCAATGGATTGCTTCCATATTTGGACAGATGCTTAATTGGGTGGACCACTTTACTTGACCTTGATCCAGTGACCTCGACCTTTGGCCTACTTTTGACCTCAGAGAAATTCGTCCATAATGCATTTCTCGATTTCATTCTGTGTTTATAGAAATGATTATATGTATCAAAATTTCATTTATTAAAAACCCAGACTTTTATATCACAAATGCATGTGGTTGTGTTTACAAAACAAATCAAAGTGCCACATGCTTGACCCTATGACCAGCTCTTGTTTAGACCCTTTATTAGAAGATTTATTCAGTTAATTCGATTGGGGAAAAAAGCATGGCATTTGATGGGGGTATTAATATCCATTTATTGAATATATTCTTAGAACTTTGAAAATCTTCTCAGAATCCTATGGATGGATTTCAACCCAATTTCAAATGAATAAACCTCAGGGGATTCTTTGCAGATTTCTTCACACGATTTTGATTTTAAACATAGCTTTTATGGATGGGGCTAATGTCCATATATGAAATACAGTGCAAATTGTGTAAATGCCTTTTCATCTTACTATATATATGAATTTTACATAACTCAACTTGACTTTCTAAAACAGTGATAAGTTTGAAATGCTTCCCGAGAACTATTTCAAAGATCTCAGTGACTATATGTATTTGCCAGAGATGGCTATAAGATGTTTCAGTTTATATTGAATGCTGAAAACACCATTGGCTTAATCAGTATATACAGGCCTGTGGAGCTATACAGGCCCTCAAGCGCCTCTAGTTTACTTTATTCATTCTTCTCTAAGCAATTAGCTTCCTCTCAGGCCCTCATTGACCTCTTGTTTCATTCCTCACAATAATTTCAATTGTATTTGACAATTCCATAATAATTACCTGGTCATTGTTACAAATTTGTTTAAAAGAAACCATTTAGATCTCTGATATTTATGGCAATGAAATTGAAACTTTTAAAATAAACTTTTAAAAACATCTCTGAAGATCGTATTACAGAGATTAAGGAATACTTCCAACAAAGAAACAGTTAATAGACCTGTTTTTACCCATTCACACTCAATCCCCCTTTTTTATGCACCTCAAAAATAAAACTTGTGAAAGAATTTTGGAAAATAAAGAAATTGCTTATAACAAGCAATTCCTTCATTATCCACAATGTTTTCTTCCTAAAAAGAAAAATATGCAATAATATCAAATTGAAAGTATTATCAGTCTATTCTTTCAATTTGGACCAGTCCAAAGTTTTGTTGAGAGGGAATAGAATAAATTGCTTAGCCCGATACCAAAATGACAATATTTTTAACTGGTCAAAATTTAAAGAAGTTGCAGACAACCATTCAAGTTGATGATCATTAGCTCTACTGGCTGAAGGCCATTAGAGCTATAGCGATGGCTTTTTCCCGTCCGGCATCCGTCCGTGCTTCTGTCTGTGCGTCCGTCATCCGTCCGTTAAACTTTTCCTTGTTTACACGATAGAGTCCACAGTTCCATCAGATTCCCTTCAAACTTTCACAGGCCGCCGTCATAGCGCAGTTGGTAGCGCGTCGGACTCTCATTCTAGAGGTCCCGGGTTCGATCCCCGACGGCGGCACTCATCCTTTCCGACTATTTGTTTTCCACCAATGAGTTGATAATCGTAGACCTATGTGGGATAGCAGCTGGGGGCTAGGAAAGGATGTGATGGCGGTACTGGTGTGAGAAATACCAGGAATCCATTGTTAGGTGCTCCAGCCGCCGCGATATAACTGAAAGATTGTTGAAAGCGGCGTAAAACCCCATTCAAATCAAATCCTTTCATAAATTGGTATGATCCGTCAAGAAACACGGGAAGAGGGGCCTTATTAAAAATTAATTAAAAAATCCTTGTTTACGCAATAGAGTCCACAGTTTTCATCAGATTGTATTTAAACTTTCACAGAATGATTGTACCAACATAAGGATCGTTCCTTTCAAAATTTGGTATGATCTGTCTAGAAACATGGGAAAAGGGGCCTTATGAAAATTTCATTAGAATTCCATATTAAATCCTCGTTTACGCGATAGAGTCCACAGTTCTTATCAGATTCTCTTCAAACTTTCTCAGAATGATTGTACCATCATAAGTATCGTTCCATTCGAAAATGGGTATGATCCGTCTAGAAACACGGGAAAAGGGGCCTTTTGAAAATTTAATTAAAAAATCCTCGTTAACTCTCTAGAGTCCAGAGTCTACATCAGATTCAATTCAAACTTTCACAGAATGATTGTACCAACATAAGGATCGTTCCTTTAGAAATTGGGTCAGATCCGTCAAGAAACACGGGAAAAGGGGCTTAATTAAAACTTAATTAAAAAATCCTCGTTTACGCAATAGAGTCCACAGTTTTCTTTGTATTCTCTTCAAACTTTCATAGAATGATTGTACCATCATAAGAATCGTTCCTTTCGAAAATGGGTATGATCCGTCAAGAAACACAGGAAAAGGGGCCTTATGAAAACTTAATTAGAATTTCAATTAAAAATCCTCGTTTACGCGATAGAGTTCACAGTTTTCAACGGATTCTCTTCAAAATTTCTCGGAATGATTTTACCATTATTAGGATCATTCCTTTCGACAATGGGCCTGATCTGGAAACACGGGAAAAGGGCCCCTACGAAAATTTAATTAAAAAATCCTCGTTAACACTCTAGAGTCCACAGTTTTCATCAGATTGTATTTAAACTTTCACAGAATGATTGTACCATCATAAGGACTGTTCCTTTGGGAATTTGGTCAGATCTAACAGGAAACACGGTAAAAGGGGTCTTATGAAAATTTAATCGAAATTTTTTTTTAAGGAATCCTCTTTAACACTCTGGAGTCAACAGTTAACATCGGATTCACTTCAAACTTTCACAGAATGATTGTACTATCATAAGGATTGTTCCTTTCGAAATTGGGTATGATCCGTCAAGAATCACATGAAAAAGGGGCCTTATGAAAATTTTAATAAAAAATTCTCATTAATAATCTAGAGCAAACAATTTTCAATGGATTCATTTCAAACTTTCACAGAATGATTGTACCATCATAAGGAAAGTTCCTTTTGGAATCGGATATGATTCCTCAAGAAACATAGCAAGAGGCGCCTTATAAAAATTTAATTCAAAGATCTTTGTTAACACTCTAGAGTCCACAGTTTTCATCTGATTGACTTCAAACTTTCACAGAATGATTGTACCATCATAAGAAATGTTCCTTTCAAAATTTAGTATGATCAGTCAAGGACCATGGGAAAAAGGGGCCCGATAAAACTGGATTGAAAAAGTCCTTGTAAACACAATAGAGTCCGTAGTTTTCAACAAATTCTCTTCAAAAATTCACAGAATGATTATTACATTAAATGGCTTGTTCCTTTCGGAAGCAGGTTTGATCCATCAAGTTTCATTGGAAAAGGGGCCCTATGAAAATTTAATAGAATAATCTTAGTTAACACATCATGGCCCGAGATTTCACCTGATTGACTTCAAACTTTCACATAATGATTGTACCATCGTAAGGATTGTTCCTTTCAAATTGGGTCTTATCAATTGAGAAACAGAGGAAAAGCGGCCTTAGGAAAATTCAATTAATAGAATGTTTGAAGAAAATCCGATGAAAGCTCTTGACTTGGATTTATAAATGAAATTTTCATAAGGCCATGTTACTTGATGGATCTGAACCAATTCCAAAGGGAACTCTACTTACAAAAGTATAATTATTCTGTTTAAGTATAAAGACAATCCCATCTCATCAATGGACTTAAAAGCATTAATTAAGATTTTTTTCATTGAACTTTCCTAAGGCCGCTGCTTTTCCTATGTTTCTCAATGGATCAGACCCAATTTGAAAGGAACAATCCTTATGATGGTACATTTATATGTGACAGTTTGAAGTCGATCAGGTGAAATCTAGGGCCATTATGTGTTAACTCAGATTTTTTATTAAATTTCCATAGGGCCCCTTCTCCCATGAAACTTGGTGGATCAAAACTACTTCCGAAAGGAACAATGCATTTAATGCAATAATCATTCTGTGAATGTTTGAAGAGAATTTGTTGAACATTTGTGGACTCTGTTGTGTTTATGAGGATTGTTTCAATCTAACTTTTATCGGGCCCCTTTTTCCCGTGGTCCTTGACTGATCAACAAAATTTTGAAAGGAACTATTCTTATAATGGTACAATCATTCTGTGAAGGACTCAAGGAGGTTAAGGAGGATTTCTTAAAAGATTTTCCAATTAAATTTTCATAAGGCCCCATTTCCCGTGTTTCGTGATGGATCTGACCCAATTCTGAAAGGAACAATCCTAATGATTGTTCAATCTTACAGTGAAAGTTTGAAGAGTGTTAACGAGGATTTTTCATGGAATTTTTTATCAAATTTTCATACGGCCCCTTTTCCCATGTTGGTACAATCATTCTGTGAAAGTTTGAATGCAATCTGATGAAAACTGTGGACTCTTAGAGTGTTGACTAGAGTGTTGACTAGGATTCGGATTTTTTTTATAAAATTTTAATTAGGCACCTTTTCCCATGTTTCTTGACGGATCTGACTCAATTTCGTAAGGAACGCTCCTTATGATAGTACAATCATTCTGAGAAAGTTTGAAGGGAATCTGATGAAAACTGTGGACTCTAGAGTGTTAACAAGGAAAAGTTTAACAGAAGGATGGACGGACGCGAGGATGCCGGACGGGAAAAAGCCATCTCAATGGCTCTAGTAGCCTTCGGCCAGTAGAGCTAAAATCAATTGAGAAAACATTGTGTAAAATGAAGAACTTGCAACAAGCAATATCTTCATTTGAAACTCTGTTTTCTATGCAGAATGTTGAGAAGATCTAAAACTCTATAAACTACAAATTGTCATCTACTGCTCATTTCAATTTGGGTGAGTCTAGAATTTTGTTGTCTGGTAATGGGTTGAGGTTCTTGACCCATTCCCACACAAAGACGCTTTTTTACGCTTTCAAGAAAACAAGCAATTTCTTCATTTTCAACCCCGTTTTTACTCAGTAATGCTACGTTTACACCATGTTCCCGGCAGCCACGGCAGTCCCGTTTCAGACGACCGTGGACAAAACGGCATGAACGTGAGGCAACGTAGGGGGACGGGATAGGCAATTTGTTTGTTTGAATTGGGTTTTACGCCGCTTTTAACAATCTTTCAGTCATATCGCGGCGGCTGGAGCACCTAACAATGGATTCCTGGTATTTCTCACACCAGTACTACCATTACATCCTTTCCTAGCCTTCAGCTGCTATCCCACATAGGTCTACGATTATCGACCCATTGGTGAGAAACAAATAGTCGGAAAGGATGAGTGCCGCCGTCGGGAATCGAACCCGGGACCTCTAGATTGACAGTTCGACGCGCTACCAACTGCGCTATTACGGCGGCTTACGGGATAGGCAAACGTGACGGACCGTGATTGCCGGGGTTGCCATGCCAGATTTTTTGGCTGTCAAAAAATTTGCCACGGCAATCACGGCGGAAATGAGAAACGTAGTAGGCCGTAGAAAAACGGGAATGAACGCAACGAACCGTGACAGTACGTAGCAGGCCGTAACAAAACTTGGAGGCGATCCGTAGTGCGAGGGGAAGCATGAGTGTTCCCCGGCATCTCACGGTGCTTTCAAGTTGTGTCACGTTCTGCTGCGTTAAGGGTACGTTTTGTCACGGTTCTTCCAAGGTTACTGCGCGTTCTGTCACGTTTTGCCAAGTTGTGCTACGTTCCTCACGGCAAGCTACTGTATATGTTAACCTTTTTGTTGCGTTCGGTCACGGCGCATCCCGGCGAGTTGCGTTTACATGCCCGGCGGGACACGGCGCGTTCCGTCCTCTACGGTCTGACACGACGAGCACGGTCTGCGTTTGGAGTATAAAAAGCAAGCCGTTTGTCAGTCAAGTTTCATTCGATCGACGAAAATAGGACGAGCATGCCACCAAAAAAGCAAAGACGAGTAAGGACTGGAGTCACTCTCTCAAGAATCTCATCAAAGAGCTCTGGAGGCATCCTCAGGTAGTTTTGAAAGGCTTTAACGTCTTCGGTACGAAACTCTTTGATTATAAATGTTGTATAGTGGCCAAGTTGTTGTCGCCTGTATTCTGACAATCATCTGCGCACCCATTTGGTTCTTGGTCTTCTTGTCCGCCTTCTTCCTGACTGCTGCACTGTTGTCTCGCCTCTCTGCAACTTCTGCTGGACAGACTTGATATATGCGCCTAGCAAACATACAAATACAAAGTCTTCTTCGTCTGAAATATCCATGGTTTTATCAGTCTTCGGAATGCAATGACTGCTACTGCTTTTGGGGGTATTTATACCGTGGCAACAAACGCGATACAATACTTCCCGGCATCCACGTTTGTCCGTAGAAAGCTTTGACAGACCGTGAAATAACGTAACAGACCTTGCTCCAAACGTGGGAATCGTGAGGGAACTTAACTGAACGTGGTATGCCGTAACGGAACGTACTGGCATCCGTCGTAGACCGTGGACTAAAACGGGGACATCCGTGGTTGACCGTGGACTAAACCGTAGTGTGCCTTGGAGCCTCCGGGGCTACCCAGTCACGGTCGGTTACGGAAACCGTGACGAGTCGCAGGTAAACTTAACAAGAAAACGGAGACAAAAATAACCAAACTCTCACGGCGCGCTACGTTTCGGACAAACGGGGCTGCTGTTGCTGCCGTGAACATGGTGTAAACGTAGCATTAGACAAAGACGCTCAAAATTCTTTCTATTTTAAACTGTCTTCTGCAACTTCTTTCACTTTGGACCAGTCTAAAATTTTGTTATATGGGAATGGGTTAAATAATATAGCAGGGTTGCATCTAGAGCGCGGGATTGCGGGAATATAATCATAATCCCGCATGATAAACATTTCTATGCGTACCCGATCGCGCTAAGAATTAAATTGGCCCGCGAAAATTACATTGCCGTGCGTGATGATATTTTCTTTAAGGTAACAGGTTACCTGACGAGAAATTTTCAAATTTTTTTAGTAACATGTTATTTTGACTCTTTGTTCATAGAAAAAAAAATGCGCTGCTGATGACGGTAACCACAGGCGACGCATATCAATACTTAAATGGTTTTCGTCTTTCAAATTAGACTAAAAGTAAAAGAAATTATAATTCTTTATTTTCTGTACATAGCAAACCACAAACAATTTCACAATTTTTTATCAAAAAGAATGGATAGAATGGATAGGAATCAAGATCCCTTTCTTTTAAGCGAGAAAATGCGCTCCTGGCCTTTTTTTTTTTTTTTTTTTTTTTTTTTTTGAAAGGGGGGGGGGAAGGGTCGGGCTTCCAGTTTAATAAACAGACCGGGTTCCAGCCTCGGATGACGTACCCGAAATCGTCTGAACAACATGGCTGAACTGAGCTCGAATCGGTCTTCTGTTTCGAAAATTTACCATTTTTCCGGTGAACTAATGCGACAGTCGGAAAATAAGACGGATAATAGGACTGATGATGATACCTTAAGCCTCAGTGAAAGTGTTATTAGAAAGAATTCGAGTGTTAATCCGGTTGAAAACGGCGACGAACATGATCGGATCACTAAAAAGAAAAAGCCTCATGTCTATTTGCACTCTTGGCGAACAAACAGATCATGGCTTTATTCAAACGACAAAAAGGCTATGCTGTAAAAATTAGGATTATATTTTACTAAAAGCTGCTAAGGCAGTGGCTTTGTAAGTAGTAAAAAGCCTTGGGTTAACAAATTAACTTACTGTGACAGTACTAGTAGACAATACCCGAATATTCTAAAGTTCACTTGAAGAATCAAAGACTAATTCATATTATTGAAGACAATTGTATGGTAAGGTAAACAGTATCATATACATTGAACTTTAACCCCCACCCCCACTTTACCCAATATTTTGGCTTGGCCCCCCTTTTTCTGATTGTTATGGGGGACAGCCCCCCCATTTTGAGAATTTCTAGATGCAACCCTGATATAGGAATGATTTAGCTGTATCTGTACAAAAGGCACATTTACTATCATATCTGATGTCTTTATCAATGTGTAAAACAGCACAGGAGAGTTGGTTAAATGTGAGAGGGAGAGCACTGTATAGTTATAACCTCTATAACACCAAACTAGCAGGTACAATGTCACTAATTTCTCCTATTTCTTCACCAGGAAGAACATCAACAATGCAGAAACATTTGTACAGTGGATGTTGACTCCAAAAGTTTTTGGATGTATGGTTTATACCTAATGACATGACGATCAACATTTTGTACAACTTAAACTTTGGCTGGACAGTAACTGAAGGAATTCTGAGATGATGATTTTAATCTCGATACGACAGAACTTGCAGCATTCTCTTGACGGCATTTTAGAATACTATCTTTCGGATATTCAAACAGTTCATAGCGATGCCCTAATCTATGTGTCAGCCATTCTAACATCAGTGGCTACACTGTAAGAAAGAACTGTTTTTGGAGAATACTGACAGACAGTGAAGTTGGTTACAAGGTCATGTGTTCCAATCAGCAATTCAACGGGTATGGTGAAAACTAACAAGCAGAAATCAATATCTCCATTGGGCACATTTAACAAGCGGAACACTTCACAACTAAACCGAATATTTACATCATTTACATGCAGATTGACCTGCTCGATAATACTTGTGTCATTACTGGTAAATGATGATCGAATGGTATCATAATCTTGACGAAGTACCATCTTATATTGGGTTGATTAGATATTCTTGTCTTCCTTTTCTGAAAAAAAGAAATGAAGGCCTCTTTAAATATTCCTAAAAAAACAAAATTCAGATTGAATCTAATTCAAAAAAGATTTCCAAGAGTGTAATTTTAGCAAAAGAGATTGATGGCCCAGGTGCTCTCCTCTGATTGAAAAATCTCAATAGTCCTGTGTGACTTGAGAAGCAGAGCCTGTTTAGCTGGGTCAGTAACATGTTGTGCTTGCAACCGCAGGATTGAGTGTTCACACCCAGTCATCTCAACAGGAATCATTTTCTCAATGCGAGAATGATAAGTAATGCACCTAAGTGGGATAGGCAGCTAATGGCAGGGACCATATCTTTTGTGCTGGTTTGAGAAATGACTGGAAGTGATAATAAGGTGCACCAGCCCCTCTGATATAGCTGAAATACATTATAACTGAAATACTACTGAAAAGACCATAATCCAAATAAAATTTACAGGAAGTTCAACTTCTAAATGAAACAGTATTAATTTGCAAAAAATTTTGGCCAGTAACATGTAACACAAGCGTAAAACTGTTAATAGTGACTTGAATAAGCTGTATTACAATGTTTAAGTCACCAAACCACCAAAAATGTTTCACATAAATGTTGGGCAATGTCAGGGTTCAAAGTTCACCACCGGTCAGAATGAACTATTGATTGATTCTTTAGTGGTAGCTTTGATCAGTCAATTGACCAAACACAGCTGTCAATCAAATAATGAATCATTCATATAGACTGGAAGTTCAGTTCAAACACTAACACTGGCAGCCATTTTGGTGAATCATTTTTGTTGGTTTGTTGATTAAAACGTCGTAACTATAGCTTATTCAAAGTGTAGTTACAACGTTTAGGTCACCAACCAACCATTCTACTTATTTGTAATATGCTACTTGCAATACATTTTGCAAAATAATGCCTATAATAATCAAAATAGAACTTCCTATCCAAGTGAATTGGCGGGGCCAAAGGAGTCAGTTGGCAGGGTCAGCAATTTGTCAATTGCCTAGAGATTAGGGATTAATATGCCAAACCCAAAAGGTGAGCCTAGGATTCATTCCCACACAAACCTGCTTTTTTTTACGCCCTCAGGAAAAACAGTTTGGCAAACATTGTTTGTTATAAGCAATTTCTCCAATAACCAGTGTTTTCTTCCCAAAAAGATCAAAATATTTTCAAAAATAAGAGGCCAATGAGGGCCTGAGACGCTCTACTGGTTATCAATTTTTCTGTTAAAGAAATCTGATATTTAAGGAAGTTAATTGCTAAAAGAAGAATGAAAAAAAAGGGGGGGCTTTATCCCCTTTATCATTTTAAGCAACAATCCTCAAGGCCCCTTTTCCCATGTTTCATGACAGATCCACTCCATTTCCAAAAGAAACTTACCTTATGACCCTACAATCATTCTGTGAATATTTCATCAGAATCTGACAATAATTGTGGACTTTATCACATAAACAGGATTGTTTGAATGAAAATCAAAAAGGCCCCTTTTCCTGTGTTTTCTGATGGATCAATTTCATTCAAAAAGGAACTTTCATGTGATAAAGTCCACAATTATTGTCAGATTCTGATGAAAATTTCACAGAATGATTGTAGGGTCATAAGATAACTTTCGTTTTTGAAATGGAGTGGATCTATCATGTAACACAGGAAAAGGGGCCTTGATGGTTGTTGCTCAAAATAATAAAGGGGATAAAATCTTTTATTTTTCCTTTATGCATTATTCTTTGAGTAATTAACTTCCTTAAATATCAGATTTCTTTAATGGAAAACTTGATAACCAGCAGAGTGTCTCAGGCCCTCATGGGCCTCTTGTCCTTGAGGGGCGTCATAAGCAATCGTTGTATGGAATGGGCTAAGAGACAAGAAATCTACATTTTTGACTGCTAGCCATTTGTAACTATGTTGTTAGTTTGTGGTTTAGTAAATTAGTGTGTCTTTCCGTCAGATTTTGTCCTTGCTATAACTCCCATATTTATGGATAAAGAATATGTATATTTTGAAATATCTGAGTAGATTTTCAGATAGCTGCAATGTCAAGGTCAAAACAGAAGGTCATGCATTTAAATTGAGCTTGTCCAGAGCATATCTCTTACATTTGTGCATGTTTTTGAAAATAATTGGGAGCTTTTGTTTTTCATCATGTGTAGAATAATGTGCCATATAAAACAAATTTTCAGTAGCTTCATGGTCAAGGTCATAGCCCATGGTCAAATATTTGGGGACTTGACATGTTATCCTAGGGTAACTTTCTAGTCCACAATGTTTTCTACCCTAAATAACAAATATGTTTTTAAATATAACAACTTGAAATTCTTGTATGCAATATCTTTCACAAACAAGTGTAAGGCTACTGTTGTTGAAATGACTAGATATAAAGAGGCTGATACACTATCACAATCATTTACAACAATACAACAATATTGAGTCAATGCATGGTCAATTGACAAATCACAGCTGAATCAATTTACAAAGAATCAATTTACCCATCAAATGATTTGATTCAGAAGTGAATTTTTGAACTCAGTCATTGACCATAATTTTTGTGACTTAAACATTGTAGCTACAGCTTGAATTGGCAATAGTTACAATGTTTAGGTCGCAAACCAACTATTTTCCTATTTGTTTGATGGTATTTGCTATAGATTTTGCAAAATATTGCTGTTTAATATCAAATTGGAAATTCCTGTTGCAGTCAGTTAGGGGCCAGCAGTCCATCAATTATCAAAAAAGTCCATCAGAAAATATTTTGCAAAAAAGAGACTTTGCTTGTGGGGAAAAGGTTCAAGAACTTGCTGACAGTAATTTTTGGTCACTGAAATCTTTAAAATCCGGGTCTTTTGGGAAGAAAACATTTATGATCATGAAGGAAATAGCTTGAAACAAGCCTTTTCTTCATTATTATATAATGACTTTCAATTTTTTTTTTATTTGGAGGGGGGGTACAAAAGCATTGATTGGGATTGATTATGGGTTAACTAATTACCACACAATGATCCTGTCTGACGCCCTGGAAAAGAAGAAACTGATTGTAAAAAGCAATTTATCTATTTCTATCACGACTTCTGAAAATGAAAACCACCAAAGCCAGTTTTGGTCGAAAGTCAGGACTGAAACTGATAAGGGCTGAGAGAGGGCTTACCGTCAACTCATTCCTAAGACCAGTGGAGATCACCCAACCCACCCGCACAGCCTGCCCTAGGTCAATTGCAATTATGGAACAAGTACAAACTAATGCCAAATATTCAATTTGTTATGAATAGAAAAATAAAGAAATTAAATGCACAAAAAATCATCCAAAACATCTTGAGCTTTGAGTAAAACAGTAGAGTTAGATTTGACTTATCAAAACGCGCGAAACGGACGATGACAGATGGTTCTGTCGAAGTGAAAAATCTTTAGTAAATATACACCGATTTTTTTTTCAAAGTCGTTACCGTTTCGGCGTGATCTTATTTCAGAACTAGTTATTATGTATCCAGAATTTGATTTAGATTTATTTTTCAGCTCGACTGGCTCAAGTTCAGGGAGCTACTGTCATGGCGTTGTCAGTCGTGAATGCGTTCGTCCATCCATGCGTCCGTCCTTGCATAAACTTTTCTTTAAACATCTTCTCCTCCGAAACCAATTGGCGGATTTTCATGAAACTTGGCAGAAATGTTCCTTGGGTCACCCTCTTCTTAAATTGTTAAAGAAATTTTGATTCACCCCCAAATACGAGCCTGGCAGGGCCTAGCATATTTTTATTTCAAAATCTTTAAAAAAATTCTCCTCTCAAACCATTTGGCCGATTTCAATGAAACTTGGCATGGATGTTCCTTGAGTGACCCTCTACCTTAATTGTTCAAGAAATTTTGATTGACTCCCAAAATATGGGCGTGGCAGGGTGGGGCTTATTTTCATTTTAATTTTTTTTAAAAAAATTGCCTCCCTAACCATTTGACCAGTCTCAAGAATACTTGGCATGAATGTTTCTTGTGTGACCCTTTACTTGAAATGTTCATGAAATTTTGATTGCACCCTAAATATAGGCATGGTAGGACGGGGCTATTTTTTACTCTAAAATCTAAAAAATTCTACTTCTAACTCATTTACCAAATTTCAATGAAAATTGGTATCAATATCCTTAGGTCGACCTTTACTAAAATTGTTCATGGAATTTTGATGGGCCCAAAAATATGGGTGTGCCAAGGCGTGGCCAATTTTCACTTTGAAAACTTATAAAATCTTCTCCTCCCTATCAATTGGACTAATTATATCCCCAAAAAATGTATTTGGGGGGTATATAGGAGTCAGCTTGTTGGTCCGTCTGTCTGTCTGTAGCTTTTTCGTGTCCGCTCAATTTCTCGGCAAGCATTGGACGGATTTGATTCAAACTTCACTGATATAATCAGTATCAAGCAGAGATGTGCTTGTTTTATTTGGGCTACGGTCTTTTGATTTTTGACGGAGTTATGGCCCTTTGGTGAAAATTCAAGGCCGCTCAATTTCTCAGCAACCATTGGACAGATTTGATTCAAATTTCACAGAAAGACTCGATATAAAGCATACATGTGCATATCCCATTTTGGTTATGGTCCATTGATTTTTACTG
The DNA here is from genome assembly GCA_946902895.1 of Fragum fragum. Lineage (NCBI taxonomy): Eukaryota > Metazoa > Mollusca > Bivalvia > Cardiida > Cardiidae > Fragum > Fragum fragum. The sequence goes on from OX336381.1 coordinate 38,774,260, forward strand.
AGTTAAAAGCCTTTGATTAAATAGACCGTTTTTAGTCCCCTACCGGCGAAGCCGAAGGGGACTAAAGGTTTGCCATCCGTCTGTCCGTCCGTCTGTCAGTCTGGACATATTAGTTTACCGGATTTTTTTCCTAACCCTGGGAGATATTAAGCTGATTTTAGCTCTACTGGCAGAAGGCCACTAGAGCTATAGCGATGGCTTTTCCCGTCCGGCGTCCTTCCATCCTCTGTCCGTTAAACTTTTCTTTGTTTACAAGATAGAGTCCAGTTTTCATCGGATTCCCTTAAACTTTCACGGAATGATTGTACCATCATAAGGATCGTTCCTTTCGAAATTGGGTCAGATCCGTCAAGAAACATGGGAAAAGGGGCCTAATTAAAATTGAATTAAAAATTCCATGAAAAATCCTCGTTTATGCGATAGAGTCCACAGTTTTCATTGGATTCTCTTCAAACTTTCTCAGGATAATTGTACCATCATAAGGATCGTTCCTTTTGAAACTTGGTATGATCCGTCATGAAATATGGGAAAAGGGGCCATATATAAATTGAATTAAAAATTCAATAAAAAATCCTTGTTTACGCGATAGAGTACACAGTTCTCATCAAATTCTCTTCAAACTCTCTCAGAATGATTGTACCATCATAAGGATCATTCCTTCCACAAATGGGTATGATCTGTCATGAAACACGGGAAAAGGGGCCTTATGAAAATTTAATCAAAAATCTTTTAAGAAATCCTTGTTAACACTCTGGAGTCAACAGTTTTCATTGGATTCCCTTCAAACTTTCACAGAATGATTGTACTATCATAAGGATCGGTCCTTTCCAAATTGGTTATGATCTGTCAAGAAACACAGGAAAAAGGGGCCTTATCAAAATTTTAATAAAAAATCTTCATTAATAATATAGAGCCAACAATTTTCAATGGATTCTCTTCAAACTTTAACAGAATGATTGTACCATCATAAGGATTGGTCCTTTCGGAATCGGATATGATTCCTCAAGAAACTTAGGAAAAGGGGCCTAATTGAAATGAAATATAAAGATCTTTGTTAATACACTAGAGTCCACAGTTTTCATCTGATTAACTTCAAACTTTCACAGAATGTTTCTACCATCATAAGAATTATTCCTTTCAAAATTTAGTATGATCAGTCAAGGACCACGGGAAAGAGGGGCCGATAAAAATTGGATTGAAAAAGTTTTGTAAACACAATAGAGTCCATAGTTTTCAACGAATTCTCTTCAAACATTCACAGAATGATTATTACATTAAATGGATTGGTCCCTTTGGAAGTTGGTTTGATCCATCAAGTTTCATGGGAAAAGGGGCCCAATGAAAATTTAATAAAAAAATCTTAGTTAACACATAATGGCTCTAGATTTCACCTGATTGACTTCAAACTTTCACATAATAATTGTACCATCATAAGTATTGTTCCTTTCAAATTGGGTCTGATCCATTGAGAAACATAGGAAAAAGGGCCTTAGGAAAATTCAATTAAAAAATCTCAATTAATGCTTGTAAGTCCACAGATGAGATGGGGTTGTCTTTATACTCAAACAGAATAATTGTAATTTTGTAAGAAGAGTTCCCTTTGGAATTGGTTTAGATCCAACAAGTAACATGGGAAAAGAGGCTATATGAAAATCCAATTAATAAAACCCTGTTAACACAATGAAGCCCACAGCTTTGATCAGATTTTGTTTAAACTTTCACAGAATGATTGGAAGGTCATAACTATCATTCTTTTCATAACAGGGTTTGAACTGTCAAGAAACACATGAAAAGGGGCCTTATGAAAATTTCATTCATCCTTGTTACCAAGTCCAGAGCTTTGATTGGATTTTCTTCAATCATTCACAGAATAATTGTACAATAAAAATGATTGTTGATGTTTGCATCAGACCTGATCCGTCAAGTATCACAGGAAAAGGAGCATTATGAAATTGAATTTTAAAATCCTTGTACCACAATAAAGTCAACAGTTTTCATCAGATTCTGTTCAAACTTTCACAGAATGATTATTCCATCATGAGGATTCTTTCTTTTCAAATTAGGCGTGATCTGTCTAGTATCGTGGGAAAATGGGCCTTTTGAGCATTTTATCTATAATCCTTGTTCTTTAGTCCAGAGCTTTCATTGGATTTTCTTCAAACCTTCACAGAATCATTGTACAATAATCACGATTATTGATGCTGACATGAGACCTGATCCTTCTAGTATCACAGGAAAAGGAACCTTATGAAAATTTTATTTAAAAAAATTTACACCAAGATAAAGTCCACAGTTTTCATCGGATTCTGTTCAAACTTTCACAGAATGTTTGTACCATCATAAGGATTGTTTCTTTCCAAATTGGGTTTGATCTGTCAAGTATCATAGGAAAAGGGGCTGTATGAAAAATTATTACCAAATCATCATAAACACAAAATTGTCCTCAGTCTTTATCAGAATCTCTTCAAACTTTAATAGAATGATTGTACCATCATTTGGATTGTTCCTTTGTAAATTAGGTCTGATTGGTTAAGTGACACAAGAAAAGGGACCTTATAAAAATTTTATTACAAAACATCATTATTACAATAAAGTCCTTTGTCTATTATTAGGATTGTTCCTTTGTACAATGGGTCTGATTTGTTAAGTTTCATGGATAAGGGGTCTTATGAAAATTTTGTTACAAAAATTCTTGACACAATTCAGTCCACTGTTTTCATTGATTCATCTTTAACTTTTAAAGAATGATTGTACCTTCGTTAGAATTGTTCCTTTTGAAATTTGGTTTGTTCTGTAAAGTATCATGAGAAAAGAGGCACTTTGAAGATTTCGCTATAAACTCATTAACACAATAAATTCCACAGATTAAACAGATTGATTGTACCATCATTCCAATTGTTGATTTTGACAGTGGATCTGATTATGGCAAGTGTCACATAAAAAGGGGCCTTATGAAAAAATTCTTAAATATTCTGGTTAACGCAATGATGTCCACTTCAAAATTTCACAGAATGATTGTACAATCACTTAAATGGTTCTTTTCAGAAATGGGTACAATCCATCAAGTATCATGTAAAAAGGGGCCATTTGATTTTCTTTTTAAATATTCTAGTAAACATAATGAAGTCCAGACATTTCACTTTTAACTTTCACAGAATGATAAAACCAACAGTAAAATGTCACTGGAAAAGGGGCCTTATGAGAACTTGATTTTAATATCTTTGTTAACACAATAAAGTCAACAGTTTTATAGGATTCTCTTCAAAAATGCATGGAATAATTGTGGCATTCGAAACACAGGAAAATGGGCCTTGCAGATTATCATTCAAAACATTCTTGTGTATGTGATGAAGATCACAATCATTTTCAAATTGTCTTTTACATTTCACAGGACAATTGTAGGGTTGTAAGTAGTAATTTGAGGTAAAATGAGTGTAAGAATGTAAATTGTTCTATAGGTGTTGTTTTTCAATTTTCTTTATCAGAATAGAAAAATCAGTGATATTCTACTCAGATCCTATTTAAGTACATAATTAACATTGAATTATAATTCTATGTGACCGAACTATATTCTGGGAATGTATGAATATTTGAGTGCTGAATACCGTTTTCCCGCTATATGTCGTAAATAGTTCACAAAAAACAAGCATGAATAAAAGAAGGTTGGACCAAATGGATGAGACAATAGAAAGATACAGTGGAGCGAAACAGGCCCTCTTGTTCTTCATGACCTTTCACCCTGGCAATTTTGACCAGTCAAACATTTGCTGCGGCTCCCTTACGCTGAAAAAATTTCACTCAGTAACTATGGGGGTTATACTTATATTTACAATCGTCTTTGAAAAAATAACAAAAGATAGTACTACCGCGAAACTATCTTCGATTGTGTCTTCTGCTATTGTTATCAATAAAAAGAAAATATGCCAATTAATCATTTTTTTAGACTCTAAAAAGTTGACCCCCAGCATTTAGTTCAAATATTTTCATTAATTGATGTAGGACTCCTAATCGTGGGGTCTCTGGTTCAATCTTTAGAGCAAATGAAAACCTTCTCTGATATTTTACTGCCATCAATTGGTGGATAGTTGTGAACCTAAATGGGATGAGCAGCTGAAGGTAGGGAAAGGATGTAGTGATGGTACTGGTGTGAGAAATACCAGTAATCCATATTTAGGTGCTCCATCCGCTGCAGTATGACTGAAACATTGTTAAAAGTGGTATTAACCTCATTCCATCATAAATTGGCTAGTTAAATATTTTAAGTACAGCTACTTCTCTCCCTTATACATTCAGCATTTTCCTGTCTGACAATGTGTTGTATTTTCATTTCATTAACCTTAACAAATTGCTGTTGTTTTGATAATTACAATATTGATGTAGCTGCATACATGTTTCATCCTTCAGACATTCACACATGATTAGTTTTTAGCTCACCTGAGCAAGGTGCTCAAGGGGAGCTTCTGTGATCAAGCTGTTTCCAGTGTCTGTCGTGTGTCTATATCTTGTGTGCACTATAGAGATCACATTTTTGCTTCAATGTCTTGATATTTGGTCTGCATAATATCTAGTTTAAATTAATAATTTGTTCACATGGGGTCAAAACCAAGTCACAGGCTCATTTTGGAAATAGGCTTTTGTGCAGTCTAGAGGGCAGTCTAGAGGGCATAATTTTCATATCATGGATCTTGTCCGGAGCATATCTCTAAAAGTATATAAGCTATGATCATGAAACTTCATGGGTAGATAGATCTCATCAAGGGGATGTGCAGTGCACAAGAACCACAACTCTACCTGTTTTTTTTTTTTTTTTTTTTATAGTTATTGTCCATTGTCTTTTCATACTCCGATCTTGTCCGGAGCAGATCTCTAAAAGTAAATAAGCTATGATCATGAAACTTTACAGGTTGATAGATCTCATCATAGATCAAGGAAAAGTACAGTGCACAAGAACCATAACTCTACATGGCTTACTTTTTTGAGTTATTGCCCTTTGTTGATTTTTCATACTTGGATCTTGTCCGGAGCAGATCTCTAAAAGTATTCAAGCTATGATCATGAAACTTCATGGGTAGATAGATCTCATCAAGGGGAAGTGCAGCGCACAAGAACCATAACTCTACCTGGCTTATTTTTTGAGTTATTACCCTTTGTTGTTTTTAATACTTGGATCATGTTCAGAGCATATCTCTGAAAGTATATTAGCTATGATCTTGAAGCTTCATGGGTAGATAGATCTCCTTAAAGAGAAATGCCGTGTAAAAGAACTTCCTAGCATATTTTGAGAGTTATGTCCTTTGTTGTTTTTCAGACTTTGTTCATACTTGGATTTTGTCTGGATTATAACATGAAAGTGTGATAGCTATGATCATGAAACTGCATGAGTGGGTAGATATCACCAAGGGGAAGTGCGTGTCACAAGAACCATAACTCTACCTGGCTTATTTTTGCATCATTCCCCTTTGTTGTTTTTCACATTTGATTTTGTTTCAATTTTCTTATAATGTGACAGCCTATGGTTTTCAAAACCTCATGATAACAAGAAAAACACCAGGACCATAAGTTATTGTGAATTGTTTCTCTTTTTTGAAATTAGACATAAATTTTAATCCCCTTCCTCAGTCAACAACCATTAGTGTTACGGGCGTATTTTGTGACAGTTTGCCACCTTGTTGTGGTTATAAAGAAATGTTCAGCGGAATTCCAGGTTATTTATAGATATTACGGAATTGGCTTGTCGTCATCGCATGTCCTCATTTGCAAATGACCCGACGTCAACGGAGGATAACAAATTGACAAGCGAAACAACCAATCTCTTGTATCATGTCACATCAAATGGTTAGCGCTTAACTACGATAAGTGTTTAAATTCGTAATAACACTTAGCTCAGTTTTGTACTGATCTTTACAGAATTTAAGATCGGCTAGCGAACATAACTCCTGATGACGTAATGATGACGTTGGTTTAATGTAATGCCTACTTATGGTTATTCGCACCTTGTGAATGACCTTTTTTTATTGAAACTGTCTCGGATAAATCTAACAAGAGGCCCAGTGGGCCTTAACGGTCACCTGAGTAAAAGAGCACCAAGACAAGTGATTTTGTTTGAAAGAATTAGAAAAAGGTTTGGTTGAAATCCCCTCAGTAGTTCTTGAGAAGAAGATGAAATATTTAAAAGATACCAAAAATTACCCCCTTTTGGTCCCCATTTTAGGCATCCCTGACCTCCAGCCTTTTAATTTTCACAAATCTGTATAATCAGTACCCAATGATGCTTTTCACCAAGTTAGTTTGAAATTGGCTTAGTACTTCATCAGAAGAAGGTGAAAATGTGTATTTTTTAACATGATGAACTTTGACCTCTGGGTGCGGCCCCATACATGACCCCAGGGGCATGAATTTCACAATTTATAATATACCTGTCCTAGTTGTCATGCACACAAAATATTTAAGCTCTGGCATTAACGGTTAATTAGAAGAAGATTTTTTAAAGAAGTACCAAAAATTACCCATTTTTGGCCCCTATTTGGGCCCCTATGACCCCCAGAACCTCTATTTTCACAAACTTGAATTGGCATCCCCCAATGATGCTTTCTCTCAAGTTTGGTTGAAATCCGCCCAGTAGTTCTTGAGAAGAAGATGAAATATTTAAAAGTTACCAAAAATTACCCCCTTTTGGTCCCCATTTTAGGGCCCCCTGACCCCCCCAGCCTTTTTATTTTCACAAATCCAAATAACCATTACCAAATGATGCTTTTCACCGAGTTTGTTTGAAATTGGCTTAGTACTTCATCAGAAGAAGATGAAAATGTGAATTTTTTAACATGATGAACTTTGACCTCTGGGTGTGGCCCCATACATGACCCCAGGGGCATGAATTTCACAATTTATAATATACCTGTCCTAGTTGTCATGCACACAAAATATTTAAGCTCTGGCATTTACGGTTTATTAGAAGAAGATTTTTTAAAGAAGTACCAATAATTACCCATTTTTGGACCCTATTTGGGCCCCTTTGACCCCCAGAACCCCTATTTTCACAAACTTGAATTGGCATCCCCCAATGATGCTTTCTTCCAAGTTTGGTTGAAATCCGCCCAGTAGTTCTTGAGAAGAAGATGAAATATTTAAAAGTTACCAAAAATTACCCCATTTTAGGGCCCCAAGACCCCACAGCCTTTTTATTTTCACAAATCTGAATAACCATTACCAAATGATGCTTTTCACCAAGTTTGTTTGAAATTGGCTTTGTACTTCATCAGAAGAAGATGAAAATGTGAATTTTTTAACATGATGAACTTTGACCTCTGGGTGTGGCCCCATACATGACCCCAGGGGCATGAATTTCACAATTTATAATATACCTGTCCTAGTTGTCATGCACACAAAATATTTAAGCTCTGGCATTAACGGTTTATTAGAAGAAGATTTTTAAAGAAGTACCAAAAATTACCCCTTTTTGGACCCTATTTGGGCCCCTTTGACCCCCAGAACCCCTATTTTCACAAACTTGAATTGGCATCCCCCAATGATGCTTTCTACCAAGTTTGGTTGAAATCCGCCCAGTAGTTCTTGAGAAGAAGATGAAATATTTAAAAGTTACCAAAAATTACCCCCTTTTGGTCCCCATTTTAGGGCCCCCTGACCCTCCCAGCCTTTTTATTTTCACAAATCCAAATAACCATTACCAAATGATGCTGTTCACCAAGTTTGTTTGAAATTGGCTTTGTACTTCATCAGAAGAAGATGAAAATGTGAATTTTTTAACATGATGAACTTTGACCTCTGGGTGTGGCCCCATACATGACCCCAGGGGCATGAATTTCACAATTTATAATATACCTGTCCTAGTTGTCATGCACACAAAATATTTAAGCTCTGGCATTAACGGTTTATTAGAAGAAGATTTTTAAAGAAGTACCAATAATTACCCATTTTTGGCCCCTATTTGGGCCCCTATGACCCCCAGAACCCCTATTTTCACAAACTTGAATTGGCATCCCCCAATGATGCTTTCTACCAAGTTTGGTTGAAATCCGCCCAGTAGTTCTTGAGAAGAAGATGAAAATGTATAAAAGTTAACGCACGACGCACGACGGACGACGCACGACGACGGACAAACGATGATTGCAATAGGTCACCATGACCATTCGGTCAGGTGACCTAAAAATAGATTAATGGCCTACGTAGTCTATTAGGGAAATACTCTATTTTTCTCCGATAAACTACCTCTGATTTCTACGTAACTAATTTTCAGAATATTGTATTCAGACAGTATATGAGGGGGGGGGGGGAAATAAAAATAATAAACATATATGACATAAAAAACATCGATACCTACCTTTAACAATCTTTAGGCCACATTTTGGCTAAATCTTCCTGACACCAGACCAGAATGGCAAAGAGGCCTTATTGAAAATTTTCAGCTCCACTGGCTGAAAGTCGGCAAGCTATTATATTGGTGTTGTGTCCGTCGTGTGTCCTTGCGTGCTAGCGTGCTTCCGTCCGTAGACTTTTATTTAAAAAAGTTTATCCTCAGAAAGTACTGAACATAATTCAACCATATTTTAAAGGAATGATCCTTGGTGACCCTTTATCAGATTCCTTCAAAGGTTTGATGGGATGAAAAACATGGCTTTAATGGGCACGGCTAATTTCCATATACGGTGAAACCTTTAAAATTCTGATAAAAAAACTAGTTGATTGATTCCAACCAAATTTTTACAGGAATGATCATTAGGTGATCCTTTTGACCGGATGATAAACATGGCCTTAATTTGCGGGGCTAAGTTCCATATAGTTAAAGCTATAAAAATAATTTATCACAAACCAGTTGATGGTTTTCAACAAAATGTCACAAAGATTATCCCTGGGTGACAATTTATCAGATTCCTTCAATGAATTTTTATCGGATGAAAACACGGCTTTTCTTGGCAAGGCTAGCTTCAATATATGGTGAAACGTTCAGAAATCAATAGATGGATTTCAACCAAATTTATAGGAATGATCCTTGGGTGACCCTTTATCAGATTCCTTTAAATGATTTTGATCGGATGAAACTCATGACTTAAATGGCCGGATCTAATTTTCGTATATGGTGAAACCTTTACAAGCCTCCTTTTTTTCAAAAATCAGTCAATGGATTTCAACCTAGATTTACAGGAATGATCTTTGGGTGATCCTTTATCAGATTCCTCCACATAATTTTGATCGGATGATAAACATGGCTTAAAAAGGCGTGGCTATTTACGATATACAATGTATGTGGTTGAAGCTATGAAAATAATTTTGTCACAAACCTGTTCATTGATTTCAACTAAATTTCACAGAAATGATTCTTGGCTGACCCTTTATCAGATTCCTTCATATAATATTGATCGGATGAAAAACATGGCTTTAATGAGCGGGACTAATTTCCATTTATGGTGAAACCTTTGAAAATCTTTTTCTTAGAAACCAGTTGATGGATTTAAACCATATTTTACTTGATTGATCCTCTTTGGACTCTTTTTCAGATTCCTTCAAAGAATTCCGATTCGTTAATAAAATGGCTTTTAAGGTTGTGGCATTTGTCCAAATATGGCATCCAGTGATTATTTTTTAAAAAAAAATGTGAATACGTTTTTCATCCGAAATGTTAAATTAATTGACTTTTTAAATCTCTGAAAACGTTAAAATATTAAAAGCTGTCACTGACAAGATTTTTGCCACACATGGTGAATATGATTCCTGAAAACACCATGTGCTTTATCAGTACAATCAGACCTGTGAATCGATACAGCGTTTAAGCGCTTCTAGTCTTTTGGCTGCATCTCTATTTTTTTCTTTTCTTTTTATCTGATGATCCAGGGGGCGTTTTAGGGCCATCATGATCCTCTTGATTTTATTTGTGTTTTTGCTGTTGTTGTTTTATGAATACATGTATGTATAAATGACTGATTGTGTAAAAAATTATACAACAACCACAAAAAAACGTGCAAAAAAGAATTTTTAGATCCTTAGTCATGTTAAGTATACCAATTGCTTTATCCTTTCCTATTTGACAAAACTTTGAACAAATTTTGGCTCTAAACAAACTTACAGATAAATTTGTAGTTATTGAAATTTTGATAATAAACAGTAGAAAATTGCCTGTTGTAATTAAGGTAACGACCCATTCCGTTTGAATAAATATGAAGTTAGCATACAGTTTGGAAGTTTCAACTGTCAGCAATTACAAACTGCGATCGTTCTGAGCCTTAGCTCTTTTCATATTATTGATTAGAATACTTCCTGGAGACTTTACCAGCGAAAAGAAAAAAAATGTCTTTATTGTAATCCTATTGGGTAAAAATCCTAATCAGTTAATCCATTACAAGACCAACTTTCAGACTTCTACAGTCTGAGAGAGGTTGAAGGCGATAATTTCATATACATCTGATTTGAAAAACAAGTTTCAGATAGAGTAGAAAATATTGTGGAAAAAAGGAGAAATGATTTGTTATAAGCAGCTATGCCTCTGCATAGATCATATTGGAGGCATATTATTTACCGTGTTCATGTGTCTGTCCGCCTGTCTGTGAGCAGTAAACTTACTATAAAGACTTAACATTTTGCTGTCATTCAAACAATTTAAGATACATGTCTCATTTTTAGCGATAGGTAATGAGAGGCATAAGTTTGTTGTTATGTTTAGGTTATCCATCAAGGTCAAAGTTCACTTTTCTGATAAAGGTCAAAGTTCACATTTCTGATAAAGGTCAAAGTTCACATTTCTGATAAACGCTGTTTTGTGGGCATGGTGTTTCACAAGCCCTTTTGTTCTAATTTGTTTTGGCATAATTCAAGGGTCTAAAATTCTGAAATGGTACGACTTTATTTAACTCAATACCGCGATTTGATTCGCATGAGAACAATTTTCTTAGAAACCATTGTGAGAAAAGGTGAATTGATTTAAACAAATTATTTCTATCCTTTTTGGCATTTATATAACTTTCATTATACCCCCGTGATGAAGAAGATGGGATATAATGGTTTCCTCTTGTCCGTCCTTCCGTCCGTTCGTCTGTAACCGATATTTACGTCGCACTTTTCTCAGAATCTATTTATAGCATCGACTTATAATTTGCGATTGAGGTTCATCTAGGGGTCCTACATGGCGTTTCCCGAATTTAGGTCCGCAAGTTAATTACTTCCTTTTAGGACTTCGTTTATTTTCGGACACTGACTGGCGTAATGAAATATTTTCGTCGCACTTTTCGCAGCACTATTCATGGTTTCGACTTGAAACTTTGTGTGGAAGTTAATCTAGGGTCCTGAATAGCGCTTACTGAATTCAGGTCCGTAACTTATCTACATCCTGTTTTAGGACTTGTTTATATTAGGACAATGACTTGTGTAGTTGAATATTTTTGTCGCACTTTTCTTAGCATCTATTCATAGCATCGACTCGAACTCTGTGTGGAGGTTCATCTAGAGGTTCAACATAACGCTATCCGAATTAAGCTATGCAAATTAACTACTTACTGTTTTAGGACTTCGCTTATATTATGATATTGACTGGTTTAGTGATTTATTTTCGTCTCACTATTGTCAGTAACAATTCAGAGCATCAATTTGAAACTTTGTGTAGAAGACCGTCTAGGGGTCCTACATGGCGCTTACCGATTTAAGGTTCGCAAGTTAACTACTTCCTATTTTACGAGTCCGATTATATTTAGACATTGACTGGTTTAGTGGTTTACTTTAGTCGCACGTTTCTCTTGAAACTTTGTGTGGAGGTTCATCTAGGGGTCCCACATGGCGCTTACCGAATTTGGGTCCGTAACTTATCTACTCCCTGTTTTAGGACTTCGTTTATAAACGGGCATTGACTGGTTAAGTTGTGTACTTTCGTCGCAAATTTCACAGCAACTATTCGTTGCATTAGAACGACTAGAAACTTGGTGTCGAGTTCCATCTTAGGATCCTGCATGGTGCTTAACGAATTTAGAAGTTATCTACTTCCTGTTTTACGACTTGGTTTACATTCGGACATTGATGGTATAGTGGGATATTTTCATACTTTTCTCAGCAACTATCCGTTGCATTGACTTGAAACTTGATAGTGGTCAACTAGGGGTCCTTCATGGCGCTTAATGAATTTAGATCCGCAAATTAACTACTTCCTGTTTTACGACTTATTCTGTCTCGGACATTGCTTGGTAAAGTGGTATGTTTTTGTCACATTTTCCTCAGCATCCATTCGTAGCATCGACTTGAAACTTGCAGTGGAGGTTCATCTAGGGACCCTTTATTACCCTGCATGTTATCTTGACTTATTTTTTTTCAGTCATTAGTTTATTTTTGGACATTTCCCGGTATTGTGGTATCTCTTCAATGCTTGATGTGGAGGTGAAACTAGGTACCCTACATTGTGCTTACCGAATATAATCATTGATTTCTTGTTCAATTTGAATTCTGATCTGTAACTTCTCTTTATTTAGACCAGCTTTGAAAGTTTGTCGCATTGAAATGAGTGTAGGGGCGTTTGTAGCAATTTCTATGTTAACACTCTAATTGTTTTCATTTTGGCTTGATAATTGATCGCTGGCCATGACCACCGATCTCCAACAAGGCAGTTGGACCCACAAATAAAACGACTTTGGTTTGCATTATTCATGGTCCATTACATCAAACAAAAACAAACAGTTCGCCAAACGAACAAAAAAGCTTATCAGAGTTATTCTCTTGTCCGGCGTCTGTCGTGTCAACAATATTTGAAAGACATGTCCTCCGAAACCACTTTGCTAGTTTCAACCAGATTTGACAAAGATATTGCTAAGATAGTTCCCTTTAAAATGCTTAAATAAATGATATCCCTCGTAAATCTTGCTGCAATAGCAACATAATTGAATTTCAAAAAATCTTTTAAAAATTTCTTCTCTTTGCCGAGAAGGCGTCCAGCCTTGATATTTTGCATGAAGCATCAGTACATCGACCTCTTTCAGAATTGTTTAAATCATTACCCTTTGAGCCCAAGGGTCGGAGCTCTATTGGTTAGGGAGCTATAGAGAATAAAGGAGGATTTTCCAAACGATATCTTTTCCCAAATCACTGAGTCAATTTTAACCAAATTGAATAGATATGTTCCCTAGAAGCCCCCTTTAAAAGTTGATAAAAGAAATGAAATCCAGTATAACAGTATAAAATACGATTGACATGGTAAATTTCAACCAAATTTGGCATGATTAGTCCTAAGGTTCCCCCTATAAAAACCTTACAAAAAGGTCTGAATTCTGTTCAAACCTTTGTTTGCTATGGCAACATATGTTTACTTTTAGTTACATTTTAAAGAATGTCTTCTTCAGACCCAATAAGTATTGAACCTTGAAGAAAAAAAAGCCTTCTTTTCTCAGGTGAACACCAAGGTCAATGTCCCTCTTGTTCGAATATTTGTTTAACGGAACCCCTATGAGGTCCCTTTCCCCTTGATTGCGTCATTACCTTAAGGTTATTTGTGATAACCCCGAAGTTCGGATGTAGTCATTTTAAGCAGAGCCCGTAATTATGTATCGGATTTCATAATGATTGATCTATCTCCAGAGAAAGAAAAAAAGTAAATGAAGATAGTTTACAAAGAGACATTATGTGTGTAACCAAGGTTAAATGTTCACTGTTTCACACCAGTGTCATCATATGTGAGCTGTATGAGGAGGTTAGACAGCATTTGAAAGAAATGCTTGATTGTGGTGTAATTAGGGAATCAGATAGCCCTTTCTCCTCAAACGTAGTCCTTGTTCGCAAGAAAGATAACTCCTTAAGGTTTTGTCTTGACCATAGGAAATTGAACAGCAGAACAAGAAAAGACGCATATATGTTGCCCAGATTTGATGTCACAGTTGATGTTTTGGCCGGATCTAAATATTTCTCTAAATTAGATCTTAGGTCATCATACTGGCAAGTTGAGATTGAGGAGCAAGACAAAGCTAAGACTGCTTTTTCTGTTGGAAACCTAGGATTTTTTGAGTGCAATCGGATGAGTTTAGGTCTTTGTAACGCTCCGGCGACGTTTCAAAGGCTAATGGAGAAATGTATGGGCGAATTGCTACTCAAAGAGTGTCTGATCTTTATAGATGACATTCTGATATTCTCCTCGACGTTTGAAGAGCATTTACAGCGCCTAGAGGCTGTTTTCAGTCGTCTTGCTTCCCATAAACTGAAATTGAAACCGTCCAAGTGCGAATTCTGTAAGTCATCTGTTGCATACTTGGGCCATATCATATCTGCTGATGGGATTAAAGCAGACCCATCTAAGACAGAAGCCATAAAGAACTGGCCTACCCCTTCCAATGTGAATGAGGTGCGATCATTCCTTGGGTTTGCGGGGTATTACCGTCGATTCGTGCAGAACTTCTCAAAAATTGCTCAGCCCCTCAATTACCTTTTGCAAGGTCAAAATCTGAACAAAAGGGCAAAAAGAAGCAAAAAGAAGAAGCCTAAGCCTGCTACCCCATGGCTTTGGGGCGACGAGCAAAACTCCGCCTTTGAGCTTCTGAAAGATAAGCTTACAAATCCTCCAGTTTTAGCAATAGCTGACTATAGCTTACCATTTAAACTACACACAGATGCAAGTGGCCATGGTCTTGGTGCTGTGTTATACCAGCATCAAGATGGCAAAGACCGCGTAGTTGCTTATGCTAGTCGTGGGCTAAGACCCAGTGAGAAAAACTACCCGGCACACAAATTAGAGTTTTTAGCTCTCAAATGGGCTGTGACCGACAAGTTCCATGATTATTTGTACGGAACTAAATTCGATGTCGTCACAGACAACAATCCACTTTTATATGTTATGACCACTGCAAAATTGGATGCTACCGGTCATCGGTGGGTTGCAGCTCTGTCAAACTACAATTTTGACATCACATATCGTCCAGGTTCACAAAATGCTGATGCAGACGCCCTTTCGAGAATGCCAACTCTATTTGGCGATGTGGTAAAAGCAGTTTGTCATGCTGCTTTGGCCAATATCAGTCTTGTTGGGGCGCTTGCTGGTGACATTGTATCACATTCTGCAGGTGATGATGTTTTGCCCCCTGCTGGTTTCCCTTCAATTGACTGGTCTAAACACCAGCGCAATGATCCTGGTATTTCATACGTGTTTGACATCCTTTTGGACGATTCTCGCCCCTCGGAGGAGGAAATAAAGGCTGCTCCAGTCTCTGCAAAGAGTTTACTGAGAGAATTCCCGCCTTTTTGTTGATAAAGGTATACTTTATCGAACCGTCAAAATTGATGATCAAAACCTTAGACAGATTGTCATTCCGGAATCCCACAGAACCATTGCGTTTAAGGGTGTGCATGATGATGTAGGTCATCCCGATAAAGATAAGACAGTCTGGCTTGCACGTCAGAGGTTTTTCTGGCCTTGTCTTGAGAAAGATATAGCAAATCGCATTGAGGCGTGTGGCCGATGCATTCGTAGAAAAGCCCCGGCTAAAGTATGTGCTGAGCTCAAACCCATTCACACGACTAGACCAATGCAGCTAGTCTGCATAGATTTTCTTAGCCTTGAAAGGTCGAAAGGTGGCTATGAAAATATACTGGTCATAACAGATCATTTTACTAGGTATGCAAAAGCCGTACCTATCCGGAATCAGACCGCTCAGACGACTGCTAAAGCCCTTTTCGATAATTTCATCGTTAACTTTTCCTTCCCAGAATGCTTGCATAGCGACCAAGGTCGTAATTTCGAGAGTAGGATAATCAAGGAGTTATGTAAGCTGGCAGGTGTACAGAAAACCAGAACCACACCCAATCACCCTATGGGTAATGGTAGTGCTGAAAGGTTTAATCGTACCCTACTCCGAATGCTCGGAACTCTCGATGAATGCCAAAAAACAGACTGGAAGTCTCATGTAGGTCCGTTGGTACATGCATACAATAGTACCAAGAATGACGCCACAGGCTATTCCCCACACTATCTCCTATTTGGATGGCATCCTCGCCTGTCCGTGGACGCATTTCTAGGAACATGTCCCGAGGACGAGAGTGTAGTTAATCCAACAGACTACATAGCAAAGCTCAGGAGAAGAATGAGTAGAGCTTACAGGGTAGCGTCTGAGAGGGCTCAGGAAGTTTCTTCACGGAATAAGGATAGATATGATAGTAAAGTCCTTGAAAACAAGCTAGAAGTTGGTGACACCGTTCTTGTTCGTAAGGTGCATCACACTGGAAAGTCCAAACTTGCGGACATGTGGGAAGCTGACCCTTACACTATCATAGATATTCCTAATCCAGATACTCCCGCATATCGAGTCCGTACAGTGCTTGGTAAAGGTCCAGTTAGAACCCTTCATCGCAATTTGTTATTGCCTTTCAATTCCGTCCCTCTTGTTGAAGAAGCGCATTCACTGTCCGACAGACCTAGACCGACTCGAAAGAGATCCGTCAAGGAATTAGCGTCTGCGACAGAAGCTTCTGGAAGCAGCTCAGAAACTGATTCAGATTCCAGCGAGAGGTATGTGATTCCCCAGCGAAGAACAAAGTCAAAACCCAAATCTCCCCGACGAATTGACCAGAACTGGCGTGAAGGCTTACCGACATCCGACACTAGTCGTGAAAATGTTTCGATTGGGTCTGATGGTCATCATACTCATACTGAATCTTCTATTTCAGATTCCCATCAGTCTAATGGTGGACAAAAACAAGCAGAGCTTTCTTTAAGGCCAGTTGAACAGTCTGATCCGGTGCGACGTTCAGCCAGAAGTCGGAAACCGCCAGATAGATATGGAGACTGGGCTTGTTCTCAAATAGTCTGGGTGTAATATCTTTTCTTTGCTGAACATGTTTAAACTTACATTTTCAGAAACATTTATTCTTTCATCTTTCAGAGATTTACGGAGATTATCAGAGATTATCTTTCGGACACAGATATTTAATCCTTAACTGTTTTTGTCCTCCCTCAGATTAATGAGATTTATTGGAAATGTCAGGACCCATTTATTTTAAAGTAAGGAGAATGTAACCAAGGTTAAATGTTCACTGTTTCACACCAGTGTCATCATATGTGAGCTGTAGTTATCTATACATGTAGAATAGAATGCATGAAAAGTGAGAGGTTTGAGTGAGATGTTTGCACTAGTCACTATTAACCACACCCAACCTTGCATGCTTTTACCTCACTTCAAGTCTAAACCCTAGAGGGGAACATCTCTTCTTTCTTGCTGATCTCCATCTAATCTTGATCCTGGTAGGTAGAACTTTGTTGCAGTAGCGTTTAAACCATTTATACTTAATATGCTTATTTAAAGGAATAGTATCTTATGAGCCTTTAATTGTATATATTTCAGGTTTATCCCTTAGAACTGTAATATTGTACTTCGTACAAACAACCGTACGAACAGAATACAAGTGATTACTATATTGATGTTAGTCTTCGATCTTGTTACATGTGTACAGTCAAAAAATATGTCAACAAAGATAAATTTTGTTTTCGCCGTTCTATCACTACTGGAGCAATTGTTGACAATCGATTTGTGTTGGATCAGACCAAAACCATCACATTTCAGGTGTTAAAGGGACTGTATATATCAGTGTCGGATCGATTCATCTTTCATTGAGTGAACAACAAAAGATATATTTTCACGAGAGGCAGAGATTTTGTTGTTCACGAAATAATAGTTATCGTTTTCTTTAATGAAAAAAGAGACAAAATATGTTGGCTTTTTTCGGAGAAAGTCTTTAAAATCGTGTCTCGCGAAGACGAGGTGTAGTAGCGCGAAAAGAATGAAAACGGGGCTAAATAGAACAAGTAGAGAATTTATCATTGTGATAACAATCTTCCTGTTTTTGGCAAGGAAACTCTGTGGACAATGAAGGAATTGCTTGTTAGAAGCAATTTCTTCATTTTACAAAAATATTTCCATAGCCTCTGCCTTGTAAAAGCACGGGATTGGGTGTAAATGGGTTAACCCATAGCCTTGGTTAAAACTATGCACAATCAATGGAAGAAAGAAAGAACGGATGCATTTGTCAAGATGTTAAAGATGTTGGTTCACGTCGAAACGGTCAACAGTTTGTAGAGAGGTGAATTAACGGACCGCTGGTCAGCTGAGCTCCGACAGGAAGTTCGACGTAGATATAAAAATGCGAAATTTTGTAAGAAAAATATGGTCAGTTCCATGTTTCCCCCCCCCCCAAAAAAAGGGTGTAGGTATGATATATAATACGTCAAGCTTACAAAAATGCTTCATAAAAGTGTTGGCACATGCTGAAGTTCACTTTCGGTCTAAATGGTGGATTTGTTTAGTCCCATGATTCTTTGGTTTATATTCGCGATCTTTCAGTTTATTCTTTGACAAACATTTCAGTTCGCTTATACGGGTTTGAAGTTCTTTTGAAATGTAAATCACAGTTGGTTTTTTTAAGAAAGAAAGGCGACGCCGTCATAGCGCAGTTGGTAGCGCGTCAGACTTCAGTCAATCATTGAGTGTAATGGGTTTGATCCCCAGCGGCGGCACATATCCTTTCCGACATTTGTCTCTCACGTAAACCTAAGTGGGATGAGCAGCTGGAGGCTAGGAAAGGATGTTGTGCGAGATATACCAGGAATCCATTGTTCATGCTCCAACCGCCGCGATATGATATGTTAAAAGCGAGGTTAAACCCTATGAAAAATATACCAAAAGAACCGAAGGGTTGGGAGATTGGGTTGAGAACTTTTGAAACATTACTTCTACTTCTAAATATGGTAGAGTGCATCAGTAATCAGTAAATGCAAAAAAAAAGCCAACCAACTATTGTCTATCTTATTCGCTCGATATTTCATGCAAGAACAGAAGGGGCACGAAATTGTGAAAGAACCCTGTATATTGAAGATAGTTAAACATTTACGGGAAATTGGTCAGCAGACATTTTGTAAATGACGGGTCGACGCTGTCAATAAAAATCCACTGATCAATTTAAACCATTACCAGACGACAAAATTTTAGACTGATCCGAATTGAAAGAACCTACAGACGACAATTCTAAGTTTATGAAACTTTTATTTTTCTTTAACTTACTGGTGAAGAACACGTTATGTAAAATGAAGAAATTGCTTGTTACAACCAATTTCTTCATTTTACAAATCTTTACCCAATTATTTTTCTTGAGGGGTGTCCAAAAGCGTCGGTGTGTGGGAATGGGTTAATTAATCATTGCCGGAGTTGCAATGTTAATCTACAACATTTATGTTTAAGAATTTTGTTAGGCGACTAAACCAAAGTTAATCCATTACCAGACAACACAATTTTAGACTGGTCCAAATTGAAAGGAGCTGCAGATGACAATTTAAAGTCTTTGATTTTTTTTTTAAATTGTAAACTTTCTGGGTAGAAAACAATGAGGTCATGGTAACTACAAATAAGGTATTTTTCGGTTCGATAGACGGAAGATGATTTCCGGTTCCATTCGGGTTGTACTTCGCTGACCCTTTTGGCGTCTCTTAAAGGGAGGTATCGATGTTTCTGAAACCTAGATAAGAAAAATTACCAAGTGCCGAAAAATAGACTCAAACGAACATTTAATACTTTACGTTAGGTCAGGTATTGTCTTGGTGGTTATCTAATAGACCTAAAGTGGCTTTTTCTGGTTATATCGGAAAGATTCAGCGGAATTCCAGGTTATTTTAAGATATAACGGAATTCGGCTGTCGACATCGGATTACCTCATTTACATATGACCCAGTCAAATGAGGGCAACAAATTTACTAGCGAAACAGCCATCGTCCTAAAGCATGTCACATGAAAGGACTGATCTTCACAGACCGGCTAGCGAACATTACTCCTGATGACGTAACGATGACGTTGGTTTGATGTAATTTGAACTAGATGCAAGGTTCTAACGGTTATTCGCGCCACGTGAATGCTCATAACCTTCGTAACTGTCTCGGATTAATCTAAAGATAGGTTAATAGCCTACGTAGGCTATTAGGGAAATACACTAATTTTTTCTGATAAGCGAGCTCATATTTTTGCAAAACTACTCTTCGGCATATTGTTTACAAATAGTTTATGAGAGGAAATAAAAATAATTAAAATCAGTGACATGAAAAAACATCGATACCTACCTTCAACGCCAAATATTTTTGCTTCGTTTCTTTCTTTTTTTAAAGTTGTGAACATGAAGTCGACTTCATCATTTTCTTACATATGTCTGAAAGCATTACAGTTAGAAATTTAAAAATTGAGAGACAAAAATTTGCTTTCATAATCTGTACAAGAGCCTCTTTATGACAGCTTTTGGGAGAAGTGGGGGGGGGACTGTTTATGTAATGACACATGGTCACTCAATCTTCTAGATTTAAGCAGGTTGTCTTTTATCAACTTTGTTACACCTGTATTAAAACCAGTCGAAAACCGTTAATATAATCAGCTGTGAATATTCAACACACGTACTTGAAAAATGACAAATATTAAAATACATAGAGTTTACATGTATAGAAAAAACATGTAAGTAGCAAAAATGACCTTATCTTCATCGGACCCTAAAGCATTTGGATCACTTGCAACACTTGAATCTTCAGGTTATTTGGTTCTATAGAGCTGGAGCACGAAAACTAATAAGTCTGCGGACAGATGAGCGGACTGACAGACAGACAGATATATATGAGACCATTATACCCCCCTTTACTTCGTAGATTAGGTTATACGTAAGGACAATAAAACTCTAAACTGATTAACATAAAAAAATGTGTCACCGTGATGGATCCGATCCCTTTTTGATTAGTCCCCTACCGGCTTAGGGACTTTAAAAAAAAGCACTCCGCCAGTCTGTGAGTCCAGTAAATCAGTTTTCCGGACTTTTATACGCTGTCGAGTATTTTGCTGATTTTTTGGTATGCGAGTCAGCATTAATGAGCTATAGAACAAGTTAAAGTTTCGTTTCGGTCCATTGATATTTGAGGAAGATACAGGTGCTGGACTCAGAAAATTACTTGGAAATTACATTTTTTCTAAACGCTAACAGTTTTTGTGCTGATTTTTAGTTAATCCGCATTAATGAGTTACAGAACACGTTCAAGTATCGTTCCGGTTCATTGATTTTTGAGGACGGTACGAAGGCTGCACTTGGAAAATTACTGGAAAATTACAACAAAGTTTCACTCACAACGAAAGCGTAATTCTGGAAATGACTTTACACTTGAAATGTTTCAAACAACTTCTTCGCATTCTTTACTATAAAGAGATAAGTGATGTGTGTGTTATTTTTAAAAAGAATTGCACCTGAAATCAGATGCAACAGTAAGACTTTGAAGGAGGTATAGGGGACTCGGTATTGGTATGCAATACTTAAAGGGAGGTATCGATGTTTCTGAAACCTAGATCAAGTGCCGAAAAATACACTCAAACGAACATTAAATACTTTAACATGAGTCAGGTATTGTCTTGGTGGTAATCTAATAGGCCAAAGTGGCTTTTTGTGGTTATATCGGAAAGGTTCAGCGAAATTCCAGGTTATTTTTAGATATAACGGAATTCGGCTGACGACATCAAATGACCTCATTTGCATATGACCCAAAGTCAACTGAAGGTAAACAAATTTACTAGCGAAACAGCCAACGGCCTAATTAAGGTCACATGAAAGGGTAAGCGCAAAACTACGGTAAGTGTATGTATTCGTAATAACACTTACGACAGTTTTGGGCTTATCTTTACAGAATTAAAAACCGGCTAGCGAACATAACTCCTGATGACGTAACGATGACGTTTGTGTGATGTAATTCAAGCTAAATTCAATGTTCCAACGGTTATTTGCACCACGTGAATGATCATATAATCTTCGCAACTGTCTCGGATTAATCTAAAAATAGATTAATAGCCTACGTAGGCTATTAAGGAAATACCCTGCTTTTTTCTGATAAGCGACCTCAGATTTTAACAAAACTTCTTTTGGGCATATTGTATTCAAATAGTATACGAGAGTAAACAAAAATAATTAAAATCTGTGACATGAAAAAAACATCGATACCTACCTTTAAGAATGCTTGATGAAATTGGACATCGGCCAAGGGGCCTTTTGAAAATCAAATTTAAATACATTGTATTTTAGTTTTAGAATGAAGTCCCCATATGTCATTGGATCCGCTTTAAATTTTCACAGAACAGGATGGTTCTTTTTGAAATTTGGTCTGATCATACATACACAACCTGAACCCTTCTTACACCATTTTACTCCGACCATATAATCGCATTTTTCCGGAGCCAAAGCCCCGCGTACCTGGTTTTGCGTATAAGCGTTGCAACGGCCAATACCTACCTCCGCACCAAATCTGAAGTCAGTCCGAGTCATAGCGCCTCTAAAATCCTATTTGCGTATGTGCACACGGGCCCGCAGTACCTACCTACGTGTCAAGTCTGATTTGAGTCCGAGGTATAGCGGCAGAGAAAGCTCCAAACCAAGAACCACAGTTACACCAATTTCTACCCTTTTATGCCGAACTAGGATTGCACTTGCTTCCGGAACGAAAGCACCCGCGGGCCTGCCTTAGCGCATGTGCATAGGGACCCCAAATACCTAACTCCCTGCCAAGTTTGAGGCGAGTCCGAGATAAAGCTGCAGATTATGGTCCAAACCCATACTTGCACAAATTTCTACAGTTTTACCGCAACCTAGGGTCGTACTTCATTCCGGAAAGGAAAGGATGTAGTGGTAGAACTGGTGTGAGAAATACAAGGAACGTATGGTTAGGTGCTGCAGGCGCACAATATGACTGAAATGCTGATAAAAGTGGCGTTAACCCCATTCAAAAAAGCAAAATGTAGTATCGATAGATCTTAAGGTAGTAACCCAGTTAAGTTATTCCGCAAAGATACGCAAATCTATTTATAGAACAATGCGTATATCTTTATAAGGGGGGAGGGGGATAGAAAATCACTCATTTCGTTCAAAACGCTCATTCAACACATGCCCATCTCTCTCATTCAATTTTATGCAGTAATCGTCCCAAAATCATTTACCTTGACAAATTCACGATGTTCTTATCAAAGTTTAGCTAATGAAATATTTCAAGTTTTCTCCGAAAATTGTCGAGTTATGAAAGGTCTGTTGTAGACGGTCATATACGCGGCGACCAAATTCTGTCCGGAAAAAAGAATACGTATTATCTAAAAGAAAATTAAACAGAACCATTTTAACTTAAAAGTTAGAATATCATAAATTTGTTTCCTCTAATATGTGCCAAACTATCACAATTTATTCAATAAGTGAATACGGGTAATATTGTCTATTGTTTAGTGAATCAAGCAAGCAAGAAGTGTGATTATAACTTAAAACATCTTTGAACAAACATACTATTCACGTGTATTATTTAAAATTTTGATATGAATCACTGATTGAAAATATTATTAATGTTAAATATAAGTCCAAAACTGTATGTGTGTGTGATATTTTTAATGGCATAGGCAAACGGTAAAATATCTTTTTTAATCCATGTCTATATGATACTATTTGACCGCTCCTTTTACTATGGCACTTTTTTACTTTTCACCGGGTCTTCTACCTTCCTGGTTTAACATTTGACTGGATTGGTCGACACATCTAAAAATGTACTTTCTACCAACAAGATATGCACAGCAGATTTGGTCAGTCTCGCAGCGATAATTCGCATTCAAACATCTCCACTTCCCAAAACGAACACCCGTACCACAATGGTTGTTAGCATATACATGTACCATAACCAGTAACATCATTGTCGTGCAAAAAATAACGGTCTTTCTTGTCGCCATTTTGAACCTGTAATACAAAAATGTTTCTTTTTTGTATCGAGTTAGATTTGGATTTTAGTAAGTTGTATCGATTAAGATCGGTCAATTTCGAATTTCCGTTAACAAATTACCAGACGGTAAAATTATAGATGCAGGAGATAATTTGTGGATAAAGCTGGCCACTAGGAAAGATTGTGGATATTAAGAAACTGCTTGTAACAAACAATTTATTCATTTCCACAATCTTTTCTAAAGCTTTTTTTCTCTGGGGCGTCTACACGCGTATTTGATAAGGAAAGGGTTAATTATAGTTTTATACAAATGATATCACTCGTAATAGCACAAGGGTCTGTTAAGAACATTTAGGGGCACCGAGGGGTTTTTCATGTCCCATTTTTATTCCTTCTCATACTGCTTGAATAAGAAGATTTGCCAAAAGCAGAGATCGATTATCAAAAAATATATATGGTATTAACTTTAGTTGCATCAATCGTTTACATAAAGCTTTCAATTTGAAAGTAATAAGATAACTCGCCCTAAAGGGGGGGGGGTATCGTTTCATGTCACAGATTTTTTTAATCTTTTTCCATGTCATGTATTAAATAGAAAAATGGTTTGTTTTTGAAAATCAGAGGTCGTTTATCAGAATAAACCAAGATATTTCCCTATAAGTCTACGTACGCTTTAAATCTATTCTAAGAATACGTTGCGACAGTTGCAATGAATATTGGGTTTGGAATATTCACAGGTTGGAATCGGACATTCACTAAAAATTTAACAAGTTAACGTCATCGTGACGTCATCAGGACTTATGTTCGCTATGCGGTTTTCAATTCAGTAAAGATCAGTCTGAAACTGTCGTAAGAGTTGATTTACATAGCCATTTACCGTACTTTTGCGCTTGACATTTGCTGTGGCATAATCCGAGACATTTGTTTTTTCCCCTTGTCACATAGTTATTTACTATTTTCGGTCGAATGCAAATGAAGCGATGCGGCCATGGCGTGATTCCTACAATAACTTGGATTTACGCTAACCCATAAAAAACACTTAAAGTCTATCAGATCACCACGAAGACAATATCTGACTCATATCTAATGTCAATTGTTCGTTAAACGTATTTATAAGCAATTGGGACATGATTCCTATCTAGGTTTTAGAAACATCGATACCCCCTTTAAACCAACGCCATCTGAAGTTGGATTCTCTAGTCGATTTTCGAGCCTATATAACTATAGTCACGATTTACTCTTATTTCATGATGATTGTTGTTGCCTTTAACACTTCGTTTTCTTCCGTTGAATGAGTTACATGCGATGTCGTGAATTCTTATATAATGCGTCATTCAACTGACCCCATCCCCACAAAAGAGCCATCAAATAACCATGAATACAACATTTGGTTCATATTTGAAAATTATCATTATTGTCGGGCGCCCGGCAGAGATGGGCCAACCATAACAGTTCGTTTAAGTACTTGGCGGTTTACCAAGCGGGCGCGTTATATTTCGACCTCCGACCTCCCAAGCGGTCACCCTGACCATCCAGTCACGGAAGCGTTTGAACAACCTAGGTTTCGAAGAGATAACCTTGAAATACGCAAATGAGTACTTGATAAGAACGACTTTTTTACGGAACCCCTAAAGTGACATTTCAGACTTTTTTAAATATGCAAATGATCCATATTATTTCGTAATTACGAATACTATTTCGTAACTACGAAATACTTTGAAGATAATTTCGTAATTACGAAATACTATTACAATCACAAAATACTATTTCGTAATTACGAAATCAACTTTAATGCTTAAATTTGCTTTACAGCTTCAGTAGATAACCCAAAATGCAATCGCTAGTCAGTATTTTATACTCCTCCGAGAGCACTGGGTTAGTAATGAATTATGCTTTAAATCAGCTTTCGATTGATTTCAACAATATTTATTGATTATTTGAATGGGGTTTAACGCCGCATTTAACAGTATTTCAGTCATATCACGGCGGCTGGATCACCTACTAATGGACTCCTGGTATTTCTTACACCAGTACTACCAACATTATCAATACATCATATATACGCTTATTGCTGTCATAGAAAAGAACCTTATCCCCCCCCCTTTTTTAAACAATCTTCAACAGAGCATCTTATGCCTGTTATGACGTCTAAACAACTTTTTAACCCTTTACTAAACAGCAAATTCTAAATTGGCCCGATTTAAACAACAACAACAAAAAAACAGACAACAAATTTAAGTTGATCAAATTACATTTTTGTCTTTTACAGTAAGAATAGTTGTGGATAATGAAGAAATTGTTTGTAACGAGCGATTTCTTCATTGTCCACAATGTTTTGCAAAGCCTTTTCATGTTAGACATAAAAAACGGGATTATGAGAAAATGGACTGAGTAACCACGATTTACACGAATACAGACGAAATAGATTATTATACCAGGTACACTGGGTCGGGAGAAATGCACAATCACTTATTTTAAGAACTTATTAAATTGCCCCACTTTATTAATGACCAATCGCTGGCCCCTACCACTAACTCCATTTGCCACGCCCATGGACCATAACAGGAAGCCCCGAATAGATTTTAAAATTTATGACAAGAAGCATGTATAAAAAGGTAGAATAGTTGGTTGGAGACCTAAGTGTCGTAACTACAGCTTGAAAGGCTGAAGCTACGACGTTTAGGTCGCCAAACCAAAACCAAGACTAACAAAAATGGCGGCCAATGTGGGAATTCATAACTCATTTCGGGTTTGAATGAATGGTTTCATTGGTCGACTGTTTAATTGACAACCGCGATTTGCCAATTCTAGCGAGAACCAAGAACAACGGATTTAAGGATATCAAACTAACTTAAAGTAACGATTTATAGTTTTAGGATGTGGTCGCTTGATAGAAATATTCACTAAAAAGATTCAATCGCTCATATAAACATTTATTCTAGTTATATTTTAGCGAAAGAAATAAGCTCATACGTTCAACCTCTACCTACAATCGACCAATCGCGACTGTCGGTCAAATAACCGGTTGGGCAATAAGTCATTCATGTAGATTTTTAGAAAACTTTTTTACTCCAACATTGGCCGCCATTTATTTGAAGCATTTTAGTTGGTCTGGTGACTTAAACGTTATGAATACAGCTTATTCAAGTTATTTGAATTATTTCGTAATTATGAAATGCTATTTCGTAGTAACGAAATACTATTTCGTAATTACGAAATAGTCTTTTCGTTATAAGGAAATACTTTGAAGAGTATTTCGTAATTACGAAATAAATTGGAGCATTTAAATATTTGAAAAAAAAAAGTCTTGAATGTCAATTTAGGGGTTCCGATTTTTTTCTATTGTGATAAAAGGGGATATTTATTTTTGTTTTAGTCTAAATTTGAGTTTTTCTTACAATGAGTTCGGTAAATCCGATATGTGCTACTGAATTATTCGTATTTATCGATCTTTGACGAGCATATACCCTAACCCAGTACCAGTGACACAATTTTAGATTGGTCAAAATTCAAATAAGTTGCGGACGATAATGAAGAAATTGCTTGTTACAAGCACTGTTTTCAAAGCTATTTTCTTGAGATGCTTCAAAAGCGCTATAGAGTGGGATTGAGTTAAATAGCATGCTTTTGAAGGAGTTGTCTACAATTTGAATAAAGTTAATTCATGGGACCATAAAAAGCAGAGTTTGCAATACTCCTAAAACAAGAACTACTTTTAATGCGTATGCATCCATTAATTTAGTCGTTAAGCCTCCAGTGGCAGAAAACTTGCCTAAATAACGTTATCCATGACATTGGAAAGTTCCGATATTTTGATGACGTTATCGCCTTATTATTGGTCAGATAAAAAAGCTTTTTACAATATTGAGGAAAACGGAGAAATTTTCTAATTACTTTGTAACCACAAAAAATTTCTTTCGACTAAAATTCGCCATCTTAAATTCTTTGAATTGAACCATTGTAAAAATGTCACACAATGACATTTATAACTTTTTGAGCCCTTCAGAAAATGACAATATTTTTTTAATTCAAGGGAATCAGGAAGATCTTTTATCTTTTATTTAAGATAACAAAAAAAAAAAAAAAAAAAAAGAAGAAGAAGAAGAAAAAGAGAATAAAAAAATAAATACCATACCTTATTTGATCCTCAAATTAATTCCAGCCTGCTTTTTTTCTATTCAAATAAACGATGCAATTACATGCAGTTCTTGGCACTCTGTAAAACTAAATATAACAAGTTAAATTAAAAGCAATATGCTCGCTAACCTGTTTGCAAGCTATCGCCTTTTTAAACTATAAATAAATTTCACCGAGTAAGCATGAGTGGAGTGCAATTTTAAGTGATAAGACTGCCCTTTCATTAAACACTGGAATAGTTTTCGAAGGTCAACTTAAGAAGAGCTAGCAAACGGTTGACATATCGCGAATGATTGCAAGCTATCGCCTTTTTAAACTATAAATAAATTTCACCGAGTAAGCATGAGTGGAGTGCAATTTTAAGTGATAAGACTGCCCTTTCATTAAACACTGGAATGGTTTTTGAAGGTCAACTTAAGAAGAGCTAGCAAACGGTTGACAGATCGCGACTGTCAATCAAAAATTGACAGACCAATCAAAATCTACATTTAGATTGGAAAAGAACTTTAAACTCAGATATTGGTCTAGATTAATGTGAAGAATTTCGTTGGTCTGACCTAGGAGTTATAGTCTCGACAAATAATTACCGAATAGAATCAGTCAAATAATATTAATAATAATAATAATAAGACTGACAAAGTAAATCATTCATTTAAAACAGAAGTTAACTTTGACCTCCAACATTGACCGACATTTATGTTAAGCATTTTCGTTGATTTTGCGACTTAAACGTTGTAACTACAGCTTATTGAAATTGACTAACTTCTTCTTGTCCGTCAACCAACCATTTCTTTCTCCATGAAAATGGCTTATAGAATTAGCAAAATTACGATGTTTGATTTCGAAGTCGATCTTACTGTCAGAGTTTAGTAGGCGTGTCCAGCGATCCCTCGGATCGGAAAAATTACGCCAAACTTATTTTATATCCATCCAAACTTGTTGACGTTATTATCAGAAAGAAAACGGATGGATGGACGCACTCCCGTTCGAAAATAAAACTGGCGTTATGACGGTTATGCCTTTTCGGGGGAGCATATAGTCGCCGGCTTGTGCGCGCGTCCGTCCTTCCGTCCGTCCGTCCGTCCGTCAGACGACATATCACAGGAACCCCTGGGCCTAATTCGATGAAACAACATATATAATCTTCCTAACAAATTTTCGAGACATTTTTGAATTTTCTCAATTCAAGGCTGCGTCATGGGAAAAGGGGCCTTAATATAAGAAATTTGTTTTTTCTCCCAATTTCTCCTAGTCTAATAGTCAGAGTTTTTTGAAATTTCATATTTGAGTAGCAAATCAGATTCTCTTGACATTAAACTATCGAAAATTTACGTCCAACGAAGACGTCAAAAGTGCTTAGACGTATGTGAAGAATATTTAGAACAAGAGTAAAACTATTTTAAATTTAAATATTGAATGATTTTCAAGAACGAGTAAAAAATCCGGATATTTTCTGAACGCGTATTTCGTATTTGTTAACGTATACTAAATGATAATTTTTCATATAAAATCAACTTTGGTCGGCAAAAACTTTGGACAGGTCTCAAAAAAATTAAACTCAGGAAGTGGTTGATATGACATCCCGGCATTAGCGAATTTTCTTTTTAACGCTTGCCATGCTGAATGAGTCCTTTTATGAGTTTGCATTAAAACCAAAGGTCTGAAAGCAGACAGAAGCAGTAGTTAAGGATAATTTTTAAGCACTCTGGCCTGTGGGAGACAAACGGGAGATATACTCTGATCTTTGTCAACATTCCGGGGTTCAGTAAGACAAGGGCTAACAATTTTAGTAATTTATTTTACATTAAAAGAAATACTTCCACTTGACACAGAAACATATGACGAAACGTTCAGCGGACTATTTTAACCCATTGCCACACAGTAACGCTTTTCGACGCTCCTAAAGAAAAAAAGGGAAAATATTGTATAAAGTAAAGAACTTGCTTGTAACAAGAGTTCATAAAATGTTCGATTCCATAAACTTTAATTTGTCGTCTGCAGCTCCTTCCAGTTTGAACCAGTCTAAACTCAAGTTTTGTCGTCTGGTAATTGGCTGATCAAGTTATTTTCAATTTACCCATTCCAGCACATTCCCGATCTTTGTCGATACCATTAAAAAACAATTGCTACGCATATAAGCCCGTTTTGGCTTGTTAGTAAAATGAATATATTCTTTTTTAAATTATTGACGGGCGTTGAAAATATTTAGGAAATGCAAGAAACATTTCTAGCACCTTGCAAGACTACGTCATCCTCAAAAATTATCAATTTGAACCTGATGTGAAGATTCCTTTCAACCACAAACTAACATTTATGTGAAGCAATGTTATTGCATTGACGACTTGACTGCAACTGAACTGCCCTGGGTCACCAAACAACCATTTTACTTTTCGTTATATAATTAACTGGCCATATTTTTTTAGCCAAATCTTGTTGAGCCTTAGGGTTTCGTAAGGTGAAGCACTTTTGTTAGTTTAGCGGCTTAAACTTCCTGTCTACAGCTTATTCAAGCTACAGTTACGACGTTTAGCTTACCAACCATTCTACTTTTTTATTTGCTCATGGCCGATAAATATCGAATAGAACTCCATGTTAGAGTCAATGGGCGAGGCAAACAAAGTCAGTAGGCAGGGCAATCGAAACTAAGTGACCAATCGAATCGTTCGTTCAGACGGGACATGTACGTTGAAATTTGATTTAATGACTTACATGCCATAACTACAGCTTATTCAAGCCATAGTTACGTCGTTTTAGTCACCAAACCATCTATATTATTTATCATTAATTGTTAGCGGCACTAAGTGTTCCGAAATGGCGCCGTTTATTCCAGTTGAAGATCAGGGGGCGTTGGATTTTCCATTGTCTAATTTCATTTTAAGGATTCTTGTTATATCCGTATCTATAGGATAATATTTTCACAGAGTAAGTCTTTCCTTTTATTTCGCTTGGTCTTCTACCTACATGATGACTTGGATAGTTGTTTTGGGTCTCTACATCTAAATATAAAATATCCACGATCAGACCAATACCGGCAGCAGATTTCGTGACTTTCGCATGGGTAATTCACATTCACATAATTCACATTTCATTACACGAACACCCGTATAACATTGGCTGCGAGCTTACGCGTCAACCATACCCATTAACATCATGACTGCAATGAGAATTACCGTCTTTCTCGTCGACATTTTTTATCCTGGAAGAAAAGATGGATAAATAAAAAGAATCCCTTCTTAACCCTTTCCTGTTTTTCAAAATCTTAGAGCTGTCCAAATTCGAACGTTTTGCAGACGAAAATTCAATGTTGATTTAATTTGAAGAATAACCATTCAGTAGGGTTGAAAATATTGTTACAAGCAATTTCTTCTTTTTCTACAATATTTTCTCAAATATAAAATCACAAGGACGTAAAAACAAGGATTGTAAAGGAAAGAGTTAAACCCATTTAAACTCAATGATGCTTTAAGACGCCCCAAAAAAAGAAAGCTTCGGAAAACATTGTGGGAAATGTAGAAATTCCTTATATAAGCAAATTCTGCATTATCCACAAAGTTTTTCTTCCCGAGAGGTAAAAAATCCAACATTTAGTAAGCTTGAAATTGTCGTCTGCAATTCTTTTCAATTTGGACCAGTCTACAATTTTTCCGTCTGGTTAATGATTATCGGTGAAATATCGAAGTTTCTTGATGAACCATCGCTTGATATTTTTACCGAAATACCAGCGAATTTATCAAAATGATAAACTGATCAAGCCCTACCTTCGTTCAGTTCGTGAAGGTCGTCTCCCCGGAACAATAGACGCGACGACGTCACTATTAGAATCACTTGCGAACTGGTGCTTTAAGAGAGATTTTGTACGTAAAAGGATTTTTTTGTCCGCGTTTTACATAAAAAAGATGAAAATCCGTTCAATATTCACGCAAGATCGATATATCTTTAATTTCGAGATATATATTCGGGGGGAAGGTGTGTGTGCGTATTCACTGGTGGCTCCGTCATGTTCATGAAAGATAAATCATATACTTAAACAAACTAGTATCGTTTATCTAACAACGTTTTTTAACATGACCTGGACCAAGGAGTGAAATAAATGCAGTCATATACAATGTTACACTGGTATATTAAGAATGCAAATGAGCAAATGCATGGATGAATTTACGAAAGACCGGTGGTGACATCATGTATTCACAGTTCACACTTCAAACTTCATACATATTAAGTCTGAAATGGGAAGTGTGTAATGTGAATTATGAGACCCGTGGTGACATCTTAAATTCACAGTACAAAATCAGACCAAATTAAATATGAAGCATGAAGTTGGAAGTTAGAAGTGTAAACTCAGAAGTGTTAAGTCGGAAGTTTGAAATGGGAAGTTTGAAGTGTGAAGTCGGAAGTTGGAAGCCTGAAGTTTGAAGTGGGAAGTTTGAAGTGTGAACTCAGAAGTGTGAAGTTTGAAGTGAGAACTCTGAAGTCGGAAGTAAGAAGTGTGAAATTTGAAGTGTGAATTTGGAAGTTCGAAATGTGAAGTTTGAGGTGTGAACTCAGAAGTCTGAAGTGGGAAGTCTGAAGGGTGAAGTCGGAAGCTTCCAACTTCAAACTTCAAACTTCCAACTTCATACTTCCAACTTCATACTTCAAACTTCCGACTTCATATTTTACACTTCATACTTCCAACTTCACATTTGAAACTTCCGACTTCATATTTCACACTTCAAACTTTCAACTTCACACTTTATACTTCGAACTTCACACTTTCGACTTCATACTTCCAACTTCACACTTCCAACTTCACACTTCAAACTTCCAATTTCAAATTTCCAACTTCACACTTCAAACTTCCGACTTCATAATTCCAACTTCACACTTCAAACTTCCGACTTCATACTTCCAACTTCACACGTCAAACTTCCGACTTCACACTTCTAACTTCACACTTCAAACTTCCGACTTCATACTTCCAACTTCACACTTTTAACTTCAAACATCCGCCTTTATACTTCACACTTCCAACTTCACACTTCAAACTTCCGACTTCATACTTACAACTTCTCACTTCCAACTTCCAACTTCCGACTTCACACTTCAAACTTCAGATTTCAAACTTTACACTTCAGAGTTTCTATGTACGAAGTGTAAACTGTGAATTCTTGATGTCACCACCGGTCTTTCGTATCAGTTGGGTTTGTACTGTTTTTAACAATCTTTCAATTTATTGAACAGCGAAGTTCGTTTATTTTTGTGCTTCCTGGGTATATTGCACCTGAATGCCTTGCACAAGGACATTTCCGCGACCATCAACTCTCGACTTTTATATAACAAGTCCACTGTCCTCACCTACAAGCGACATAGAACTCCAGCTGAACTTAAAAGTAACGGGTTTTCTTTTTGATGGAAATTACGTCATAATCTATGTAACGACGTATTTTTTACAACCAGTGATATGATGTTGTTCACATATCAGTTGGTGAACTCGATACATTCCAATAATTTTGTCGAATATCGTTAATATTTTACCATATGGAAAGTCACAAGCCTCGTTTTTTTCTGTTGATGTGTCTGTTTTAGGTGACCTAAACCCTAATGATGTCCCTCGCGTGTTCTCTATACTTAGTCAAAATATATGTGTATATCATATCAACATCAAGATCACTAGTGGGTCATGTAGGGTTAAAGGCTGTGCCACTATATCATATCTTGTAAAAATCAAGAGCACACTAGAGCCTTTAAGGATTGTCTTTCGCTCAAATTTAATAAAACTTTGTCATAATTTTAGACCCTTCGATACCACGAAAAAGTAGATAAACAATAGATTGGTGTAAAAACAATATGACCATGGACAAGTTCGATCAACAATAACTTGACTGTAAAAATGCTTAGATTGTACCAATTCTTACTTTGCAAAACACACATATACGAGTATGCATGAATAAAACAGAATTGTCCAATCGCGGCTGTCAATCAAATAACCAGACGACCAATGAAATCATTAAGTGAGACCAAAATGCGTTTTAATCTCCAACATTGGTCGCCATTTTTGTTAACCTTATTCACGTTTTGGTCGGCTACCAACTATTCTACTTTTTTGTTCATGCTACTGGCCATAAATTGTTCAAAATAAAGCCGTTTAAAATCGAAGCGGGACTTCCAGTTGGAGTGGGCGTGGCGAACGGGGTAGGTATGCGGGGCCAGCGATTTGTGAATTACGACCACAGATACATGCACACATACTAAAACAAAACTTCCATAGGTATGCACTCTTGGACAGTAACATAGCAATAAATACCTTGTTTTAATTCTCAATTTAATTCCATGAACTCTCTGTCAAGTTTGCTTTGAGAAATGATAAAGGAACGATACACTTGCATACAGTTCAAAAGCACTCTGCAATACTAAATTTACCTTGTAATATAATAGATGCCATATGTACGCGATCATCTTACATTTTTCAAAGCTATCTTCTTTTATCTATAAATGAATTTCACGCAAACAGCAATGAGTGTTATTTTAACTGAACAGACATCCGGTACATTGAGCTCTGGAAGAGTTTTCTAAGGACAGTGGTAGGCTGTAGTTACGGTACTTTTGATCGCTAACCGACAATATGCTGTATCTACCAATTTAAGGTATGTTTGCTTTATTATTCAGAAACCGTCTTGTGCATAGATATGCCCATTTGTTCTCCGACAATCAGACGATTACGACCGTTCGAAGTTCTTTGAGATGTCGGTGGGCGACCGAAGGGTCAAGGCTGCAGTTTGAGGAGCTGAAGTTGCGAGATTTTAGTCGCTAACCGACGACATACTGTAACTCTTATCTGTAGTCGATGCATAGGAAACACTATAGGCATACGCCGTCTATACTGTATCATCGATTTGAGGACCCTTAATTCTTTCAAGCCTCCCTTCGGCTACTAGATTCACGTCTGTCTTAATAAGGTATGCATAGAAGGTGTTGGGTCAACCTAGGGTTTAGACCAATTACTAAGGCAAAAGTAACAATTTCCGTTCTCGTCTGACGATGATGCGGAAATGTAATGATCTCAGTCAAATCCGCTCACTTGCATTGCTTTTGCGTGTGTGAGCGATATAGAGGATAAAAATGTCCACAAACAACGCGTTACCATACTGCAACAACAGAATCATGAAGGGG
Organism: Fragum fragum; assembly: GCA_946902895.1. NCBI lineage: Eukaryota > Metazoa > Mollusca > Bivalvia > Cardiida > Cardiidae > Fragum > Fragum fragum. The sequence continues at coordinate 38,809,259 of OX336381.1, forward strand.
CAAAATTAATCACACCGGGCATCAATAAGGTCTTGTTTTTAACAAAGGTTTTACAATCAGACGACATATAGACGCATGTTTCGTAATGTAGAATGACCACTCTATAGTTATGAACATTTGGGAACTCCAAACAGAGTCAGTACCTTTTGCAATTGTTAGAGGATCGGTGTTGGCTTTGCTCTCCATATTTAAACAACAATAAGACAGGGGAGGATTTTTTTTTTGGATAATTGAATAAGCTACATAACTTATCTTTTGAAGGGGGGTAGTGACGGATTCAGTACAAGAAACTCTGTATCCGAAACATCACATAAATATATTTATCTTTGTCGGGGAAGCGACGGTAGTAAATTGAACGTATTGTTCACGACCCATCTTAAACACCCATGTCTGCTCAATTACCGAAGGATTCTTTGCTGCAGGAGAAATCACACGCCATCTATAATTATCTGCAGCTGCACTAGTTTGAGTTAAGGTTTAAATAGTCAACAGCTTTGCGTTGAATTGTATCGACTAATAACGTTGACTTTTGTTAACTGCTAAGTGTAAAACAAAACAATAACAAAAGTACTATTTACTACGACAAACCTATCAAACGAATCAATTTAGCGCAGAAACATAATGTTTCTGACCGATACCCTCCAACAGATGATTATGTCGGAGAGTATCGTCCATAAACATGATGGTTTCTGACCTAAATTGATTCATTCTGTCTTTTTTAACTAGATACATTTTATGAGATCACATAGTATATACCATAGTCCTCTGGTATAAAAAAAACAACACATCTTCAGCTACGATTTATTGTTGTTGTCCGAAAAAGTAAACAGTTATCTCATGTTGTTTCATGTTACAGTAACAAGTAAACTATATTGTCCGAGATCATTCACTGTGATGGGTATTGGTGAGTAGTCTCATTGTGACGCTTAACCGCCATTGGTTAATTTCGAAGAAAAAAAATCCAAAAAAAAACCTTAGATAGAATGTTGATAAACCGTCGCTGATAAGACATGTTTGTGACTGTTATTCATCACAAGTATTGAAATTCTAGAAGTTTTAGATACTTTGTTAAACTGTGATAAGCGTTTACAAACCGTGATTGATAAATGGATTAAGGTGTATATGTATTGTTTCGATGAATTGCTTACCGTTTGCATATACGGTATTTAATGAAATCTGAAGCCTTTTCTAAATACCGTGTAAATGTGTAAGGCGCATTGATTCAGTCGATAAAGGAAGTGACAGTCAGTCATCAGAGACTGGGCGGGTATTATGCCGCAAAACGAATTCTTACTGAAGTGTGATAAAGCGCTCATAGTTTCATGTCTGCATGAAAATAAAAAAAGAAAAATAGTCTTCACTTCTTAGGTATGAAATTATTTTTTAGTCTTCCAGAAAGCTTGATTTTTGATACCCCATACTAAAATTGAAGTATTTAAGAATAGTTGATACGCATTTATAATGGAATTCAGGTTAATAATGGAAACTGCCGTTGCGTTTTGTATAATGACCCCCCTTTAAAATGGGCGTGGTTAATTGCAATTAAGAACATCGCAAGATCGACATGGTGAATAATTTATGAACAATTCCGGGTTGATCTTGAAGTTGGATCAGCGTATTTTGATCCATATGAGCGAAATTGGCGTTGTGAATTCAATCATTGATTTGTTTGAATGGGGTTTTACGCCGCTTTTAACAATCTTTCAGTCATATCGCGGCGGCTGGAGCACCTAACAATGGATTCCTGGTATTTCTCACACCAGTACTACCATTACATCCTTTCCTAGCCTCCAGCTGCTATCCCACATAGGTCTACGATTATCGATCCATTGGTGAGAGACAAATAGTCGGAAAGGTTGAGTGCCGCCGTCGGGAATCGAACCCGGGACCTCTAGATTGACAGTCCGACGCGCTACCAACTGCGCTATGACGGCGGCTTTCAATGATTGAATGTCGTGGGTTCGATCCCCGGAGGTGGCACATATCCTTTCCGACATTAGTCTCTCACCAATGGATGGTTAACCGTTAACCTAGGTGGATTAGCAGATGGAGGCTAGGAAAGGATGTAGTGGTAGTACTGGTGTGAGCAATACCGGGAATCCATTGGTGCTCCAGCTACTGCAATATAACTGAAATACTGTCAAAAGTGGCGTTAAACCCCATTCAATCTATCAATCAACATTGTACATTTCTCTTTTAACTCATTACCACACAACAACATTTTAGAATAGTCTTATTTGAAAGAATCTACAGACGACCATTTATAGTTAGTGAAATTTTAAAAATCTTTGTGAGGTAGGTGAACTTTGAAAAACAGGAAAAGGTTAAAGAATTACTACTTTATTAGGGGGGGGGGGGTAGTTAACTCTAAATAATTACCATTGTTACGATTATTTGATTATCATTTATCGACTCCAATCTTATTTACCTCAATGAACTCTAAACAGCGGTCGTGATGGTCTCGTAAACCACGGTTTTGATCTTAAAAATCTGGAAAATTTGTATTTACCCTTAAATTTATCTCCATCTCGATCGTTTGAGAGAAATCTTTGAGGACCATTACAAGGTAATTTGATCTCACAAATCTCCTGCGATGCATCTTCTATATGTGTAATTAAAAATTATGTAAATAAATAATCAGCTTCATATCTCTAAGAGAGATTTATAAAAGCAAAAGCCTGTTTGCACTCAAAAAAGAACACATAATTTGCTTTATTATGATCAAATATTCTGTGAGCCCCCAGACAAACCATGACCTACAGCCCAGATTTGACACCAACATACGATGCCCTTGTTTCAACCAAACGATTTCCTTTACATTTCCGTATACGTGAATTAGGTGGTAAATTCATGTCTGGTCTAACAAATTGATCTGGGTTCGATAAACCGTATTGTCTATTTATGATTTAAGAGATATTTCCGTTCTTTATTAATTCTGAGATAGTAGGTCACAGATCCCGGCTTCTAGGCTTATTTAGTACGGAAAGGGAATTTTCAGCTAGATCACCAGATGAACCCTTTCCCATTTTTCACCGGTTTTAGACCAGTCCAAATTGAAAGAAGTTGCAGACAACAATCAAAAGTGGGTGCAATTTGAAAAGTAACGAACCTACAGTTTAGAAAATGTTGTGAGAAAAGAAGGTATTGCTTGTGACACATTCATAGGGACGTGAAAACAAGGGATTGTACAGGAAAGGGTTCAAGGAGTAATTTTGATTTAAACAATGTAAAAAACTTCATTTATACACTCAACTCTAATTTCATCGTTTCTCCTATGGAACGTAGTATGAAGACGATTCCAATGAGGGACATTCCTGTGTTATCTTCCCTTTGTACTGTGACCATTAAATCAGAGGTGTGCAAAATTGTACATTGGTCCTTTCACTTCATTACCTTTGTTTTTTGATCCTTGTTCGGTATGGGGAAGTTGCGATTTTTTATTTGCCCTTTCTAGTTTCATTATAAATACAAACTTTTGATGGTGTTAGTTTATGGTTCAGAAATAACAAAGAAACGTATTTTCAAGATGAAACGAATTTTCCAGCTCTAAAGTTTGCATTATACAGCTGATCTTAAAACCAGACAGTGCAAAGAAACCTAGGATAAAGTCCAAGTAAAACACTGATAGGGACCAATGTATTTCTGGAGAGTATTCAAGGGAGATAACCCGAGAATGTCCCTCATTGGTAACTACGACCTAGGTTAAAGGGGGTGGGTTAAAAGATTTAGTTTGTGACAGCTTCCTCTTTTGTCGAACTGTCTGTTTGCAAAAATAAATACAAACGGGTCGCATTGTTAATTAAAAAATAAATTCACTAATCAAATTATTCATTTAGACCGGAAACATTGGTCGACATTCATATACAGCATTTTTGTGGTTTGTCGTAGCTGCAGCTTATTTCAACTGTGGTTATAATGTTTAGATCCCCAACCAACCGATTTTTTTTGGGCACGTGTTACTAGTCGTCAATTGTGCAATATAACGCCATGTAATATCAAAGTGGAACTTCCTGTCGGAGCTTAGTGGACGTGACAGGAGATCGGTCAATTCTGTACCCGTTATCAGACGACAAAATTTCAGAAATTTTAGATTTTTGCAATCTTTCGGTGTAGAAAACACTGTGGAAAATTAAGAAATTGCTTGTGACAAGCAATTTCTTCATTTAACACAATGTTTTCCCAACCGTTTTCCTTGAGGGGCGTCAAAAAGCGTCATTGTGTAGGAATAGGTTAATTTGAGAAAATTCCAGTTACTATTTGATAGTATACAGAACATAACATTAAAGGTAAAGGTTCTGTGACTAGCGTATATCAAAAATATAATATGACCAAATATGGGCCTCTGTTTGATTTTCGAACAATCCCAAAATACATGTTTCAGCCTTAACAGCACACATTACATTAGATATATTCACTGAAGTATATTCACTGGATAAATTAATTCACTTAAGTATATTCGCTGAAGTATAATCCCGAAAGTATATTCATTGAAGTATATTCGCTGAAGTATAATCACGGAAGTATATTCACTGAAGTATAATCCTGGAAGTATATTCATTGAAGTATATTCGCTGAAGTATAATCACGGAAGTATATTCACTGAAGTATAATCCCGGAAGTATATTCATTGAAGTATATTCACTGAAGTATAATCCCGGAAGTATATTCATTGAAGTATATTCGCTGAAGTATAATCACGGAAGTATAATCACTGAAGTTTATTCACCGTTGGCCCCGCCCATTGACTCTAACAGGAAGTCTCGCTTCGATTCCAAACGGTGTTATTTTGCAAAGTGTATGGGAAGTAGTATGTCACAAAAAAGTAGAAGGCTGTAGTTACAATATTTTTGTCGCAAACCAAAAAAAAATATATTTTTTTTACATGTGTTTACCATATGTTTTGCAATAAAACGCCATTTTATAACGAAGTGGAGCATCCTATCGGAGTCAGTGGGCGTGGCCAGACGGGTCAATGGGCGGGGCAGCGAACCGTCAATTATTGTACCAATTGACCAATCACTGGCCCGCCCATTAACTTTTTGGCTCCTACCATTGACTCCTACAGGAAGTTTTGATTCGATTTTAAACGGCGTTATTTTGCAAAATTTAGAGCTAGTAGCATGAAACAAAAAAGCAAAATGGTTGGTTTGCGGCTTAAACGTCTTAACCATAGGTTAAATAAGCTGTATTTACGACGTTTAAGTCGGCAAACCAACAAAAAATGTAAACAAAATGGCGGCCAATGTTGGAGTTCAGGCTCAATTCCGGGCTGAATGAATAATTTGATTGATCGACTGGTTATTAGACTTACATTCGCGATTGGTCAATTTTCTTGTAGAGGATAAGCAAAGGAATCAGCAAACTAGTTTCGAGGAACATATCGATAGGCTTAACACGAACAACGTACACCGCTGACAAAAAAAAAAAAAAACACGGGAAAAACACCACAAAAAATTAGCCAAATTTGTGTCCCCTATGGTGTAAACAAAGAAATTGTCATTGAGGCCCCTTTCCCGTGTTTTTCAGGGGTATGTCCCAAATTTAATTCGAGTTCATAGGGTTCATCTCAATAACCTGACAAATACTCTGACCAAGTTTAATCAAAATTGAGCCAAATTGACGCCCCTTTAGTGTTACCACTAAGATTTATTGATGTAAGAAGATCATTCATTCAATAATTACAAGGCTCACTATGAGCGAGATGTGCTCAGCCGACCTAAAATACATTGGAAATTAAGGTTTAAAGCAACAGGGTTTAACCTTTAAATGTTATTTCGAAACTTTAGACCAGTTCGAATTCAAAGGGATAGCAGAGAACATCATAAATTCAGTACCATTCAAAAGATAACAATCCTATATGATAGAAAATATTGTTGAAAAAGAAGAAATTGCTTGTTACAAGCAATTTCTTCTTTTTCCACACTGTTTTCTCAAGTATCACAGTGTAATAAAAATCCGGGATTGTATAGGAAAGGGTCAAGGGGAGGAAACAAAGCAATTTCTACTAGGTTTGAGACAATTGTAGGTATCTAAGTGTGTGAAAGCATACAAAATAGTTGCATTCTCAAAATTTTGTTCATCGAAGTATGAAAAAAGAACAGGCCAATGAAAACGCCTGAATCTCGTTAGAAGAATCTTAAATCGAATTATTTTGTAATATCTGTAGAATAAATGTTGGTTTGAACCCGAATATCTAAATGCTAAAGGGATCTTTCCTACAGAGGCGTAAAACACTAAACGTATTCTGCGAGAATTACGCCCCCTTCTCGATCGGATTTTTTAGGTCTCTAATAAGCACAAATCAGAAGAAATAAGGTGCTCTTTTGACAAAATATCTTCCTACTTTTGGTAGATCTGACCTTCTTACCGGGAAATCGCACTGCAAAGACTGTCACGTCACTGTACAGACCGGGCACACGAATAAACCATTCAAAGTTGGTGAATCTAAGATGTCAGACCGACATTTAAGAAACCTCAAATCTATAAGAGGGCCGTCAATCATTTCTTTGTCTGGTAAAAAGGTTTTGTCATAGATTACTGTGATTAGATCACGCTCCAATAACTCTAGTTATTATAATGCCAGACGATCATATTCTCAGGTCATACATTGCAGAAGACAGAATCTTGAGAATATTACAACGTTTCACGCATGCATATATATCTTACGGCTGATAAAGGTTATACTCTTAGTTGTTAAAGAAATGATGATTTTCTATGAGGTATGAACGTAAAAACTTAACTTACAAAACGTATCAGTATTTGTATTTTGTTTATATTTTATATTTTGTTGATATCATTAAAATATGAATAATGATAATAATATATTTTTTTCATGGAGGTATGAAACAGCAAACCAGTGTGATTGGTTTTTGTTTAATACCTCGAAGGAAAAAGAAAATATTCTCTTCATCTCTTAACTCAAAACAAAATATATTCTCTTCTTTTTTTATAATGTAATGCAATTAAGCAAAGCAAAACACATATTTTACTAGTTCTGAGTAAACTTTTATCGATCTACTTCGTGTGCAAGCATATAAAGTATTTGCGTGCTCAAATTTTTGTTAATGGAAGTGTGAAAAGAAAAAAAATCAGCAAATCAAAACGCTTGCATCATAAAAGACGAAACTAAAATCGAATTATTAATATTTCTGTTTTATCTGTGGGAAAGCAAGACATCTGATTGTCTGAAAATACCACCATGAAAAACAAAACAAGGAAAATAAACAAGGAAAAAAAACGTATTGAACTATTTCGTATTAATGCTCCATAACCAAACTGTCTGAGACTGATTTAACACAGTACCACACGAGAATTAAAAGAAGTTGCACACCACAATTTAAACTTGGTGAAACTTAAGATTTTGGCAACTTTCTAGACGCAAAAGAACTTGTGGAAAATAAAGAAATTGCTTGCATAAAGCAATTTCTTCATTTTCCAAAATGTTTCCCATTTTTTTCTTTTGGGGCGCCAAAACGCGTCATCGTGTGGGAATGGGTTAATCTGCTGATTTAACTAAGTGATGTAGTATGTGCCTTAAAAATATCAAATTACGAAAATACGAAGATATATTTTCATTCAGGTACGAAACAAACAAACAAACAAACAACAACAAAAGACCGAATGATTTTCATGGGCTTCAAAAGTGTGATTATTTTTACTATCATTCCGAAAGTGGAACATAGATTACACTTTCCTGCCCCTAATCGACTGTGGTATAGACACGGGTTGGTATCCATATTACAGGAAATTAACCGATCGCGGCTGTCATTCAAAAAAAAAAAAAAAAAAACAATCGACCAATGAAATCCTTCATTGAGATCAGAAATGAGCTTTGATCTCCAACATCAGCCGCCATTTATGTTAATCATTTTTGTTGTTAGTGGAACTTAAACGTCGTAACTACAGCTTATTCAGGTTGTGGTTACGTACTTTAGGTCGCCAACCAACTGTACTACTCTTTTGTTACATGCTACTGACTATAAATTTTCAAAATAACGCCATTTATAATCGAAGCGAGACTTGTTGTCGGAGTCAATGGGAGGGGCTAACGAAGTAAGTGGGCGGCGCCAGCGATTGGTCAATTCTTTAATGGCCTACAATTTTCTGAACGATGTTTTTTTTTCTATTTCTGTTTTTACGTCTGCAGTGAAGGTCCCATATTCACTTAACTCTTGTCATGCTGAATCCGGAATATTCCTGTCTTTGCACAGGCCGCCGTCATAACGTCAATATAGAGGTCCCCGGTTCGATCCCCGACGGCGGCACTCATCCTTTCCGACCATTTGTCTCTCACCGAAGGGTCGATAATCTTAGACCAATGTTGGATAGCAGCTCGAGGCTAGGAAAGGATGTAATGGTAGTAATGGTGTGAAAATACCAGGTTCCCATTGTTAGGTGCTCCAGCCGCAGCGATTTAACTGAGAGATTGTTGAAAGCGGCGTAAAACTACATTCAAACAAATCAAACAAAAAGCAGAAATTATAGTCTAAGATCGGCCTGCACATATATGCAGTCTGATCTAATTATTAACCACCTCTTTGGCATTTTAATTTCAGAGTTGTATAAAGAATTGATTAAGAAAAAATGATTTCCCACAATATCTTGGCATTCCAGTGCTTTTAGACATTTGATTTCAAATAATTTTGAATTTTTATCAATAAATAATCGATTGAATGGGGTTTTACGCCACTTTTAATAGTATTTCAGTCACATCGCGGCGACTGGAGAACCAAACAATGGATTCCTGGTATTTCTCACATCAGTACTACCACTACAACCTTTCCTAGCCTCCAGCTGCTATCCCACTTTCCCCTTGGCAAGAGGCAAGAAACATTCTCATCATTTGACGCCCCCTCGCTTTCGAATACTATAATGTCTTTCTGGCATCAGTTGCGTTAGGTCTTCGTTATATTGTTTTGTACGGGTATAGCTTAATGAGCCTTCTTTTTTATATAAAGGTTTTAATATCACCATTGTTTCTATTATTTCATTGTAGTTTTATGAGCATATACACAACATTTATATGTCCCGCGTGGAAAAATCGTGGGCACGTTATTTAACCGTTTTTTTTCATTCTGTCTGTCTGAAACCTAACCTTAAAAAACTTAATATTTACAATCATCTGAAGCTTTTTCAAGATACGATGCCAATATTTAGCATGCTGATAGATCTCATCTTTACCCATCTGCAGATACAAAGGTCGAGGTCACATGACAGGGTCAAGATTCATCATCAAGGTTACAATATATTAATAAATGAACAGATAATTAATAAATGAATAGATGAAAAAGAAAAAAAAAACCCTCATCTGCGAACAAATGAAGATCAAGAGCAGCCGCTCGGGGTCATCATTGTTCGCTCTATATTTACACCAATTGACTCCAAGTGTTTACTAGATGACTAGCGAATACTGTTAAAGAGCTGTGTGATTAGAAAGGCTCATTTGTGTCTTGGCTTGACGCACATGTTAAAAAAATGTTGAAAGTGACGGTAGCCGCTCTCAATCAAAACCAAACAAAAACATTGACTCATCAAATTATTCATTTAGACCGTAAGTTAATTGATAGGTTTAATGGGATTAACGCTACTTTTAACAGTATTTCTGTAATATGGAAACTGGAGCACCTAACAATGGATTCCTGGTATACCCCAAACCAGTACCATCATTACACCCTTTCCAAGCCTCCAGCTACTCATCCCGCTTAGGTTTACGAGTATTCTTTAAAGGGAGGTATCGATGTTTCTGAAACCTAGATAAGAAAATTACCAAGTGCCGAAAAATAGACTCAAACGAACATTTAATACTTTAAGTTAGGTCAGGTAATGTCTTGGTGGTTATCTAATCGACCTAAAGTGGATTTTTCTGGTTATATCGGAAAGGTTCAGCGGAATTCCAGGTTATTTTTAGATATCACGGAATTCGGTTGTCGACATCGGATGACCTCATTTGCATATGACCCAGTCAAATGAAGGTAACAAATTTACTAGCGAAACAGCCAACGTCCTAAATCATGTCACATGAAAGGACTGATCTTTACAGACCGTCTAGCGAACATTACTTCTGATGACGTTACGATGACGTTGGTTTGGTGTAATAGGAACTAAATGCAAGGTTCTAACGGTTATTCGCGCCACGTGAATGCCCTATAATCTTCGTAGCTGTCTCGGATTAATCTAAAAATAGATTAATAGACTACGTAGGCAATTAGGGAAATACCCTGCTTTTTTCAGATAACCTACCTCATATTTTTGCAAAACTACTTTTCGGCATATTGTTTTCAAATAGTTTATGAGAGGAGATAAAAATAATTAAAATCTGTGACATGAAAAAGACATCGATACCTACCTTCAATTGGTGGGAGACAAATATCGGAAAGAATATTCGCCGCGACCGGGAATCGAGCCAGAGACCATTTAGATCGTACGTGAGCTTTGAAAACGACATGTTTGGACTTTTGTTGGTTGAGTGACATAAACGAAGTATACAACAGCTTATTTGTTTTTTATTTTATGTCTCAGACCAATTGTTTTATAAAAAAAAAAAGACGTTTATAACTAAAAAGACATTCTCGTTCTCGAATCGATTGGGATGGTTCCATGTTGCAGCTGACATCTTCGATACTTGTTATTTTTCAAACGGATCTTTGAAGATTGGCTGGTTGTAGCGGCTAACTTAGAGTTATAATGAGCAAAGAGCCTTTAAAATTAAAAAAAAGTTGATTGACCAATCAAATCTCTCATTTAACCATATAATTGAAGGATCGCTGGTCCCGTCCACTGACTCCGCTGGCCACGCCTACTGACTCCGACAGGAAGTTCCACTTCGATGTTAATGGTGTTATTTCGCAAAGTTATGACCTATAACATATAACAAAATGTGAATGGTTGGTTGGCGAATAAGCTGTAGTTATGGCATTTAGGTCCTCAAACCAACATAGATACCTCAGAGTAATGTTGGCAAGTGTTAGATTTCAAAGTTCACATTCGGTGAAAATTGATTATTTGATTGATTGATCGATTCTGTTCTTGACATTCACCATTGGTCAATTCTGCGTGAGAGCTCCTTAGATTATTTGCGCAATCTTTTTGCCTTTGTATGAGCGAAACATATTTTACACTCATTGAAAACTATTTTCGTTTAGTATCAAAGTCATGTGATGTGGGTGTAGCAAGCGATCAAACTTGAAAACCTGTCGGGTTGACATTCTACTGAATAGAAGATCCGAGGAACACTACAGAAACTCTTCATTTCAACCTTAACATTTGTCATGCTGAATCCGGAATATTCCGGTTTTGGCAGGAGGTTTAGACCAAGATCCAGTTCAGTCTACATATAAGTGCAGTCTGATCTTGATCTACACCTCCTGCCTGTACTTTTTCCTGTCAGAGTTGTTTATGAAATTGATTTCTAAAAGAACTATTGATTTGTGAACATCAAGTTTTATCAGTGCTTTTTGCCGTTTGACTTTACAGCAATTCCGTAAGGTTATTCATACAGCATGACAAGGGTTGAAGTATTTCTTTGAGCGTGCATTAAAATTCAAATATACGAAATTTTATTTATTTGCTAAGAGCGTATTACCCTAAATAGGTAAAAAGCTTTTAAATTCAATTAATTTATATCCGGAATTCCCAGTATTTTAATGGGCATTAATGCATACATTCGATTTATTGCTGGTTTTAGCAACTCCAAAAAAATACAATGTTTACATAGAAGAAATATTTATAGGTTATTTCAGGCCTGTTCAACGTAAGAGTGAGGATGATGTTGGATAACAGGATGACGAAAATGAGAATTTAATCTGAAGTCCGCCCTAACATTTAAGATAGTTCCTTGATAATTGACCAATCGCGAATGTCAATCAAATAACTAGTCGACCAATGAAATCATTTATTTTGACTAGAAATGAGTTTTGAACTCCAATATTGGCCGCCATTTTTGTTAAACTTTGTGTTGGTTCGACGAATTTAACGTCGTAACCACATCTTATTCAAGCTGTAGTTACGACGTTTAGGTCTCCAACAAACTAAAATACTTTTTTGTCGGATGCTACTAGCCATAAATTTTGAAAAAAACGCCGTCTAAAATCGAAGCGGAACGTCCTGTTGGAGTCGGTGGGTGTAGCCAACAGAGTAGGCGGGACCAGTGGATAGTCATTTACATGATCGCGAAAAATAATTATATCGTTTTATGATATACTTACCGACCTTCCTTAAAGGGGGGTATCGATGTTTCTGAAACCTAGGTAAGAAAAATTACCAAGTACAGAAAAATAGACTCAAACGAACATTTAGTACTTTAAGTTAGGTCTTGGTGGTTATCTAATAGACCTAAAGTGGCTTTTTCTGGTTATATCGGAAAGGTTCAGCGGAATTCCATGTTATTTTTAGATATCACGGAATTCGGCTGTCGACATCGGATGACCTTATTTGCATATGACCCGGTCAAATGAAGGTAACAAATTTACTAGCGAAACAGCCAACGTCCTAAATCATGTCACATTAAAGGACTGATCTTTACAGACCGGCTAGCGAACATTACTCCTGATGACGTAACGATGACGTTGGTTTGATGTAATTTGAAATAGATGTAAGGTTCTCGCGCCACGAGAATGCCCTATAATCTTCGTAGCTGTCTCGGATTAATCTAAAAATAGATTAATAGCCTACGTAGGCTATTAGGGAAATGCCCTGCTTTTTTCTGATAAGCGAGCTCATATTTTTGCAAAACTACTTTTCGGCATATTGTTTTCAAATAGTTTATAAGAGGAAATAAAAATAATTAAAATCTATGACATAAAAAAAATCGATACCTACCTTGATAAGAAACATTCGTCGCACGCAGACAAAATCGAACTAGACAGAATAAAATCGGTATTATACGTAAAAGTTACAGTTCACATCTGACAATTTACAAGATGTAATCTAAGCTTAGCTCAGGGTAGCGCTATGTTATGTTCCGTTTATTGTAAGGATGTAGAGCATTACTATTTTTACTACGGAATCCCGTTTCCACCATCTACTAGAAACTCTAAAAGTAGAGAAGAAAAGCGTTCTTACTTCGATTTTTCTAGTTAAAATGTTAACCCGAAAAGTGGGGGAAAAATCCTGACAATTGTTATAAAACTTTTGATTTTTCGCCTTCATAGTTGACTCACGGTTAATGAGAAAAATGGAAACTAGGAACTTTTAACTTCACCTTTTTAATCGACTTTCAGGTTAAAAAGTAGAAAAGCGGTCGTTTTTCACTTGACACTTGTCACTTTTTTCGACTTTTCGATCTAGTGCATATGACAGGACCCAAGATAAAACTTGAAATTTTCTACCTCTCGAAAAGTCGAAATAAGTTTAATTTTTCTTAGTAGGAAATATATCCGCGGAAAGTTTCTTTCTTAGCACCGTCCGTACAGTGAAAAATACTGTGTCACCGACCCTAACAGGTTACACTTCTGTCTGTGTTTCATGAATTAAGACTAAAGAATAAAAGGATCATTTTTGGCTGCTCTTTTTACGAGTTTCCTTCGGATTTAGCCCTGGGTTCTTGTTGGAGAGCGCTCATTCGCCATGACAATTCGAATTTCAGGCTAAGACAATGATACCATTACTGTTAAACTCTTAAACAAATTTACATTGAACACAAAAACCATTGAAATTCGGGACAACCTAGCGCGGGGAGGGGGAATCTCTGCACGCAAACCCAATCACTTAAAAACAAATAGTCCCGGCAGACATCTATTAGCACACATGAATACAGTGCAGCAGCGGTCTGCCATTTAAGACATCTAGCTATCGCCAGGGCTATAACACCATGCCAAGGAGAAACAAGAAATGTTAATGGAACTGTTCTGAAGTACAACTGGTCTAGGCTAAAACCCTGGTAGTGGTCTGGGACCTACAATGACATTAGAGGATATGATATTGTTGGCATCGTTCTTAGTGTGTATGTAGAATAATAACGCGGTTAATTTATTCTATGAACAATAGTCTTACCGAACAATTAGTCCTACCCAGAGAAAAAATCCATTTATTTCGACTTTTCAACTTTTCGACTGCTCGAAGAGGTCGACAAGTTTAGGTTATGCCTGTTTATTTCGAGCCATATTCCTTTTACGACATTTATTGGACATTTGCTAAGAGAAGTACTGCCACTTTTCTACTTTTCGTCCCGAAAGTGGAATGCGAAAAGTTGAAGTACCTAATGTCCACTTTTCTAGAAAAAAACGTGAGGTCGAAAAGGCGGAAGTGTTATGAGAATTGTCACGTTAAAAGGATCCAATTTTAGAAAAGTTGAAGTTAGTGCGCCTAAAATTTCTACTTTTCGAGTACCACGTAGGTCGAAAAGTGGATAACGGAAACAGGAATTCGTATTTTAACCGATCGATCTAATTTTATCTAGAAACGCGGGTGAGACATCAATCGTGACGTGATCGCTACCGAAACCTCGAAGTTAAAACAATCTATGTTATATGCTATTTGTTATTTGAAATATTTTAAGGATTCGCTAATGGCCAAAAGTTTATTATAAATACAATATAGAATTCACGTCCATAACAGTTAGAAAACATTGAAGAAGGAAAACAATAAAAAAAAAAGGAAAATCTTTTTTTTTTTTCCTAAGATGACTCGTTGAATTCTTTCGGTGTTTCATGAATAACTTCTTTTTATTTGACATGAAAAAAGCTCATAACATTTTTCAAAATCTTAGTTCTACTTACAATAAACAACAAAACACTGCTTACAATTTACTGCTGGTCCCGACAGGAAATCCTGCTTCGATTTTGAGCGACGTTGTTATTCAAAGTTGATGGTCAGTAGCATGTAACAAAAAAGCAGAATGGTTGATTGGCGACCTAAACGTCGTAGCTATAGCTTGAATAAGCTGTAAGTTTCGACGTTTAAGTCGTCAAACAACAAAAAAGTTTCATACAAATGGCGGCCGATGTTGGGGTTCAAATCTCAGTTCCGGGCTGAATGAATGATTTGATGGATCGATATATTCCTTGATTGACAGACGCGATTGGTGAATTACGAACTCTCATATTTGAGTCTATGCGTGACATTTTCAACAAGTTTGAATGTTTGAAGGCGTAGATATCGATCAGTCGTTAATGCATGTAAAATATTCCCAAGCGTTGGTAAGTACATAAAGAACTATCTACAGAACGAAAAGTGAAGACTCTGATCAGATTAATGCACAAACTGCTGATTTGAACTTTATTTAGAGCGTCACACATTAATCAGAAAATCGATCATCCAAAAAATCTTTTTTACAGGAAGAGAATGGTTACATTTTTTTGCAATTATGAAAAGCATTTGTTTTGGCTAAGACCCGCAGCAAGTGCTTTTTCGAGCTTTAGTTGAGACATTTAGATGGCCAACCAACGAGTTATTTATGTACTATATATAATCACTCTTATTAACAATGTTTCGGAAAATGCCTTAAAAAGTAAAAAGAAAATAATTCTCAAATAATAAAAGGATATATCTTCTTTTTTTTTTTTACAAAGGCAATTCTGGTTTGATATTGAAAATAAGACTGTTTATTTATAGTATTTTAACATTTCTGTGGGCAATTATTGTGATAGTAATTTGTTTTTGTTTTAATGTCCCTGGCTATATATTATTCAACCTTACCTCGTTTGAAAAGCACTTTCTTTGGTCACTCGGCTTGGCTAGCGATCCCTCGATTTGGTTTTCATGTTCAACAAGCAGAAATACAATGGTCTGAATTTTCATGCGCAGATACCCTTTGTACTTTCAAGAAAGAGAAAAAGTGAAATTCTGCCTACTTTGTTTTTTTTTTCAGTGTTGTTTCGTGGAATGAATAAGGAATATTGTGTTATAGCTTTGATACGAAACATTGTATTGGATTCGAGCCGGGTAGTAAAATTTTATATTTCAGGAGACCGATGGTCGAGAATTCGAAAGAAGGTTTTGTGTCGTTTGTACATCAAAGTTTTTGATACTGATAACGTTATTATTGGTGTGACGTCATCTTATCATACTCATATTGCTTGCAATAAGAAATTTTACTATTTTACTTGCATCACATGCTTATCTTAAGTACACAAATTACATCACGTGTTTATCTTAAGTTCATATGCTACATTACGTGTTTGTCTGAAGTTCGCAATGACGAAGTTTTTCGATTTAAACAACATCATTGCTGACAAACAGTCATTTTTCTGCGACCTTATGTTTGTAGCATGTCGTCGGGTGGATACAAAGGCCTCGTTACTGTCGCTCGAATGAAAATAAAGTTTTGAGATTTGGGTCGCATAACGACGTCTAGCAAATTTAGAAACAAATCTTTTTCGATCAAAGCCCGAAAACAACAAGGTTAAATTTTATACATTTGATTCATAAAACAAATGCATATCCCAATGTTACAAAACATTAGGTTTATCCAGTCGTAAAAGTTAAATCGTTCGATACTCTAAAAATAAGTCATCTTGGCGACACTTTGCAATCACAAGTCAAAGGTCTTTTACAAATACCATAAACGACGTCTATCAATCTTTGAAAAAAAAGGAATGGTCAAAACTCGGAAATACCAAGGTTCACTTTTATACAATTGATTCAACACATAGCATACCCCAGTGTTACAAACCACAATATTTACCAAGTCGTAAGACACAATTTCTTCATTACTCCAAGATAATCCATCTTGCCGATACGTTGCAATCACAAGCCAAAGGTCTTTCACATATACCATACAACTAGAAATTTTCGTCATATCGTTCTTCAAATATCGCTCGTGGTCCTCATCCTACTACCGTCACGTGACAGCCTAGTCGATAATGCAATAGACTCGCCACGTGCACGCGTAACGTCACTTGATTCGTTCATGTACGTTTGTGCCGTGGACGTCCAGGTTTTAGTTACCCCAGCCCTCCTCTGTTTACACAGTCTTCCAGAGAAAGCCAGATATATCCAGGGATTGGTACAAGAGTTCAGACTGGCAAGCAATACAGCAACCGCCATTATGTGACCTGAAGATATATTAACAACAATGGAATTAAAACATTCTAACGCCAGATATATCTACGGGATTAGTGCAGCAGTTCAGACTGGCTTGTAAAACAGCATCCGCAATAATGTGACTTGAAGATATATTAACAACAATGGAATCAACCCATTCCAACGCAAGATATATCCAGGGAATGGTACAAGAGTTGTGATTGGCTAGATAAGAAATAAATAAATAAATAAATAAATAAATAAATAGAAAATGAAAATGAAGGATAACATTAATATAAGCTTTATACACATCATTAACTACCCAAGAAAAATAGGGACATCTAAAGGTATTTTAACTTTGAATTGTCGTCTGCAACATTCATGACTTTTGACCGGTCACATATTTTGTCCTTTGGTAATGGGTTTATAATAAATTTAAACATCAAAATTATTGATACTGATAGCAATTTGGTAATACTATTACTAATTAACACTTTCCTGTTAAACCCCAGGATTTGACATCACTGTGACTTTATTCTTGACTATATGAACAATTTGATTTGGCAGTCAATTGTTTGAGTGACAACGGGGGTTCGTAAATGATACATACTTTTGGGGAGTCTCAGCTAAACGGCTGATCACGTTGAAGAAGTTAAAGAGTTCAGCTGAGCAATCTAAGCTTACAATGCGTGAAGGATTTAAAATCCTTGTACATGTATTAGAATAAGCAACAAGTTAAAATAGACAAGGTTATTTATAAAAGTATATGGCCATTTAGTATAAGAATTATAAGAGACTTTTGTTTAAAAACATCCATTCTCCTTCTTTAGTGGTGTGACCAAGAGCCCTTGCAAGCGCACATACATAATATGTGCACCTATAGCAGCTCTATGCTAACCAATAGATGTATTATAAAGTTTACTTTATACCCACAGAGGAAGAGAGAGAGAGAGAGATAGAGAGAGAGATGGACAGACAGACAGACAGACAGAGTAAAGACAGAGATAGAAAGAGAGAAAGAGAGGGAGAGTCTTGAGAGAGGAATAATAAGGTACGTGTAGATTTGTAGAGTGTCAGAAAAAACAGACAAATAGACAGACAGACAGAGACAGACAGAGTAAAGTCAGAGAGAGACAAAATTTCCATTTTATTCGGTGAAGTTATAGAGTGATAATCTACCGAGAAATCTAGACACAGATAGTCTAAAGCATTTAAAGGAATCACACTAAGATTGAATCCATTTTTCATACCAAGGACGATGTTTCCATTTTTATATTATCTTCTTAAGTGTATAGCTTGATGATCGTAGAAAAATATGCCACTGGGGGTTAAACAATATTGATACTTTTTTGTCATTTAAGGGCTCTTAATGGAAAAATAAAATATCACACGTGACTTTTTAGCAGAAAATTACAAGGGTATGACGTCATTGATATTCCATTAACGATAAAGCCACACAGATGATTGTTCAGAAGTTGATTCTTAACCTATTTCTTGTTCAGTGTTTTTAAGTTGGAAATAAAGTCAGTCTAGCTCAACCGACCACGTCCATTAAGTAACCACTTTTATCAAGGGACCATAATCATAAGAATAAGCTTTTGAGAAGTTGAAGAACTTGCTAAAGGAAAGAAAGAAACTATTTTCATTAAACACACACACAAAAACACACACACACACACACACACACACACACACTCACAAAGGTCTTACTACATCCTATGTTGTTGGAACTCATTTGAATCGTCTCGCTGAGACGATTCTGGTGAGTTCGAATAACATAGGATTGTTTGAGAATTCTTCAATAATGTATGTATGAAGACATCATAATCATCTCATAAAGAATGTATTTAGTGACCATTCTTGTCAGCGTGACAGGTATAAGATCTTTTCCGTTTGCATGGGACTCACTTTGATTATCGGGTATTTAAAGCAAATGACCTATTTGATACGTCTATAAACACACACACATACACACACACAAATAAAAAAAATCGAAATGTAAAGTATTTATGATGAAGTCAAATCTACTAAATTCAGTAAAAAATGCAATTTATTATTGTTTTTACTAATGCCCTACTTTCAAACATCGGAATTTACCGGGCGGGGTTGTTAGCCTTCGGATGAAGACGATAATGACTGAATTGCTAACGGAAGCTATATTTGATACGTCATGTAAACAAAGCAAATCGAAATGTAAAGTATTTATCCGATGATTTCCGGCTCCATTCGGGTTTCACTTCGTTGAATAATTGGGAGTTGTGGAACGTAAAATATTTTTGCCTATTTTTATTAATATTATTATTATTTTTTTTATCCCTTTAAGTTACTTTCATTACAAGATCAGCTTTCAAATGTTTGAAGGCATGAAAGTTAAAATAAGAATTGAAAATGAGAGCCCAAATTGTTCATCCTTAATGAGCGAAAGAGCCGCTTTAACCATTTTCTGTCCCTTTACATTGAGTAGACCAAATTCAAAGGGTAGCAGACTACATTATACAGAAAGTATAACTAAAAAAGTAACCATTCTATATGATGGAAAATATTGTGGAAAAGAAGAATTTGCTTGTCACAAGCAATTTCATCTTTTCCACAATGTTTTCTCTATCACAATAGCACAGGGACGCAAGAATTATGGATTGTGCGGGTAAGGGTTTAGTTGTGAGCCCTCAGAAACCACAATTTAGCAGTTCCTCGATTGCGCAGACTGGCGAGAGTCGGATTTTTTTCACTACATCCATTCTATTTGATAATTGAGTTATAAAGAATGTTTTTTCTCATTTAGGTAGGAATCGAAAAATGCCACATACGTCTTAATGATACCGTTTCGCGGCATGATCAAAATGGCAAAGTTTAAACTTAACCTTTTCCTGTACAACCCTGCTTTTTACGATATTACACCTAAGAAAACAAAGTGGGAAAAGAAGAAATTGATTGTAACAAGCAATTTCTTCTTTTCCTACAATAATTTTTTACCCTGTAGATAAGCTACATTTCAGATTGTACGCACTCTGTAACTTCTTTAAATTGGACAAGAAAAAAAATCTTAAAAAAAATAATAAATCAGGAAAAAGTTGAGAAAGAAGGCCCGGTTACAGACGAACCCTCTTCCCGCAGTACATTCTGGCCTTTCAATTACTTATGTCGCGGATTTAATGGTAAGCCTTTTTTTAAGGCGTTGGGTCAAATTTATTACATTATATGTGTACATATATAGTTAATATAGATCCGTCTTAAGATTCTTTACCATATTTTTTCACATATATTCTTTTGCAAATCCACACCAACGTTATTTTCCGTACTGTCAAGGACGGGAAATACGGAATTACATCGATTGGAACAAAAGAAAGATATCTTAATGGCGTGCTTTCAAAAGGCTAAGAGGACGGTTATCATTTCATCCGAACAATTAATCCTATTTTATTGAAAATGGAAATTTAATGCGATGAGATATAAGAGTCTAAACTTACGCCAATTTGAAGATTATTATTATTATCGATACATTCATTTAAATTCCAAATTACAGATACAGTTAGGTTAAAGATTATCCACCCATTGGTGAGAGATAATGTCGGAAAGGATATATACTGCCGTCGTGGATCGAAGCCCTGACACCCCATGATTGAAGATTGGGAGTCTGATGAGCTACCATACAGTTACAGACTGGCATTGTTAACGTCGTCAGCTTTAGATTGAATGTTTCAGCAATTAGCAATGTACAAAACTCGTTTTCTTTACGTTGTTTTCCATTGTTAAATGATTTTTTTTAGTTTTGTGTATCAATATTCAAAAGTTTTGATTGCTAATATCTTCCGTACTTCCACGACAAAGAATTTGAGTACGCTTTGATTTTATATGCTTGCACACAAAGTAGATCCATAACATTTTACCCAAAAGTAGTAAATGTTTGCTTTGCTTTATGGCAAAGAAGAGATTTATTTTTGAATTCATGGAGGCATGAACCTATGTTTTCCAAAACTTCAAAATTTGGGAGTTTAATGAATGATTGATTGGGTTTAACGCCACTATTAGCAGTATTTAAGTCATATCATGGCGGTCGGAGCACCTAATCATGGATTCTTGGTATTTCTCACACCAGTACTACTACTACATGCTTTCCGAGCCCCCAGCTGCTCATCTCACCTATGTTTACGATTATCCACCCATTGGTAGTAGGCAAATGTCGAAAATGATATTTGATGCGGCCGGGGATCGAACCCGGGACCCCATGACTAAGAGTCCTATGCGCTACCAATTTGCTATGGTCACGTCTTCGGGGGTTTAACAATGTCATTATGTTGGAATGGATTAAATCCCTTTAACAGGGATGACAACCTACTTCATTAAGAGGGCTATGGGATAGTCGTAATTTTGAGCGGCGGTATATCTGACGAAAATAAAAGAAATACAGTGAATTCATTACACATTGAAATGTATACTTCACCTGGTAATAGTAAATATATTTGCTCTACTGGTTTATACAAAATCGCCTGCAACAGCATTGGAACTCTTAACACGTGGAAAAACTTTTTTTAAAAGATCATTTTCACTATCGCAATTCTAGATTTGTTGTGTCACCCTCTACGAAAAGAGTTTGGGTAATTGTAAATGCAATGGAACTATCAAACTAAAGCATAAGCTACACTGACGGAGCAAGGTTTTATTACCAGATGTACCAGGGTTCTTTTCTGGATAGATCTCAACAGTGTTTATGAATGAGCTGAAAAACTTGTCTCTCAAGATGAAAATAGGCTATCGAAGTTATATGCCAATGACGTCTGCTATGGCATCGGTTATCACCCTTGATACGGAAATTTCGGTAAGGCAATCCCGAGGAGTTATCTTACGTCAGCGCCTTCATGTTAAGTCAGAGACATAAAAGATGTGATAAAACATTTGTTTGCGACCTAAGCGTCGTATTTACAGCTTTAATAAGCTTTATTTACGACGTTTAACTCGCCGACCCCCCCCCCAAAAAAAAAACTATTCTCATGAATGTCAAATAATGTTTAGGTTCAAAGTTCAATTCCGGTCTATATGTATTAGTTGGTTGGTCTATCGATTTTGATTGACAATCCCCGTCGATTAGCCGTGGTAGGGGTTTAGCTATGGCATAACTACGGGGAAAAGGTTATGTGTATTATTAATTGAATCCACGATATATCGACCTCTTACATATTTATGGTCTTTCTACGGCGGTGGTTTAAAGCCGCTATTGCACAGATTATGAAAGAAATTTTTCTCGATTTTCAATTTCTTAACTGAAATGCATTCAGATATTTGGAAGGAGGGGATTAAGCTGATTTTGTAATGAAAATGCCTTTTCATAATTTTAACAAGAAAGAAAAGAAGCCAAAATTTTTTCCTAACTAGACGCCAAATATATCAAGGAAGTATAGCCCAAACAGAACCGAAATTCCGTCGATTGCACCGAAGATTGCATTTTTTGTGGTTTCAATCGTCATTGGCTTCCGCTGGCAATTCAATTCACTTCCGGTTCAATGGTTTGTCATCCTGATCGGTATTTGGTGCAAAGTTGTTGTCGAATGATCGTTTATCACTTTAACAGAAAATATTCTCATTTTATGTTTTACAACAATCTAAAAAGAGATACTTGTTAATTTATGATCCATATTTATTTTTTATATTGCAGAGTTTCTGAAACGTTGTTATTAATAGGATATAAGATATTTTGAAACCGAATTAGAGACCATTTTTAACGGGAGGTATCGATGTTTCTGAAACCTAGATAAGAAAAAATTACCAAGTGCCGAAAATAGACTCAAACGAACATTTAATACTTTAAGTTAGGTCATGTCTTGGTGGTAATCTAATAGACCTAAAGTGACTGTTTGTGGTTATATCGGAAAGGTTGAGCGGAATTCCAGGTTATATTTAGATATCACGGAATTCGGCTGTCGACATCGAATGACAAGCAATTTCTTCATTTTGCACAATGTTTTCCAAATTGTTTATCTTGATGGGCTTCAAAAGGCGTCACTATGTGGTAATGGGTTAGTTACTGACTTTTATGATAATTTTTTTAACTTATGGGCGCTAGAGACAGAAATAGACAATGACATAGATAGAAAGCAGCGTGGACGGAGAGAGAAAGATAGAAAGAAAGACAGAGAAAGAAATAAGAAACAGAGAAAGACAGAGACATTGATAGACGTCCTAATAAACAGTCGTATGAGGAGATGAAAGATGGGAGAGAGAAGTAGAGCGAGGGGGAGAGAGACAAAGAGAGAGAAATACACAGAGAGAGACAGAGATAGACAAATACAGAGATAGAGAGAGAGACCGAGGGAGAGACATACAGACAGACAGAGGGGGAGGGAGATAGAGAGTTGAAATAGAGAGAGTGAGAATGGGAGAGTGAGAGAGTTAAACAGACAGAGAAAAATGAACAGACATCCATAGACGCAGTTGTATGAAGTCCTAGCTTAATTCAAGAGAAGGGTTCATTACGTTTAAGGCAAGCCGACACATAGAATTGGGAGATTTGAGCAATAAATCACGGGTGTAATTTTCTAGAAAAATAACTAGTGTTTACTTATCCTATCAACATGAGAAATTCAAGTACAGTGGAATGATTTCACATGACCAAGAAATAGCTATATTAGCTCAACCGGGAAAACGATAGCTCCGGAGCTTTTCTGTCCATTCATTTCCCAGTTGTTTTTTTTTTTTTTTTTTTTCTTAAATTCAATCGATAAAAAGTTATTTGAAATTTGCGTTTAATAACAATTAAGTGCAGCTGGGTAAAAAAAGACTTGTTCGATTTAAAACAATTTACTACCTATAATTTAGATTAACCCTTGTCATGCTGAATAGAATCCTTGTAAAAAATGCATAAAAATCAAAGGGTTGATGGCACTGGAGGTCTGATTGTCAGGGTCAATGTTTAGATTAGAAACCGATCTTATGGACAATTCTCGGTCAAGGTGGACAAGCGGCTGGTGAATACTAAGATCAGGCTGCTCTTATGTGAAGGCTGATTTTTGTCTATGCGTCCTGTCTGGAAGGAATATTCTGCGATTAGGATGATGAGTTTTAAGAACCAATAAAATCCATAATATCATTATAATTGTTGAGTTGCTCCAGTCTCCGCTACATGACTGAAATACTGTTAAAAGTCGCGTTAAACCTCATTCATTAAATCAATCAAAACAGCGAACAGCCCTCGTAAGACATTAAAGAATAGGCCATAGCATAAACGGAATCGAGGCGTGCTTGAATTCATTTTATATCTATCATTTACAATAAATAGACTGATGAATAGCCTGAGTAAGACATGGTAAGGAATAGGCCATTGCATCCTAGATGGCCTATATAGGCGTGCTGGAATCCAATTTATATCTATTACTTAGTACGTTGACTAAAATTCCAAATTAATTCGTCTGCTTCAGGGAAAATTTACATACAAAGTCGATTTTTAAAGTAAGTGAAAGTTCCTAGATGACGACGCAGGATATCCTTTCACTGAATGAGCGATTTGAAGCATGTATTACAATAATTAACTTCTTGAGTTCATAGTCTTTTTGTAGATGATTATTCATTGCTTAAAGGTAGGTATCGATGTTTATTTCATGTCACAGATTTTAATTATTTTTATTTCCTCTCGTATACTATTTGAATACAATATGCCGAATGGTAGTTTTGCAAAAATCTGAGGTCGCTTACCAGAAAAAAGCAGGGTATTTCCTTAATAGCCTACGTAGGCTATTAATCTATCTTTAGATTAATCCGAGACAGTTGAGAAGAATATATGATCATTCACGTTGTGCGAATAACCGTTGTTACCTTGAATTTAGTTTAAATTACATCACATCAACGTCACCATTACGTCATCAGGAGTTATGTTCGCTAGCCGGTCTTTAGTTCTGTAAAGATTAGTCCAAAACTGTCGTAAGCGTTATTGCGAATATAAACACTTACCGTAGTTTTGCGCTAACCCTTTCATGTGACATGAATTAGGACGTTGGCTGTTTCGCTAGTAAATTTGTTACCTTCAGTTGACTTTTGGTCATATGCAAATGAGGTCATTCGATGTCGACAGCCGAATTCCGTGATATCTAAAAATAACCTGGAATTCCGCTGAACCTTTCCGATATAACTACAAAAAGCTACTTTAGGCCTATTAGATAACCACCTTGACAATACCTGACTCAACTTAAAGTATTAAAAGTTCGTTTGAGTGTATTTTTCGGCACTTTGTATTTTTTTCTTATCTAAGTTTCAGAAACATAGATTCCTCCCTTTAACACAGAAAAATGTCTTCACGAGTGTGGCTTTCAAGAAAGATGAACGTTCCGTAAATGACGTCGGATAGCCGGCTAATGATCATTCATTGCCATCTCCATATATAGCTTTGAAAGGTATATGCAATACCTGGAAAGATTTTTACAAATTTGAAACGCCCAAGCAATGGTTCTATGCTTGATAAGAAGAAAAGTTGTCATCATGGTTATCGGAGAAGCAAAAGTGGCTTTTGGTTTTTATCTAAGATTCAGCAGGCTCAGACGTTTTTCTTAGAATTTACCACAGCCGGATCTTGACACCGCGTGTCCTCTTTGCATAGGACCCAAGTTTATCAGAAGAAAACAAAACATTTCATCAGATTAGGGGTGATGAAAGTGCCTTTATTAAAACAAGCTCTTGTGATAGTTTTGATCAGAGTTAAACCGAATTGAAAATCGGCCAGCGAATGCAACACATAGTGACGTCACGATGACGATAGTTGTGAGAAGTGAGCACGTCAAGCTCTTTGAAGTCAACCGTTTGACACATCACGTGACCAATATCTTAAATCTCAAAACAGATTCACTGGATATGTAGTCAGTTAAAAAAAAGGGGGGGGGTATCGATTCAGATATTTCAGTTTTTCTGTTTTCTTATTCTATATCATATTTGTTTCGATATGATTTTCTAACAAATAGATTTACTGCAACTAGATTATCAAAGGTATTGCATTTCCTAAACTGGCTACAAATCAGTCAATACAATTAGAGATTTTGCGAGGATTTTGCAATGAACTATGAGACAGTCATGTTGTGCGTCAAACGGTTGACCTCATGCTTTCAGTCGCGCCTCAAAAACAAATCTCGTCGGGGCGTCACGTGGGCTTCTGTTATCTTGCTGACTTTCAATTTTGCCAAGCTTCGTTCAAAACTGTCTAAAGAGCACCGGCGGTTATCCACAGTATCTATCAACTTAAAACTGTTGTCTTCAACATTTATTAAATTTGGACCAGTCTATAAATCTGCCTTCTGGTAATGAGTGGAGAAAATACCCCGTATTGATCTGATACACGCTCTGTAAGTTTAAAGAAAATCCTTTTTAGAATGGTGTATTAAAACAATTTGAGAATGAAAATGATTTAAATCTTTGACCTGAAAAAAACCATGTATACCTCATTTAGTCCTGAATATACCGGCACTCATCAAGTAACTTGAGTAGGCTTCCCCGGAACTCGAGTGCCTTTAAGCTTTATATGTATTTGATATAATTGTTTAGAAGCGTGATAGATATATACATTTCTTGATGTATAATACTAATTTGAAAAAAAAAAAATAAAATAAAATAAAATCTCTCTTTTCAAGACAAAATAAAATGTCGGGCATTCCAAGGAAATAAAGTTTTTTTTATTATAAAAGACTTTCCGACACGGAAGCTACGTCGTCACTCTAATGTACTCAAATAGCCACTGAGCATGTTGTGTTACATTAATATTGCTATAGATAATGGACAGACTGACGGATTTGACTCCTCACTTACAATTCGTCGTTGGGCGTGCAAAATGTCGTAACTACAGCTTGAATAAAGCTGTAGTTACCACATTTTGCATGCTAAACGACGAATTATTTTGTCATTTTGACTACTCTTAATCACCAATATAGGCAAAGCCTTCTGATTACAGCAGAATTTTACATTATCGTAGCCAAAGGCATTAATTTTTCTGGAGAAATACTAATTTTAAGAGTCATGAAACAGCGATCAGCTTTAATTTTCGGATCGCTGGCCCCGCCGACTTGATTAAACTGTTGTTACGACGTTTAAGTCGCCAAACCAACTGAAATTCTTAACATAAAGTCCGCCAATGTTGGAGTTCAAAGTTCACTTTCGGTCTATTAAAAAGATTTGATTGATCGATCGATTCTTTTGTTGACACTCGCGATCCATCAAGCGAGACATTTATGTTGATGCTTATAAATGTTTCCCGTCGGATGGAACGGTTTGAAGAGCAGTATGTGTCAGTATGTGCGGATTGTGCAGACTGACAAGTGTCAATGCTTTTAACTCTTCGTAGTTTTTCTGTATTTCTAATGGTCATTTTACCTTACTGTATGGTTTTTCTTGAAAAATAAAAATCAAATGCACCTCTTCTAGATTCGATTTTTTTAATATTTGTTACATGGAGATTCCGGAAGGTTCCCTTTTTCCTGATGGGCCATAAGTAAGGGTTTCATAAAGTTTCCAGAAGATAACAAAAATTAAGAATGAGGTCGACTGATACAACAGAAATGGCAAACTACTTCAAGAGAAGTAAAATGTAATAACGATTACTTCCCTTTGATAAAAAAATAAACCAAAAACGTTTCCTCGGCAGAAGTTTCAATCAGTTTAAGGGGTCAAATTTCCAAATATAACAAGGATAAATTCAACCTTATTTATCAACATGTTCACATCTAAATAATTGTTTCGGAAAAATATTGTTAGAAAAGGAGAATATGTGGTTCACAAGGAATATATCTTTTTTTTTTTTTTTTTTTTTTCAAAAAAATGATTCCGAATAGAATTGTGGGATTTGCTGTCACTACAAGATCAATTTTGCCGAAATAGACACGTATTAATTTTCATTCCAGTCATTTGTATCTAACAAGAGCACCGAATGCGATGCCCAAGCTCGGCTATTCAAGTGCTTGATTGTGTGTTAATCTTTTTTAAGGCCAAATAGAGACATAAATCCGTTAAAAGTGCATTTACGGTCTTGAATAAACTGTAGTTACGATGTTTAAATCGCCAAACCAACAAAAACGCTTAACAGAAATGGCGGCAAATGTTAGAATTCAAAAGATTGACAGACGCGATTGGTCAAATGGTGGATCGAAGCTCTCAATTATCCTTCCGTTTTCTTTTGACATTTTAGACTGGTACAAATTGAAATACGTTGCAGACGACAATTATCAGTTTATCATTATTAGAACTATGGGGTAGAAAACATTGTGGAAAACTAAGAAATTGCTTATATCAAGCAACTGCTTCGTTTTCAACAATGTTTTGCAAACCCTTTCCTTTAATCGCTTAAAAAGTTTGGATTGTGTGGAAATAGGTTGATAAGCCTTTTTCCGCTTTATGTCATTTTATTTTTTCTTTTATCTATTATTATTTTTTGGTTGGGGGTGAAATTTTAGACAGGTCCAAATTAAAAAAAAGTTTTGAGAGGGCAATAATTTGGAATTAGACCATCCTATCAAGTAGAAAATATTTTAGGGAAATGGAGAAATTGCTTGTAACAAGCAGTTTGTCGTTATTCCACAATGTTTTCTCAAATATAATATCACGTCACAGCGACGTAATAACCCGGATTTGTACAGGAAAAGATTAAACAGTTGAGCCACAAATCAAATAATTCATTTAAACCGGAAGAGACCTTGGAACTCTGACAATGGTCGACATTTATGTTAACCATCTTTGTTCGTTTGGCGACTTATTCGTCGTAAATGCTGGTTTTTCAAGCTGTTGACAGGACTTGTAGGGCGCCAACTAACCACTGTACTCTTTTTGTCGGATGTTACCGGCCATAAGTTTTGCAAAAAAGAGTTCTTTAACATATCAGTTGAACTCCTGTGTTAGTGGGCGATGTGTACGTCGCTAGAGGGCGTGACCAGCGACCAGTCAATTGAACATGTTGTGATAATAATATACAATTACAAATTAGCTTATCATAGCGTACTCAAATAATACACCCCCAAATAACTGACTTCAATATACATTCAAAACCACGCTGCCGACATAGCGCAGTCGGTAGTGATATAGTACTGGTCTGAGAAATGCCAGGAATCCATTGTTAGGTGCTCCAGCCGCCGCGATATGACTGAAATACTGTTAAAAGCGGCGTTAAACCACATTCAATCGATCAACATTCAAAACCCAAGATTATTTTAAAACTCTACGCCTGCATTACGTCTGCGTTATGGAGTACAGCAGACGTTATCAATTGTATAGTTCAGAAATTTTTCCGTCTATTATGATTTCCCAAACTTTTTTTAATATTTTGGCAAAAGCGTGATGTGATATAAACTTTGAATGAATACAAGAGCCCCTTTTTCTACAGGAGGAAATCATTTCCCCCCCTTTGTCCTTTTTTATAATAAGGATAGAGAATATAAATCAAGGCGTTCTCGAACTTAGTTTGTCATATTCCATACGTGATAAATCAATCTTTTACATGTATAGAAGGAAGAATAACGTTGAAGGTTCTGTTGTTAGATCTCAAACACTACTCAATAAAAACTGGTCCCTGATCAGAGATGAAAACTCCGTATATAAAAAAGGCTTTTCATTAGCCCGTTCATTCTATTTCCGTGTCATTTTACATTCAGTGAAATGAATTCAAACGGACAAATAATAGAATATCGTTGACCTGAATTTCCTGTCCGATAACCAACTTTGTAATCAAACTGTTGTTGTTGTTGTTTTCATGGAGGTATGAAACACACACACAAAACTCATCACACTGTATTGCGGATTCATTCAGAAGTGTGATTAGATTTTTTGTTTCATACCACCATGAAAACAACAACAACAACAAAATATTCTCTTCTTTGTTTATACTTTAATGACATCAAGCGAAATACAAATGTTTCACAAATTTTTCTTTAATGGTACTACTTTGTACGCAAGCATACAAAATAGCTGTGTACTCAAAATTTTGTTGATGGAGATATGATTTTTTTTCTCGGCTAATCAGAACGTTCGATTTAGTTAGACGAAGCTAAAGATTAAATCATATGTAAATGAAAAAGGGGTAAACACAGAATTAAACCTTCGAAAAAATGTGCCACACAAGGAATAAACACGATGAAGAGAATATGTTAGTTTAATTGACCTTTATACTTGCCAGTAAAATTGTTCTCCGATGTAAGTTGACAAAAAAGCATTACACTGACCTTAACTGCTTGTCGGGTTGCATTTTTTTAAAAGAAGACGAAAAAAAGTAGTTTATCAAATTGCATTTAAACTGTCTTCTTGGTGAACCAATACTGGCCCGAACACAATATGCTTTTATTATGAGACTTTTCGAGCAATGTTTTTCCACCTTCCGAGCAAGCACGTTTTATGCAGTCAAGTTTACCTTTTACATGATTTAGTCATCGATCTAAATCTAGGAGTCTCACAACGATATATAAATGCGTGTTGTTCCGCAATAACTACTTCACAATTTACAATTCTTCTTTTCTTTATATAAGAATATTTAGATCTACCAATATTACCCAAAAGGGAACCGAATCCCCGTTTTAGTGGTAACATAGTTTTTTGGTGAATAAACCACTGTTTGGATAGAAACCATTGTTGTTAATGAAGAAATATCCCCTTACTATACACGTAATTATTTTATTTCCAAACGTGTACAATTTTAAGTTAGAAACAAGCACACCTGACATCACTTTATACAAGGTATATACTATTTTTCCCTACATGACTATCTTTTAAAGTTAATGAGCTAGTTTAGTGAATTTTGTGAAGGATCAGATTATATTCCCTGGGAGCAAATGATTTGTCAATACTTACAGGTCAGAAGAGGGAGAAATGAATGTGAACGAAACACATTTCACCCCACTGTCTACATGTAATAATGCGTTATTTCGTGCAAGACTATCCTTTAAAGCCCTGTTAATGTTTCTTGAATACGAGAGAACAACCAGAATGGTGAAACTAATGACTTTATCCACGAGAATGTCACACTCCGAGGTAATTAGAGAGGTCTACCAAACCAATTCTTCAAATTTAGTGGTACCTATGTAGGAACATTAGTCGGAATCGATACGAAAGTTAACATTTTTCTGGTTAATACCTGAATTTTTACGTCCCTATGATTTTGTAATGGAGAAAACATTGTGGAAAAGAAGAAATTGCTTGTAACAAGCAATTTCTTCTTTTTCCACAGTATTTTCTACCATACCAAATGTTTTTTTTTTCAAATAAAAATCAACTTTAAATTTTCGTCCGCAAAACATTTGAATTTGGTCTGGTCTAAAATTTTGAAAAACAGGAAAGGGTTAAAGGCTCCATGGTTCTGGTAGGGACATTTATCACTAAAAGGAATCTTGAAATATCTGTTTAAATTGTTAACAGAATCCTCTATAAATACTTTCAGATTTATTGATTGATTGAAATGGCTTTAAAGCCACTTTTTACAGTGTTTCAGTCAAATCGCGGAGACTGAAGCACCTAAAAAAGGATTCATGGTATTTCTCACACCAGTACTACCACTACATCCTTTCCTAGCCTCCAGCTGTTATCCCACCTAGGCTTACGACTATCCACCCATTGGTGAGAGACAAATGTCAGAAAGGGTATGTGGCGCCGACGGGGGTCGAACCCATGATATCCAAAGACTGACGATTGGAAGTCTGGTGCGCTACCGACTGCGCTATGACGGCGGCCAAAAATACTTTTAGACTAGGTCATAAATCCACTATAAATTGCGTTGCCAAACCGTATCGAAAAATAAATTTATTTCGTTTTCCGTTCAGCAACGCTTTTAATAGCGGGATGGTGACCTATTCTGAAAGTAATGGTAAAGGGGTCAGTAAACCATTTTAACCAGGATTTCGGGATGGCATTTGGTTGGAAATTCTATCCCTACGAAAGCCGTAGAGCCTTTAACACATATGCTATGAGTAGGGCTCGGATGTTTGGTGGTATCAAGATACAATTAAAGTACTGAAAGTACTTAAGCTAGCATTGTTAGCAAGTAATCTTCTTTGTTAAAGGTTATCATGATAAATAAACGCGGTAAAAGCAACCAAGGAGTTAACCCATTCCCATACAAACCCTCCTTTTTAACCCCTTAAGAAAATACTTCTGGAAAACAATGTGAGTTACAAACAATTTCTTCATTTTCCACATTGCTTTCTACATAGAGAGACAAATATTTAGAATTTTTAAGAATTTGAATTGTCGTCTACACCTTCTTTGAAGACTCTCTTTGAAGACTCTGATCAGACTCATTTTAACACGATGTGCTAAAGTGATCTGAAATACCTAAGAGAAGAAAATGCAGGCAGAGTTTGCAATATTTATGAAAAACATGAGAACTATTTTCTTATGACATATACCTTCAATGGGTCAGTGGTTGACCAGTTTGCGCTGGTAAAGTTCTAAGAAGACCTCATAACTTTAGCTAAACAGGGGAGATAACAGAGGGACCGCTGGCTATGTCCACTGATCTCCGATTTTTTTAAATCATTTTCAAATATGTGGAAGTGACATGTAATGAAAGCCAAATTGTTGGTTGATGTCCAAAGCGTCGCAAATGTAGCTTGAATAAGTCAACAAAAATTCTCAACATATATGTTGGATTTCAAGGTCAGTTTCGGTCTGCATGAACATTTTGGTCTGTCAATCGACATTTTGATTAACAGCGTCTACCCATCAATTATCACCTATCTGTTTCAAAGTATTGTATTGAAATATAGCTGACTTCAAAATTTATCAAGTTATATATGGTTTGATCTCATTCAATATCGATTCTGCTTAAAGAGGGGGGGGGGGGGGTTATCGACATTTATAAAGCAAAAATCTCAGAACTTAATACTCCAGTATGTATCAGCCAAAGCGGCATGTTTGGTGGATATCTAAGAATTCGCGACATTCAGATGTCGACACCTCGTGATCTCATTTGCATATGACCTGAATTCAACGACAGACAGCGGGACAGATTCATGGCGACCAAAACCTCGTAGTTACAGTTTAAATAACGGATTTTATATTCAATTTAGAATGAGACACCAACAACTTACTCGGGATTTCTTGTTGGAGAATTTACGTGTCATGTATCACAGATTCATCATTTTCATCTGTATAATTCATCTATCAAAAACGATTGTTCTGATTGGCCAAAAAAAATAAATAGAAAAAAAATGCATACCTCCATGAACAAAATTTTGAGCACGCAGCTATTT
This sequence comes from Fragum fragum, assembly GCA_946902895.1. Taxonomy (NCBI): domain Eukaryota; kingdom Metazoa; phylum Mollusca; class Bivalvia; order Cardiida; family Cardiidae; genus Fragum; species Fragum fragum. Next base: position 38,842,408 of record OX336381.1, read on the forward strand.
TACATGCTTCCGAATAAATTAGTGCCATTCAAGCACGAATAGAAAATTGTAAAATAATTGCTTTTTTTCGCGGAATATCACTAAGTTATAACAAATGAGGAGATTATTTTAACCATGGCGGTATGAAACAAAAAAAAAAAACCTAATCCCACTCGGTCTGATGAAACAAAAAATATCCTTTGATCCCTTAATTATAATATTTCGTCGAGGGGTGACCAAAAAGTCGCTTTGAGAAACTGTAGTTACTGCGTTTATCACACGGACGATTTGCGACCACGTCCAGTTCATATAGTCCATGTAGATGGCGCGGGAAATTGTCTTGTGAGTCTTGTGAGCTTTCACCGGCTTTTCACAAGCAATTTCTTCATTATCTACAATGTTTTTATACCCTAATATACAACAATATTTATAACTTTATCATCTTAAAATTGTTGTTTGCAACGTCGTCCAATTTGAATCAGTCTGAAAATTTTGTCGTCTGGTAAGGGGCTAACGACTGGTTTTGTGCAGGGTCACACAATCTAAAACTTGCTGCTCGAGACAATCGTTTTTCTTGATATTTGAAAGTACTAAAACATTAATAGCTTACAATAAAATCAGTAGTTCTGTACAACGAAAATATCATTATATTGTCTTAGTAAAGCGATTTAAAAAGGCCCACCTTCAGGCATTTCATCAGAAGTCAGCCCTATCAGTTGGTAGAGCACTCGACATCGCGGGTTCGATCCTCTGGCCGACCAAACTAATTGTCTTTCGGATGAGACGTTAATCCGAGGCCCCGTGTGACGGTACTATCCATCTAGAACTTTAAGAACCAGGCGGCACTTTAAGCAGTTTCGTCCTTCACCCGTGCGGCTTATATGTCCTTGACTTATTATTACGCGATAAATTTTAATTCCAAGCATAATATTGAATATCGTAGATTGGTAAGCTAAGCTCTTAAGACAGTTTTTGACTAAACTTTACAGTGCCGAAAATCGGCTAGCGAATAACTCTTAACTGACGTCACCGTGTCTTTGGATTATAGGCACGAGCGAGTTTTTAAAGAGAAAACGCGAGGTCAACCGTTTTACCTTCCCACAATTCATAAGTGTGTGAAGTTGGCAGGACATTAGACATTAGACATTAGACATTCGACGGAATGTCTAACTGGATAATAAGACATTCAAATATCAATGTCTAACTGCCCAATTAGACATTAGACATTCGATTAGACATTCGACCAAACCCGTTTTTGAATGTCTAACTGCCCAATTAGACATTAGACATTCGATTAGACATTCGACCAAACCCGTTTTTGAATGTCTAACTGCCCAATTAGACATTAGACATTCGATTAGACATTCGACCAAACCCGTTTTTGAATGTCTAACTGCCCAATTAGACATTAGACATTCGATTAGACATTCGACCAAACCCGTTTTTGAATGTCTAATTGCCCAATTAGACATTAGACATTCGATTAGACATTCGACCAAACCCGTTTTTGAATGTCTAACTGCCCAATTAGACATTAGACATTCGATTAGACATTCGACCACACCCGTTTTTGAATGTCTAACTGCCCAATTAGACATTAGACATTCGATTAGACATTCGACCACACCCGTTTTTGAATGTCTAACTGCCCATTTAGACATTAGACATTCGATTAGACATTCGACCAAACCCGTTTTTGAATGTCTAACTGCCCAATTAGACATTAGACATTCGATTAGACATTCGACCAAACCCGTTTTTTTAATGTCTAACTGCCCAATTAGACATTAGACATTCGATGAGACATTCGACCAAACCCGTTTTTGAATGTCTAACTGCCCAATTAGACATTAGACATTCGATTAGACATTCGACCAAACCCGTTTTTGAATGTCTAACTGCCCAATTAGACATTAGACATTCGATTAGACATTCGACCAAACCCGTTTTTGAATGTCTAACTGCCCAATTAGACATTAGACATTCGATTAGACATTCGACCAAACCCGTTTTTGAATGTCTAACTGCCCAATTAGACATTAGACCTTCGATTAGACATTCGACCAAACCCGTTTTTGAATGTCTAACTGCCCAATTAGACATTAGACATTCGATTAGACATTCGACCAACCCGTTTTTGAATGTCTAACTGCCCATTTAGACATTAGACATTGGATTAGACATTCGACCAAACCCGTTTTTGAATGTCTAACTCCCAATTAGACATTAGACATTCGATTAGACATTCGACCAAACCCGTTTTTGAATGTCTAACTGCCCAATTAGACATTAGACATTCGATTAGACATTCGACCAAACCCGTTTTTGAATGTCTAACTGCCCAATTAGACATTAGACATTCGATTAGACATTCGACCAAACCCGTTTTTGAATGTCTAACTGCCCAATTAGACATTAGACATTCGATTAGACATTCGACCAAACCCGTTTTTGAATGTCTAACTGCCCAATTAGACATTAGACATTCGATTAGACATTCGACCAAACCGGTTTTTGAATGTCTTACTGCCCAATTAGACATTAGACATTCGATAAGACATTCGACCAAACCCGTTTTTGAATGTCTAACTGCCCAATTAGACATTAGACATTCGATTAGACATTCGACCAAACCCGTTTTTGAATGTCTAACTGCCCAATTAGACATTAGACATTCGATTAGACATTCGACCAAACCCGTTTTTGAATGTCTAACTGCCCAATTAGACATTAGACATTCGATTAGACATTCGACCAAACCCGTTTTTGAATGTCTAACTGCCCAATTAGACATTAGACATTCGATTAGACATTCGACCAAACCCGTTTTTGAATGTCTAACTGTCCAATTAGACATTAGACATTCGATGAGACATTCGACCAAACCCGTTTTTGAATGTCTAACTGCCCAATTAGACATTAGACATTCGATTAGACATTCGACCAAACCCGTTTTTGAATGTCTAACTGCCCAATTAGACATTAGACATTCGGTAAGACATTCGACCAAACCCGTTTTTGAATGTCTAACTGCCCAATTAGACATTAGACATTCGATTAGACATTCGACCAAACCCGTTTTTGAATGTCTAACTGCCCAATTAGACATTAGACATTCGATTAGACATTCGACCAAACCCGTTTTTGAATGTCTAACTGCCCAATTGGACATTAGACATTCGATTAGACATTCGACCAAACCCGTTTTGAATGTCTTACTGCCTATTTAGACATTGGAAAATAGGAAGACTTAACACTTTTGAAACATAACATATCAAAATTCCTTTGCGTATTGCATTCAATACACTTAAGTTTCTTTAATCAAATAAACGTTCTTTAAAAGATGTTTTTAAGCGATTGAAAGATAAAATTATTGACTTTCAACACTTTAGATGTCTTTTAACTCATTCGTTTTGATGTCAGTTTGACGCTCATTTCATCTACAAATTGATTGTAAATTTTGCCATACCCTATACCAAACGGAACATTTTGACCAAAATCGATAATTTAATCCAAATTACCGATTGATTGTTATTGTTTTCCGATGACAAAGATGAACAATTTATGATTAGAGTTTCAAACGGTTTCATTCAAAGACTTCATAATTCTTTTTAAATCTATCATTGCACGTCGAAAAAAGTAAGCTGATCAATGTCTAGGCCAAAGATATGGTCTAGGTAACCGGACAATTGCCCCTCCGGACAATATCCCCTTCTATGCTTTTTGATATGGCTGACATTATCCCCTTCCTAAATTTAACAGGGCGGACATTAGCCCCTTCGCCATTCTAACAGGGCGGACAAAATCCCCTTCCTCATATTAACAGGGCGGACATTATCCCCTTCATCGTTTTACTACTGCGGACAAAAGCCCCTTTCTGTAATATATCACAGACAATTCACGGTTTCTGGATTGGATAAAATTCCGGTATTTCACATGAAAACCAGTCAAAGATTGTAAAAATTATAATAATAATCAATGATATACTCTGATTCTACTGGCGACTGATATGTTGTAAAAAAAAAAAACTCATACAAAATTGTCGCTACGATGTTTCCGTCTCATACCAACACCATGTATACAAAAGAGAAAAAGATAAGATCATATGGAAAAGTTAATAATATAGCTAATATTCAGCATGTTCTATTTTGTTAAGTCGGATTTATATCTTCGAGTGTCAGGACAACATATTTCCAGATGGCTTCGAATAGTAAAAAGTTAACACGAGGTTCATTTTAAAGAAACATGCTGGTAAAGAGGGACAAGCTCCTCTTTGCCTTTACCATGACGTTTTCTAGAATACAAATTTTATGGAGTCGCTCGCATAGAAATGTGCAAAGGTATTCAGTTAAAAATTGAGCACTGGTTTATTATTCAATAAAAAAGAGTAAAATTTATATTAATCGGGGCTTATTGTTCGTTTCGTTACTTAAAGGGCAAATCCATAGGGGTAACATAATTCAAATTTTCAAAATTCAATTAATAAACATGTGCATTGATACTCATTGATTTTTCTTGAGATTGTTTCAAAAACACTTTATTGGAGTTTTTATTTTTACCTTTTCATTTTTACGGCATCGCTTATGTCCCTTACCTATTGGATACATATGCTTAACTCCCCTGAATTGTGACGTCATAGTAGAAGTTTATTAAAAATAGACGTAGAGTATGACAGCGATTTGAGCGATATTCCCGAAGAAGAAATGGATGTTTCTGGTACTTTAAGGCCATATGTGTACGAACCAGTTTGAAGGGCAATTGCTACGGAATCGGAGGATAGTGATGATTATATTCTTCGTCTTCTTTTTGCCCCGATTTTGACGATAATGTTCCTGGGGTGTCAACATGGTGAGTGATCAATATTTGCGGCGAATATTGCCCTTTATAAACATTAGAATCGTAAAAAAAATTAACTTACTCCCTTTTTGAACGTTTGAATCTGACTTGAACAACGAATTTAAATGAAGATCCCAATGAAGTGACGTTTGCGAGTGAGACCCTTTTTGAATTATCCCTGGACTATTAACACTGTAACAAAAACTCCTCTGAATTTTCTTCTACCAAAAATTTACGATCAAACATCTCGTTTGTAAATTTAAGACGAGAATAAGAAATTATGTGCATGACATTCCCAGTCTTATTGTCCAAATAGTGCATTAGATGATTATCTGGCTGTCATAAGAAACTTTCAGTCTGTAGCTATCTACTAGGTGCAAAGTGAAGTCTGATCGGACAGGATTATATGCAAATGTCTAACACTGGCTCAAATGGTTTTGGTTGCTTGAATCAGTTCTACATTGTCCAATGTTTGAAAACAGTTCTTGGTATATGGTTTACAATTGTGCCCCCATCAGAAAAGTTACAGTAACGTTTGTTTACTCTCTGTAAATATGGACAGTAAATCATTCTCAAATATGAAAATTATAATAAATAATTCAATTTCACAGGTGCCAGTGCAAGATTTGTGTGAATATGCCAGAATCCAAGTGCCGCAAGACAACAAACAGTATAGATGGGAAGGATGAAGCAGGATTGACACGCATAACAGATCACATTGCATTCCGGGTGAATTGTCTGAACATTCATGTATTTGGAGTTACCTACTATGACCATTCGTTACAGACCCAGGCCCACTTGAGGAAAACCAAATAATTCATGAGTAAGTAAAATATTGTTTTGTTATAGTGCTATATTATTTTTCATAAATGACCAACATTGTTTATAACCCTTTCCTGTTTTCTAAAAATTTAGACCCGTCCAATTTCAAAGGACTTGCAGACGAAAATTCAAAGTGGTTTCTTTTTGTAAGTAAGCGTTCAGTGGGATTTGAAATATTGTGGAAAAAGAAGAAATTGCTTGATATAAGCAATTTCTTCTTTTTCTACAATGTTTCTTATTCATAAATTTACAGGGATGTAAAATCAGGGATTGAACAGAAAAGGGTTAAGGCAAGGAAACTTACCCCATTACCACACAATCCAATGTTCTGACATACTGAAGCAATGTAGTTTGCAAAAAAATAGTGGGAAAAGGAGTAATTGCTTGTAACATGCAATTTGTCCTTATACAAAGTTTACTACCCCATTCAACACTTAAACTCTTAAAATTCAGTGATTTACCAAATGTCATCTGTCAAAGAATTTTTTTTACGATCAATTCATTCATTTAGACCAAAAGTGAACTTTGGACTGCAATTTTGGACATCTTTTAGGCATTTTTCTTGGTTTGTGGACCTTGACATTGTAACTGCAGCTAATTCAGTCTGTAGTTACAATTTAGATCACCAACCAACCATCTTGGAAACACTGTAGAAAAAGAAGAAAATGCTTGTTACTTGATTCTGTCGTATGTAAGACAAAGCCTGTAAAGATCATCAACTTTATATTGTCATCTGCTACTTTTTGAATTTGGACCATTCCCAACTCTGTTGTCTCTCATTAAGTTAAACATCACCAAAAAAATTTTGGTTTAAAAGCTAAGATCTCTTTACATTTTTTTATTCTAGGCTACACAGACACATGGCCTCTAGACGATTGCGAAAGGAGCGAGGAAAGTGATTCCTTCACATGTGGTGACTGCTATCAGAGACATGATTCCCTCTGTGGACTATTGAAAGAAAGAAATTCTGGTTGTCAACCTTTCAACTCTTTAAATCCATTATAAACCATTTTATGATACACCTCAAGAAATGGCTTTGATTAAAATTGTTGAAAATTTGGAAATTTCTTGTTGCAACCAATTTCTTCATTTTTCCACAATGTTTTCTATCAAGGAAATGTTTTCTGTCATGTTATAAAAAAATTGAGATTAATTCATACATGAAATAAATTATGACCTTTTCCAGTATCATCTTAGCTTATTTCCAAAATCATAGTAAGTTGCAATAGAATAATAAGGACTTTAACAAGGAGTTATACAGTCCTTGGAATAAACATAGATCACGGGTGAAAATCAAGGGTGCCATATACATCACTAGTTTGTCTAACATGAAAGGATGGGATATGCATATATTATGTAATCATTTCCTGTATTGTTTAAAACACTAATTAAGACATGACCATGGCCTAAGTTTACCCTTTACCAAGCAATCAGTAGCTTGTCTTTCCGCTAGTGACTATTGTGATCTTTGAAAAAAATTGAACTTAATGATAGCCACTATTTTCTGTTCAATTATCTGTACCTCCTTTTAACTCATTACAACAGGAGAAAGTTGTGACAAATATTGGGGGAAAAGGAGAAATTGCTTGTGACTAGCAATAGCAAATTTTCTCAAATTTTTGAAGCCTATTTACAATAATTATTCAATTTTGGCACAAATAAAGTTTAATTTGATCTTAAAATTTAATTTGATCTTAAAATTTTTTGCCCAGTAATAACTCATTCATACGCAATCGTGTCCGTCTAAGCCCAATTTAAAAAAAAAAATCAAAAAAGATTGTGGAAAATGAAGAAATCGCTTGGTACAAGCAATTTCCTCATTACCCACAATGTTTTCTACAAAGGCAAGCAAACGAAAAATCAGGAGCATTAGTTGATACCTTAAGATCTATTGTACTGGAGAAATATTGAAGGATCCTAATGGAATCTCTAGCCTGGAATTGCTGGGGTCCCTTCCAATTTTAAGGGATCCCGGAACACTGTTAGTGTCGACCCCTTAATGTGTCTAAATGGATTTTTTGGTACTAAAAAAAAAGGAAATACCTTCTAACAACCATGTAAAAGGAACATTTTGAAAATTTGTTGGAATTCTAGATAAACAGTATGTTTATGAGGGAAATATGTTCATATCAATAATAAACACAGGTCTAAGTAGTTGATAACAGCAATTAAATTCAAAGCACCTCTCAATTTGGACTAGTCTAAAATTATGTCATTTTGGAATGGGATCAATGAAAAATGAGAGTATGACTAGAGGAGAAAATGGTGAGAATAAGGGGAAATGACTTATAATTATTAATTTCTCATTTTGCCACACAGTTTTCGTGAATATGTCAAAATTGACCAATGGCTGGCCCGCCCTTTACTTCATAGTCTCCGCTCATGAACTCCAACAGGATTTTTAACAGCGTTCTTTTACAAAATTTATGCCAAGTAGCATGTAACAAAAAAGTAAAATGGTTGGTTAATGACCTAAACGTGGTAACTACAGCTTGAAAAGGCTGTAGTTACAATGTTTAAGCCGCCAAATCAAAAATAATAAAAAATAAAGGTAAACAAAAATGGCAACCAATGTCGGAGTTGATAAGCTCAGGTCAGGGCTGAATGAATTATTTGATAGGTCGGTATACTCCTCTATTTAAAGTCTCGTTTGGTCAATATATTGGAAGGACGATATCCGAGATGAACAAAATGGGAACCCTTTCAGTTCTGCTGTCTCACGAAAAATCGGTCCATAATGTGATTCGTTCATTGTTTTATATAATCCCAACCCCCACAATATATGGCCGAGATATCAATTTGTTCACCAAATTGATCTAACCGCTGTTGCAGCTTCTTCCTCGAAATTGCCCTAGCTGATGTTCGGCATGTCGGTTCTTCCCGTCGGTTCTCCGAGATCAAGATTGTTGGCACGGCGTCAGGTTTCAATCGGAGTCGAAAGTTCTTAAAAACAACGTCATTTGCTAGTTTCGGGCTGATCAAAAACTTGAAATTAAAGTGTCTCACACAAAGCTTTGCATGACTCGGTGGCTCAAAATTTGTCACTGCTGTCCGCTATGAATTCACAACTTTATTCTTTTAAAATCAATCGGAAACGTAAAAATGCTGATCCTCTGAGTCCCCGATTCAACATTACAACCGTAAGCGGCACAGATCATCATTTCTCTCCTTTAAAATCGATTTTTTACGTATTATCGCCTGTATTTAGTACAGCAACCATTGGACATGTAAAACAGATAGCTTCTACTATGACGTCACAAATGCAGGGGAGATAAGCGGTTTGGGGAATGTACAGGGGAAGTAAGCGATGCGCTGTTTTGGGGCAGTATTAAATCTTGACATTTCGAATTGGTTTTTGTACATGTGCTCGGTCTGCAATCGCGAAAATATTGTTTGTGTGTTAAATCAACACCATATACTTGAAAAATAATGAATGAAAAGACAATATAAAAATTTCTTTGAATTTGACCTTTAAGCCGGAAGAAACTAAGAACAATTTTACGAAGGGGATAATGTCCGCCGATCGCGGGGATGGTGTCCGCCCTGTTAATAATAGGAAGGGGATCTCGTTCGCCCTATCCGAATGACGAAGGGGCAAATGTCCGCCCTGTTGAATTTAGGAAGGGGATAATGTCCATCTTGTCGAAAAACATAGAAGGGGATATTGTCCGGAGGGGCTATTGTCCTAGATTCATGGCCTAAAAGAAGTAATAGTTATAGTTCATTTCTGACAATTTACGCGATTCAACCTAAGCGGAGCGCAAGTTTATTCGTGTAAATTGTCAGAATATGAACAATAACTGTTTTACCGATCGACTTAAATTTTCATCCAATAAAGCTATATCCAGTGAGTCGCGAGTAAATCTATGATGTCGGTCATTTTTGTTGCGTCATACATTCTTAAATAAAAGCGACGTAAACAAAAAGGGGGAGCAAATTTGACCATTCTCATGCTTTGATAGATGTTTCGTCATTTGTCGTGACGGTTTCAACAGGAAAATTACGCTCTAACTCATGCTTGGCGAACAAAAATTTGCGGATTCAGCTAAAATAATAGATTTTATATTCTATTTTTTAAACTTTTTACGGACAATCTTTTTTAGCATTTTATTTTGAAAAGTAATAATTAAATAATACGGGTCGTCTAATGCGGGATATTAATTTCCACAAATGTTTGCAACGAGAATGGTTCAATGGGCCCCTACCGATATACGTAGTTGTCCTGAAAATTGCCCTATAATTAACTCCCTTGACTTAACTGGGTAGTTCCGGTTTAAATTTGCTATATAGAGAATATAAGGGCTGAGACTAAATGTTCCTATTTTGCGTAGAATCAGATTTTTTTTTTCAGAAATCAATACAGAGGAATGTTGAGTACTCTTAAAATTCTCTTAGAATATGGAATTGATGTGGTAGTTTATATTAACGTTGACACGTTTTAATCGTTTTTTTTTTTTTTTTTCTCCCGACCTAGGAACCAATTTCATTCTCGTCCAGTTTTCATATTTTAATTCTCATTTTCGAAACAAAATTAGCAAAGGCGTCCTTTGTAGGAAATCATTGCGTTTACTTCTTTAACTTGAAAAGACTTATTAAAACGAGGAAACCACACAACAACAACTAAGAATAACCATATTGCGATAAAGAGTACTTTTTACGCCGATTTTCTCCACATTTGAAAGATCCATTATTTTCGGTACACATGGCTATTAATTTTTCGTTCGTATCCTCTTTCGTTCTGAGATTTTTTTTTTCTGTGAAAGGTTAATGGTAAATCAAATTTAAAAGTGCTGTTTTAATACAAGTAACTTACACGCTTCTGATCGTTATCTCTGATTGCGTAATAGACCACGGGTGGTATTTTGGACGTACACTGGATATATCTCATAATGATCGGCTATTTGCTTTTGATTTTCACCCGATTCCCCTTATTACAAGTAACAAAGGAAGTTGTTTGCTATTCCCTTTAATTCTAAGGAAATTACGAGTTTGTACATTTTAGATAGGATTATAAATGCAAGAGGTAAAGGAAATCTATTTTAAAACGTTTCTACCCAGAAAGATGGAAATATCTACAAAAATTCAAGACAAAATGTTGAGTTTCATTTTCAGATGTTATAAAAATCTAGATATGCTTGAATTTACTGAGCTTTCATTGATTTGCCAAAGAACGGTGACTGGTTTATTTTTTTTTTAAGCTTTTTTCGTAGTAGGGGTAGATACCTTTAAATTGCCACTGCTCTTAGGCGTGTAGTTATTTAGAACAATCTTTGCTAATGTAATGACTTAACTGTAAACCCTTACAACGGAAACAACATCGCCCAGCAAGGCTAATAAAAATAACCAAAACTGAAATTTGCGTTTCTTTAGTCCCTCAGTGTATGAGTTGTGCTTTTATGTTATCCACGATACAATTGAAAAACCAACCACATTAAAATCCAGCATTGAGATTAAAATCAAATAGCAAGGTAATCGCTTATGCCCCTTACAGAGACCAGGAGTGTGCGTCGAATAGTTGACATCAGCCGTAAAATGTCGTATGATCTATGTAGGGGTTTACAAGTACCAAATCATCTCGCGATAAATCTGTAAGTGCAAAAGACAACGAACGTTCTATTTTTCTAACATATCATTTGAGAAAAAGTTAATATATGTGTGGTGACTTGATCGTCGAAACAAATTACAGCTTGAATAAGCTGTAGCCAAGACGTGCTAAAGGTCCAACATCGATTTGTATTTGGTTTATGTCCTAATCAAAATAAAAGAGTATAGTGACATTTTATAAATTTCTGAGTTGTTATGTCTTGACGGAGGCCAAGGGGCGGGGCCAGCAATCCACTAATTGATATCCCTTCACTTGCTATGTCATAATTTGATACCCATAAGATTGGCCTGACCTTACCGTTACCATGTTTTGGCGACTACCAAACAGCTTTCGAAATTATACATCATATGGTGAAGCAGCCCTACTCTCAAAGACTTAAAATGAATACTCGAATGTACATTATATATCAATTAAATACAAATAACAGGTCATCGAATTTATTTTTCTCAACTTTGATCGGCCTATTCCTTTATCGTTAAAAGTCCTCGTAAACGCTATGCATATTATATAGTCTTTGCAACTCATTTGCCATCAAATACAATAAAAATCAAGCCATCGTCATAGCGCAGTTAGTAGCGCGTCGAACTGTCAGTCTACAGGTCTCTCATCCTTTCCGACTATCTGTCTCCCACCAATGGGGCTGATAATCGTAGACCTATGTGGGGTAGCGGCTGGGGTCAAGAAAAGATGAAATGTTTGTAGTTGTAGGAGAAATACAAGGAATCCGTTGTCAGGTGCTCCAGTCACCGCGATATGACTGAAAGATTGACAAAAGCGGTGTAAATTCCCATTTTAAAAAAAAACTTAAAAAAAATCAATACAAAACAAATTATTTATTTGATGTTAAAAGCGGCCAACATGAGGTTAAATGTTTTCAACCAAACAACTGTAACACAAACAACCAGAGCCTAGTTACTTAAGCTATATTTATCTTTTGCTTTAGTTACTTGTCTACTCCGAGAACACACGTATATTGTACTGAGTAAAATCTTCACTTTAAAACTCCCACCTTATAGTGTTATAGCTTTCCATTATTTATATGATCACTTCATTTTATTTCTTGAAATAGTTAGAGCGTAATAGTGCTGTAGTAGCACCTTTATGTTTTAGCCAGCGTGTTCGGGACGTGTTTGATTTTAAACAACACGCTCCACACACGCCATCGACACACTGACACACGTTGTTACACGCTGAGTATATCGACAGATGTCGTGCATGCTCACAATTCCTCAGTGTGTTACGAACGAGTTAAAATACGTTCCGAACACGTTCAGTACACTAGAGACAGCCAATGTACACGTTCACATACGCTGCGAGCACGCTAGAAACACGTTGGCTAAAAGTTACACAGAACGTGTGCCAGGCCAGTCTTTAACGCGTTCCTGGCGTGTGGAAGCATTTCAGTATTTAATGCCCCTGTCACACTATAACGTATAAGCCAACGTACGCCGAACGCATGAAAAGAAATAATTTCGTTGTCATACGTTGTCATACGCTGAAGAAAAGTCACAAAAAATGAGAGAAAGCCTCTGTTTGAACTTATGCAAAACGTACGTGCAACGTACTGAGCGAATGAATAGCGCATGTCCAACGTATGAGTAACTTATGCATTGCTTACCTCTGGCGTAACATGACTTATGAAAGCGTACAACAGCGCACGTCAAGTGTTTGCCTAGCGTTCTTAACTTATGAGGAACGTATGAAGAACTTATGAGGAACGTATGCCCAACGATCGCCAAACTTGTGCACAGCGTGCTTGTAGTACACGTGACGTTCGTGACGTCAGATACGTGTATGATATTTATCTCTTGGCTACCCAGTCTTCATTATTTATGTAGTTAAAGATCGGTAAACATGTCCCCAAAGAAACAAAGGAAAAACTCGGGAAGAGGCCGCACAAAGAAAACTTCAGCGCCTACACGTACGGCGTCTTCCCTATCTCCTAAACAGACAGACGATAACGGAAATAACCAGCATTCGGACAATGATGATCAAAACCGCCCTCGTTCGGACTCAAATGCTTCTTCAGTGGCGTCTGTGAACGAAACTGTAGTCTCTATTGCTCCGTCTGACTCGAACTCGTCACATACACAAAACGACAGACAGAAGCGTTGGCCTCTTCTTCTTCGGATCCTACTAGCCACATACAAAGCAGCTTCAATCACATTATTTTGGTGATTTAATATGGCTAGCTGATATTCTCGTCTAAGTCTCTCATGGTCTTCCATTTCGCACCAATCTGAGTGGTATGTTTTACTCATGTGTACCAAATTTGTACAAGATGAGCTCAGAACGCTTGCAGATACGCTACCCCTAAGTTACAAATACGTTCAGTACGTTCTACATACGTTCAAAGTACGCTGAGTACCCTCCCAGTGCGTCGGACATACGCTCAATACGTCGATGAACGTTTGGAATAAGTTACCCATAAGTTAGGAGTACGTTGCTTGTAGGTTACAAACACGTTATGCATAAGCTAAGCACACGCTACACAAGCGTCCAACGGACTTTTACGTATGGCAACGTATGCAGACGTATGAGTAACTTACATGTAACGTACATGAACCTATGCATTACTTATAAGTAGCGTACATGAAACTTATGAGTAACGTACTATCCATACGTCGGCATACGTTGGAAATTTTGTGCATGCAAAAAATTTTTCAACATACTCGACTTACGACGACGTATGCCAGCGTATGACAGCGTACTAAGAGTAGTATGCAAAACTTATGCCCAACGTATGCAACGTACACCAACGTACAGACTGAATTTCTCATACGTCGGCGTACGTTGGTGCTATACGCTGTAGTGTGACAGAAACTTAACAGAAAACTGGTAAAGGTTTCACCGTTCTACTTAATGATTTTCTACCATCAGCTGGTCGTATTTACATGTATATATATTCTAATACGACAATTGCGTTAATTTTGTTTTTCACTTTCACTTTAAATATGTTATATATTTTGAAATTTAAAAAAACTATTTTTGAACAGAATTTTCTGAAAAAGAAGCATGTCCATTTGTTTTGTTGTTGTTATTGTTGGTCTAAACGGGTTTCTTGTTTTTTCATGAAAAATTTGACATTCGATATAATGTTGACTTTATTTGATTACTCGTATTTTTTTAACTTTATGATAACATGTCTAATCTAATGTCTTATGTCTGATTGGGCAGTATGACATTAAAAACGGGTTTGGTAGAATGTCTATTCGAATGTCTAATTGGGCATGGCGGACACCATCCCCTCGATCGGCGGACATTATCCCCTTCGTAAAATTGTACCAAGTTTCTTCGGGCTTAACCCATTCCAACTCAATCCCTTCTTTTTTACGCCCCTAAAGAAAATAGCTTTTGAAAACAGTGTGGAGAATGAAGAAATTGCTTGTATCAAGCAATTTCTTTATTATCCACAATGTTTTCTATCCAAAATGACAAAAAAGTTCAAAATTCCATCAACTTGAAATTGTCGTCTGCAGCTCCTTTCAATTTGGACCGGTCTAAAATTCCACTGTGTTGGAATGGGTTAAGTAACGAAACGAACAATAAGCCCAGATTAATATAAATTTTACTCTTTTTTTTATTGAATAATAAACCAGTGCTCAATTTTTAACTGAATACTTTTGCACATTTCTATGCGAGCGACTTCATAAAATTTGTATTCTAGAAAACGTCATGGTAAAGGCAAAGAGGAGCTTGTCCCTCTTTACCAGCATGTTTCTTTAAAATGAACCTCGTGTTAACTTTTTACTATTCGAAGCCATCTGGAAATATGTTGTCCTGACACACGAAGATATAAATCCGACTTAACAAAATAGAACATGCTAAATATTAGCTATATTATTACCTTTTCCATATGATCTTATCTTTTTCTCTTTTGTATACATGGTGTTGGTATGAGACCGAAACATCGTAGCTACAATTTTGTATGAGATTTTTTTTACAACATATCAGTCGCCAGTAGAATCAGAGTATTTCATTGATTATTATTATAATTTTTACAATCTTTGACTGGTTTTCATGTGAAATACCGGAATTATATCCAATCCAGAAACCGTGAATTGTCTGTGATATATTACAGAAAGGGGCTTTTGTCCGCAGTAGTAAAACGATGAAGGGGATAATGTCCGCCCTGTTAATATGAGGAAGGGGATTTTGTCCGCCCTGTCAGAATGGCGAAGGGGCTTATGTCCGCCCTGTTAAATTTAGGTAGGGGAAAATGTCCATGTCAAAAAACATAGAAGGGGATATTGTCCGGAGGGGCTTTTGTCCGGTTACCTAGACCATATCTTTGGCCTAGACATTGATCAGCTTACTTATCAGTTTTTTCGACGTGCAATGATAGATTTAAAAAGAATTATGATGTCTTTGAATGAAACCGTTTGAAATTCTAATCATAAATTGTTCATCTTTGTCATCGGAAAACAATAATAATCAATCGGTAATTTGGATTAAATTATCGATTTTGGTCAAAATGTTCCGTTTGGTATAGGGTATGGCAAAATTTACAATCAATTTGTAGATGAAATAAGCGTCAAACTGACATCAGAACGAATGAGTTAAAAGACATCTAAAGTGTTGAAAGTCAATAATTTTATCTTTCAATCGCTTAAAAACATCTTTAAAAGAACGTTTATTTGATTAAAGAAACTTAAGTGTATTTAATGCCATACACAAAGGAATTTTGATATGTAATGTTTCAAAAGTGTTAAGTCTTCCTATTTTCCAATGTCTAATTTGGCAGTAAGACATTCAAAAACGGGCTTGGTCGAATATCTGATCTAATGTTAGGCAGTTAGACATTCAAAAACGGGTTTGGTCGAATGTCTAATCGAATGTCTAATGTCTAATTGGGCAGTTAGACATTCAAAAACGGGTTTGGTCGAATGTATAATCGAATGTCTAATGTCTAATTGGGCAGTTAGACATTCAAAAACGGGGTTGGTCGAATGTCTAATCGAATGTCTAATGTCTAATTGGGCAGTTAGACATTCAAAAACGGGTTTGGTCGAATGTCTAATCGAATGTCTAATGTCTAATTGGGCAGTTAGACATTCAAAAACGGGGTTGGTCGAATGTCTAATCGAATGTCTAATGTCTAATTGGGCAGTTAGACATTCAAAAACGGGTTTGGTCGAATGTCTAATCGAATGTCTAATGTCTAATTGGGCAGTTAGACATTCAAAAACGGGTTTGGTCGAATGTCTAATCGAATGTCTAATGTCTAATTGGGCAGTTAGACATTCAAAAACGGGTTTGGTCGAATGTCTAATCGAATGTCTAATGTCTAATTGGGCAGTTAGACATTCAAAAACGGGTTTGGTCGAATGTCTAATCGAATGTCTAGTGTCTAATTGGGCAGTTAGACATTCAAAAACGGGTTTGGTCGAATGTCTAATCGAATGTCTAATGTCTAATTGGGCAGTTAGACATTCAAAAACGGGTTTGGTCGAATGTCTAATCGAATGTCTAATGTCTAATTGGGCAGTTAGACATTCAAAAACGGGGTTGGTCGAATGTCTAATCGAATGTCTAATGTCTAATTGGGCAGTTAGACATTCAAAAACGGGTTTGGTCGAATGTCTAATCGAATGTCTAATGTCTAATTGGGCAGTTAGACATTCAAAAACGGGTTTGGTCTAATGTCTAATCGAATGTCTAATGTCTAATTGGGCAGTTAGACATTCAAAAACCGGTTTGGTCGAATGTCTAATCGAATGTCTAATGTCTAATTGGGCAGTTAGACATTCAAAAACGGGTTTGGTCGAATGTCTAATCGAATGTCTAATGTCTAATTGGGCAGTTAGACATTCAAAAACGGGTTTGGTCGAATGTCTAATCGAATGTCTAATGTCTAAATGGGCAGTTAGACATTCAAAAACGGGGTTGGTCGAATGTCTAATCGAATGTCTAATGTCTAATTGGGCAGTTAGACATTCAAAAACGGGTTTGGTCGAATGTCTAATCGAATGTCTAATGTCTAATTGGGCAGTTAGACATTCAAAAACGGGTTTGGTCGAATGTCTAATCGAATGTCTAATGTGTAATTGGGCAGTTACACATTCAAAAACGGGTTTGGTCGAATGTCTAATCGAATGTCTAATGTCTAATTGGGAGTTAGACATTCAAAAACGGGTTTGGTCGAATGTCTAATCGAATGTCTAATGTCTAATTGGGCAGTTAGACATTCAAAAACGGGTTTGGTCGAATGTCTAATCGAATGTCTAATGTCTAATTGGGAGTTAGACATTCAAAAACGGGTTTGGTCGAATGTCTAATCGAATGTCTAATGTCTAATTGGGCAGTTAGACATTCAAAAACGGGTTTGGTCGAATGTCTAATCGAATGACTAATGTCTAATTGGGCAGTTAGACATTCAAAAACGGGGTTGGTCGAATGTCTAATCGAATGTCTAATGTCTAATTGGGCAGTTAGACATTCAAAAACGGGGTTGGTCGAATGTCTAATCGAATGTCTAATGTCTAATTGGGCAGTTAGACATTCAAAAACGGGTTTGGTCGAATGTCTAATCGAATGTCTAATGTCTAACTGGGCAGTTAGACATTCAAAAACGGCTTTGGTCGAATGTCTAATCGAATGTCTAATGTCTAATTGGGCAGTTAGACATTCAAAAACGGGTTTGGTCGAATGTCTAATCGAATGTCTAATGTCTAATTGGGCAGTTAGACATTCAAAAACGGGTTTGGTCGAATGTCTAATCGAATGTCTAATGTCTAATTGGGCAGTTAGACATTCAAAAACGGGGTTGGTCGAATGTCTAATCGAATGTCTAATGTCTAATTGGGCAGTTAGACATTCAAAAACGGGTTTGGTCGAATGTCTAATCGAATGTCTAATGTCTAATTGGGCAGTTAGACATTCAAAAACGGGTTTGGTCGAATGTCTAATCGAATGTCTAATGTCTAATTGGGAGTTAGACATTCAAAAACGGGTTTGGTCGAATGTCTAATCGAATGTCTAATGTCTAATTGGGCAGTTAGACATTCAAAAAGGGTTTGGTCGAGTGTCTAATCGAATGTCTAATGTCTAATTGGGCAGTTAGACATTCAAAAACGGGTTTGGTCGAATGTCTAATCGAATGTCTAATGTCTAATTGGGCAGTTAGACATTCAAAAACGGGGTTGGTCGAATGTCTAATCGAATGTCTAATGTCTAATTGGGCAGTTAGACATTCAAAAACGGGGTTGGTCGAATGTCTAATCGAATGTCTAATGTCTAATTGGGCAGTTAGACATTCAAAAACGGGGTTGGTCGAATGTCTAATCGAATGTCTAATGTCTAATTGGGCAGTTAGACATTCAAAAACGGCTTTGGTCGAATGTCTAATCGAATGTCTAATGTCTAATTGGGCAGTTAGACATTCAAAAACGGGTTTGGTCGAATGTCTAATCGAATGTCTAATGTCTAATTGGGCAGTTAGACATTCAAAAACGGGTTTGGTCGAATGTCTAATCGAATGTCTAATGTCTAATTAGGCAGTTAGACATTGATATTTGAATGTCTAATTTCCCAGTTAGACATTCGGTCGAATGTCTAATGTCTAATGTCTAATGTCCTGCCAACTTCACACACTTACAATACATTGCAATTTTCCGCCCAAAATCCTTGATAGGTTTACGGGATACGTTAGATTTTTGTGGGAAATATCACATTCTATTTGAAAAGCAATCCATGTATTTTTCAAAGCTACTTGTCAGAACATTGTTTTCAAATAATAAATGAAGTGGAGTTAAATAATAACAATGATGAAAACGAAATAAACAAGCAGATAAAAAAAAGATAATAAATATAGATATATTCGTGACACGAAAAATATATCTATAGACTCCTTTTATTAGATAGTAATTTAAAAAGGGTGGAAGTGAACAAAACGAAGTGAATTTTGACGGACATTCCGTCGATTTCTGCCAAAGAAAATGCATACCAAAATACTCACGGCGCCAGTAGTCTTATTTATACCCATTAATTCCGTTTACACAGTTAGGAATGCATTAGGCCGTATATCAAAAATACAATTTACATACAACCTCTATTTAAGACTTGAATGATCGCAGCTGTCAATCAATAAACTGATAGACCAATCAAATCTTACATTTAGATCAGAGATGAACTTTCAATTTCGACATTCAACTATAGTTATCTTAAGCATTTTTTTTTGTTTTGCGACTATGAAGTAAATATTTCCGATATTTGACAAACGTGATCGCAACATGCATCAGAAATCTCACACCGATGGTCGCATGAGGGTAAACAGTTTTGACTTCTTGTACAGAATTACCTTCATTTCATATGATTAATTCCATGCGGTTTAATCATCGAGGTAATGATATCGTCGGTTGGCGATCAAAATGTCTTAACTACAGCGTGAGTAAAGCTGAAGCTACGGCATTTTGTTCCCAAACGACGATATGAAATGTATACTTTTACTTTTGTTGTGCCTTCATTATCAAACAAATAAATAGTAAAATTAGTATTTAATCTCTAAGTTGATGAGCCTGTCACAGAAACTGTCTGTGAAGAATTCATTATAACAGATCAAGCGTCTGGCACTTAGTATCTCGTGGACATATTGCGTGTCTCGATTAGGCTGGGGTAATTTGTTTTCCCGCGTTACGGTGTTTCGAAAATAAGCGCTTAGAATTCAATTGCTTACAATTTTAATGGCTATTATTTGTGAAGGATGTCTCGGAAAAGGTACAGTGCAATGAAAAATTGTTTTAGAGTGAACACAACAACAAACAAACCCAGATTCGCGAGAAAAAAGTGTGCGGAATTCCCCGCTTGTACGGAATTATCCGTATCTACTCTAGATCACGAGAGCCTGTCAGTTATGTGTGGGCGTGGCTAGATGTTTAATCCACGCATTTGAATGTACCCGGATGTTCATAATGCAAGTCTGTAAGTTTGTCGTAGATCGGAAATCTTCGTTACAGAGAAAACAATTTGTAGATTCGCTTCCCATCCTCCGCATTCATACGTTTGATTAGAGTTTTCCGTACTTATTCATTGTTATTCAAACATTTTTTTCTGCTTGTTTTCCTAATCAGTCTAAAGGCAAAAAATAAACAATAGTAAAATTAGCTGCATCAGTAATTATAAATAAAAGAACAACATCGAAACGGTTTAAAAAAAAACGTTCTACCTTAATTCTTAAATGAATAAACTGGTTGTATCGTTTTCTTAAAACCGTATTTACAAAAAAAAAAAAAAAAAAAAAAAAAAAGCATCTGTCACAACATTTTCTTTGAAAAAAAAAGCTTATCTTAAACGAATCCAGAATAGAAACATTAGAAGAGAAGTTATGTTAGCCGAGAAATATCGCATAAAATGATGCTTGTTTGTTTGTTTGCTTGTTTATTTGCGAACAGAAATAACAATTGACGAATCATTGCTGCTATTCAGAAATGATTGCCATGTCAAAACATCTCTTTACACCGGTAGTGAATGTCGACCTCCGACATTAACATCAGGTAATTTTGTTGGTTTGGATACTGAAAAATTGCGTAACTACAGCTTTTTATAGCGGTAGCTACGGCCCTTAGATCACCAAAAAGTTAACAAAGTGTTTGTTTCTGTTCCTGGTCATACAATATGCACACTCATGTCATTAAATATCTCGCAATTATAGGTCGGAGGTCAGTCGGCGTGCCAAGCAATCTGTCACTTATACCTGTCATAACCCTTTTCTGTTTTGCAAGGTTCTAGACCTGTCCAAATTTAAAGAGTTTGCAGAAGAAAATTTAAAGAGGGTTTCACTTGAAAAATAACCATTAAGTAGGGTAGCAATTTCTTCTTTTCCACAATGTTTTCTCAATTATAAATCACAGGGACGTAAAACCAGGGATTAAACAGGACATGGTTAAACATGTTATATAGCAGCGATCGTCTTTGACGCAGGCAATATATGTGCTGCGTAAACGCAGTAACCCAAATCTCAAAAGGTAGGACAAACAATTCAGCATATCTTGTCTTGGAAATAAGGTTAGCTTGAACATAACCAAAAGAAGCGAAATGGTTCCGGTTTTTATTGTCTTTTTTTATATATATTTTGACTTCAGCTAACATATTAATCATGTCGCAGGACATTCTTTGTTTGTCCTGTCATTTAGAAAAAGAGGGGCGCGCACGTGCAAAATTTATTCTAATATTAGTAGCAAATATCTTAATCGATCGGTGCGATTGAATTCACTCTTTGTGTGACCTTACCATAATGTTTCCATAATATTGATGAATTGTTTTAGCCCTGAGATTCCAAGACGGGCTTGTAAAGTTTTTGGGCCAAACAAATAGAAAAAATATTTTTAAGTTCAATACCTTTTCTATCCTAGACTTAGTTTAAGTATATTACCAGAAACAATCTCAAGAATGAGTCTTCATTATCGATTTGGTTATCCTTTAAAGGTAGGCATCGATGTTTCTAAAAAGTCAAATCCCTTACTAGAAAACAGGCTGGCGTGAATTGTTCAAATCTGTCCTATCCAAATCGTTGTAATACAATCAAAAATCTTACTGGGCATGTCCACTGCTTGACTCTTAACTGTAGATCTCTTGTTAACAAAGATGTTCTTGTTGGGCAATATCTCCGTGATAACAAAATAGATTTTGCAGTTTAACTGAAACGTGGTACACCGATGAGGAACAGCATCAATATGAGATTGCGGACCTTAACCAAAATGGGTTCAAATAAAATGTTTCTAATCGCCGGAATAGATTTGGTGTTTGTGTTGCTCTGACTTGTCGCAGCGACGTCAAAATGCGCAAATTATCTTCGGGCCTGCAAGCAACTTTTGCATACGGTCTATTGCAGTTAATATTCAAGAATGTCACAATACTATGATTGGGTTTGTATAGACCACCATCATATACCACACCAAATCAATTTAATACAGAATTCTTTCAATGTCTTGAAGACCTAGTCCCCAATTATTCAAACCTCATTATATTGGGCGATTTTAACTTGCACGTTGACGACTCTAACAGGTCCGTTATTGACTTCAATGACTCTTAAGTTGCATAAGGTTTATTGCAGCAAGTTGATTTTCCAACTCACGTCCACGGCCATACGCTTGGTCTTGTGATCACAGAACCTGCAGATTGGATAGATGTACTTTCCTGTGAGCCGGGTCCATTTTTGTCAGATCATTGCGCTGTGAAAATTGTTACGAAATTAAAAAAGAAAGCATCGTCAGTAAGCCAATTTCTGACCGGAATTACAAAGATATGGATGATTTTAGTTTCGCCAAAGATATATCAGAACTTGAACTGTCTCAAAACTCTGTAGATAAACTTGTCTATTCGTTTGAAAACAAAATTGAAAATCTATAGAAAATGTAAACCTGCCATGTTGAATTACTTCAAGATTAAGAGCATCCGCAAATATCTGTCTAACGAGGCTGTTGAAACTCTGGTCCTATCTCTTGTTATATCCCTATAAGACTATTGCAACATCATTCTCTATGGCATTTCACAAATGAAATTATCAAAACTTCAATATATTCAGAACATGTGTGCTAAACTTGTGCTTAATCGTTCCAAGTACGATAGCGCAAAACAGGCTTTATACGACATGCATTGGCTTCCCATCAAAGCTGGAATCATATATGTACAAGTGCTCTGTAGGAAAAACACCAGCTTATTTAATAGAACTCCTAACCTAAAAATAGCCAAAACGAGCATTGAGATAATCTGAATTGTCTGTCGGGAGTTATAATGTACCTTTTAACAGGAGAAAAACATTCTCAGATAGAAGTTTCAGCATAATCGGTCCAAAATTATGGAATGAAATACCACTTACCCCCAGGAAATCTCATTCTGTGGATATCTTTAAACAGATATGGAAATTACTGTTTTTAATGACTTTTCAAAACTGTTTTAATGCAAGACTGTTTTAATATGTCCAGTAGCTGTGAAGTGTTTAACTTGATTTGCCGGATCAATCATTTAATTTTTTCAATTGTCTTCCCTTTTAACACGTGATTTAATAATTAATATGTTGTTATTTTAGCATCTAACTTTTGTACAACGCCATTGAATGCGTTCATACGTAGAAATAGGCGTTTAATCAAATTGTCAAGTTTCAAGTTTCTTTCATGTCATAGATTTTAATTATTTTTATTCCCTTTCATACACTATTTTAATAAAAATATTCTGAAAAGTAGTTTTGCGAAAATCAGAGTTCGTTTATCGGAATAAACCGGGTTATTTCTCTAATGGCCTACGTAGGCTGATAATCTATTTTTAGATAAAACCGAGACAGTTGTAAAGAATATTGGATCATACACGTGTTGCTTATTACCCGTATCCAGTTTGAATTTGATCAAACCTACGTAGAGTTACGTCATCAGGAGTTATGTTCGCTAGCCGCTCTTCAATTCTGTAAAGATCATTCGAAAACTGTCGTAAGCGTTAGAACGAATATAGACACTTACCTTCGTTTTGCAATAGCCATTTGATGTGACATAATTTAGGACATAGGTTGTTTCTCTTGGCAGTTTGTAATTTTCCGTTGACCGTGGGTCATATGCAAATGAGGTCGTTCGAATTCCGTGATAACTAAAAATAACCTGGAATTCCGCTGAGTCGTTCCTATTTAACAACAAAAAGACAATTTAAGCCTATCTAATTACCGCGAAGATAAAGTCTGCCTAAGATTTAAGTATTAAATATTCGTTTAGGTGTATTTTTCGGTAAGTGACATTTTTTTCTTATTTATTTTGGTTTCGGAGGCATCCACACACACACACCCTTTAAAAGCTAGCGACCATGCTTCATGGACGCATAGGAAATTTATATTATGGTATATTCTTGAACAAGATCTTGTATTTACTTTGTTCTGCGAAACAGATTTTTTTTTATGTTTCACGAGACCGAAGGTCGAGCGGAATATCATTTTTTTTACTCTGCAGCGAGAAGCAAATACAAAATGTTGTATGACTATTGTAACATAGTATTCCATTTATTATAAACCTACATATTTTTTAAATAGTTTTGATAAAATGATAAATTTGCAATTGTTTCCCCTCGTCTTTACGATACTGACTACGTTTTTCACATTATGACATGATTTATAGTTAAAAATGACCTCATCTTAGACTACTTTACTTTGACACTTTCAGATACAGATTTTTTTTTCTGACGTGTCTCGTTTTGTTTGCGTGAATTATTTTACTAGAAATATTAATAAGAATTTAATAAAAGAAAATATTGCATGAAGCAATAAATTTATCCACCCCGAGGTAATGAGGCAGGTACGTCTAGTCTGAATAATGATACAGTCGATCTTAATGAGCGACAACCTCTATCACGTGAACACTTCTATTTAACGACCTATATCGAAATCCACTTTATAAGATCAAAAGCTCTCATAAAGATTTGGTCGTATTTGCTTAAAAATATATCACACCTTAATCCAATATTCTTATGAGTCCAAACAATATAAGATTTAGAGAGAATCTGTAACAATTTATCTTTGCAATTGAACCAAGTCTTCATATCTTTCACGAAAATGTGTTTTAGCCGACTGTTTACTTTTTATTCGTCCCATGAGTGGTTTTACAGTATTTCAATAATCTTACGATTAAGCGCTGAGAGAAAGAAGTCGAATCTGTCAGTTTGTTATTAACTTCGACTGATTTCACGCTAGACAACATGCTCAATAGCTGTTAGATTTCATTAAAAACACGATATGTCTGCTTTCTGAAGAATAATTCTCCAAACATTCCATTTAGCCAGAAGGCACAGTGACGTTTTATTTATTTTTTTTTTTCTGATATTAAGAGAGATTTGAGTGTTGATCAACACGATGAAACTATTCCTCTGTTATTAAAATTTGTTGATTGTTAACTAAGAAGTAATGAAATTAAAAGTTTACCAATTAACTCATTCCCTCAAAATCCTTTCAGTTAACACCCCTTCAGATAATAGCTTTGTAAAACATTGAAGACAAGAAGACATTGCTTGTATCAAGCCATTTCTTCATTATCCGCAATGTTTACTACCCAAAATCACAAAAATTACTTCAAGTTGTGTTCAGCTTCTTTCGATTTGGACAAGTCTAAAACTTTGTTGTGTGGGAATGGGTTAACCCTTTAAGAGGACAAGAAATATGCACCGTGAAATTTGTTTATTTGATAATGCAAATAAGGCAGAACTTATTATACAGTTGAGGTTTAAAATGTTTAGAAAAGCTGATGTTGAAAAGGGAAGATTGCGACCGTCGTCTGTCGTGCGTTCTTATCAATACTTAAAGGTAGGTATCGATGTTTTTTTCATGTCACAGATTTTAATTATTTTGTTTCCTCTCGTATACTATTTGAATACAATATGCCGAAAAGAAGTTTTGCTAAAATCTGAGGTTGCTTATCAGAAAAAGCGGGGTATTTCCTTAATAGCCTACGTAGGCTATTAATCTATTTTAGATTAATCCGAGACAGTTGCGAAAATTATATGATCATTCACGTGGTGCGAATAACCGTTAAATAACATAGAAAAACACTATTGCCATACTCCAAACATACCCATTTGCACATTATGACAAAAACAAGTAAAACTACTCAAATAACATCATATTGTAACAAAACAAACAACAACAACAACAAATACAAAACAAATTAATAAAATCTCTATGCCTAAATATATATTATTAAACAGAAATAGTGGTAGCAATGTAGGTAAACGTATTCTATAGATTGGTTGGGTATATGTATGTACATATGTACATATGTACGTATATGTGTATATACATATACTTTCCTTATTTGTAGGTATTTTCATTTCTTCGTAAATAGAGCACAGTACAAAACTTTTCGTAGTTCCTCGTGGGATATTTGTATATAATAAACTGTTAGTTTTTAATAGGTGGTCCTGGGAGCCTCTCTTTCTTCCTTCTGGCGGGCAACAATCTAGATTTTTACAATTTTTACTTTTAGCGTATATAGTTTTAAACCACGAGGAACAAATTTTAGACCATAGGGACATAAACGAATAAGCTAGTAAATCTTCATAGCATAGTTGTATACAATAGCTGCTCGTGAAGTGGTTACAAACCGAACACGAGGGTAATATGAGTACCTCTCCTCCCCCCCGAGCAACCCGCCGAAGGACCCGGACTAAGACCCGGGGGGATAGGCGGGTCGGTTCCCCGGGAGGAGAGGGAAACTACAGGACGAATAACCGTTGAAACCTTGAATTAAATTTAAATTACATCACACCAACGTCATCGTTACGTCACCAGGAGTTATGTTCGCTAGCCGGTCTTTAAATCTGTAAAGATAAGTCCAAAACTGTCCTAAGTGTTATTGCGAATATTAACACTTACCGTAGTTTTGCGCTTACCCTTTCATGTGACCTGAATTAGGACGTTGGCTGTTTCGCTAGTAAATCTGTTACCTTCAGTAGACTTTGGGTCATATGCAAATGAGGTCATTCGATGTCGTCAGCCGAATTCCGTGATATCTAAAAATAACCTGGAATTTCGCTGAACCTTTCCGATATTCCAATAAAAAGCCACTTTGGGCCTATTAGATTACCAACAAGACAATACCTGACTCAACTTAAAGTATTAAATGTTCGTTTGGGTGTATTTTTCGGCACTTGATAATTTTTTCTTATCTATGTTTCAGAAACATCGATACCTCCCTTTAACATAAGATCAGGTTGTAAAAATATAGACTAGTAAAAATTGACAGGCGTTTTATACGACAATTTTAAGTTAATGGAATTTCAAAAATCTATGTATTTTGGAAGGAAATGTTGATAATGAAGAAATTGGAACATGCAATTTCTAAATTTTCCAAAAAGGCGGAATCGTCTAGAAACTGGTTTAATAACACGTGCAAATATTGTTTGTAATATCTGTTTGTCCGCTCGCATTCTCTTTAGCATTTCTTTTTCAGTTTTAAAACAAATGCTATCAATCTCAAATCAAGAGTTAGATCGAAATCCTAATATCTGTTTGACATACAGGTGAATTTTCCACGTAGCTTTTATAATCAAAACATAAAACTTTACAATAAACATCGTTTAAATCATGTCTTCAAGCCTTAAATCAAAGTACTGAAAAGTATTGTAAGCTAGCAAAGCATTTTATTCAGTAATCTTCTCTGTCAAACGTTATCATGATGAAGAAACGAGGTTAAAGTAACAAAGGAGTTAAACCATTCCCACACAATCCCTCCTTTTTACGCCCCTAAAGATAATAGTAGTGGAAAACAATGAAGCAATTGCTTGTTACAAGCAATTTCTTAATTTTCCATATTGTTTTCTACCTAAAGAGATAAATATTTTATAATTTTCAACAGTTTGAAATTGTCGTCTGCAACTTCTATGAAGTTTCTGATCAGATTCGTTTTGAACACGATGTCAATAGATGGTATTTATACCAAATATCAAAGCTCTAGTCCTTACGGTTTGGAGAAGAAGATTTTTAAAGGGAGGTATCGATGTTTCTGAAACCTAGATAAGAAAAAATTACCAAGTGCCGATAAATATACTCAAACGAACATTTCATAGTTTAAGTAAGGTCAGGTATTGTCTTGGTGGTAATCTAATAGACCTAAAATGGCTTGTTGTGGTTATATCGGAAGTGTCGGCGGAACCCCAGGTTTTTTTTAGATATCATGGAATTCGACTATCGACATCGATGACCTCATTTGCATATGACCCAAAATCAAATGAAGGTAACAAATTTACCAACGAAACAGCCAACGTCCTATATCATGTCACATGAGAGGACTGATCTTTACAGACCGGCTAGCGAACATAACTCCTGATGACGTAACGATGACGTTGTTTTGATGTAATTTGAACTACATGCAAGGTTCCAACGGTTAAATGCCCTAAAATCTTCGTAACTGTCTCGGATTAATCTTAAAATAGATTAATACCCTACGTCGGCTATTAGGGAAATACCCAGCTTTTTTTCTGATAAGCGACCCCATAATTTTGCAAAACTTCTCTGCAGCATATTGTATTCAGATATTTTATGAGAGGAAATAAAACTAAGTAAAATCTGTGACATGAAAAAAAACATCGATACCTACCTTTAAAGATTTCCTTCTTTATTTCTATGTAAAATCAGGGATCGCACAGTAAAGGGCTAATTCTCAGAGTACGGTAATTCTTTTAAGTATATTGGTTGAGGGTCAAAGATGATGATACGTACTATATATCAAAGCCCTAGGCCTTTTGGTTTCGGAGGAGAAGATTTTTAAAGATTTCCTTCTCTATCTCTATGTTAAATCAGGGATCGCTCAGAAAAGGGCTAATTTTAAGAGTACGGTTAATCTTCGAAGTATTTTGGTAGAAATGTCAATAGATGGTGATTTATACCAAATATCGAAGCTCTGGTCCTTATGGTTTGGGATGAGAAGATATTTTTGTAATTGTGAACGGATAGATAGAGGGACGCCGGACGATGATCGATCACAATAGCTTACCCAGAGCACTTCGTGCTCAGGTGAGCTAAAAAAAGAATTTGCTTGTTAAAGACAGTTATTTCTATTCCCACTATGTTTTCTCATATATGTTTGCTTAAATGTAAAAGCCAGGGGTTGTATTGAAAATTGGTTAAGAAGTGTATTTACAACAGAACACTGTGGTCTGTACAATTCATTAGGGACAAAAAGATTGCTCTTACGTCATTTATGTAGGGAATGTAACTTTGAAATTACCCAGGATTTAAATACGGATACTGAAAGCATTAAGTACTTGACCAAATGCTGTCCCCGCCCACTTACTCCAATAGGAAGTCCCGCTTCGCTTTAAATGGCTTTTTTGTGCGAATTTTATGACCAGTAGCATGCTACAAATAAGTATGATGGTTTGTTCAAGCTGTAGTTACAACGTTTAAGTCGCCAACCAACTTTTCTACTTTTCTTTTTTAAAGATTGCAAAATAACGCCGTTTAAAATCGAAGTGGGACTTCCTGGCAGAGTCCACGTGCGTGGCCTACGAAGTAAGTGGGCTTGACTAGCAATTGGTCAATTGGTTCAACCGAATTGGCATTTTACCATAATTTAAGCAATTCTTCCTTTTAAGCATTTCTTTCTAGGGGTGTCCATCTCATAGTTAGAACATTTCAAGACAAATGTGACTCCCACTTTATCGTTAAATTGTAAGTATTGGTATATCTTGATTCAGGTCAGAACTGTCTCATTATCTCAGAGTGTGACATTATCGTGGATAAAATCATTATTCCTTCACGAAATGATTTCTCGTATTCATGAAACATGATCATTAGCTTTAAAGGATAGTCATGTAGGTAGGGAAGGGAAAATCTTGTAAACAATTATATAAAATGTGTTTTTCCTACCCATTAACATCAGCTATTGTTTTGAATGATGCGTTTTAACAGAGACAATATATACTACCTTCCCTCTGCTTGATAAACTATTGGCATTTATCTCCGTCAACACATACTATCAACAATAAATTTAACAAATTTCAAAGTAGATTTTTACTTACCCTGTTGATCGATACTGCAATTTTTTCTTGATATATTTAATAAAGCTTTTGTTAATTCCTTCCCATACAGAGAAAAGAATATTTAAAAAGTTTATTAGTGAGGGAAAAAGGTTTCTTAAAATCTTTTTGTCACTACACGATATAAACAATATTGACTGTATTGATTCTCAGTCCTGCATTTGATCCGCTATCCAGGATGACCAGTCTAAATGACATTACGACATATATATGATACGCTTCATGTGAAACCAGTCTAAACGATATTACTTTACGACATATATTTATGATCCGCAATCCAGGAAAACCAGCCTAAATGACATTACTTTATGAAATATATCTATGATACGCTATCCAGAAGAAGCAGCCTAAATGGCAATTATTTAAGACATATATTTATGGTCCACTAGCCAGGAGAACCAGCCAAGATGGCAATACTTTACGACATGTGTTTATGATTCACTAGCCAGGAGAACCTGCCTACATGGCAATACTTTTCGACATATATTGATGATCAACTATCCAAGAAATCCAGCCTAAATGACATTACTCCAAGACATATATTTATGATACGCTATCCATGAAAACAAGCCTAAATGACATTACTAAACGACATATATTTTTGATCCACTATCAATGAAAACAAGCTAAAATGACATTACTTTACGACATATATTTATGATCAACTAACCAGGAAAACCAGCCTGAATGACTTTACTTTACTACATATATTTATGATCAACTATCCAAGAAATCGAACCTAAATGACATTACTCCACGACATATACTTATGATACGCTATCCACGAAAACAAGCTAAAATGACATTACTTCACAACACATATCTAGATACACTATCCAGGAAATCCAGCCTGGATGACATTACTTAACGACATATATTTATGATCCGCTAGCCAGGAAAACCAGCCTAAATGACATTACTTTCCTTCATGTATTTATGATCCAGTATCCAGGAAAATCTGCCTTAATGGCTTACTTTACGTCATATGATAAAACATTTGCTTGGCGATCTATACGTCCCAACTATATCTTGTATGAGCTGTATTTATGACCTTTAAGTAGCCAAAAACAATAGAAATAAATACTTGACACAAATATCAAAAATTGCTTTCGGTATAAATGGATGATTTGATTGATCTATCCATTTGTTGATCGACAGTCATTTATCTTAGATAGTAAACCTAAACAACTACATCCGCTATCCAGGAAAACTGACAATATGACATTAATGGGATTTTGGAAATTCCATTGTTTTGATGACGTCACAGTTGTCTGATAGTTTTAATGCCACTTAAATTTATGTTGGTAAAAGATGTTACAAATAATAAATTTACTTTTTTCAAGCAGTTTTTTCGTTATCTACAATATTACTACCCCAAAATACAGATTTAAAACTGACCAGCTAAAATAGTCGTCTGCAATTTTTTTTTTTTTTTTCTTAATTTCGACTAGTATAAATCTTTCGTCTGCTATTTGGTAAATGTACAATAATTGTAACATTGTCGGTTTTTAGCTTTGACATTGTTTATCTGTGTGTGTGCGAGTGTGCGTGTGTGTGTGTGAATCGGAAAGATAAATTATTACAACGTTTGAAAACAATGAGTAATGTTTTCAGTCTTTTAGGCATATAATCCTGGATAACATATCATATACATATTTGTCAACAAATTTTCATTTGAATCATTCTCAGATCTATAACTTACAGTAAGAGTCGGATTACATATCACAACCAGACATTTCGGTTCTTGTTAGTAAAAACGCAGATATAGTATTCTCGTAGAGGAAATGTCAAATCGCTGACACCGACAACTGAATCCGCTATCCAAGGACACAGACAATAAGTTCAATTTCTTTTTTTAACAGCGTTATTTTGAAAGAAATATGGCCATTAATATGCACCAAAAAAGTAAAATGGTTGGTTGGCCAAGTCAACAGAAAATCTTCACATAAATGTCGACTGATGTTGGAATTTAAAAGTTCACTTCCGGCTAAAGTGAATCTTTGATTTACAGCCTTGTTTGGTAAATTATGATTAATATGGAGGTTAAATTGATCTATTGATAGTATTTGGTTTAACGTACATGTATCCTTCATCATAATATCAATTAAATTAAGGCGTCTTGATCAACTAACTCTGGCTTCTGGATAAATAAGTATATATTTCAGACTCCCCTCTGTCTTATAAATCTAATCGCAAACTCAACCTAATAAACGATACAAAATCTGCTATACATTTTCCTGGTTTAATGTTTATTAGAGATTATTGAAGTTGTAAATTGTAAATTGATAGATAAAGAATATTGTATTATAGTTATGATACAAAACCTTGAGACAATTTGGATAACTTGGAGGCAACAACCCAGTGCAAGGTTTTGTATCACTATCATTCCATTCATTTTATACCTGAGACTATAAAAGATAAAAAGATAAAAAAAAGCAGACAATACTTGTCTAAAATCATCATAATAGGCCTAGCGAAATTCTAGGCGTGATATCATTTTGACCGGAAATGACGTCATGTAAGCATATCGTAAATATGACATGTTTTTTTTCTGTCGAGTCCGATTTTGTCTGTGTGAAATGAATCCATTTTACACGGCAAAAAATCGAAAGGTATATAACAAATTGTAGGTGTTGTAGCCAACAACTTAAAATAAATGATTATTTACAACAAACAAACAAACCGACAAACCAAACATCTCTTGAAATATCACCATGTTTCTTTACTTTATTTCAAAAGATTACAATAAAAAACAGAAAAGTTCAATTACTTTTGACTGATACAACTTTATGTGCAGAACATTTCTTATTAACCCTTTCCTGTTTCTCGAAATTTTAGACTGGTCCAATTTGAAACATGTTGCAGATGACAATGAAAAATGTGTACTATTTGAAACGAAACCATTGTATTTGGTAGAAAATATTGTGATAAAAGAAGAAATTGCTTGTATCAAGCAATTTCTTCTTTTATCGCAATATTTTCTTCAGTATAAAATTGCATGGACGAAAAAACCAGTGATTGAACAGTAAAGAGTTAATCGACTGATAGCTGTTGACAAGAGACAAAAGAGACAGCATCGCAATCCATAACACCAAAGAGACTTTCGAGGAACAAATTTATAAACAACACTGGCTCTCAAACATTCATCAGATTCATATAATGGATGCAAATTTACATATCAAAATCATTTGGAAAATAAATGAATATCAATTTCAAAAGTTAGTATTGCCTGTTTTCGACTGAATATTTCTGAGAAGTTCATATGAATTTCTGAAATCTCAGCGTTTCCTGTATTAGTTTTCAGATCAAATCTCTATTTGAAAATTGTATGAAGCACTCCAATAAGTAGCTTTGTTGTTAATCCAATGTACTCAAGTCATGGACATGTTATCTTATTTTCATACTTTCAAAGATAATTGACCAGTCGCAGATGACATTGAAGAATCAATCGATCAGTCAAATCATTCGTTTAGACAGGAAATTTACTTTGAACTCCAACAATGGCCGACACACACACGAAGAATTTTATTGGTTTAGCGACTTAAACATCGAAGCTTCATCTTATCTAGATACTATGTGTAAGTTGCTAACAAACTATTTCGATGTTTTAACATGTTGCTGGTTTTAGCATGATTGAAAGGAGTTTTACATTTTGCTTGTTTTAGCATGATTGAATGGAGTTTTACATGTTGCTGGTTTTAGCTTGGTTGAATGGAGTTTTATATGTTGCTGGTTTTAGCTTGGTTGATTGGAGTTTTACTTTGTGCTGGTTTTAGCATAATTGAATGGAGTTTTACATGTTGCTGGTTTTAGCATAATTGAATGGAGTTTTACATGTTGCAGGTTTAAGCTTGGTTGAATTGAGTTTTACATGTTGCTGGTTTTAGCTTGGTTGAATGGGGTTTTACATGTTGCTGGTTTTAGCTTGGTTGAATGGAGTTTTACATGTTGCTGGTTTTAGCATAATTGAATGGAGTTTTACATGTTGCTGGTTTTAGCATGATTGAAAGGAGTTTTACATGTTGCTTGTTTTAGCTTGATTGAATGGAGTTTTACATGTTGCTGGTTTTAGCTTGGTTGAATGGAGTTTTACATGTTGCTGGTTTTAGCTTGGTTGAATGGAGTTTTACATGTTGCTTGTTTTAGCATGATTGAATGGAGTTTTACATGTTGCTGGTTTTAGCATGGTTGAATGGAGTTTTAAATGCTTGCCTTGTGTAATTCACGGATTAACATGACAGCAAACCACGGTAAATGTGACATTATTTTGGGATATAAAATAAAGGACAAATTGAGTAACTTTGTGTTACCAAACAAACAAATTTGCTTAAAGGCCCGTTTACACATTCACGATTTTCTCTAAGAATCACCACGATTCACCAAGAATTCTCATAGTAAAAATATCGGGATGAATCGAGTCGAAAAGAAGAAATATTCAGTGTAACTACGATTGCAGTAAGACTGTCCAAGTTATTAGTACGGTGTCTGTAAGGTATCGTTACAAATCAATGACAATCCATGACAGCAACGCTACGGTCAATGAGGATTAACCACGGTGGCATAACGAGTGCTCGCGGGGCTTGTAGGGTTCGATAGGTACTAGTACGAATCACGGCGGTTGCGACAGGAGCCAATCGTCGAGCTCGGTATAGCGAAACCGTGAATGATTCGTAGGACAACCGTACACAAGTCGTAGTGAATCGTAGGAACACGTGTTGTCAAAGATACTACGAATGGCTACAATCTCTAACGAATAGCCGCGAATAAAGCTACGGTGTCAGTACGAATAGGCACGATTCCGCTTCGGTTGCGCTACGACTTATGTCGCGTCCAATAACCACCACGATTCGCAACGAATGTTTGTAACGTTTTAAAACTTCCGTAGCGCCACCATTGAGTTCCCCGAATTATCACGATTCTTCATGGTTCACCACGATTCACCAGCCCTCCAACAGAAAGTTCCTCTTAGATACTAAACGACGCAGACTTTGCAAATTTTACAGCCAGTCACTTAAAATAAAAAAGTAAAATGGTTGGTTGACAGCTTAAACTTCGTATTTACAGCTTGAATCAGCTGTAATTACGAGCTCAAAGTCGCAAAACCAACAAAAATGCTTTACATAAACGTCAGCCAATGTCAGAGTTCAAACTGTACTTCCTATAGATCCAAGCGTTTTTATATATGTCAGAGTTCAAATAAACTTCTCGTCAATCAAAAATCGATTGGCAAATCAAATAATTGATTTGCCAATCGATCTTTGATTGACGAATGCGAACTGTCAAATCTATAAGTATTAATAAAACTATTTGGATTCATCTATTTTATTAAAAAATTACCAATCGGACAGGAAGTTCGGGTTATTGATACACTATTTGTCAATTAAATACCAGTTCACAGGATATGAAA
The DNA here is from genome assembly GCA_946902895.1 of Fragum fragum. Classification (NCBI taxonomy): domain Eukaryota; kingdom Metazoa; phylum Mollusca; class Bivalvia; order Cardiida; family Cardiidae; genus Fragum; species Fragum fragum. The sequence goes on from OX336381.1 coordinate 38,877,558, forward strand.
TGGCACAGAAATAGAAAGAAGTGGCTAATGGAAACCATTTATATACGGAGTTTTAATCTTTGATCCGGAACTAGTTGTTATTGTGTATTGTTGTATATCTCACCGCGGAACAATGGCATTCAAGCCTATTCTATCTTCTACATGTAACAGATTGATTTATGACTTATGAAATATGACAACCAGAGTATGAGAGCGCTATGATTTATCTTCTAGAGGTAACAACAAAATGTCAAAGAAAAGAAACGTTTATTCACATATCCTGCAAACGTTAAAAAAGGCCGTGGTTTCCAACAGTTACAGGGCGTGGAACTTTTCAAATAAAAAGTTTCTTTTTGAATGATAATGTCCGGAATATTGTACAGACTATATGCTTATGTCGCTCTTTCCCTGTTCAAAACATTTATTTTATTTCATTAGAAAAAATGTATTCGTGATAGTTGGCTTTTACCCAAAATTAATTGATCAAATATGTACATTTGACGTAGTAGTAAATGCAAAGCGTCAAGGCTCCCTTGTTCGAGACCCGGTCATTCGAAGGAAGACTTTAAACTTAGGTCCGTTCTCTGTATGGCTTTTGTTGTTGGCCTGGACGTAAGAAAGGTCTAGATACAGATTCACTCCTACGAGTTTCTGTTCATAATATTACCAAGTGGCGTGTAGGAGTGAAAAACATCCGTTGAATATGTTTGATAAAACATTGTTGTTTCCACCGGTGTTAAAGCTAAGCAAATGAACTGAAGCCTGTGATAACGCCTTATAGTTATCATGTAATTGACGTCATGTTTCGCATGTAATGACGCCATTTCATAAATTGCGTTAATCATTTTGCGGAATATCGCATAAAACGACGTATTTGAAGAATTTCATCTATTTGTCACAGAATTTAAGTTCTCATTATAAGTGGAATATCAAAGTTTTGTTTAAGATATACAGAATTCACTTGACCTCACATAAAAACTCGACAAATCTTCGTTTTATTTCTATAAAGGTGACTCGTTTTTAAAAATTCAACATTATCACTCACCTAGTATCCTCCACTCGGAAACCTCTTTTTTTCTGTTTATAGATCATTCGTTTTCATAATCGATATTTCATCACCACTCTCAAATGTTCTCTACTCCACAACCTCGTTTTTTAACTGTTTAAAGATGAATCGTCTAATAATTTCGCTTTTCATGACCACTCATTCAATAAAATGACCTAACTCGGATCTGCCAGTTCCTTGAGTTACAATTAGAATGGCTACACATTATATATTTGTTCTGCGTGTGAAAATAGATTTTTTGACAAACATAGCCGTTTTGTAAAATTTCTGTGAACTCTGGTTGAAATCTGATGAGTAGTTTAGGATAAGACAATTTCATTTATCTATCTACCTTTTTTGTAATCTTGGGTGGATGCCAGGTCGATCACACTTCACATTGAGCCTTTCAGATTAGCTGAAAAGTAGCTTAAAACGGAACAAACAAACATATTTTACAGTCAAGTCGGCAACGGAGTCAATACATGACCAAACGAGATGTGTGATCCTAGGAACATCATATATCAAGAAAATCTATCAACACTGACCGATGTTTCTGTCAGAATCATGGCATTCAAGCTAGGCTTGAGCTTGCCCATTTTACGTCTATGGACTGGTGTCAATATTCAATCGCTGCATTTAAAGATGGTGTCTCGTTATCACCTTTTCTTCTACACAGCTCAGTATAAGTATGTATATCTTCACTTTTGATGGTTATTTTGGCATGTAATTAGGAGTGATTTCATTGGATGCTTGTTTTATACAAAGTTGTTAAATGAACCACTGTAAGGTACGTTGACCAAAAATTGGGAATAACCTCCAAATTACGAAAGCCCACTCGCCCATAGAGCCACAACTCTTTTATTTAGCTTTATCATATCTCAAGAGTGTGTCTGGGAAGAGAACAATCATTCGCCTCGACATTGCTATAAAGAAATGTTTCGAAATTATAATTGCGGTCACAACAGAACCACCGGTTTGTTCTACCAAGAAAATCTGACCAGGTGTTTTTAGAAAGTAACTTCTGCTGTCCGTGCGCCACGATATCCCGTATGGAGCTAGATAACTCGAATCTATTTAGAAAATATTTCTGATGTCTTGATTGTGATATTTTATTCTAGCGAAATTGTCAGCAATTAGTTATGGAAAGCAATGAAGGGTCTCATCTGTAATTCAAGCTAGAAGTAATCGTTACGAATATCCGCGTGGTTTGTTCATAATAAATACAAATAAAACCATTATTTGACGTTTGTTAAGCCAGACATGCATTAAGTTTGTAGCACAATGGGACAGTTTACATACAATAAATAAGTTTGAAAGTTTGTGGAGGTTCATGAACGACAAACAGAATGGTCAAGTAGATATTTTAGTAATACTCCAGTATGTTTCTTTCTATCGTATATTTTTTTCATCAGTTGAAAATCAGCCATATTCATAAAATAATAGTTCGACGAATCAAGTAACTACATCTGACCGAAGCTGTTAATCTTTGACATTTATGAAATATACTCCAACGGGGATAAAATGCCACGTGTTTACATAGAAAAACCTTTAAAATTTGAACATTGGCGACTCTGTTGTGATGTCATTTAAGTAAAACATCTGACCTCAGACCTCAAGATAAAGAATCAAGGCCTTGGCTGACAATATTAACTAACAAAACTAATTGTCTTTCGAATGAAACGTTAAACTGAGGTGACGATACTGTCCATCGAGCACATTTAAGAACAAGGCGGGGCTCTCAGCAGTTTCGTCTTGTATCGTTGCACTATCCCCCGTAACAACTATTCTTCTTCTGGGTAATAGGTAATTTACATCACACTGTATTGTGATATATCACCAGCGGTCACTTATTAGAACTATATGGGCTATAAAACCTTCACCTTTTAACCTGAATTGACCAATCGCTGGTCCCGCCCTCTGACTCCCTAACTTCCACCCATTAACTCCGACAGGAAGTTCAGCTTCGATTTTATCAGCGTTATTTAGTAAAGGTTTTAGCCAGTAGCATGTTACAAAAAAGAAAAATAGTTGGTTTTTTACCTTAACGTCGTATCAACAGCTTGAATAAGCTGTAGTTACGACGATTAAGTCGCCAAACCAACAATAAAGGTAAACAAAATGGCAGCCAATTTCGGAGTTGATAAGCTCAGGTCCGGGCTGAATGAATAAATTGATTGGTCGGTTGAGTCCTTGATTTGTCAATTGTAAGGGTAGACACAAGTTGGTCCTCGTTAGATGATGCATTATCGCCATAATTTCGTCTGTTTATCTTAACATATTTCCACAAAATGACGCTTTTTGACGCCCCAAAGATTAAAAAAAGCTTAAGGGAAAAAAGGGAAATGAAGAAATTGCTTGTGATTTGTTTAGTATCCACAATGTTTTCTACCTCAAAGGAAAAAGATTTTTCGAATTTCATGTACTTAACATTGTCATCTGCAACTTCTTTGAAATTGGACTAGTCTAAAACTTAATCAGCTGGTAATGGATTAAATGCTTCCCGGTGGATTATTGAGTATTATCGATGGCTTATCAGCTGATGATATCGCCGAAAATAGTGAAAACATCAGAACGATAAACTCACTGTTTTGAAAGATTTAACTTAGCTTTTTTTTCATTTCGAGCTACTGAACGTCTTATAGACACTGGTGATATCATCAGGTGCCATGTTTACCAAATGCGTAATGACTGAAGGAGATTTTGGACGAAAAATCAATAAACTGTCACTTTTTGTCATTTATGAAATAGAATGACCATTTGTTAATGTGTTAGATCGAATAATCTTTCATTTCGTGAACACCTCTCGCGGCTTAGGCACTCGTGAAAATATAGCTTTTGTTGTTAACTCGATAAAGATAAATCGATCTTTCTCTGAAGTAAACGATTATCCTTTATTTTTTTCTACTTGGAGAATATTTATTACAAAAACATTTGAGTATATATCAAATGAAAATGGACAGCTGCCGGGTATGTTTTCCGGCATAAAACCTACCAGAAATAATGATTTTTACAGTGAATATGACTTATTGACGTAATATGAGTTATGATAGATCGTTATTATTACCAAGGGCTGTGACATTCTTTCAGACAAAATCATTAATTACACTACAAAATATTTTCTCTGTACATGAAAAATGGTCATAAATCCCTTAAAGGATAGGCATGCACGAATAAGGACGACTATTGTTCATCTTTTTTTTATCGTTACACAGGTACTCTAATTCAACTTGATATAGCAATTTAACTATTATGCAGCCTTTTTATGTCCCCGCTATGTAATGACTATGGGCATATTGAGCTACCTCTGTCCTTATGTGTGTGATGCGGTCATAGCGTGGATGGAAGCGCGTCGGGCTCTCAAGAACAAAGTCCAGGGTTCGATCCCCGGTCACGGCAAGTATCCTTTCCGGAATTTTGTCTTCCACCAATGGGTTGATAATCGTAAACCAATGTAGGATGAGAAGCTGGTGGCTCGGAAGAGATGCAGTGGTAGTACTGGTGGAATTCATTATTAAGTGCTGCAGCCGCCGCGATATGACTGAAATACTCTTAAAAATGGTGTTAAACCCCCGTTTAAATGAACAAACTGTCCTTGTATGATTTTGTCGTGGGTGAGTTCGTTTGTGTGTGTGTGTGTCCAATATTGTCCAGAACATATGATCTATTCTAAATGGTGGATTCCCATATGACTTGACACAGTTGTTCCCTTGGATGAGTACTAGCGCCATGCTTAAATCTCTGTTGGATAAACCCAAGTTCGAGATCATAACCTAAAGTCATCTGACATCACCTAAGTGGGGGCATCAATGTCTGTGACACATTTCTAGATATGGTAAATTGGTAGCCCGATGTCTGAGAGAGACATATTCAAAAATAGATCAAAACACGGGGAAAGTACAGCCTGACATTCATGTATTATGTCCACGTAAAACTTAATATATTCCTACACAGTCATGAATTTTGAAGCCTCCAATACAAAAATTGCTTTGGGTAGCACTTTGGAAAATGAAGTAATTGGTTGTCGTATAGTGTAAACTGACTGAAAAATCAATTTCGAAGTAGCCTCAGCCAATATTTCAGAATTCTATCAACAACACGCTATGCTAATATTTATTAAATCTCTGTAGTGAGTTCCCTTATTTCTATACGGTCATTATTAGTCCATTGTACTTTTTAATCAATCAATTTGATTATAATGTCAAGGATCATTGACCTGTCGCTCATATAATATTCCCTCTGACCCTCATTGGTATTCGGATATAACTTCCATATGTAGACTTTCAAGGTTTGAACATAAGTTGGTAGAACACTCGACTTCAAACTCAAGATCGTGGGTTCGAGCCCTGGGCTGACCACATCAACTAACGAACTAATTGTCTTTCGGATGAGACGTTAAACCGAGGCCCCGTGTGACGGTGCTATCCATCAAGCAAGTTAAATCAAAGCGCTGAAAGCGCTGAAAGCCTGAGATATGTATACAGGAGATATATAATCTGGGCAGAAAAAGTTTGATGCTCGGATTATCGGAGGTGCCACTTTCTACCCAAATCTACTATCGATTATGCGCAGATCTGCGAATTTGTGCGCTAGGGGACACAACCTGCCCGCAATAATTTTCATCTCGTTGAGGTATTGTAACGATATATTTACATGTTTATATCGTTACATATTTTTCACCCGATCAAAATGCTTTGAAGGGATCTGATAAAGGCCACCCAAGGATCCTTCCTGTGAATTTTGGTTAAGTTTGGTTGATCTATGTTCAGTACTTTCTGAGAAGATTTTTAAAGTAAAAGTTGACGGACGGACGACGGAAACCACATCATGACAAAAGCTCCTTGGCTTTCAGCCAGTGGAGCTAGCGAGAGAGAGCTAGAGAGTGAGATAGATGAGGGAATGGAGCGTGTAGCCAGGTTCGAAATAGGAGGCTCTTGTGTGCGATGTGAGTATTCTACCACACAGACCAATTTCGTTATGTAAATATGCGCTTTATAATCTCCAGATAAAGAGAACGAGATTGGGCGGTCGGTCGTTTACCAGGTTAACATGATTATGTACACCTCTCAAAAGCGGTATGTAGACGTTGCATCCTTTGGGTAGAATTCGGAGGTAAAAATATATAGACACAAAGTCCGAGCACGACCAAACTGTTTTCACACAGTTCGAATATGATCCTATGAATGACCAATTATGTTGTTAAACAAAACATTCCAATCGTGCGTAAAACCGACAGCTCTGCTTATCAGCTTTATACAGCAACTTCGTCTAACCGGACCGTATTTTGGTATGAAACAAACACCTTATTTATTCTTAACAATATGTTATGATTATGTATGTTTAATAATTTCCAATATATTATATATCTTCTTTCTTTCTTTCTTTCCATTTACTCGTCAAGTTTTGATAATTTTGCCATATTCAGAACACTCTCACGAAAGTACTGTACATCGAGCCGACAGCTTTCAATGAGTCATATCTCGCCTTCGTCCTTCTCACCTCAATCGGGCGTATTAATTTATGGTCAGATCCGATCTAATTTTCATGCGACAGAAGATCATATTGATTGCGGTGGTATTTCTACATTATTATGTTTTCACATTAGACTCTGCATTAGTTTGAATTTTTAGCATTGTAACTTTAGCCTCAGATTGCTTACGCCATCTCAGGCTAAAAATCAGGCGGGGCTCTCAGTATCTGTTTCGTCCTGTCTCCTTGCACTAATCCCCGTAACAACTAACCGTCTGCCTGGGGCGTTGCTCATGGACATGTGCTACGGTAGCGACGATAATTACACGGAAATACACAAATTGAAATAACAAATTTTAACCTACATCTAACTTCGTTACGAATCTTAAACAACTACTAGCTAAAACCGGTGTACATTTTAATTTTTTACACGATATTTTGAATGAATATTTTTATTTCCTATTGCCATAGTAAGGCTTCTGAATTCGATTCCAATATGTATATGTAAAATTGTAAAAATTTATTCATCGAAAATAATTGTGTGGAAATTTCTTTCGAACTTTCTCATCAAGAAAATTACATAGAGTACTCACAACTTCGGTTTGCTTTACATTTCCACAGGTTACAAGCTTTATTCTATTAAAGAATTGAAGGAACCATATAACTTTTCCATTACGCTCAAGTAAAAATATTAAACTCGGATGAAATAAGGACCGGAATCAAAGCCATGAACGCACTAATCAGCCGTTTTCTACAGAAACCTAACCATGGCCTCGTTTTTCTAAGCAGTAGATACAAGGTTTGATTTCCAAACTTGCATTATCTTGTGGAAAAAAAAACTGAATAAAAAAAAATCAAACGAAAATAATTCTGATGATGATAAAAGGAATAAAAACATAGAAACGACCCTTTGTAGCTTTTCGAAATTCAAAATAGAAAAAGGAAAACACAAAGAAAAATCAAACAACCCTTATGTATTGATAGGCGGATTTGAACCGATCGCTATCGAGACACGCACCCCCCCCCCCCTCCGTAAAAGGATGTTCTAATGAATAGACAAGAGTAACTGCCATAGTTGAGAGAATTCAATATCCTATAAATAGCATATCTAAAGACAGAACCCTTATACGGAGTGTCATATAGTGACGGGAAGCTCCATATGCGTTATCTGAGCATCCTTTTTTTAAGGATGTCTCGGTAGCACAGAGGTTAAAGACGTCGGACATTACAGCTTGAATAATCCAACAAAAATGACGGCCAATTTTTGGGTTCAGACTTTAATTTCGAGCTGAATAAATGGTTCGATTGTTCGATTGATTCTTTGATTTGCAGCCACGATTGGTCGATTGGATGGGAGCATAACGGCTTTCCCTTTATTTTTCGTGTCTTTGTCCGCCATTGACTGTCTGTTTTTGTGCACAGAACTTTATCAGTGTACAAACATTTCAACGACAAATGCTAGAATATCGTTACTCATGATTACATTGACTGGGTTATGACATTTCTGTTGGTACGAAGGTCAGGTGCATCTTACATATAGATGCCAAATTCCAAGGCCGTATTTCCGAATGTAATCAACACATCTTGTTTCTTTTATTATTCAAAAGTGTGTCATCGAAAGATTTTCTTGACACTGGTGTACTTTTATGCGCACAATCGTGTCCTTGGTGTACTTTTATGCGCACAATCGTATCACTGGTGTAGTTTTATGCGCACAGAAGACGGAAAATTATGGAATGAAAAGGTTGATAAAGCGCAATAGAATGTGTATTCCCCTCGTTCATCATGGTCGTTTGGCTTTCTAAGTTTAAATTGGCTATTTTTTATCAATTATATATCTCTCCACTGAAAAAATGAAAATAATTGTTTAAATTTAAAATCATTTATCAATTATTTACTCTTTCGGTGCAAAAAAATCGCAATCTGAGATACTGATAAATAACAACCCGAGTAACAGTTTTAACTAAAAAGAAGCTAAGAATAGAGGGTTTTTTTGTTGTTGTTGTTGTTCTTCTTGAACGCACTTGAACTAGATAAAATTTACAGTATTTTCTTAAATAAGACGCAAAGATTGATGCCTGAATCATTTAAGACATTTTTTTCTGTTTTAAAGTTTGGAAGCGGACAGAAAGTCCAGGTTATTGGTACATGTGCACTATATGTCCATCATCATTAATTATGAATAAATTGCAATGAACGAATTGACAAACGCTTTTGGGAAGAATCAGTGGTCTAAATAGACGACAATAATAATTGAATTAAAATAGGAAATAAGCGAATATAGATAGCTATGTAGAAGATGTTGCTTTTTATAAGCATTTTGGATATAAGTGTTGCTACATAAGAATCGTTAACGTTTGTAGAGGTAAAAGAGAATAAACGACGACGTTGAATACTTTATCTTCTACCCAGATCGATTTGTGTTGTGTTGTATCTACTTTTATTTAAAAGTTCACCCCCTAATTACTTTATTATTCTTTTTGTTTATTTATTTATTTATTTTGTAATAAAAAGGCTGGTCAACAGACAGGAAGTTCAGGTCCAAGATAAAACCATTAGCAGACGGCAGAATTTTAGATTGGTCCAAATTGAAAGAAATATAAATATAATAGAAAATTTGGGTTTGGGGGAAAGATATATCAAGATTTCCTTCTCTCTTTCTGTGTGAAAACAGATTCAATTTTCGTTGACCCTTTTCGTTGGTTTTGCGACTTAAACATCGTAACTACAGATTATTTGAGCTATAGTAACGACGTTTAGCTCGCAAACCAACTATTCTACTTTTTTTTGTTACATGCCACAGGCTAAAAATTAAACAATCTCGGTTTGAAATCATATAAGCGGTCGACCAATGAAATTATTCATTTAGACTAGAAATCAGTTTTGATTTCCGTCATTTGCCGCCATTTTTGTTTACCCTTTTAGTTGGTTTGACGACCTAAATGTCGTAACTATAGCTTTTTAAAGCTGTAGTTACCACGTTTATGTCGCCAACCAACAACTACCTTTTTGTTACATGCTACTGGCCATAGATTTTTTCAAAATAGAGCCGTTTAAATTCGAAGTGGGACTTCCCGTCGAAGTCAGAGGGCGGGGCTAACGAGGTAAGTGGGCGGGGCCAGCGATTAGTCAATCGGTTAGAACAACACGTGCCCCACAGTTGTGATTTTTAAAGGTTGAATAAGTTCAATTTGAACACGGTGAAGTAATTCAACTGGGAAACAAAAACCTTGAAGATCACAACATTGGCGGCTGTTTGTTCCGTCCAATTATCATCTATCGGTCATGTACTTGTTAACCTATTTCTACACAATCACGCTTTATGCCACCCCTGAAGGAAAAGGCTTTGGAAAACCATGTACACAATAAAGAAATTGCTTGCAAAAAGTAATTTCTTCGAAGTGCACAATATTTCCTATCCAAAAGGCAAAGATTTTCTAGCATGAAATTGCCGTCTGCAATTTCTTTCAAAATGTTTTGATAGTTTAATGGTATTTAGTAGAACAGCTCATTTGATCAGTTCGATGGGTCAGCGCCATACAGATGAAACTGTACTTAAACATATAGGCATTTACAACTATTTCGCGCTGACCTATCGATTTGTGCATTTTATATAAAAATTTGTTTAAAGTTTCTCCATAAAAATAAGGAGAGAAAAAATGTTTATCGAGCCAGTGTATGTACAAGTTCGCTAGACCGTTGTTAATTGTTCAAGAGTATTGGGCCACTTCAGTACAGTAAGATTAATAAAATCCTGCGTGTCAATCATCGAAACAACCAAACATTGTTTGGGAAAGTAGAGCAGTTCCTCCTAAAAAAGCTAATCAAGTAAAATATTCCGTCTACATATGGTGTTCTCAAGATAGGACGGGGGAAATTGGTCTAGCCCCCCACCCCTCTGTCTCTGTGTGTGTGTGTGTGTTTCTCTCTCTCTCTCCCCCCCCCTCTCCCTCCTATTAACCTATCGCTTCTGCCAGATTGACCAATGGAATTAATTATTTAGACCAGAGGTGTTATTTGAACTCCAACATTTGTGTATTTGTCTTTGTTTAGTTCAGATGCAGTTACAGCATTACAGCATCTTACGGCGTGCCTTTATTTCATATCGATGGCTGTATATTTAAGAAAAAATGTCGTTTATTGACCAAGTCCAACAGCCATAGTGTATGTCAGTGGGCGTGGTCAGCGATCCGTCTAGCTACAATCCTCTCTACACGTAGTTGAACTAGACCAATGCCCAGTTACCTCAGCAGGTAACGCCTGTGTTCTCTTGAGTCTTAAGATCGAACCAACGGCTCGGCCAAAAGTATTCCGGACATTTGACAAAAGTCCTCGTGACATGAATTATATGTCTTACAACAGAGGATGAATAATAATTAGTGCTCATAATTGAGATGGAAATTTGAAGGCTAGTATTAATTAACCAATCGCTGGCCCCGCCCACTTACTCCTTTTGCCACTCCCACCGACTCCAATAGGAGCCCCGCATAGGCGTTATTATGCAAATTTTATGGCCGGTAGCATACAACAAAAAACTAAATAGTTGGTTTGCGACCTAAATGTAGTAACTACAGCTTGAATGAGCTGAAGTTACGACGTTCAAGTCCCAAAACCAATAAAGTAGGCTAACAAACATTGCGGCAAATGTCGAAGTTCAAAACTCATTTCTTGTCTAAATGTATGATTTCATTGGTCGACTGGTTAATTGGTTGACATCACGATTAAACAATGCTTTGTAGTAGTACTGGTTTGTGAAATGATAGGAAGCTATATTTACACTTAGGTGCAGTAGTTGCATCAGTCAACACGACATAGCTAAATTACTGTTGAAAGTGGCACTAAACCCAGAACAAGCAATAAAACAAAAGAAATGACATTAATCAATATACGAATTATGAGTTATCAATAGGAAATATGGTGACGTCATTTTGAGGGCTTAGAGCATTCCTGTCGTAAGTACCAATATGAATATAGACACTTACGAAAGGGTTGCACTAAGCCGTCGATTTAATCTAAAGCTTTGCATAACATTATCGTCTTTACGACCATTTAAATGGTCGATTGCAATCTATAATGATGTCATTTGGAATCCTAGAAATGTCAATATTCGTCCTCCCCAGATCCATCTCTGATAGAAGAAAGGATCGGATTACGAATTGAGGCCATGTATTTCCGTATTTATAATGACCCAAAACTAGGTCCGGTATTCCCTAAAGTAATAATTAGGACGACCACTGATTATACCGAATGTCAAAAAAGAAATATCAACAAATAATTTGTGTAATCTTTTTTTTTTTAAAGCTCGACTATTTCCGGAGAAGATCCGAGATATTGCCATATTTTTGTCGTTGTTTTCGTTAGTGACATGCAAAAACACTTGATTTTTATAATATCTTTTGTGTTTTTGAAAACTTGGAATATATGTTTATTATAAAAGGAGTATCCAATGTTATCGAGGAAGTTGATTCTAAGTTCATTTTGTAATAATTATGCCCATGGTTCATGGCTTTATGGTATATACAAAATAGCAAAACCTTCTGTCTAATTATTTTGGGGAAGATGTTTAAGGATTTTCTCTTTTGATCCTAGGCACTATTCATGATCCCACCAACTAATTTCCTTAAAAACAGTAATTCCTTGAAGAATTTTGGTAGAGGGTCAATAGGTGATGATACATACCAAATATCAAAGCTCTAGGCCTAATGGTATTGAAGGAGACGATTTTCAAAGATTTCTTTAGTTATTCCTTTGTAAAATCAGGGATTGCACAGAAAAGGGTTTATTTTTCAGAATACGGTCTTTGAAGTATATGGGTAGGGGGTTAATAGGTGATGATACATACCAAACATAAAAACTCTAGTCATTATTGTTTGAGAGAAGAAGATTTTAAAAGACTTCTTTCTTTATTCCTTTATAAAATCAAGGATCACACAGAAAGGGGATAATTTTCAGAATACGGTTATTTTCTGAAGAATTTTGGTAGAGGGTCAATAGGTGATAATGCATATCAACTATCAAACATCTAGGCTTGGTGGCATGGGAGAAGAAGATTTGAAAAGATTCCCTTCTCTAATCCTTTGTAAAATCGGGGATCTCACAGAAAAGGCTTATTTTCTGATTAAGGTTATTCTCTGAAGAATTTTGGTAGAGGGTCAATAGGTGATAATGCATATCAAATATCAAAGCTCTAGGCCTAATGGTATGGGAGAAGAAGATTTGAAAAGGTTTCCGTCTTTAATCCTTTGTAATATCAGGGATCGCACAGAAAAGGGCTAATTTTCAGAATACGGTTATTCTTTGAAAAATTTTCATAGAGGGTCAAAAGGAAATGATACATGCCAAATACCAAAGCTCTAGACGTAATGGTATGGGAGGAAAAGATTTTCAAATATTTCTTTCTTTATTCCTTGTTTAATCAGAGAAGGCACAGAAAAGGGCTAATTTTCAGAATACGGTCATTCTCTGCAATATTTTGGTACAGGGTCAATAGGTGATGACACATACTAAGCATAAAGGCTCTAGGCCTTATCGTTTGGGAGAAGAAGATTTCCAAAGATTTCCTTTTTTATTCCTTTATAAAATCAGGGATCACACAGAAAATGGCAAATTTTCAGAAAACGGTCATTCTTAGAAGTATTTGGGTAGAGGGTCAATAGTTGATAATACATATCAAATTTAAAAGCTCTAAGCCTAATCGCTTGAAGAAGAAGATTTTAAAAGATTTCCTGTCTTGTAAAATCGGGGATCGCACAGAAAAGGTCTAATTTTCAGAATACGGTATTTCTTTGAAGTATTTTGGTAGGCTGTAAATAGGTGATGATACATACCAAAATCAAAGCCCTAGGCTTAATGGTATGGGAGTAGAAGATTTAAAATATTTCTTTCTTTATTCCTATGTAAAATCAGGGATCACACTGAAAAGGTCTAATTTGGTAGAGGGTCAGTAGGGGATGAAACATACCAAATATCAAAGCTCTAGGCCTAATGTTATGGAAGATTTGAAAAGATTTCGTTTGTAAAATCAGGGATCACACAGAAAATGGCTACTTTTCAGAGTACAGTTATTCTTTGAAGTATTTCTGTAGGGGGTCAATAGGTGATTATATGTACATAATATCAAAGCTTAGGAGGAAATTTTTTTTAATAATTGTTTACGAACGGACAGACGGACAGACGGAGGCCGGACATTAACCGATCACAATAACTCACCTTCAGTACGTTGTGCTCAGATGAGCTAACAAAACCATGCTTTATAGCTTACGGTACTTTCAGTATTTTGATTTTAAATAGGTGCCGTCTTTTTTATAGCTAAGCCAATATTTCATAAAATGTGACGGGCTGTATGTAAAAAATGTGTTAATCTATCATTTCTTATTTATTTATTTATTTTATTTTTTGCCTGTTTTTTTTTTTTTTTTTTTTTTTTGTCTGCTTTTGTTTTATTATTGGTTAGTTTTTATATTCTGTAATCAGTCCGATTATGTTGAAAGTTTTTTTTTACTAGTCTATACTGATTCCGATTATGTTCTAACTCGGTTGAACTTTTTCACGAGATGATAAAAATTGAAGTCAGAAGGAACAGAAACTTAAAAATAAAGGAAACTTTTTTGGCGTTGTATCATTTGAGGACGTTTGAAGGGTTTCACGATGAGAGACTTCATATTTTAATGTCATTTTCTTATCCAAATATAATCGAAAAGTAAGTGTTCAATCTATAGAAAATTTTGTTTACAGTTTATGTTATTTACTTACTTCAAGGCCAATGACCCAACATATACTAAATAATAACAACTAGATATGTAAGAATTCCACCCGTTGTGGAATACGTTCATGGCCTCTAAGTTTTAGTCATGATTAAATCACATAGTTTCTATCATGTTGATCAACCAACCATTCCGCATACGTTGTCCACCCTATATAGTAAATGTATTTATGTAAGAGCACAAAAAATCCTCATACACCAAAAATATAGAGTAGACATTTTGTAGACAGTAACTTACATAATAATTTTTATAATGCCTTTAATCGAAATACGCTTGTAAGTTGTTAAGAGATGGTTATGAAGAGCATGCAATCCCCATACTTCTAGATTTACAATAAGCATAATTATAACATGTTTATTTTACTAAATTCAAAAGCAGTATAGACAATTGTAGCCAACTTTTGTATTACAGATGGAGATTTATTTGACATTATCCACTTGAAAAAGTCGTCTTTTACATGAAAGGTACTTCAAACTGAAACAGAATATCCCTAGCGTTATTATAAGCGGGACCTACGAGAAAGGAAGTTCAGTTTCTATTAATATGATACCAATACATTGACAATAGTGACAATATCTGAATGTTCTATCTAATCCGTGATTGTGATCTAATTATGATAGTAAGAAAAGTTAATTTGTACAAGTCAGATATTATGAGCGATTACTTATAAACCAAAAGGCGAAAAATTAACTTCTCGGAAGTGCGTTATATATCGATTCTGGTTAGACTGCACGTATTGCAAAAACTGACTAGGGTTGAACCATTTTGCTTACAGTAGCTTCTCTAAATTTAGAGTGGTCATTCTACCTCACTATGGGCTTATTTTCGGAGTACTGTCTCTAATTAGCCTCAACCGCATCTGAACATTTTTACAGCACATCCGAGAGATATCCCAAAATTGGTTGTAATGCCTTTAATCCCTTTAAATGCATTTGACGTTGGTCAGAGTGCTTGACTTACATTCAGGGGTTATAGGCTCTAGCTCAGTCGTCACAGGGTTGTTTTCATGGGCAAGACTTTATCAGGAACGTTAAAACACCTTGATCGGGTATTCAAGAGCGATTTCTTTATGCTTTTAAACTTTAATTGCAATTGAACTAAAACATATGTATTATTTTAATCATTATAAAATAATCCCTTTTAACCCTTTCCTGTTCATTCCCTAGTTTTTACGTCCCTATGGATTTATGTTTTAGAAAATATTGTTGAAAAAGAAGAAATTGCTTGTTACAAGCAATTAGTTCTTTTTCCACAATAGTTTCTACCCTACTGAACGGTAGCTTTTCAAAATTAATCTACTTTAAAATTTCTTCTGCAAATCCTTTGAATTTGGACAGGTCCAAAACAGGACAGGATTAAAAAATGCATAAAAAATAATGTGATAAATAATACTTACTAGTATAATATGGTGCGTTTGCATCATATGCTGCCCACATCTGTGTTATAAAAAACGGTGCCCAACAAATAAGAAAACACAGTATCACCGCCATCGTGAGTTTAATTGTCTTTATTTTCGACTTCGACAAGCGCTTCGAATGTGCTCTTGGATTCTTGAAGGACGTCTGGTTTTGACTCTCCCTCTCTTTACTCGAATCGGCCTTGAAGAGCCTGCGACTTGATTTTTTAGATCGTTTATTTGGGTTTTCTTTTGCGTTTACGCTTATCCACACTATGTAACATATTTTTGAATAACAGCAGGTTAAAATAAGAAACGGCACAAAATATACACTTAGAAAAATCCACGTAATGTAAGCTTTAAGTTGCCATGGATAATTGACTAAATCGAAGTTGTCTAGGCAATCGTGTATTCCATTATAGCCTTGTTTATAGCTGAAAAGAACTAGTTGTGGTATTGAGAACAGGCACGAGATCAGCCAGGCAAACACTGCCATCACGTGCACTCGTCTCGAGGTCCAGGTTTGTGATGTTAAAGGATGACATATCGATACATATCGGTCTAAAGCCGTGACGATCAGCACGTACGTCGAGCTATACATCGTAAGAACTTGAACATATTTCACTAATTTACACAACAAATCGTTGCCATGGAAACGGTAAGTAACATCCATGATAAGTTGAGGTAAAACTTGGCACAACGCGACAGATATGTCTGCGATAGCAAGATGTATAATAAACAACTGCATTCTAGTTAATTTGGTATTCCTTTTCAATAAAATAGCTATTACAATTATGTTCCCAAAAAGTGAAAGATACAAGATTATAGCTAGAATCGAGATTTCAATCTTTGCTAAAGCTTCATTTCGATTTGAAGTTGAATCTGTGTTGTTCCCTAGTCCACCTGTCCTGTTACTGACGTCTGCCATAACGTCAAATATTGAGGCGTTTGTCGTGTTTGGTATACGCCTGTGAGTTTCTTCCTCCATTGGTTCATATGCATGAGTTTTTAAAATCTGTAAAAGAATGCCAAATGTATACTTTTAGTTTGTTGATAAAAAAAATAAATAGATTATGTTTTGTTTGTTTTTGTTTTCATTGAGTTACGATCCTGAAAACTTAATCACATTGCATGAGTAAGCGAATCGGATTCTTACATTAGTATGATTAAGTTTTTAGGTTCATACCCGAATGAAAACAAAACATATTCTCTTCATTTCTTACAATTTGAAGGGAGGTATCGATGTTTCTGATTGATTAAATGGGGTTTAACGCCACTTTTAACAGCATTTAGTTATATCGCGGCGGCTAGAGCACCTTACAATGGATTCCTGGTATTTCTCACACAAGTACTACCACTACACCCTTTCCTAGCCTCCTGCTACTATCCAACTTAAATTTACGATTATCCACCCATTGATGAGAGACAAATGTCGGAAAGGATATTTGCCGCAGCCGGGGATCGAACCCATGACAACCAATAGTTGAGTCAGAGGTTGTCTTCTGATATGCTTAGAGTGGCTTTTTTGTTCTTGTTGTTATATTGGAAAGGTTCAGCAGAATTCCAGGTTATTTTTAGATATCACGGAATCCACACGACTTCATTTGTATACGATCTAAAGTCAACGGAAGGTGACAGATTGACAAGCGAAACCTGCAACGTCCTAAATTATGTCACACCAAATGGTTAGCGCAAAAATTACGGTAAGTGTGTTTATATTCGTATAAACGCTCATGGCAGTTTTAGCATGGTCTTTACAGAATTGAAGACCGGCTAGCGAACATAACTGATGAACGTAACCATGACGTTGGTTTGAGCAAATTCAAACTGAATACGGGATCGCAACGGTTATACGCACCGCGTGAATGACCAAATATTCTTTAAAACTGTCTCGGCTTAATCTAGAAAAAGATTAACAGCCTACGTGAGCTATTAGGGAAATACCCTGGGTTATTTTGTAAATGACCTCTGATACTAACAAACCCACTTTTCAGAATATTGTATTAAAATAGTATATGAGAAGGAATAAGAATAATCAAAATCTACGACGTAAAAAAAAAACATCGATTCCTCCTTTAATACCACTTATCAAACCAAAACTTGCGCATTCATACAAACTAGTTGCGTGCTCAAACTTCCATATAAAGAAAATTTAGCCAAACAAAAGCGCTAGAAACTTGATAGATGAAACTAAGCTTAAATAAAGTTCCAGTGGTTGTTGATGTTTATTTTACTCGTTGGAAAAAATACATTTTTACTTTCATTTGATTTTAAACTTGTTTAGAATTGTGATGAAGAAAATAGAAAAGGTGAAATTGTGTGATTCAATTTTGCTAAATTGTTTCTGATACGACATAGCAATTCTTACAATAGTGTATTTGTAGACAAATTTTCCCTTAACAGAGATTGACATATTTTGAGAAAAGAACAAACAACGATATTTTAAGGCATAATCTCTTGCAACAAAATTCTCCATTTTGTTTTTGTATAAATCATACAATCCGCATATCTTCCCATTAACCGTAAGCGGTGTATGACAACTAAATTGGATTAAATTGATGCCAACTCAGGCAATTTTGTCGTTTAATTGCTTTTAAAATCTTTTATTTTTATTGCATTTAAAATCTTGAGTACTTTAAACGTCATTATGTTATCTCTAATTCTATTGCCTTATTGTACTTTTTGCCTTAAAGATAAAAGTACAATGAACCAACATTGAATGCTTGAATTTGAAATGTTTAGTCCGAATGAAATTATTGTGTGTGTGAGTGTGTGTTTGTTGTTGCTGTTGTTGATGGTTTTTTTGGGGGTTTTCTTTTTTTTTTTTTTTTTTCATTTTCATGTGTGTGTGTAAAACAGAATGGTAGGAACAACGTGGTAACAAAAATAAGATGGCATATTACTAACGGCTTTTTCATAGTACACTTCACCAAAGACTACGGAATCCTGTTTTCGATATCCACTTTTTGTACTACGAGGAACTCCTAAAGTAGAAGTAGTGCTTCCAGTTTTCTAGAAAAAATGTCAACCCGAAAAATCGAAAAGTTGAAGGTTTTGACCTGACAATTTGTTAAAAATATGAAGTTTTTCCATGACTATTTAAAAAATCGACTTTTCGATCTAGCATACAGGATAAGATTCAAAATAAAAATACAAAACTTCGAACTTTTCGACCTCTCCATGACAGCGAAATGTAGAAAAGAAGAAAATTCTAAAAGTCGAAAAGTGAAAAAGTCGAATTTAATCTATTTTTTCTTAATAGGAAATAAAATTGCGGAAAGTTTCTTCCTAAGCACCGCCTTAATCGGTGAAGGGTGAAAAAAATCACCGACTCTCATAGGTTACACTCCTGTCCGTTTTTCATAACTTGAAATCAGTAAAACTCAGCTTTGGCAGCTCTTTCACAAGTCTCGCGAAGTCAGGAATCCATTGTATGGTGCACCAGCCGGAGCGAAATTACTAAAAAATTGTTAAAAGCGGCGTTAAACCTCATTTAAAAGGGAAAAAGGCAATTAGCAATAAACGTTTCGACAAATTAACATTGAACGCAACTACCACCGAAATTTGGGACGGCCTAAAGCGTGGCTCAAACTTTTCATTTTTCATGGGTTTTGCATCTCCTCTTTACCTTGTCATGCTGAACTATAAATCAATTACTAATTTTCATCAACAGCAAAGTACTGAAAGCACTGGAAACACCTGTTATAGGTCAATATTTCGATTGAAAATTTATCTTATAAATAATTTTGTTTTAAAAGGGACAAGCCGGTAGTATAGACTAAGATCCGACTGCACATGTTTGCAGACTGATCTTTGTCTATACTCCCTGCCAAAGCAGGAATATTCCGGGTTAAGAAAAACAAGGGTAAGTATTTTTCTTAATTAAGACGTCTCTGTCCTTGACTTTATATCCCAGAGGATGGCAAACTGATGTCGCCTACATAAACTAGCCGAACTTTTCATATGTAGAAAAACACACGGTGCCACTACTCTGGCTAGAAAAGCTAAAGAAAATATAATTCATTACCTATGAAATGTGGTTTAAAAGACAGACAAATGAATAAGGAAGAACTAGTCGTTCGTGAGAGGTCATTTGTCAACGAATGTTGTAAAATCTGCTCCAGCATCATAAACATGTATAATTTTATAAAGAACATATACGGCCGGAGATCCATTTGGATTTGACCAGGACGTTATTGTTGTTGTTGCTGCTGTTGTTGTTTGTGTATATTAACAATGATAAGGCTGTTGATTTATCCAATGATGAATTGTCCTAGGGTACAATTAGTCCAACCAAGAAAAAATCCACTAATTTCGAATTCTCGGAAAGACCGAAAAGTTTAAGTTTTTATGGTTTATTGTGAGTTTTATCCTGTTCACTAGACCGAAAGGAACATTATCTTGACAATTGTCAAAAGAAAAACTCCTACTTTTCCACTTTTCGACCCGTAAGTTGAATGCGAAAAGGTGAAGTTAGTAGTTTTCTAGACAAACGTGAAGTCGAAAAGTCGAAAGTTCTATGACAATTGTCAGGTCAAAAACTTCCACTTTTCGAATTTTCGAGGTAAGATTTTTCCTAGTAATGTGAAAATTAGTGCGCCTTATTTCGCCTTTACTCGTAGGTCGAAAAGTGGGTGCGGAAACATTTAACGTATAACATCCTCGAAAATGACGGCATATCAAGGGTCTTCGGTTCGATATCCCGCTTTTCCAGTCATTCGCATGAGACTCCAAATCGAGGCCCTTATGACCTTCCGTATTACTTAAGTTGTTGCGTTGGACGTAAACTCCATACTATACTAATTAGAATTCGTTTTATAGTACAAAATAACCTATTGGGTTCATGGTTAACTTCTATCAAATCGTCGCACTCAGTTTTCGACAAAAACAACATCGTCCTTCACAAATATCAGCCAGTCACTTATAACAATTCATAATTAACCCCACTTGTTCTATGGAATAGAATTAAAAGAATATCACTGAAAAAATTGATCTGTTTCGATGTGGTAATCAAATGCGCGTTTAAATCTCGCATAAAAAGGAGTTTGAAAACATTGATAGACAAGGAAGATCGTACAATAAATATATAAAGTAAAAAATAACTTTTCTTTTGACGTTATATTTTGTATCTTTCCCCAAATCAGCCACAATGAAAGCCATGATTTCGCCGTTACCCCCTTAATACAATTTGATTTTCATTCATTTGACTGGAGTTTAATGTCACTTTAAACAATATTTCAGTCATATCACGGCAGCTGGATCACCTTACCATGGACTCCTAGTATCTCTCAAACCAGTTCTACTAATACATCCTTTCTAGGTCTCAAGGTGCTCATCCCACTTACGATTATCCATCAATTGGAGAAGACAAATGTCGAAAAAGATATTAATCGGAGATCAAACCCTCGACCTCAAGATTGAGGACCTCAAGATTGAGAGTCCGGTGTGCTACCACATGTGGCGTGGTCGCGGCCCTATCTCTATATACAATAAGCTAAACCTTTAAACGCCTTTTTAGTGTTTTCGAATTTAAATACTTTCAAACACACAGTCGAATTATTGCCAGGTATGTGTATTGAATTTAATTAAATAGTTTCTCTCACAAGGAATGAGCAGAAAAGCGAAGTAGACACTAATCTTCCTGTTCAAAAATCGTTAAACTAGCATATAATTTTCTTTTTTCTCAATCTATTTTTTGTTTATTTCTATTTATTAATTCCTTTAATATTCAGGATAAAAAAATGGAAATATTTCCTTGATCACTTGGTTTTGAAAGTTTATTCCTACGCAATGTTTTATCGTTGGATGAAAACAAAGTATGATTTCTTTTCCACAAACCTATGTCCAGTGACTATCATCCTTCAGGATTTTGTTTGAAATTATGAGTGTTACAAGTAATTTCTTCATTTTTCACAATGTAATCAAAAGGGGTTTTTTTTATTGGGAGACAACAATCAGACAAGTTTACGTCATCAACACATTGGAATGTCATAACGTCATAAAATCATGTATGCACTTTTTTATAAGACGGCAAGGTAACGTTTTTGAAATGACGTCTAAAATTTAAGAGTAGAAATGACGTCATAAAATTTAAGAGTAAATAACGTCTCCTACGCTTCATTGATCAGCGCCATTATAATGTATTTTATGAGTGTGAGTGAGAAGAGAAAAGGCCGGCCCTCCTTCTTTCGCTCCTAATGAAAAAGCTCTGGAAGACATAGTGAAGAATGGAGAAATTGCTTGCTGCAGGCAATTTCTCCAGTCTCCACGAGGTTTTCCAACCCAAAGTAAGATTGTTTTAATTCCACCAACATCAAATTGTCGCCCGTAACTTCTTTAATTTTTGACCGGTACAAAATTGTGTTGTTTGGAATGGAATAAGTATAAATAAGATACCAAGTTCCTATTAATCTATAAATTCTTTCAGATTCGCCATTTCAAAAGAGATAAGTTCAGAAAATCGTCATTTTCATCACAGTCAGAATAATTCGTTACATACGTCTCTTTTATTGAAATGCCAGACTTTGTTAGCATTACATCTGAAATTGCATCTCCCTCGCTTTAAAATATTGTATAGAGAACCCTTTTAGTCACATCATTTGTTATTGTACCCATTAACACAGTAATGACACTTTTTGGCGCCCCTCAAGAAAGACAATTGAGAATTCATTGTGTAAAATGCTTATAACAGGCAATTTCTTCATTCTCTACAATTGTTCTATAAATAAGATCATAAATTTTGAATAACAGTCTGCAACCCCTTTCAATTTGGACCAGTCTGAAAGTGTTTCCGTCTGTTAATGGTTTAAAAATATATATTTATGGTCCGCTAACCAAGAAAACCTTTCTTAAATGGCATTCAAAAGATTGTTATTTTTTTTTTTTTTTTTTTTGTTCGAAATCTAGAATAAACTAATCTTTCTGATTCATAAAAATGTTAAAAGCTACAACTGCTAATATACATTAAGCCAGAAACAGATGACAACGTTTTAGATTGGTCCAAAATGAAAGAAGTCGTAAACGACAATTTAAAGCTAATTAGATTTTTAAATAATCATATTTGCGGTAAAAATAGAACCAATGCCGATTATGAAGAAATGGTTTCGCGTTTTCATTTAGTGTAATTAAGTTTAAGCTTTATACCTCAATGAAAACAGGCGGAAAAAAATCTCTTCATTTCTTAAGCAAATAAAATTATTTTATCCCAATTTTTTTAATCGAATAAAGCTAATACACGTAATTTCATTCTTTTAAAATCAGACTGGCCATATAACAACAATTTAAACCGCATTTCAAAAATTCCACAAACATCAAAGACATTACAGTTATTTAGTTAATACCCTAAACCTACCTATCGAAAATCCGTGCGAAAGCAACACGCTTTACATGGAAATGAATTGTTGGTGTGGTTACGGACATGAGACGTGAAAGAGCGGGAAAACCGATAACCAATAACCTTTATCAGAGACGCTGAATAGCATGAAATAAGAACAGACATATCTTGGTATTAGCTAACTTCTAATAGATTTTTAGCATATAACTGCACGTGGATATGAAGCATACAAGTCGGGTCGCTTACGGTACATTTTGCAGTTTATTCCATAAAAGGATTCGGTGGGCTTTTCGTTGGGAAACAATGCGGATCCTTGTTATCAAATCTAAGCATATGAATTGGCGATCAGTGCAAGATAACCATAATTAGATAACTCTGAGTTTTCAATGTAAGCATTGGTGAATCGATTATCGATGGAAAATTTGGCTCTCAATTTTCAAATTCTAACTGTAATGCTTTTAGACATTCAGAGGAAGGTTATTAAGCCGATTTTGTTATGAAGATGAATGTTCATAAATTTGAAAAAAGAAAGAAAAGAAGCGAACATTTTTCGCGATACGAGACGAGACGCGTCGGTTAAATACGTAAACGGTCGATTGCACCGAAAATTGACGTGTTTTCTGCTTTATCTTCCGATAGGTGGCATTTTTCAAATACTGACCTATTTAATTTCAGCATTCTGGGTAGTGTCATTCGTGACAACTCGGCTGATTCCGTCGAACTACATTCAAAATGTCAGCACAAATGAAACGCACGCTTCATATTCTTGATGCCTGTTCTTGGAGCACAAGTAGGACATAAATTCTTTCGCAATTTAAAATAATTATTTTTCTAATTAGTTTGGGGCGACAATTAAGTTTGATTTCTCCAAAATTGTAGTTTTTATTGCAATTATCCACTTGCTACTTTTTGGCGATATATTATGGAGTTATGCGTATGACGTAGTAATATTTATCCCAATGGATAAGTGATACGGTCCCGAATCGGAGAATATGACATGCGAAGACAACGGTGTGACGTATCAAACACGTCACTGGTTTGCGCTAGCAATTCGGTCCTTATCGACATTACCCGAAGACTAACGCACATATACGATAAATTCCGATTTGTCAAAGTAGTACAGAGGGAGAATATCACATTAAATTAAACTTAGAGTGATTTTAGTAGATTTATCATGCAAAATTAATATTTATCGTGTAAATGACATTGAAAACTATTGGAAAAACCAGATCATTTTCCTATATCAAATTTTCATAAAAAGACTGTTCAAGAACCGCTTCAAAAGCATACGCACAACTCTGTTGGATATGATTTTATCGTAATCCACAAACAGGAACATTTGATAGGTAATTGATATACTGTGGCTGTAGGGTGAGCAGCTTGTAAAAAGGGTTTTGGACGGGCAAGGCCCCTTTGTAAGTATAAACGCATGAAGGATTAACGTCGTTGGGCGAACAAAATATCGTAAATGCAGCTTTTTTCAAGCTGCATTTGCAACATTCTGTGCTCGTCCAACGACAATAAACCGTATGTCTGACCTTGATGTCGCTCAAATAACCACCGACCTGCATAATAGATTAGTTTGGTAATCAAGGCAGGAACATTGAATGGTCAGAGTCTGCCTGCGTGACATTTGAACGAATAGTCTGACAGAATCGCACTAATTGGACGCTACTGCAAGATTTCTGTCCTAGTGATAAATTCACTTTATAACATGACTGAGGGTTGAAATAAACCCGTCAAATATTTTTTTAGAAATATATCGGTGATATTGCAATAGAGTAAAAACTTTGGCGGATAAACCGAAGCCTATTATAATGTGTTTTATTAACGTAAAAATGACGTCACGTTATTGAAAATGGCGTCACGTTATGCATGTAAAAACGGCATTATATTTTTCGCGAAATATCGTAATTCGATACAATGCGGGAATCTCGTTGAATCATCGCAAAAATTGATCATATTGCTAATAGAATATCTAATTCGTGCTAATAAAAACGACTTTTTTAAAGTCGTCATCTAAGCAATAAAAAGTCGACAAAGCCTCGTTTATCTGTTTATAATTTAATTTTGAGTTTCGTCTATCAAAAACGAGCGTTCTGATTGGTCGAAAAATATTATCCATAACTCTCTGAACAAAACTTTGATCACGCAGTGGGTTTTTTTTTTTTTTTTTTTTTTAATGCTTCCGCACAAAATAGTCCCATACAAAAAGGTATCAAAATTTGTAAAGCTTTTCTTTTTTTTCGCTCGATGCTATTAAATTATAAGAAATGAAGAGAATATTTTTTTGTTTTCATGGAGGTATGAACCGAAAAACCTAACCACACAACCACACAATATTCTCTTCATCTCTTGGTTAGATGACTAGTTAAATAAAGTCGATCTTTCATGATCACCCTTGCAATATCCTCTTTTTATGAAAAAAAAAAAAACGTATCTAACTTTGAAGTACTGGAGGGAACTAAATCCGTACGGTTTTATTGTTAATTGTTTGGAAAATATACAGATTATGACAGATCTTAAACAGGAGACAAAATCGGTTCGACCGAAGGCAGTAAAAAGGGTGGGTCACGATTAAAACGCCTACGTAATTTGATATAGACAGTGTTGGTAAAATCTGTTTTAATACGCTAAAGACTGCTTTTGATTTCATTCAAATCCCCGACTCCTCCCCCTCTTTTTCTGAACTGCCAGAGTTTGTGTTCGAATGCACTTGAAAATTCACCCCTCTGGCATAGAAAAAAGACAACCTCTTTAGTCACACAATCTTATATTTGCAAAAATATTTATATATATGGTCCGTTATCTAGGAAAATCTGTCTATTACAAAAAATCATTTAGAGATGAAGAGAATATTTTTTGTTTTCATACGCTATGCGTATTCATACAGTGTGATTAGGTTTTTCGGTTCATACCTCCATGAAAAAAAAAATATTCTCTTCATCTCTTAAATAAATAATATTCGACCAATAAGAACGCTCGTTTTATATAGACGAAACTAAAAATTAAATTATTTTAGAATAAACTATTTTCTGATTCACAAAAATGGAAAAGTGTTTATAACTGGAAAGCTACAACTATTCATGTACATTTAGCCATTAACAACCGATGAATTTCAGATTGCCCGATTTAAAAGAAGTTGCAGACGACAACTTTAAAATGAAGATTTTTTAAATAATTATTTTCGGCGAGAAAAATCTGTGAATGAATTGCTACAAGCAAATTCTGCATTTTCCTTTTTCCACAATAAATGCCATATTCTTTTTCTTGGGGGGGGGGGTAGTAATTGTCAGACTATTGATGTCATCATAACATTTTAATTTTCACACGTCACTAATAAACGTCATTTAGGCAAGTTTACTTGGATAACGGACCGTTTCTAAAATCTGCGAGTCATCTGACTCTGCAGGTCACACCCGCCGACTCCATTAGGAGTTTCAAACGTCGTTATTTTGCAAAATTCATGACAAGTAATATGAAACTAAAAAGTAAAATGGTTGCTTGACGACCTCGATTTCTTAACTACAGCTTGAATCAGCTGTATTTACGACGTTTAAGTCGTCAAACCAACAGAATGCTTCGCATAAATGTCGGAGTTCAAAGTTCAATTCCGGTCTATAATCGTATTATAGATAATACGATTAGTTGACACCCGCGATTGGTCAATATCCGCTACACAGATTCTTCTAACAAAAATATCGCCAGTGTTCAGTTCAATTCAATAAAGCTTTGAAACGATGTTGACTCTTTGACGGAGTCTCCGAATTGCTTTCATTCTGAGCTTGATAGTTTGAATTACAAAAACTATTTGTTGACTCTAAAAGGTCGCAAATTGACTAATGAATCAAAACCAATTAGCAATTATCAACACTTCTCTGAAATTTCAACTGGCTTTGATTTGATGTCTAAAGCGAGTGACAATGGCAAACAATGAATAGTTCATATAAATACCACACGCTTCTTTGAAGGTCTTTATGATAATACAATCCATTATTGGAAGTTTTTGGGTTCTCTCAACGTAAATGCAACTGTCAATATAAAACATAAGTCGGGAAAAAATGGATACGTTTCTTGTGGAGTCAGTCTCTTCAAATGAATATCGATCTTGGTCGAGCGACTATAGTCGAAATACCCATTTCAAAGTCAAAAGGTGTCATTGAGAATAAGTCGTATTAACTTAAAACATATACATCAAAACCTTATGTTGTTGGAACTCATTAGAATCGTCTCCCAAACATAGGATTTTGAGAGGGTTGTGTAGTAATCTATGTATGTAACAAAGTCAATCCTTTATAAACATCATAAAAATGTCTGTATAGAGTCCATTTTCTTAAGCGAATATAATTGGTCGCGGCCTAAAAACAGGATTTGTTATACTTTCAAATAAAAACTTACCCGTCAGCAGATGATATGAAAAATCTCTAACGAGAATGCGTTGATAGGCGTTGAAAAACGAGTCCAAAGATTTTACTCGAAAGAGTTTTATTTTTCAATCGTTACCTTCTGAATTCAATTATATTTGTTATCTTCGGCCCTGGGAACCGCACACATTTATTTCTTCAAATTTTATTTTCATTAATTTATGTTCGCAATCTTGGATTGCCTCTCCAAGAGGGCCAAGGTTTAAAGGGATTTTTGAGGGAAAGTCCGTATTTAATGACACTTAGAGATTTGCAATGTCAGGCACGAAAATAATTTGGGCGAAACACAGGGCAACAATCTTATCGTCGATCTAAAGGCCCCGGTATATTTCGAACATCGATCCGGCTACTATTCAAGACTGGGACTTGGCTAGAATCATAGGATAGGCAGTCCGTGATCACTCAGCCTCCTGACTTGGGCGTACAAAACAAGCTCATGCGGGTTAGGTTTGAGTGTCTATCACTTTAACTGTAATATCATCAGTATTTGAGTTCTGGAATAATTTTGGATGTTACGGAAAATTATCCATTTGTAGTCAATTAGTGAAAACACAGACATCCAGGTTCGTTATTGTTTAAAACCAGTTGTTAACAAAACGGTTATTTTGGTGTTGCAGTTATGTTTGTCAATTTCTTATTTTACTATTTTTGGAATGATTTTAGCATAAGAAATTGAATGTAAGGTTACCATGTATTTATCACTCTCCCCATACCTCGTTCGCCATTTTTTTTTAAAAAAGAATAGTTGTAAAAAATGTAGCTCGTGTGTTAAAATCTTATTACAGTTGATAAGTTAAGTGGAGGATTTGGTCCAAATGTTTCTTTATTTTAGATATAAAATTAGCAATCTTAGCAATGAATATTAAGCAGGACCGAGCTGGCCATTTGGAAATAAAATTATGTAGTTCCCGATTTTCGGAGTGAAAGTTGATATTACCACTAGTGATGATATCAAAATTTATTACACTGGGATATCCCAAGAGTTCACTACTAGGAATATAATAATTTTCAAATGGGGGAAAAACTACGATGACTCGATTGAGTTTCGTTTGAATTCACGATTCGAGAAAAGCTTGACAGGTTTAATGATTAAACAGTTGTGACAAGTTATGTCTCAAATCAGCAAATACATTCGCGTAGTCTGGTCTGAGTCTTCACAACGAAATAAGCAACGGCATTTGTAGGCGGATATAAAGTGATAACGCTACTAGTTACCAACATACATCTAAATAAGAGCCATGTCGGACATGGCCATTCCCCGCCGAAAAAGCTTGATAATAAGCTGAAGCCAGTTTGATTCAGGCTTCTTGTGCACTGCATTTCTTCTCAATGAGTTCGATAATAGCTATTATACTTTCAGAGATATGCTCAGGACGAAATCTAAGTCTTTAAAACAACAAATGGCAATAACTCCAAAATTATGCAAGCAAGAGTTGTGGATCTTGTGCACTGCACTTCTCCTTAATGAGATTTATCCAACTATGAAGTTTCAAGTTAATAGCTATTATACTTTCAGAGATATGCTCCGGACAAATCTTAGTCTTTAAAACAACAAATGGCAATAACCCCAAAATTATGCAAGCAAGAGTTGTGGTTAATGTGCACTGCACTTCTCCTCAATAAGATCTATCTACCTATGGAGTTTCAAGTTGATAGCTATTATACTTTCAGAGATATGCCTCGGATAAAATCTAAGTCTTTAAAATAACAAATGGCAATAACTCCAATATCATGCAAGCAAAAGTTGTGGTTCTTGTGTACTGCACCTCACCTCAATGAGATCTATCCACCTATGAAATTGCAAGTTGGTGGCTATTATACTTTCAGAGATTTGCTCCGGACAAGCTTAGTGACGGAATAATGGAATGACGGAATGACTGACGGAGACCATAACTACATCCCCTTCGCCGAAATTGCGGCGGATAATAATCGGAAGTAAATGTGTAGTGATCCGTGATGCAACCATGTGGAGATTAATACCTTACCTTCCGAGTTTACTACATGAGCCCATTTGCCTACCAGTTAGGCAATGACTCCATCAGACTTTTTCTTTTCATACCATCATTTAGCTGGCCAATGTAGTATTTTCATATCTTAATTTCTAGCCTTCGTTAACAAGATATTTCCTTAATGTTTCAAATGACGCCCCCATCAGTCCTTGCAGTTTTCTTTTATTTTCATACAGGAATGGTTATTTCATGATTAATCTGTAATAATGTTGTTTGATTTACACTTCTTAGTGATTTCAGTGCTTACTACACGACTCCTTTTGAGATGGTAAAGATATTGATGTAAAATATACTGTAAATATTATAGACGATGGGCCTGTGTGATAGGTTAGTCTGTTAAAGTCAGTCGAGGAAATTCTAGACTGTCTTGATAACACAGTTAGAGCCACAGCCTAGCTTAATTTGAATTGACTCAAAATGTCGATGTTATTTTATACAGTGATATGGATGTGCCTGCTTTAAGTCTTGTCCATGCATACATACCTTTTTTGTCTTTCATTAATGCAATATGGATTATTGATAGACTGGTCACTTTATGAGGTCAAACAAGACGTTGTGGTAAATAAATTGTCAAAAATACTAACAGCCAGTCTCGTTTGACGCCCAGTCTGGTAAAGTAAGTCTTGGGAATAGTACAATATTAAAGATACAGTTTTGACCACAAAATATATCGTGGGAGCTGTTTATCAAAAGTGTAACGTTGAAAAGGTTGATCTAGCCTCATATTATGATATTAATTTTTCAGCAGACTGAGAATTGGAGTTTCATGTCTTAAAGGGAGGTATCCATTTTATTATTATTATTATTATTATTGTATTGTAGATTTTATTTATTATGAGTCACTCTAATAATTGTATTATTTGAATTCTATTCTCTAAGACAGCTGTAATGAATATTGGGACTGTCACGATGTGCATTTAACCGTTGAAATGAGGCTTCTAGTTTGAACTCGCTAGCTAGTTATATATATTCGCTAGCCGATTTTCGATTTCGTACAGATTATTTCAAAACTGCCGTTAGATTTTTTATAAATATGGACACTTTATATATCAACAAAAAACCAATTTAACTCATCAGATTATCGTGGAGACGAATTCTGGCTCGCATTTAAGTATGTCGTTTGAGCGTATTTTCAGGCATTTAGATTTTTAGCTAGCAAAGCGTCACATTTGACAGCTTAAGTAAACGGACAAAAGTTTGAGGTCTTCTCAGAAATCAACGGTGTAAATCGATTGAATGCCTACGCCATAAAAAGTAGTTCTTATTTCAGGAATATTGCTAAGTCTGCCACTGCTTTTTACGGACACATGAATTTATTTGATTCAATTTTTATGCAACTCCTTTAAGCATGCTCTTCAACTCATTCCGACTCAATCGCGCTTTTGAAGCATCTCAAAAAATTACTTTTGCAACCATTGTGGACAATAGAGAAATTGCTTGTAACAAGCAATATCTCCATTGTCCACGCCGTTTTCTATCCTAAAAGGCAAAGCTTTTCTAAATTCCACTAATCATAATCACTTTTGACAAAGTAGATTACTTAATGAATTATGCTATGCTAGCTTACAGTACTTTCAGTACTTTGATACCTCATTTAAGATTCAGAAACATCAATACCTCCCTTTGAATAGTTATTATTCAAATTCCATCTAATCATTGAGTTTTTATTGTATAATTTTTTTACCCATTACCATACGATTACGCTTTCCAACCCATATGAGACATACACCCTTTGAATAGTTATTATTCAAATTCCATCTAATCATTAAGTCTTTATTGTTAAATTTTTTTACCCATTACCATACGATTACGCTTTCCCCTATAAGACATATAATCATGGAAATGTGGGAAAAGGGAGAATTCGCTTGTAACAAGCAATTTCTCCCTTTCTCGTACGTTCTCAAAATGTTCTACCCTATTTGCTAACTTTATCGCATTTTCAAATATCGTCTGCATCTTCTTTCAGTTTGGGTCAGTCCAAAGTTTTGTCGTCTGGTAATGTATTAAAGTTTACAGCATAAATAATGCTCAGTCAATGTTGGATTTATGGTTTAATTGTAAATTTTATTGCGCCATTTTGAAAATTAATAAATGTATTTTTCGGTTCGTTTAATTATAACTATTCTTTAATGGTTTATGTAAGGTTTTATTAGACCTTACTACCGAATTATGCGTATATCATTTTTGATGGACTCCGAAGGCGTCCATCAGTGTTACCCAGTCTGGAAAATCCAGTAGGGGGTTTATAGGTCTGAAGAGAAGTAGTGCCCTTTTAGGTTCGATTTATTATTTTTGAAAACTTTCTCCTCAAAACAGCTGTACATTTTGGTAATGGCGTAATAGGAGGATTCTATATAATTCGTAGAACGCGTAAAAACTCCTTTTGAATACGAAAATACCTACCAATAACCCGCTTAGCGTAGATGCGGTCACGGTTTCAATAACGCGCTGTCTTGAAATTATAAAGTTAGTATTTTGTCTCCTTTTTCCAGAACTTAGCATACCAGCTGTTTACCGCGGAGTGATAAGCTATACAGTTACATATTTTCAAAGATGTTTATTATTATTTTGAACTGGCCTTTTAAATCCGTTACCGAACGACAAAATGTTGGACTAGTTACAGAGGACAATTCAAATCGCTTTGAAAATGAAGACTAAAGCCAAGATACGGTAGAAAATATTGTTACACAAGCAATATCTCATTTGCTCACAATTTTGTCTTTAATGCTGTTCCCCGGGGCGTAAAAGCTTGATTGTATGGGAATGGGTAAAGCTCAAGGGTTAAAGATATACAGAATCTCTCATATGTTTCTTATCGGTAATAATTCCTAATCTGATAGTGTTCAAGTTTCTTAAATGATATCTTAATTATTTGTGGACTGTCATTGGAAAAGGATAAACTCGGAAAACTAAAAAAAGTATTGATCTTGAAAGCTAGTTAGACTGCGATCAAGTGAATTTAGTTTAAAGTTACTTTAAAACCGCGGTTGGTAGGTGCACCCAACCATGACTTCCCGTTGATTTTCACATCAGCAACATGTACAACTTCAACAATCAATTTGGACAATTACATGAGGAGCTGTTCAGCCAACTTAACAGTTAAACTACTTCTCATATTTCCATTTGTGAAAGACAAATGACGTGTGTAACAATGACATTTTTTCCGAACTTGTGATCGTGCTTAGGACTCTAGAATACTATTTAAAAAACAGGCTATGCGAAATGTTACGCTTATCTATAGGAAAAAAGTCATTTTCTACACCAAAATGGGCAGATCACTCTACTATGCCAACACGTACGTCCATCATCAGTATTTTGATTTATAACTTTTTCATTCGTGCTTCAATTTTCACCTCATAATGTTACCTTTGTATGAATATGTAAATTATCGTCTGATTTATATAAATGATCCGTTATCTGCCTGAATGACAAAGATAAGTATTTTTTCCCCTTTCTTCGAATGTTATAATAAACTATCCTTCTAATTCATAAAGTTAAAGAAAATAACCAGTTAATATCCAACTACACCAACAGCGCTATATCAGCAGGACTTCAGTGTGATGCAATGTAATAGGTATTGTATTTATTATACAGCCATAACTAGACTATTACTGTTCCCCGTCCCAATGGCTCGACATCACACATAAAACAATTTGTCTCTGGGATAAAGCATTTTTTTCAACAAAGGACCTTACCACCGACAAAGTAATTTGACCGTAACCAAAATAGGGTACGCACTCCTTTGGTTTATACTTAGTGCAGGTGTTAAATTTGAATCAAAGACATTCAGTATTTAAGAGAAATTGAACTGTCCAGATTTTTAAACAAAGAGAAAAAGTAACCGAACGTAACAACAATGGTGTGTGCTTATATATGCTTTATACTGCGCTTGTGTGAAATACGAATCAAATCCATCCAGTAGTTTGGGAGAAAAAGGGAGAACAAGAGAAAACTATAAACCGACATACGAACCAGACAAGCAACCGAATGACAAGCTGACCCCTGTATACCCCCACACAACCAAAGGAAAAAAAGGATTTGTGCATGATTATGATAAATCATCATATTCGGAAATATTGCATTGAACTTCTTTTCAGTGAATACATGGATAGTTACTTTGTTTAGTTCTCATCAAGACGGGTCTAGACTAGTTATAACTACGTTTATAATCTTATTTGTGTCCTTTTCCTCCTGATTTCTTACTCCTTCGTTCGAAGATAAGTACTTTCGGCAAGCTTTGACGGTTCCAGTATGTATGATTAAGGCATTTGTTTGATTTCAACGATTTTCGTAATACTCCACACTTTTCAACGTGCTAGGTGAGCAAATACTATCTACACCTAAAGAAAAATGATTCTAAAGTTCTATCAACTTAAAATTGCCGTCCGTCTGCAACTTTTTTAGATTTTGACCAGTGTAAAGCTTTTCGTCTAAGTACCTTAGTAGGGACAATGCCAATAGTTGTCCAACACCCTCAGTCGAGCGGTGGCACTCGCTTGCGGTATTCTTGTTTTTCTTTTTGAAGTCTCCTCATTGATAGATTTATCGAATTGGGTTGAACGCCATTATAACAGTATTTCGGTCATACCGCGGCGGCTAGGGCACCTTACCATTGTTTCCTGTTGTTTCTCAAACCAGTACTACAACATCCTTTCCGAGCCTCCAGCTGCTCATCCCACCATTACGTTTGCGATTTTTCACCCATTGGTGGGAGACAAATGTCGGAGAGGTTATTTGCCACGACCGGGCAAGATTAAGAGTCCGACACGCTACCACTGCGCCTTCTCCTTAGCAGACACGAAACCATTAGATTAATGCCAATTCGTATATTTGCAAACGGGACATGCACTTGCAGAAACTAATTTTTGTCTTAGTCAGTGGTATTCCACGCCGGTGATGTTCGCAAACAAATACATGTTTAATGAGATACTTGAAGATTTGATTCACAAAGCTATATTTGTTTTCCCTATTTTCATGAATCAAAAGCAATTAGCAATTACAACATTTCTTTGAATTTGCAGTTGACTTTAGATTAGCTTGATGGCTAGGGTAAACCGATTCGTTGAATTAATTGTTAATTAAAACAAATATTACATATTTGTCTAAATTCCTCTAGGATAATTCAATACATTGTGTTGCGATATTTGAGTATCTCATCCCACATGCAGCTGTCAATATTCGACAATAAGCTGAAAAGAAACTTGACATATCTGTTGTGCATGCAGGCGGCCTGTAGAATTATTTTCTGAATGTTTTTAGTTAAAATGGAAAACAATGCTTAAGTAAATGAAACTTATATTTTAAGAGAAAATGAAGAGCAATCTTTCGTTTTCATTGGTGTATAAACCTTAAAAACCTTGACACACCGGATAAATAATCCAAGCGGATTCAAACATTTACCCTTGTCATGCTGAATTAAAATCCGATACAGACTTGCTTTAAAATTAAAGGGCTGTCAGCACTGGAAGGTCTTAAGGAGGGTCAATATTTCTTTTAAAATTTGATAATTAAATCAACTCTGACTGAAAGGGGGACAAGCAGGAGGTATAGACCTAGATCAGACTGCACTAATGTGCTGACTGATCGTTGTCTATACCGCCTACAAAACAGGAATATTCCGGGTTCAGCATGACAAGGGTTAATGTGATTAAGTTTTTCAGTTATTCAAAAACCGCTCTTTCTTCCTTTCTTGTAGTTTAAAGCCATCAAACAAATCAAAGCAAATGCTCTACTGTTTTTAGTAAAGTTTTATGAATCTACTTTGTACGCAAGCATACAACATAATTGCGTGGTCAAAATTCTATTCATAGAAGTATGAAAAGAGTCCAGCCATCTAAAACGCTTCAGTCTTGATAGATGAAACTAAAATTAACTTATTGCAAAATAATAGTACAAATATATGGCGTTATAATTACAGTAGAACGGGTATGGAAAACGGAAAGAAATCATGTTGTCAGTTGGTACAAAATTGCGTACGCCCCTTATCTAAAGAGAAAAATCAAATATTTTCGGCCTTGACATCATTGTAAAAATGCCACGACCTTCAATTGAGCATCGTAAAGAAGCCATTGGAAGGCTTTTGACCGCTGTTGTCGGAGCAATGAATTGCTCACGGCAAATAATAATTGATTTGAGAACTCTAGTACTCCAAACCTGGTCAGTAATTGACCGGTCGAGACCCGGAGCTGTACGAGTGACGTCAAATCGGGATGATCTTGAAATACGACTGCGACATTTTCCGAAACAGTTTTACGTCAGTACATCTACTAGTAGAGAGGTGTTTAGTAGTAGGGTTACATCCCAAATTGTTGGGAACCTTTCGCTTGCAGCTAGATTTCGAGTTCGAAGCCGTAATAGACCGATTCATACACATAATAGGCGCACAAGGTTGACATGGGCCATAAGACACCTACGGTTTAAGTGACGTTTATCTTTAGCGACGAATCGCGATTCACATTGCGGTTTGCTGTGACAGGGTACGTGTGTACCACAGGCCTAGAGAACGTCATGCTCAAACATGTGTCAGAGAGGTGGGCGGATTTGGCGGTGGAAATCTTACGGTATGGGGATGATTTTATGCTCAAGGACATTTTCCTTTGCTGTAGTTCAAGATAGCTTAACCGCTTACCAAGACAGGGAATAGATTTTGCTCGACTTTATACAGAGACACGGCCTGGTCTTAAGTTTCATCACGC
Organism: Fragum fragum; assembly: GCA_946902895.1. Classification (NCBI taxonomy): domain Eukaryota; kingdom Metazoa; phylum Mollusca; class Bivalvia; order Cardiida; family Cardiidae; genus Fragum; species Fragum fragum. The sequence goes on from OX336381.1 coordinate 38,913,668, forward strand.
TAAACACACCATTTTTAACTTTCTGAGAAATGTCGAAAATTGACGTCTTACACTGGCCTTCGCGCAGCACTGACTTTAATCCGATTGAGCAGACTTTTTGTTGTTGTTAGAGATGCTAGATTGATTGATTGGGGTTTAACGCCGCTTTTAACAGTATTTCAGTCATATTGCGGCCTCTGGATCACCTAATAATGGATTCCTTGTATTTCTCACACCAGTACTACCACTACATCCTTTCCTAGGCCAAATGTGCTATCCCACTTAGGTTTACGATCATCCACTCATCGGTGAGAGACGGATCGTTTACCATGTCCATTGACTTCCGACAAGGCGGTGTGTCAGATATATCAAACGAATGTAGTTTTAAATATATGACGAGGGACTTGAATTAACCCATTCCAACTCAACCCCTCCTTTAACGCCCTTCAAGAAAAAACTTTGGAAAACATTGTGGATAATGAAGAAACTGCTTGTTTCAAGCAATTTCTGCATTATCCACAATGTTTTCTATCCAAAACAGTGAAAAAATTTAAAATTCCATCAATTTGAATTTTGCGTCTGCATCTTCTTTCAATTTTGACCAGTCTAAAATTTTGTCAAGTGGGAATGGGTTAATAAAAAAACACACATTGTTAATGTGCGACTTAAATCACATGAATACTGCTTGAATAAATAGTGGTAAAGTTTTAAGTCCCCCACCGATGAAAATATTTTACCTAAATGTCTCGGATCAATTTCACTTCCGGTTTAAAGTAATCCTTTAATCAGTCAATTGACCAATCGCGGCCGTCGATCAAATAACCAATCAACCAATCAAATAATTTATTCAGCCCGGACCTTAGCTTTCAACTCCCGACGTAGGCTGCCATTTTCTGTTAATCTTTTTTGTTGGTTTGGCGACTTAAACGTCGTAACTACAGCTTATTTGTTATATGCTTCTGGCTATAAATCTTTCAAAATATCGCCATTTAAAAGAAATGAATCTCATTGTTTTTCTCCTATATCCGTTTTTACACCTGGGTTGAGAAGATAGTTTCTTTTGTTGCTAAAATTGTTGTTGTTTGTGCGTGCGCGCGTGTGTATGTTTGTTGTTTTATTCTAATTATTTTTATATTCATGTTGCTTTTTACTCATATAAATATCCATGGTCAGGGCGGAATTCGGACCAAGGTTTGGTTTCGTCACTAGACCCAGGCCTCATTCCATTTAAAATAGCGGTATCTTGATTGGGACAAACACAAAAATGGACGTCAGTCGACAAGTTCTCAAATCCAGAGTTGAGACATTTAAATCAGTTTAAAAGTAAGAAGCCATATAAGCTGGTGGCTAAGATTTATGGTTTCCCTTCATGGAAAGGGATTTAAGGACGATAAATTTGGGACGAAATGCTAGTACTACTCGATGACACACTTTGTGCGAAGATGAGGTGTTTGATGAAGACGTAATCAACATGGAACAAAAAGACAATTACATTTAGTTATAAGTTTTCCTTAATGAAGCCGAAATAAGGTCGTTTTGACCTGATTTTTGTAGGATTATTTCGGCGGTATTGTTCTTTAACATCGTAACTACAGCTCGAAACCCTTCCCTGATCAATCCTTGGTTATTACGTCCGTGGGATTTCATAATTGAGAAAACATTGTAGAAAAAGAAGAAATTGCTTGTAACATTTTTCTACCCCACTGAATGGTTATTTTTCAAACTATAAATTCTCGTCTCTAAAACCTTTGAAATTGCACAGTTCTAAAATTTTGCAAAATAGGAAAGGGGTAAAGCTGTTTTTACGAGGTTTTAGAATAACACGGACGGTTTATTGTTCCTATTTTTAGTTTGTTTAAGAACTAACTATAGAATTGTAGTTCTCGCTGGTCATGCCTAAGGACATGTCACTTCGACTAAAGCAATGAACGATATTATTTGTAAAATATGTAACCAGGGACAATCGTTGGAACTATAGGATGAAGAAGCTGGTCTTTAAGGCACCAACAAAGTTAAATGCTTTAGCCATTCCCACACAATAGCACTTCTTAACGCCCCTCAAGAAAAATAGTTGGGTAAACATTGTGTAAATTGAAGAAATTTCTTGTGACAAGCAATTTATTCATTTAACACAGTTTTTGTAGAGAGAAAGTTAAAAAAAATCTCAACTTTCATCAATTTAAAATTGTCGTCTGTAACTGTTCTCAATTCGGACAAGTCTAAAATTTTGCCGTCTGGTAATAGGTTAACTTATCCAGTCCCCGAACAACAACGCTCAAGATAAAAAAAGTTGGAAAAATTGTGGAAAAATGAAGAAATTGCTTGTAAAAGGTTTCTTTTTTAAATTCCATGAACCATGAAGTGTCGTATGCAGCTTCTCTTGTTGTGTAATGGGTTAATTGATGGAGTTCACTTCCGGTCTAAATGTAATGCTGTATTGGTTAATTGATGGAGTTCACTTCCGGTCTAAATGTAATGCTGTATTGGTTAATTGATTTTTTATTGATAGGTAGCGGCAATCCAACCGTCGTAACTACAGCTTATTCAACTTGTAGTTACCACGTTCTAGGTCGCCAACCAACCATTTTACTGTCTTCTTACATTCATACATTCTTTGAAACAACGCTGCTTAATATTTCAGTAGAATTTCTTGCCGGAGCTCAGTGGGCGGGGGTATTGGTTTCAATGGGCGGGTTCTGCGATCCTTCAATCAGACATTGGTATCAACTATCTATAATGGATAACAGTAATTAGCAATCATTTACAATCAATCTTGCCTTGTCAGATGTTAGAACACGTTTAGTACTTTAGATTTAAAGTACATTTTCGTTACTGCATCATTATCAATACGTTTTACTCTCGGAATCGACAAGCAAATAATTAAATTGATTGAATGGTGTTTAACGCCAGTATCTTAGTCATACCCCGGCGGTTGGGGCACCTAACCACAGATTCCTGGTATTTCTCACACCAGTGCTTCCACGACTTTGCAGCCACCAACAGCCTACCTACAAAGGTTTACTAGTTTTGAACTTATTTGTCTTTTGAGGTAAAACGCTTGTGGATAATTAAGAAATTGCTTGTAATAAACAATTTCTTCATCGTCTACACTGCTTTTCAAAGCTATTTTTTCACTTAGGACTCCTTGTGTTGGCATGGGTTAACCCCAAAGAAAACTTCTATTGGTGGTGTTTATACATAGAGCGCACAGAGTAAAACGATTAGAGTTTTTTTTATCCATTTATTCATTTACGGATTTATTTATGTATTTTGAATAAAGCTAAAACATTAGAATTTACGCGATTGGATTAAGGTACTGTTCGAAATTGAACGCGTTTTAAAGGTCCTTCCTAAATCTGAGATTAAGGATGCGTGAAATCATTGCTTTTGCAGATATAACAATAACTTAGTATTTAGTACTCAATGTGATCTATTACGATCACATTCTGTCCGTCTTGCGTCGTTCAACTTGCGTCGTCCGTTGTGTGTCATTAAGTTCTGTAAATGACATCTCCTCCATATACTGTTCAAATTTTAACATAATTCGACAGGACTTTTCCTTGGATACCCCCTTTAAAATACTAAAAGCATTAAAAGCCGTTCATAAATCTTGTTGTCGTGGCAACAAAAAATGAATTTTAGAAAAAATATCTTAAAAGTTATCTTCTCCTGGCATAGGAGGCGTAGAAACTTAAATATTTTGCGTAAAGTATAACCTTTAATTAAGCTGTAGTTACGACATTTTCTCGCCCACCGGCGGCATGTGTGTTTATCTTCCTCTGCTTCTTTGATAAAGATTACGTCGACCGTCTACAAATATCATTTAATCAATCTCCATACGATGTGGGTTAGTCTGGGTTTAAGACGACAACGGATACAAAATGACTAGCAAGACGATTTATGATCAATTTTTCCCAACTTAATTTGGATATCCGAGCCTCTATTATTTCACACCGTATGATATAATTCTGTTAAATTTCTTTTGACGTAAACACGGCTCTTCGTGAGGTAGGTATAGGATCTAGATTACTGGACTCATTATCACTAATAACTCAAATATACAAGTTCGTGTGAAAATGTTTTATTTACGAAATTTAAAGACAAATACTGAATAGGTCGTGTCAGAGGATACGAATTATTAACTCCAAGAGATTGATTCTAGAAAAAATATTAAAAAACTCCAAGAAGCGATAACAGCGCTTTGTTAAAGTTTTGTGTACAAGCCAATTTCCACATATTTACTCCTTTTGGCGCCTTTAAGAAAATTTGTTGGAAAACATTGGAGAAATGAAGAAAAAAACTTGTTACAAGCACTTTCTTCATTATCCGCAATATTTTCATTCCCATCAACTAAAAATTGTCGTCAGCAATTTATTTCAGTTTGGAATATTTCCGTCTGGTAATTGATTCAAGTTGTAGATAAGACACCGATTGAATGGCGTGAATATACTATAACAACGCTTTGTTAAAGTTTTGTTTGTTTAAAGTTGGAGATAAAAACATCGTTTCTAATTCAATGGCGTGAAAATTGGTATGTTTTAACCTCGAGGAAGCACGATGTGAATGTAGCAGGGTCACTTTTTGTATGACTGGTCAGTTATTCATTCTACCTATTGTCCTGCTTGGTTGGTTACCTTTGTTCCGGGTGATTGCACAATTCCCTCCAGAATTGGTCATGTGATTTTTAGGAAACCTTCATTCAGTCAAAAGCTCTGGTCAAGTTGACATCCCTATATTGTCTGATTTGGAATTTGGCGGGAAATTGGAGATTTCATTTAGTCACAGCTATGATCACGGGACGAACGAGGTGTATGAATGTTTGTTAGATGATGCTAGATATTTGGAGCACCCAATTCCTTAAATTGAGTGTTGTTTGTAGATGTCGAACAATAAATCATGATAAACCGTAAGGATGTTCTTTCCTTCCGACCGCCCGGATTTTGAACCCACTTACAAATAAACAGCTCAGCTTATACAGCATGGTTATAAGCCCTGTTATATTTTGGCGCCCAACGTGCATACGGCATTGGTTCAGGAGGTGAAATATCCAGTGATTTGTACAGTGGACAGTTAATTTTCCCGTGCAGAGTTTACAGCCTGATCTGTGATTTTTACCTGTCACAGTAATTAGAGTATTGGACGTATACTCTTTACCATTTATACAGAACTTTAACCTTTTATGCTCTTTATGGTGGATCAGTTTTCCTGAGGACAGTGATTTTCCGTACAGAGGGAGGAATCGTGAGTAGGATAACCTGTGAAATTGGACTAAGTGTTGGATTTTCCTGTATGGAGTTTTGATTATGAACTGAACTGTGTATTGCACAGCATATTATATATAAGGACAGTGCAATATTGTGTAAAATTAGTATTTTATGATAAGGATTCCTAATGTAAGTAGAGCTTTTATTGTATAATTCTGTAGCCCCAAACAAAATTTCTCCTTTTGCTGCAATGTAGCATTGATGGCATAGTAAGCAATTTCACCCTGAACTATATTTATAGCATTGACCGAGTTTAAGCAGCAGTTTCTCCCTTTCTCACAGTGAAACAATTACAATGCAATTTCTCTGTTACACACTGTTTCATTGAATGAGCAATTGAATTTTATCCATTTCACGCCATGTTTCTTTGACGGTGTTTATCATTTAATTGTTTTGATTTTGACAATCCAAACAGCCAAATGATATCGTAAAAAGGCCCTTTATGAATAAAATCTTTATATGTTATGTTAACTGTGTGTGTTGCTATGTCAGTTTGTGTGTGTTCACTAGTTTTATACTAACAACTGGATAATATTGGCTAATATTCTAATTTCTTCTGTCTATCTTAATCTGAACTTTTGGCCCCTCCCAGCCCATCATTTTTTTGCATTCTGATTGGTAGTTGTTCCTTTCCGGCTGAATTGTCAATTGCTGATTGGACGATTAAATTTTCTTGGTTGTCTTCGTTTCCTGTTTCGTGGATTAAAAAATCTGTTCACTCAGGTTGATCTACACTGTAGGCCAGATGAATTTGGATTGGTTGTTCATATTTTTTGCGATTCCGCCATTTTGAGATTTGTTCCCCATTTGTGTCTGGCGATTTTTTTACTGTTGACCTTTTCTCTTTGGTGCCGCCATTATTGTTTTTGGTTCCCAACTTTGTTTACTTTTTGGATTGCATGAATTGTCGACTCTTCCTGTTTGAGATTGGTCGCTGGTTCCCGGCTTAACGTCCTATTGTCTTTCATGACCTGAGCTCATTTGGATATTGGTAGTTTTCGGTGACCTTCCGCTCATTTGAATATTGATATCTGATTGGTTGTCCAGATTGAAAATTTGTTTGGCTGACCTTTGAACTTTAAATTATCTTACATCTAAAATAAGATTGGTTCTTTCCGTGTGTTATTTAAAGACTGGTTGTTGATTTTGATTTCAAAAGTGAAAGTAGATTTCCTGTTTACATGAGTGACCTTTTCATAAAATTTAGACTTAATCATTTCATTATTTGACTTTGGCTTTCAACAAATTAAAGAAATAGAGTTTAATTTTACTTTCAGATATTTTCTTTACATATAACTTAGTGCTAGTATTAATTGATAGTTTATAAAAAAAATTAACTATTAAGCGTGAAAATTTATATTGAACTTTGATTTTCTTATGCATACTTTTTACACTTATGCATTAGTATAGCAAATTAATTTGTGATTTTGTGATCATAGCTGCCGTTTGCTGCCTTTAAGCATCAGCAGCTTTTGACAATACTTAGTTCTGTGAAATCACATGATTGCACAAAACTATGATTATTGACTTAGACATATATGTTTAGTAACATCTTAAATCATGCTTATGCCAGTATTAGCTCACATAAAGCATACGTTATTACCTGTTGACTAGTTACGGTGATAGCCCGCACAGTATTAATTATACTGTCCTTCCATTAAAGGGAGGTTATTGTTTTGAAAAGCAGACTTAGTCACTTTTCAGTTTCAGGGAAATAATTTGCAATCAGACTTACCTTAGTGGTTGTCTAGGGGAATTGATACTTAACTGTCAATATTATTAATTACCTTATTATTGAAAGGAGGTAATAGTTTCTTACTTTAACTTGTATTTATGAGTAAAAGTAATGATTTTCTCTTTGTAAATCATTGTAGGAAAGTAATGTAAATATTTGTTTGATACTTTACTATACAACAAAGAGAAGTATTAAACATTGCGAACAGTGACAAAACATTGTAAGAATTGATAGACATTGCGATAAGAGGCAATAAACCATTATTATTTGTACTTGCCTTCGATGAACTCGGTGTTCATAGGTATTTACCTTAATAGGTTAATCTACAGTCTTAATTGAGTTTCATTTGCAGGTTGTAGGTACTCACCCTTAACATTGCTGGTACTCTTTACCCTGTTAGAGTGAACTAATGATTTAGATAGATTGTGTTGCGTTATGAATACAGTAATAATATTTGTGCTTTAATACAAGTGTAAACTTTTATTACAGGGAGATAATAGATAATTTTATTTGACATTGCATTATCCAATTATTAAAGGGAGACTATTAAGTATAGTGTTACTTTGTCCTAGTGAGACACTATTTCAACTTAAAAGGGAGATAATTATAATTACACACCGGATACTTGTTCTATTTTTAGAACACATAGCATTTGACTTGAATTTCACAAACATTGTGTGAAAATAGTGAATTATTTGTGACAGTTTGTGACTTGGAGTTACAGATTATTTATATAAGGGAGCCTTTTAACTTACAAGGAATTATATTATGTCGTCGGAGGATGGAAAATTGAACATGTCTTCTGGAGGTATTCCAGTTAGCATAGGAATTTCTGAAAGTGACCAGAAATTACTTGAAGCTTTTCACAAGCTGAATTTACAGCCACACATTGAAAAACCAGAAGACTTAGTTGGTTTTCTTTCAAATTTTGGAAAGCTGGTAGCTGACCACATTTCTGAGACACCCAAGACCTCTCATCATTTTCCAAAATTGTCTACATTCTATGGAGATGAGAGCAAAAGTGAGACCTCGTGGGAGACATTTAGCTACGAAATCAGGTCTCTTCAGTCGGAAGGTGCTTTCAGTCCAGAGCAAATACTTCTTGGAATTAGACGAGCAGTAAAGGGGAATGCTGCGGATATTCTTAGACGTCTTGGTCCTGGTGTATCATTGGATGCTGTTCTCAATAAGTTAGACAGTACTTTTGGGAATATTGAAACTAAAGAGAGCATCCTTAAGAAATTTTATTCATGCCAGCAGCAACCAAAGGAGAAAGTAAATAGTTACGCGACAAGGCTTGAAGAGATTTACTCTCAAGCGGTAACTCTTGGTGCTTTGCTGCCGGATGACACCATACTTCAGAGAGTGCTATATCATGGACTTGTATCCGACATTAAACACATGGCTTCATACAAGAATGATATAATCCATGATTATGATAAATTCAAGATAGAACTTAGAAAGATTGAAGCAGATTTATGTGCTTCAAAGACATCACAGTGTCATGCTTCTGTCCCAGTGGAGAACAAAAGTACAGAGATAGGAGAAGTTAGGGATTTGCTTATGAAATTACATGAAAGGATTGACCGGATAGAGAAGCAACAGGAGGATTTAAATAAAGGACAGAATTCAAATACATGGCAGAAGAGAGGAAATAATAAACCTTTTCGAGGCAAAGGGAATAACTCTAGAGGGCGAGGCCAGGGAAGGGGTGACAATCAAAGAAAGGATCAAGGAAGACCACTTGCTACACAGAATTTTGCACCAACTTGTTTTGGTTGTAATGGAAAAGGCCATTTGGTGAGAGTTTGCCCTAGTAATAAGGCAAAGCAATGTTACAATTTTCAGGGCTATGGACATATTGTAAGGAACTGCCCAAACTAGTGTGTGCCTCCGTTGCGGGATCGAACCTAGGCACGATGAAGAAAGATCCTAAATTAGTTGGCAATACAAATGAAGTAGCTATACAGCTTGAGAATATTGATACCAAGGCTTTAGTAGACACTGATAGCTGTATAAGCACTGTTTCTGAATCTTTTTATAGAAACAATTTTCCCGGTTTGGACTTAAAGCCTTTGGATTCCTTCATCAAAGTAGAGTGCGCTGATGGCCAGCAGCTGCCTTATAGTGGCTATATAGAAGCCGACCTTAATGTTTTGAATGGAGTTCCAAGTTCTACAACGACATCTTGTTTATTTTTGGTGACTCCAGACACAACTTACTCTACTTCAACACCAGTAATTCTGGGGACAAATATCCTTGATGTTTTACTTAGTGAGTGTCAACAAAAATTCGGACCTAAGTTTTTACAGTGTGCTTCGTTACACACTCCTTGGTACTTAGCCTTTAGATGCCTTGTCCTAAGAGATAGAGAACTGAAGAAATGTGGCAATATTTTAGCGATTGTCAAGTCAGCAGAGCCATGCAAAGTGTTTTAGGACCAAATGAGACCAAAACAATCCGGGGTTACACTGATAAGGAAATTAGTTACCATGACACTAGTGCCCTTATACATAAATCTAAAGATTCTTCGTTACCGGATTTCGTGGACATTACTGCTGCTGTAATCAATTATCAGTGTGGTAAAACGAAAGAGATAGACATTACCATTTCGAATGTGACGTTAAACAGTGTTGTAATATCACCTAGAACAATACTATGTGAACTTCAACCTGTCAAGATAGAAGAGATTGATACTGCACAAGAATGCAAAATAGAGAACGAGAACGAGATTCTCAGTCAGATTCACGTTGATACAAACAGTAAATTGAATTCAGATCAACTTGCAGACATTAATGGTTTGTTGCAGAAGCATAGTGATATATTTTCAACAGGGGAATCTGACATTGGCTTCTGTGATAAAATCAAGCATCGGATTGATTTAACAGACGACATACCCTTTAAACAGAGACCTAGGAGAATACCCCCTGCCATGGTCTCGGAAGTGAGACAACACATTGAGCAACTCTTGTCAACGGGGATTATTAGGAAATCAAAATCTCCATGGTCCTCGAATGTTGTACTTGTTAGGAAGCGTAATGGCAAGCTACGCATGTGCGTAGACTATCGTATGCTTAATAAGCGTAGCGTTAAGGACGCTTATGCCTTGCCTAAAATAGAGGAAATCTTTGACGTTCTTCAAGGCAGTAGATACTTTTCTACAATAGACATGAAGTCTGGGTACCATCAGGTCGAGGTAGAGGAGATACACAAGGAACGGACAGCCTTCAGTGTGGCAAATCTCGGATTTTTCGAGTATATTAAGATGCCTTTTGGCTTAACGAACTCACCGGCAACCTACCAACGCCTGATGGAAGAATGCCTAGGGGACTACAATATGACAATATGTGTCATATATCTCGATGACCTCATAATTTTTTCTGATACCTTTGAAGAGCACTTGCGACGCTTAGATCTTGTCCTTACCAGACTTAAGGAATGCAATTTGAAGTTGTCTCCAGAAAAGTGCTTCTTTATCCAGGATAAGGTGCCATTTTTAGGTCACATAGTCAGTGAAGCTGGAATTGAGACTGACCCAAGCAAAATTGACAAGATTAAGAACTGGCCTAGTCCAACAAATTCTGATGAGCTTCGATCTTTTTTGGCCTTCTGTGGCTATTACAGGCGCTTTATCAAAGATTTTTAAAAATTACACGGCCACTTGCTGACCTGTTACCACCAACAATGTCAAAAGAGGTCAAACACTAAGAGTAGACCCTGGGTATGGCCTGAAAATGAACAGTGTGTGTTTGAACAGTTGAAGGATATTCTCACTAATCCTCCTATACTGGCATATCCGGACTTCAGTAAGCCCTTCGAACTGCATACAGATGCTTCTGGGAAAGGATTGGGTGCTGTATTGTACCAATCGGATGGAAAACTTAAAAGGGTAATAGCTTATGCCAGTAGAGCTTTAAATAAAGCCGAAAAGAACTACAGTGCCTATAAACTTGAGTTCCTTGCACTCAAGTGGGCAGTTACAGAGAAATTTTCTGATTACCTGGCTATAAACCATTTTGTAGTTCTAACAGACAATAACCCTTTAACCTATGTCCTTACTACAGCCAAGTTGGATGCTACAGGACAAAGATGGGCGTCAGCTCTTGGGGAATTCAATTTTGACATTCAGTATCGATCTGGTTTAAATAATACAGATGCAGATGCTATGTCCAGATATCCCCATGAAAAGGTTCAAGAGCATGATGACGTCAGGGTTGCTGTGAAGAATGACGTAGTCAAGGCTATTTGTAGCAATACTGACACAGAACCGCTTATAGAGACTATTTGTAGCAGTATAAATATCATTGAAGCTACAGAGGATCAGGGACAGCCTATGGCTCAGATAGAGTTCAGAGAAATTAGAAGACAACAGAGACAGGATCAAGTCATAGACAGGTGGCGAATAGCTGTAATAGATAAAAGAGTCCCTACCAAGAATTTATGTAAAGAAGATTACGTTATGAAGAAAAATTTCAGCCATTTCATCATGAAACGTGGCATATTGTACCGTTTGGTGAAAGAGGAAGGAGAGAAAATTGAGCAACTAGTGTTGCCAAAGATTTACCGAGAGGAAGTCTTAAAAGGTCTTCACAGTGATATAGGCCATCCTGGTAGAGATCGTACTCTAAGTTTGCTCAGAGAAAGATTTTTCTGGCCTGGAATGACCAAAGACGTTGAGGAATGGGTGGAAAATTGTGATCGCTGTGTCAGAAGGAAGTGCGGAGCTGATATAAGAGCTCCATTGATTAATATCAACACTAGCTACCCTTTGGAATTAGTTTGTTTGGATTTTCTGACACTAGAACCATCTAGAGGAGGAATGTGTAATGTATTGGTCATCACCGACCATTTTACCAAGTTCGCTATGGCTATTCCTACTCGCAATCAAACTGCCAAGACAACTGCAGATGCGTTCTATGACAACTTTATCGTGCATTATGGTATTCCAACAAGAATACACTCAGACCAAGGAGCCAATTTTGAGTCAAACATCATAAAGGAGCTATGTAAAATGACAAATACGGAGAAATCTCGAACTTCAATTTATCACCCACAAGGCAATGCAGGACCAGAGAGATTTAATAGAACTTTATTAGGAATGTTAGGAACTCTTGAGAACGAACAGAAAGGAGATTGGAAGAAATACATTAACTCTCTAGTTTATGCATATAACTGCACTCCTCAAAGCTCTACAAAGCATTCTCCATTTGAAATAATGTTCGGAAGGAAACCCAAGCTTCCCATTGATTCCGCATTTGAGCAAGTGTGTGAAAGTCAGAATAGAACTACTAAAGAGTACATTGAAGATCTCAAGGATAGAATGGAAACAACCAGAAAGATAGTTCTCAAACACCTAGAAAGTTCCAAGGAAAGGCAGAAGGAGAACTATGATAAGAAGGCTAAGGCTGCCAATTTGGAAGTTGGGGAAAGAGTTCTGGTTAAGATCTTAGCGTTTGAGGGCAAACATAAGAGACAGGATAGGTTTGAAGATAATGTGTACACTGTGCTGGAGCAGTCAAACGATAAGATTCCTGTTCATAAAGTAAAGTCTGAGACTTCAGGTATCATCAAGACTTTACACAGGAACCATTTATTTCCGATCGGAGAGAGGAAAATGATCAAGCCAACTCCAAAGAAGAGACATTCTTTGGTGAAAAGAGCTTATGACGTGGCCACAAAAGATGTAGAAGAGGGAAAAGAAGATGAGGTCAGAAGAGGTTTCGAAACCAGAAGTAAAGAGGATGATTCAAGTGATGAGTCAGATGATGAGTTTGGACAAAGATTTGTTAGGGTAGCAAGTCAACATGGGGACGCCCGTGTGTCCGTGGAGGTGAGAAATGACGATAGAGTAGAAGTATGTCAAGTAGATGAGCAAGATGAAATGGATGATAACTCAGAGAGTGCTCACAAAGCTGAAGATGATGACAAAGAAAAAGAGAATGTGGCTGTAAAGACTAGTGAGGTGAGACAGAGCACAGAAGAAGACCGTACGAGACGTAGAGATGAAGAAGAAAACGAAAATATCACAGTGGAAGATCAAAGTAAAGTAGATCTACCAACCCCTACACCAAGAAGATCAGGAAGAGAAAGAAGAGTGCCGAGGAGGTTTGATGGATATCAAATGAACAAGATGACGATTAGACCAAATGACGCAAGGATGGAAGCTTTAAATTTATTAACGTCCTCTGGAATTCTAGATGAAATGGATAGGAACATTGCCTATGGAATTTTAGATTTTATCATCAAGTGATTTATTTTAGTGCTTTTCATTTCAGATGTTTTTATTAATTTTGCCATATCATTTATCATTGCAGTTCGAGGACGCAAATTTCTCACTGAGGGGGAGAACAGTTTTAAAATAGCTTCAGACAATTTGACCTAGAAGATAGAGGTGTAACTTTAGAAGTTGAATTGCTGTATTTTGTATGTTATTTATGTTAAATGTTTCTTTTTGACATTTAGATTTATGCAAATTTTGTATTTTGTATGTAAAAAATGACGAGACGCCATTTATAGGCTGGGGAAGCATGTAGCAGGGTCACTTTTTGTATGACTGGTCAGTTATTCATTCTACCTATTGTCCTGCTTGGTTGGTTACCTTTGTTCCGGGTGATTGCACAATTCCCTGCAGAATTGGTCATGTGATTTTTAGGAAGCCTTCATTCAGTCAAAAGCTCTGGTCAAGTTGACATCCCTATATTGTCTGATTTGGAATTTGGCGGGAAATTGGAGATTTCATTTAGTCACAGCTATGATCACGGGACGAACGAGGTGTATGAATGTTTGTTAGATGATGCTAGATATTTGGAGCACCCAATTCCTTAAATTGAGTGTTGTTTGTAGATGTCGAACAATAAATCATGATAAACCGTAAGGATGTTCTTTCCTTCCGACCGCCCGAATTTTGAACCCACTTACAAATAAACAGCTCAGCTTATACAGCATGGTTATAAGCCCTGTTATATGAATGGTGTATTATTTATCATTATTTCGGTAAATCTAGAAATAACGTTACTATGACGACGAGGTCGTATATGTGCCGAAAGTACAGACTAACCATAAGTTACAAATCAACATTAGGCCTGTGATTGATCAAGCGCTGACCCAAACTCGCTTACTTTGTTGGCCCCGCCAATTGTCTCTAATAGGAAGTATAACTTCCATTTTAAAAGACGTTATTTTACAAAAATTGTGGCCATTAGCATGTAAAAAAGGGAATTTTGGTTGATTTGCGACTAAGACGTTTAAGTCGCCAAACCAGCAAAATGTTTCATATAAATAGGGACCATTGTCGTAGTTTAAACTTCTCTAACGGTCTATTTCAATAATTTGTTTGGTCGCATGCTTCTTTGATTGACGGCCGCGATCGATCAGTTCACCTCCATAACCTCAAAGTTTCAGTGCTTCCAGATGTTTGCTGATGGTTGATTGCGTAGATGCTGACTAACTGAGTCACAACTGATATTGTGTGAATGCATATTTTATATTTATTTTGGTCAGCGAATGTATTTCTTCGAAATAAATTCATATAAAATCGTTTGAGTAATACAGGCATTTATAGGAATGTGTCAACATTGATACTAACTCGTTAAAGCCATATCTTCCCCAACAATAAGACCAAAATTAATCAGAAAATCACACGTTAGACCCCAAAGCATAAATTATATGACGATTGAAATAAAAGGATCCGAATAATTCTAGGCGATTAGTATAAAATTGGTGAAAGAAGCTTAAATATTTTGAATATTGACCCTACACAAATTAAGGTTTGTTAAAAAATACGACGTCTTTGATGACGTTTTCACTTTTGCAAGTCAATCAAACAACTATCGTATTATACCGCACGGTCACAGAGATTAAATGAAATCGACCGTTACGTTTAGTCATCAGCACCTGTGTGTTTAATAGTCTGTTCCGAAGATTAGCGCATATTCCCGGTGAAGAATCGGTTTCATTCGACTCGATCTAAAATTGTAAATTAAAGCAAGTTTAAATCGATAATAAAAACGACAAAATACGCTTTCGAAAGAACTTCACACATACCTTTCTTTTGCATTTTGGTAATAAAAAGTTCTTTGTTGCTTTGGTGACCAATTAAACGATAAATTGTTTAAACTGTTTTTTTCTTCTCTGAGGGAAGACATTGGATTTAAATTTGAAATATCAAATAATAGGCAGTTCGAACCAAATTCAACGTTTTATATCATAGACGATATGAGTTTAAAAATGCTTAAAGCTTGTCTTCTCGGTACTTGGATTAAAATAATGATGTAGTTTTAAATACACGACTGAGCGGAACCCCAAATACGAAACCCCTAAAGTGACATTGCAGACTTTTTTAATATGCAAATGATCTAAATTATTTCGTATTTACAAAATACTATTTCGTAATTACGAAATACTATTTCGCAATTACGAAATACTCTTCATTTCATTTCGTTAATACGAAATAACATTTCGTAATTACGAAATGCTACCAGAATTATTTCGTAATTACAAAATAGTATTTCGTCATTAAGAAATAACCTTCCAAAGTATTTCGTAATTACGAAATAGTATTTCGTAATTGCGAAATAATTATAATAGTTGGAATAAGCTGTAGCTACGATGTTTAAGTTACCAAACCAACAACAATGCTTTAGATGAAATTCCGCCAATTTTATATTTTAAAAGTTTACTTCGAATCTAAACGAATGATTTTATTGACCGACTGGTTATTTGACTATCAGCCGCGATTGGTCAATTGTAGGTAGAGGTTGAATGTATGAGCTTACTTCTTTCGCCGCAATATAATTAGAATCGTGGTTACCTAATCAGTTTTTACACAATCCCGCTTTTTATGCCAAATATGAAAAAGCTTTGGAAAACATTTAGGAAAATGAATAACGCTTGTAAAAGCAATTCTTCATTATCCACGATGTCTCTTAAATTTAACTTAAAATAGTTGTCTGTATTTTTTTTGGTTTGGTTCACATTATTGAAATTGGACCAATCTTGAATTTTGCTGAGTAGTAAAGGGTTAAAAGATATTAAGACGTCATAACAGGCTCCTTGGATGCTCTGTTGAAGATAGTATAAAAAGGGGGATTATAAGGTTCTTTTCTTTCACAGCAATAAGCATATATATAATGTATTGATATTGTTGAAATAAATCGAAAACCGATTAAAATTATAATGCAATAGTAACCCAGTGCTCTCAAATGTGTAAGAAATACAGATTTATAATTGATTTTAGGGTTATCTACCTATAACTGTAGCTTTAAAGCAAATCTTTAGCATTAAAGATTACTTCGTAATTACGAAATACTATTTCGTTATTAGGAACTACTTTGATAGATTATTTCGAAATTACGAAATAGTATTTCGCAATTACGAAATAAGTCTGAGAGTATTTCATAACTACAAAATGATTTTAAGAGTATTTTGTAATTACGAAATAGTATTACGTAATTACGAAATAATTTGGATCATTTGCATATTAGAAAAAAGGGGGTTCCGAATTCCACCCAAATTGTATTTGTTTTTAGATCTGTTTCAGATTTTAACTAAATATTCTCTTTTCCATTTGCATACTTCAGACGAGTAATTGACGAATATCTGACCCCGCCAACTGACTCCGCTGATCACGACTACTAACTCCGACGGAAAGTCCCCCTTCGATATTAAACGGTGAAATTTTGCAACTTTTATCGCCACTTACACGTAACAAACATGAAAATTGTTGGTAGGCGACCTAAACGTTGTAACTGCAGCTTAAATAATCTGTATTTAAGACGTTTAAGTCGCCAAACCAACACAAACGCTTAAGATTAAGTCCGGCCAATGTTGAGGTTCAAAGTTCATTTCCAGTCTAAATCAATGACTTGATTTGCCGATCTATTCTTTGATTGGCAAGCGCTATTCTTTATGGATCATTGATTATACATAATGATTTGCTCTTCCAAAATCATCAGGCTGAACTACATTATGCATTCAAAAGGAGATTTTCTTACAAACTCGAGTAGATTTAAGTCTTACTTGGCAAATAGTCGTTGATTTATAAAGCAAAGAATTCAAAGGTCACCTCAGTTCTTTATCTAGCTTAAAACGATTTATCAGTAATTTATACATTGTAAGCTCTTAATGAGTGTCTGAAAGCATGTTACTGCGACCTCCGCGCCGTTCTAAAGGCGGAAGTACAGTTAACGGAGAAACGTTTCAGAGAAACAAATCAGGGGGCGATATTTTATGAGTTTTCATTTGTTGTCATTCGTTACGCGACAAGATTTTCACGTTAGGCCTGTCTCTAGATATGGTATGCTTTGATTAAGTTGTCTCCTAAAAGTATGTTACCGCGACCTCCGCGCCATTCGAAAGACAGAAGTACTGTTCACGGAAAAACTTTTCGGGGAAAAAAGAAGGGGCGATATTCATTTTTTGAAAGGTGTGCATTTATGATAATATGATTCTCGCTGTGTTAAATTATGACAAGATTTTCAAGTTTAAGCTAAATACGGTATGTTTTGATCTAGCTGCCTCCTAAATGTATGTTTTTGGAATTATTCGCCGTTGTAAAGAAAAAGTACTTTTAACGAAATTAAGTTCTAGAGAAAAAAAGGGGGGAGATATTCATTTTTTAATTTTTTTTATTAAAGAATATTTATTTATAGTAAGGGGGTTTCGCTGTGTTAAATTGTGACAAATCTTTCGCGTCTACATATGGTACGTTTTTTGACGGCAATGTCTATAGTATGAAGTTATATCATTAATTAAACGCCGAACTTAAATCAAATGTTATTTTGTTACTGTCTTTATGAAAATTAACAACTTAATTTCTAGATTTCATTTACGTTATTTTAATTTTAGGGGAGAGAGTTTTTTTTAAATCGATTAAGAGGAAATAATCTGCTAACCTAGATACAAGCTGTTTTTTGGTGGAAATGCCTGTTGCATGATAATACCCCATTAATTAGTACGGAACTTGCATTAAATGTTATTTTGTGACTGTCAAAATGGAACTGTAGTAAATTTAACAACTATCTTAATTTTCATTTCTATAGACAAAAGTTCTAAATAAAGCAGGAGATGTTTAAATGGGTTTCAGGGCAATTTATCATCTGGGCTCATTTTTTCAAATATTTGGCTAATTTCTAGGAATAGGCTTGAAGGACAATGAATTTGGCGCAAATTGCTCCTTACTTCTGGTCATACATTTTCTACGACGAGGATAAAATTGCAATAGTCTGGGAATGAAATAATGTGAATGTGGTTTAATGGTAGGATGCGGGTCTCGGGACCGGAGAGTCCTGGATTCGAATCCCATTCAGAACGTCGCAATTTTTCTGTGCAAAAACTACCAAAAGTTTCTTCTCTCTACTCAGGTGTAAAAATGAGTACATATAAGGGTTGTAAGGTAATGTGCTGTGCCTTCCCCATGCGCATATATTTTAACAGCCAACTTGAAATTGAATGATCGGGGATTAAAGTGTGCAGTCATGCCGACATATAGACCCATAACTTTCACAAAGCTGAAGTATCACAAGATTTGATGATACGGCTATGCCTTTTGAAATTGTACAACAATTCGAAAATCTAAATATACGTACATAGAAATAACACTGTTAGAACAGCATAAAACACTAACAAAAATGAATAAATGATCTCAACTATTAAACTAACACGACAAAACTCTTAAGGCTGGTCCAAATTCAAAAGGAGTTGTTGGCAACGATTTCAAGTTTAAAGAATGTCAAATATCTCTTCATTTTTGGAAAGAAACAATGTGGAATATGAAAAAAGCTTGTAACAAACAGTTTTTCATACTCAAAATGTTATCAAAGGGCGTAAAAATACGGGATATTGTCGGAAAGAATTATTACAGTAAAAGTTACGAAAATATATTAGTTCTTGTATGAAGCGGTGTTTCATGGCTGTTTTTGAGTCGCGAAGAGCTGCGAGCCTCGGGGGCGACTCGTTGATGTCGTACGATCTTTCTTTTTTCTTTTTTTTTTTTTTTTACCAAAACCCGGAGCTGATTTTCTTCTCTGGCTGACAATATCATAAGTAAGCTGTTGTATGTTGTTTGAATAAATATTAATTTTATAGACACAGTAAGAAGATTATCTTTTTGCATTTCTTAACGGTTAGTTAAGAAAATTTGTAAACTTTTCCTTTCTTTTTAATTCTAAGTTCGAACTACTTTGTCTCGTAAAGATGTCACAGTACATTAAAAAAAAAACAAATCGCCATTTGTTAAGAGATGGCCATACTTCGGAACCTCAGATTATTTTTGTATTTTTTATATAAAGCAGATGCCGAAATGAAATTCAACTCGCACCTGAGCAGGTAAAACATTTCTGTACGATCTTTCGCGGGCTGAAATGATAATAATAATAATCCGCGTAGTAAGTGTTCGGTCGTACAGCCGGATCAGCATTTTCGTTGAACTATCTATCAGAAACAGGATGAATTCCTGGACTTTTCTCAGAGTTAATTGCGAAAAATTCACGCTTGATAAGTGTAGGTGATAGCAGTGCCAGTCAACAGTACGAACATAACAGCGTATGTTATTGGTCAATTTCATACAATCGGTCAATTTCACCCAATGAAATTGTGTCCTGCAAATCATGTGGGTATTTGTTAACAAAGATTTAAATTAATGATTGATTGAAGTAATTTAATGAGTTTTAATGCCACTTTTAACAGTATTACAGTCATATCGCGGCGGCTGTAGCACCTCACCATTGATTCCTGGTATTTTTCATACCAGTACTACTACAAAATCTTTTCCGAGCCCCCAGCTGCTCATCCCACTTAGGTTTACGATTATCTACCATTTGGTGGTAGACAATTGTCGGAGAGGATATTCGCCGCAGCCGAGGATTGAACCCGGGACCCCGAGTTGAGGAGTCATACGTGCTACCATCGCGCCATGGCCACGGCAAATACATTAGCATAGTTTTAACGATTTCGATGGAAAATCAGTGGTTATAGTTTTGTGCAAATCTTTTGGTTTCTAACTCGATTTATGGCAGTCCATTTTAGAGCCTTCTTATTTTGCGGTACATTCTTTCATATTACGTTAATTCTTTATAGACTGGTCATTTATGGGGTAGTGCCAGACGACCGAGTTATATGAATTGTAGATTATACTCAAAATAAAGTTCCTTTTGACAGGCCAGTCTGTTAGGGGAATAGTTAAGTGTCTGGTGTAATGCAGTTTGTGTATTTCCGTTTATTAATCGTCGCTACCGTAGCACATGCCCATATGAGCGACGCCCCCAGAAGACGGTTAGAACGAAACTACCGAGAGCTGCGCCTGGTTCTTCAACGTGCTCGATGGATAGCATCGTCACACGGGGCCTCGGTTTAACGTCTCATCCGAAAGACAATTAGTTAGTTTGTCGATATGGTCAGCCCAGGGCTCGATCTTGAGGTGCTCTACCAACTGAGCTAATCGGGCTGACTTTGCAGTTTGGAAAGCAAGCTATAAATATCGAGCTATTTATTGAAATTGACCAATCGCGGCTGTCATTCAAATAACCAGTCGACCTATGAAATCATTCATTGAGACCAGAAATGAATTGTTCAACATTGGCCGCTATTTTTTAAAGCTTTTTGGTTGGTTTGGCGACTTAAACGTCGTAACTACATCTTATTCAAGCTGTCGCCAACCAACTATACATCTTTTTTGTTACATGCTACTGGCCATACATTTTTCAAAATAACGCTGTTTTTAATCGAAGCGGGATTTCCTGTTGGAGTCGATGGCCATAAGAATAAGAGGGCAGGGTTAGCGATTGGTCTTTTGTACCAGAGTCCGTTTTAGCAGTATGTCACCCGAATTTACGGTCAATGTCGAAAATTATCAGCTGAATCAATTTTATTTTAGTTATGTGAAAACTAAGTAACTGTCACTGAACGAGTCAATTTCCTTTTTTTTTCAGAAAAATATTGTGAATTATTTTTTTAAAAAATGTTACATACATATAGTGTTTACGATCTGTATCAGTCAGAAATGGACACAATAATTTGCAAGTACAATTTTGTTGTACTAAAAGGGGTCTTGACAACTGATCAAGTATTCCTATTCTGCGAATCTTAATACTATTTACTACCGGATTATATCGCTCTTTCAAATAAGAATAAATTATTTGAATCATATTTGATCAATGGTTATAAAATAAATATAGGTGTTTTAATCAATCTAACTACTTAGATTTCATATTTATCAATTTCTTTAAGAAGTGCAATATTTCCCGTATTTCTTCAAATTTATCATCTTTTAATATTGGATTAATTATCTATTAAATATTGACAATGGAATATGTATTGAAATATAAAACAGTCTTGATACACTTGAATATGAAATATGTACTAAATAAAAATAGTCTTGTTTCACTTAAATATGGAATATGCCCTTACAATATTAAATAGTCATGATACAGTTGAATATGGAATAAGTCCTGAAATTAAATAGTCTTGATACACTTGAATATGGAATATGTCCTGAAATAATAAAAGGTCTTAATAGATTTGAATATCGAATATTTCCTGAAATATTAAATAGTCTTGATACACCTGAATATGGAATATGTCCTGAAATATTAAATAGTCTTGATACACTTGAATATAGACTATGTCCTGAAATATTAAATAGTCTTGATACACTTTAATATGGAATATGTTTTAGAAATATTAAATAGTCTTGATACACTTGAATAAGAAATAAGTCCTGAAATATTAAATAGTCTTGATACACTTGAATAAGGAATATGTCCTGAAATATTAAATAGTTTGATACACTTGAATAAGGAATATGTTTTTGAAATATTAAATAGTCTTGATACACTTGAATAAGGAATATGTCCTGAAAATTAAATAGTCTTGATACACTTGAATATAGAATAGGTCCTGAAATAATAAAAGGTCTTGATACACTTGAGTATGGAATATGTCCTGCAATATCAAATAGTTTTGATACACCTTAATATGGAATATGTCCTGAAATATTAAATAGTCTTGATACACCTGAATATGGAATATGTCCTGAAATATTAAATAGTCTTGATACACTTTAATATGGAATATGTCCTGAAATATTAAATGGTCTTGATACACTTTAATATGGAATATGTTTTAGAAATATTAAATAGTCTTGATACACCTGAATATGGAATATGTCCTGAAATATTAAATAGGCTTGATACACTTGAATATGGAATATGTCCTGAAATATTAAATAAACTTGATACACTTGAATATGGAATATGTTTTTGAAATATAAAATAGTCCTGATACACTAGAATAAGGAATATGTCCTGAAAAATTAGATAGTCTAGATACACTTGAATAATGTCTTATTTCCCCAGTTTGGTGTCCTGTAATGATAATTAAAAAGATAAATAAAACATTCTTACATAGTTTATTTATAATTGTCAAAATGATCGGTTGGAATTGTACATGTATATTCCTTGACGCCCACCAACTCTCCGTACAGAAGTTTTCTCTACATTAACCTGCTACGTGTAACCTTTGTCGTATTTACCCAGTCACTCGGTTATTATTATTAATCCGATTGTCTATCTTTGTCATCTTCGACTGATTGATTCTAAATTTCGTATCACCCTATAAAGACCTTGTTAATGACATCACTGGTCCATACAAAAAGCCAATGTTCCAAATCAGCATAATCAGCCTCCAACCAATCAATTTTGTTTCAGATTTTGTTATTCTTATAATTGATGTTGTTTCCATTAATGCGATGTATTGGAATATTAGTCGACGATAATGATGTCTCATTTGTTGCAGACCGATTATCAGAAAGATGGCCTCGCCCACTCAACGTCCTACGCAATTGCAAAATTTGCAAAATTTATTGCCATTAACATGAAGCAAAACAGAAAAAATGATCAGGTGGTGACATAAACCTCTTAACTACCGCCTGAATTAGCTGTAGTTACGACCACTTCATTTAAGTCGCCAAACAAACAAACATCTTCACATATTGTCAGCCACTTTTGACGTCCATACGTAACTTTGGTTATAAATGAATTATTTGATTGACCGATTGACTTTTTGATTGACAATCGCGATCTATATTCACTAAATGAGACAAGTTTCGAAGATCACTTTATAGGTGGTAAGTTTTATCCCCGGTGAACGCTCACGTCAACGCAATCTGCAGGCCCAAATCTAATTGCATGTTGGCTTTATTCAGCGGGGACAACTCTCGAAAATGAAAGTGTCACCGAGTTAATATCTGTCTATCCACTAACTCTCAGCTATTTACGAGCTGAAGGCGAAATTATTTCCGAACACATAGAGATGTAATGCGTGCTGATATCAAAATTATTTCCTAAAGTCTAAAAAGTCTAAGCTGAAGACGAACTGAGATCACTGGGTTATATAACGAATTGGCATCTAATCGTATACCAATGTTGAAACAATATTAGATTTTAACCTTGTTATTGAATCCGAATACAAATTGAATTGAATAACTTGTCCAGTTTACAAATTTTATACCATTTTGGAAGGCGAAATGAATATCTTTGTCATGAATTTCAAAGACAAAACCTGGGTTCATTTTTAAAACAACAAAATAGGAAAAAATGCATTACAAATAAGATTTCCTAGCAGAAATCTTTGAATCACCAATCGAAGGAAATGATTGGTGTGAAAGATTGATTACATGGAATTTAACGTAACGTAATTCAGTATTCCATTTGAATCTCAACCAAGGTTTCCTGGCACTGTACCGATGTAACCGAATGGTCCTGGGCTCGACGAAGTTATAGTACTATTTGACGTTTGACAAATATTTGACAGTCGTTCAAATTATGTCAAAATTGATCAAGAACTCTAATCAGACGTTTCAAAGTTCGTAGAGACTTAAGATAAACGAGATTTTTGTTTTCGGAAATATTTGTACTATGTTGTATAAAGAAATATATTGGTTTATCTCACAAGATTTGAGTCTCATAAATCTGGGTACTTAAGAGATGATTCGAATATAAAACTAATCACACTTATGTATGAACCCGCTTCGTGCATTCATACAGTGTGATTAGGTTTTCCTTTCATACCTCTATAAAACAAAACAATACACAAAAACATTCTCTTCATTTCGTATCATTCAATAACCTCGAGCGAAAAAAGGAAATATTTTACACATTTTGATGTATTTTTTTTTTTCTTATTTTTCTTTATTGAACTATTTTTTGCATAAGCATACAAAATAGCTGCGTGCTCAAAATTTTGTTCATGTGGGGTATGATTTTTCTCGGCCAATCAGAATAGTTTTGCGTATTCATTCATTCATTCATTCCATGAAAACAAAATTATTCTCTTCATCCATTTACTAAACCATGTTCCATGTTTTCATGGATTAACATGCTGCCAAGGGTTGTGTGGCTTAGGTATTAAGTTTCGAATATCCGTGAAGGGTGAAATTTGATTTATTCCTAATAAAATCATTTAAAACTCTTAAGGTTAGATTCAGCTCTTCTGTGCTGTTAGCATTTCATTGACTGAATTGGGTTTAACGCCACTTTAAGCGGTATATTATTCATATCGCGGCGGCTTGAGCACCTAATCATGGATTCCTAGTATATCTCAAAATATTACAACCACTACACCCTTTCCGAGCCTCGAGCTGCTCAACCCACTTAGGTTTACGATCATCCGCCCATTGGTGACAGACTAATGTCGAAAGGGATATTCGCGGCAGAAGATCGAACCCGGGACTCCTTGACTAAGAGTCCTACGCGCTTCTACTGCGCTATGGCCGCGGCATAGTGTTGTAAGCATTTCATGTATAATTATGGAACTCCACGAGCTAGGGTTAACCGTTAATAGAAGCAGTCGTTAGGAAAGACGATTACATAAACATATACAGTGACAAAACAAGACCATATCCCGATGTTATCTGACGGCCTAATATTTTTTAAAACATCTAAACTATTTTATTTAAAGTAAATAAATTCATCTCCCATAATACTTTTTTTCTCTCAGAAAGGCGAAAAGACTTTCTAAAGTTCACCAGCTTATTCGTCAACCGCGTCATCCAATTTGGACCAGACGAGAATTTATGTCTTTTTGTTAACTCATTAAAAGACATATTAGAAAGATACATTTGAAAACTGGTGCATTACACAATGACCTACACGAGTAGTGATGAGTAAGAAACATTTTATCATGTTGTGATACAAAACCTTGTATTAGATTCTAGCCGTGTAGAAATATTTTATAGTTGACGGGACTCATGGCCGAGTTTTTCCTACATATCGAGAATTCAAAGCAAGGTCTTGTATCACGGCTACATTATAGTATTTCCATAATGTATTAAAAAAGTTTTGAATGAAAAAAAAATGTCATGAAAATTTCGTACGTTCAACTGTTTGTTTGTTGGTTTTTTTTTTTTATTTTATTTTATTTTGGCGTTTTTCTCGACGTGACGTTATCTTACACTCTCTGCATCAGTTCATTTCCAATTAGAACTTATTTCTTTCGAAAACGATTTTGTCTTGAAATAATGAATACATTTTACAAGGAAAACTGGAAGCTTTATAATGAATATATATAAAGTCATACACATAATACCAACAAAAATGTACTATTTTAGCCTTCAAGAGGGCAAATGTATGTTTTTTATTAACTAGGTAACTATTGATAATAAATACGTTCATTGCTATGTGAGTACCATACAATATTATTTGTTTTCTTCTTCAATTTGAGACTGAAAATGGACTGTTATTATAGATGCTGAAAGTTACTTACTCAGCATGTTTATTGACAATCAATATTAGTTTGTCAAGGCTGATATTCACCAGACAACAATTACTACCATCCATCAGATAGTAGACATTGCAACTTTCAATACACGGTAGATCACTAGCCACGCCTAATGACTCCAGTAGGGTTCGGAATTAACCCATTCCAACACAATCCCGCCTTTTTATGCACCTCGAGGAAAAAACAGGTTATGAAAACATTGTCGAAGATGAAGAAATTGTTTATTTCAAGCATTTCTTCATTATCCACTATTTTTTCTCTCCCCCCTCCCCCCAAAAAATCTAAGATTTTTAAAATTTCATTCAATAAAAACTGTCTTCTGCAACTTCATTGAATTTGGACCAGTCTAAAATTTTATGTAGTTGCAATGGGTTAAACGGCGGTATTTAAAAAAAGTAGAAGAAACATATACAGGTAACAAACAGGTAAAATGGTTGGTTGGCAACCTAAACATCGTAACTACGGTTTGAATACTCCCATGATCGTATAATCTCTTTGGCATAAATATTGTATAGACAGAAAATACGTAGAATTTTAAAATAGGTGTATATCTATTTAATATTTTCTTTCAGATGGAACACGTCAATGTCAGCCCGATTAGCTCTGTTGGTAGCGCACTTGACTTCAAACCTCGAGATCACAGGTTCGAGACCTGGGTTGACCATATAAACTAACTCATTATTTGTCTTTTGGATGGGAGGTTAAACCGAGGCCCCTTTTGATGGTGCTATCCATCGAGCACACTAAAGAACTCAGCAGTTTTGTCATGTATCCTTGCACTATCCCCCGTAACAACTAACCGTCTTCTAGGGGCGTCGCTCATATGGGCATGTGCTACGGTAGCGACGATAAATAAACTGTAATACACAAACAACACGGCAATGAAATAAATGAAATACTTAGATAGAAAGTGACATGGTGAAAAGGATTTCATCGAAAACTTGCAAAAAAAACCCAACACACATTTAATTGCCACAACTGAAATCCCGTAGTAGTTAATTGTTTTCAAAAACATTCTCTTCATTTCGTATCATTCAACAACATTGAGCGAAAAAATGAAATATTTTACACATTTCGATTTTTTTTTAATTCTTTTTATTGAACTATTTTTTGAGTAAGCATACAAAATAGCTGCGTGCTCAATTTTTTATGTAGGATATGATTTTTCTCGGCAAATCAGAATAGTTTTGCGTATACCTTCATTCGTTCCATGAAAACGAAAAATATTCTCTTCATCTCTTTACTAAACCATGCTCCATGTTTTGCATTGGTCAACATGCTGTCACGGGTTGTGTGGCTTTGGTATTCGATTTTTTAATTACCGTGGAGGGTGAAATTTGATTTATTCCCAATAGAAATTATTTTAAACCCTTAAGGTTAGATTCAGCAGTTCCGTGCCAAGTTCCTAGTATGTCTCACAACATTACAACCACTACATCCTTTCCGATCCTCGAGCTGCTCATCCCACTTAGGTTTACGATTATTCATCCATTGGTGACAGACTAATGTCGAACGGGGTATTCGCCGCGGCAGAAGATCGAACCCGGGACTCCTTGACTAAGAGTCCTACGCGCTTCCACTGCGCCATGGCCGCGGCATAGTGTTGTAAGCATTTCATGTATAATTATGGAACTCCACGAGATAATGTTAACCGTTAATAGAAGCAGCCGTTAGGAAAGACGATTAAAATACATATACAGTGACAAAACAAGACCATATCCCGAGGTTATCTGACGGTCTAATATTTTTAAAACATCTAAACTATTTTATTTACTGTAAATTTCTGCGTCTCCCATAATACTTTTTTTTTCTCTCAGAATGGCGAAAAGACTTTTTAAAGTTCAATGGCTTATTCGCTAACCGCGTCATCCAATTTAGACCAGACGAGAATTTTGTCTTTTGGTAAACTGGGATTGTTAACTCATTAAAAGACATATTAGAAATATACATTTGAAAACTTGTGCATTACACTAGACGGGTCAATGACCAACACGAGTAGTGATGAGTAAGAAACATTTTATTATGTTATGATACAAAACCTTGTATTAGATTCTAGCCGTGTAGAAATATTTTATAGTTGACGGGACTCATGGCCGAGTTTTTCCTACATATCGAGAATTCAAAGCAAGGTTTTGTATCACGGCTACATTATAGTATTTCCATAATGTATTAAAAAAGTTTTGAATGAAAAAAAAATCTTATGAAAATTTCGTACTTTCAACTTGTTTTTTTTTTTTTTTTTTCTTTTTATTTCATACACATAATACCAACAAAAATGTACTATTTTAGCCTTCAAGAGGGCAAATGTATGTTTTGGCAACTAGGCAACTATTGATAATATACGTGCAACGCCATGTGACTACCTTACAACATTATTTGTTTTCTTCTTCAATATAAGACAAAAAATGAACTGTTATTACAGATGCCGAAAGTTACTTACTCAGCATGTTTATTGATAATCAATGTTAGTTTGTCAAGGCTGATATTCGCCAGACAACAATTACTACCATCATATAGCACACATTGCAACTTTCAATAAATGGTAGATCACTGGCCACGCCTACTGACTCCAGTACGGTTCGGAATTAACCCATTCCAACACAATCCCGCCTTTTTATGCGCCTCGAGAAAAAAATAGGTTAAGAAAACATTGTCGAAGATGAAGAAATTGTTTGTTTCAAGCAATTCCTTCATTATCCATTATGTTTTCTACCTCTCCCCCACTCCCCCCCAAAACCAAAGATTTTTAGAATTTCATGAAATAAAAACTGTCGTATTCAACTTCATTGAATTTGGACTATTTTAAAATTTTAAGGAGTAGAAATGGTTTAAACGGTGTTATTTAAAAAAACATAGTATGGCGAGAAACATATACAGGTAACAAACAGGTAAAATAATTGGTTTGCAACCTAAACATCGTAACCACGGTTTGAATACTCCCTTGATCGTATAATCTCTTTGGCATAAATAATTGTAAAGACAGAAAGCACGTAGAATTTTAAAATAGGTGTACATCTATTTAATATTTTCTTTCAGATGGAACACGTCAATGTCAGCCCGATTGGCTCAGTTGGTAGGGCACTTGACTTCAAACCTCGAGATCACAGGTTCGAGACCTGGGTTGACCATATAAACTAACTCATTATTTGTCTTTTGGATGGGAGGTTAAACCGAGGCCCCTTTTGGTGGTGCTATCCATCGAGCACACTAAAGAACTCAGCAGTTTTGTCATGTATCCTTGCACTATCCCCCGTAACAACTAACCGTCTTCTAGGGGCGTCGCTCATATAGGCATGTGCTACGGTAGCAACGATAAATAAACTGAAATACACAAACAACACGGCAATGAAATAAATGAAATACTTAGATAGAAAGTGACATGGTGAAAAGGATTTTTGGTCATCGAAAACTTGCACAAAAAACAACACACATTTAATTGCCACAACTGAAATCCACGTAGTAGTTAATTAATAAATAATTCATTCTTTATCAAAACAGCAGATGAATAATTGTGTAAACTGTGAAACTGTTTTAGACAGTTTTAACCCGCATTTATTTAATTTCCTGAAGATGAAGGAAAAAAAGATATAATTAATCTCTATCAATCGAAATAGCATATTCAAAGAGACTGCAACACTGCAGTTGATAAAGACAGATTGGGATTTCGGATCAATTTTCAATGGTACATGTCATGCTAAAGGGATCTCTTTTAGACTTTAGGCTTCAATAACTGGCAAGGACTGCTTTTGGGAGATTTTCTCAATCTAAAACGTTTTTTTTTTTTTTTTTTTTTTGTCTAATATAACCGTAAATTTACATCCATACTGCTGTCTTTGATTGACCTATGTTGGGTCCGATCTCTTTACAAATATTTATGTCATGAAATTCACATTTTATGCCTTTCCGCAAGATGACCCACGTGTATAGAAATCATGCTTACATGAGAAACTGTCGACAAATCAATTTCCACCCTAGAGTTTAAGGATCGCTGGCTACGCTCATTGAACTCCAACATTGAAGTTCGACAAAGCTGGTATGTAATAAACAACATAATTTCTTAAAATGTATTGTCTGGGATATGAAATGAAAAGCAGATAATTGGTTGATGATTTCCGGTCTAAATGAATATTTTGATTGGTAAATCGCCTTTTTCATTGGTGTTGGCGATCCATCAATTGCATATGCAGCATTAATTCAATAACTATTTATCCACCAAATACATGCGCACAAAGGCATGTTTAATCTTTTTAAGTAACACCAATTAAATTATGACGAATATTGATAAGTAAAACATGTAGTTCAAGATGCTCATTCATTGAGGACTTTACATAAATGAGTTATTTGTAACAAAGTGACTTTCTTTTATGGTCTTGAGTGAACTGTGAAATCAGTTTTTGTAAGTTCAATATTGTTATTTGACATTATTTAATTCGCATTATTTTTCGTCCATAAATTATTTTCTTGTGTCCATAACACTATTATTGGTATAAAATATAACCGTAGAAAGCACGCTCGCACAACCCTACGTCATTGTGACATCACTAGCAGTTACATTCGTCAGCTGGTTTTTAATTCTGTAAACATAATTTCAAAATAGTCGTAAGAATTTATATGTATATAGACGATTACTGTAATTTTGCGATTATCACTTAATATGATTTAATTCAGAACGTTGGTCGTTCCAATAATCGCTTTGCTATCTTCTGTTGAGTTTTGTTCATATGCATTTAGAAAGTAACAAAATTCCGCTTAATCTTTCCTTCATCACAACATCATAGTACTGAAAGTTCTGTTAGCTGATAATTAATAAATCTTCTTTGCCAAAGGTTATCATGATAAATAAACGAAATTAAAATAACTAGGAGTTAAATAGCTTGCTTATGAATGAGTTTCCTAAGATTTCAAGTTAATTCACGTTGCCATACAATAGTGCGCATAGTGAAGACTCTGTTTAGACTCATTTTGAACAGGTGCTCAAGAGAGCTAAAACACCTAGAAAGTGAACTTGCAGGCAGGTTTGCAATATTCTTGAAATACATATCGCGTAGGCATTCGATGGATTTTCCACAAATTGAAACCTGAGAAAACCTCGAAATTTGTCTGTAAACCTAAGCTGACGCTTCGCTAGCTAAAAAGCTTTTATTAACTCTTCAGATTACCATGAAGACGATATATGGCCCATATTTAAGTATTAAATGCTCGTTTGAACGTAATTTGTGACATTTAGATTTTTTTCTTATATAAGATTCAGAAACATCGATACATCCCTATTAGGAAGCATTTTCGTTCGATTTGAAATCGTTTGCCGTCTTCTAGACGAGAAATTCTTCTTTTCTTTGAAGACGACAAATCCAACGTGTTACAAAATTAACCATTGTCATACTGGAACCAGAATATTTCAGTCTTGACAAGAGCAATAGAACAAAGATCAGCCTACACATTTATGCAGTCTGATCGTAGTATACATCACCTTCACTGTACATGCCGTAGGCGTGGCTGTACAGGGCATTTAGAAAATTCGCTAGTCGCATATTAAAGCTGAGAGTCAGTATCTATGATTAAGGGGGATAGTTAATGTGATGACCTGACAGTGCGGATGTACAAGTTGATATAAATTGTTACTTTGAGGAAATGTAATGGTTGGTAAAGCACATACAAGCTCGGCCGCGGCCATAGCGCGTCGCAGGTCAAGGATTCGATCTCCGGTCGCGTTAAATGTCATTTTAGACAAATGTTTCCAAACAGTTAATATTCCAACAATTGGCGATAACCGTAGCTGCTTAGGGTTCGCAAAGGATATAGGGGTAGCACTTTTGTAAGAAATACCGATTGGTGTATAATCGTATACCTACGTGGCATGAGAAGCTAGAGACGCAGAAAGGGTGTAGTGGTAGTGCTGGTGTGACAAATGCAAGAATCCGTGCATAGGAGCACCAGTCGTGTGATATCACTGAAATACTGTTAAAAGTGACGTTAAACCCCATCACAAACACTGACAAGCTCAAATAATCTCAATGATATCATGTCAGTTATACCCATTTATTTCGCTTGGTTTCCTGAAAAGCATTACTCACAAATTAGCTCTGAAAACCTCGGGGCAATGTTTCCTTTTCTGTTTCATCAGCTTGTATTGAAGTAGAAAATCCACAAGGATGTTTGTGAGCTTACGTGAACATTATTAGATTTGGATTTATTTATTCACAATAAGCGATATTGGAATTACAGGGATATGTCTCTACTAAAAATCTCATCTGATTTCAGAAAAGGTTTTCCTGGGGTTTACTCTAGGTTAGACTAGATCTTGCTCTGATAACTCAGTGGTTGGCGCTATAGACTTATAACACAGTGGTTGTTGTAAGTGTGAGCTATGTTTGAGATGTTCCTGTTGTTTTGATGTTGTTGTTGTTGTTGTTGTTTTTTCACCAAGACACTTAATAGTCTTTGACTCAGCCCATTCTTCTATAAATTTGTAGCCTTAATAAAAACCTGCAGGACATTTAGAGTATCCACTGCATCTCATCTCTCTAGAATTGATTGATTTACTGATCAAGTGATTGATAGATTGGTTGATTTATTGACTTTATTTATTAAAGTTTAACGCCAATTCAAACAGTTTTCCAGTCATATCGCAGCGGGTGGAGCGCTAAGGGTTTATTAAAGCCCTAAAATGTAATATTTTCTTATCAATTGTCCATACAGTAGAAATAGTTTGTTTGTTTAATGTCACTTTTAGCAGTATATCAGTCATCCAGCAGTGGCTGGAACACCTAACCATGCATTCCAGGTATTTCTCACATCAGTAAGACAATACCATCCAATCCGAACCTCCAACTGCTCATCTCACAGGGTCAATACTTCTCTATGACGAATCTTATATACTATGGAAAATTGGGCTAACTAATTGCTCAGTACACATCTTACCAAGAGAAGTTCAGTTGGCACCTAAATTTTACAATTTCTACTTCTTCTTGTTGTCTCGACTTCTTCAAAAATCCGTTTTGACCTCTAGAATTTCATGTTCAAGCAGTCAATGGCAACACATTTGGCCAATCGCTGGCCCCGCCAACTGACTCCCTACACCCCGCCCATTAACTCCGACAGGAAGTTCCGCTTCGGTTTTTAAGTGGGTAATTTACGGCCAGTAGAACGTAACAAAAAAGTAAAATGGTTGGATGGTGACCTAAACGTCGTAACTACAGCTTGAATAGGCTGTATTAGCGACGTTTAGGTCGGCAAACCTACAAAAAAGGTTAACAAAAACGGCGACCAATGTCGGAGTTGAAAGCTCAGGGTCCGGGCTGAATAAAGAATTTAATTGGTCAGTTGATTCCTTGATTGACAGCCACGATTGGTCAATTTCAAACACTAGCACAGGCCCGAACTACTCTTAAACTAGATATTGATACCACTCAATGACTACCTTAGATGCCCCTGTAAAATTATAATAAAGGAAAGCATTTTAGGGGAAAAACATTTCTCCCTTTCCTGGAAAAATTACTGCCATTTAGTCATTATTTTTCAAATTACGCGCACTTTTAAATGTCATCTGTAACTTCATTGAATTTAGACCAGGTCAAAATATTGTCTTTTAGATTTGGTAAAACTCGGAATTTTACATCGCTTTGATTTAATCATTTAGAAAACATTGTGGGAAAAGAAGAAATTGAAAACGACAAAGGATCATTTCATATCAAATTGTAAACATTTTTTATTGTCCTTTTTATTACGAAATTAGCTTAATTGCCTTCTTACAAATATCTGACAGCATTACAGTTTGAAATTTCAGAATATAGGGCCAGCGTTTTTCTTTCATAATCCGTGCAAGAGCGGCTTAAAAGACAGATTTAAATCCTCAACAGAACCTTAACTTTACTTCCGTAAATGAGACAAAGAGATATGGAATCAATTATATTTGACAAGCGGTTATTTCATTTGTGTCATCCACATGTAGTGAACGACGTGAAACATCCTATCCCATTAAGATAATTGTATTTTATATCTCGTGAGTGTCCGGTTTGATGAGAATACATATCCTTAAATATGTTTATATGCCTTCCATTTTCATTAAGCACCAATCCAAATCAATATAAGAGAGGTAATGGCAAGATGCATGTCTCATTCAAGCTGATTTGTTGTTATCGAAATTTGGGCCCGACATATACGGATCGCTACCCCCCCACACACACACACATAAACATACAAACACACCGAGTTCCCACAGAAAGCTCTGTCGTAGTTGGGAGGATTTAATCTATTTTTCATTTCTCAAAGGCGGTATTTGTAAATGTACCGTGAGCGCAACCTTGTCGTAATTGTCTATAAATATGGACAGTTACTATAGTTTTTCTATAATGTAAGTCCCTTTTTCAGTGCTAGGTATCTGAACGGATTAAAAAAGTTAATTTAAAATGTCCTTACAAAATAAAGATTAGTGTTAAGACAAGATTTTTCATTTGGTTATTGTGTTCCATGTAGGGCGAGTATTTGGCCGCCTCTTTGTCTATCCATCTGTCCGAGGTACCGGCGGTCGGGAGCGATTTGTGCCGAATTATACTTCAAGACTTTTAAATGATTTCATTTCAATTCCATAGAAAGATAAATCTTAGAGCAATATATTTAATTAGAATTTCAAGTTTTGTCTAAATATATATAGGACATTGCACAAGAACTATGTCTAGGGAACGATTATAATTTAGCTCTACTGATCGAATGCCAACTAGGCTTTCGTCATGTCGATATGGCTGTCATGTGTAGGTCTGTCAATAGTGTTGAGATCTCGACTAGATTTCACAAGTGTGGTCGTAGGTAGTCAATTTTCAGATTATTTAAAAAACCTTACTTTCCCATCAAATGACAGAGCAGATTCCATAGTACTTTTGTTTGAAGATTCTCGTTTAAAGGTCTAATACATTCTTTAAAAAAAAACTTGTCCAAAAACGTGACTTTTATGAACGGGGTTCAATTGTTTAAAGTAGCATAGTGTTATGACCTTAAAAATGAAATTCATTCAAACTGAAAATTAGATTTCTGAATATTATCTGGAGAAAGGTCTAGTTCCTTGAAATAATTTCGATTCGTCGATATTGACGGAGTCTATTTTTCATAAAATTATGCAAAATGTGAAATATGAAAAAAAATCGTCTTTTAACTAGTCTTTGGATATCATTACTATTTTGCTGGAATGTACATTTGATGAAGGTGTCAGAAACTCAATGAAATTAATTAAAATGAGATACTATCTCGACTTTCTTTGGCTTGGTATATTTTATATGTACAGTATATGGCTCATTTTTTTTAAAAAAATCCTGTGCTCTGTTCATTGTTCTTTGACAGTTAATAATTTACATGGCAATTCGATCGATTTATGAACAACTATATCGTCGGTGCACGAGCAAAATGTCGTAACTACAGGTCCATTTAATACTGCATACCATATATTGACATAGGCCTGAACCATTAAAGCCATGTTCTTCAACAAATCAAAATTATGAAAGCTGTAGTTATTATAAATAAGGCTGTATATATCGTCGGTGTGTTTTTAATAAAACTGTAGTTACATAATTTTGCACGCACACCGACGATATATAAAGACGAATTCCATACGCATACTTCCATGCATACTTCTATTACAAACGAGAATATGTAAAAACATATCTTTCCAGAAACAAATTTCCTCTTTGACAGCTATTGTTGATAATATAGGATTCAAGCCAATTTAGTAGCCAAAAACGATAAATGTTATGGTTTTGTTCTTCACTAAAACACGGAAATGGGAAGTTATTACAGGTGCTGCTGCAAGTTATTCTGCCAGCATATTTATTTGACATTCACCAGATAGTCTTCACAAATATTTTAAGACATAAGTTAGCAGACGTTGCAATTTCAATAATTACATTTATACGAACATTTGTATGGACAGCTCTCGCATAGACATTTAGATTTATTCAAATGTATTAAAAAAAGGTAGATGAACTATTTTCGGCAGAAAATGTTACTTTAAAAAGGATTTTTAGCTTTAATACTTGAAATACGAAACAGATAAATCATGTCTTTTTGTTATTTATTGAGCGATACTGGCTTTCGTTGCTTTAGGGTGTATCGCGCAGTGTTTTTAGAATTTTACATCATTTGAATATTGCTAAATTCAACGGAAGAAATGAAGAGACACGGACACAAACAATTCGTAACATCAAAGGATAACGACAAAATTCCTGTAAATGTAGATATTTAAATAATCTCTTAATACTTTTTTTTAAGATTTACAAAATAAAAATCTACTAGCGAATATAACTCCAGGAAACGTCACGATGATGTTGGTTGAGGCGTGAGCGAGTTATCAAAATCTTCTCTAAATGAAGCTCCACGTGTCTGTCCAACAATTCATTGCGATTTTCCGCATACTAAGGAAGCATCTTTCAGTTTTTTTATTTCGAAAATAGATCCATGACTATTGCAATTCTACTTGTTAATGTATTATATTCAAACAATATGTGAAATGTAATTTAAGAAAAACAACAACATTGAAATCCGTGACATGAGAAAATATGGATATTTCCCTTTAACCCATTCCCACACAATCCCACTTTTTTACGCACCTGAAGAAAACTGCTTGTGAAACCACTGTAAAAATGAAGTAATTGCATGTGACAAGCAATTTCCTCACTATCCACAATGTTTTCTACCCCAATAGACAAAGATTTTTTAAATACATCCATTTTAAATTGTCGTCAGGAACATCTAGATTTTGGACCAGTTTATATGTTTGCCACCTGGTAATGGGTAGAAGCGGATGATTCTCAACTGAAGGATCCAAGATACTATCGAGTCGTCAATATCGCCCGCATACTTCTCAGTAATAGAGTCTATGCTAATAATGATAATATTGACGAAAAATAATATATTCTAACAGGCAACCAAGCAACAAAATTCCGGTTGACGATAAACGAGAAAGTGACTCCGCTTTTTTCTGGGAACGTAATCTATCAACTAGAAAATGT
This sequence comes from Fragum fragum, assembly GCA_946902895.1. Lineage (NCBI taxonomy): Eukaryota > Metazoa > Mollusca > Bivalvia > Cardiida > Cardiidae > Fragum > Fragum fragum. Next base: position 38,950,414 of record OX336381.1, read on the forward strand.
TATAAAGAGTCCTCGCAAAGACTTAATCTCCTATAAGAGATAATTGATTCGAATTTGGCTTAAAGGCAGTTTATTTCAGATCCATTAGCACAAGCCACCTTTCTTAGTGGTTATCTAATACGATTTTATTAAACCTTTTATCAAATTATACATAGTTTAATGCCATCGTTAGCGAAGTAATGGCTTCTGATAGAAAAAAGATACATTTTTGATATTTTTCCTAATCAAAAAACCTATTTATACAAATACAAAATGTTTATAAGGTATATTCTCTATTAGTTGGTTTGATCTTTGTGCCGATGTCCATTTTTGTAATAACGTAAAAAATGCGTTGTATATCGTGGGTAAAATTCACACACAGTTAGGAGAGATTGCATGTAAACGGCCCGGTTAGCTCAGTCGGTAGAGTATTCGCCCTGTAAGCGAGAGGTCCCAGGTTTGAGCCTCGGACTGGCAAAAAACAGTAGCTGTGATATCGAAGCCCTCTTTTCGATAATCTGCTGGTGAGGGCTACGACTCCCTTCTTCTTTGTGCTTTGTTTCAAGTCCTAAAAGTGTATGTTGTGTTATGAGCGATCCACGGACCTATTTCATACATACGTTAATATCATGGACAAAACCTATCAAAATAATAAGAATATCAATTGTATCAATCATTTATTACCGGTTTCATTTCAGTTTATATAAAAGTTCTTAAGTTTGGCAGCCATGATATTTAGTTGGATATGTGATCTTTTTATTACGTCATAATGTGTACCGTTGTTATGGTATCATTTTCACCTACCATTGATCATTATTTCAAAGATACTGAGTCATCAATATTTTTAATATTTCTATCAATTCACATAACACATTAAATACTATCATACACCTTTGTCCTTATTTTCTATAATAACTTCTTTTTGTAACTGTCTTCTTAATTTAGTGACCTAAATGTTCATTTGCTATCGTTTGGCGGGAAGCGCGAGATCTCATGAGATCTGGCTCTCAAACAGCAAAAATGGCTTACATTGGATTAAAAAAAGGGCCTAAAAATTTTGATTGCCCGATGGTATAGCAAATTGAGACTTAAATGCACGAAATATCCGAATGTTTGCAGATAAATGGATAGATGAATGGTTAAGGCCCATTCTGATATTAAATTGTGTTTGTACTATTCACACAACTTCCCATAAATGACGTCAAAGTCCCTTGAGTGAATCACTCCGGGCACTGCAACAAAGAGCAAAGTAGAAGGGTGTCGTAGCCCTCGACAGCAGATTATCAGTAAGAGAGCTACGATATCGCAGCTAAAACACTAGGAAAGCTTTGCATGCAATGAATAATACGTTATGGACACATGTACACAGTTAATGTATTCTATAGATGGCGGACATACAGACAACTAGAGAAAAATAAGATCAAGGTGAGTAGATTAATACGAGGATAATGAGGCTAGATTGGATTTAAAGACGGACAATTGTTTTAATTTATTATCTGTTTATCCTCTTTTTGTTGTTGTTTCAGAAAGCACATTTATTGTTATCTTAAAGTTTACGTTGCATTGCATTTTATTAAGGAAACGATATCTTTAAGGTGTTGTCTTATTCGATCATGAAAAACTAGCGGTAAATTGTTTATGTCATTACTCTCCGTGTCGTATGTGCAATACATAGTTAAGTTCACACGTACAATTCTGTAAAAAAATGATAAAGATTGACTGAAGAGATTTAAAATTTGAAATAGCCAGTTGTTTACTTCAGCAAAAATAGAAGATATTTGACATGTTATAATACCCCTAGTATTATTGAATACATTCGCTTAAAACAGGGTATGTATGTTCACTTTCAAAATATTAACAGCAAAAGAGACAACTCTAACTACATATGTTATTGAATTATGCCTTTTTTTACTTAGATTGATTGATTAAATGGGTCTTAACGCCACTTTTAACAGTCATATCGCGGCGGCTGAAGCACCTAACAATAGTTTCATGGTATTTCTCACACCAGTACTACCACTACATCCTTTCCTAGTCTCCAGCTGCTATCCCACTTAGGTTTACGGTTATCCACCCATTGATGAGAGACAAATGTCGGAAAGAATATGTGCCGCCGCCGGGTATCGAACCCATGACATCCTATGATTGAAGATTAGGATTCTGACGTACTACAGACTGCACGATGGCGGCGTTTTTTTTTAATTAGAAGAACTTTGAGATTTTGTAATATCTCAAGTAATAATTAATACATTCAGTTGAAACTTTGAATATATGCGAATGAGTTATGCTCATTATTAGACTTAGAAATTTTATCAATCCCTTGCATACATATCTGCATGCGATGCTCCTGTTTAAATGAGTTCATCATAGAGGGAGGACTGAAATAAAATACGTATGTATGAGTATGGAAAGGTTTTTCTGTTAAACGGTCTGATTTGTATGCGCCTATAAAGACAGTATACGCAAATTGTATAAAATAACGGATAGCTGGCCCCGCCCATTGACCCACGACAAGAAGTTGGATTGGGCTATTAAACAGCGTTATTTGCAGACTTTGTGGTCAGTGGTTCATTTTGCGACCTTAACTTCGTAAGTGCAGTTTGTAAAGCTGTGTTTACGTTATAAAAGTCACTGAACCAAAAATGTGCTTATCATATTTGCTGGAGTTCAAAGTTCACTTAAAGTCTAAAAAAATGATTTGACTGGTCTATCGATTTTTCGATTGTCAAAGGCAATCTGTTTTAATGACAAGTACATCACTAAACCAGGTCATCAGGTTGAATATTAGAAATTAGTGTTGGTGGTCGTAAGGCTACGGTTTTTCCTGAACTTGCTTCAATTAGTTCAGGAAAGTTGACCTTAAAGATATCTTTAACAGGGACACTTAGAGTCAAAGATTAGGTAATTGCGTCATATCTCAAACTTGTACTGAATGTTTCTTTTTCATATTAAAATCCACTTAAAATTTTGTCTACAAAACCTTTGAATTTGGACAGGTCTAAAATGTTGCAAAACAGGAAAGGGTTAAAACGTATATAAGTAGAAAATCGATGAAGATTTTACAAACATGGCACCAGTAGCGGATTCACAAATAAAACATTTTAGTATATACCTATAAATGATATGAATTAAAATCTGGCAATCTGATACAACTCGACAGAAAAAAAAAAAAAACAAAACAATATTCGGCGTGTACTAAAAAAACATTTTCGGAAAGTTGGTTATTTCTTAATCGTTTAAGAGAATTTTCTTAATGTCATGTCCTAAAGGTATATGATAAAAGGAATATTACAACAGTGTAATTAGTTGTTGTTATCGTGTTCTCGAAACGTGTGTAGGTATTTTTTATTGGATGAGACCTTCACACGATTCTCGAACGAGATAACAACAAATAGAAAAACACACTGTTGTAATATTCCTTATACATTCGATCTTGCTCAAGTGACCACCTCTACAAAGGGACCACTTACATTAAGAGACGGCATTCGATATCCCTTTTTCAAAATGAAAATCTTTCATAAAGAAGTGATCGTATTTGCGAAAAAAGCAGTGTTGTTAAGATTCATTAGAATCGTTCCAGTGAGTCGAATCTAGTGAGTCACGTGAACAAAGGATTTAGTGAGAAGTCTCCGAGATACGCCACCATATTTGTTATGCGTTTTTGTTGGTTTGGTGACATAAACGCCGTAACTACAGCGTATTAAAGCTGTAGTTATTATGTTTGGGTCGCCAACAAACCTTTCTGTTTTTTTGTTGTTTTTTTTTTTTTTTGTGTGTGTGTGTGTGTGTTGGTGGTGGTGGCGGTGATGTTTTTTGTTTTTTGTTGAGGATTTTTTGGGGGGTTTGTGGGTTTGTTTTTTGTGACACGCTACTGGCCATTAATTTTTGCAAATAACTTTTTATTTAGAGTAGTAAGCTTTCTTCCATTACGATAACTAAAATCATTGCGTACTTTTTGTTATTCATTTCTCCCATTTTATCACGACTAGTACACAATCCTATGTTGTTTTCAACATTCCTCTTCATTTCCATCGTATCTGCATCTTGCAGTAAATAAAGGTAAACACCATTATGAATACATGTATATGCAATTAAATAGATTTGTATGTAGATCATGTTTAAATTCATTTGTTAAACGTTTTTTGCACATATTTTTATGATCGTTTAATTATCTATTTTTAAATGAACAGTCCGTATGAAATACGTTCAATTGAGATTGGTGTTCTTCCTTTTTCTTTGACCATGTGATAATAGGCAACCGGTTGGGCGGCGACACTACTGTTCTACTTGCCACTCGCCTATTCGTAACACATGTCTCTCTGTCTTCTGTCCATTTTCGGACCCCCGGATTGAGACCACATCGCGGTTCCGACCGAGCTAGTCGAGCTGGGTCTGTTATCTCTAGCACAGTTTATTTACCTCATTTCCAGGCGGCAAAAGTTTAGACCAGTCCAAATTGAAAAGTGTTGCGGACGACAATGGGTTTAACATTTAACAAAATATTTTCCTTAATCCATTACAAGTCGACAAAATTTTAGACAAGTCCAAATTGAAAGGAGTTGCACACGCGGTAATTAAAAAGTTACGATTTTTCTTAATTTATTTTATGTTATTATTATTATTATTATTATTATGCAGAAACATTATGGATAATGAAATTTGCTTGTAACAAGCAATTTCTTCATTTTTCACAATGTTTCTCCAAGGATTTGTTTCTTGTGGCGTCTAAAAGCGTTACTGTTTGGGGATGGATTAATTTCCTGTTCGCCTTCCCTTTTTACAGACTATCGTACAACTTTCATCGCAGAAATACAGTTTTCGATGAGGAATTGTCCGTGAAACCAAGCTTTAATAACCCATTCCCACACAATGCCCCTTTTTGAAGCCCCCCCCCCCCGAGGAATTCAAATGAGAAAACATTGTTTAAAATGAAGAAATTGCCTGTAACAATCAATGTCTTCATTTTACATGATGTTTTCTACCCAGAAAGTTGAAAAAATCTAAAATATCGCAAATTTCAAGTTGTTGTCTGCAACCCCTTTCAATTAGGACAAGTCCAAAATTTTGCCGTTTGATAATGTGTTAAGATCTGCACAGCAAATGATTATTCCTCTCCCTAGCGAGATAATGAGATATGAAATAAATTATGTGTGTATTTCCGTTTATTTATCGTCGCTACCGTAGCACATGCCCATATGAGCGACGCCCCCAGAAGACGGTTAGTTGTTACGGGGGATAGTGCAAGGATACAGGACGAAACTACTGAGAGCCCCGCCTTGTTCTTTAACGTGCTCGATGGATAGCATCGTCACACGGGGCCTCGGTTTTAACGTCTCATCCGAAAGACGATTAGTTTGTTAGTAGATATGGTCAGCCCAGGGCTCGAACCCGTGATCTTGAGGTTTGAAGTCAAGTGCTCTACCAACTGAGCTAATCGGGCTGACAAAAAAAATTATATTTGACATTCGGGTGTTTATATTTGTGTCAGCCACATGTAGTTGACGACATGATACATTCTATCACATTAAGATAATACGATATCATACCTCGTGAGTCTGAACAAGTCAGGTCTTCCCTCCGAGGAAGGAAAGAAAAAGAGTTTAAATAGTCCTTCGTTTATTTGGTCACTAACGCAAACAAAGAAGAATATTTTCAATACGAATATGCAAATTGAGGGTATGAGTAAAGTACTATGGAAAAAAGAGTATTTTGTGTTTTTTCTTATTGATTTCAACTCGAGTTTATTACATTTTGAGATTGAGTCGATCGCGCCCGAATCTTCAACGGAAATGTTCGCTAATCTTCGGCATTGACTGCTGTATGCAAATGTGCTGATGAATAAAATTTACAAATGATTTCGTCAATCTTCTTGACCTAAGTATTTTTTATGAAAGACTATCGAAAGTTAACACGTCATCCCTGATTTTTGAGAAAAACTTTTAACTGTGGCGGGTCACACTTTAAAACATCAAAACTTCTTTCATGAATTTTAGACTTACCGCGAAGACTTTGACATTTGACCTACATTAAAAACTAAAACCAAAACGTTTATTTTTGTTTATATTTGCTGAATGCTAATAGTGTTTCATGTATTTCATCCATCAAGTGATACACTTTCACCATTTTTTGACCATGTGGCCTTGGTCTTCAAACTGCTTCTCACAAACTTTAACGAAAAACTTTAACCCTGATTATATTTTCTAAATACTCATACAAAAGACTATCATACTTCATATTTTCTTTCTTCAGGTCAAATGCTTTTATATGATACTAGGAACCGCAACCCTGTGACCATGGCCATTGACCTACCTTTTGATAAAGTCTATCAAAATCCAAATGTCGAAATCCATTACATTATTAATTTTTTTTTTAATTTCCTTTGCTCTCACTATCTATCTTTTCTTCGTTTAACATTATGCCAACTAGTCTTTATTATTTGTGACAAGCGTCGATTGGGACGAACAATGTTGTCTACGGACCACTCTTGTTATTGTTTCTCCAAAATTTGATGGTATATCTGACGCATCGTGAATCTAATGACATGAGTACACAATTACGTGCTTTCACAATGAATAATCTGCAATTTACAACAGTTTCTTAGAACGTAACATCTGGAATACAAAACTCACCTGTTTCAGAGTAAGGTTTCTCCTGTCTTGCACGATGTCAAAATGAATTTTCCTTACTTCATCATCATTCCTGACTCTTTATATTTGTCTCTGGGCTAAAGAAATAGAGGATACTTGTTTGTTTCGGTGTCAAATAGATTTAATTTTTTATTGGCTGAAATTATTATGTTTCCTTCAAATAAAAAGGTCTACATGTGAGAGGTCTAGTAATTTGTCTTTGCGTATTCATTTTCGTCTTGCTTCGATGTCGAAGAAGCTCTAAGCTCAATGAATCGCTCTTAAACACTCAATCCTGATATTCTACGTTTTTTCGAGTGAGCTACTTTCTTAAGAGCTCATTACTATCAAATTTTACAGTGAGGTATTAAAACCATGACCCAATTATTTCTAACTGCATCAGTTTAATGTCGAACGCCCACAACATCCTGACAAGCATTTAGAAAAACGTCACTTTATGAACATTACTCATAAAATAGATACCTGGTACGATTCCCCATCTTGGATTACCCTTTATAAGTAGTCGAAAGCATTAAATGGGTTCTTGGGGGATCTTAACTGTTAGACACTTACGCATTTTAGTGTCAGGAACGGATATAATTCGGACGAAACATGTACTGTATCTAAGGATGACAACCTTATCGTAGATCTAAAGGCACCGGAATAATTCGTATGTCGATAGATCATAAAAGACATCGACATGGGCAGAATTGAAAGATATTACGTCTGTGAACACCCAGTCTCCTGACCTGAGCGTACAATCCAAGGTCATGTAGGTTAGGTGTGAGTGTTTGCCATTTTAACTGCAATATCATCAGTAAAAGATTGTAGTTTAAACAAAAAACGCAATGGTTAATGTCCGTCAGCGATAACAGAAAACGCCAGATGAGTTTTTTGTAAATTAATTTGTTATCTAGTATATATATTTAAATTTTTAAATATTTATTTAGCCTTAATGCATTTATTCATTATTTTACCGTTTCTAAAGTTGTTTGTAGCTTATAAAAGTTGAATGTTAGACCAATGCTTTTTACCGGTTCCCAAATAACAACAGAAAGCTGGTAAGTCTATGAAGGTTGCTTCTTTTCTGTTTTATCTTAAGGATAAAAACAGTAGCTTTTTTTCATTTAGATGTTCAAATGACAATGTTATCGATTGTTTTAAACCAAGAAAAGGTCACTGACTGGGCCAGTTTGAAAAAGAAAATGATGTCTCTGAGGAGGAAAATTGATACCATTACTAGTGATTGTGTCAAAAATTATTTTTTACCCATAACTATTTCTAGAAATATATATACACTGCTCACAGACAAAATTGGACACGTCAGAAAAAACCCGTAGCTGATAGCATCAAATTCGGTTTCATATAAGTCAGCATAAGATGGCGTCTTTTTCATAGCTCGGCTGTTTTCGGAGAAAACCCGAGGTATTACGATAGCCTTGGTGTCGTCGTCGATGTCGTCGTGCGAAAACTTTGACATTTTCTGATATTTCTGGTTCTACTAAAGGCATTCACTTGAAACTTTACATACTTGTTCACTGTCAAAAGAGCAACCTTTACACTCAAGGGGGATACTTCTAGATGAATTTTATCCACCATCCAGAACCCAACAGCCAAGCGTAGGCACCTGTAGGCGGTTTTATTGTTCTGTATATGGCGACATAATTCGAATATATTTAATTAGAGCGGTAAAGTAGACGGGAAAGCTTATATAAATACATATTTTTATGATGCATTTTGATAAATTTAATAGATAGTAGTTTTACTAAGAATTGGGATAGCGATACATCTTCTAGTATTACCTTCTCGCTGCAGAGGAAAAAAATTGATATTCCACTCCGCCGCAGCGAGAGGCAAATTTTATAGTAGATGTTGTATCGCTATTGGACCATAATATTCCCCATTTCTTATATACCTAAAATAATCTGACCATGATAAAAACAACTAGAAAAACACATTGTTGTAATATGCAAATAAGTGCAGATTGATGTTAGTTAACGCCTCCTGCCAAAGCTGGGTTAAGCATGGTAATGGTTAAAAGTCAACGTATTTAATAAGCATGCGTTGAATATGGCTGTTGATTATTTTCGAACTGTGAAGTGATTTGGGGAAAATGGATTATATACAGATTCAATATTACTGTTATTGTCTATTATTAATTTCAAATACCTGGGAAAAGTATGTCTTTAACTGTGGCCAAATGACTAGATCAAAGAAAAATCAAAGTGAGTCTAAAAATACTATTAAAAGAGGGCTAACATCACCGGATAATGGCGGCGATCAACCCGAAAAGAATACAACAGTCAGTAAAATGTCGAGGCTTGAAAATAACTGTAGTTCCCAAAGTAGTTTTCAAACAGTATGAACTCAAATAGCTATATCCAACCCATTAATATGAATTCAGTGAATAGTTGTGCTATTTATCAAACACCACTCTGAGCGTTTTACACGCCACCTCAGCAGCAACAACAAAAATAGTTTATTAGCACTTCGCCTTTACAAAATACTGGTTTAAGCAATATGGGATCATTTCAACAGATCTTATATAGACTAGATTCATTAGATAGAAACTTTGCAAGTTAGATGCGATTGAGAGATAAGTTTCAGGTTCTATTGATAGCCGCAAGAAAAGTCTAATCAGAAGGTACAGGACATAGAAAAATCTCGAAATTTCGATAGATAAAGTTTGAGGAGATTTTAGAAATGCCCTTCGGGATTATGTTCAATTAGTAGAATTAAATACTAACGGTATTATATGGTTCAAATTATTACAAACAAAGCCAAGTGCTGTAGATGATAACTATTTTTGTACTTGTCACTTTCCACTGGAAGACTCCAAGGTGAATCTACATAACATGATTTTGATTTTTTTAATATTTGAATAATTCTATCAGAAAATATTCCCTCGATCGCGTTTTTCTTACAGGGGATTTAAATTCACGCACGGGTATTCTACCTGATTATATATCTTTCGATAATCTCAGTCGATTTGTAGATCGATCATTTAGCTATCAACATGTTTTGACTTCACGATCTTTATGTAAAGAGAATGATGTGAGTATTGTTAACGGTCGCTTGGAGAAGGTTGATTGTACATACCATAATACAAATAGGGGCAACTCTGTAAATAGCAATTTAGATTATCTGGTAACAAATTATTCAAATTTTGATATGATTAGTAATTTTTTTGTTAATTCATTGACAGAATTTAGTGTCCATAATGCAATTTCATTTTGTTTATCATGCGATCATTCTAATGTTTATTGTTATGATAAAGAAACATTTTGATAAAATAATTTGGAAAAAGGAAGTAAAAGATGACTTATATTCTATTTTGGATAACAAGAATAATTTATTTCAAAATTTGATAGATCGCCTAGCAAGTGATGCAATTGATATTAATGAATGTATTTCATAGTTGTCAGATATTGTGTATGAATTTTCCTTCTCATTGTGTGGAAAAACACTAAAACGTCAACATTTAAAATCTCCTTGGTTTGATAACTCTTGCAAAACGGCTAAAAAATTATTCTACAAAGCAACGCGAAAATATCTTTCCGATAAGACCCTCCAAAATAAAGATATGTTTATGAAAGCTAGGTCGGATTTTAATAAAACAAAACATAGGGGCAAAAATGCTTACTATCAAAAAGAAAAGGTAAATCTTTCAAACCTAGCCAAGACCAGCCCTAGAAAATTCTGGGAAAGAATTCGTCATTCTAAAACTTCGTCAGAAAATCATGATTTTGCTCAGTACCTTTCGAATGTATCCGATAACCACGAATCCAAATTCTTTGAACAATTATACAATGCTGATTTGAGTAATCAAACATTTATTGAAACATTAGACTGTAACATAACAACCGAAGAAATTATAAAACTTATTAGTTCCATGAACAGACATAACAGCTGCGATGGTGAAGGTAATGTTGCTGATTTTTTATTGAGTGTAAGGAATTTATATTTCCGTTTCTGACATCATTTTTTTTAATTACATTATAACTCAGGTAACTATCCTGTTTCATGGACAAAAGGTGCCATAGTTCCGCTTTTTAAGAAAGGAGATAGAAATAACCCTAAATGTTATAGAGGCATTACGCTTACCAATATTACAGCAACAATTTTCTCTCTTGTTTTAAGAAACAGATTAAAATGTGGTGTGAAACCAACAGTGTTTTTTATGAAAACCAGTTCGGATTTCGAAACGAACATTCAACACCTGACGCAATCCTTATTCTGCATACTATTATTCAAAATATTTTATCCCCCCAAAAAAACCCAAAAGAAACCCAAACTTTGGTGTATTTTTATTGGTTACAATAGAGCATTCGATACTGTTGACAGAGATGCTTTGTTTTATAAACTCATAAAATTGGGTTTAAGTTGTAAATTTACAAATATTTTAAAATCTATGTATAAAACAGTTCAGGCATGTGTAAGGTTACCAAATAACTCGACTCTATCAGATTTTTTCAATGTAAGTAAAGGCTTGAAGCAAGGTGAGCCTCTCTCACCTATCCTATATCCCCTTTCTATTAATGATATTACTGAAATTTGGATTTTAATTTGTTGGGTGATTCAGATTTGGAATTGTTATCGAAATATCTTATTCTATTTGCAGACGGTATAGTTTTGTTTACTACAAGCCATGTAAGCCTACAATCCCAAATAGATAGTTTGTACCAGTATTCTTGCAAAAGGGGTATCGAAATAAATATTAAGAAAACCAAAGTATGCGTATTTGAAAAAGAAATCTAAAAAAGAGCAAAGTAAATTCATCAATGGCAAAACAGTTGAATTCGTTGATCATTTTTCGTATCTAGTCCTGGTTTTTAATTATACAGGCTCTTCTAATCTAGCACTAAAAACTTTGAATGGCCAAGCTTTAAAAGCATATAACAACCTGATGAGAATCTTTCGTAAAAATTCGTTTGATATTAAAACTAAAATTTCACTATTTGATTCAATGATACAACCAATTTTATTATACGGATCAGAGGTGTGGGGTGTATAATCCCAAAACTGTCGATAATTTACATTTAAGGTTTTTAAGGAATCTATTAGGAGTAAAGAACAAATTCCGGTTTCTGCTATATTTGATGAATCCGGAAGAATGCCATTTTCTGTTAAAATTAAACAACGAGCTCTAAACGTTTGGTGTAAAACTATGTCAGAAAATCATCAAAATCTAGAAAATGTTTATTTTGATCAATGCACCCTTAATTCTAACGTAAGCTGGGCCGAAAGGATTAATTCGATAATCGATCATCTTGGCCTAACTAACACTAGACTAAATTTTAATACAAATGCAAATAATGCTGCAATTTTGAAAGTCAGATTATATGATTAATATATAGAGAGCTGGATTTCATCAATTAATAATTCAAGCAAACTTTTTTACTATTGCAAATTTAAAAAAGAATTTACATATGAAAATTATCTTGATACAATAACAAATAATAAAATGGTTACAATCATATCCTTGTTTCAGATTGAGTTCGCATGGACAGGAAATCGAAACTGGCCGATTTAATAATAATATACATAGAGGTTATAGACATTGTAAAGTTTGCTCTTCAAATGTTATTGAATCAGAATATCATTTTTGCTTTGTTGTAAAAATATGAACAAACAAGAAGAAAATATTTAGGGAATATTCTTGGCCAAATGTTAATACCTTTGTTAAATTAATGTCATCATCAAAAAAGAATACACTGGTTGCCATCTGCAGATATCTTTCTGAAAGCTATATTATTCGTGAAGAAGCCACGAAAAGTAATGCTGTTCCTTAAAGCAGTTTATGTTGTCTTTCTATGATTTTTTTGTATGAACTAAAATGTATGTTTAACATTTTGTAAATGTTTGTCTTTGCCATATTCTGTATTTTGTAAATGGCTATAGACATTTAATGTCGATGTCTGCATTAAAGAATTGAATATAAAAGAAGTATATTATAATCCTAAAAATAATAGTGTTGCAGATTGTCTAGACATTTGAATAATTCTTATTAAGGCATAGACCATGAAATATCTAACAAACATGCATGTGTGTGGGTATGTGTGAGTGGGTGAGGGTGTGTGAAATTGTTTTTCCTTTCTTTTTCTTGCACGGATACAAAGGAAATTCCGTATTCATTTATTTTATCATGCTCCCGGCCGGGCGAGCATATAGTCGCCGTTCCGTCTATCCCTCCGTCTGTCATTCTGTCAATCCGTCCGAGTAGTTTATCCAAAACTTCTGGGTACAATTAGATGAAACCTCATATGCGAACTTTTCAGGATATTGTGCCGACGTATTCTGCTACTTTCTTTTTTCTATTTGAGACCTGGTCACGGAAAAAAATGGACTTGATATCAAATTTTGAATTCCATTGATATCTCCTGTTTGCATTGATAACATTACAACCTGTTTCACTCTTACTTTATGAGTCAATTTAAATTACATTTTTGTGACAAGCACTTATAGGGGAGCGCAGTCTGGCTGCTTATGCTGCATAAAAGAAAAATAAAGATGCATCCCTCTAAAAATCCCAAAACAACAAACGAAACAAACACACAAAGCCCACTCACAACTCCCAGCAAATCAGATTTCACATGTTTCGATTATTATCAAAAAAACAAGTGTCGGAGATCTTTCCGTGTTTAACGATCCACGCCTTTTACTGCATCAAAACATTTATTTTCTTTAACGTCATTAATACTAAACGTCAGTAGATCGCAGTTCATAACAAACTTCATAAAGTATATTTTTCGGACTCTATTTGTCTATTCTCATTCCTGAAATTTAAACTATTCAAGCGTACTCCATCGGACTAATCTATAATGGCTAGAAAATCATTTGAAAAGGAACAAGAGTGCCATAGTCACAATATACACCGCCACTTTGCTGCTGTTTCACGAAAATAATTGTAGACACTACTTATTTTGACAGAACCAAATTTAAATCTTTTGCAAGTTTCATTTAAATCAAGACAAAAAGTTAGGAGGAGTTGCGTTCACATGGCTGCAATTTCAATAAGCCCCAGATACTTAGTTTTAAGGGGGCATAATTCAGGAAAATTTATGAACCATAAAATCCTTGATCCATGTACATCTACAAATTATGGTGATGACATTGACCAAGTTTTATTTAAGTCAAGACAAAAGGTGTTGCATTCACAAGACTGCAATTTCAATAAGCTTCAGAGACTAAGTTTTAAGGGGCATATTCAGGGAAAAAATAATGAACCATAAAAACCTTACTTCATGCACATCGACCAATTTAGGTTATAACATCCACTAAGTTTCATTTAGATCCAGCCAGAAATTAAGGAGGAATTGTATTCACAAGGCTGCAATTTCAATAAGCCCCAGAGACTAAGTTTTAAGGCGGCATAACTGAGGCATCAATGAACCATAAAATCCTTACTTTTTGCATATCTACCAATTAAGGTGATAACATTGACCAAGTTTCAAAAAGATCCAACCAGAAACTTAGGAGGAGTTGCGCGCACGAGAAAAGTGGACGGTCGGACGGATGGTTTGACAGGCGGAAAAGATGACGCCAATATACGACCGCCTCCAGCGGCGTATAAAAATTAATCTATTTGAATTTTTGGGGTAACAGAATTACCTTTTGAACGACCAACTTTAGTTTTAAGAAATGGACCAAAATGTACAATAACAATACTTTTTAGACCAAAGCTGCATATATCAAAGTCAAAATGGCGTGTATAAACGTCTTGTGGTCGTTCGAGTTATCGTCTGCTCCTCTTTGATTATTTCCCCGACCTTTTCAGAAGAACAAATAAAGATTTATGTAAACTTATTCTTTACGGATACATTTGGTAAAAACAAGTGACATCGACCTCCAAATTACTTTTTGTTTAAAAAGTTACCAAATGTAATACAATTATTGAAACTTAGGAAATAAAGGTTCTGTCATGTTATTTAAACTTAAGTAGTTACTTAACTTATATAATTCTTGAAATGAATTTGAGAAACAATTTAAAAACATAGAAAATAATGTTTATTTAGAAATCAATTTACATTAACCCTTTGTGTGTGTGTGGGGTGTGTGTGTGCTTTATCATTATTATTATAATTATTTCAGACTGCTCTAAATTGAAAAGGGTTGCAGACAACAATGAAATTAGATCAATTTCAAATATAATCATCCTATCAATTTCATCCAAGCAATTTCTTCTTTTCCACAATTTCTTCTCGAAAATAAAATGACAGTAAAATCAAGGGTATGTACAAGAAGCGGTTTAAACATACTTGCTACTAAGCTTCTTATCAGAAAATTCAAATGGCGCATGCTGATTCGTGCGAAATAAAGAACATCGTCGGTTAAATTCTAAAAACTCGTTACTTCAGCTTGTAAAAAGCTGTAGTTACGGAGTTTCAGAATTTATAACTACTATATCTATTTCTTCAAATCCTCTCATAACTCCCTTGAAATGGCATCGCTTGCCAAATTAAAATGATGGAGTATCTCAAAGTTTTCCATGGGAATGTTTAAATATTCAAGAATGATTGATTAAATCTAATAGAGTATAGCATTATTGTTCAAAGCGTGTGTAGCGGTGTTGGAGAATGCCTTAACGTGTAGCATTTCTTTGGAAATGTAAATATCATCTTTGAAATGTTAAATCTGCTGCACGATAAAAGGGTTCTCTCTGTTTCGATTGTAATGAACGGATCGCTAAGCCCCGCCCAATTAGCTCCGACAGGAAATTCCAAGAAGATATCAAACGCTTTTATTTTGCAACATTCATGGCCAGCATCTTGAAGCAAAATGATGGAATAGTTGGTCAGCGACTTTAGCGCAAAAATGCTTCACACAAATATCGGCCAATGTTGGAGTTCAAAAAGCACTTCTAAATGAATGATTTGATTGATCGATTTATGGTTAGGAAGGCGAGTGACCACGTGACTGTACCGGAGGTAGTAAAGAGGATTATAGTGAAAGAAATTGATAAAACCTAGAAACCATTGCTTTTAACTTTTTTCAGGGTGGGTGGGATTAGATGATACACGGAAGTTGTCTACCTTCTTTTCACGTTTTTGTTGTTGTTGTTTTCGGGGTTTTTTTGTTTTGTTTTGTTTTTTATACAGTGTGATTAAGTGAAGTATTCAAAACAAAAAATATTTATGCTCTGGTGAGCTTTTTAGATCCCCTTTTGTCCGTGCTTTGTCAGTCGTCCGTTAACAATTCATTTAAACAATGACACCTCCCAAATCACTGGGCCAATTTTAACCAAAATTGGCAGAAATGTTTCTTAAGTGATGCCTTTTAAAATGGGCTCAGAGAATCGAACTCCATTGAAATCTCTGATTGCCATGGGAACAAAAGTGAACATTTAAAATAAACTTTAAAAATCTCCTCCCCAAGAAGACCCAGAAGCTGTAGAGCATTGATATTTTGCATGAAGCATAAGTATATTTACCTCTTTCAAATTTGCCGACACCATGACCCTCGGGTCCCAGAAGCATGGTTTTATAGGACAACTCTTCCCAAAACATTGAGCCAATTTGAAGGTAATTTAGCAGAAGTATTCCATAGGTGCATGGCCCTGTATCAAAATAGCTAAATCTATTGTTGCCATGGAAATAAGGGAAATTCTTAAGTATTTTTCAAATCTTCTCCTGACCCAGAAGGCGTAGGGCCTTTATATTTTGCATAAAACACCAATATACTGACCTCTTTCAAAATTGCTGACCCTCGGGTCCCCATGCTCGGATGCCCAGTGGATTGGGGTTTATGTAGAAATAAAGAAGGATTTTTAATGACATCTCCTCCCAAACCATTGCCCAAATTTGAATCAAATTAGGCAGAAATGCTCACTAGTTGATCTTCTTTTACAATAGCTTAAATAATACAAATCCAGTGGAAGAACTCTGCTTGGCATGACAACGAAAGTTTAATCTTTAAAAATCTTCTCCTCCTGACTAAGTTGGTCTTCAGCCTTGAAATTTAGCATATAGCATCAGTTTATTGACTTCTTTTATATTTCTAAGATTATTACCTATGGATCCCGAGGGTAGGATAATGTGTTCTCCACATTTCATATAAGTCCTAAAGTCTTTATCTCAGGTGAGCGCAACAAGGACAGCGGCCATTTTGTTTATAATTTGATGCCATTAAGCATTAAGCAAAACAGAGCACATATTTTGCTAGTTCTAAGTAAAAACAGATGGAACTAGTCGGCGAATTTGAGACTTCCGAACCACCAGATTTTACCGATAGTATCCGTTTTTTTACACCGTTTCCGGCTAACAAAATTCATCGATTTGTTACATAATGCTAGACCTGTTATACTCCCGACGTCCGTTCCAAAGTTTGCGGGAATGGCAGAAAAACGGACGTACTCTTACAAATATGGATTCTTAATAGACTGTTCATTTTGAATAAGTTGTGTCAGACAGAGTAGACATATTGAATGTTAATAATATTAACATGAAGCCTCGTTTGACAGACTAGTCTGTTAGAGTTAGTCAAGGGAATTGTGGAATGTCTAGTACAATAAGGTTAATGTTGCTAAAAAGTTCCTGTGACCTCCTTGTTTAACACGAATGTGTAGATTATCGTAAACCTAAGTGGGATGAGCAGCTGGAGGCTCGGAAATGGTGTAGTTGTAGTGCTGGTGTGACCAATACCAGGAATCCATGGTAAGTTGCTCCAGCCGCGGCGATATGACTGATATACTGTTAAGTGGCGTTTAACTCAATTCGACCAATCAATCCAGCCCGTTGAAAGAAACCTCCAAGCATAGATCCCCAAGCATGTGTGAGTCTAGATAAACCGTTACCTGTCATTCTCAACTTCAATCCTTTCCCACACCGTGACGCTTTTTGACGCACCTTAAAGGTAGGTATCGATGTTTTTTTCATGTCACAGATTTTAATTATTTTTATTTCCTCTCATAAACGATTTGAAAACAATATGCCGAAAAGTAGTTTTGCAATAATATGAGGTCGCTTATCAGAAAAAAGCAGGGAATTTCCCTAATAGCCTAAGTAGGCTATTAATCTATCTTTAGATTTAGCCGAGACAGTTATGAAGATTATAGGGCATTCACGTGGCGCGAATAACCATTAGAACCTTGCATCTAGTTCAAATTACATCAAACCAACGTCATCGTTACGTCATCAGGAGTAATGTTCGCTAACCGGTCTGTAAAGATTAGTCCTTTCATGTGACATGATTTAGGACGCTGGCTGTTTCGCTAGCAAATTTTTACCTTCATTTGACTGGGTCATATGCAAATGAGGTCATCCGATGTCGACAGCCGAATTCCGTGATATCTAAAAATAACCTGGAATTCCGCCGAACCTTTCCGATATAACCAGAAAAAGCCACTTTAGGTCTATTAGATAACCACCAAGACGATACCTGAGGTGCGTTCTTTTCGTCAAGATTCTTAATTAGATTTTTAAGATGAAGCGTTCTTTAGATTAAGATTTTTAAGCCGCTAAATAAGAATCTTAAGAATTCTTAATGAGGAATTTAAGCTTATTGGCTTAAACGAGTAGCCTTGACGACGTCGAATTTTTTCACTCAAAATAACAAAAATCGTTCTTTATGACTTCTCAAAAATCTTATTTAGCGGGATTTTTCATCTCGACGTAAAGAACGCACTTCTGACCTAACTTAAAGTATTAAATGTTCGTTTGAGTCTATTTGTCGGCACTTGGTAATTTTTCTTATCAGAAACATCGATACCTCCCTTTAAGAAAAACATTGTGGATAATGAAAAAAATGCTTTTTACAAGCAATTTCTTCGTTATTCACTATGTTTTCTATAAAAATGATATAAACTTGTAAATTACTGTCTGCGACTGCTTTCAGTCTGGAACAGTACAATGTGTTTCTGTGTGGTAATGAGTAAATGAATTCATTCGAAGTTAGAAATCTATAATTATTCTCCTGAAGAAGTGCTAGTCGGCGCAGGTAACTGTTCAGTAGGCGATGGAGAAGTTAGAAAATTTGCTCCAAAATAGAATCTTGTTAGATTAGTAAAAGCGCTTTGTCGAAAAAAACTCGCCAGTGAAAGCGTTTGTTTGTTAACCCTTTCCCACACCATCCAGATTTGAACGACCTTCAGTAAAGCGTTGGAAAGAATTTTGGACATGAAGAAAATGCTTTTTACAGGCAATTTCTACATTATCTACAATGAATTCTACCCCGATTTTAAAAGTATTAACTTAAACATGGTGTCTACAACTTCTGTAGATTTTGACTAGACTAAAATTGTATGGTCTAGTAATGGGTTACTGTACAAAACCCCTTCTATCTGTGGTTATCCCGATTTTATTGTATTAACTTTTGTTAAGATTGTTGGGAATTAAAGCAAACTCATTCTAATTTTTCTGAAAAAAGAAGGAAAGAAAAAGACCTTTTTTCATTTAACCCTTTCCTGTTCAAACCCTGTTTTTTACGTCCCTCTGTTTTATATTTGAGGAAACATTGTGGAAAAAGAAGAAATTGCTTGTAACAAGCAATTTCTTCTTTTCCAACATTTTTTTCTAACTTACAGAATGATTATTTTCAAATAAAATCGACTTTCAATTATTGTCTGCAAAACCTTTGAATTTGGACTGGTCTAAAATTTTGAAAAAACAGGAAAGGGTTAAGCAGGGTTTCCAGGATAACGCCTCAAATACGCTCTCCATTTATGAAGGGGGGATTACAAGCTAACACTTTAACTTCATATTTCAAACTTCACTCTTCAAACGTTAAACATCTAACGTCAAACTTCACAATTCAAAGTAAATATTAATGAAGTTTGAAATGTAAAGTTTGAACTTATAAATCTCACCAGTCTTTCATAATGTGAATATTCTTCTGCGCCTATGGCACTAGACCGCTAACTATCCATGTTTAAATGCACTTCAACTAGAGTGCAGACACAATTAATTACTGAGGAAGTCCACAAGCCAACAAAATTGATACTTGTAATTCTGATCTAAATGGTTTTATGGAGGCTTTTAGGGCTAAGACGATGGATAAGAATTACGCCAATACAATCGAAAAAGTGAAAAACTACGTAACTACCTCCCTACAACAGATTCAATCCCCAACCCCCATATAAATAATCAATCTCTTGTATTCCAGGGACCTAATTTAAAAACAATTAGCTCGATTAAATGACGTCATGCCCTCGTAATTTAGAGTGATTCTCGACGATTGGATGGCTGGTCGCTAAAGAAATCAAAGGTTGCTATTTTAAAAAAGGGGGACATATTTAAACAAGAGGGCCATAATTGCCAGAAATCGCGCACCTGGGGTTACGTTACAGATTAACAATCGGACCCATTGTCAGATCAATCTAGCACAAATTTAGTTTACATTGTCATAAATGTGATCCAGTGTTTTACTCATGCCTGGACTATACCGCAGTAGATGGTGAGTCGGGACTCACAATCCCTGCTCGCGAATGTAGTGGTAGTACTGGTGAGAAAAATCCAGGGACCCATTGTTAGGTGCTACAGCCGCCGCGATATGACTGAAATACTGTTAAAAGTGGCGTTAAACCCCCATTCTAAACAAAAAAGAGTTTGACTCCAGGTCCTATCCTTACCCATGTTTTTTCGTGACATTTATGGGATAAAATACATTGTCTCTAGATTGCATTCTAAGAATTTTAAGTTTTATTTCATCCAATTTATGAGCTCATTCAAACCAATTTTCGGACCAACCTTTTGATCAATTACCAGGTCATTCGGTCAAAAGATGTGATCATTAATGCATGCACAAGATTTTTACTGATTTGAATGGTGTCGAAATCGTCAAATATTTTATAAAAACAACCAGTCTGGTCTCTTTTCGTGGTTACTGAACAGAAATTGTGGTATAAAGGGTTTTCGTAGAAACGACTTAGTCACAAAAATGGTATAGAAGGTTTCCGTAGAAATGACCAATACGAGGTTTTCGTAGAAATGACCTAGTGAAAAAAAACCTGTTTCGGCTAACGACTAATGTCGGATCAAGTAAGGATTATGTCTGGAAAAGTACTCTATCAAATACAAGACATTTTAAACAAGCTAATCCCAATAACCTTCAATTTGAGATGATGGATTCAAATTCCGCTTCAGGGCATATTTTGAAAAAAATCCTTCCATTACTGCTATCCTCATTTCATAGCTATTATCTCGTATTACTTTCCGTTCGTCAATTTATACATTGCTCGATGAATTCGCGAGTAAAATAATTTGTGGATAGAAGTAATTCAAATAAACGTTTTTGTTCTTGTTGTTGTTGTTGGCTTTTGTTGTGTGTGTGTGTTTGTTTGTTTGTTTTTTGGCGGGGGTATCAATGTATCAAAGATGTTCTTTTATAGTGTGGCACCACGATCATGTGATACTAAAAATATGTATATCCATCTACTATATAATATGAAGCCTTCAATATTGTATAATAGACGTAACTTTTATTCATATAATATTCAACTACCAAACAAATACCCGTGGGTTGCACAACTTTAAATCAAATTGCATATTTTGAAATTTTGACTTCGTTACATTATAATGAAAAATCAATATCTAAAGTATAGAATATTAATACATCGCAAACCACTACATTGAATTTACATACAATATGATATAACTATCATTTTCATTCTCTATTTCATCCAAACACATAAATTCCCTTTCGGGCCTCACAGATTAAGGACGCAACAAACAGCGGCCAGGTACATCATAACGAGGCAATCAGCTGTCAGGCTGTCGGGAAAATAGTGTTTCTTTTTATAGTTCCCTTGCTTATGCAGAAAGATGAAAATAACACTGAGGGATTAATTGTGAAGTAACAACGTGTCAAAGAATTACCGTTAGTTAAGAACATACGGCGGCAGTGATAAGCAATAATTTCGATTAACAGGAATTATTTAAAGAAAATGAAGTGAGATCAGAACGGTTCAGGTAGGATCTATTTTATTCTTTCATTCAAGTGCACTGGCTATGATTTCCTTTCTTTGGAAACGCAATATTGCCGTTGGATTATTGAAAAGGATACCTCTTTTCACAAACGAAGATGCTGGGCCATTGATAAGGTTACCACCTTTCGCCCGCGTAATTCTATCCAAATTAGATTGTTGCGTAACCCGCGGCTTTGGATTACTGAAAAAGGATACCACTTTTCACCAACGAAGATGCTGGTTCATTGAAAAGGTTACCACTTTTCGCCCTCGTATTTCAACGAAGACGCTGGGAAATTGAATAGGATACACCCCCTGCATTCGATCGAAATTAGAATGCTGCGTAGGCGTTGAATAACTGAAAAGGATACCACTTTTCACCAACAAGACGCTGGGTCATTGAGACCACTTTCTCTCTCTTACATGTTCATGTCGAAAATACATTGGTGCATGGTTAACCGTCAGATGGGCTGACACGGGAAACACATTAACTAACCCTGACGTTGGGCTGTTAAAGTGGCTAATACTTTTCATAGATGTACTGAGATAGATGAACATTACATAATAATGGTTTGTTGACTCACCGAAATGGACACCACGTTTCATATTAACTCTTACACTTATTTGATTATAAAATGGTTGTCCCGATTAGCAAACTCTGTTACATAATTGTTATTACTAGATTGTAAAATATTAGACAAAGAAAAATGCATTTCACCATCTCCCCTTTTTCCATATTTATGACACAACTGTGCATTGTTGTGAGCGTATTAACTTTGGGAACACGTTGAACATTTGATTCTCGTATCAAAAAAACATCGTAAGAAGTTAAAAATTTAACCAAATTTCAACATGCGCTTACGACATAAAGGGATTAAAAATGAATAGTCGTTATATCCTTAAACTCGCTATACTAAGATTTAATAAAGAACTGCGTAATTTGTGTTACTTAGTTGTGACAACACAGAGTTTCGGAAAAGATCCGATCCCGATTTAATACTTCTTGTCGGGTATCTTGTAGAACAAAGCTTAATGTAGCAAAATTGTCTTTGAAATCCTTCTTGTCCTGTACATAAAGACAATACAGACATCCTAAAAACACCGTCACATGTAGTCTTTTTGCACTTAACAAATTTTGTACAATGAGAGAGATTTCTTAGGGGACAGTGACATTGGGTCCAATCGTTCTCCGCCGAATGCGGGGTCGATGTCGGATTTTATGACAAATATTTGGAGGGTGAAAATAACCACTTGGGGAAAAGACTTCCTCTAATGGTATTATCTTACACCAGTCTCAAATTGACATTTTGTCTGTTGGAGATGTGAAACCCCGAGAGACTCAAGGATGAATACATATCAAGATTCCCTGTTCATTCAAATTCGGAATTTTTTCTTCAAGTCCAAGGCCTTGATGACCTGATAGAAACTATGTTACAGAAACGCCATGGTTCTAAGGCTATGAAATCATTGGGTAAAGGGCGTCAGTTGCACTCTAAACCTTTAAATCTTTTGACAGCCTAGGTTTTCAAGGTCAAATAGCATCAAGATTGGGCATCATTGTCATGTCATATTTGCAACAAGGTCTTGGAACACTGATTAAAGAGTTGAAAGATAAAGATCCTAACATTGACAGTTGCATTCAGACTGTTGGGGTCAGACTTTATGTCCACTAAAGCCCTTGATCAAGTAGGTAGGACTGGTGCCTTTTTTTCATATTATGCGCAGAAAAGCAGCAATTTCTGATACGGAGTTAAACACATTGAAGGATGTTCAATCCACAGTCTTGTTTCTGCCTCTTTCTGGTGAACGGTTTTTTGGTAAAGGGCTAGAGGACAAAGCACAGAAAGGAACAAAAAGATCAGTTGAATGACTTAGTTCCAGGACTTCAGGAGAATGGGCCCTTTAAGAGGAAATACAGTGTTCAGCAAAATAAATCATGGTCTAGTGACAAACAATGGCAGTAAAAGAAACAAAAAACTGATATAACTCAAAAGCCATACTAGTTTAAACAAGCCGACTCATTCAAGACGTCTGGCCCGATGAAAGATTCACTAAGGCCTAAGGAATCAACTGGAGGTCTAAATTTCTTTCGGATTCCTAGGAAGAAGTGACTATTTCGACAAGGTAAGCCAGTCTCAAGATCTTCTCCGTCTCAAGCATTCCGGTTGGGGATCGGCTCAAATATTTCCAAGAAGCGTGGGAAAATATAACAGATGATCAGTGGGTCTTAACTGTAGTAAAATGCAGCTACAAACTAGAGTTCAAACAAATACCTCCTTTCTCAGGGTTAAAAATAACTACTGTCAAAAAAGTATCTCAACATTTAATTCAAGAAGAAATTTCTTCGCTCTTAAATAAAGATGCTATGGAAAGAGTCCCAAGGAGCCGAGCAATGGAAGGTTTTTACAGTACCTTCTTTCTGCCCCCCCCCCCCCAAATAGCAATCTAAGGCTTGTGATAAATCTGAGACCACTAAATCAGTACATAAAGAAAAAACATTTCAAGATTGACACACTAAACAAAGTCATAAACGTGTTGAGGTGAACTGGGCAATTTCAATAGATCTAACATACGCTCATTTACACGTTCCTATTAACCCAAGACATCTAAAATATCTAAGGTTCAGTTTTCTTGGCCAATGTTATCAATGGAAAGTAATGTGTTTGGTCCAACGTCAGCTCCCCATATCTTCACAAAAATTTGCAGTAGTAGATGCATACCTTCACACTCTCAATATTCGTTTGACGACATTTGAACGTCAACCAAAACAAATGGATCTTACTTCAAAATTGCCAAACATGTCTTTAGCTTTTCATGTCACTTGGGTTTATAATAATTCTCAAGATATCCAGTCAAATTCCCCAACAACCAATAACCTACATAGGTGCAGTTTTTCACCTGAAGGACGGTTTAATATTTCCAACTTAAGAAAGGGTATAGAAGATTAGGGAAGCAATAAAGTGTTTCAATCAAAAGTCAATTTCTGCAAGGGTTTTCCTTCACCTTCTTGGTCTGATGGCTTTCCTCATAGCACTAGTCCCACATGCCCTTTTGAACATGGGGCCAATTCAATTACATCTTCTGAGTTTTTGAAACCTTCCATAAATTCTCTAGAAATAGAAGTTCCTTGTATACCACATCTGAGAAGTCATTTTAATTGGTGGTGTCTCGCAGCAAACATTTCTCATCGATCTTTCAGTCAAATGCAGACAACCATCACAAACACTACGGCTGCTTAAAAAATGTACGGAGGGCATTTGTTAGAAACTTACATGCAAGGGGTCTGGTCCGATGAACAGAAGAATATGTATATAATTTTGGAATTAGAGGCAGTGTCTATGGCAGTGAAATATTTTCTTCCTTCAGTAAAGGGCACAAATGTTCTTCTGAACACCGACAATACAACTGCAGTTGTACATAAACAAGAAGGGAATGACTCATTCCAGTCAGTTATGCTTGAGGACATAGAATCTTTGGAACTTTGCGATCGAAAACAAGATCAATTTGAAAGAAGTGCACATATGTGGGTAGCTGAATGTTTTTGCAGATCATTTGAGTCGGACAAAGATAAAATCGACAGATTGGTCTTTGAATTGTTCGGTAGTCAAGCCTATCTTTCAAAGATGGGGGTCACCCGCTGATTGACCTATTTGCATCCGATCTGAATCATCAAACTCAAATTTATTGCAGCTGGTTTCCAGGCCATCCCGTAATTGCAATAGATGCGTGGGAGAAAATGTTTGCTAATGCCTTTCCCCCAATTTTCTCGATCCCGATAGTGCTGATTAACTTGTTGCAGTACCAGTGTCATATTATTTTGATTGCAACTCGATGGCCCCGAGGACATTGGTATCCGAGTCTGCTACAGTTACTTGTAGCATGCCCGATTCGCTTGACAGTGCTTCCGGAACTACTGAGTCAACCAAAATCTCAAATATTGCATCCCCATCCGAGCCTATTCAAATTGACGGCATGGATGTTATCGACTGACAAATGCAAAACAGAGGTTTTTCTGAGAACACTAGAAAGCTGTTCAATTAGCCTTGAGGAAAGGCACAAGGAAAGATTACATCAGTATGTTCAGGATATTCCATAGCTGGTCTTGTTCAAGGAAAATCGATCCCCACACTGCATCTCTACTAAATGTCTCTGAATTTCTGACAGATTTAACCGAGAGAGGTTTGCAATATAGTGCTATGCAGGTTACAGATGAATGCTTTCAGCTATTTTTCGATGGGTTCAAAGTAGGCCAACATCCTGGTATTTTTTTATTTAAACAAAGGGGTATTCAATAGAAGACCTCCGAAAAAAGGCTTATACTAGAGTGGGATCTTTCAGTAGCGCTGAAAGCATTACAGAAAGACCCCTTTGAACCATTAAGGAAAGCAACATTGAAATCCCTTACAAACAAGACCGTTTTTCTAATCGCTATTACTTGTTTCAGACGATGTAGTGATCTACAGTCCTAGAGGGTTTTTCCAGATTCAGTGAATGTACATAGAAACGGGTTGACATTCATAAGACATGGTTTGGCGAAACAAGACAGACAGTCTCACTATGGTATAAACAATATTTGTACCAGCTTTTAAGGACAACAAACTCTTGGATCCAAAAAGGGTTTTTACCTTTATCTGAAGCGTACAGAAAGATTTAGAAAATCTACCGTTGGAACAGATGAAACTGTAGTATTCTTAGGTTTGAAGGAACCCCATAATCCAGTGTCAATTCAGACTATTTCTAGTTTGATAGTTCAAACTGTTCGTACTACTTTGCCAGACGATTCTATAAAAGTCAGAGCACACAGCACTAGGGCTGTAACTTCTTCTTTTGCTCTTTATAAAGGTGCATCATTTCAATCTATTTTAACCTCCGCAGATTGGAGTAGACAGTCATCTTTTTGAGAGATATAAAATAAGTAAAGAACATTATGTTGTTGTTTTTGCTCTTAACCTTGGCAGATTGGAGTAGATATCCGATTTTCAGGTTTGGTGACCTATTGCGGTCGTGTTTTGTCCATCGTCGTGCGTCGTGCGTTAACTTTCACATTTTCTACTACTTCTTAAGAACCCTTAGATGGATTTCAACCAAACTTGGCAGGAAGCATTCTTATGGGAGGCGCTTCAGATTTGTACACGTCATGGAGTTATTTCCCCTTGGGCTCCATAAGGGGTCAAAAAGGGTACATCTTTAAAAATTTTCTTCTCATTAACTGGCTGACAGATTACTTTCACATTTGGTGTTTAGGGTCTTTTCTACCAAATCAAAAGACCTACAGCTCTGATATTTGTTATGTGGCATCATCTAGTGGACCTCTATCAATGTTGTACAAATTATAACCCCTGGGTCAAAATTAGCCCGTTTCCAGACTTCATATGTTTGACATAGGCTTATGTAGTGAGCATTTCAAAAGTCTTTCTCCCAAACTAGAGGACCTAGAGCTTTTATATTTGGTATGTTGCATCATCTGGTGAATTTCTATCAAGATCATTGCCCAAAAGACAGAATTAGCCCATTCCCAGACGTCACAGTTTTTACAAATGGCTTATGTAGTGAAATTTGAAAAAATCTTCTTCTCCCAAACTAGAAGACCTAGAACTTTGATATTTGGTATACAGCATCGTCTTGCGGACCTCTAACAAGATGGTAAAAATCATTGCATCAGGATTAAAACTAGCCAATTCCCGGATGTCACAAATTTAACATAGGCTTATATAGTGAAATTTGTGAAAAATCTTCTTCTCCCGAACAAGATTGTAAAAATTATTGCCTCAAGATTAAAATAATTAGTCAGTTCCCGGATGTCACAAATTTAACATAGGCTTATATAGTGAAAACTTTTAGAATCTTCTTCACTCAAACAGATAGACCTAGAGCTTTTATATTTGGTATGTAGCATCATCTGGTGTATCTCTATCATAATAAGCCCATTCCCTGAAGTCACGAATTATACATATGGCCTATATTATGAAAATTTAAAACTCATCTTCTCCCAAACTAAAAGGCTTAGAGCTTTTATGTAGCATAATCTGGTGGACTTTTATTTGGTTTTGTGCTCTTTGGACTCAGGTGATCGATAAGGTTCTATGGGCCTCTTGTTCTTTATACAGTTCTATATCAAGGATTTAAACTGTGAAGTTCTTAAGTAAAGAACAGCATGGTTTTTTTTTGTTGTTGTTTTTTGGGGGTTTTTGTGTGTGTGTGTGTGTGTTTTTGTTTTTTTTTCGACACGGAAGTTCTTTTGGTCTTTCATCAAGTCGCGAATCGGGTATTTAGTGACTTACAGACTATTTCTAAACTACATGTAGTTGCTATGCATAAAGAGGGTATTATGTTTACAGTTATTCAATGAATTCATGGATTTGTACATAATCATGGTTTGATGTACAGAGGGATAAAGTTAAGTCTTTTTTCAAAGATGTGCACATTTCATTTGTATTTAGTGGGAATTGAATGGTCATGTTATGGATAGTTACAAGCAAGGTGAGTACTTGATTATCATGTTGCATTATTGCTTTGTAATCTACCCTAAATTTTGATGATCAGTAAGTTAAATGATTGAAGTAAAATTACAAAATTTGTTTTCAAGTTTGAATTTTAAGAAAGAGTTTAACTTACTGATCATTACATCCCCCCCCCCCCCAATATATGTGATTCCTTACTATTGTTTCTGAGAGTTATTACTTTTTTGGTTTATTCACTCGGAGAAGTAAAACTGAGGTTTACGCATGTTTACAGGTATCGTCATGTTTGATTTACGATCTATTTTTAGCATGCGTTTATACGAGTCAGATTATAGAGTCAAGTCCTGAATGTTAATGATCAGTAAGTTAAATTCTTTCTTAAAATTCAAACTTGAAACAGATTTTGTAATTTTTCCACGTTATTAAGTTGGAATGCGGAGCAATTTCAACTTAGATTTAACAAAACCGCAAAATGGACACAAGACAATTTCATTTCGGGTTTCTTGATTACACATATCACGTCATCTCTTAGATATGAATACACCTCGGGTTATCAGTTAGTTGTAGCCGAAGACAATAATATGGCACATGTAAAGGATGATATAAAATTTCGTTTAGAGACTTCTAAACATGCTTTAGTTTGCTTTGAATTATTGAAAAATAAGGTAATATTCAGCGCAGTAATTTTGTGATTCGCCGTCCTGTGTTTGGTAATCACGTGATCTCAAGTGGTAGTTATGTGACCATAGATAGGCAATGTTTACAAATATGGCTCTGGTCGCAAATGCATTTTACAATAATCACGCCGCCCAATGCTTTAAAACATTCTAGAGCGATTAAGGGTGGATCGTAGGCATCATACAAACGCGATAATGGTGGGATTATCATCTTTTACTTAATAAAAATCAAATAGATGCAAAACGAAAGTAGAAGATTTTGAAAATAAGAATGTAAACATATCAACTTCCGGTTCCTACTTGTTTACTAAATACTTACGCTTTATTATGTCGTTATTTACAAATTTAAATCAATAATAATCCATCAAACCTTTAACAAGTGTCATCTAGCTTTCAGCTTGGTCCTTTTTACTTTAGATTTTTAACGGTTCTAAAGCCGAATAACGAATAAGGAAATCGCGCGACTATACAGGGCGTCGAAGATAATTTTATACTATCTTCATCATATTATAATAATTTTCAGGAAAGGGGCAAAACTACCATGTGCAAACAATAACGTTACAGTAACGTTAACGTCTTTTTTTTTTTTTTTTTTTTTTTTCTGTTGAATTTTACTCACAACACTTTAAATATTCTTTTTTCCTAAAACTAAACCGGTATTTCAAATCGATCACCCTGAAACAAGCTTCCGCGCATTTCCGCAAATTTCTACGTATACTCATAAACTTGAAAGTGAAAATCTACGCGAGTTTAGTATGGTCGTTACAGAATTGGCCGAGTTTAGGGTCAAATAATTATCGAGATCATTGACTTCTTACGGTAGAACCTGTTATTCTATGGTTCAAGATTCTAAAGGAGGTCACGTATTAAATTTGATTAAAAGGAGAATGTTATGCTTGAAAATTCTAATTTTGAATTGCGTGACACTAGCTTATAACCCATTCCAACAAGATAGAATTTTAGACCAGTCCACATTTAAAAGAAGTAGCAGACGGCAATTGTAAGTTAATGAAATCTTTAAAATCCTTGTCTTTTTGGACAGAAAACATTGTGGATAATGAAGAAATTTCTTGTAACAAGCAATTTCTTCATTTTCCACAATGTTTTCCAAAGTTTTCATAATGAGGGTCATTTAAAAGCGTCACTGTCTGGGAATAAGTTAAGACAATGCTAGTGTTTGATTTCTGTATGTGGATTTATGTTTTTGTGCGTTAATCACGCACATATGTACACGAATGGGAATGCTGGTTTAAGTTTAAAGGAGGGACGCTTACTCGGAAAGTAATAAATGAATTTGAACCGAATTCCACAGTATTGACCCTTTCAGCGCATTCCAATTTCTCAGTACTTTCAGTCTTTTGATTAAACATCGTTTCGAATACACGGGATTTTCTTCCTGACCTTTCCCTTCTAGACTCGACTAAGATCAACTCAATATAAAATTAATCGATGCGAAGATTCATTTTCTAATATAAACCCTCAAAATCATGCTTTGGGTATACAGAAATATCAATAACTGTAAGCAGTATGCGACGGGATGGCGTTATTAAAAGAGTTGTTCTACAGATGTGCTATAAAACACAAAAGTAGTTATGCCATAACGAGATTTTCTTACTGTTATAAATCTTTTGAACCTCATTCAACTTTACAGATATTTCATAGCTATTATCATGATAAATATCCTTCCCGAGTTTTATTTTTCACCAGTTGGGGGAGATAATCATAAACCTAAGTGGGATAAGCAGTGGACGTGTTCAATCCTCCGAAATGTGGCTGAAATAACATTAAAAGTGGTTATTAAACCCAATTCATACAAACAAACAAACAATATAGAAATGAACTATCTGGCTTCATTGCGTATTTATCCGGTCAGCCGAATACTTTTCCAAATCTCGTTATGATGTTACCATCCGTCTATTCTCTCTGACAGAATCTTATCTAGGAAATTTTAGAGTCACTAATCCCTCTCGGTGATATCCTGTTAGTGATACCGACTCATTTCGCTTGAATGCCCCAAAAACATTACCAACAAATTATCCACATGTCGCTCTTTTACGTGGGCATAGAGGCAAAGAGGTGGCATGTACTTAAAAAAATCGTTTTTATTTTTTTTTTATTTTTTTTTTTTATTTTTTTTTTTTTTTGGGGGGGGGGTATTTAAAAAAAATCGTTTGAAAGAACGATTAAAATACATTTTTCTTTTTCATACTATATCAAAAAGCGAATTGCTTTTTCGTGGGAACCAAAAATATAGCCAATCAAAATCGGTTTCTATGTCGTGCGCACGAGAGAGTAAGTCGGTACCAAGAGACAATCATCCAACCTGGTTACTTCTCTTACGCGGCATCCGTTTAAAAGTTATTAATAACTCAAATAAATGAAGACTGACTTTGATTGGCTGTATATCTCGTTCAAATGACATAGCAATTTTTACAACAACCGTGCTTTTTAAACAACGGTTCAAACACGGATTTCTTTTTTGTAAACCGTGTTAAAACCGTCCTTGAGAACGGTTTCTTTTTTCTTAGAATTAAAAAAAATATATGCTTTTGTTTTTATTGAAATTAGAAACTAAAAAATAAACCATTGTTTTAGATTCTTTTTTTTTTAAGGAGATAGGTCTAAATAAAAAATAAACATGTCACCTCTATTCAACCGTACTCTTAGTCTGAGCTAATTTATCTTTAATTTAATTCTTGGAACCAATATATCATCCAGTAAAGAGCCGCCGTCATAGCGCAGTCGGTAACGCACCAGACTCCGTATCTTCAATTATGGGATGTTGTGAGTTCGATCCCCGGCGGCGGGGCATATCCTTTCCAAAATTATTCTCATCAATGGGTAGATAGTCGTGAACCAAAGTGAGATAGCAGGTGGAGGCTAGGAAAGAATGTAGTGGTAGAACTAGTGTGATAAATACCAGGAATACGTTGTTAGGTGCTCCATCCGCCGCAATATGACTGAAATACTGTTAAAAGTGGCGTTAAATCACATTTAAGCGACCAATCGATCATCAAGTAAAGAGAAGAAAATTGATGAGAACAGAACAAATGTTCTGAAAGTTTGTGTGTAAAAATTTCAGATTCGGTGATAATGGATTTTATAATATATCTATAAATATTTATAGTACAATATATATATATATTCATCCCCCCCCCAAAAAAAAAATCCGGATACGTTAGAAAAAAGTCCGTATTTGATGGTGTCAAATACGGTTGCATATAAAGTATTCCAAGATCACGTCACTTTCATTAAATAGATAGCGTCTTAATGCGTGTAAAAGTCATCAGAATAGAGGGAAATACTTGTAGAAAAGAGTTTTTTGATATTACTATCTAATTTTGTATTTAAAAATGTGTATTAAGTTGAATACTATGTGACGATAACAAAACAACGTATTGTGAATTCTTCTCGCTGCGAAGGAAGATTTTGACCGGTCCCGTGAAAAATTAAAATGTTCCTCCGCAGCTGAAAGCTAAACAAATACAAAATGTATCGCTGTCGTAGCATAATAGTCCATAAGTATAGGAAGAGGTTAAATTTTGTTGGGCAAACTTAATTAGAGAAAATTGGTTTCATGGTTGAGCTTCCTTCCGTATTGCGGACATTGGGGATTTAACAGGATAACGATGTATGTCACTTTATAATGAGGTTAGCTTGTACGTCATAGGAACCCATTCAAAATAGTTTAATTAATTAAGCTATTCGTCGAGACCACGTACTCTTACGATTGATTTAAGTTTTAGTTTGGTTTAATATCGTCTATCAATATTCCGGAATTCTAATTGGGAAATTGTTTCATTCCTCTATTAGCTCTTTCCCGGTCAATCCCTTGTTTATGTCCCTGTCTTTTTATACACGAGAAACATTGTGGAAAAAAGAAAATTGCTCGTAACAAGTATTTTCTTCATTTTCCACAATATTTTCTGCCCAATTTGATGATTATTTTTCAAATAAAATCGATTTTATATTGTCGTCTGCAAATCCTTTGAATTTGAGCCGGTCTTAAATTTTGCTAAACAGGAAAGGGTTAAAAGATCACACCGGAACTTTTTGTGTTTTGTTCACAAATTAGTCCCTTATTAATATTGTCTAAAGATAATAAAGCTTTTACATGTTCGATTTTTGTTTTTGTTGTTGTCGTCTTTTCCATTTTATTTTCTATATAAAATTATTATCATTTTTATCATTTCATTACATAAGCCTTATTAATAGCATTTTTTTTAATATTGAAAAAGCTTTGTTTTTCTTTTTTGCTATTTTTGTTTTAATTGCAGATTAATAAATCTAACTTAAGAAGTTTAACTCCATCGCTCAATGAGATCAAAACGAATTATTTTCATCTACTAAGTGTATCACTTAGTCAATGCACAAAAACTATTATCAATTATCAAAAAATGGTTAACATTAACCCATATCTATTCCATAATCTACCGAATTTGTCTATTGCTACGATATTCCTTGGGTGAATCTTCTAAAGCTTTAAAGTTTGCATGGAACCACGTCTTCTCCTGTCTAAACGAGATCATAAAACATTGAATTATTTGAAGGATAGCGACTGTCAATAAAAAAATCGATAGGCCAGTCATATCATTCATTTAGACCGGAAGTGAAATTTGAACTCAAAATTCATTGAATATTAACCTTTTTTGTTAATTTGACGACTAAAACGTCGTAACTTTTCATGCTAAATTTGCCAAGTCCCCGACCAACTATTTGTTACATGTTACTGGCTAAACATCTTGCAAAATGACGCCGTTTAAACTCTAGGTGGAGCTTCCTGTTGGAGGTCAGGGGGCGTGGCCCGGCATATATAGTACATGAAGACATAGGATGGAATTTTCCTTATACAAACTGCTCTTAACCCATTCCTAGACTCTTAGACTGGTCCAAATCGAAAGAAGTTGCAGACGACAATCTCAGGTGGAAATGAATCTTATTTCTTTAAACTTTCTTGAAAGAAAATATTGTGAAAAATGAAGAAATTGCTTGCTACAAGCAATTTCTCCATTTTACACGATGCTTCTCAAATGTCTTTCATGAAGGCGTCCAAAAGCGTTATTGTGTGGGAATGGGATAACCGAGTTATGCAAATAAGTCATCAATCAAGTGTAGGAGAGTAAATTTATTTTCCTATTAGGCCCGCGGCCATAGCACAGTTGAAAGCGAGTCGGATTCTCAATCACGTGGTCCAGGGTTCGATTCCCAGTCGGGGATAATATCTTTCCCGACATTTGTTTCTCACCAATGGGTGGATAATCGTAAACCTAAGTCGGATAGCAGCTGGAGGCTAGGAAAGGATGTAGTGAGAAATACCAGGAATCCATTGTTAGGTGTTTGTTATCCATTTACCCCTTTATCAGACTACAGAATTCTAGACTGTTCTAAATTCAACGAATTCCAAAAGACAATATTTATTTAATGAAATGCTAAAAATACTGTCTATTGGGATTGAAAACGTGATGGATAGTGAAGAAACTGCTTGTATCAAACAATTTCCTCAATTCCTGTGTCTCAGGCCGTCGGTGAGTGTCGTTTGAAAGTAACCAAGCCGCCGTCAGAGCGCAGTCAGTAGCGCATCAGACTCCCAATCTTCAATCATTGGACGATGTGGTTTTGATCCCTGGCGGCGGCACATATCCTTTCCGACATTTGTCTCTCACCAATGGGTGAATAATCTTAAACCTAAGTGGGATAGCAGCTGGGGGCTAGGAATGGATGTAGTTGTACTACTGATGTGAGAAAAACCAAGATTCCATGATTAGGTGCTCCGGCCGCCACAATATGACTGAAATACTCTTGAAAGTGGTGTTAAACCCCATTCATTCATTTATTGAAGGTAACAAAGGTACATTACTCATCGCTTTACAAAAACTGACACTGAGAGATAACATCTGGAGCACAGATTTGTTTTGTTTGAATCGGGTATAACGCTACTTCTAACAAACTTTTCACATCGGTTAACGATTATCCACCGCCGCCGCCGGGGATCGACATGACAATCAAGTATTGTAGATTGGTAGTGTAATGCGCTACCAACTACGCTATTGCGGTAGCTCACTGCAGAAAAGAAAAGCTTCAACTAAAATTGTATACGTTTAACAAATATGTATCTGTGAGACCTTGGATAGGGTTTCCCTTGTCTAACAAGTTGTCAAAATGGCTTTTCATAATAGTGTTCCTGTTTACAGCTCTCGGGGTCAGAGATCAAAGATTCCTTCGTTTACAAAGCCTCTCCTATATATTAGACAATTATTGTAATTTGTCTTCAGACCTGACCCTGTTTTTCTGAAGGAATCAGTTTAATGTCGGACTCTACTCCACTTGATTAACTTATCCTGACCAGCATACAGAAGAAATCATTTTATCAATCTATAGCATCTGGCGGATAAACAACGTAGTTTTCCTTCCCAAAATATTTATGTTGAAATAATAAACTCCATTTTAATACAAGTATACAAAAACTCATTCTTAGCAATAATCAGTCTAATATCTGATCCGTCACCTCATATTGTGACGGTAATTCGCCAAAAAGTTTTTTTTTTTCAAATAAATTAACTTTATCCCCTGTCGAAACCCCTAATAGCGTTTGTTTTGTCGCCAACGTGAAGCTTACGTACATCTCTACAACTGGAATAAAAAAAAAAATTCCTTAATTAATTGCCAGTTATCATTTATCAGCTCAAACGATGTCCGACACTCTATATAAGGTATTTTGAAAACGCTTTAAACTTCAAAAAATAGGTTGCCCTATAGATTAAAGCGGTATGCAATTCGAAATAATAACTTACCTGCACGTAATGTCGTAATTCACTTAGTTTCTAAAGCTTCTCATGGTTTTACAAAATGTCTAAAACTTAAAGAATTCCAATACTTCTAATGATCAACCGTCACGATTTATTCTTACCAGTGACCAGTGACTGCCAGCCGTCCTCTCTAGAGCTATTTTTAGATTTTTACTTCAATATTAAATTGGTTTGTTTGTTTTAATGGGGTTTTACGCCGCTTTCAACAATCTTTCAGTTATATCGCGGCGGCTGAAGCACCTAACAATGGAATCCTGGTATTTCTCACACAGTACTACCATTACATCCTTTCCTAGCCTCCAGCTGCTATCCCACATAGGTCTACGATTATCGACCCATTGGTGAGAGACAAATAGTCGGAAAGGATGAGTGCCGCCGTCGGGAATCGAACCCGGGACCTCTAGATTGATAGTCCGACGCGCTACCAACTGCGCTATGACGGCGGCTAATATTAGATTGGGAGGGTCCAGCATTATGGTCTGACTTCACAGTGCAAATAAAACTTGTGACTATTATCCATCATAATGAATGGTGACGATTAGCCATTAGATAATAGACTGAGAATGATTTAGTGCTTTGATTCCTCATAGTGTACATATAAACCCCGTTCTATTTATACCAATAACTGTACTTTGTTCTGACTGTTTTTCACTGGCGAGCATGTTCAAATCTTACGATATAAGCCAATATCGGAGAGCAGCGAATGTAGGACAGGTTCCCCAGTCTATAGTTGTTTATGACACACATCATTTCCGTTATGTTTTAGCAACAATTTTTCTTTGCTTTAAATGTTCCTGCTGTAAAACAAAATTACGTCTTATTTTCAGCAATATTTTTTCTTTGCTTGTAATCTATTACCAGATGACAGCATATTAGACTGATCCAAATTCAAAGAAGTTGCAGACGACTTTCAACGTGTGTTGAAATAAGAATATAAGTGCAGAATTTAGGTAGAGAAACACTGAACAAAAATTGCGGTCAGTGAACTAACCTGAAAATTGATTTTGGCAACTGTTAGTTTAACCCATTCCAACTCAAGCCCTCCTTTTTACGCCCCACAAGTAAAAAGCTTTGGAAAACATTGTGGACAATGAAGAAATTGCTTATAACAAGTAATTTCTTCATTATCCACAATGTTTTCTATCCCTAAAGACGAAAAAAATTATAATTCCATCAACTTGAAATTGTTGTCTGCAGCTTCTTTCAATTTGGACCAGTCTAAAATTTTCTTGTGTTGGAATGGGTTAAACGTTCAAAATGAAGTCTAATTCGTCAATATTCAAATCGCAACATTGTTATGTTAAACCTACGTCAATATTCAAATCGCAACATTGTTATGTTAAACCTAAATATCGTCAGCCAAAAAGGCGAACGGTGCACGTCAATACAACACACTCATAAATATTTTAGTTTAAAAGTTACCCTAACATTCGTTACAAATGGTATCTCTTGCCAAATTATAACGATAGGGGATTTCAAAAAAATCTATCTGAGAAATGTTTTGATATGCATACATGATTGATTAAATATAATCTCGAGTAGAATTGTTGTTCAAATCATGTGCACCGGTGTTAAACAATACTTAAACGTGAATCATGTTGTCATTATGGTACGTTATGATGGAACGATCCTGAAACTACTTATAAATTAAATATACGTGTATTTCTTCCTCCATCCGATATGTTTTTCAAAATTTTGACTGGTCTTATTTAAAAGTAGTTGCAGACGACAATTAAAAGTGAGTTCAATTTGAAAATAACTAACCTGCAGTGTAGACATTTTTTGGGGAAAAGAAGAAATTGCTTGTTACAAACAATATCTTCTTTTCCCACATTTTTTCTGGTGTATAAAATCACAAGGACGTAAAGCTGGGGATGGAATAGGAAAGAATTAATAGAATAGGCCCTGAGTACTTGCGTTTGCTTTAAGTTCAGCGTTTCTGGTTTTAAGGTATAACAGTCAAGGATATTAGAGTTTGGCAAGCCATTCAGGTACAATATGAAGAAGTCCTCTCGTAATGCGTAACTGACAAATAAATATTCAGTCGACCAATAAAATCAATCAATTAGTCTGGAGGTAAACTTTGATCTCCGACATTGACTGCCATTTTTGTGAAGCATATTCGTTGGTCTGGCGACTTAAAATTCGTTGACATAGCTTATTGAAGCGGTAGTTATGACGTTTAGGTAGCCAGTCAATCATTCTATTTTTTGCTACATGGTACTGGCCTTACAACTTGCAAAATGGCGCTATTTTATAAAGAGGCGGAACTTCCTGGCGGTTTAAATGGGCGGGTCCAACGGTGTAAGTAGGAGGTGCCAAAGATTAGTCAGTTGTCGAATATCTCGGTTAATTTGTTAAATTTTGGTTTCATTACCAGTAATTAATTCGTGATAGAGTGACCTATTTATTTTATCACTAACTATCTTCCGCTAGCAATTCGATAAAAACCGTCCGAATAAACGTGAGTGCACACGTAATATATGCTTAAAATGTATATAGAAGCAATTGGAATATTGGTTGGTTTTAAAGGAAAGATTAATGTGTAAAGTGTCTTTTTGCATAAAATTAACTTTAAATCGTGTTGATTAGTTATAAACAGTAATAGAGTTTTGAGACTAGTGGAGAGAGTGGACGTAAAAAAACATTTTTTTCACTTATATCGCTTAGCGGTTAGCCTTTAAGCTACCAAAGCGTCAGCTTTGATAGCTTGAGTTAACAGACAAAGTTTTGAGGTCTTCTCATAGTTCAACATGTGCAAACTTCCACTGGAGGCTTAACCACTAAATCCTTCGCCACAAAAAGTAGATCTTGTGTATTTCAGGAATAGTGTAAACTCTATTCAAATTATAAAGAACTCTTTCAAAATCATTAACCCATTCCCATTTAATTCTGCTTTTAATCATCTTAAGAAAAAAAGTTTTTTGAAAACATTGTAGACAATCAAGAAATTGCTTGTAACAAGCAAATTCTTTATTGTCCACAATGTTTTCTTACCTACAAGGGCAAGATTTTCTAAATTCCACCAACTTGAAATTATTATATTCAACTTCTTTCAATTTGAACCAGTCTAAGATTTTGTCATGTTGTAATGGGTTTACTCTTGGGTTACTTTAACCTCGTTTATTTTTCACGACAACCTTTGACAAAGAAGATTACTAAACAAAACAATGCTTTGCTAGCTTACAGTTCTTTCAGTACTTTGATTTTTTTAACAGAGAATAAAATTACAGAATTCATCGAGATTCTAAAGATTCTTAATCAGATTTTTAAAATAAAGCGTTCTATACATTAAGAGTTTTAAGGAACTAACTAAGAAACCTAAGAATTCTTAACGAGGAATTTAAGGGTTCTCAGCATTGGCTTAAACGAGTAGCATTTACTTTTGTTCTTAGACCTAATAGAAGAAAAACAATTTAGCTGAGTTTTATTTAGTACAAGTCTCTATTATTTCCTTCAATAAAATGTGATTTGTGGAAAGTCTACGAGTTTTTATGACCCTTGTAGCAAACAAGAAGAATCACGTCAATCAATTTAAAAGAAAACTTTTAATCCATATAGGTTTTCCGGATGGAATCTATACACTCGTGTAACGAAGAACCAAGAAGACCTAGAACTATTTTAACCCTTGTTGAAAACATTTTCCAGAACTGCATTAAAATCAAAGGAATGGAACCACTGGAAGCACTAGTTGTTGGTCAAAATTTCTATCCAAATACTCTATAAACTCTGGCTTGACAACGACAAGCAGGTGGTGTTGACATAGATCACATATGTGCTGGCTGATCTTAGTCTTTACCTCCTGCCAAAACAGGAACATTCCGGGCTCAGGATGACAAGGGTTAATGGCATCTCGGACCCGAAGTGCAACAGATACAGGGAAAAGGATAACTCAATTTTTGTGTCATTTTCCGACTCTGATCATATCAGACAATACAAAATTATTTCAGACTAAAAACGGAATCGAATTCTTACTCAATCAGTGCTAGACAGTATTTCATAATTGTTTGTCGGGAGAATCTCCTTCTGACATTTGTTTAACCTGATGCATGCTTTAGAATAGCTCGAGTAAAGCGAAATTCTTCACTTTATATACAATGAGACTTGGCGTTTTTAACACCCTTTAGCACAATCCAACACAATCCCGCTTTTTGTGTACCTAAAGATAAAACCCCAAGGAAATGTGCCTCTACATTGTTGAAAATGGAGAAACTGCTTGTCAAATACCTTGATACTTGGTCAGAATGTTTGTCTTTATTGGATCTTGGTCAAGTCAGGCATTGAGTCACGAAAGGCCAAAAGAAGATAACTAGGTCACATCGTAGAGATACCTTCTTTGCGTTCTATGGTCTAAAATATTTGCTAACATGTATTAATATTAGGTAAGAATTTTTGTCCAAATGGTACATCGAACTAGGTCGATATTTGTTATCATTGGATCAGAAAGTAGGTCATTAGTTCAAATCTTAGAAATGTCTTGTGTGTACTCTAGAGGACATTTTGCCTTAAATATGTATTATATGGTCAGAATGGTTACCATAAATATCCCAGTCAAGGTTGACATTTGTCACGTAGGGTCAGATTGGCGGTCACTAGTTCAAATCTTTGAAAATCTTAAATGCACCTCAGAGACGATACTTTGATCACAAGTCTTGATATTTAGTCATAATGATTGTCTCAGTGATATCTCAGACAAATTCTTTTTTGAGATCACGAGGTTTTAGAAAACCTCGTTTGCTTCTCAATTATCACATATTTGGCCCGAAAGTCTTGAAAATTTGTAAGATAGTTTGCCTGAATAATTTTCAGACAAGATAGATAAATTTGTGATGTTTGTCAAAAAAGTGTGACTTTGTCAATCCTTAGAATTACCTTGAGGGCAATCTATACGCTATATGTTAGGCTCAAATGCTCTGATATTTGGTCTTACTGGTTTTAGATATGTAGGACAATCTAATAAAAGGTCACTTGTAGTCAAGAACAAGGTCACTAGGACTAACCTTTGAACTGATTGGTTTACAGGGTAGAGACTATATTTCTGGCTCAAGTATCTCAAAATGTAGGTAAAATCTTATTTCTTTGTGATATACCCCCAACAGGATTTTAATATTGGTTCACTTGGGATAAAAAAAATGTTCATTGTATTTCTAGCAGTGATGTTTTGGGATTTTCCAGTGTAATAAATTTTGATATCATTACTAGTGATGATATAAACTTTTATTCCGAAAGTCGAAACTACTTTTATTTCCAAAGGCCGGGTCGCTCCTGGTTAATATTCATAGCGGATATTGCCAATTTTACATTTAGAATAAAGAAAGCTTTTGGCTAAATCCTCTACATAAAAAGCAATCATAATAAGTTTTTAAAAGATAAGCTACATATTTTACAAGTTTTCTGTTGAAATAATGGCGAACGAGGTATGGGGGAGAGCGAGAAATGCACGGTGACATTCAACTTCTTAAGGCTACAAATCAATTTAAAACATTAAAATAAGAGGAAATCAACTTTCAGAACTATAGGAGAAAATAGTCATTTTGTTAACAACTGGTTTTAAACAATAACGAACCTGATTGTCTGCGTTTTCACTGATTGACCCCACGTCTTAACGTCCAAAATTATAACAAACCTCGAATACTGATGACATTGCAGTCAAAGTGCCAGACACTCAAACCTAACCCGCATTAGCTTATTTTGTACGCTCAAGTCAGGAGACTGAGTGATCACAGACTGCCTATCATATGATTCTCGGTGTTCAAAATATCCCGGTGCCTTTAGATCGACGATAAGGTTGTCGCCCTTAGATACAGTATATGTTTCGTCCAAATTATTTTCGTACCTGATACTACAAATCTCTAAGTGTCTTAAAATACGGATTCTCCCTCAAAAATTCCTTTTAAACCCTTGTCCAGTTGAAATGGCAATTCCAAGAATGCGATAAGAAATTATTGACAACGAAATTCGTTGATATCAATGCGAACGGTTCCCAGGGGCCAAAGATGACGAATATGATAGAAATAAAGATTAACTATTAAAAACATAAAGCGACTAGGTTTTTTTTATATAAAACAAATCTCACTCTAATACGTTCTTATAACTTGTTTTCCAACGCCTAACAACGCATTCTCGTGAGAGATTTTTTTATTTCAAAAATAACCAGTTGATTATCCTCTATTTGTGCCTTTTGCACGTCTTTTGCCATATACATGTACTTAGGTTAGTGCTTTAGGACTAAAGGCCCTTTCGTATAAATACACAACCTGTTCTTTTATCCCCATTATTAAAGATATTCAATATGTGTGCGCTATTTGATTTCAGACATGTGTGTATGTCCTCTGGTTAAGACCAAGATTAGTATTACAGATACCCGGGAAACACATGAATAAGTGAACTTCGCTGTGATGTAACTGAAATTTTGTTCAAAACGGTGTAAAATCCCATTCCATTCATTGTGAAATAGCCTCTTCAGACAGGTAAAGGCTATATAAGGTTATTGCTAGTTGTCTGGAAATTTGGAATCAGATTTGAAAAAGTTTTGAAACTTATCTATGGCTCTTGGAAACCCGTCAATGACAAGCATCCTGTCGGTCGTTCACAACACCAAGATTACTTCCCGTTCTATTTTAACCAAACTTCACAAAAGATCATTCGATAATTCAGTTTCAAAGTAGTTCAAGATTCAGCGATGAACTCTTGTTACGAAGGCAACCAAGTGAATAAACTTGAGAAGAAAATCCCCTGTGAACTTAGGCTCTTATAATTTTAATCTTTGGCGTGCAACACCATTGTATTATGAAAAGTCCTCCCAAACAAAATATTTGACAGAAATCCTAAAAAATAATGTTTTTTATCCAAAAAAGACGAAAAAAATCCATCAACTTGAAATTGCCGTTTTTTCCAACTTGGACAAGTATAAAATTATGTTGTGTGAGAATGGTTTAAATGCAAATCGTTGATTGGCGACCTAGACGTCGTTACTACAGATTGAAAGAGCTGTAGCTTTGACTTTCAAGTTGCCAAGCAAAAAAACTTCTTGACAGAAAAACAAAGTTTACTCCCGTTCAAAATGAATGATTTGATTGGTCAATAGACGTTTTGATTGACCGCGGCGATCTGTTAATTGGTTTCACGGAGTTATGGAATGTATTTCTAAGCCAATCAGAGTACATAAATTTTGAAAGACGAGACTAAAATTTAATTATTATTAAAGGTCAGTCTTCTATTTCATCTGGCTTCGATACAATTTATTGGTATTTTATACAATATCAGATACATATATAATGGGGGACTGAACGCTTGAGTTTTCCCCTATAACATGGTACTGTTACGACAGCCACATTCAAAATGAAGTAATGTTTATGTTAGAGCACATCTTAGATCGTTACCAGGAGATAAAAGTTTAAACAAGCCCGATTTGATGGAAGTAGGCCTAGAAGACGCACATTTAATTTCACATTGACCTTTTCGGCTGGTACTAACGTCCCAACTGTAGTAGATGCATCCATAAGTTCTACCAATCAAATTACAGCTTACAAGGGGTTAGAGGTCAAATAACGACATTTTAGATAGCTACTCTACTTGTTCAACTGATACATTAGTTAAAGTGGTAGGAACGTTTGTCCCAGTCGAAAAAGGTACATGTATGTGCATAAAATTAGGTAGAATACATGTGCATAATAAAGTAAATTCAGTCATATCGCGGCGGCTGGAGCACCTAACAATGGATTCCTGAGATTTCTCACACCAGTACTACCACTACATCCTTCCCTAGCCTCCGGCTGCTATCCCACTTAGGTTTACGATTATCCACCAATTGGTGAGAGACAAATGTCGGAAGAATATGTGCCGCCGCCGGGGGGGAGTTCAGTTTAAACTCAAGCATTAGTCATCATTTTAGTGAATCATTTTTGTTGGTTATAAATGCCGTACCTACAGCTTGATTAAGCTCTAGTTACGACGTTTATGTCACCAACCAACCGTTCTACATATTTGAAACATGCTACTTGCCATAAATCTGGCACAATAACGCCCTTAAAAATAGGAAAGCGGAATTTCCTGTCAGAGTCAATGGGCATGGGCATGGGCGGGGCTAGTGATTGGTCAATTAACCCATTTATTTTATTCGTTCAAAGTATGTGACGAACTGTCTCAATTAACTTGGGTAATCATTGGTTATTTGTAAAATGCAACCGATGTAAGATCTTAAGACATTAATGTCATTCAACCCTCTCAGAAAGGAGATTTTTTTTAAATCAGTGAAAAGGAAAGAAGCCAAATAAATGGATATTTAAATTTTATGGTTTCTTTTCTAGAAATAGAATTTAAGCAAAATACATTAGGAGCAAAATACTAAAACGTAATTGACGATTTTTTCTAGGGAGGGATAAAAGCGTATTGAACTTGAAGCAATAAACTTGCATTGTCCTTACATTTATATTTTGATATATGATCCTGCAACTACAACAGTTCTGGGCAAATTGTAGGATTATAGTGGAATCCTCTTAATAGACCAATCGCTGGCCCCGCCCAATTACGTTATTGGCCACGGCAACCGACTCCAACAGGAAGTCCCGTTTCGATTTTTAACGGCGTTATTTTGCAAAATTTATGGCCATTTTGGTTTAACAAAATAGTAAAATGGTTGTTTGGTGACCAAAACGTCGTAACAACCATATGAATAAGCTGTAGTTACGATGTTTAAGTCGCCGAACCAACAATAAAGGTATACAAAAATCGCGCCAATGTCGAAGTTGATAAGCTCAGGTCAGGGCTGAATAGATTATATGATTGGTCGGTTTGTTTCTTGATTGACATCCGCGATTGGCCAAATGCAACCCTGATAATAGCGATTCACTGCCTCATTGCAACAGACTTTATGTACAAACATCGGAGCTAAAGAACAACTAACTCATTTTAATAGCACTTCTAGTTAATTTTAACAAAAGGTTCGACAAAATGATGTTACAATTAACAGTATTCCACTGTAATAAACGTTGTATGTGAAATACATGACCAGGCACAAATAAAATACAATTTATTTGAAGTGATGCTAAAAGGAATGTCAAATCAAGGTGTAGATTCTATATTCATGCATATCGAATCTAAAATTTT
The DNA here is from genome assembly GCA_946902895.1 of Fragum fragum. Classification (NCBI taxonomy): domain Eukaryota; kingdom Metazoa; phylum Mollusca; class Bivalvia; order Cardiida; family Cardiidae; genus Fragum; species Fragum fragum. The sequence goes on from OX336381.1 coordinate 38,994,970, forward strand.
GATTTTGCTGATTATTAAAAGTCGGTTTTAAGTCTATATCTCTTTTGTCTAAGGTATTCGAGCTTGCTTATTTTATGACGCAGCACAAAAACCGTTATTTTACCCCCTTCAAGAATAAAGCCTTGGGGGAAAATGTTGAATATCATGGGTTATATTATTCGAGCTGTAAATAACCTACCATTTATTTTACTGTTAATTATTGTTACATGGCTTGTCACACAATGTTTTAAAAAGCTTTTTTCAGGGGCGAAGAGAAGCGGAATTGTGTGGGTTTATATAGCTTGTACATTTTGTATTTTATTTAGAATTGTACTCTGTACATGTTCCTAAGTACACCCGATACCAAAGCTTTATGTCGTCGACGTAAGACCTCGCGACTACAGCTTGATTAACGCTGCAGTTACGAGGTTTTGGAGTTGCACATACTATCTTTACCTGACTTTCAATTCAGGAATTTAATATCTTTTGACAAAGGATTAAGTCAGTCATTTCATAAGAGAAACATATTTTGTGTTTTCTATTTTATCTGATTCATATCCAGGCTTTGAAGTGGATATTCAATATAAGTTTTATTTTCAAAATTTAAGACCGGTCCTATTTTAAAGAAGTTGCAGGCAACGATTAAAAGAGGGTGCCATTTAAAAGTAACCAACCTACATGTTAGCAAATATTATTGTAAAAGAAGGAAGTGCTTGTTGTAGGCAATTTCTTCTTTTCCAACAGTGTATTCTAATGTAAAAAAAAATCCGACAGGGATTTAAAAACAAGAAATTGAGGACAAAGGGGTTAAAAATGACAAAAAAAACCAGGTGTGATAAATCACAAAAGATGTGAAATGAGATTAAAAAGCGATATCTTGGTTCTCAGAAAAAATCTGTTTGCACTTTCCTTAAGCTCTTTGATAAACAATAAGGCGACACTCTACAAATGTCCATCAATCAACTCTAATACATTGCGTGTAAGTCCGGCCCTAGCACGATAACGAATCCAATATGTTTTGGGAGACAACTTATGATAAATCTTTCCCAACTTAATTTCGATATCTGACTCCTATATTTCGCTGACTTTTATCGTCGGTGCGCGAGCAAAAAGTCGTAATAACAGCTTTAATACAGTTCTAATTACGACATTTTGCTCTCGCGACGTCGATATGATATAAGCTTGTCTTTGATGGAAACTTGGAAATATGGAAACTTTAGCTTAAATATATATAAGCAGAATTACAAAATAAAAATATCTGACGGATCGCTGACAGCGCCCACTTTCCTCCGACAGGATACACAACTTAGATATGACTAAGTCATAAAAAGGCGTTATTCTGCAAATAAAGTTTATTGTCAATAACATGGAACTAAAAGTGAAATGGTTGGTCGGTGACTTAAACATCGTTACTACAGCTTGAATATGCTATGGCTACGACGTTTAAGTCGCCAAACCATCGAAAATGATTCACAAAAGTGTGGGAAAATGTCAGAGTTCAAATTTCACGTCTTTCGAAATGAATAATTTGATAGGTCGATTGACTTAAGAGATGAAGAGAATATTTTTTTATTTTCATGGAGGTATGAATCGAAAAACCTAATCACACTGTATGAATACGCGAAGCGGATTCATACATTGTGTGATTAGGTTTTTCGGTTCATACCTCCATGAAAACAAAAAAATATTATCTTCATTTCTTATAATTTAATAGCATCGAGCGAAAATTGCAACAACTTAACAAATTTTGATACCTTTTTGTAGTGAACTATTTTGTGCGGAAGCATTCAAAATTGCTGCGTACTCAAAATTTTGTTCATGGAGGTATGAATTAAATTTTTCGACCAATCAGATTGCTCGTTTTTGATAGACGAAACTAACAATTAAATTATTGTATGATAAACAGACACAATCCATCAAGTAGGTAATGTCGTAATTTTGATCATATCTAGATCCAAGGCGTGTATGTTGTTGTTCTTAGTTAGTTAACCCATTCCAACTCAATCCCTCCTTTTAACGCCCCTCAAGAAAAAAACTTTAGAAAACATTGTGGAAAATGAAGAAATTGCTTGTTTCAAGCAATTTCTTCATTATCAACAATGTTTTCTATCCAAAAAGACAAAAAAAAATCAAAATTCAATCAACTTGAATTTGTCGTCTGCAGCTTCTATCAATTTGGGCCAGTCTAAAATTTTGCTGTGTTGGAATGGGTTAAAAAATGTCTTATCGTGAAACTGACTGAGCGGTTGGTTTTGGTAGGGATGGAATAGTATAGCCAGTTTTGAAAGAGATCTATATTTTGAATTTACCCTTTCCCATTATTCGAAAAAATAGACTGGTCCAATTTGAAAGAGGTTGCAGACGACAATGATAATTGGATGCAATTAGAAATGAAATCATCCTATGTGGTAGAAAATATTGAGCGCAGAGGAAAAATTGATTGTAACAATCGATTTCTCCTTTCTCCACAATTTTTTCTCAAGTATGAAATCACAGCGATCAAGGATTTTTACAGGTTGTTTAGGAAAGGGTTAAATGAACGACATGTAATTACCCTCTTTGCGTATTGTTCTCTTACAAGATTGGTTATGACGCAAATTTGTAAGTCACCATGTCTGAATTAATCCAACGAAATATTTCGTTATGACACTGATTTGTAAATCACAATGTCTTTAAAAAGCCAACGAATCATTTTGTAACGACGAAATTTGTAAGGCACCAAGTCTGAATAAAGCCAACGAAGCATTTTGTTACGACACCAATTTGTAAGTCACCATATCTGAACAAAGCCGACGAAGCATTTAGTTACGACACCAATTTGTAAGGCAACGTGTCTGAATAAAGGTAACGAAGCATTTTGTTACGACACTTATTTGTAAAGCAACGTGTCTGGATAAAGCTAACGCAGGATTTTGTAACCACACTTATTTATAAGAGTCTTAGTCACAATGTCTGAATAAAGCTAACGAAGCATTTCGATTCCCAATAACTAGTCGAAAGAGATCCTGCTCTAAATCTTCATATCTTTACAACATTAGAGAAAGATAGATGTATCAATGCAAATAAGAAAAAGGAAAACTTATATTTAACCATTACCACATAATCATATTATTAACGCATCGAAGAAATACAGCTATGTAAATATAAAGGAAATATATAAATAAACACGCAATATCTTCTTTTCTCACAAAATTCCCAAGCTATTTAACACTAATAATTCAATCAAATGCGTTTTTTATTGTTGCCTTCAACTGCTTTAATTTTGGTCTGATCAAGAAATATCTGGTAATGGGGAACACCAAGACGTTCTGAAACGTGCAGCAAATGACATCATGACAATCGCCAGACAGACAATTATGAAATACTGTCTAGAATTGATTTGATGTGAATTTGATTCCGATTTTAGTCTGAAATAATTTTGTATTGTCTGATATAATCAGAGTCGGAAAATGAAACAAAAATTGAGTTATCCCTTTCACTATAGCAAATGGCGTGCACCTGTTGTACCTCGGGTCCGAGAAGTAGAGGCTGGAGATAGTTCTTGGTTCTCGGCATCGCGTAGACGCCGTCGGGAAAGCTTGTACAAAGCAAAACATTTCCTCTTGAATCTACCGTTACACCTTTGTACTTCGCTATGGCTTTGTCTTGACAATGAGTTATTTTGCAGCCCGATCTATCAAAACTGTAGACGCCATTATTGTCCGTGATATATACCCTTTCTGAAATCGGGTCTACCGCGATGAATTGTGGGAATTTAACATGGCTTCCAATATCTATCTTCATATTAACAACACCTTCTGTATTCAGGATATGACATTCTGTACGAAAGTTATTTTCGCAGAGAACATAAATAAAAGAATTGTTTGTTGCTAAGGCAACACAAGCATGATTGGTGGTAAATTCTTGTCGAACTTCTAATCCAGTAGTTACGCTGACGAGATTCAGCCGGTTTCTTGCATGTCCACAAACAAACATGAGTAGACTGTTTGAGATACACACCAAGCTATACGGTGGGTATTTCGTATATAGATACTTGACAACATCTCTATGAACGTCAAAAAGTTTCAGACAAGAATTATTGACGTCAGTGACGACAATTTTACCATCAGGCATACATGCAATGTCATATATATTACATGGAAATACATCATTTGGTAGCGCCACGGTCCGCTGATTTAGCTCGTCAAGTTTTAAATTACACTGAACTTGAATGGACTGCCTGTACTGTCCCGGTGGATTGCTTTTCTTTGAGAACACTGTATTGGTACTTAGAATAATATCCTGTGATAGAGAACGTGTTATCGACAGTCGATTAGGTGATGCATGTCTGGATGAGTAAATTCCATTTATATGTGACTGATTCTGTTGTAGATTACCGTCGTGCGGTGCAAGATACAGACAAGATGGGTCTTCAATATTTTGTTTGATGTCAAGTAACTGTGGGTCTGATTCTACTTCATCATCTTGTAACTGAAACCTTGCGCCCAAGAAGCCTCGAGACGTTGTTGTTTCAATGTTTTCTGTACATTCTGACTTTTCTTCTCCGTTTTCTTTCTGACATGGTGCTTGATTACCCTGTACATATTCGTTTTTACCCAGCATCGTGGAATTATTACATTTCTTCTGTTCTTGTTCTTTGTTTTCAGCTAAAGGTTTTTCGGCAATAGGCACATAGTTTTGTACTAACGAAGTCTCGGTTTTACTTGTAGGAATGCTAGAATCTTTAGCAGCTGTCCCGGTTAATTTTGTACAAAGGCTAGTATCTTTAGCAGCATTGTTTGATGGCAAATTTTCTTTTTGATACATTTGGCTTCTTTCACTACGGAGCTTGCCAACAGTTTTCTTCTCTACTTGTGATTGTGTTTTATTGAGAGTTCGGATGTAGCTTTCTGTAAGATTAATAATTTCATCCCATGGTTTCATCATCTTTTGGAGAAACGTATACGTTTCTCCATTGAGCTTATCTTTGAACGTCTTGTGTGTGAGCAATGACAAATAACGACTTATTTCCTCAAGTGCGTGCTTACTTTTTAGAAAAGCTACGAGCGCTATTAAATCATTTCTATGTGTCACACAGTGTTTAAAAGCCTGTTCGGCCACACAAAGTCTATCCTGTAACTCTCTACTTAGAAAACAGAGGTTTTGCAATCTCTTTTTAGCATTGATTTTCTCTTCGGATACGGTAATATCTTTAAAAGTCTTTGCATTTTCGTCTTCAGTACCACCTGAATCAACCGTAACTCGTTGAAATGAATTGATTCCAGCAATCATATTCCCTGCAACAAATGTAATTTGATTGTTGATGTCATTTAATGAAGAGCACATGCGTTTTAATTCAGTGTCGCTTAGATTGACAAACATCTCATCTAGAAGTTGAATAGAACAATGCGCATGCGTGGACACTAAACATTCATAACAGCATACAGAGCTATGGTCAACACAAAAGTTCTCGAGACGATGGTTGATATGAACCTCACACTTGATCAGGTTATCCCTGCATTCATTAAATTTTCTCCCTAGCTTCTGACGGCCACGTTCTGTCAATTTCATAGCGGTGTTAGTATTCATTTCTGTCCAAGGGTATGACTTTAATATGATCTAAAACACAGTATGAGTCCTGATCAAGTCACACAACTGTGATTTACAAATCATGCAGACACACGGACTTGTTGTTTACACCGATCCTACTCAATGAACGTGGGTATAGTAATTTATACTTCACCGAGGATAATATGCCACTCATTTACTAAAAAAGAAATTTTAAGCACAACAATGACGACTGTGTTATTGTAACCAACCAACGTCTATCGATTATCTTTTAACTTTTTTATGAACAAAAAACTTAAACCTTTTCATTGGTATTGAGGGATTGTAATCATAAAACGATCTACGTCGACACTTTATCGCCGTTGAATTATATGTAATTCCCGTTTTCTTATTACTGTATTTTCAAAACAACACGATCACAAGTAAATTAGATTCGAAGCCAATCGCCAACGTCTATAATGATTTTCTTTGACAACACTTATGAAATAATCATTTCGGAAAAGAAAAGTCCAATGGAATGTTATTAAACCTATGCACCAAGGTCATTTAACCTTAATGAAAGGGATTTTGTATGGATTAAACGCTTTACGCCGTTCCAATTGATCGGCAGTTTAGAAGTATATTGTTTTGTTCAAAAACTTTAAATGTTAATCTTTGATCTTTTTGTTTAATACCTAATCACGGGAGAGTGAGCATGACTGCACGAAAGTCTGCACAATGTTAAAAAGGTCAAGAGATATTGTGATCACAGAAATCTGATTTGTTATTTTGTTTGTATGGGGTTTAACGACGCTTTTAACAATTTTCCATTCATATCGCGGCGACTGGAGCACCTAACAATGGATTTCTCGTATATCTCGTACCAGCACCACCATTACATCGTTTCCTAGCCTCTAGCTGCTATCCCGCTTAGGTTTACGATTATCCCCCCCCCCATTGGTTAGAGACAAATGTCGGAAATGGTATATGCTGCCGCCGAGGATCAAACCCGTGACACCAAATGATAAAAGATTGGGAGTCTGATGCGCTACCAACTGCACTATGATGGCGGCGGAAACAGAAATCTGAGCAAGGGTCTCGGAATTACTATTATCGAATACAATATGATTTAATAAAACAGATGTCGGCTGTTTCTATTCTAATTTGCAGCCGAATGTTTTGTTCTGTACGTAAAGCAGTTTTGAAAAGCTTGGGGGAAAAGATGTCTCAATCCGTTCCCACTAATTGACGCCCTTTTCGCCCCTGATGAAAAAAACAAGCAATTTCTTCATTACCCACAGTGTTTTCTAACCCAAAAGACAAGTAGTTTTAAAACCATATCAATGTGTCGTCTTATCGTCTGCAACTTCTTTAAATTTGGACCAGTCTAAAAATTTGTCGTGTAGTAATTGGTTAATGTGTTTAAAGTTCGTAACCCGGTCAGGTCTGTTACAAAGGGCAGAGTAACCAAAGCAGTTATGATTAGAAATATTCACATTTGAGGGGGGGGTGTTAGGGATTAAAATGGTATTAACTCACATTAATCGACGGATCGCTGGACCCGCCCACTTAACTCCGACAGGGAGTTCCACTAAGAAAACTTATGGCCACTAGTAAAATAGTTGGTTGTCGACCTAATCATCGTTACTACAACTTGAATTAGCTGTAGTTACGACGTTTAGATAGCCAGACCAACAAAAATGATTTTCATAAATGACGGCTAATATCTAAGTTCAAGGTCCACTTCCGGTCTTAATGAATGATCTAATTGGTCGATTGATTCTTTGATTAACAGCTGCGATCGGTCAATTTTTTGAATTTAGAGAATAATAAAAAGGTTCCTACAACACCTTTTGGGCCAAAACAAAACTTTGGCGAACGAAGTTATTTTCGTTCCCAAAACAAATACAAATCGTCGTTGGTCGTGAAAAATGTCGCAACTACAGATTGACTAAAGACGTGAGACTTTACCTCGAGGCCCCGTGTGACGGTGCTATCCATCGAGCACGTTAACGGACCAGGCAGTTTCACCCTGTATCCTTGCACTATCCCGCGTAATAACTAAACGTCTACCGAGGGCGTCGCTCATATGGGCATATATAACAGCTTACATTGTGAAGACTCAGATCAGACTGCGCGAATGTATTTGCTGATTTGAGACTTGATTTGTCACAATTGTGTTATTATTACAACTGTCACATTTTTTCTCAAATCGCGAGTTCTAACGAAACTCAATCGAGTTATCGTAGTTTTTCCCCTTTTGAAAATCAGACTTTATTATATTCCTAGTATTGAAATATTGGGATTTCCCAGTGTAATAAAGTTTATAATCATCACTAGTGATGATATCCAACTTTCATTCCGAAAATCAGAAACTACTTTTATTTCCAAAGGGCAAAATCGCTCCTGGTTAATACTTATAGCTAGGATTGTCCGTTTTATATCTAAAATAAAGAAAGCTTTTAACTACACCCACCACATAAAAAAATCAAATGTAATAAGGTTTTAAAACATAACCTACATATTACAACTTTCTGTTGAAATAATGACGAACGAGGTATTGGGAGGGTGGGCAATGAGTGGTGACCTTAATTCAATTTCTTGGACTTATTGAATAGAGTTTAACGCCACTTTTAAGCAGTATTTCTGTCATATCGAGGCGGCTGGAAAACCTTACAATAGATTCCAGGTATTTCTCACACCGGTACTACCACTACATCCTTTCCTAGCCTCCAGCTGCTATCCCACTTAGGTTTATGATTATCTACCCATTCGTGAGAGACAAATGTCGGAAAGGATATGTACCGCCGCTTCTTTGGCTAAAAACAATTGAAAAACAGTAACATAAGAAGAAATAAACGTTCATAACACCATAATAACCGGTTTGTTAACAACTGGTTTTACACAATAACGGTCCTTGATATTTTTGATATCACTGATTGACTCAAACAAAATCATAATTTTCGTAACGTCCTAAATTATTTCAGTCCGATAATCTAACCCGCACGAGCTTGTTTTGTACGTTCAGGTTAGGAGACTGAGTGATCACATACTGCCTATCCTATTATTCTATCAAAGTCCAAGTCTTGAATGGTCGATTGATGCTCGAAATACCCCGGGTTCTTCAGATAAACGAAAGGATTGTCGCCCTTAGATACAGTATATGTTTCGCCTAAATTATTTTTTGCTTGACACTGCAAATCTCTAAGTACCTTAAAAATCCCGTTCAAACCCTCGCCCAGATGGAAAGGCAATCCAAGAAGGCGAACAGAAATTATTGAAAACAAAATTCGTTGGTATTAATGCGCGCGGTTCATGGGGCTGAATATGACGAATATTAAATAAATAGGTAACGATTGAAAAATAAAACTGTTTCTTATATATGAATAAAATAAAAAAAAAACTAGTTATTTTTTATATGAAAAATCTCACACTCGAATACGTTATTATGCGTTATTCCTGCGGACTCGTTTTTCAACGCCTAACAACGCATTCTCGTGAGAGATTTTTCATATAAAAAATAACCATTTGATTACACTCTATTTCTTATAGAAATACTTTGTCCGTTTTTCAGGGTTATCAATTTGTTTTTGAACGGCTTCCCCGGATGTATGATCCAACCTCATTATTTATTGGAAGATATCGTCATTCGGTTAAATTCCCAAATGTCTGCAACTAGGTAGGAGCTTAAATTACGAAACCAATCTTTTCGTAACAAGTTAGTCTTAAGGTACTGATCATAATAATGCCGTCGACATTACTGACCTCCTATAGAAATTTCCACTAACATATGTCCTACAAATGAGCGGATAATCGTAAATGAGCAGCTGGAGACTCGAAAAGGAGGTAGTGGTAGTACTGGTGTAGAAATACCAGTAATCCATGGTTAGGTGCTCCAGTCGCCGCGATATGACTAAAAAGTTAAACCCCATTCAAACAAACAAAAAACTAATTATGTATGAGACTGCGTTGTTTTGCCAAATCTATGGCCATTGACATGTAACAAAAATTAAAATGGTTGGTCATCTAAAAGTCGTCTCTACAGTCTGAATAAGCTGTAGTTACATATATGTCGGCCATTATCGGAGTTCGAAGTTCACTTCCGTTTTAAATTATTGGTCGTTCGAATCTTTAATTGGTACCTGCGATCCGTCCGTTACTTATTCCATTCCCACATTACAATATTTTAGACTGGTCCAAATTTAAAGAAGTTGCGGACGACAATTTCAAGTTGATGGAGTTCTAAAAATTTAAACATTTTAGGGTAGAAAACATTGTGGTAAAAAGAAGAAATTGCTTGTGTCAAACAATTCCTTCCATATCCACAACGTTTTCATTCCAAAAGCCGAAATAAATATATCCCATTAACTTGAAATTGCCTGCTGCAGTTTCTTACAATTTGGACCAGCCTAAAATTTTGTTGTACGAAAATGGGGTCCATTCCCACACATTAACTCCTTGTACACCCCTAAAGAAAAAAAGCTTTGGAAAACATAGTTGACAACGAAGAAAATGCTTGTTTTAAGCAATTTCTTCAATTTCAACAATGTTTTCTACTCTAAAAGACAAAGGATTTTAAATTCTCATTAACCTAAAATGGCCGTCTGCATCTTTTTTCAATTCGGACCAGTCTAAAACTTTTTAAGTGGAAATAGGCTAAAGAAAACGGTATTTATCTAGTTCTCTTAATGCACCCTTCAAAGAGTATTAATAAATCAAATCAAAGTACTGAAAGTACTTTAAGCTATCAAAGCATGGTTTTGTTAAGTAATCTTCTTTGTCAAGGGTTATCATAATTAACCAAGGATTTAATCCATAGCAACAGGACGAAATCTTAGACTGGTTCAAAATGAAAGAAACTGCAGACGACAATTTGAAGCTGGTGGAAGTCAGAGAATGATAGCCTTGTAGGGTAGAAAATATTGTGGAAATTGAAAAAAATGCTTGTAACAAGCAACTTCCTCATTGTCCACAATGTATTCCAAAGCTTTTCCTTGAGATGCGTAAAAAAGCGGGAACCTGTGAGATTGGGTTAAATAGCAAGCTTTTGAAGGAGTTCTCTACAATTTCAACAACGTTAATTCATGTGGCCATACAAAGCAGCGCGCATAGTGAAGACTCTGACCAGACTCGTTTTGAACACGATATGCTCATGTGAGCTAAAAAATACCTAGAAAATGAACTTACAGGCAGAGTTTGCAATATTCTGAATCACGCAAGAACTATTTTTCTGGCGTATACATTCAATGGATTTAGTTGTTAAGCCTCCTATGGCCAGTTTGCGCTCATTGTACACTGAGAAGACCTCAAAATTGTGTCTGATCACTTAAGCTTTTCAAGCTGACGGTTTGCTAGCTAAAAATGAACTTGAATAGTGAAAGATTGTGAAGCAAAACAGAATGGTAGAAACAGCTGATAGAGGACTATTGAACTAATGGATTTGTAAAAAGCTGTCCGGTGGCGGAACTCGAATCAATCATCCCTTGTAGGAGGTTTAAAATAAGCTTGTTTAAAATGTTCTCTTTTTGATGGAGTACTTTTCTCTGCACAAAACCAGAATTCTTGACAGTATCTAAATACCCCTTAACCCTTTCCCGTTCATTCTCTGTTTTTTTAAGTCCCGGTATCTTTATACTTGAGAAAACATTATGGAAAAGAAGAAATTGCTTTTATCAAGCAATTTCTTCGTTTTCCACAATACTTTCTTCCCTATTGAAAGATTATTTTTCCAATAAAATCGACTTTAAATTGTCGCCTGAAAAACCTTTGAATTCTGACAGGTTAAATATTTGCAAAACTGGAAAGGATTAACATTAAACGAAACGCATTTTGATTAGATTGGTTGGTTGTTTGATTGACTGATTGATTGATTGATTGATTGATTGGTTGATTGATTGATTGGTTGATTGATTAATTGATTGTGATTGACTGATTAATTAGTTGATTGATTGATTGATTGATTGATTAATTGGCTGTGATTGATTGGTTGACTGACTGTGATTGATTTTTTGAAGTTTAACGCTACTTTTAACAGTATTTCGACCATCTCGCGGCGGCTTGAGCACCAAACCATGGATTTATGGTATTTCTCAGACCATGACTACCACAACATCTTTTCCGAGCCTCCAGCAGCTCGTCTTGTCGTACCAAGGGCGGCGAATGTTCTACTAATCTTAGAGAAACAGATTATCTCGATATCCCTTCACTCGTGAAGATGCCAGCAGCTCATCCAACTTAGTTTTACGGTTATCCAGCCATTGGCAGAAGACAAATTTGAAAGGTTGTTCGCCTCGGCCGGGGATCGAACCCGGGACCCCATGATTATGAGTCTTATGAGCTATCACCGCAGTCAAACCTTGACTCGATGCTGAAAAGATATTGCAATATGCTCATATATATATTCGTATAATATTCCTTATATTTCACAATATTTGCACTATAATATTATATCGTTTTTCAGCACAGGAGATCAAATACGCACAAGGAACTTGATAGATCACGGCTGTAAATAAAAGAAACAGACGACAAATGAAATCATTGAAATCCAACATTGGCCGGAATATGTGTGACAGGCTACAGAATTGCATTAAATTCAAAGGACTGACAGCACTGGATGCACTAATTTTGGGTCGATTATCATTTTTTGAATTTTAATTCATAAACAACTGTTTCACGTGTGACGTTAATCCGATTCCTAAATAATACCGCTTTTATAACAATCAGGGAAAGGTTTCGAAAATGAAGAATATAGTTGATATAAATATCATTTCTTTATTATGCACAATGTTTTCTACCAAAAAGATTAAAATTTTCCAATTTTCCAGTTTCATCAATTTGTCGTCTGCAACTTCTTTCAGGGTGGACAATTGTCTGGCAGTGGAAAGAAACATCGCATTAACGTGACAAAGAGTGTAACAAGCAATTTTTTCAGTGTCCACAATGTTTTCTATCCTATGAGGCAAAGATTTTTTTTAAAATTCCGTCGACTAAGAGTTGTGGTCTGCATCATCTTTCAATTTGTACTAGTCTAAAGCTTTGTCGTATGGGAATGGGTTAATCTTAAGAACCGTTCACAAAATACCACTTCTGCTATTAAAAAGAAACAAATCATAGTATAATCGGTACATTCCTAATATGCTGACCATTATTATTTGTTGATTATTCGTATGTATTTTGACGTTAGACATTTAACGAATCGCAGTTGTCAATAGAAAAAATCAATGTATCAATCAAATCATTTATTCATTTAGACTGGAAATGAACTTTAAACTTCTACATTGACAAGCATTTATATGAAGCATTTTTGTTGGTTTTGTGACATAAATGTCGTAACTACAGCTTATTCTAGCTGTAGTTTTGACGGTTAGGTCGCCGACCAATCATTTTACTCTTTTGTTAAATATTACTGTTCAGAAAATTTGCAACCAAATAGAAACGTTGTCGATTTCAAAAAAGATCTGATCAACGAGATAACAAAAGAATGCAAGGACTTCCTGTGGGAGCTTTGTGGGCGTGGCCAGCGATACGTGATACTAGTAAGCTTTAGTGTAGATCTATACTTGATCGTGGAATACTTAGAGATTATTACTCGGCTGATGAGGGCCGGAGAGTGATATCGGCCCGCAACCGCGATATCTGCCCCGAGGCCTTTAGGCCGAGGGCAGATATCAAGGTCAGGGCCGATATCACTCTCCGGCACGAATCAGCCGTGTAATAATCTGTATATTACATTTAACGCACATACTTTTTTTGTATTCAAACGAATTTATAAGTGGTATAAAGCGGTAATCCGTAATATCTATTACTCTTATATGACGTCATCATCGGACGTAAACAACGTTGTCTTTTCCCGCGAATAATTTTGTGCTGTAAAACGACGTCTTCTGAAAATTACATTGGAAAAAAGAAACAAATATCGATGGCTCAGCGCGAAACGGTTGTAACTGCCTATATATTAATAGGCAGTTACAAACGTTTCGCGCTGAGCCATCGATATGTAAAATTTACATTTTCCCAATACAATTGTCGTGCCTTTGCATTTCATTTTAAAATGGACTAGTTCAAACTTACCGTAATCGGCCTATAAAGTTTGATTTCAACTTTTCCTCGGACAAGACCTGGTTTTGATGTGAAATATTGATTTAGAATCAATTTGGGTACAAAAGAAAACGCTAATTATCGGCATTTTGTCCTTTTCCCAAAACGATTCATATGCTGTGTAGGTTAGATTTTCAATTTTAAGAAGCATTTTATCTATTTAGACAGCTGCAAAAATTTTGAATTTTGGCAACCTGAAAATTTTGTCATTTGGGAAAGGGGTTTCTTTAACAAGACCTTGTTTCGATGTCCTTAGAAGAATATATGCATAGCAAAACATTGAAACAAGAGGAGAAAATGCTGTAAACTCACATTTTCTCCTTTTGTCTGGTTATATTGTACACAAGTTCTGTCTGAATTTATGTTTAATATTAGTTCATTTATTTTTGTCGTTTGTGAAAGGGATAAAAGATTGAAGTTGAAATAAAACAACAAACACCTCCGTTCATTCATTAGAATGTAAATAATTTTATCTTTTTTTACGAGAGAATCAGTTCCTAAAAACTATGTTTACCTGGTGATTAAATGTGCAGTTATGGAATAGAGATTCTGGTTTGACTGCTGGAGGTTTGGACAAGGATAATGATCCATCCTGGTTTTGTGTGATGGACAGATCAATTACCTGACCAGGGTTCTCATAATTGTTGATCCGCGTTAAGGTTGACTCTATCTCTTGTGACGTAATTATGAGATCCTGATCAGATAAATCATCTGTGTTGAAAATGTTATCTGCATTATTTACAGGTGCATGGACAGACGTGCTGGGACCATGTAAAATCTCTGACATTCTGACCTGCTTCTCTATGCTTACAGTGTTATATGAATTTACTGACATAACATTTTTATGGCCAGATATTTGAACCACTTCATTCGGGGGACAGTTTGCATCTAAAAGTCTTGATATGCATGTTTTCCTCCCAGAGTGATTAACATGTCTGGAACTGAATCCTGCACTCTCGCTCATCAGCTTCGCCAAGTTACCGATCGTATTTTTACCCATGGGCTTTGGTAAATACCACGAAGAGCTCCCTGATCCACCTTTCATGTATCGTTGGTTTAGACCCAGGTAAAATCTCGAATTCGGCGTTTTCATGTCGTCTGGCCTTTTAGACTCATAAAAGGTGAACATCTCGACGGGGCAGAAAGGATCTCCTGAAAAAGGATCAATAAAACTTGATGTGAATAAACAGGTTGGGCGGGATATGTGGGGAGATATTTATGTTGTTGAGTTACGTGAAAAATGCTATGTTGGGGTAAGAGACTTTCAAATTGTGTGTATGTAGATCTAGTAGGGCCTATAAGATTTAAATATTTAATTTTAGTCCTCTTATAAAGTGTAAGTTATTGAGTTTCTATACCTCCAAGTAGCTAACTTGAAATGTGTTTATTGTTTATAAATGTATTTTAAAATGTAACATTTCGCTGCTTTTCAACAAAAGCCTTGTAACTACAGTTGAACAAGCTGCAGTTACGATATTATTTTTTTCCTTATCTTTTTTTTTCAATTCTACAGTACCTGGTTGTTCAAACATCTTGGGCATAAACTGTCTGGTATCGGATGCCACTCCATTTCTTGTTTTAGTTGCCCGTTCTGTGAACATTATATATTTTCTCCCAGTGGCTGTCGCCCCTCGCTCAAAATCTCCCCAAAGCATGTCTGTGTGTTCCTGTCTTCCTCTTAAGCCGAAATGGATAGTATTATAAAGCCACATCGTATTTATAAGTGACTGTGGGTTATCTGAAAACCAAGAAAAAATGTAACCTAAAAAAATAAGAAGAATTAAAAAAAAAAAATCAGCCGGAAGGCGGATTCGATCCTGGTACTTCTGGATTGAGAGAACAATGTCACATCCATTACGCCACTGACTATCCGATACTTAATGAAGTTATTATAAATATTTAAAGTTAGTTAATGTTCACATTAGGAAAAAATGTCTGAAAACACCACTTAAAGATATTTTTATTGTTTTAAATGACAAACAACATTTTTGTTTTATTTGAATATACCATATCTAAAGTATGATAATCTTTTATCACTATTGCATTGCATTTTAACCAATCGGTGATAAGAATTTAGTTCGCTGTAGGGTTATTCCCCTTTGTTTACATTGACAACGTAATATCGTACTTACCTTTCCCAAGCAATTTTTTGTCTTTCAATATCTGTACTTCGTCATGGGTAAATGAATCTGCTCTTAATTTCTTGTTGCCGAGGCCCTGCTGTTTCAGACTCTTTTTCTTAGATGACAGGACATCTCGGGCATGTTTAAACTCTTGCGATGAGATGATGTTCTTCGGGTAGTCTTTGGATGTCAGGTACCGATGAAAGCTCGAGTACATCGACGATAAAGTTCCAGGTTCAAATTCATCTCCATTCCCCTTTCTAACATTTAAAAACATCCGAGCAATGTACAAGTTCAGCTCCTGTGGTGGAATGTCCTCGGGATCTCTTCCTTCCCCCGTTTCCAGCAACCACTGCCTCAGTTTCTTCATGTCATACGCCGTTTTCTTCACAGTGTTTGGGTTTTTCATACTTTCCACAAACTCAAAAGTGTCCATTTCATTCGTCCGATCCCTTAAAGCTTCAGCATTCCTCTCGATTAATCCGTCCAGCTCCAAAGACCTGTCCGCCAACGATTGTCTGACTGATCCGTCCATTTTTTTCGAAGATATTTCAAGACGTTCTGTTGCTATAGTTTTTAGAATAAATTCCTTAGCAGCGGGCAGATATCGCATATCTGCCCGCTGCTAAGGATTCACGTGGATATAGCTTTTTCGGCCCGCCCGATATCTGGCCGATTCTAGCCGAAAATGTTACTATTTATAGTAACAGAATGTAATATAGGTTCTTATTTTATATATATATAAACAATTTAATCTATGTAACGCGAATCAAAGACTATTCAACTCTACGATATATTTATTATATACTTATACACATTTCTAGTTAAATATGTACATTCGACAAAGACAAAATCGGACACGTGAGGAAAAAAATCCGTATCTGATAGAGGCAAATACGGTTCCAAGATAGTCTAAGGTAACGTCTTCTTCATTCTGTATATAACGTCATAATGCGATTAAACGTAATCAAAATGGTAAAGGATATTGGAATTACAAAAAAGATTTTTTTCTATTATTTCATCAAATCTATTAAATAATCAAATAGGTATATAATAAATGAAATATCAGAATTTTCCTCCGCAGCTCAAAGCAATTACAAGATGTTGTATCGCCATCGTAACATGGTAATCTCAACATATGTGGCACCAAATCATTCTTCCAATCTCTAAAAATAAAATACGACGTGTATGACGTGTTTTACTATTTGTTGCATGTCTATAGTTTGCGTGCAGTTTTGTGTTTTCAATTAAGATCATTTGCGGTTCTCTGCAATAGTTGGAGCAAAGGTTAATGATAACAAATCATCTCCTTTCTTTCTTTTTCTATTTGCCCTACATTCATAACAAAGACAAAATAATACACCTAATTTATAGGGAGAAAAGAAATGAAAATTTAAACAAAAAATGCATTTTTTAACTAAATATGCCACAAAATAATTATTTTAAACTGCAGTTTGTCATTTGGTGCTCTTATGAACAAAATGTACAAAACATAAGGCCGCGTGTATTTATGTAAAGAGGAAAGTAATTTTAGATTTTACATCAATAAACGCACATGTGCCTTGTATATTTTAGCCTCATAACCACACATGTTAGACTGGTCTAAATGCAAAAGATGGAGCAGAAGACAATTGAAAATGTGTTAGACTTAGAAATTAGAACCAAAAAGATTAGAAAATGTTAGGCAATGTTTCCTAATGTTAATTTCTAGTGTTAATTTTCTGCGGCGCTTAAAACGCGATTAATCTTTTATCTATTGTAAAAACTGCAAGTTGATTGAAGCGATTAGAAAAATGCTGTTTGTTTAGTGAAACGACCCCAGGAGTCTACTGCGAAATGACGTCAAAATATTTGCGATGACGTCATTTTAAAATCGGCGTGACACTATTCAATGAACTTTAATTCTGGATTTCGTCGATTTATCGCAAAGATCATGTCATATTAAAGTCCCGTAGATTTAAATCCGAATTTATTGAAACCGTATTCTTAAACAGATGAAAACTCGACAAATCCTTGTTTGTTTGTTTGTTTGGTTTGTTTGTTTGTTTGTTTGATTGTAAATACAAGACCCACGTAATGAAATTGTTTTTTTCTTGACCACTTATCGAACATCCTCGGTATATTGATGGCTTAAAACCGCACTGTCGTGAGTAGACTATATTCTGCCAGTTCAAAAATTCTATTGAACAGTCACTTTGTCGTTACTTAAACAAGCTGTAGTTATGAGGTTTGGTAGCCCTTTAACGATTTTGCCTTTTGTTTGATGTAACTGATAAAATGATGTGAAAACAAACGGCGCTTGATATCTCGGTTAAACTGTCTTGTCGGGGGTCATTGGGCAGCGAACTGTAAATTGACAAATCGCGGCTGACAAGCAAAGAATTAATGGACCAACCAAAACATTCATTTGGACTGTAAATAAAATAAGCCTCCAACATTGGCCAATATTTATGTGAAGCATTTTATTTGGTTTGGGGACTTAGTTTAAGCTGTATTTTCGACATTTAGGTCTCAAACTAACTATTTCCTTTTGATTAATATCGAAGTGGAACTACCTGTCGGAGTCAGTGGGCGTGGGCAGCGATCAGTACACTTATTGTCTTAATCAAGACCGCATACTGAAGATCCTGATCACACCGCGCGATTTCGCTGGCTAATTTGAGCCTTAATTTGACTTACATGTATAACTAATGCTTATTTTATATACGGTTTCATTTCTTTCTCTTTTTTATCTACATCAACAAAAATTACTTCTATAAGAAATTCACATAATTTGGTTAAAATGTGTCAAGTAAAAATGGGATGGGATGACAGCTGAGAAAAGAAGACTGAACTAATGGATTTGCAAAAAAGATGCCCTGGAGCACAATTTGAATCAATCATCTTCAATCGGAGAATTGGGCTCTATTAGTATAAGCTTGTTGAAATGTCTTCTATTTGATAGAGTACATTTAAAGACGAAATCCAAGCGCCTTTTAACTCTTTCCTCTTTTTCAATATTATGATAAAGTTAGGATCGACAAATTCAGCATTCACATTTATCTCGGGTTGAAAATTACTTATTTTCAGATCAATTTATTCTGGTAAACGTCTTGACCAAACCTTGTCAAGATGATAATGAGACACAAAACTGATCTTCCGTGTGCAAATTTTACACAGACCAGCATGTCTCAGGACTCGCAGTAACAATTTCTGTACCCCAACTTACTAATTGATAATCTCAATTAATGAACAATGCTGCTATATATCACGATGATTATTCTTAAGTGGTATATTTCTTCACCTCCCCAGAAAGTTACTAAATTGAATGGAAAAAGCAAATTGAACTGCACCACTTCCTTATCAATGTTACAGGGGCTGATCTCTTCTTTTTTTTTTTTTTTTTTTTTTTATTAGTAAGATTGAATTTAAAATTTCAAAAACTTTGCACTACATGTAATATCTAAATTAATCTTACTACATAGAGTAAGTATCCATAATGAGATACGAGATTGAATAACCGCTGAATAATTTAATTGTTATTTTCTTCTATTAAAAACGAGCATGATTGCCCGATTACCTCCAACAGCAAATTTTTTAGCGCGCAGCTATTTTATATACTTGTGCTAAAATAGTTGCAAAAGGGGCATCAAATTTGTAAAATATCTACTTGTCCGTTTGTTTGTTGTTGTTTCGGGAGGGGGGAGTTCGGTAGGTTGTGTTTTTTGTTTATGAAATATTGTCTTCATCTTTTAAATATTTCTTTTTAATTACACTACTTACACTTTAATCGGAACACACTCAGCCATTCCCGTGTTCTGAGATGAGTTGTCTAGACCAAAATAAAAGGCATTTGTACCTCAGTCGAACTACCTTGTCGGAGGTCAGTTGGCGTGACCTGCGATCCGGCAATGTCTTCAATAACATGTTGTTTAATGTCAGTGAAAAGTTTATGATGAATACCAAACTTGACAAAACCGGCATGGATTGTCAATAAATATGCAGTGTAAGTAAACTTACAGTCTCTATAACAACATTGCATTTCGTCTGATATTGAATGTGTTAGCAAACAATAGTTTCCCTTCGGTCCTCTATAACCAACATTATACGGCAATTGGAACATCGCCACAACATAAGTGATGTATTTTCTTCAAGTTCAGGTACTAATAATCTAGTTTTGTTTATCGAAATTCGCGCAATCTGATTGGCTGACTTAAAGTTTCATAGCTCCATTAAAAAGCTAGTTTGTAGTCATGCATAAAAAGTAGTTCCATTAAACTGGTACAACATATGCTCGACAGATTTTAACCCATTCCAAGAAGGTAAAATTTTAGAAGGTTCAAATTGAAAGGAGTTGCAGAAGACAATTTAAAGACTCTGAAATTTTTTATATTTTCTTTTTAGAGAACAGTGTCCACAATGTTTTCTTTGGGACGTCTAAAAGCGTCATCGTGTGGGAATGGGTTAAAGATATATATGCCTAGGTTTTATTAAATCATGAAATGAAAGGATTTTTTTTCTCTATTTTCACGGAGGTAAGTTCAGAATAATGTATGTAAGGGTTAACCAACAAAATTCCCTCTTTTAATCCTTACTCTCTGTTCCTTTTCAAACGTCAGGAGATTTTCAAAACTGGAAAGTTGAATATGTTCACAAGACATTTGGAAGCACAAACAATAAACAGTATGATAAACTTATCAAACTGATATTTTTAACTCTTGTCATGCTGAACCCGGAATATACCTGTTTTGGCAGGAGATCTAGACCAAGATCAGCCTGCACATACATTGTATATGCAATCTGATCTTAGTCTTCACCACCTGCTTGTCCTTTTCAAGCCAGAATTGTTTAAAAGATAAATTTTGAAACGAATATTAACAAAGAATTAGTGATTCCAGTTTTTCAGTCCTTTAATCTTTAAATGCAATTCTTAAGAGGTTTAAATTCAGTATGACAAGGGTTAAAGATTTTGGTCTACATTTTTTCCTTTTCAAATGGAAGGGTGTCATTTTCAAATGGGTCAAGCTTTATAACCTGATAAAACATGAAAAAGTTTTGGGAAAATTTAGTCATAATTTTGGCGTCTAGTGTGTACAAGGTGAAATTATCATAAAGGCCCTTCTGTAATATAATCTCGGCCTTTTCTTCTGTTTCTACCATGTTTCTTCTTATTACTTCTAAACTACTCTGGAAGCATAAGCCCAAACAGTCATATACATGATCTATCCCATTTCAAATTCCCGACTCTCCCCCCCCCCCCCTCTTGCGCATTTGTTTCCCTATTTATATGGGACCAAAAAACTATGTCAACAAATCAAATATCTTGTTTCGCATCTCCCTCCCAAAAATGTTCATTCAAGAAAGTATTGGCAGGAGATGGGCGTGTTTATCTTCGACCCATCAACATAATATTTAGTATTGATTTCATGGATTCGGACCGTGGCTACTCTACTAATTTCTTCATGAAAGAAATAATTGAGCTTCCACAATAGGCTCGAATCATGGATTATGTTACACTTCCCCTGCGATTTCCAATGGATTGTTACAATAGGGTAAATTATTATGAACTGACACACAATTTAAACCAAGTTTCATGAAGATTGGGTACTATTTGTGATCTCTAGAGTGTAATTAGAGAAATGGCCCCCCTTTCATAATTTTTCATTGGAATCTTTCCAATTTCAAAAGGATTCATCCTTATGACCCGAGTAACATTCCGGCCAGGTTTACACAGATCGAGCCAAAATTGTGACCTCTAGAGTGTAAACACCAATTGTTGACACCGCATGATGCCGCATGACGACGCATGATGACGCATGACACCGCATGACGACGCATGACACCGCATGATGACGCATGGCACCGCATGATGACGCATGACGACGCATGACACCGCATGATGACGCATGGCACCGCATGATGACGCATGACGACGCATGACACCGCATGATGACGCATGACACCGCATGATGCACGGCGACGACGCATGACGACGCATGATAACGACAGACATTCAAGGGTCACAAAAGCTCAACAAGAGAACGTTGAGCCCAGAGAGACTTTACCCTTGTCATGCTAATAAATTCCTCTTCAAAATTAGGTTAATCCTTGTCATGCTGTATAAATTTCCTTACTGAAATGCTGTCAAATCAAAGGGCTGAGAGCACTGATAGAACTATTTATTAAAAAAATCAATAATTCTTTTAGAAATCAACTTCATAAACAATTCTGGCAGGGAAAGTACAAGCAGGAGGTGTAGACTAAGATCAGCCTGCACACAAGTGCAGTCTGATCTTAGTCTACACCTCCTGCCCAAACCGGAATATTCCGGGTTTAGCATGACAAGGGCTAAAGTCAAAGGACTAAAAGCACAGAGAGCACTAATTTTTGGGTTGTTAATCATTTAGAAAATCAATAGAATAAACAATGCGGACTTTAAGGGACAAGAAGGGATCTAGGCAAAGATCAGATTACAAAAATGTATAGCCTGATCTTTGTCTAGACTTCCAGCCAAAACAGATATATTCCTTGTTCAGCATGACAAAGGTTAAAAATAATTTTACAGACCACTCTGTTTTTCTTGGCGAGCCTGTCTAAAATTAAAACGCAATGGTAACAAGGATTCGTAAAAAATAAGATTAAAGTACAATCATTTTAAAATGTCTTTTACTTTCTTTCAAATAAAAAATATTCACAAAAGTACACTCAAACGTTATAGATATAAATATCTGAGTAAAAAATATCAATCAATTCGTTAAAATAATTTCAACACCACACATGTTAACACACGTTAATGGTCAATGACCCTATATCACATGATTATTCCATAATAATAGAAAATGCGTTAGATTTATAACTGGTTTTCCCTATATTTATAATGGTGAAATTAGGAAATGTCTCTGTAAAAAGTAAAATAAAAACAAAAGGGCCAGTGGCCCTGGCGCTCACCTGAGATAAGGCTCTGTTTTTCTTCAAGGCCTAATACAAACTGGGTTTGGAAAAGACCTCCTTTAATATTTAACTAAAATCAACTTATGTTACAATACCAACCAATGCTTTCAACAGATTTCAAATATTTCAGTAACCATTAGAAGGGGGCAAATTAACATATTTCTGCCCAATTTGGTTTAAATTGGCCAGAAAGTTTAGAAAAGATTGCCTTCTTTATTTCTGTTTAAGCCAAATCACCCTATTGCTCTAAATTTTTATCAATTTTGAAATAGATCAGTGTACTGATGCTTCATGCAAAATTCAAGATTCTTCAACTTCTGTGTCAGGAGGAGATGTCATTTTTTTTTCAATTTCACTCTTGTTCTCAAAGCAACCAGAGTTTTCGATTGATTAAATTCCTTGGTTGAAATCAGGCCATCGGTTTGGGAGAAGATCTTGTTTTAGAAATCCTTTCTTTATTTCTATATAAGCCTGAGGTTTTCTTGAGCAATTCTGAAAGAGGTCAACGTACTGATGCTGCACGCAAAATATCAAGACTCTAGGCCTTCTGGGTAAGGAGGAGATAAATTTTAAAGTTTTAGCAATTCTGAAAGAGGTCATTGTGCTGATGCTTCATGCCAAATATCAAGACTCTGCGCCTTCTGGGTCAGGAGGAGATAATTTTTTTAAGTTTTCATTTAAATTTCAGTTCCATGGCAACCAGAGTTTTTAATAGATTTCAATTCTTTAAGCAAATTTTTAAGGGCACCACCCAAGGGACATTCCTGCCAAATTTGGTTGAAATCCGCGCAGCGGTTTTGAGGAGATATCATTTTAAGATTGTTGACACACGACGGATAACGGACGCCGGACAGAGGACGATCAAAGTACCTAACCATGAGCACTTCGTGCTCAGGTGAGCTAACAACGGATTCTTATCTATTTACAACTTAATAATCTTAAAGACAAAGAAGTTAGGAACAAGATTTACTCTAAACGTATGTATTGGTCCATGATAGCTTACGATGGAATTGCAACGAAGTTCGACGAAATGGTCAGTTACATTTGATATGGTTTTCGGCAAAAAAACCCAACACACTTTCAACGATATGTCCGTTCGACGAAATGGCATTATCTGCAATTCGAATCTTGTATTCGACGATAAAGATAAGGACGAAATGTCGCGGATCCGTGTTTGGAAAAGGTAAAATGAAAGGTAAGTACATGACCGACTAATTAAGTTGCAAATTGAGCAATGCAGACTGAATGAAATACAAAAAAATCACTTATGATAACCTTAAGCATTCTATTATCAAAGTACTAAAAGTACTGTAAGCTAGCAAAGTATGGTTTTGTTACGTAATCCTCTTTGTTAAAGGTTATCATGATAATTAACGAGATTAAAGTAAGCTAGGAGTTAACCCATTACAACATGACGAAATCTTAGACTGGGCAAATTAAAGAAGTTACAGATGACAATTTCAAGTTGGTGTAATTTAGTAGAAAACTTTGTGGACATAGAAGAAATTGCTTGTTAGGACAGTTGTGTAAAATTGGGACATTACATCGACTGAAAAATTGATGAAATTTGGAGCAATAGAACCTTCAAGATTTCGGTTTGAGGGAAAAAAATCTCTACTTACTTCAATGTTTTCTACCAAGAAAGACAATATCTTTTTTTAAAAAATTTCATTAACACAAACTTTTTGTCTGCAACGTCCTTGAATTCGGAACAGTCGAATATCTTGTCTTCTAGGAACGCGCTAAATTTAGAAATCCGTTTAGGTAAAAAAAACATGTTGTTCTGATAAAGAAAAGAGGTCGATATCGACAAGGACAACGACATGTTCGACCACAATTGGTTTGTACAGTTTGGGGGGGTCATATATAGTTTTCTTAACAAATTCCCCCACAATGACTCCTCAAAAAAATAAATAAATAAATAAAAACAAGAAATTATGAATCAGTTCACGAGCAAGGATAATTTTTTCAGATCGTTGTCAGTTTCCTAGAAGCAAAGAGTGAATTCGGCCGATTCCTAGATTACAGTCAGTATCCTAACTGCAATACAAAATGGGATAACATTGAGTAAAATGAAGAAATTGATAACAACAAGCAATTTCGTCATATGCCACATAATAAAAAAATCGTCTGGTAATGGATCAAATTATATCATCATTTGCTGTTAACCCTTTCACACCCAAAAATTTTTAGACTGGTCCAAACTGAAACAAGTTGTAAACAACAATTTACAGTTGATGTATTTTTAGATTTTTCAACTTTCTGGGTAGAAAACTTTGTGTAAAATAAAGAAATTTCTTCATTTAAAACAATGTTTTACTAACTGTTTTGTTTTTTCTTCTTGGGGGTGTAAAAAAAGTCATTGTGTGTGAAGGGGTTAACTCATTGTATTGTTAGAGATTCCTTCAACTCACAAATTACAACAATTTCAGCAGATCATAATCTCGTCAATCTACGTTCTCTATGGACCGTTGAACTGTCTGTTTAGAATTCTGGATTTGTCATATTTTGAATGATTGTCAAACATTTGTTAAAAGTCACGTAATCCTTTACTTTCATAAACCCTTTCTTGGTTTTTCCTGGTCATTTTTAAAAGATGTTGCAGATGACCTTTAAAAGTTATTGTTATTTAAAACAAAATCGTCCTATTTGGTAGAAAATAGTGCGAAAAAATTAGAAATGCTATTTTCTTAGGTATTAGCAGAAAGAGGAGAACAGTTTATAAGCAGACAAATTCTCCTTTTGCAACAAGATTTTCATAATGTTTATCTTCGAGGAGGCAAAAAAGTATATGTCTAAACTGTTTAACAAGCAATTTATATTTCAAACAAGTTCGTTTGTATGAGGTTAAACTCCATTTTAACAATATTTCATTCATACTGCAGTTGCTGGAGTACCATACAATGGATTCCTGGTATTTTTCACACCAGCGCTACCACTACATCCTTTCAGAGCCCATAACTGCTAACTTAGGTTTACGATTGGTAGGAGATAAATGTCGGAAAGGATATTTGCCGAGACCGGTAATCAAACCCTGGGCCTATTTGTTTTAGAGTTCGACGTGCTTCCATCTGCGCTATGGCCGCGGCCGAAATCTCAAAAACAAACAAAACAGTATCTTTTTAAATATCTGTAAATTATGAAAGTATATAAAGAAAAGGTAAAAGGCCCTGAGGCATTGTTTTCATAGGTTACAATGGCCTGGGAATATTATACGAGTAGACATTTGCCCATACTCAAAAAGGGTTGATGTGGGGTTTTGTACACTCTCAAAAAGTGGTAGTGTTGGGTTTGGCCCACTCTCCAAAGTTCAGCTTTTGGAGCTTAGGCCCTGTGATTTTTCTTCATATACTCAAGAAAAAATGAAAAGAAAAAAAAATGTCAAAAACACTATTAAAAACCACTATCACAGTAAAAAGGATAAATACTGAAGGCACAGTTAAACAAGTATAAATTTATATAAGTAAATACAATAAAACAATATCACAAAATCTTTTCAATAAATGCAATCTGACACATAACTATAAAATTATTTGTAATCTTCTCTTGGTATAATATCTTACATTTACGTAACAATCCTTTTTTGTTTTGTATTTCCTTAAAACCATTCCCACACATTCCCCAAGCTTTACACCACTCAAATAGAAAGGTTGAGAAAATATTGCAGAAAATGAAAAAATGCTTGTAACAAG
This sequence comes from Fragum fragum, assembly GCA_946902895.1. NCBI lineage: Eukaryota > Metazoa > Mollusca > Bivalvia > Cardiida > Cardiidae > Fragum > Fragum fragum. Next base: position 39,021,317 of record OX336381.1, read on the forward strand.
CCATTTTTACATTCTCCAAAATATTTAGTACAGAGGAGATTTTCAAAAGTTTATCAATTTAATATTTTTTCTGTACACGAAATCAATTTAGACTAATCTTAAAAATTGTCGTCTGGGAATGGGTAAAACCAATCAAAATTATATCATGTTTTAAACATATTTTTCAAATATACAATATTTGGCCAATGGTCCTTTTAAATCATTCTGTAGGTTCTTTTTTTTCTAAAGTATAAAAAGATAACAAAAATTCAAAGAAACACATCATCAAACCTATATAGCTCTTCAAGCTTAATAATATCTTAGTTTGAGTATTGAGAGAAATAACATTGTAATATTATTATCCAGACAATATTTGAACATCAATAAATGTTGAAGAATACTGAGTTTATACTGCTTTTCTATCAATTATCTTTAACTGAAAAGGGTACATTTTGAGAAATAACATTGCATTATCATTATCTAGACAATATTTTGACATTATTAAATGCCTATGAATATTGAGTTTACACTGTGTTTTTTTTTTTCAAATAATATCTTTAATTGTGAGAAATAAAGCTGCAAAAAATTTGAGTATCAATAAATGTACAAGAATTTCGAGTTAACACTGTTTTTTCCATCAAATAATATCTTTAACTTTGAAAGGTGTATTCTAAAAAATAACATTACAATTTTATTTTCTAGACAATATTTTAATGAAAAAATACCTTTAGCTGAGAAGGGTATAATGTGAGAAATAAAATTGCAATATCATTTTCTAGACTATAATTAACCTTCATTAAATCTTTACAAATATTGAGTTTACTATCTTTTTTCTATCAAATATTGTCTTTTATTGAGAAGGATATATTGGGAGAAATTACAATGCAGACAATAGTTTAACATTCATGAACGCTAAAGAATATTAAGTTTACACTGTTGTTCCATCAAGTAATATCTTAAACTATGATGAGTATATTGAGAGCAATATCTTTGCTATATTATTTCTAGACAATACTTAAACATCAATAAATTTAAAGAACATCAATTTGATCGTTCTCAAATAAAATGTCTTGCACTGGCTTCATAGAAAGAAATAAAATATGATAAATTTTGATAAACAATATGTTTACATAAGTAATGTTTTGGAATAATGATTTCACATAAATCTTATCACAAAGATGGTCTAAGATTGAGTATTTAATTATTTACTTATAAATACAAAATCGGACAAGTCGGAAAAAGATCCGAAACTGAAAGTGATTCTTGAGTTTACACTGTTGTTCCATCAAGTAATATTTTTGTTTGTTTGAATGGGGTTTTACGCCGCTTTCAACAATCTTTCAGTTATATTGCGGCGGCTGGAGCACCTAACAATGGAATCCTGGTATTTCTCACACCAGTACTACCATTACATCCTTTCCTAGCCTCCAGCTGCTATCCCACATAGGTCTACGATTATCGACCCATTGGTGAGAGACAAATAGTCGGAAAGGATGAGTGCCGCCGTCGGGGATCGAACCCGGGACCTCTAGATTTGCAGTCCGACGCGCTACCAACTGCGCTATGACGGCGGCTCCATCAAGTAATATCTTAAACTATAAAGAGTATATTGAGAGCAATATCTTTGCTATATTATTTCTAGACAATACTGAAACATCAATAAAATTTAAAGAACATCAATTTGATCGTTCTCAAATATATTATCTTGCACTGGCTTCATAGAAAGACATGATAAATTTTCATAAACAATATGTTTACATAAATAATGTTTAGGAATAATGATTTCACATAGTTCCTAACACAAATACGGTCTAAGATTGAGTATTTAATTATCTACTTATAAATATCTATAGTAAGATTTATACATTCAACACAGACAAAATCGGACACGTCAGAAAAAGATCCGAAACTGATAATGTCACATACGGTTCCATATAAAAGCAGTCTAAGATGACGTCATTTTCATTCTATAGTCAATGTCATAATGTGAATAAACCTAATAAGAATGGAAATACATGTGGAATACATTCACATATTAGATTTTTATTATAATTTCATTGAATGTATTAAATAAAAAGATAGAAGTATATAGGATAGGATATTGTGTTACGAATGCAATACATCTTGTATTTGCTTCTCTCTACAGAGGAAATTTTGATATTCCTCACGACATTCGGTCTCTATCATAAAATAATATTCTCTATTTATTGGAATATATCATTTCAAAATAATATTTCTTTATAATATCTTAACTAAAGAAAGAGAGTAAAACTAAAACACACCTTTTGCATAAAAGTTAAATTAATCCATTTCCACACTATAACACGGCTTGACAACCCCACGAAAAATAGCTTTGGAAAAAGTGGAAAATAGAGAAATTGCTTGTTACATTGTTGCTTCATCACTTACAGTGTTTTCTACCTCAAAATACAAGATATGTATATATAGTTCAGCGCCGAGGTGCGTTCTTTTCACAAAACATTTTCTTTTGAATCTTAGCGGGACAAAAGATACTGATGATGTCATGATGTTGTAATGTAATCAAAAATATAAGACACCCTTTTAGGGCTATTTTCATTTTAGAAAATATCCAATTCGTCTCTTTCTTGAGTTAAAGAAACAACAAGAGCGCCATAGTCACAATACACGCCGCCACTTTGCTGCTGTTTCACAAAATAAGTGTAGACACTGCTTATTTTGACAGAACCAAATTCAAAACATTTGCAGACTACCTTTTTAAATGTCAAGTTCAAACTGTTCGTTATGTTTGATTGATTAAATGGGCCCAGAGACTAAGTGTCAAGGGGCATAACACTTGCTAAAATCAATGAACCATAAAATCCTTGATCCATGTACATCTACAAATTATGGTGATGACATTGACCAAGTTTCATTTAAATCAAGACAAAAAGTTAGGAGGAGTTGCGTTCACAAGGCTGCAATTTCAATAAGCCCCAGATACTAAGTTTTAAGGGGGCATAGTTCAGGGAAATTAATGAACCATAAAATCCTTGATCCATGTACATCTACAAATTATGGTGATGACATTGACCAAGTTTCATTTAAATCAAGACAAAAAGTTAGGGGGAGTTGCGTTCACAAGGCTGCAATTTCAATAAGCCCCAGATACTAAGTTTTAAGGGGGCATAATTCAGGGAAAAAATTAATGAACCATAAAAGCCTTGATCCATGTACATCTACCAATTAAGGTTATAACATCCACTAAGTTTAATTTAGATCCAGCCAGTAACTTAGGAGGAGTTGCACTTACAAGGCTGCAATATAATAAGCCCCAGAGACAAAGTTTTAATGGGGAATCACTGAGGCAAAAATCAATGAACAATAAAATCCTTACTTCATGCACATCTTCCAATTAAGGTGATAACATTGACAAAGTTTCAAAAAGATCCAACCAGAAACTTAGGAGGAGTTGTGCTCACAAGAAAAGAGGACGTACGTACGGACGGACAGACGGACAGACGGAGAAGATGACGCCAATATACGACCGCCTCCGGCGGCGTATAAAAAAGAATGTTTGTTACACATGTAAGATCAATTTATCTTTCATTTCGTTACCAGAGTCTTTTTTTCAATTTAGGTCAGTTTTCCTGGATAAGGTTTAATATATTTCTTAAACAAATGCAACAACAGTTATCTTTTTGTTGGTATAGGCTACTCTATTGATATGTATTATGAGAAACAAGCCGATTTCTCGTTTGATAACAGCGAATCTACAAAATACCAAGTATTTTCATGCAGAATTACAAAGGCCGTAGCAATGTCTTGGGTTTTCATCCCGAACCGCCAAGCTATACTCCTTCCCACAATATCCCTGCCTTTACACCCCTCAAGAAAAATTCTTTAAGAAAAAAAGATAGAAATGAAGAAATAACTTGTTAAAAGCAATTTATTCATCATCAGCAATGTCTTCTCCCCAAAAGAGGCAGATTTTTAAAACTCTTTCAATCAACAATTTCTTTGAAATAGTACAGGTTTTTTTTTAGGTAAAGCGTTAATATAAATTCCGAGTGTCAAGTCATTATCTCTATTGATAACGAAGGTATTACAAAATGTCCAAGTTTTTTCTCGCTGATGCAGAGACCACCAAACCTATAGCAAACAGTGAAGCTCAGATTACATAATATCCAACACCATAGAAAAGACAAATAGGCAAAAAAAGAACAACTCTTGAATAATTCAAGTCAAACCGAGGAATTTGAAATGATAATACACACTGCACAATTCCAGCATGATAGAAAAGATAAATTAGGGAAAAAAGATACTCTTGAATAATTCAAAAACAAACAGATGGATTTCAGATCTGTAGGGGGGGTTACCAATAACACAAAATGCACAAATTCCAACATGATTGAAGGGATAAATAAAGAAAAAATAATCTTGAATAATTCAAAAACTAACTGATGAATTTCAAATCTGATATGAAGTGGAAATAGCATCAATTTATTCTTGTATGTTATTTTATCACAGACAGCCAGGAAACATGATCATTTATAATATTGCGGGGAAAAATGGAGTTAATCAAGTAATCCAGTTCTTGTGACATAGTTAGTTGATATTCAATCATGCAAGAAAGGGGCGATGAAGGAATTGCAAGAATCTTTTTAAAGTAATAACCATGTTCACATTGCTGTGGATGTGCACATTGGCCATTATTGAAGCCCTTTGCTACTTTGCAAATCATTTGTGCCAAACACCTTACATTTTTGCAGTCATCTTTTTTCTAGTCATGGGTATTGCCGGCACTGTTTTTTTATCAGTATCTCTTTACAAATGGGAATGGGGTGGTCCTGTCTAGCTACGTGTTTATACTGTCAGACTTGTTAACTCAAATAAGTCGAGGGTTGCAGATTCAAGTCACATGGTTATGTCCATTGGTAAGGCATTCTGAGCCCCAGTCTAGTACTGCAGACACCCAGGAAGCACTTGAATAATGAACTTCATACTTCATAATATCAAGTAAACAAAATTTGGATATGATTACTGAAAACTAAGTATTGAGTTGGTGGAACTTGTTAAGAGTTGTCTCACCCAGACGATTCTAGTAAGAGTAACCCATTTGCAGATGATTTTGTTATACTTAATAGTAGTTGCAGACCACAATTCAAATGCTCTTACATTATTGATTAATCGCAAAAAAGGTTCCGTTTCTTATCTAAAAGAAATGGTTTGATTTGATTTCGCTAAGAAATAATGGTTTTAATTGCACTGGCGTTTCCTCCTCTTATTTTGAGAACTCAAAATTTGCACAAAGTTTAATTAATGCATTTTTATCACGGGTTCCTTCATAATGTATTTTTCTAATTGACACAAATAAATGATCTGCAATCCAGTCAACCCTACATAAGGGAAGTTATTTTAGGATATTTGAAAACTCCAATGTTTTGATGATGCCATAATTTTTGTAGTGCGTTCTTTTCATCGAGATAAAAAAAATATTATTAATTTGTGTAACCTTAAAACAATTCTTAAGATTCTTATTTAACGGCTTAAAAGTATTAATCTATAGAAAGTTTTCTCTTCTTAATAAAAATCTTTATGAATCTCGACTAAAAGAACGCATCCCCAATTAAAGTTTTTCAAAGGGAGATGTTTGCAACAATTTAATCAAAGTTAATATAAAAGTGTTTAGCCCAGTTTTGACAAGCAATTTCTTCTTTTTCTACAATGCGTTCTCAAATATAAAACACAGGGATGTCATAACTAGAAATTAAACAGGAAAGGGTTAAAGATTTTTCTTATTTTTGTAAATCGAAACATAGTACATATACATGTATATTCTAAAAATTGAAAATCGAAGGAAAAAAATTTCTTATTTTCATCATTTAGGCCGATTTGATAACGGATCAAATGTTATGGACTAAAAACAAGGTCAATCAATTAGTTGATGAGACTCTACATCTTAATACGGTAAAGTGAATTATTATAGAACGTCATAAATAACACCAATATATTTTGTTATAAATTGGGGAACTTATAAAATGAAAACGAAGTTGTGTTATAAATCATGAACAAGAAAAATATATGTCCTAAACAGCGAATCTAGATAATAAATCAAATAAGTGATTTGAGCAAGTGGCTCAAGAGAGCCCATATTACTCTACTAGCTATTACATTTGCTAACTCTTTACCCCATGAAAAAATCTCAAGACTGGAAGTCTCAAAGTGTATGTAAACTGAATAATGAGTACATTATAGTACAAAAACTTGCAAGGAAAGGACGAAAAACTTCATTCAAGCAAATTTATTTCTTTCTCTTACCACGTTTCTTAATGTTTCTCTAGGCTTAGAGGCTGCGAAATAAAGGGACAGTTTTTCATTTGGTTAACAGCTCCAACAACCTCAAACGAAGTAGTCTGTCTTTGGGTAAAAAATACTGTGGAAAATGAACGCATTGCTTGTAACATACAATTTCTTCATTTTCCAAATTGTTCTCTCTAAGTCTTATCTTTGGGGTCATAAAAAAGCAGGATCACATTGAAATAGACTAATTACACATATCTTCATGCACAATAAATCGATGTAAAGGGGGAAAGCCTCGTAATATCAAGTCCTGGTTGTTTTTATAGAATATTATCGATAGAATGACATCGTCATTCATAAAAGTAGGAAAACGTCTGTTCAAAACCAAAGCTAATCAATTAGTTGATAAAAAATCTACCTCCATATATAACACAAGTAAATAATCATAAAGGTACCATAATAATATCATGGAAATAATAAAATATTTCATCCGAGTTAACTTAAGCTATTTAAAGTTTCTTGTTACATACAGAATCATATCATTTAAACACATTAGAAAGGTCACCCAAACAAACAATGACCACCTAATGACATTCAATACATACATACATACAGCTTAACCCTTTCCTGTACAATCACTGGTTTTTACGCCCTTGTGATTTTGTACTTGAGAAAACATTGTGGGAAAAGAAGAAATTGCTTGTAACAAGCAATTTCTTCTTTTCCCACAATATTTTCTACCCTCTTGACCAGTTACTTTTCAAATTACACTAACTTTTAGTTGTTGTGTGCAACTTCTTTCAATTTGGACAAGTCTAAAAATTTGATAAACAGGAAAGGGTTAAAAACAAAATCAATAAAGTATAAAATTAGTTTATGGACTTTGGAACTGAAAGTTTTGTTTGGGAAACTTTATCAAATTGAGGTTAACACAAAGTGAGTTATCTATTTTCAAATGTTCTTTAAAGTGGGAAAGTTTCTTCAAGAAATTTAGCCAGATTAAGAAGGTTTTTTTAAATTTTATTTTCTAAAAAGTTTGACCAATTTCTGTAGTTTTATATCTTTCTGACGAATATCTGCCTGGAATAAAATGGAGTTCATTTTTTATATCTCTTCCGATAAAATAGTCACAAGTTCTCTAATCAATAACGTGTTTTTATTGTTGCTTTGTTTGTAGCCACAGTTTTTGCAAAGTAATGCAGTTAAATATCAAAGTTCAACTTACAGCTGAAGCTCAATGAGGTTGGCCTGCAGAGTCAGTGGGTTCGGCCACTCATCAGTCAATTACCAGAAGGCAAATTCTTACACTGATCTAGTTCAAAGACTGTTTTAAGTGGCAACCAAAAAGTGATGCTTAAATGAATACGACATCTAATAGGGTTAAAGAGATAGTAGAAAGGGAGAAATTTCTTGTTACAAGCATAATCTCTTTTTCCTGCAGGTTTTATGTCTCAATATCATTCTTCAGGGTTATTGAAATGTGGGATTGTGTTGTATTGTGTTAAAAGATCAAAATTAAAAAAACTAAATCTCTACAGAATGACATTGGATTAAAAAAATACTACTCAAACCTTTTGGTCATGAGCAACCAGTTAAATTGAAAATTAAAAATATGATTGGACGAGGATTAGACCTTGGCCTTTCACGGCACTTGTTATCAAATTCAAAACCAAACCTCAATTCTGACTGATTGGTAAATTTGACCTAAGTCCTATTTACAAAAATGTGCGAAGTTAAATTACTTGCTCACAAAAATTGCTGTAGATACACATATAGCAATATACTAATATTCATACAAAAATAAATGCATAAAAATCTGGAATATTTTTAATTGTTCTTTATTCCCAATGAGGTCTAAAGTGTAACAAGGGAACTACCTACACTGCCTGTCACTCGGCTTCGGGTGTTGGGTAGCAAAAAAATGTGTTTGTGAAACACAATGCCCCCGCAACAAGACCTTGGTATATGACCTTGACCTTATAACATGACCTTGATCTTGACATGAGGAGATGCGTATTATGGAGATGTATCATTATGCCAAATATGAGCATTGTATCTTGAATAGGCTGGTAGTAATTGGCAATGTTAAGTTTTTTTTGTTAAGTTTTTCATACAGATAGAGAGACCGACGGAAAGACTGAATGACGGACAGACTGACAATGCTGAGGCATAAAAAAAACAACATGAGTACTCCAATGGACCATGCGGATGCCAACCCTTGGTGCTTGATAGTGGGTGAAACTTACAAAGTCGTAAGAGTATTTTGATAAAAAGAAATATCTTTGTGTTGGTTTAAAAATAGTTCTATTGATAGTGAACATACATTCCAAGTTTTAAGTGAATGAGTATCGTTATACCAGAGATATTAAAGAATGTCAAATTTTCAGACCTGTAGCAGATTTGGACACACATCTGGCTATAGCAATACCTCTTGTTTTCTCAGAAAATAACTAAGCTAAAAATTAAGTAAAAGGGGGGCATAATTATAATAAAAAGTTGCCTATCTTTATAGTCTAGGTTGCTTTTCTGGAAGTGTCATATATCCCAAGTATCAAGTTAGCTTTAAGTAATATCTGGGATATTACAGTGATGACAACAACAAGGCATATGACGACAAGGCTGCGGCAATACCTTGCGTTTTCTCAAAAATATTCAAGATAAAAACTTCAAATCTGTGAATTTTAATTTCAAATAAATAGTATTTTGATTTGATGCTTCAATGAGTTTCTGTTTATAGATCTGTTAAAAACCATTCCCACGTTGCAAAATTTTAGACTGCTCTAAAGTTATGGAAAAGTTGTAGATGACAATTTTTAATTGATAAAATCTTAATCTTTCTGGGTAGAAAAACTGGTGGAAAATTTAAAAATTGCTTTAAACAAGCAATTTCTTCATTTTTCACAATGTTTTCCATAGCTATTTTTCTAGGGGCGTCAAAAAGCAGGATTGTTTTGGAATGGCTTTAGTGTATGTAGTTGTAATAAATCTCTCTTGGTCAGTTGTTAGTATCCCTGAAAAAATTGAGCATTTGGTAGTTTTATTCAGCAGAACAGTAAGTACCTAGTACTAAGAAAACAATACCGCCTATACATACATAGCATAGGAAATTGCTGTGTACATGTGCCTTGCTTTATATATATTGTCAAACTGCAGCCGTCAATCAAAGAGTCAATCTACTAATCAAATCATTCATTAAGACTGGAAGTGAACTTGAACAAGGATATTTGCCGACTATTATGTGAAGATTGCTTGTTGGTTAGCAATTTAAACATCATAGATGCATCTTATTCAAGCTGAAGTTATGGCATTTAGATCACAAATCAACCATTTAATTTTTGTCCAAAGATTTTGAAAAACAATGCTGTTTAACCCATTCCCACTCAGTGATGCTTTTAGACATCTTCCAAGAAAAAAGCTTTGGAAAACATTTTGGAAAATGAAGAAATTGCTTTTTTCAAGCAATTTCTTCATTATCCACAATATATCCTACATCAAAAGTAAAAAGATTCCAAAATTTCATTATCTTTGAATTGTTGTATGCAACTCCCTTAATTTGGACCAGTCTAAAATTTTGATGTTTAATATCTAAGAGCTCAGTGGGTGGGGCCAGCAATCTGTCAATTAAAGAAGTGTTCTTTAAAAAAAAACAAGAACACAAACCAAACTGTTGATTCTTGATGCTCAGCTGTTGGTTGCTGGATAATGAAAAATCTTGTAAAAGGGTCATAAGTCATACATAATGCATTTAGGGTAACCTCCTCTAACAGAATAGTGAACAATATATTCTAAGGTTGAAGTAAAAACCTCCACTGATAGTTAATATATCACATAACATCAAAGTTAATGCATCATAATGACAATGACTTAAATGATGATGCAAAGGCCGAAGAAATACTTTGTTTTTTCTTATCCCCTAATCCAACACTTTCTCGCTTTTGGACACCACTCATAAACAGAGCTTTGGAAAACATTGTAGTCAATGAAGAAGTTGCTTGCAACAAGCAATTTCATCAATGTCTAAATATTTCCACCCTGAAAGGCAAAGATTTTCTTAATTACTTCAACTTTAACTTGTTGTTTGAAATCTTTCAATTTGGACCAGTCTAAAATTTAATTGTGTGGAAATGGGTTAAACGAAAAAGTCAGTCTTAATATTAACAAAAATTTTGCCAAAAATTACAAGGCAAAGGCCAATACCTTAAGTTTTCTAAAATAAAACTGCCGAGCCAAATACTATGCTACACTTGTACTAGTTCGGTGATTAAGGGGCTGTATTTGGTTGTGTGGACTAGATCGTCTGTTGATTGGCTCCAAATACTCCCTGGGATCCAGTGTGGCAGGTTTTGAGTTCAGGTCTGGTTTGTTGCTAACTACTGGTCTTTTGTCTTCATCATGCGCCAGGCCTCTGTCCTAGTGAAAAATACAAGAGATGATTAGACCTTGTCAATCTGAATCCCTTGATATTTATAACAAGCTTATATTGTGATTATAGAGTGTTAAATTTTGTTTCATCAATGGAAACATAATAGCTGAAAGAGAAAAGTTAACTTATCAGACTGAAACATTGTTGGAAAAGATGAATATTCTACGCAGCTGAACCAAATTAGCTGACTTGTATTGCAGTCAGTGTGGACCAGAAAAAAATCTTGTTACCTTTTCAAGAGTTAAACTCTGAATGATTTTGTTTTGACTAAAATATGTACATTGTTGCTTTGTGGTGTTTCTTGTATGTCTTAATATTGTAGATTGTATGCCGATATGTAAGAGGCCCACATGGAAGATTTGGCAACCAAATGTGTAGCCTCTGTAAATAAAGACGTTATTATTATTATTAGCATTAATTAAATCCCTTCTTTTTAATTGCAATAAAATAATAGGACTGAACTCTCTGGATACACAAGTTGTCAGTGAATATTCTAGCTTAAAAGAGAAAGACAGGTGGTTTAGACTATGTATGAAGTTTGAAAAAGAAAGTGAACTTATTACCCTGGGATATTCCTGGATTTGACTACTAGGGGAAAGTGTCAACCAAAAACAAGATGACAAAATTCACAAATGCCAACGCCAATTTCAAGCTGACAGAAAGAATCTATCTGGGTTAACAAGCTATTTCTTCATTTTCCTTTTTTTTTTTTTTTTCGCAAGATTTTTCTTGACAATTACAAAAATGTGGAATTGTGGGGGATGGGGTAAGCATACTTTGATTTCTCAAGGAGAAAAACTTACTTTTCTAACATGTATAGTATTCTCCTTAATCCAGTCATTTCTTCGCTTTTGGTCCTAGAAATAGTGAAAAAAAAAAAAAAAAAAAAAGATGTGGTTGTGAAATACAACTTTGTACACTGACCTTTACTTCATCTAATGACAAAACCATTGACCTCATATAACATTATACCATTACAAGACTGATTCAAATTGAAAGACGACAATTTAGAGTTTGTGAAATTCTATTTTTTCAACTTTCTAGGTAGAAAATATTGAAAGACGACAATTTAGAGTTTGTGAAATTCTATTTTTTCAACTTTCTAGGTAGAAAATATTGCGGAAAATGAAGAGATTGCCTGGTTTAATTAATTTCTTCATTTTACACAATGTTTCCCAACTATTTTGCTTGAGAAGTATTAAAAGGTTTTATTTGGTGGGAATAGGATAATAGAGGGTTAATTACAATAAAGTTCAAAGTGCCTATACCGTGTATACTTAAAAGAGTCACAACATTACCCCTCTATTTGCTAATGATATCTTTTACAAAATAAGAAAATTTTTCATATATGACAGAACAAACATTTGAAGATGCAACAAAATAATCAGAACTTATAACGATATTGCTTTCTGTCCACATAAGATTTCTTTTATCTGGAAACCGTGTAAACATATTGTATTTGTATAGCACCATAAGTGTCACTGTGTTATAGGACACAAAAAGTTAGTGAAATTTAATGAAATTGCAGATAATACTATCAAATCTTTGCCTTTTTTACATGTTTTGTAGAAAAAATTGAAGATAATGAAGAAATGGTTTGTTACAAGCAATTTCTTTATTGTTCACAATGTTTTATAAAGCTTTTTACTTGTGGGAAGTAAAATAGTCAGTATTTCTTTCATAGTTTGATCTCATTAACAATTCTGGCTTGAAGTGGACAAACAGGAGGTGTAGACTAAGATCAGTCTGCACTTATCTTTGTCTATTCCTCCTGCTTAAAACAAGAATGTTCTGGAGAATGGCAAGCGTTAAGAGAATCTCCATATCCTGAAGTGACACCAAAATGCTAAGACAGGTGTTCTGTTAAAATTCCTGGCAGGGAAGTTAGTGTCAAACACTGTATGTTACAACATGTTTCAAAACCATGACAATATTATGTGAAAGGTACCAAGTTCGGGAACATTCTGTGAAAATCTCATCAATTCCAATTAATCTGACGAATTATACAAAGAATTGCCCACACAAGCAAAGGATGTATGAATCAACAGACAGAGAAGTTGATCCAAAGAATTTTATCTAGCTGTTGCCACTACAATATTTGCCAAAATTAAAAATGTGACGGCTTGAAGGCTGGTAATTTGCAGTAATATACAAATCAGGAAACCTCCAGAGATGTGTATGGCTACTGACGACAGACACCACATCATGACAAAAGCCCGCTGGTTTTTAGCCAGTGGAGCTAGAAAGAGAGAGAGAGAGAGATAGAGAGAGAGGGAGAGAGTGAGTGAAGAAGAGAGAGAAATCGAGAGAGAAATCGAGAGAGCTAGAGAGGGAGAGAGGGGGATGGTTCAAACTAGGAGGCTCTCACGTGCGATGCGAGTATTCTACCACACAGACGAATTAGGTAAAGAGAGCAGGGGCAGTTGTTTACCAGGTTTACATGATTATGTACGACTCTCAAAAACCATATGCAGACATTGCATCCTATGGGTAGAATTCAGAGGTAAATACATATAGACACAAAGTCCGAGGACGACCAAACTGTTTGCAGACATTGGGAATATGATCCGATGAATGACCAATTAATTTGTTAAACAAAGCATTCCAATCGTGTGTAAAAATGACAGCTTTGCTTATCAGCTTTATACAGCAACTTTGTCTAACCGGACCATTTTTATACTGTAACTATAGAATAGGTAATATTATTTGGAATAAAACAAAAACCTTAGTTTTTCTTAACAATATGATATGATTATACATGATTCATATTTGTCCAATATATATCTCCTTTCTTTCTGTCCATTCACTCATCAATTTTTGATAATTTTGCCAAATTCAGAACACTCACAGGAAAGTACTGTACATCCAGTGCCGGCTGTCAGTGAGTCATATCTGGCCTTCATCCTTCTTGTCTCAATCGGACGTATTAATCTATAGTCGCAGTTGAGAAATTCGGTTGGAACTACAGTCGAATACCTCTACCTCGAACGTCCCTTAGCCGAAGTTCTCTCTACGTCGAAGTTATTCTAAAGTCCCGATCTTATTACTCTTTACTTCAATGTATTTGAACCTCCATACGTCGTTCTCTTTATCTCGTAAACTACCCCTACGTCGAATCAATTGCAAAGTCCAATCAGTATTGTTTGCACATTCACACCTCTTTAAGACGAACTTTAATCATTAAGTTCGATTTTTGCAATCAACTAAGTATTTCACACATTTCGAGGTGTCAACGCAGTTAAGAGAAAGGTGCGTTACAATATTGTTTGTTTGTCTACTATCTGATAATTTGAAAGATTGGTAGAAGTGGAGACAATGTTACAAAGGAACTTTACAAAGAATAAAGTGGCATCTTACGCCCATACCACGCAGGACTTGTATGGTGCCGGACCTGGTCTACCAAAGGGATGGCCAGCATCTTCGACCGACGGGACGCGCTAAAGGAAGAACCCTGTAACCAATCCAGATGGATACTTGGGTATTACGACAGGAAATTGAAAATACATGTAGTCAAACTACGCAATCGACACGAAGAGTAAGCAAAAATAGAAGAAGAAAAACAAAAAAAAATTGCGAAGTCTAAACAAAACTTTAGCTACGGGTGACAATAATAAGAATTTTAATAAAAGATATTACGATAAATACATCGTCGTTATATATTTCGTTCGATTAGATAATCATACTTGTACAAATCATTTGTAGCCTTATTTACCTACGGTATTATATCACCATTTTGGTTGTTCATGGAAAATATTCGATTATCTACACGTCGAACTATCTCTACGTCGAAGTTTTCTCGTAAGTCCCCTGAACTTCGAGGTACAGGTGTTCGACTGTACTTTCATTGTGGCAGAATATTATATTTATTGTGTCAGATGTTTTACATTTTTACATTAAACTTTGTGTTGGTTGAAATTTTACCATAGTTATTTTAGCCTGAGATTGCTATGCAATTTCAGGCTAAAAATCACATAAGCATTTTGCAATAGCCTTTATAGAAAAAAGGAAATGATGTAGCATATAAAATGTATACTAAAACCCAAAGTAACTGATTTCCCCCCTCTCCATAGTTAAGCTAAAGCATGCATTTACATCCCAAGTTTCAGTTATTGTTTTGCCCTTGTTCTGCCGAATTTCTTTCCTCTTTTCATTATGTTTGAAACCTTTGATATACTTAGATTGATCTTGTGTTCAAAGATTTCTCTCAAAATGACAACAATAAGCAGGTATTGTAGGCTAAGATCAGACTGCACATCTGTGCAGGATGATCTTAATCTTTACACCTGTCAAAGCCATTGTCAAAGCAGGAATATTACGGGATCAGCATTACAAGGGTTAATCTTCAATAATATAAAAGCAGATTAACCCTGTCCTGAACAATCCCTTTTTTTAAAAAGAAAGATGAAATTGCTTGTAACAAGAAATTCCCCCTTTGTTCACAATACATGTTTTCTCAAGATCATAGGATGGTTTGTTTTCAAAGTGCACCCATTTCATTGTCCTATGCATCCTCTTTGAATTTGGACCAATCTAAGATTTCAAAAATTGGATACGGGTTAAAGTTTTTTAGGGTACAAACTGAATGACCACAACAAAATGATCATATACACCAACCCCGAAGTATTGTCAATTTAATACCACATTTTTTTTCAAGGTAGACAAGCTTATACATGTAACTGCCCACACAAATTCTAAGAAAAGACTGAAAAGATAACCTTGTATATCTCAACCCATTACAACACAATGATGCATTCTGACGCCCTCAAGAAATTAGGACAATGGAAAACCATTTTGGAAAAGGAGAAATTACTTGTAACAAGCCATTTCTTCTTTTCTCACAAATGTTTCTACCCTATTCAGCACTTATTTTCCAATTTTAGGCAATTCAAATTGACATCTGCAATTTCTTTCAGTGTCGACCAGTCCAAAGTTTTGATGTCTGGTCTTTGTTAAGAAAGAAACTGGTAATGTATCATATCACCGGATCAATCATATTTCTTTCTTTTTTATTGGTCGCACAAAACCAGTAAAATTTGATGAATTCCTAGAAAGGGCTATAAACAATGAATACTATGACATAAGAATATTAAATCATATTTTATATTTACTAGATATTCTATTTTATTGTAGAGAAAAAATTGTAAATCAGAAATAAAAAAGAATATTCTTTAATTTGAATCCAGAGAGACAAAATACATGAGAAAAGTGGGTTTAACAAATTACCACACAACAAAATTTTACACTGGTCCAAACTGAAAAAAGTTGCATATGACAATGTTTGTTTGATGAAATTTTAAAATTCAACTTTTGGGGTAGAAAATATTTTGGATATAGAAGAAATTGCTTGTTACAAGCAATTTCTTCATTTTCCACAATGTTTTTCTAATCTTATTTAATGGGGTATTAAGCCATTCCCACATAACAAACAAAAGAATTTGGAAAACATTGTTGAAATGAAGAGGTTGTTTGTAAAAAGCAATTTCTCCATTTTCTTCGGTGTACTTTAACCCCAAAATCCAAAAGACTAATATCTTAAAATTCAGGAAAAAGGACATGTTTACATCAAGGAAATCCTAATTTAAAGCATGGACTCATTGAGTCTCTAGGACCTAGCTCGATAACACACTTACAGATTAACCCTTTCCTGCTTAATTCCTTATTTTTACGTCCCCGTGTTTTTAAACTTGAGAAACCATTGTGGAAAAAGAAAAAATTGCTTGTAACAAGCAATTTCTTCTTTTTCCACAATACATGTATTTTCTGCCCTAATGAATGCTTATTTTTCAAATAGGTTCAACTTAAAATTGTCTTCTGCAAAACCTTTGAAAGAGTTAACAGGAGAGGGGCTACTTTATTACAGCTACTGGGACCAGACTTATTTGATGTCCCAATAAGAAGCTGATTGCTGTCATTGTGCAGTTGTTAGCACATCAGCCAGCAGCAGCACATTTCCTTTCCGACATTTGTCTCTCACCATCGTAAACGTAAGGAGGATAGCAGCTGGAGGCTAAGAAAGGATGTCATGGTGGTACTTGTGTGAGATATACCAGGAATCTATTTTTAGGTGCTCCAGTCACCACGATATGACTGAAAAAATGTTAAAAGGGACATTGAACTCCATTCAAACAATCTAAGAAGCTGAGTGTGTCAGCTATAGATTTGCTTTATTCTTGTTTTTGCTTGTATTCTTAGGTTCTTAGATCTAAGATCTATTTCGATAGACAAAACTGCACACAAGAGGAATTGAAAATCACAATGTTTTAATGAAATTCCCTTGTAATATCTATTGTAAAATATGGGTCCCATAGCATGAGGCTTAAAATTTTAATCTTAATGTGAAAAGTCTAATTTAGTTTTCCTTTATTCCCATAAGGCCATTCTACACGCAATTTATACGAGCGAGCTATGAAGTAGAAGAATCTTAAACCACTATTATGAAATTTTGGACTGGTCAAAATTGAAAGAGGTTGCAGACGACAGTGAAATTCAATGCAAATATGAAATGACACAATTGTAGGAGGTAGAAAACATTTTGGGAAAACAAGAAATTGCTTGGTACAAGTAATTTCTTCTTCCATATTTTTCTCTCTAGTAAAAATTAAAGCAACGTAAAACCCCAGACTTTTACAGGAAAAGGTAAGACATTTTCTTCTTTATCTCTCATGTCATACTGAACAGGGAATATTCAGAAGGCACAGACTAAGATCAGACTGTATAGAAGCTATACAGTTTGAGAAATGCATTTGTAATGCATAATTTATACTGACAAATAATCAGCCCTTCCGGTGTTGTCAGTGCTTTGATTTAACTTATTCCCACATGAGTTAACTTTTTCATGCCCCTAAAGAAAAAAGCTCTAGTAAATATCCACAACATTGGGGTTTGTTTGTTTTTTTCTAAAACAAAAATAAAATAAAATTCATTAGATGCAACTGCTTTGATTTCAGATCACCCTAAAATTTTGTCATCTAGTACAAGTACAAAATCTGATAATAAAGGGCTTAATTTGATTTTCAAGCAATAGAGGGCCAGATCAGGTAATAATGCATACAAATCTTGATGACTTTATTTTCCCTACAAATAAACCTTTATCAAACAAAATAGGAGTTCTTTAAAAAAAAAAGACATAAATGTGAAGTCATTCGGTAGAGGATCCACATGATAATTCTATATGCATAACTTGAAAGTTCTTGTCTTATGGATTTTGAAGGAGAAGATATTTTAATATTTCCTCTTTCATTCCTAGTAAAATCTGGAATCCAACAGCATAATAGGCTATAATTCTCAAAGTAGAATAATTCTTCGCAGTACTTTCTGCGAGGATAACTCGTAAAGATATATTGTTGATGCATGAGCAAATTGTTGTAACTATGGCTTTATCAAAATTGTAGTCACAGCATATAGCTTGTGTACCGACTTTATACCAATGCTCAAAGCGCTTTTCTAAAAGGGTTTGATTGAAGAAGTTTATTTAAGTCTCTTAACTCTGTTGCCATAGCAACCAGCTCTTCATGATTTTCATTTCTTTTAAAAGTTAAGCATGACATAAGGCAAATTTCTTTGAAGTTTAGATAAAATTTAATTGTTTGGGTTCTTTTTGGAAAAGATTTTTTGTAATTGTTAACAAACAGACTGGCAGAATGAACAGACACCGGTCATTGACTGATCAAAATAGCGCCGCCTCAGCACTTCATGCATAGATGAGCTAATAATAGCCAGAAAGGGTAGAAAATAATGATTTTCAAAGCTTTTTTCTTGAACATTACGTCAAAATATGAGCCTGCAGCGATACCCAGGTTGGTAGCACATAGGACTCTCAATCATGAGGTCAAGGGTTTGATCCCCCGTCACGGCAATTACTCTTTCAAATATTTGTGTCCCGCCAATTGGTGGATATTTGTAACCCCAAGTGGGATGGGCAGCTGGAGGATCAGATGGATGTAGTGGTAGTACTGATGTGAGAAATACAAGGAATCCTTTCCTAGCCTCAAGCTGCTATCCCACTTATGTTTATGATTATCCACCCATTGGATGTGGTTTAACTCCACTTTTAACAGTATTTCAGTCATATTGCGGCGGCTGGAGCACCTAACAATGGATTCCTGTTATTTCTCACACCAGTACTACTACTACATCCTTTCCTAGCCTCCAGCTACTATCCGATTATCCACCCATTTTGAGAGACAAATGTCCGAAAGAATATGTGCAGCCGCCGGGGATCAAACCCATGACCTTCCATGATTGAAGACAAAATCTAAATAACAAAATTGTTATCTAATTCTGAATCATAAGCTTCTTTCAATCTGAACCAGTCTAGAATTTTGTCTTTTGTGAGTGACTTAACCAAAGTGTTGACTAGACTAAAGCCTTTCCTTAGATTTTCACAGAAACAAGAATACTGAAAATTCCTGTTAATGATCACTGAGCCATTATTTAAGGAGTAGATGATTACAGTAACATGTGCAGTTCATCCTAAAACAATAATATTATTCTTAGTAACAGACTTTTTTGGCCATCGTGAGGTAAAAAGAATAAGGCATTATCATTTGGCAATTAGATTTAGGGATTTAAACTTAAAGAAATTTACCCTTTCCAACAAAGTCTGACTTTTTTAAGACACCTTAAGTAAACAAGACGCCCATGGGGGCCTGAGACACTCTACTGGCTATCAAGTTTTCCCTTAATTTAATACAATATCTAAGTAAGTTAATTGCTTAAATAAGAATGCATAAAATGAAAGAAACCAATAGGACTTCATCTCATATATTATTTTGAGAAACAATCCTTATATCTTTCCTATACAATCCATTTTTTAATCCCTTTAAGAGAAAAAGCTTTTGAAAACATTGTGGAAAATGATCCTACATATCCACAATATTTTCTACCAAGAAAGTTGAAAAAATCTAAAATTAAATAAAGATTACATTGTCATCTGCAACTCATTTCAATTTAGACCAGTCTAAAATTTTGCCGTCTGGTAATGGGTTAGAGCAAAAAGCTTTGAAAAAATATTGTGTAACAAGTATTTTCTTCTTTGTTAACAAAATTCTTGACCCTTAAAGATAATGATTTTGAAAAGTTGATCAATTTGAAATTATTGTATGTAACTTCTTTCAATATGGACCTGTCTACGATTTTGTCAATTTGGTAAAAGATAAAAACTTTCATTTAAAAAGCAAACTTAACGAACTAGAATTGTTAAAAAGCGGACTCAACCATCCACCAGCAATTTTCAATTGGAAACTTTTGACAAATGTGACCAAAGAACATAAGAGCACTTCATTAGAACATTGACAACAAGTGTATGAAGTTTTATGGTGGTGGGTCAATTTTGAGCACAGAAACAGAAAGTCTATGGGTGGATGGATAATGGACAGACATATGTTGTATATACATGATACTAACATAACACCAGTCGCCAATGCACAATGGTTTATACAGAATACTTACATAACACCAGATGCCAATACACAATGGTATATACAGAATACTTACATAACACCAGATGCCAATGCACAATGGTATATACAGAATACTTACATACCACCAGATGCCAATACACAATGGTTTAAACAGAATACTTACATAACACCAGATGCCAATACACAATGGTATATACAGAATACTTACATACCACCAGATGCCAATACACAATGGTTTAAACAGAATACTTACATAACACCAGTCGCCAATACACAATGGTTTAACCCATTCCAACTCAAGCCCTCCTTTTTACGCCCTACAAGAACAAAGCTTTGGAAAACATTGTGGACAATGAAGAAATTGCTTGTCACAAGCAATTTCTTCATTATCCACAATGTTTTCTATCCCAAAAGTCGAATAAATTTAAAATTCCATCAAGTTGAAATTGTCGTCTGCAGTTTCTTTCAATTTGGACCAGTCTAAAATTTTCTTGTGTTGGAATGGGTTAAACAGAATACTTACATAACACCAGATGCCAATACACAATGGTATATACAGAATACTTACATTACACCAGACGCCAATACACAATGGTATCAATAACACTAAAATGGTGCCAATACACAATGGTATAAACAGAATACTTACATAAAACCAGATGCCAATACACTATGGTATAAAAAGAATACTTACATAACACCAGATGCCAATACACAATGGTATATACAGGATTAAGGAAAATCCTGTCACACATAGCACAATGTTTGTCTTGAAGGATTCAACTGTAAAAAGATTAACAAAAGAATACACAAAGGCTTAATTCATTAACCCAATACCAATGATACTATTTCATGTCAATCAGAAAAATCAATCGAGAAAACATTGTGTTAAAGTAGAAATTCCTTGTAACAATCAAATATTTTCTACCAAAAAGTTGAATAAGTCCAAAATTTCATAAACTATTTATTGTTGTCTGCAGCTCCCATCAATTTGGACCAGTCTAAAATTTCGTTGTCTTGTAATGGGTTAAACCCTTCCCAATAATCATCTGTTTTGACCTCCTTCAAGATAATAGCTTAGAAAAACATTGTGACAGATAATTTCTTCATGACAACAATGTTTCCCACCAGAAAACTCCAAAGATTTTCAAAATTTCTTCAACTTAAAACTATTATCTGAGCTGCTTTGAATTTCCACCAGTCTGAAATTTTTTCGTTTGGAAACAGATTGATCTGTTACCATAGAATTCTAGTGTTTGACGTGTCAAAGAAATTTAGCTTTCGAAAGCATTGTGAGAAAAGGACAAACTGTTTATAATTTTAAGTTCATCCTATTCCAACAATCATTTTTTACCAATTCCTGGCCCATAAATTTCTGATTTGACACATAATAGTAGTTGTGTACAATTTCTTTCAGTCTGAACCAAATTATGTGAAGGAGCACCCTTTTTTTTAATTCTTTTTGGTGGATTATTGAGATTTTTCAGTGGATTTTCACTAAATGAAAGTTTCACCGAAAAATCATTGAAATTTTTATTATAAACCACTGAAATTTTTATTTAAGAGATAAAGAGAATATTTTTTGTTTCCATGGATGTATGAACTTATCACACTGTATGAATACGCAAAAACAATTTCTCTTCATTTCTTGTAATATAATAGCATCGAGAGAAAAAAAGCAAAAACTTTTTATTTTTATACTTTTCTGTATTGGTCTATGTTGTGCAGAAGCATTTTAAATAGATGCGCGCTAAAACTCTTTTTTATGACCAATCAGAACTCCCGTTTTTGATAGTCGAACCTAAAAATTCAATTATATAATAATTAAAGAATTAATTCGTTATTCAATTTTGAGTCCAGCCTTTGCTCATTTCAAGCTACTGAATGTCATCTAAGTGAGACCAAATGACACAGATGTCATCATCTTACAACTCATATATGTAATGACGCTCTTGGAGAATTTCAAGCTACTGAATGTCATCTAAGTGGGACCAATTGACACTGATGTCATCATCTTACAACTCATATACATTATGACGCTCTTGGAGAATTTCAAGCTACTGAATGTCATCTAAGTGGGACCAATTGACACTGATGTCATCATCTTACAACTCATATATGTAATGACACTCTTGGAGAATTCGGACAATACATTTCATACTTTGACTCTTTTGACAATTTGTGAACATCAAAATATATCTTTTCACTATAGGCTCAGCCACTTATGTGAATAGATTGCTTTCAAGGATAATTGGGTCTTTCAGTGTAAGATTGATTTATCTTTCATTGAGTGAACAACAAAAGCAATATTTGCAGTAGAGCCAAAGTGAAAATATGCTTTAGTTGTTCACAAAATGAAAGATAAATCAATTTTACACAAAAAACAAACAACTTTGCTATTTCTTTAATGCAAAAATAGACAAAATAATGACCCTTTTGGGGGGAAAATATTCTTACAGTGCCTCATTTCACACATGAATGATACTGCAACCTGATGAAATCAACATGTCTGCAGAAAAAGTTTAACCCTTATCATGCTGAATAATTTATGTTTTAACCCATTCCAACTCAATCCCTCCTTGTTACGCCCCTCAAGAAAAAAAAACTTTGGAAAACATTGTGGATAATGAAGAAATTGCTTGTATCAAGCAATTTCTTCATTATCCACAATGTTTTCTATCCAAAAAGACGAATAAATTCAAAATTCCATCAACTTGAAATTGTCGTCTGCAGCTTCTTTCAATTTTGGACCAGTCTAAAATTTTGCTGTGTTGGAATGGGTTAAAGATACATTTCAATCAATAAGCACTGGAAGCTATTGCATAAAACAAATATTTCTTTTGACAATTGATTTTACAAACACTGTGACTTAACAGGGACAAGCATTAAGATTGTATATACATGTATATGCGTTCTGATCTTTGTCTATTCCTCCTGCCAAAACAGGAATATTCTGGGTTAAGCATGACAAGGGTAAACTCAATGGAAACAATCTAAGCAATAGCACTAAGAATATTTGACTGGCGAGCCTGTCCTAATCTGACAATACAAGTTCACCGTTCAATGAGTACTCTTCTCACACATGCGCACTTGTTATGAGGCAGAAAAATGGCTAGTAAAAATGAGGGTTTTTCTGTCCCAATATCAGAGAGCAGTAAAGATGGGACAGGCTCACCAGTCTATAAGAATCTCCAACATTACTAAGTAAGAGGTCAGAAATAATGTCACTATACATCCTCTTAAAACTATTAATCATTCGTTCCATGCTTGTAGTTTATGACAATACAACAACAAGAGCTTCGCAGAGTGGTGCATATACGCCCGAAGGGGCTTGTCAGTAACCCTGCTTTGTCAGCTATGTTAGCTTGAATGATAGCTCATGCATTTTATCAATAGAAAGATCTTGTTACCTGAATAATATTGCATACACTTGACAAATATGACAGCTTTCAAAACCATTGTTAAATTTAAAACCATTGCCATGAAAAATGTAGGATAACATGTGCATACAAGACATTAAGTGTTTTTCGTTCAATTCAAGGGCAGATAATTCAAGATAACTCAAAAATGATTGGAAAGATTTGAATTTCGAAAGTCTTATGCACAACTAGGTATCATAGGGAGTAACTGTGCAAAGTTTCAGCTCATTCCCATTGATAGTTTAGGAGGAGTTGCACACACACAAAATTGCTAGCAGACGGACAGAAAGACAGACAGACAGACGGACAGACAGACGGATGGACTAAAATCATAGAGATGCATTGTTGCCAGTTTCTGTTAAATACTATGCAAATTATAGGAGTTTTGTACAAAATTAAATGTAAATTGAAGCTATTTTGTTAAGTCAAGGGCAGATAATTAAGGAACAACTTGACATTTCAAACAAATTCTAGTCCTTAGAACAAGTAGACATCACACAAAGTCCTTGTAGCAAGCTTCAGTTCATTCCCATTCAGAATGTAGGAGAAGTTGTGCTCACAAGAAATACATTGATTTTCATTCAATACAAGGGCAGATAATTCAAGATAACTCAAAATGACTTAAGTGATTCGAATTTCAAAGGTCTAATGCACAACTAGACATCATAGGGAGTAATTTTGCCAAGTTTCAGCTCATTCCCATTGATAGTTTAGGAGGAGTTGCACACACAATAAACAGTGATTTACGTTCAATTCAAGGGCAGATAATTCAAGATAACTCAAGAATGACTGGAGCAATTTGAATTTCAAAGGTCTTATGCACAACTAGACATCATGGGGAGTAATTTTGCCAAGTTTCAGACCATTCCCATTGATAGTTAAGGAGGAGATGTGCACACAATAAACAGTAATTTTCGTGCAATTCAAGGGCAGATAATTCAAGATAACTCAAGAATGACTGAAGTGATTCAAATAAGAAAGGTCTTATGCACAACTAAACATCATGGGGAGTAATTTTGCCAAGTTTCAGCTCATTCCCATTGATAGTTATGGAAAAGTTGTGCACACAATAAACAGTGATTTTCGTTCAATTCAAGGGCAGATAATTCAAGATAACTCAAGAATGACCGGAGTGATTCGAACTCAAAGGTCTTATGCACAACTACACATCATGGGGAGTAATTTTGCCAAGATTTAGCTCATTTCCACTGATAGCTTAGAAGGAGTTGCGCACACAAAAATTGCTAACGGAGGAACAGACAGACAGACAAACAGACAGACGGATTGACGACTGGGACCATAACATATTACTACCCTTAGGGCGTATAATTAATCATTTGTTCCATGTTTGTAGTTTATGACAATATAACAATTAATTGTTCGTTCCATGTTTGTAGTTTATTGTAAATGTTCGTACCATGTTTGTAGTTTATTGTAAACGTTCGTACCATGTTTGTAGTTTATTGTAAACGTTCATACCATGTTTGTAGTTTATGACAATATGACAATTAATTATTCGTTCCATGTTTGTAGTTTATTGTAAACGTTCGTACCATGTTTGTAGTTTAGTGTAAACGTTCTTTCTATGTTTGTAGTTTATTGTAAACGTTCGTACCATGTTGGTAGTTTATGACAATATAACAATTAATTGTTCGTTCAATGTTTGTAGTTTATTGTAAACGTTCGTTCCATATTTGTAGTTTATTGTAAACGTTCGTTCCATGTTTGTAGTTTATTGCAAACGTTTGTACCATGTTTGTAGTTTATGACAATATAACAATTAATTGTTCGTTCCATGTTTGTAGTTTATTGTAAACGTTCGTACCATGTTTGTAGTTTATTGTAAACGTTCGTTCCATGTTTGTAGTTTATTGTAAACGTTCGTACCATGTTTGTAGTTTATGACAATATAACAATTAATTGTTCGTTCCATGTTTGTAGTTTATTGTAAACATTCGTTCCATGTTTGTAGTTTATTCTAAATGTTCATTCCATGTTTGTAGTTTATTGTAAACGTTCGTTCCATGTTTGTAGTTTATTGTAAACGTTTGTTCCATGTTTGTAGTTTATTGTAAATGTTCGTTCCATGTTTGTAGTTTATTGTAAACGTTCGTTCCATGTTTGTAGCTTATTGTAAACGTTCGTTCCATGTTTGTAGTTTATTGTAAACGTTCGTACCATGTTTGTAGTTTATTGTAAACGTTTGTTCCATGTTTGTGGTTTATTGTAAACGTTCGTTCCATGTTTGTAGTTTATGACAATATAACAATTAATTGTTCGTTCCATGTTTGTAGTTTATTGTAAAGGTTCGTACCATGTTTGTAGTTTATTGTAAACGTTCGTTCCATGTTTGTAGTTTATTGTAAACGTTCGTACCATGTTTGTAGTTTATGACAATATAACAATTAATTGTTCGTTCCATGTTTGTAGTTTATTGTACCATGTCGTACCATGTACCATGTCGTACCATGTCGTACCATGTACCATGTCGTACCAATATAACAATTAATTGTTCGTTCCATGTTTGTAGTTTATTGTAAACATTCGTTCCATGTTTGTAGTTTATTGTAAATGTTCATTCCATGTTTGTAGTTTATTGTAAACGTTCGTTCCATGTTTGTAGTTTATTGTAAACGTTCGTACCATGTTTGTTGTTTATTGTAAACGTTCGTACCATGTTTGTAGTTTATGACAATATAACAAGGACACAATTCACTTCATGTGAAATTTCCTCAACACCAATACTTAATCTATATAAGATTACATTTTTTTTTACTTGTCTGAATTCAAAAGCAATTTTTTCATTTTCCAAAATGTTTTCAAAAAGCTTTTTTCCTGAATGTAGTAAAAAAGTAGAATTTCAGGGAATGGTTTTTATCTTACATCAACATAAAAAGATCTAAAATGAAAGAAGTTGCAGACAACAATTTCAAGAGGTGGAAAACAGCTAGGATAAAGGAAGAATTTTATTTTCCACAATGTTTTCAATAGAGTTTTTTTTTTTATGGAAATCAATAAGTGGGAACTGGGTTAATTTCCACAATGTTTTCAACAGCGTTTATTAAAGGACATCAAAAAGTGTGACTGTGGGGAATGGGTTAATCAATAAACAAGGGATAATACTTGATGAATATATTGAAAATAACAAATCAGCAAATCGATGGTTCAGCGCAAAACAGTTGTAACTGCCTATTATGTTTATAGGCAGTTACAACTGTTTCCGGCTGAACCATCGAAATACAGTAGAGTCCTCTTAATTGACCAATCATGGGACCCGCCCACTTACTTCGTTGGGCAGGCACACCCACCCCAACAGGAAGTCCTTCTTCGATTTTAAAAGCTGTTATTTTGCAAAATTTATGGCCACTAGCAGGCAACAAAAAAGTAGAATAGTTGGTTGGCGACTTAATCATTGTAACTACTGCTTGAATATGCTGTACTTACAGCATTTAGGTCTTCAAACTAACATGAAGATTAATAAAAATGGCGGCCAATGTTGGAGTCCAAAACTCACTTTTGGTCATAAAGAATGATTTCATAGGTAGACTGGTAATTTGATGGACAGCCACAATTTGTCAATTACAAAACTGAAATATGTTAAAGCAATTCACTTCTTAATTGAAACTGATTTTATGTACAAACATTAGATTTATAAAATAAACCTTTTTACTTAATGTTATTTGAATTTTTCACTTACTGGAAAAAAACTGTGTGAGTAATGAAGAAATTGCTTCAAGTAAGCAATTTCTCAATTTTCCACAGTGTTCTCCAGAGCTTTTTTGGGGGGAATATGGTGTGGAAATAGGGTTTAGCAATAGATTCTATAAAGTGCAATCGAAATTTTCACACAAAGTAAGATTATAGAAATAGTTCAGAGCATATGCAGACAGAGGGTTCATGAAATTTTAAAACCTGTTGTTTTTTTTTTGGGGGGGGGGTAGAAAAAACCTATACAAATTCTTAGGCAGGGCTGTACAAAATAAAAAACAGACAACAACTGATACTCTTCTTCAAACAAATTCTTTGGACAGCTGGAAAGTATCATGATCAAATTTGCTCTCCAACAGTACCTACAGTACTTTGATTAAATACTGGATTGTTTAGAAAACATTTGAATGATTAGTGTGGTAGACCAGAGAATGATTTCATGTCTGAAGATTTATGACAATATAACAAGAATATATATTGTTTTACAAGACATATTGAAGTTACTTCCTCAACATTCTGTTAGACCCAACAATCTTGTCAATAGCTAGACTCTTAACCCAAAACTTTAACAAAACTTTGGACTGGTCGAAATTGAAAGAAGTTGCAGATGATATTTCAAAGTTTGTGCAATTTGAAAATTAATGACTGGATATTGTTGAAAAATATTATGGCAATAAAACTAAAATTTAAATAAAATCTTTAAAATTATCTCCTCCTGACTCAGAAGGCGTAGAGCCTTGATATTTTACATGAAGCATCAGTACCTTGACGTTTTTCAGAATTGCTAAAATCATCACCCTCGGTTCCCCAGGGGCAGAGCACACACACCCCCCCCGAGGGGAGGGGGCTTATATAGAAATAAAGTAGGATTTTTAAAACATCTCCTCCAAAATCACTGGGCCAATTTCAACCAAATTTGGAAGAAATGTTCCTTGAAATCCATTGAAAGTCTAGTTGACATGGATCGAAACACCACTGAAATTCTAAAAATATCTTTAAGAATTGTCACATCCTGACCCAGAAGGCTTAAATTCTTGATATTTTGCATGAAGCATCAGTACATTGACCTCTTTCAGAATTGCTACAATCAGCCCCCCGGGTCCCCTGGGGCAAAGCCTGAGGATTGGTGGGCTTATATGGAAATGAAGAAGGATTTTAAAATGTCATCTTCTCCCAAACCAATGGGCAAATTTCAACTTAAGAATTTAAATAAGATGAAAATTCTGGTTGCTATGACAAAAAGAGTTGAATTCATGAAAATAAGAAATCATCTCATCCTAACCAAGAAGTTGAAGAGTCTTGAATTTTGCATGAAGCATCAGTACATTGATCTGTTTTAAAATTGATAAAATTTCAGAGCCACAGTGTGATTGGGCTTTTAAAGAAAGAAAGTAGGCAACTCTTTCAAAACTATTCTTTAAGTTTTAACCAAATTTGGTAGGAATTTACCTTAGATTGCCCCTTTTTAATCATTACTGAAATATTTGAAATCTATTGAAAGCAATGGTTGGCATGGTAACATACCGGTAAGTTGATTTTAGTTATATTTTAAAGGAGGTCTTCTCCTGACCAAGTTAGTATTGGCCTTGAAGAAAAAAGCCTTATCTCAGTCGAGCACAAGGGTACTGGCCCTCTTGTTTAAAAACAGTATGAAAATCAAAGTGCTGGAAGCACTGACAGGTCTAGGTCTATACTTATTTTGAAAATCAAATGTCATTAATGACCCTGACCTAAAAGGGACTAGCAGGTGGTATGGACATAGAGCAGACTGCATTTATGTGCAGGCTAATATAAGTCTATACCTCCTGCAAAAAAAAGAATATTCCGGGTTCAGCACGAAAAGGGTAAAAACATGCATGGAATATAAAACAGTTGTTTATTTTTTCAATTTGATGTAAAATCCCTTATCTTTCAATGAGTAAACCTATTACCATACAGCAAAGTTTTACACTTTTCCAATTTGAAAGAATCTACAGATGACAATTCAATTGTTATGAAATTTTCAATTCTTTGTATTTAAGGTAGAATAATTGTGGAAAATGAAGAAATTGCTTTTTACAAGCATTTTTTTCATTTTCCACAATTTTTCCCCTAACCTTTTTTTCAGGGGCATTAAAAAGCAGGCTTTAGTGTTGAAATTGGTTGAAATTTAGCATTGTTCACAAAGAGAATGATATCAGTCATTCTTAGAAGATAAAAAAAGATGTGTTTGTGAAACACGATGCCCCGGCCATACATGAGTGGGGTTTTTTTTTGCATTTGACCTTGGTATGTGCCTTGACCTTATCACATGACCTTGACATGAGGAGATGCTTATTATGGAGATGTATCATCATGCCATATATGAACATTACATCTTGAATGAGATGTTATTACTTGGTAATGTTAAGTGGGTTATTTACAGACAGACAGACTCAATGACGGACAGACAGACAGACTGACAATGGTAAAACAATATGCCCCAATCTTTCGATGTGTGGGTATTATAACAAGTCACAACCCTTGTCATGCTGAATAAATTGCTTTAAAGTTGCTGAATGCACTTGAAGCACTAGTTGTGGATCAGTTTCTCTTTAAAAATTTGATTTTATGACAATTCTTACTTGAATTTGACAAGCAGGTTGTGTAGACAAAGAAAAGACGGCACATATGTGGAGGCTGATCTTTGTCTATACCTCCTTCAAAACAGGAATGTTCAAAGTTCAGCATCACAAGGGTTAACTTTTGTCATTTGATAAAGCACTAGAAATCACATTGAATGCACCGTTTTATCAGTAGCTAGTATGGAACATTTTGTGATTATAATAGACTGCAGTAGACAGAGGTTTGCATGTCCTAGGTTTATGATATTAAAATGACAATAATCTTATGTAAGACATCTTAACCCTTTCAAGTTCAATCCCTGGTTTTAAGTCCCTGTGAAATTATATGTAGAAAAAGAACAAAAAGAGCACTTAGTGCTCAGGTGAGTTTGAAATATCAAAGCCCTACACCTAATTATTTTTTAGAAGATTTTTTAAAGATTTTCTCCTTTAACCCTCGGTATATTAAAGATCCTACCAAATAGAACTAATTTCCAGAGAAAGGTCATTCTTTGAAGTGTTTTGGTTGATGGACAAAAGGCATTGATACAAACCAAACATAAAAGTTCTAGGCATTATGTATTAGGAGAAGATTTACAAAGATATCCTTCTTTATTCCTTTCTAAAATCATGGATTGCACAGAAAAGGGCTTATTTTTATTAAAGATAAATTCTATGAAGAATTTGGTAATGTGTCGATAGGTACAAAGATTTCCTTCTTTATTTCTATGTAAAATCAGGGATCGCACAGGAAAGGCCTATTTTTCAGAGTACGGTAATTCTTTTAAGCATTTTGGTAGAGGGACAATAGATGATGATTTATACCAAATATGAAAGCCTTAGGCATTATCGTTTGGGAGCAGAAGTTTTATTAAAGCTTTTTCAGTCAGTTGCCATGGCAACCAAAGTTCTTCATGGATTTCAATTCTCTGAAGTATTTTGAAAGAGCATGACCTGAGGATCATTTCTGTGAAGTTTGGTTGAAATTCTAGTGTTAGTAAGGAGGATGAGATTTTTTTGTAAATGTGAATGGACGGACAGCGGACGATGACCACTGCCAATAGGGCACCCAGAGAACTTCGTGCTCAGGTGAGCTAAAGAATGATTACAGATGCATAGATGTCAAACTAGATTTTAAAAAAATGTATATCAAACTACATTGATTGTTTGAATGGGGTTTAATGCCACTTTTAACAGTCTTTCAGTCATATTGCGACGGCTGGAGCACCTAACAATGGATTCTTGGTTTTTCTCACACCAGTTCTACTACTACATCCTTTCCTAGCCTCCAGCTACTATCTCACTTTGGTTTAGATTATCCTTCCATTGGTGAGAGACAAATGTCGGAAAGGATATGTGCTGAAGCCGGGGATCAAACCCATGACATCCCATGATTGAAGATTAGGAGTCAAGATTAGATACAGAGTAGATCTATGTCAATTTGAGAATTGAAAAAGGTCAAAAGTTTGTCTGCAAAAAGACGGTATGTGTGAGTCTGGAACAACAACATTATGTTGTAACCTGCTAGTCCATTGCAATATAACGACGATACGACAATGACAGTGCAGATAATAGATATAATATTGGTGTAATATACAAAATTACTGGATAATTATCTAGCGATCTGTGAAGGCAGCACATACTATGCCGAGGGGGAATGATTAAATTTTAATTTATTTAAATGACAGGGGTCAGGATAAGGTTAGATTGCATCTATTATAACAACTCTGTGCATTACCAGATGAACATTTTTTTGACTGATCCAAATTCAAAGAAAATACAGACAACACTTTTCATTCAATATTCCATTTTTAGGGCAGAAAACATTTAGAATAATGAAGAAATTGCTTGTCACGATGTTTTCTCAAGGAGCGTCAAAAAGCTGGGAATAGCTTAACTCAAATGTTGTCACTACACCTAAGATAAATATAAGTTACAGCATTAGGTCGCTAAATGATTAGATGTAATAGTTGAGTTTATGGCTAATTTCAACAATATTTGAGTTTTATCATTTGCCTTTTGCACATAACAATGGCTTCTTGTTGTATCTCGCACAAGTTGAACACAACACTTGAACAAGCCCAAAAGGTGCGCATTGTTGGCAGAGCTGGTTTTATAACTCAAGATCAAAGGATTAAGAGTGCAGTGTGTTTTAAACTGAGCTAAGCAGTCATGAAACTGTCAAAATAGTTTGCCTCATGTTCACATTAGTTTTAAATGTCATTTCAGCAACTAAAGTTTGAGAAGCCTTACTTGATATAATTATTCCAATTACCTTTTCTTAAAAATATCTCATATTACATCTAAAAACCAAAACATCATTAAGGCATTTCACACAAATGAGCTTGACAGCATATTTTCTTTATACAAACACTGCTTTACCCATTACCAGACAACAAAATCTTAGACTTATATCAAACCTTTGTCATGCTGAACCCAGAATATTCCTGTTTTGGCAGGAGGAATAGACTAAGATCAGCCTGCATATATGTGTAGTCTGATCTTAGCCTTCACCACCTGCTTGTCCTTTTAAGACAAAGTTGTTTAACCCTTTCCTGTTTTATGAAATTTTAGACTGGTACAATTTCAAAGAGGTTGCAGACGACAATGAAAAATGCATGCGGTTTGAAATCTGACCATCCTATGTGGTAGAAAATATTGTGGGAAAGGAGAAATTGCTTGTTACAAGCAAATTTCTCCTTTTTCCACAATGTTTTCTCAAGTATAAAATCACAGTGACGTAAAATCCAGGGTTTGTCCAGGAAAGGGTTAAAAGATAATTATTCGAGATGAATATCAACTAACAATGAGTGATTGCAGTGTTTTCAGCCCTTTGATCTTTAAATGCAATTCTGTACAGGTTTTCTTTCAGCATAACAAGGGTTATAGATAATAAGGACTTCTTTTTAATCCATGTCATGCTGTTTGAAAATCCTTCTCAGCATAAGATTATAGTCAAAGAGATGAAAGCACTGGAAGATCTAGTTATAGATTATTTTTACTTTTTAAGCATTATTTGTATAAAAAACTTTCACTATAAAGGGACAAACAGGTGGTGCAGACTAAGATCAAATGATATTTATGTGCAGACTGATCTTTATCTATACTTCCTGCAAAAATAGGAATATTCTGGGATCAGCATGTCAAGGATTGAACAAGGTAGGGAAAAATTATGTCAAAAATTATGCCAAGCATCCTTTTTATATAGCTTGAATAAGCTGTATTACGACATTTAACTCTTTTCTGTTTTTGGAAATTTTAGACTGGTCCAAATTGAAAGAGGTTGCAGACGACAATGAAAACTTGATGCCATTTGAAATGAAACCATCCTATGTGGTAGAAAATATTGTGGAAAAAGGAGAAATTGCTTGTTACAAGCAATTTCTTCTTTTTCCACAAAGTTTTCTGGAGTATAAAATCACAGGAACGTAAAATCCCACATTTGAAAAGGAAAGGGTTAAGTCACCAAATCAACAAAAATGCTACACACTAATGCCAGGCAAAGTTTGAGTTCAAATTCACTTCTGGTCTAAATGAATAATTTGATTGGTCCATTGATTCTTTGATTGACAGCTGAGATCTGTCAATTACAAGGTCTGATTGGTCTCAGTCAAAGAATGTATTGTGATGTGGACTTACTTAGAAAGTTGATGCTGACTTTATCAATCAAATCCCACAATCTTTCCACTGTATTAGAGGCAACTTTTTTACAGTTTCCCTGAAAAAGAATAATTATGTTCTTGTTTTATTGACTCATTGAAGACATATCATTTTGTAGGGGTCACAGAATGGATTGCCACAGAGGTGAGATTTTAACCCTTTCACATACAGTCCCTGATTTGTACATCCCTGAGATATGATACTTGAGAAACTTTGCGGAAAAAAGACATAGCTTGTAAGAAGCATTTCCATCTTTTTTAACAATGTTTCCTACCATAAAGGAAGGTTACTTTATGTACTTACTTATAATGTCATTTGCTACCCCTTCCAATTTAGGCAAGTCTAAAATTTTAAGAAATAGTTATGATTATAGGATGGAAATCAGCCACCGTCATAGCGAAGTTGGTAGCGCATCAGACTGTCAATCTAGAGGTCCCGGGTTCGATCCCTGATGGCGGCACTCATCCTTTCCAATTATTTGTCTCTCACCAATGGGTTAATAATAGTAGACTTATGTGGGATAGCAGCTGGAGGCTAGGAAAGGATGTAATGGTAGTACTGGTGTGAGAAATACCAGGATTCCATTGTTAGGTGCTCCAGCCGCCATAAAATAACTGAAAGATTGTTGAAAGTGGCGTAAAACCCCATTCAAACAAACAAACAAACAAATCCAATTCGGGCAAGTCTAAAATTTTAAGAAATAGTTATGATTAGTTATGGAAATCAGTTAAGAATCTATTAAACATTTGTAAAATTTTTTATCTAATTTCATTATAATCTGTTCTCATACAATCCTCCTTTTTTATGACCCTCAGGAAAGAGCTTGAGTGAGAAAACCATGAGGAAAATAAAGAAATTGCATGTTGCAAGCATTCTTTTCGTCATCCATATTGTTTTCTTCCCAGAAAGACTGAGATATTTTCAATTCTATGGATTTGCAATTGTTGTCTGCAACTTTTTTCAATTTAGACAAAACCTAATTTTTCTTTCTGGTAAAAGGTTAATGCCTTCCCATAAAATGACCCTTTTTGACACCCTCAAGTAAAAAATTTTTGGAACCATTGTGGAAAATGAAGATATTGCTTTTACAAGCAGTTTCTTCATTATTCAAAACTACCCAAAAAGACAAAGATTTTTATATTTGGATCAATCTTTGTCTGCAATTTCTCTCAATTTTGACCTGTCAAAAATATTGTCATCCATAAATGGGTTAAGTAATCTGCTTTTCATCACTCTAGCATAAAAGTGTACACAGGGTACACATCTTGGAGAAGCATTTCTCTTTTTCTTCTTCTCTACTGCAAAAAATAGTGACACTAATGTAGCATGCAAAACTATTCATATTCAAGTCACTGGGTAGGAATTACTCTTCCATACCAAATGTGAACACTCTCTTCATTTTTTCCCTGTTTGATAGCATTCTTTCTAAACGATATTAGAAAGTTATTTAACCCTTGTCATGCTGAACCCGGAATATTCCGGTTTTTGCAGGAGGTGTAGATTAAGATCAGACTGCACTTATGTGCAGGCTGATCTTAGTCTTCACCTCCTGCTTGTACTTTTTATGCCAGAGTTGTTTATAAAGTTGATTTCTAAAATAAGTATTGATTTTTTAACAATAAGTTCTATCAGTGCGTTCAGCCCTTTGATTTGACAGCAATTCAGTAAGGTAATTTATACAGCATGACAAGGGTTAACAGATGAAGGTTATATTTCTCTTTTGCTTCATTCCTCCATGAAAACAAAAAAATGTTCTCTTCATCTCTTATAATTTAATGACATCAAGTGAAAAAAAACAAATATTTCATAAATTTTGATACTTATTTGTATGGAACTGGTTTTGTGCGGAAATATACAAAATAGCTACATGCTAAAAATTTTGATCACAGAAATATGAATCTGTTTTTGACAGACCAAAACTGAGAATTTAACTATTTATTTTTGTGCTCTCATTTCTTTGCCTCATATTCAAGACTAATAAGTCTGTTTAAACACCAGAATTGGCGTAAAGCACTTATACTTTCACCAGCATTTTGTCCCTCAACCCTTGTCATGCTGTATAAATTACCTTACTGAACTGCTGTCAAATCAAAGGGCTGAAAGCACTGATAGAACTTGTTGTTCAAAAATTAATATTTCTTTAAGAAATCAACTTCATAATTAACTCTGATAGGAAAAGTACAGGTAGGAGGTGTAGACTAAGATAAGCCTGCACATAAGTGCAGTCTAATCTTGGTCTACACCTCCTGCCAAAACCGAAATATTCCGGGTTCAGCATGACAAGGGTTAAGTATCACAGTTGACTGTTCACCTATGTTACCCAGAAATGATAGGGCACCTCCTTGCATCTTGAAGTTGATTTTCAGGGATTAATTAATCAAATTTGCACATAATTTACACTGGCAAGATTCTTTATTTTGATGGAATTTCATATGATTCGGAAAGTATATTTAAAATATGTTGTTTTTCTACAGCATTTCAACTGTAAAGTTACATCTTGCGCATGATGGTGTGCTTTCCATCAAAAAGATAATGCATTTTCAGAAATATACAGAAGTCTTTTTCAAGAGAATTAGTGATAAGATTATGGCTGTAACTATGAGCTTTTGGAAATAATCAGGCATTGAAAACATTAATTATGAAGATATTCCACAAATTTTTGGCCCAACCCTTATTTGTATGCTTTTCATTGAAATTTAACAAAATATTTTGAAATTACAGTTGCCGCACCATACATGCTTGTAAAGTCATTTTTCAATTTGATTTTCATGTATGCTAAATCTTAAATGATTTTTCTATATATCATCACCAAAATAATCAAGATAGTAAGCTTTAATTTGTCAAACCAATAAAAACACCTATGCCAACCAGAGTGACATCCAAAAACAACCAGACAAAAAACTGGAGTCACACAAGTCACTGAGTGTAACCTGTTAGATAATGTCCAAAAATATTCTAAGTTGTAAGACATAAAGTAGATAATCAGAGGACCTACATTTGTAAAGCACTATGTAGGACACTTAGATGAACCTCCATACCAAGTTTCACGTTGAAACTTTTAAAAGTTAAAGACAAAAATGCAATGAAAATTTAACACTATATCAGGCAATGTCAGAGTATATTATAAGTCAAAAATCAAAAAGTAGATAACTTGTGGACCTGAATTCAGTTAGCATCATGTAGGGCCCCTAGATATATACCCTTGCTAAGTTTCCATTGCATGCTATTTATGGTTGTTGATAAAATACAAATAAAACAAAATGGAAGGACAAACAGAAGTAAACTAATATAAAATATCCCCTCCTTCTTAGAAATTAGGTTATATTAGCCCTGTCCTGTTCAATCCCCCGTTTTTACATCCATATGATTTTATAATGGAGAAAAGAAGAAATAGCTTGTAAACATCTATTTCTTCTTTCTCAACAATATTTCTACCCAATTGAAGGGTCTTTTTTCAAATTAAATCCACTTTAAATATCCTCTGCAAAACCTTTGAGGTATAAATTTTTAAAAAAACAGGAAAAGTTTAAGTGTAGGTTTGTAAGTTGGTTGATTGTGTAACTACAGAGTATAATTTACATTTTTACAATATCCCTGGATACATGATCTACCATCAGCGACTAGGACAGCATTATCATACACAGAACAGAAACCAGTGTTTGGGTCCCTACAGCACTTTCTACAGGATGTTTCAACTGAAATTGGAGATTAAAAAAGAGATAAATAAGTGAAACAAATTTTAGTTTTCAAAATCTGAAGTACTTTTTGCAAAACTATAAAAGTTATGGACTTAAACTTTATTACGAACAAAATAGAAATCAATGTTTGGATTCTCTATCACTCCTTTACAAATTACAATTAATTGGCTGTACTTATCCTAGTCATCCATTTAAGAAATGAAGAGATTATTTTTTTTTTTTCATTGAGGTATACCACTATCTAAATTTTGTCGTGTGAATCATCAATTTGGACCAGTCTAAAATTTTGAAATCTGGGAATAAGTAAAGATATTTTTTATTTTCATCAACATAAAATTTCATCAGTATGTTCTATTTATTTAGACAATTATAAAATTGTGTTGTTTGGTGATGGATTAAAGAGTGTAATCTTAACCTATTCCCACACAGTGACGATTTTGGATGCCTCAAAAGAAACCTAATTGAGAAAAAATTGTGTTAAATGAAAAATTGCTTATAACAATTAATTTCTTCATTTTCCACAATGTTTTCTACCAAAATACCAAAATGTTAAAGATCTTAATTTTCATGAACTTTAAATTGTTGTCTGCAACTCCTTTCAATTTGGATTGGTCTAGAATTTTGCCATCTGCTAGTGGGTTAAGGCAAGTTAGATGCTAAGGTAGAGGAAGCATAATGCATAATATCGTAACATTTCCATACATATTAAATTGTAATTCAATAGAGGATAGTTATACAAGTATCTTGATATTAATCCATTACTTGACTCCAGCTACTATCTCACTTTGGTTTAGATTATCCTTTCATTGGTGAGAGACAAATGTCGGAAAGGATATGTGCTGCAGCCGGGGATCAAACCCATGACATCCCATGATTGAAGATTAGGAGTCAAGATTAGATACAGAGTAGATCTATGTCAATTTGAGAATTGAAAAAGGTCAAAAGTTTGTCTGCAAAAAGACGGTATGTGTGAGTCTGGAACAACAACATTATGTTTTAACCTGCTAGTCCATTGCAATATAACGACGATGCGACAATGACAGTGCAGATAATAGATATAATATTGGTGTAATATACCAAAATACCTGACAATTATCTAGCGATCTGTGAAGGCAGCACATACTATGCCGAGGGGGAATGATCAAATTTTAATTTATTTAAATGACAGGGGTCAGGATAAGGTTAGATTGCATCTATTATAACAACTCTGCATAACCAGATGAACATTTTTTTGACTGATCCAAATTCAAAGAAAATACAGACAACACTTTTCATTCAATATTCCATTTTTAGGGGAAGTAAACATTTAGAATAATGAAGAAATTGCTTGTCACGATGTTTTCTCAAGGAGCGTCAAAAAGCTGGGAAAAGCTTAACTCAAATGTTGTCACTACACCTAAGATAAAGATAAGTTACAACATAAGGTCGCTATGTGATTAAATATAATAATGGGGTTTATGGCATAAAAAAGCTGGATTATGTGGGAATAGGTTAACTCAATCCTGCATCTTGACACAGCAAAGAAGCATTGGCACATATTTAGAAAAGGAAAATAATACTGATTAAATCCAATATCTATTTTTCTCACAATGCTTTGTACCTCATACCACACTTGTTTTTCCATTTAATTGTACATGGTCATATCAGGATGATATTGACCAATTTATGAAAAAATCTTAACCCTTGTCTTGATGAATAAAAAACTTTTAAACACAGTATAAAAATCAAAGGGTTAAAGGCAATGAGAGTACAAGTTGCAGGTGTTTTTTTTATTTTTAAAAATTTAATTTCATGCACAACCCTAACTTAACAGGGACAAGCAGGTGGTGAGGAAAAAGATCAGACTGCAGGCTTATTTGCAGGCTGATTTTTGTCTTTACCTCCTCCCAAAACAGTAATATTCCGGGAACAGCATGACAAGAGTTAAGGTTTTATAAAAATCAGTCCAGCCAAAACGTAAAAGGAGAAATAAGAGTCAGGCTTACCTGTGTCACAGAGACAGGAATTTCTGTTTCTGACTTCACAAAATGGTGTGCATACACCCCCAATACACGAACCCCTGTCAAAATATACAATAAATATACATTACATACACATTATATCCTGTGTTATTAGTACTCACAGTAAGGCAATTTGAGAGCTTGTTGGCTCCACCCACCTTCCCCCTAATTTGCACTAGGATAGTAAATCATGGAATTTCTATCATGTTTTATATTTTAATTTTCCAATTTTATCCCATTTATAATGATTTTTTAATAAACTGGTATTGTTGCAAAGAGGACTAATACCCCCACCAGTGCTTTGTCACTCAAGAAGAACAGTTGACCTTTGACCTTCATTACTCAAACATGGAAATGGTTTTCAATCAAAAGTCAATTGTGAACTCCAAAAACAATATGGCACCTCCTTGGATTATGGACAACATTTGTTAAATGCTTTCCTGTCTTCGGAAACTTTGGATTTGTCATAATTGAAAGAGGTTGCAGACGACAATGAAAATAGAATGCAACTTGAAATGAAACCATCCTATGTGGTAGAAAATATTGTGGGAAAAGGAGAAATTGCTTGTTACAAGCAATTTCTTTTGTTCCCATAATATTTTCTCAAGTATAGAATCACAGCAATGTAAAATCCCGGGTTTGTACAGGAAAGGGTAAAAGTTTCATGTTCCTAGGTCAATTATGAGTCATAGAGCCCTGAAACGGTTTTCTATCAAAGGTCAATTGTGACCTTGACCTTTGACCTCCATGACCAAAAAAGAATAGGGCACTTCCTTGGGTTATCAGCAACAATTGTTTTAAGTTTCCAGATTGTAGGTCTATTAAGTTATAGCTATTGAGTTTAAATGAAAAAGTCTACAAACAGACAAACAAACACAAATACATGGTTACACTAATATACCCCTCTACATTGTAGGTGGTTCTTTTAAAAAAGTAGGGAAATAGCTTCTAGTTTTCTCCTAATTGCTGAATTTAGCTCCCTTTTAAAAGACGCAGAAAGGGACATGCACAAACAGCATACTTAGATCTAGAATTTTTTCTGAGGAGGTGGGAGGGGTACAACAAAAAAAATACTTGTTTTATAATGTGTGCTAGTTGGTTAGCAAAATGCTTTAACCATAGCTTTAATAAAGCTGTAGTTACAATATCTTGGCTGCCCACTGACAATATGATACTTTGATTTCTAGATTTTCCAAATATCATAATCACACCTTCAAGGAAAATTCCAGGGAGGGGTCTGGACCCCTGGTCTCCACCCCCTGGATCCATGTATGAAAGGAAATCATGAAAATGTTATTACTGGAGGTGGTAGGTGATGTAAGATGGACTGTACAAAATAAACTACTTACCCATCCAAACATGGTGTGTTGTCTGCTTTGAAACCAGAAGATGGACAAGTGAAACTCTGGCCGGTAAATAGAGTTAAGGAAGATGGCCTAAAATGCTCACACTTTTAGTTAACCCATTACAAGATGACAAAATTTGGACCAGTCAAAATACAGACAAAAATGTTTAGTTGATGAAATCATAAAAATCTTTGTCCTTTTGGGTAGAAAATATTGTTGAAAGTGAAGAAACTGGTTGTTACATGGAAACATCAGTGGTGCAATGAATTGCACTTCCACATTTTACAGGAAATATGATAGAAGTAATATCAAATGGCCACTCTATATATGTTAAAGGATATTCGCAAACCGCCTCTAGATCACACGTCTCAGCTAAATTTCCACGACATACCAGTCCAGGTGAGGCCAATTGGCAATTCGCACAACAGGGGTAATTTGCTGCACTGAAATGAGATGAGAAAATTCATCTTTTGCCACAATTAAGCCCCTATGTTACAAACAATTCGTTTCATCATTAGTATTAATCCTTTTGTGTTCAATCACCGGTCTTTACGTCCCTGTGTTTGTATACTTGAGAAAACAATGTGAAAAAGTAGAAATTGCTTGTAACAAGCAATTTCTACTTTTTAAACATTATTTTCTACCCTACAGAATGATTATTTATCAAATAAAATGAACATTAATCTGCAAAACCTTTGAATTTGGACCTGTATAACATTTTGTCACACAGAAAAGGGTTAAG
Organism: Fragum fragum; assembly: GCA_946902895.1. NCBI lineage: Eukaryota > Metazoa > Mollusca > Bivalvia > Cardiida > Cardiidae > Fragum > Fragum fragum. The sequence goes on from OX336381.1 coordinate 39,062,557, forward strand.
TCTCCATCTTTTTAATTGCAACATAAAATCTCAATGTATCTGAAACAGTCTCTGTTTGGAATAATCTATAACCACATTTCTCAGACAATCCATAACAAAATAATATTTCTTTGAAACTGTCTATTACCACATAAATATTCTATCTTTTAACTATCCATTACCATAGTAATAGTCTCTGTTTAAAACTACCTATTACCACATGAAGGCTCTGTGTTTTAACACATTATGAGATGGAAATATTTTTGACTGGTTGAAATTAAAAGGACTTGCATTGGATAATATTAAGATCATGAAATTCTAAATTGCTTCAAGTCTCTGGGTAGAAAATGCTGTAGTAAATGAAGAAATTGTTCATTGCAAGCAATTTATTCTTTTCATACGATGTTTTCCGAATTGTTTTTCTTGAGGGGCATCAAAAAACATCATTGTGTGGGAGTGGGTAACACTGTCAGCTTTCAAGAAAAATTAATTGTCTGTTAAAAGTAATTTATTACCACACGAAGCCTATATGCTTAAAACTATCATTCACTCAATATAGAGTCACTGTTTTATCTGTCTATTACCACATGAAGTCTGCATGTCTAAAATTATCATTTACCCAATATACAGTCTCTGTTTTAAACTATCTATTACCACATGAAGTCTATATGTCTAAAACTATGATTTACCCAATATACAGTCACTGTTTTAAACTATCTATTATCACAGGAATTCTAAAACTATCATTTACCAAATATAGTATTACGGTCTCTGTTTAAAACTATTGATTACCACATGAAGTCTACATTTCTAAATCTATCATTTAGCCAATATACGATCTCTGTTATAAACTATCTATTATCACATGAAGTCTACAATACAAGTCTTTAATTATCATTTACCCAATAAATAGTCTCTGTTTTAAACTAACTATTACCACATGAAGTCTATATGTCTAAAACTACCATTTACCCCATAAATAGTCCCTGTTATAAACTGTTTATTACCACATGAAGTCTTCATGTCTTAAACTATCATTTAACCAATATACAGTCTCTGTTTTATACTCGCTATTACCACATTAAGTTTTTATGTCTAAAACTACCATTTTCCCCAAAAATAGTCACTGTTTTAAACTATCTATTATTACATGAAGTCTTCATTTCTAAAACTATCATTTACCCAATATACAGTCTCTATTTTAAACCAACTATTACCACTTGAAGTCTACATGTCTAAAACCATTATTGGTCCCATAAATAATCTCTGTTTTAACTATCTATCACCACTTGAGGACTTTTTCAGCCACCCAACATACAATTAAGGAAACATTGTGTAAAATGAAGAAATCGCTTGTAACAAGCAATTTCTTCATTTGCCACAATGTTTCAACCCAGAAGGTTGGAAAGATCTAACATTTCACAGATTTTGAATTGTGGTCTTTTCAATTTGGACTAGTCAAAAATTTCGTCGTATGGTAATGGATTAAACTACCTATTACCACATTCTTTTTCAGGAAAGATAAAGAAAAATGGAATACATTATTAACTATTTCCTGTATATACCTAGTATTTTGTTGCTGTAATCTAATACTTGAAAAAACATTGTTGAAAAAGGAAAAAATGCTTATAACAAGCAACTCCTCCTTTTCCCACCATCCTTTCTACCAAATAGGATGGTTCTATTTCTAATTGCATCCATTTTTCATTGTTGTCCACAACCTCTTTCAATTTGTACCAGTCTTAAATTTCAAATTAAAGGCCTGAACGGCCTCAAATGCAGTCAGGACTGTATATTAACAATTTGTATGATAGCTGAAGTCATTCTCAGACTTGTCTGTTAAGTTTTCCTTATTATGAAATCACATTTGAAGACTTCTACCCCCCGACAGAATTCCAACCATGTTTACTCGCCCATAAGTGACTTGATCAACAGCATAATTGTGGAATTCGGACAAAATATATGAAGGATAGTTTAAGGAGCATCATCCTCCGATATTTCGAAAGATAACAAATTTAATTAAGAGATTTTAGCAGATACCGACAAAATTCAGTGTGCAGAGAATTATCAAATTCTACCCTTACCTTCCTGGTCTATCGGAATTGAATAATCCGTAAATTTCTACAGGTCTACAAATTGTGGTTCTCTTTTTCGGTACATGCCAATATTTAAAAGCTAGAATTTTCACCAGAAACATGTTTTATTATCATTGATAGAGCAACGTTTCCTTTGAGACCGACAAGTTGTTGAACACCTTGGGTAACTGACGCATTGAGAAAATGTCACGTGGATCGACCTTCGAACCTCTTTCACGGTAATGGACTTGGTCTGATTTCTTTATCATTGTTAAAAAAACAGTAACAATATATAAAAAAAAAGAACTCTATTTTACGAATCGGGAATTTACACCGAACAGATGCATGTGTACAAAACAGGATTAAACTTTGTAGCTGGTAACTTTTAAAATCGTAAGAATGAAGGTTATAATATTCGAAAAAAATCCGAGACAGCAAAAAGTCTAGTTTCACTTTCTACTATGTCTAAGATTGACAAATCGTTGAACACGGAGGCCTACCATACCCATTTTTTGTTAAACGAAATCTGTAATGATGGTAAGTTCAGGCAGTAGATTAAATGATGTCAGAGACATAAATATACATTATTCTATGTCTCTGATGATGTTAACTTTTGACATAACGACAAACCCGCAGGATTCCCTCTATCCAGTGGCCTGGATGCAACACTGTTTAAGATGGTATATATAGAAGTACCTGTAGAGGTCGTGACCTAAATCACTGTGCACATTCAGTGATTTGGCTTTTCGCGTTCATTCTTTATGAATGGGCTTACATTTTAAGATAGTATACTACAAGAAATTATAAATCAATTCACGAGCAAGAAAAAACATTTCAGGTCGATGTTAGGTTCCTAGAAGCAAAGAATGAATTCGGGCGATTCCTAGATTACAGTCGGTATCCTGACTGCAATAAAAATGGGAAAGGGTTAACCATTTCCGGTACAAACCTGGGATTTACGTCACTGTGATTTTCTACTTGAGAAAATATTGTGAAAAAAAGGAAAAATTGCTTGTAACAAGCATCTAATTCTCATGATTGTCTGCATTCTCTTTCAATTTGGACCTGAGTCTAAAATTTAAAAGAAACGGGAGAGAAATAATGACTTTAAATACAACTTACCTACACTGAGCACCCTCATTCAAAGTACAATCTTTACGACAACAGGGGTCCAGACCAACGCTGCCAAGAAAACCTCCGTCACACTCCTCTCCTTGATCTATACGTCCATTACCACATAAAGTCTCCACTGAAGGAACTGAATTTTTTTAGAAGAATACACCAATTAAGATTGAATATGGATTAACCCAAATTTTAGACTGGCCTAAATGCATAGATATTGCAGGTCTGCGACAGTTTTATTGATAAAATCATTTTTGTCTTTGAGGTAGAAAACATGGATAATGAACTATAACAAGCATTTTCTTTATTTTACACAATGTTTTTTATCTGGAAGGTTGAAAAAAGTTAATATTTCATAAACTGGAAATTGTCTTTTGCAATTTCTTTCAAGTCCGACCAATCTAAAATTTTGTTGGCTGGTAATAATTAAATTCACATTTTGAAAAGGTCTACAAAAAAGTTATGAATCTTGGTGATTGACAAATAACTAGCCTCACCCATTCCGACTTCAGTAGAAGCTAGGGTATATTAAACACTGTTATTTTGAAAGATTTATGTCTAGTAACAAATAAATTGGTTGGGTTGCAATCATGATCATTGTAACTAATCTGCAGTTATGACATTTAAGTCGCCCACAAAAAACAGTTCATATAAATGTATGCCAATATCTGAGCTCAAAGTTTTCTTCCTGCTTCCAATTTATTCAAACATTTCCTGTTTTGCAAAATTATAGACCTGTCCAAATTCAAAGGTTTTGCTGACAAAATTTTAATTTGGATTTAATTTGAAAAATAACCATTCAGTAGGGTAGAAAATATTGTGGAAAAAATATTTTCTCAATTATAAATTACCAAGGACGTAAAAACTAGGGATTGAAAAGGAGTGGCTTAACAGCTTATGTCTAAGTACTTCTCTTGTCTTGTTTTAATCCATTACTACTTGATCCCTCATTTTTACACCCATGAATAATGATTATTTATGAAACACTAGAGTTGTGGACCAAATGGACTTTTCACAACTAGTAGTCTTTCAAGCAGTATGGTTGACCTTTGACCTACATTATCCAGAAACAATAGGGCACTTCCTTGTGTCATTGAAATGTATGAAGTTTGATAATTGTAGGTCAATTGGTTATCTACTGATGGACAGATGGATTAACCCATTACCAAACAACAACATTATAGACTGGTCCAAATTGAAAGAAGTTGCAGACGACAATTTAGACTTTAGGAAATTTTAGGTTTTTCCAAAATTCCGGATCGAAAACATTGTGGAAAATGAAGAAATTCCTTTTTACAAGCAATTTCTTTATTTTCCACAATGTTTTCCCAATCCTTTTTCTTGAGGGGCATCAAAAAGCATCATTGTGTGGGAATGGGTTAATGGACAGATAGAAAGACATGGTGAAAGAAATATACCTTCCTCTAATTCATAGGTGTGGGGGATATAACAACATGTAACAAGTAAAATCTTTTCTTATAAAGCTTGCTATCCCATATTACACTTACCTTTCGAATTAGCAGACAACAAAATTTTGACTAGTCCAAATTTAAAGAAGTTGCAGACTACAATCTTTAGAAAATGAAAATTCTTGTCCGTTTGGTAAGTGCATATTGTGGATAATGCATATAACTTGTAACAAGTAATTTCTTCACTTTACACACTGTGTTCCTCAATATTTTTCTTATGCGATGTAAAATGCTGTTTTTTTGGGGGGGAATGGATTAAAAAGAATAATTTCATTAGAAAAATCAACGTACCTGAGAAACAAAGCATTGCCTTATTGGACAAAACAGCATTTATGCTCCCTATACTACAACTGGAAAACTTCTGCAAAAACAAAAATATATGTGGTTTCTTAATGCTTTCTGGTGCATTATTGAGATTTCAAGGTGTTTTATCACTTGATAGTTTCACTTAACAACAATGAAATAATCAAAGTGAAAAACTCACTATTTCAGCAGATATAACCTTACTTTTGTTCAATAGTCATCAACTTACCATGCTATTCACAAACTAAATGATGGGATTTTAAAAAAAAATCTAAAAAAATCATATTTTTTCAATTTCTTGCATTTAAGAAATAGAACAACTGTTAGTTGTTTCTTTAAGTTATACAGGATAAATTTTTGTTTCAGTATATCAATTTCATCTTTCATAGAGTGAACAACAAAAGCTATATTTTCACTAGTGGTGGAGCCACATGTGAATATATACATTTTGCTGTTCACAAAAGAAAGATCTTACACTAAACAAATGATCAAGCTATTGCTTTAAATGTAGGTACCAATGTTTCAGAAACCAAGATAAGAGAAATTTTCCAATTGCCAAAAATACGCTGAAACGAACATCTAATACTTAAATTTGAGTCAGGTGTTATCTTTATGGTGATCTGACAGGCTTAAAGTGGCTTATATTGGAAAGATTCAGGGGAATTCCAGGTTATTTTTATATATCACAGAACTTGGATGTCGACACCACATGACCTCATTTGCATATGACCCAAAGTCAACAGAAGGTAACAAATTGACAAGGGAAACAACTAATGTAATATCAATGCGGGATCCCAACAGTAATAAGCAACACATGAATGACCCATTATTCATTTCAACTGTCATGGATTAATCTAAAAATAGATTAACAGCTTATGTAAGCTATTTGGGAAATACCCCGGTTTATCCTGATGAATTACCTTTGATTTTCTCAAAATTGTTTTCAGAATATCTTATCAAAATAGTGTATGAAAGAGAATAAGAATAATTAAAATTTGTCACGTGAAAAAACATTGATGCCTACCTTAAATGCAAAAGAAATAAATATTTCCTTTTTGCAGTCATTCTTATGATGTCATGATTGACTTTGTTCTACTGTAAAATTTTCAGTAGTGCCAAATCCATCAAAACAGTGAGTTAATCATTATTATTATTTCCTCGTATTTTGAGTAAAATTATTGAATGATAATCTTCTGAGAAGTCTTGATAAGTATAGGAAGGCATTAGAGAAAAATATATACTGGTACTTCTTTGAGTGAAAAGCATGTATTTATTATATTATGTATTTATTATTTGGCAAAGTCGATGGAGATAATGCTTTTTACCCTTTAACCCATTTCCACACAATGGCGCTTTTTGACACCCCTTAAGAAAAACAATTATGAAAACATTGTGTAAAATGAAAAAATTACTTGTTGCAAGTAATTTCTTCATTTTACATTATGTTTTCTACCCAGAAAGTTGAAAAATCTTACATATCGTAAATTTTAAGTTGTCTTGGACCAGTCTACAATTTTGCCTTAAGGGAATTGGTTAGGAAGTTACCCTGATGAAGTATTAATTGACCAATCAGTGGCCATATCCACTGACCTCTGATAAGGCAATTTATTTGAGATAATCGAACAAGTGTTAGTTTGCAAAATATACTGTTGGGTACATAAAAAGAAAATAAGAACAGCAAACCTGTAGTTACAATTTTTAAGTCTCCAAACCAAAAAATGCTTCATATAAGTCTCTGAAGTCAAAGTTCACTTCCAGTCATGATGAATGATTTTTCCAATAGTTTAATGGATAATGACATAAAAATATGCTTCTTATTTGAATCAAAACCCAAAGAATAATGAATATTCTCAAATTCGTTTTAATTCTGAGATAAAAACTTACATCATTATTAGGATCTTCTCCTGTAACAGAACTTGCATACATCAAATATTTTCCATCACCTCCGAGGAAAGTACGTGGTGAACAACCACCAGAATCAGGATCGTGTTCACTGCCCCAACTGTGACCTGTAAAAAGTGGATTATCATCCATTTGATAGATACAAGTTGGAGGTGAATATCTACAAACCCTATGTTGTGGGTACTCATTGAAATCGACAATCGCAGCTGTCAATCAAATTATTTGACCAGTCAAATCATTCATTTAATCCAGAAGAGACCTTTGAACTCCGACTATGGCAATCATTGTTGAGAAGTATTTTTATTTGTTTTTTATTCAAGCTGTAGTTACAAGGTTTAGGTAACCTACCAATTTATTTTATTGGTATATGTTACTAACCATAAATTTCCAAAATAATGCCTTTCAACCCTTTCCTGTACAAACCCAGGATTTTACGTCTCTATGATTTTTACACTTGAGAAAAATTGTTGAACAAGGAGTAATTGATTGTAACAAGCAATTTCTCCTGTCCCACAATATTTTCTACCATATAGGATGGCTTCATTTCAAATTGCATCCAATATTTGTTGTTTTCTGTAATCTCTTTCAAGATGGAACAGTCTAAAATTTATAAAAAAGGAAAGGGTTAAAATTGAAGTGGAACTTCCTGTCAGAGTCAATGGACTTGGCCAGCGGAGAGCGTTTGTTGAGCTAGCGATTGGTCAGTTGTCTCGATATCATTAATATTGTTAACCCATTCCCACTCAGCTATGCTTTACAACCCCTCTTAATATGAAAGCTTGGAAAACATAGTGGAAAATGAATAAATTGCTTGTTACAAGCAATTTCTTCATTATCTACAATGTTTTCTAACCCCCCACCTCCAAAATATTTAAAGATGTCACCAACTTGATATTGTCTTCTGCAACTTCTTTGAATTTGGACTGGTCTAAAATTTTGTTGTCAGATAATGGGTTAATAATGACTTGTTTAGACCATTGCCATGATGGCAGATGACAACCTTTTAGACTTTTCATAACTCAATGAATCTGCATAATTATGATAATTTCAAGTTTATTGAAATTTTAAAATCACGACTTTCTTGGTTGAAAACAAAGTGAATAAGAGCTTAAAATCCACTGTTATAAATGTAATTGTTTTGAATCTTTGCCTAGAAGATGATATGATGGTCACAAAAGCATGTGCAAAGTTTCAAAGCAATAGTATTAGTAGAAAAGAGTTACTAAAGATATATGACATGTGCAAGTAAGGTTTAACCAAGAACTTCTAAGTCCAAAAAGTATTAGAATTAAATTCAAATGAATATCAAAGTAATGAATCTGTGTCTAGATGCTGATATTATTGCCATAAAAGCATGTGCCAAGTTTATGAGCAATAGCATTTGTAGAAACTGAAATATGAGACTTGCACACCAAACCATAACGCTGACCCTTATGCCTGGGTGATTGAATAGCCCCCCTATTCTACGAAGAGTCAAGATAAAAATGCAGAATTTGTACTTAAAAAGCAATTTGTTATACATACTTTTCCCTAACCTTCTTCTTGGCAGTCATAACAGAGCAAGATTGGGTTGGAATAGGTTTACCAGAATAAATGACATTCATGAATTCAAACAGCTTACTTTTTGTTATTGTTTTCTCAAATCATTTGTCTGCACATATCTATGAGTATTTTATAATGATTGTGAAACAAGGTCTTACAGCTCAGATTTATACCTCCAAATTATGCTTTCTGACAAATACCCCAGTGTTGAAACCAAATATGTGGGTCTTATATGTGTTTGTCTATATGTCTTCCTCTAAGGAATCAAACATTGGACCTCTTTATTCATTATGGTCAATATAATACATGCATGCCTAAATAATACTGAAAATTGGGAATCGTTTACATCTGTCATTTTTGGGATATTCAAGGCCACTAATTTATTGTTTGTTTGAATAGGGTTTAACACCACTTTAACAGTATCCAAATCACCTAACTTAGTATTTCTCACACCAGCACTACCACTACAGCCTTCCATAGCCTCTAGCTGCTCATCCCAGTTTTACAATTATCCACCCATTGGTGGGAGACAAATGTAAGAAAGTATATTTCCTATAACCAAGGATCAAACCCTGGACCTCATGATTGAGAGTATCACATATAAAAGTTTTGGCAAATCTTATATTATCAAGGAGTTACCGATATACGTGTATTTGTTCTTTACATGTCCATGCATCATATAAAATTAAAGAAATATTCTTGGTTTTCTAGTCTTACCATTGTACATGATAGCATAAAAATCCTCTCAATTATAAAACCTGATTTTCAGAAGATGCTAAATCCCTAAATTAAACCTTGTTATGCTGAACCAGGCATATTCCTGTTATGGCTGCAGTCTGATCTTAGTCTACAACCTGGTTGTGCCTGTTCAGCCAGAGTTGTTTGTAAAATAAATTGTCTAAAGACTTCTTATTTCTCTGTAAGAGCTTCCAGTGCTTACATTACTTTGATTTAATTTGTTTGTTTGTTTATTTGAATGGGGTTTTACGCCGCGTCAAACAATCTTTCAGTTATATCGCGGTGGCTGGAGCACCTTACAATGGAATCCTGGTATTTCTCACTCCAGTACTACCATTACATCCTTTCCTAGCCTCAAGCTGCTATCTCACATAGGTCTACGATTATCGACCCATTGGTGAGAGACAAATACTCAGAAAGGGTGAACTTTGCTTTAAATGTATCTTTTTGAAACGTATTTCATTAAGCATAACAATGGTTAATACTACAATATATAACATGGTATAAATTGCTTTATGATAAATTTACCAGTTTTGATGTATGCATTTTGACAGATCTAAATAACAGAAGTATGCAATTTCCCATTCCCAAACAGCATGACGTATTTATGACCTTTGCTATTGACCATTATTCACAGCTCTATAGGACAGATTATCAAATACTGTCCCAAGCATACAGAGACTAATTTCAAATATCTGTAACTACTTTAACCCATTCCCACACAACAAAATTTTAGACCAGTCCAAATTGAAAGGAGCTGCAGACAACAATTTCAAGTTGATGTAATTTTAATTTTTTTCGTCTTTTGGGGTAGAAAACATTGTGGATAATGAAGAAATTGCTTGATACAAGCAATTTCTTCATTTTCCACAATGTTTTCCAAAGCTCTTTAATTGCGGGGCGTAAACTTGAGTTGGAAAGGGTTAAGTCGCCTCCTAGGACAGGCTACAGAGAAAGGTCGAGGTAATATTCTGAAAATATGCCTGGCATCCCATGATGCTATATCCTTTGTAACGGTACAGTGAATATCAAACCCATTACAACACAATGCCACTTTTTGACACTTTGAAGAAATATGATCATGGAAAACATTGTAAGAGAAAGAGATGTTGCTTGTTACAAGCAGCTTCTTTTTATTCTTATAATGTTTTTTACCCTATTATTTTTTTTTTTGTTTTGTTTTTTCATTTTAACCCATTACCAGTTGGCAAATTTTTAGACTGGTCCAAATTGAAAGGAGTTGTTGTTGACAATTTAACCCTTTCCTGTTTAAATACGGGATTTTACGCTGCTGTTATTTTATACTTGAGAAAATATTGTGGAAAAAGAAGAAATTGCTTGTAATAAGCAATTTCTTCTTTTGCCACAATATTTTCTACCCTAATGAATGGTTATTTTTAAAATTAAATCCGCTTAGAATTTTCGTCTGCAAAACCTTTGAATTTGGACAGGTCTAAAGTTGTAAAAAACGGGAAAGGGTTAAAGCTTATGAAATTTTTAATTCCTTTTAACCTTTGGGTAGAAAACATTGTGGATAATGAAGAAATTGCTTGTAACAAGCAATTTCTTCATTTTCCACTATGTTTTCCCAAAACATTTTTACATGGGGGCATCTAAAAGCGTCACTGAGTGGGAACGGGTTAAGCCAATTTAAATGCCACTGGCAACTTCTTTCAATTTGGACTTGTCTAAAATCTAGTCATCTAGCAATGGGTTAAACCATCTTAATTTTAAAAACAAATTATACTCAGTAGAAAACAAGAATACATACCAATCTCTGTATAGTGATTTCATGAAAAGAGAAAAGAAACATATTATGAATAATCCATTCCCACACAACAAAATACAAGACTAGCCCAAATTGAAAGAAGCTGCAGACCACAATATATAGTTGATAAAATTAAAAAAAAAAATGTCTTTTTTGGTAGAAAACAATGTGGAAAAATAAAGAAATTGCTTGTAAAAAGCAATTTCTTAATTTTCCACAATATTTTCCAAAGTTTTTTTTCTTGAGGGAGATAAAATGGCAGGATCTTGTTCGAACAGGTTAAGTATTCCCACACAATCCAATTCTGTACACCCCTCAAACATTCTGGGAAATAAAGAAATGATTTAATTATAAGTATTTTTTTTTCATTTTCCAAATGCATTTACAAGCTGTGTTCTTGAAGGATGTAGCAGAGTGATATAGTTGTACTGTATTGGTTAACCCATTACCACACAACAAATTTCTAGACTAATCTTAACCCTTTCCAGTTTTTGGAAATTTTAGACTAGTCCAAATTGAAAGAGGTTGCAGACGACAATTATAACTAGATGCAATTTGAAATGAAACCATCCTATGTCATAGAAAATATTGTGGAAAAAGAAGACATTTCTTGTTGCAAGCAATTTCTTCTTTTTCCACAATGTTTTCTCAAGTATAAAATCACAGGAACGTAAAATCCAGTGTTTGAACAGGAAAGGGTTCATTCAAAGTTGATGAAGATGACAGTTTTTAGATTATGAAATTTTGAATCATTTTGTCTTTTGAGGTAGAAAACATAGTGAAAAATGAAGAAATTGCTTGTAATAAGCTTGTTATTTCTTCATTTTTCCACAATATTTTCCAAAGCTTTTCTTCTTAGGGGCATGAAAAAGTCATTGTATGGGAATGGGTTAAGCGCAAGCATATCACATAGAGGAAAAAGATCCTTATTGTCTAATATTGTCCAAGGGAGACAATTCAAAGACAGTGACAAAATTTCATATCCCTTGATAATGCCACATTAACCCATTCCAACTCAACAAAATTTTAGACTGGTCCAAATTGAAAGGAGCTGCAGACAACAATTTCAAGTTGATGGAATTTAAATTTTCTTTGTCTTTTCGGATAGAAAACATTGTGGATAATGAAGAAATTGCTTGATAGAAGCAATTTCTTCATTTTCCACAATGTTTTCCAAAGCTTTTTTCTTGAGGGGCGTAAAAAGGAGGGCTTGAGTGGGAATGGGTTAATTGAGTCTAGACATCTTGGCCATCTTCAATGGCTTGCTAATTGATAATGGTTACCTCGTCTCCTCTTTACAATCACTCTGTCAAACACAGAATCTGACATAATCTAGAATAAGACTAAACCTTTTCCATTTGATCACGCTTTTTCCCTTACCCTCAACAAAAAATCCCGTCAATCTTGCTCAAGTGACCACTACTATTAAAAGAACTCTCTCATTAATGAAACAACATAGTCTAGAATAAGATCCAACCCGTTCCCATTCATACCACTATTTCATCAACCCCCCAAAAACATCAAGTCAACATTGCTCAAGAGACCACCTCTATCAAGGGACCACTTTCATTAACCCTTGTCATGCTGAATAAATTACCTTACTGAAATACTGTCAAATCAAAGGGCTGAAAGCACTGATAGAACTTATCGTTCAAAAATCAATGTTTCTTTTAGAAATCAACTTCATAAACAACTCTGACAGTAAAAGTACAGGCAGGAGGTGTAGACTAGGATCAGCCTGCACATAAGTGCAGTCTGATCTTAGTCTACACCTCCTGCCAAAACCGGAATATTCCGGGTTCAGCATGATAAGGGTTAAGTGACAAAGTCTAGACAAAGAAGTAACCCTTTCTCATTCGATCCCACTTTTTCACCTACCCTAAAAAAATAATATAGTCAATCTTGCACAAGTAACCACCTCTATTAAGCAACCACTTTCACTAGACAACAAGCAATAAAATTCCCTTCCCAAAAATGAAAGTTCTTCATAAATGTATATTTTGGATAAAATTATCGAAACTGAATCCTTTGTTGGTGGAAATTATTCAAATTAGATCATAATCCTTAATAAATAGAGAATTAAGTGACCATTATCTTAAACTATCACATTTTGGCCTTCCCTTGAGTGGTTGCTTCATACAAGTTAAACTATACTCAGAAAACCTTTGTTGATAATGAAGAAATTGCTTTTAACCCTTGTCATGCTGACCCCGGAATATTCCTGTTTTGACAATAGTTGTGGCAGGTGTATCGACTAAGATCAACCTGCACAGATGTGCAGTCTGATCTTAGTCTACACTACCTGCCTGATCTTTTAGTGTTTAGGAAATATTTGTACACAAAGTAGATCAAAGTTTGACAATAATTTAAAGTTTTGTGAAGAAAGGATGAAAATTCAGCATGTCAAGGGTTAACAAGCAAATTCTTTAATGTCAATAGTATGTCTTACTGAAAAAGGCAAAGATTTTTTAACTTTCACTGACTTGAAATTGATTCCCCCAACATTTTTCAAATTTGGCAAGACCAAACTTATTTGTGTTGTGATTGGGTTAGGCCAATCATTAAATAACTGAATGTTACACGGGCAGAGATTTTATTTAACCCATTAGCAGACTCTACGATTTTAGTCAGGTCTAAATTCAAAGATTCAGACGGCAAATCTAAGTTGAAAGAATATTAAAATTCTTGACATTTTGGGGTAAATAATAATTGATAATGACAAAGCAATTTCCTCAATATTTTTTCAAAAGCTCTTTTCTCGAGGTGCGTAAAAAAGCATAATTGGGTGGAATTGAGTTAATCCATAAGCACAAAATGACACTATTTGATGCTCTGGAGAAATATGATCATGCAAAGCTTTGAGAAAAACGGAGAAATTGCATTTTTTCTTTTCTCAGAATGTTTTCTACTCTGTTTGGCTCTTATTTTTGAATTTTAGGGCAATTTGAAATGTCCTCCACAACTTCCTTCAATTCATACGAGTCTAAAATTTTGTTGTCAGGTAATGCGTCAAACCATTCCCACTCAGTGTCACTTTTGGACGTCCGCAATAAAAAAACTCTGAAAAACATTGTGGAAAATGAAGAAATGGCTTGTTACAAGGAATTTCTTAATTATTCACAATGTTTTCTACCCAAAACATTAAAAACAACAACAATATTTCATAACCTTTAACCCATTACCAGATGGCAAAATATTAGACTGGTCCAAGTTGAAAAACATTGCAGAGGACAATTTAAAGTTCATGAAAATTTAGACCTACTCAACCTTCTAAATAGGAAACATTGTGTAAAATGAAGAAATTGCTTGTTACATACAATTTCTTAATTTTACACAATGTTTTCTCGATTGCTTCTCTCATAGGGGTGTCAAAGAAGCATCACTGTATGGGAATGGGTTTAATTGTCATCTGCAACTCCTTTCAATTTGTACCTGTCTAAAATTTTGTCTCTTGGTTATTGGATAAGACCCTTTTCTAGTTCCACAATAATGCTGACTATACATTTCAAGTGTTCCAATCTTGATCATGCCAATGGTCATCTAAATACAGTTAACCTATTAACAGACAACAAACTTTTTACACTGGTCAAAAAGTTAATAGGAGTACAGGCAACAATTTCTAGCTGACAATGGAAACTAGAACTGGGATAGACAACTTTGTGGACAATGATCAAATTGCTTTTAATGAGAAATTGCTTTGTTTTCCACAAGTTTCCCAAGCAGTTTTATCAAAGGCGTACAAAAGCAGGGCTGTGTTGTTCTTGGAGGTATAAATAACTTTTTTCTGCCAATCAGAATGCCTGTTTTTGATAAATAAAACTAAACATTGAATCATCAAAACATTATATAATCATTTTATTTGTCAATTTTGTCACCTGTCACCACATGATAACACTTTTCTTTTGTCTCTTAACCCATTAACAGACAGCAAAATTTTAGACTGGTCCATATTCAAAGGAGTTACAGACAACAATTTAAAGCTTATGACATTTTAGATGTTTTCAACTTTTTGGGTAGGAAACATTATGGAAAATGAAGAAATTGCATGTTGGAAGTTGAATTTCAATGATTTAGTTAAATACCATATATGGAATTTAGCTCTTGCTGCAAAAGCTATATTTTTTTACAATCAAAATTTGTTCATAGAATCTAGCTAGGAGTGACCAAAGGACCGTGAACGTAAAATCTGGTTGAAATACATAGCATAGTGTATTAGAAAATGTTTTCACAATAAACCATAAAATCAGAAAATTAGCCCCACCCATAACGGCCATGTGTTTTATCCAATCAAATTCTTTGATGGAATCTGATAAAGGGTCACACAATGATCATTCCTGTGAAATACTTCCTGAGGAGATGTTTTATGATTGATAGAGGGATGCAAATAAACACACACAGACAGATGCACAACGGACATTACACCATGACAACAGCCTGCAGTGGAGCTAAAAATACTAGTAAGTGATTGAATACTAAACACAAACAAATTGCATCAGTTTCAAACTGGATCAGACTTTCAAGAAAGGAGAGGTAATGAATCGTGAATAACATACCATGTGATGTCACAAGTGCATTTTGTATAAAAGTGAGAGTATTTCCTGCTCCGTTTAGAGACGATGTCCATCCGGTGTTGAAGGTTGAGGCGGCACCTTGAAATGAGCCAGCTAAAAGAAATGAAAATTGAAAATGAGCACATGTGTGATATTTCCAACCATTACACATTTGCGCCAAGTAAAGACTCAGATCAGCCTGTGCATCTGCAAAGTCTGATCAGAGTCTTCACTCTGTATATAGATACTGACCAAAAGCTTCTTTAAACAATCAGCGAATATACTAATTGCCCCAAATGGCTGTTCAGGGTGTTCAATGCGATTTGGTTGGAAATGTCACGCATAGGCTCAAATATAAAAATAACCAATCATATCGTGTAATTATTCCAATATGAGAGATTACCTCGTATATTAAAGGATCACCAGATGGACTGATCCAGTCATTGATTTAGACCAAAATTATTATTGTTGGTTTGCTGACTTAACCCATTACAAGAAGACAAAATTTTAGAATTGTCCATTGCAGATAACACTTTGAAGTTTATGAAAGTTTGGATTTAACTTTCTGGGGAGAAACATTGTGTAAAATGAAGAAATGCTTGTTGAAAGCGATTTCTTCATTTTACACAATGTTTGGACAATTGTTTTTCTTGAGGGGCATCAAAAAATGTCATTGTGTCATTGGTTAAATACCCTGACTACAGCTTATTCCAGCCAACACCCAACAATTTTCAATTTCCCGACAATAAATTATGCAAACCGAAGTTGTATAATTGAATTTTTAATTTTGTCTATCAAAAACGAGCTTTCTGATTGGTCAAAAAAATTATTCATAACTCCATGAACAAAATTTTGAGCATGCAGCAATTTTGTATGATTCCGCACAAAATAGTCCCATACAAAAAGGTAACAGAATTAGTAAAATATTTGATTTTTTTGCTCTATGCTATGAGAAATGAAGAGAATATTTTTTGTTTTCATGGAGGTATGAACCGAAAACTTTGCGTATGCATACAGTGTGATTAGGTTTTTCGGTTCATACCTCCTTGAAAAAAAAAGATATTCTCTTCATCTCTTAAATGACATCATTTCAGAGGTCGTGGGGTCAGCAATCTGTAAATTCAAAGAAAATTCGTAAACTTTCTAGTAAGAGTTAACAGCTCTCTTAAGCTTCTACCTGATGACAAAGTTTTAGTCTTGTCCAAATTGAAAGAAGCTGCAAATCATATCCTAGTTAACTTTTATATTGAATATCATTTAGATAAATGGTAGAAAACAGTGAGAACAAATAAAAAATGTTTGGGTTACAGGCAATCTCTCCTTTTCCCTAAAAGCTTTCCATTGATCAATTTCTAAAGTGTATTAAATGCAATAATTGAATGTCAATTTTTAATGCATTTCAGTCTGGAATTATGCTTTACCCTTGTCATCCAGAATAAAATCCTCTACAGAATTGCATTAAATTCAAAAGGCTGACAGCACTGGATGCAAAAATTTGGGGTTAATAATTCTTTTGAAAATTTGTCAAATATTAACAGCTCTGGCTTAAAAGGGACAAGCAGAAGTTATAAACTTAAATCAGACTGCACATATGTGCAGGCAGATCTTTGTATTTACCTCCTGCCATAACAGGAGTATTCTGGGTTCAGCATGACAAGGGTTAGATGTTGAAAGCAATAGGTTTGATTGCTAAATAAAATACTGATGGCTCCTTTTAAAATCAAAACAGAATATAAATGAACAAAAATGGCCACCTCTGTCAATGTCAGCTGGTTTCCATTAATATGTAGGCTGCTTCACAGTTATTAAATCCATCCGTGGTAAATAAAGTTTTTATTAACTTGACAAATCAACTTAGTCAGCGTAAATAATATTCTGACATTACCCATGACTACATGAAGAATACTATGTTATAACTTTGATACAAAACTTTGTATTGAATTTGTGTGAAATATTAAATTGCAAGATTCCAATACAAGGTTTTAAATCACTACTGCATCATAGTATTATATTTATCATATACCAACAAATTTTGACAATAAAAGATAGAGGAAGCTCTTGTAACATGACTACAATCAAATTTTTAATAATCCAAGTAACATCATTGTTTACCAGTCGGCATTTTACTAGTAAGACATCATTTTTGTATCTAAAATGACATCGTCTAACCATATCTTTATTGGATCAGTACATATCTAATACTGATTTTCATTCTGTTAAGTACAATTTTGTCCACATGCAATGAATGTATTTTATAAGAAAAAATTGGCAGATTTATAATAAATAATTACATGATATGAATTGTAAAAGGCTATTATAACTCACTTGATGAGCAGATTCCCCCTGGACTACCAACATTAGGGGATGCTATATAGGCTAGACCTAAAACACTGTCTGGCATGGCTTGGGATGTAAACAGATGAGCTAGACAGTAGACACTGTTACCTGTAAACCTGCTGAAAGCCTGGAAATACACAAGAAGGCATTTAACCCATCACCGCACAGCAAAATTTCAGACTGGTCTTAATTCAAATAAATTGCAGACCACAATTTGAAGTTGAGGTGATTATGCATATCTTAGCCTTTTGGGATAGAAAACATCATTTCCAACCTTGTTTTCCTTCTGTCTTGTCTTTAGAGGTGTAAAAAAGCGGGATTGTGTGGGAATGGGTTAAGAATGGGTTAAGAACTATATTTCTATTCAAAAATCTAACATTTTGTCCAATGGTTATGAGTAAATTGGTTTATTGGTTATTCCCATCACTTGTGTTATAAACCCTTTCCTTTTGCAGACAACAATCAAAAGATAGTGCGATTTGAAAACTAAGAGTAATTTCTTCTTTCCAACAATATTTTCAGAAGTATAAAATCACAGGAACGTAAAAACTTGGGATTGCTCAGGAAAGGGTTAAATAATTTAATTTTACTTTCTCCAATAAAATTCAAGCATTCGATTTGTTGAAATTTGTCTTCATACTTCCATGAACAAAATTTTGAGCATGTAACTTTTTAGTATGCTTGCAGGCAGAGTAGATCAATAAAATTTTACTTTAAACTAGTAAAATATTTGCTTTGTTTTGTTTGATGGTATTAGATTATGAGGGAAATGAAGATAACCTTTTTTTTTTCATTGAGGTATGAAGCTACAAACTTAATCACACTAATGTGTAATTTCACTTCAAATATTCATATAGTGTAATCAAATTTTAACCCTTGTCGTGCTAAACCTGGAATATTCCGGTTTTGGCAAGAGGTGTAGACCAAGATCAGTCTGCACATAAGTGCAGTCTGATCTTGGTCTACACCTTCTGCTTCTACTTTTCCTGACAGAGTTGTTTATGAAATTGATTTCTAAAAGAAATATTGATTTTTGAACAACAAGTTCTACCAGTGCTTTCAGCCCTTTGATTTTACAGCAATTCAGTGAGGTAATTTATGCAGCACGACAAGGGTTAAGGTTCAAACCTCCATGAAAAAAAATCATTGCCTTCATTTCTCAAATAAAGATCTGATTGGAATAGATTCATTAGATAAGTCAGATATACCTACTGCTAATAAATCTGACGTTCCATACACTCTGTTATAATTGTATTCATACAGCTGGGTAGAATAACCATCATGAATTGTCATCTGTAATGAAAAAACACAAGAAGTTAATCTACACAATACAAGTATTTGGGTTAATAATTCCTTGCAAAACCTTCTTTTGTAAATTACAATTAAATTGCACCTTTAAAATTGCACCGTCCCCAAACAGGAGTTATGACTATGATAAAAAGGGCATTTTTTGCTAAATTCAAGGTAAGTAACATGTAACAGAAAAATAAGATGTTTGGTAGGCAAATTTAACATCAGAGTTAAAGCTAGAATAAGCTGTAACTACAGTATTAAAGTAGTAAAACCTACAAAAAATGTTGGAGTTCTTCAAGGGAAACTAGAACTTGTCAGAGAAGGTGCCTTAATACCCCCACCAGAGCTTTGTTTATGAGAAAGTGTCCAAGTTCAAGGAGAGATATTCTTCTTCAAGCAGGATTTAGACTTGAACTGGAGCTTTGTCCACAGGACACAGATGCCCCCACCGGTAGCTTTGATAATAACAAAGGGCAATAACTCCAAAATTATGCAAGCAAGAGTTGTGGTTTTTGTGCACTGCACTTCTCCTCAATGAGGTCTATCCATCTATGAAGTTTCAAGTTGATAGCTTTCATACTTTCAGAGATATGCCCAGATGAAATGTAAGTCTTTGAAATAACAAAGGGCAATAACTCCAAAATTATGCAAGCAAGAGTTGTGGTTCTTGTGCACTGCACTTCTCCTCAATGAGGTCTATCCAACTGTGAAGTTTCAAGTTGATAGCTATTATACTTTCAGAGATATGCCAGACAATTTCGGGACGGACGGAAGGATGGACGATTTTGGAATACACTGATGGATGGACAATTGAGCAGATGGACACACAGTTGGACAGACAGGCTGATTCCAGTATTCCCTCCCCCCCAAAAAAACACTTATTATACAGGGGTATAATGTATGTTCCAAGTTATTTGAAATCCATCAATTAATGTAAAAGATAAGCTCCAAACAAGAAACCGGTCACACAGTCTAACTTACACACACACACAAAGACAGAGCTAACTCTACATGCCAATTGCCATTATATTACTTCCATTACATACTACTACCAGGGATAGACACTAACAGCATCACAGGATCCCGAGAAGGTAATGAAATTGGAAGGGACTCAAGCAATTCAAGGCTGGGGATCCCGAGGATCCAAGAAAATTGGAAGGGACTCCAGCAATTGCAGGCTGGGGATCCAGAGGATCCAAAAAAATTGGAAGGGACTCCAGCCATTCCAGGCTGGAGATCCTGAGGATCCAAGAAAAATGTGAAGCGACTCCAGCAATTCCAGGCTGGGATTCCGAGGATCCAAGAAAATGTGAAGGGGCTGCAGCAATTCCAGGCTTAGGATCCAGAGGATGTAATAAAATTGGAAGGGACTCAAGCAATCCAGGCTGGGGATCCCGAGGATGTAAGAAAATTGGAAGGGACTCTAGCAATTCCAGGCTGGGGATCCCGAGGATCCAAGAAAATTGGAAGGGACTCCAGCAATTCCAGGCTGGGGATTTGAAGGATCAAAGAAAATTGGAAGGGCATCAAGCAATTCCAGGCTGCGGATCCTGAGGATCTAAGAAAATTGGAAAGGACTCCAGCAATTCCAGGCTGGGGATTCCTAACCCTCTTTTGATATATCAACTATTGCTCCTGATTCACCGAAGACATTTCAGACAATTTCAATTTGTTCTTTCTTTGACATTTAACCAATTACCAGACAACAACATTTTAGAATGTTCCTAATTGAAAGGAGTTGCAGACATCGTTAGTATTTCAAAAGATTTCTTAAAAAGCATTAGTATTTGTTTGTTTGTTTTTGTAGAAAACATTGTGGATAATTAAGAAATTGATTGAAAAAGCAATTTCTTCATTTTCTACAATGTTTCCTGAAACTTTTTTTCAAGTTGGGCTTAGAAGGGCAGAATTGTGTGAATGAGTTAATGTATATTAAGGAAGGATCCCTGACTATCCTGATTTAATAAGAAGTGATTTCTGTGGGATCTTGTTGACACAAAGTTAGTGTTGACCCCTGACTACAAATTATCATTTGCAACTTTTTTGAATTCAGACCAATCTAAAATTTTGTTGTCTGGTAATGAGCTAAGGATAAAAACTTAAATCTCAACCAATACCTGATCTAGTTCTATTCCATACCCCGCACCCAGACTAAATCCTGTACCTCTATAGATTAGGTTTAATCTGTTCACTATGTTTGCCTGAAATATACAGAAAAACTAGAGTATCAATGGATATGATAGATAAACCCACCATGGTTCCATGTCAAAGAAACAATATTTCATTAGTGTAATAAAACCTTCAACAAAGGGCCATAACTCCTAGAAAAGTGATTGGACTGTAGCCAAAATAACATTATGCACATCTTTATTTGATACTGAATATAGATGTAATCAATTCAATCCAATTGTGTCAATCAAAATTTGTGCAATCTGTTTACCTATGAAATTACCCCCATAAATTATTGGAATATTTTGTAATGAAATTGGTGTGGTCTAGTGGTAGGAGGCCATCCTTGGGATTGGAGGGTCCAGGTTTTAGAACCCGTCCAGATTGTTTGAATTTATCTGAGCAAAACAAATAGCTCTACTTTGCTCCTCTCCACCCATGTGTATAAATGGGTACTTGTAAGGGTTGTTAGCCAATGTGCTGGGGCTACCAGCTGACTTGCAATTTGCTCGTAAAAGTGTAAAGTTGGCTGAATATGCTCAGGTCAGAGACAGACTATTACCCTGATTTAAATTCACCTTAACTAAGACAAAGTTTTGTCCTTTATCGGCATTATTGCTATGCAGAAATACAACCAGAACTAGTTCAAGGCCATTGACCCGAACCAAATATATTGTAACAAATGTTTAGGTAGTTTTAAGCTGGTATGGACCAGGTTTTTAGGTCTTTGAACTGCTAAACCCATTACCAGACAACAAAATTACAGACTTGCCCAGATTGAAAAATGATGAAGATGACAATTTTTAGTTGATGGAATTTTAAAAATTGTTGCCTTTTGGGCTAGAAATGAAGTAATCACCTGTACCAGCAATCTCTTCATTTTCCATAATGTTTCTTGATGGGAATCAGAAAGGTTGATAACGTAGGAATGGGTTAAAGGTTCTAGTACCATTTTGAGAAGTTTAAAACCATTTTGAATTATACATCATTCTATTCTACCATCATTTATTAAGGGATTTTCACAGCAGTTATAAAATTTCAATACAAATCATATCAAATTGAAATTTTGATAATATATAGAGGATAAATATAGAGGATGATTGTTTGTTTCAAAGTAAGGTCAAATCATCTTTTATTGAACAAACAACACAAGCTATTTGAGAGGCAGAGCAATCAGTGAAAATATGCTTCAGTTGTTCACGAAATGAAACATAAATCAATCTTACAAGAAAGATAAACAATTATTCTATTTCTTCAATGCAAGGAAGTACAAATTGCGATCTTTCTAAATAGGGAAAATTTTTAAAAGTGCATCAATTCTATTGTGAATTACAGTACATGGCAACTTAATGACATTACCTCTGTAGACAATGTTAGGACTTTTATTTTCCAGTCATTTATTATTACGACTTAAACAACTCTGAAAATTTGATAACTACTTACTTTAAAAAACTTCTTTTTTTCAAAAGGAAATTTCAAAGCAACTCATAAATAATTCAAAACGTTTGCATCAAATGAATTTTGGTAATCATAACAAAAGGCACAGCTCCAACCAACAATCAAACTACATCTACTTACAATAAAGTTGGCTGTATTGAATATGTTACTTTGTCCCCGATGCACAAAGAACCTGTAATCAGCAACAGCAATAATCCTACATGACTTCAACTCTGGACCTGCAAATCTTTTCTGTCTTGAATTTGCGGAATCTGTAATTGGTAAATCTTACCCGTGAGAAGAAAGCACCTCTTGAGAAGTGTTAAAGTATCAACATAGGTGAGACTGTGTGTAAGGTGTAGACTGACCAGGGTCAAAACTTTTTATCTTCTTTAACAATTTTCTGATTCTAGAATGACCATTCTACTTTACTGTATAATTATTTTCAGTTAACCAGTACTCACACAATCCAGCAACTCAAAAAAACTGCTTTTGAAAACATTGTGGACAATGAAGAAATTGCTTGTGACAAGCAATTTCTTCAATGTCCACAATGTTTTCTCCCCTAAAAGACATATACCTTTTAAATTTCACCAACTTGAAATTATTGTCTGCAACTTCTTTCAATTTGAACCGGTCTAAAATTTTGTCATCTGATAATGGGATAACCCATTATCACAAGGCAATATCTTAGACTAGTCTAAATTGAAAGAAATTTCAGTTCTTGAAAATGTAAAAAACTTCGCCTTTATGGGTTGAAAACATTGTGGATAATGAAGAAATTGCTTTATAAAGTGCAGAAATAATTGACTCTGGTCAGACTGCATGGATAGCACAGACTGATAAGGGACAATACTGTTCTCTCTTTAGAGTTTTTCTATAACTAGAATGCTCATTTAACATCATTTAAAGATGTTTTCATTATTATGTACTCTGAAGAAGGCGTATGCCAAAACGTTAGTACTTGAAAAAGAAAGAATATTAATACTAAATATACGTGTTGTTGTAGTTATTTTGAGAATTATTCTTCTAGAATCAAATCTCTGACTGACCTCTGTTAGATCAATTCTCTTTGAATAGATATTCACTTACAGAATACCTGAGATTCCTTTGCTTAACCCTTTCCTGTTCAATCTGAGCTTTTTACGTCCCTTTGATTTTATAATTGATAAAAACATTGTGGAAAAGAAGAAATTGTAACAAGCAATTTCTTCTTTTTGCACAATTACTACCCTACTCAATAGTTGGTTTTAAATAAAATCTGCTTTAATTTTTCATCAGCAAAACCTTTGAATTTGGACAGCTCTAAAATTTTGTAAAACCATAAAAGGTTGATGAGTCATAAACATTTAAACTCAAACAAATTTGTCCTCGTATAAACCAAGTTGTTTTAGTTTGAGCTTAAGGACTTGCTCTCAAACACACAATTCAGAAGTTTTCACATCCGAAAGAGAGACACAGAGGGGGGGGGGAGGCTTGTTATTATGAGTTCTGCCTGCAAATACAGCCCAGCAATGGTTGTGCAATGGTTGGGCTCGAACCTACGATCTCCAGATCACCAGTCAAGCACTCTTACCACTGGGCCAACAAGGCAGTCAAAATTTGTCTTTTGGTAATTAGGACAAGAAAGAACAGACCTGTTTTGTCCTGTTTATTAATGTGTTCTTCATCTCTCAGAATATCTGATTCGTCTGCTTCATCAACATGGAGAGCTGCACAGTGATCTTGGCTGGAATAAAAATCAGGTAAACATGTCCCTATACAATCTTGTTTTTTTACTCTCCTTGAGAAAACATTGTTGGGAATTAGGAAATTCCTTATTAAAAGGAATTTCATTAATTTCCACTGTATTTTCTACCCTTTTTAGAAAAAAGCATTTTAAAGCAATCACAAAAACCTTCTTTTAACTAGAACTGTCGTCTATAAGGGCTGACAAATACCCCACCCGCCTCTTTTTAAATGAGGCCACATTGTAACCATTGAAATGTTGGCCGTTCATGATTTATCAAGTGGACAATTTTTTTAAAAAAACATTTTAAGTCACTGAGGGGCAATGACTGTGTAAAAAAATAGGGATTTTGTTCAACATTGAAGATGGAAATTATGGATTTCGTGCAACGTGGAACATGGTGTTTATGTTCTGGAATAAACATGTGAACCACTTTTATTTTTCTAATCTGTCAACCTGTTCAGGAGTTATGATTTATTCTCTATATATTGTATATAAGAAAATAAATCCAAGGGGCATAACTCTTGATATAGTTAATCATAATGGAAACTGCAGCTGCAGACTCTATTAAAGTTTCAGCAAATTGGATAAAAATTGTAGAAGAAGAAGCGGATACAATTTTTCTTCTCTATATATTCTACCCGTATATAGGATAATAATTCAAAGGGAAATAACTCCTGAAATAGTTAATTAATAGATGATGCCACATACCAAATATCAAAGCTGTAGGCATTTCTGTGTTGGAGAAGAAGATTTTTAAAAGTTTTCACTTATATGCAGCTATGTAAAACTTCAATTACTTGTGATCCCCAGGGACGGACAAATTTTGACCCTGGGGCCATTATTTGAACAATCTTGATAGAGATCCACCAGATAATGATACATACCAAATATGAAAGCTGTATGCCTTATGGTTTTGGAGAAGAAGATTTTTTGAGTTGTCACTATATAAGCCTATGTAAAATTTGTGACCCCCAGGGATAGGCCAATCTTGACCTTGGGGCCATAATTTGAACATTCTTGATAAAGGTCCATAGGATGATGCTACATACAAGATATTAAAGCTGTGGGCATTTCTGTTTTGGAAAAGAAGATGTTTAAAAGTTTTCATTATATGAGCCTATGTTCAAACTTGTGACCCTTTGGGACTGGCCAATTTTGACCCAGGAGGCCCAACTTGAACATTCTTTGTAGAGGTCCACTAGATGATGCCACACACCAAATATCAAAGCTCTTGGCCTTTCAGTTTCATCAAAAAGAATTATCAAAATTTTCACTATATACACGTATGTAAAACTTGTGCCCCCTGGCTAATTTTGACCCTGGGGCCATAATTTGAACAATCTTGATAGAGGTCCACTAGATGATGCTACATACCATATATCAAAGCTGTAGGCCTTATGGTTTCAGAGAAGAAGATTTTTGAAGATTTTCTGAAATTCGCCCTTGTTGTTGTCATGGCAACCATAGAAGATCTTGACCAAAGAAACATTCCTGCACAAGTTCCATTGTAAGGAAGATTTTTGATCTGGAAATGTGGGAGGAGTTCAGGACACAAAATTATATCAACGGACAGACCAACAGACAGATGGATTGACAGACAACCTGATTCCAGTATATCCCCCATAACTTTATTGTGGGGGTGCTACATACCAAATATCAAAGCTGAAGGCCTTATGGTTTCAGAGAAGAAGATTATTAAAGATTTTTTGAAAATTGCCCTTTTTGTTGTCATGGCAATCATAGTTCTGCAAGGAATTAAATTTTTTGAACAACTTTGGCAGAGCTTGACCAAAGGAACATTCCTGCTAAGTTTGATCAATATCTGTCCAGTAGTTTTAGCTGCAGAGAGAACACCATTTTATATACTCTATTTAGGATAATAATTCAAAGGGGAATAAATCCTGAAACAGTTGATTAATCATTATGAAAATTGCAGGTGCACAAGTTCCCATTGCAAGGAAGATTTCTGTAAAGTTTCAGCAAAATTGGAAATGTGAGAGGAGATGAGGACACAAAATTATGTCCATGGATGGATGGACAGACAAACAAACAGACAGACAGATGGACAACCTGTTTCCAGTTTACCCTCCCATAACTTCGTTGTGGGGAGTATAATTAGGAACAATCTAAGATATTATCAACTGGTGATGAGTTAATTTAAATCATTTACCATAGAACTGAATTTATATACGGTTCCATATTTTCTTACTACTTGTTGAAAATCCCATCCTTGAATATCACTTGTCTGTATCATTCTTTGACATTAAATCGTGGTAGTTTTTGCACAAGGAAAAGGAAAAAATCTGATATCAAATGAAAATGATTATTCTATTTCTTAATTTGTTTGTTTGAATTGGGTTTTACGCCGCTTTCAACAATCTTTCAGTTATATCGCGGCGGCTGGAGCGCCTAACAATGGAATCCTGGTATTTCTCACACCAGTACTACCATTACATCCTTTCCTAGCCTCCAGCTGCTATCCCACATAGGTCTAAGATTATCGACCCATTGGTGAGAGACAAATAGTCGGAAAGGATGAGTGCCGCCGTCGGGAATCGAACCCGGGACCTCTAGATTGAAAGTCCGACGCGCTACCAACTGCGCTATGACGGCGGCTTCTATTTCTTAAACCCATTCCAACACAGTTGAATTTTAGACCGGTCCAAATTGAATGAAGCTGCAGATGACAATTTCAAGTTGATGGAATTTTAATTTTTTTGGGGAT
This sequence comes from Fragum fragum, assembly GCA_946902895.1. Taxonomy (NCBI): domain Eukaryota; kingdom Metazoa; phylum Mollusca; class Bivalvia; order Cardiida; family Cardiidae; genus Fragum; species Fragum fragum. The sequence goes on from OX336381.1 coordinate 39,089,698, forward strand.
AGAAAACATGGTGAAAAATGAAGAAATTGCTTGATACAAGCAATGTCTTCATTTTCCACCATGTTTTCCAAAGCCTTTTTCTTGAGGGGCGTAAAAAGGAGGGATTGTGTTGGAATGGGTTAAACCCATTATCAGGAAGCATAATTCTAGATTGTTACAAATTGAAAGAAGTTGCAGATGAAATTATAAAGTTGAGAACATTTTAAAAATCTCAGTGTTTGGGGTAGAAAACACTGTGGATAATGAAGAAATTGCTTGTAACAAGCAATTTCATCATTTTCCACAATGTTTTCCAAAGCATTTATCTTGAGTAGCATCCAACAGCGTCTCTGCATGGGAATGGGTTAAGGCAAAAAGGATACTTTTGGACAAAATCACTTATAGTATGTCATTAACCCATTCCCTCACAGTGACGCTTTTGAACGCCCCTCAAGGAAAACATTTGGGAAAATATTGATTTAAATGAAGAAATTGCTTGCAACAAGCAATTTCTTCATTTAAAACAACATTTTCTACCCAGAAAGTTAAAAAAAATCTAAAATTTCATGAACTTTAAATTGTCACCTGCAACTCCTTTCAATTTGGACCAATCTAAAATTTAGCCGTCATGGTAATGGGTTAACCCTTTCCTGTTTTTAGAAATTGTAGACTGGTCCAAATTGAAAGTGTTTACAGACGACAACAAAAATTTGATGCAATTTGAAATGAAACCATCCTATGTGGTAGAAAATATTGTGGGAAAAGAAGAAATTGCTTGTTACAAGCAATTTCTTCTTTTTCCACAATGTTTTCTCAGGTTTAAAATCACAGCCATGTAAAATCCCGTATTTGTACGGGAAAGGGTTAAGCATGTGAATTATACAACAACCTGATCACATTATCAATGTCATTGGTCCTGCTAAGATAACATCCAGTAGGTCAAAATAAATGAAAACAGAGCTATATCTGTCCAAACACTGACTTTATCATTTTGACAATTTCATTATTTTTGTTAAAAAATATTTACAACTACAGAATAAATAAGCTGTGGCTATGACATTTTAGTCACTTACTAGCAATTTGACACATTGATTTAAGGGTTTCCTTTATCTGATCACCATGATTTACCGAGATTCCAGAGAGGGTCCGTATCCCCAGCCACCCGCTCTAGATCCAAATATGTAAATTTTGCTATCTTGTAATGGGTTAACCTATTACCACATAGCAGAATTTTAGACTGGTCCAAATTGAAAGAAGTTGAAGAGGACAATATGAAGTTGAGAGAAGCTTGAGTATCTCGGTTTATTTGAGTAGAAAATAAGGTTGAAAATGAAGAAACTACTTGTCAAGTCTTTTCTTGAAGTGTGTTTAAAAGGGGGATTGTGTGGGAATGGGTTAAATAAAGGAATGGGTTAAATAAGAGTCAAATAGTAAAATTAAATTCTGAACTTACTTGTTCTTGTCAGTTTTGATGTCTGACTTCCGATAGACCACAATCATCCCATTATCCCCGTCGTCATTCTCAAAATGTCTACTAGGCTGTAATATAACAAAAATCACCTCATATTGATGGGTCAGTGTGAAACAGTTGTAGCTGCCAATATGTATTTAGGTAATTATAATTGTTTTGCACTGACCTTTTGATATGTCATGATTGGCTACAGGTGCTTGATAGTGAAAAGCTCTACGACTAAAACAGTAATCCTAAAAGAGTAATCTTTTGATGATACATAAATGAACAAAGTTATGCACCACAATGCAAACAAGGAAATTATCATTTCCTTTTTTGTGATATCCATGTTTGATGAAAAAAAGCCCCAGTACAAGAATTGTAGTTAGAAATTTAAATTGCCCAAACATAATCTTAATTCTAATAAGTCTTAAATCATTATTTTAGATTTCATTGTTCTTGATCTTGCTCATTTCTTGTAATGTGTATATTGTTTTCATTTATTGAATAAATTCTATCTATCTATAAATTTCAGGTTAGTATTTCTACGTGTCTACTGTCCTTGTTTATAGTGAACGGACATGAAGATTCACCCTGTAATACGGAGACTATTGATTAACCCTTTCCTGGATAAACCCGGGTTTTAACGTTACTGTGATTTTATACTTGAGAAAACATTGTGGAAAAAGGAGAAATTGCTTATAATAAGCAATTTCTCCTTTTCCCACAGTGTTTTCTACCACATAGGATGGTTTTGTTTGGAATTGCATCCAATTTTCATTGTCGTCTGCATCCTCTTTCAATTTGGACCAGTCTAAAATTTCAAAAACCAGGATAGGGTTATTACATTACTGTTTTTGCATAATTCTATACTTGTCCAAATTTAAAGGGGAAGTAGACTACATTATAAAGTAATTCAAAAAAGTAATTTGATAGAAAATATAATGGAAAAAGAAGAAATTACTTGTAAAAGCAACTTCCTTTTCAACAATGTTTGCACATTTATGCTAAGCATTTATGTTGATTCAACGATAAATGTCGTAACTACATATGATAGTTAGGTCATCAATAAACAATCAACCTTTTATCTTATGTCCTTGACCTTACAGTTTACATAAGAGCACCACATGTGAATGCAAACCCTAAGATGTCAATTTCTCAATAGTAGCTAAAACTAATAATCCAATATTAGTAAAAATAAACTAATAATAAAAAGGGACATTATTCTTTCTCAAATACATTTAGAGTTATCTCCCATGTTGAGAAAAGATAATGAACATATATTTCAGGTTTCAAGTGAATGTGTACAGTAGTAATATTAGAGATATTCCAAAGTGTCAAAGTTTTTTGGATGACGCTGACACAGACATGGATACAAAGAGTGACCTAGTTATAATAATACCTCTGGGTTTCTCTGAAGACAGCTGAGCTAAAATCAATGTTGTGCATCATCTCAGATGAACTGTCATGATAGAGGTCAGTGGGTATGGTTGGCCACCAATTCCTTTAATCCATTCCGACACAATGACGCCTTGACCCATCACCAGATGGCAAAAGTTTAGACTGGCTCAAATTGAAAGAAGTTGCAGACGACAGTTAAAGGTCTGTGAAATTTCGGATTTTTTCAAATTTCTTGTTAGAAAACCTTGTGGAAAATGAAGAAAATGCTTGTCAGAAGCAATTTCTTCATTTTCCACAATGTTTTCCAAAGCTTTTTTCTTTGGGGTGTCTAAAAGTGTCACTGAGTGGGAATTGGTTGATATGAAACCTTTTGAAAACATAAAGGAAAATGAAGAAATTGCTTGTTACTAGCAAGTAACAAACAATTTCTTCATTATCCACAGCGTTTTCTACAGCAAAAGCAAATAGCTTAAAGATTTCGTCAACTTAAAATTGTTGTCTGTAACTTCTTTGAATTTGGACAAGTCTAAAATTCTAGAGTGTGGGAATGGGTTAATAATACTAGTAAACATTGCATGATCAAAGGCTAGCAAGCTTACCTCTATTACGAATTCCTCTCCATGTGTTATAATAGATCCTGTTATAACATTATCTTCGTCGATTTGTAGAGCAACTTTTGAGTCAGGATCCCCTGTAAGATACATTGACTGAGTTAATTTGTGTTTTTTCTTTCATTAACATTTGCATTAACCCAAAAAAAGGTTTAACATTTGAGTTGCTGAGTATGAATGTGTTATCCCATGCCCATCCAATTTCAATTATGAAAAAGGATTTGGAAAACAGGTATTTTTTTTTTCAATTTAATCATCAAAAAATATTGTCCTCAACTTCTTTAGGATCAGTCCATAATTTTGTCTTCTGATAGGTTAAAACCATTCTGAGGGTTTCTGAAAATATCAACAACAACAAAAAAGTTGTATTTGAGAAACATCATACCCCCGTAACATCCTTTTTGTGACCTTGAAAAGTGATCTTGACCTTGTCACACAACTTTAACCTTAGTGTCTGCAGACATGTATTAATGTTAACTATCATCATACCAAATTTAAGCATTGTATCTTGAATAATCTTAAAGTAATTGTAAATGTTAAGTTTTGGGGTCAGTTTTGTAGAAGTTTGACCGTAACAAATGACCTTGACCTTGTCATATGATTTTGACCTTGGTACCTGCAGATGCTTATTGGTGTGATCTATTACAATGCCAAATATAAGCATTTTATCTTGAAAAGGCTTTAAGTAATTGAAAACGTTAAGTATTTTGCAGACAAACACAACAGAAAGACTTGCAGATGGACAACAGTGCCCTGATCTTTTGATATTGGGGCATAAAAAGCAAAATGACACTATTATTACATAGAAATGATACTGAATTAGTTATTCAAATATAGTGAGAGATGGTCCAAGTCACGATTCAATGTTTTCAAGGCGATGACGAAGGTCAAGCATATTTAAGCATATACCAACAAAATCCACCTTTTCTATGCCCAAAAAGAAAAAAGCTTAGGAAAGGATTAATAGAAATGAAGAAATTGCTAGTAGCAACTAATTTCTCCTTTTGCCACATTGTTTTCTATCCTGAAAGACAACAGCTTTTGAAATTTGAGACTGACCCAAATTGAAAGTAACAGACATTGATAAAAATGTCACAGATATGTATGCCCCCTCATAATTCCTTTATGACTTAACCCATTCCAACATGATAAAGTTTTAGACCAGTCAAAATTCAGAGTAGTTGCAGATATCAATTTTAAGTTGATGAAATCTTTAAAGTCTTTGTCTATTGGGATAGAAAACATTGTGGATAAATTGTAACAAGCAATTCCTTCATTTTCCACAATGTTTTCCAAAGCTTTCATATTTAGGGGCGTTTAAAAGCCTCATTGTGTGGGAATGGGTCAAAGGAAAAGATTTACTGTCTTTTACTCAATAAAAGTGCTGGACAAGGTGAATTTTGTCATTTGACTTTCAATTGTTACCTTGACCTTTATAGCCTCGAAAAAAAGACCTTTTGTGCGACATAAGTACTCTTCAAGAAGAACAACTGTGTTATTTAGAAATCCTTGCATAAATGTAGATGATATGCTGAGGACAGCATCAATTAGTCACATGACCTTCAGTTGTCACCTTGAACTTGGGAGTAACCAACATAACTTTAAGCAAGACACTAATACTCTTTAACCCATTCACACATGACAAAATTTTGGACCGGCACAAATCGTAGGAGTTGCAGACAAATTTTAAGTTTATTAAATTTTAGATTTTTTCACCTAACACCATAGAAAAAAATGTCTGGAAAATGAAGAAATTGCTTGTTAGAAGCAATTTCTTCATTTTTTACAATTTTTAACATTCTTTTTCTTGAGGGGTGTTAAAAAGCGTCATTCTGTGGGAATGGGTTAAGGGAAACAAATATGATAGAGAGGTAACTGTATGTGCCTATCACCATTATATGGTGGGACAGTAATGTTAATAGAGACATGAAACCATGCATTTTAGGGTGGGAAAAGCAATTGATCCATTTTTCATGATGTTTTCCCAAGTCTTTTCTTGAGGAGCATAAAAAAGAGATTTTGTGGGATTTGGTTAAACCTTTGGTTTTTACGGAAATAAACATTGAATTAACACTATAAAATGGATCTTTGAATTAACCCTTGTCATGCTGAACCTGAGCTATCCTGTTTTTGCAGGAGTTATAGACAAAGATCAGCCTTCTAATATAAGCAGGCTGATCATAGTCTATACCACATGTTTGTCACTTTCAAACCAGAGATGTTTATGAAATTAATTTTCAGACAAAATATTGACCAAGAACTAATGCTTCGAGTGCTTTCAGCCTTTGATTTTAAAGAACTGCTGAAAAGTATTTTATTCAAGATGACAAGGGTTAATGGATATTGGATTACACCACCAGACAACAAATTCTTCGACTGGTCAAATTTAAAAAGATGCAGACAACAAATTCAAGTGTATGACAAGCTTTTTTTCTTATTGTAATCAGAGGAAAAAAATTGGTGGGAAATAGAGAAATTGCATGTCACAAGCAATTTCCTCATTTTTCAGAATATTTTAAAAGGCTTTTTTTCCTTGGAGGTCATAAAAGTGTAAGATTCTGTAGGAATGGGTTAAAGCAAGAGGGCTATAAAATGAAGACAAAAACCGTACCTTCCACAAAACCATGGTAAAAGGTATTCTTGCTAAGGCCTACTGTTTCTTCACTATTGTCACCATGAACAACTCTTATCTTGAAGTTTCCAGTGAATAAATTTCTGCTTTGATTTAGTCTTAAATGAAAGTCTCTGAAAGTTTATAAAAGAAAAAAAAACAATAAATATGAAACCCTCTAAAACTTGAAAGACATTGAAGACGATAATTATAGGTTTATAATATTTAATATTTTTTCAACTTTCTGAGTAGAAAATATTCATTTTACACAATGACTTCCAAATGTTTTACTTGGGGGGCTTCAAAAGGCATTATTGTGTGGGAATCGGTTAATAAATTATTGACAGGCTTAACATTTACACCTCACAAAAGAGAGAGAATTCCAAAATTTTTTTATCAACTATGAATACATTAACCTATTATCAGATGAAAAATTCTAGACCCATCTAAGTTAAAGAAGGTGCAGACAACATTTTCTACTTCATGAATGTCTTAAAAAAATGTGTTTGTGGGTAGAAAACATTGTGGAAAATGAAGAAATTGCTTGGTATAGCAACTTCTTAAATTTCTCAACAATGTTTTCCAAAACTTTTTTAACAGTAAAAAAACAGGATATTGTTGGATATTGTGGGATTGAGTTAAAGAATGAAGGTATATTGAGAATTTACTTAAAAGTTACAACCTATTCAAAATTTAACCCTTTTCCGTTTTTTGCAATTTTAGGCTGGTCCAAATTGAAAGGGGCTGCAGAAAACAATGGTAATTGGATGCAATTTGAAATGAAACCATTTTATGTGGTAGAAAATATTGTAGGAAAAGGAGAAATTGATTGTTACAAGCTTTTTCTCATTTTCCATAATATTTGACCTGGTATAAAATCACAGCGACGAGAAATACATGGTTTGTATAGGAAAGGGTTGAGGACAGGATGGCAAACAGTTCCAACTGTGGTTGCCTGACGCATCAAATGCAATCTGACTTGGTTTGCAAAATTTTAAAAATTTGAACCGAAAGATTCTGTCTAGTTTAATGACGTCAAAAATGCTCTCACATATAGTATTGATTTTTATTACCAAAAACAGCTTCCCAACCAATTAGCTTCAAGTGTGACAGTACAGGCTTACCTTCCAAGAGCGATAAATTCTAGGTGTTTGTCATCATAACCTGTGCTTCTCTTTGTGATTGTGTGAAATTCTTGCTTATCGATAATCTCATAATGATGTAAAATATCATCTAAAAGGCCTGAAAGAAAAAAACTATAGACTAGAAATGTGTGACAGACACAAATGCCCAAATTGTTGTCAATTTTATCACTTGACCTTCAGCTGCTGTGACTTTGACCTTGGGCATAACCTTTTAGCACTTTTCAAGGGGAAAAGCTGTGTCAAATCATTTTGAAATCAATTTATAAAAGATACAGCTGTAGTTACAATGTTTAGGTTGCCTGACATTAATCAACATTTTGTTGAACATTTATTGTCTTTATATTTCAAAAAATAATATTATTGACAATTTGACTTAACCCTTTACTATTTTTCGAAATTTTAGACCTGCTCAAATTCAAAGGTTTTGCAGACATCAATTTACAGTTGATGATATCTGAAAAATTTTCATTTAGTAGGGTAGAAAATATTGTGGAAAAATTGCTTGTTAGTGGGCGTGGCCAGCAATCCTAAATCCTTCCCGTACAATCCTTTGTTTTTTAATCCTTGTGATTTTAAACACAAGAAATCATTGTGGGAAAAGAATAAAAGAAATTTCTTCCTTGCCCATAATTTTTATTAGCCTGTAGGTTGGTTACTTTTCAATTTGCATCCACTTTTAATTGTCATCTGCAGCTTCTTTCAAATTGGACAAGTCTAAAATTTTGAAAAAAAACGGATTAAATCTAATGAGCACCCAAAAATAGCTGTGGTTAGAATTTAGCATTCTGAAATATCAATCACAATTTCAAGTATTTAGAGCTCCACTTCTTCATTTGATGATGTAGGAGTAAACATTTATTGGTGGAACAAGTAATTTCTGCATTTTTCACTTTGTTTTGTACACAAGAAGACAGAGATATTTGAAATTCTATCAAATTGAACTTGTTGTCTGCAAATTCTTTGATTTTGGACCATTTTAAATTTGTTTTGTCTAGTAATGGATTAATGCACAGCAATATCAACACAAAACTTGTAGGTGCTTTGCCTTCCTAAACACAGCACTCTCTAGTTGATTGAGTTGCAGTTATGTATTCAGTGTTGGACAGAATCACAACCAGGTGCCAATCTAGCACCAAAGGTCTTGGGTTTGAGTCTCAAATCAGTTACATATTTTCTCCCGTTTTATTTTACCACAGTCAGCATTGTCGGTCTTCATTATGCAGTTGCATGTTCTATTCTAAATAAGATATTTTTCTGTGCAAGTCAAGCAATGTGTTCTTCCTGAATAATGGACCAAGTAACTATTGTTTTGTTGGCATAGCATGCCTTACAATATGCTAGTTAAGAACAAGCAGTTGTGTTGTAGGTATTTGTTTGGGCCGCCAATGAAAAGAAACAGTGTTTGCAACTTCACTGTTTGTCATTCATTTTATAAAACTGAGCGCCTTACCGTTCGATAATTTTGTTATCAAACATATGACGAAAATATGTGTTTGAAATAACATTACTGCAAATTTGGTTGGGATGTAAACAATTTTAGCATGATTGGATACGACACAAAAGGCTTGATTTTTAACATTGTTTATCAACAGAATTGGCGGAAAGAGCTCGAAGAACACAGATTTTTGGACAGGTTCTCGGTGCCAATTAGAATAGAAATGCGTGAAAATTCAAAATGGCAAGGTGTCCCCCCTATCCTCTTTCTGGGGCTACACATTCAAATATATAGTCCTTCAGCCATCTTTATGTTTCTTTTGAGTATTTTCATCGAAAAATACGAAGTCGTTCCCTCAAATATCTATTTTCACGACATTCATGTGTAACAGTTTTGAGAAAAAAGATAGAATAGTGATTAAACAATAAGACAGTTAAACAGTTGCTTTCTGCAAGTTTTTTCCCAAACTCATCAGGAATTTAGCGCCCTTATTTTATAAATGATTTTTTCTTTGGGTGTTCGAGGACAATTGCATTCACCTTTAATAAGGTTAGAGCAAAGAGTTACAATACCAATAAAAGATTTAAGCCTTTAGCCGTGTCATCACTGCTCTGAATGTCAAGGATCCTTTATGGCTTGTAGTTAAAATCTATTTCTGTATACTTATTGTTAGCTAGTTACGCCTTTGTAAGATCCTTTTGGTAAATGCCTGTAATTGGTCAATCCTCGATATAATATAGATCACGAAATGGTATATGGTAGAATTAAACTTTAGACTCCTAGACTATCTATCTATCTATGATACTACCCAACTCCCCTTTCGGGTATTACTGGCAGGTGCGCGTCTGTGCTTGAATAAAAACTGTTAGTCATTGGTTAGGGTGCAAAATTTTAAAAGTATTGTGAGTGTTAGATTAAAAGAGCTGATAAAACATATTTTGGTCATTCAGGGACGGCTCACTATCTGAAAAGAATCGAGACTCTTTTTGAACGCTGCAATACTAGGTTGCTGTACAATTGTTTCTGGTAGACTGTTCTAAAGTATCACTGTGTAGGGAAAAAAATAGTATTTAAAGTAGGCTGCATTTGTATGGATCTGTCTGAAAGATGCTGTGTGCATATGTCGGGTGGCCCTAGACATTTAGTTTTTGGTATTTTGAAGGCATTCGACCCTTCCCACCCAATTACACACTCAATCCAATCCCACAAAAGACCAAAATACTGAAAACGAATGTTTCCATTTTCCAGCAATATTTGATACGTAGGAGACAGGAGACAACTACATGTAGTTACAATGGAACCATGGCAATTTTTTTATTAGCAAAAAATCTTAGAAAGCGGGGACAAAATATTTGTCAAATAAATGATTACAAATGTTTGTAGTTCTAAAGGAAAGTTGAAAATTGGGGGTTCCTAAAATTTTATATTTTCCGACCTTTCCTTCCAATAATAAAAGATAAAACCAATGTTCTTAATTTCGTTGTTAAATTGTTGTTTTGAAGTAACGATCTTTTTGGTGTCATCTTGATCAAAAATCATTCATTTTCATTTCTTGAAAAAAAGCTGTAAACGTTGGGTTTTTTTTTTCTTTATTAAAATTTTACTGTTTTGTTGTTGTTAGTGGTGGTGTTTTTTTTTTTTTTTTGTTTTTTTTTTTTTATATATATATATATTTTATTTTTTCGGTGAAAAAAAAACGGGCTGTGAAATTTCAATTATCAATCGGAAGCAATAATGTTCATATTCAATGTACTCAACAAAATCGACGTTATTTTGCCATGACTCACCTTATCGCTTTTTGAAATAGCAGGTGTGAATATAAACCAATACTTTCATTAATCAAAGATTTGGCACTTAAATGCAGATGATAAAGTTTCGTAAAAATAACTCGAATTTCTAAATCGTAGCCTGTTTATAAAAGATCGAGTTTCAAATATGTGACCTGTCACATTAAAAAGGGACATCTCGAATTTATCAGTTTGGTTGACATGGCGATTCGTTTTTCTCTGTGAGATTGTGTTGGAACGGGTAATAAATGGCATCTAGCCGGGGATATAATTTTACAAAATAATAATTATATACAACAAAACATGACGCCGCCCATCCCACTCTGATCAGAGTCTTCTCTATACCAACTTAAGATATATGTATATATGTATACATGTATATATCCGTTTATCTATCGTCCCATTTTCCCATATGGACGACGTCCAATAAGACTTTTAGTTGTCAAGAAGATAGTGCAGGGGCACAGGACGGCACTACTTGGAGCCTCAACTTGGCCCGAGCTGATCGAAGTCTTCTCTTTATTGACTAAAAAACGCCGCCGTCATAGCGCAGTCGGTAGCGCATCAGACTCCCAATCTTCATTCATGGGATGTCATGGGTTCGATTCCCGGCGGCGGCACATATTCTTTCCGACATTTGTCTCTAACCAATGGGTGGATAATCATAAACCTAAGTGGGATAGCAGCTGGAGGCTAGGAAAGGATGCTATGGTAGTACTGGTGTGAGAAATACCAGGAAACCATTGTTAGGTGCTCCAGCCGGCGCGATATGACTGAAATACTATTAAAAGTGGCGTTGAACCCCTTTCTTTCAATCAAATGACTTAAAATACCAGTATTTTCGTTTGTTTGTCGCCTCTATCGAGGCGTGTGCCCATATGAGCGACGCCCAGAAGACGCTTATTTGTTTCGAAAGATACACGTAGTGCAAGGATACAGGACGAAACAACTCGGGGGTTTTGCCTGGTTCTTTTAATTGCTCGGTGTACAGCACAGTCACACGGGGGCTCGGTGTATAGCACCGTCATACGGGGGCTCGGTTTAACACTTCCTGTTCAATCCCTAGTTTTTACGTCCCCGTGATTTTATAAGCGAGAAAACATTGTGGGAAAGAAGAAATTGCTTTTAACAAGCAATTTCTTTCTTCTTTTCCCACAAAATTTTCTACCCCATAGGTTGGTTACTTTTTTAAATTTCACTCACTTTTAGTTGTTGTCTGTAACTTCTTTCAAATTGGACAAGTCTGAAATTTGAAAATCAGGAAAGGGTTAACGTCTTATTTTAGAGACGCATTTGTTCGTTAATTAGCTCAGACCGGGACTGAACTCGCGACCTTGAGATTTGAAGCCGAGAGGTCTTCAAACTGAGCTAGCACTAGACTCTAAGATGGAGAGCTTACTTAAGACAGAAAATGGTAGAATTCTTTCGCCTTTGATATATATCATTAGTAAAATATTCATTCTGCTTTATCGTACAACTGATTATCCTCTGCGCTTTAACATATAAAATGCTGAAAGCGACGTTAAACAACGATTCACTCACCCAATAGCTCATTTATGGTAATCGATGTTTACTCTCTGTCACTTTTAACAACCCACTGTATTGGCTCGGAATCATTTGATGAAAGGCCTGTGGAAGTATTGCCGATATGTAAATATTGGCACAAGTGGCCATTTATACTGACGCTTTTATAACTGTTGGACTACTGTTTGATAAAGTGTTTAACTTTTACCGGACGACAATATTGTGAACGGGTCAAAATTGAAAGAAGCTGCAGACGACAATTTTACTTGGCAAATTTTTGGAGTTCCCTCTTTTTTTAACATGATTTTGGTTGAACACATTGTGGATAATGAAGAAATTGCTTGTAACAAGCAATTTCTTCATTAACATACATGTTTTGAAAAGATTTTTTTGCGCGCGACAAAAAACGTTAGTGTGTTGGAATATGTAAACGGACAACAAAATTGTAAACTGGTCAAAATTGAAAAAAAAAGTTGCAGGAGATTATTAGTTTTGTGTTAAAATGGATATTTGATATCCTCAGTGTATAAGAAGCACTTTAGAAAAAAAGTTTAAGGTTGTTGAAATGATTTTCTCTGTCTTACCATGTTGCATGTTCTTGTCATCGTAATTTAGACACCGTTAAGTACTAAATGTTTAATTAGAATTATTTCGAAATGGATAAAAAAAAACTATTTAAATTTTCCTTACGACTGCCTGTAATGGAAGATGTAATGGTTGGAAAATAGATAAGTGTGTCTGTGTTCTACCGTTGACTGACCTCTGACCACGCCCACTGATCTCCGACAGGAAGTTCCCTGTCGATATTAGACGACATTATTTTTCAAAATATATGAATAGTAATATGAAGCAACAATGTAAAATGGTTGGTTGACCAGCCTTGTCGTCTGGTAATTACTTAAAGCGGTTTCTCTCTCACAGGGATTTCTTCATCATTATGTTTAATTGAGGTGTGAATGAAGGACTATTTCGGAATGTTCTTGTGTTTCGCTTTAGTATATAGAGCTGTGTTTTCTAATAGAATAATATGAATGAGTTGGTCATGTATTACTATTTGTAAAGAACTGTTTAGACACTTGCAACTAGATTTTGGTCGTTCATTTTTTTTAAAAAAAATTGTAGTTGCGAAATTATAATTTGTTACGGGAGCTAATTCAGGCTCAAAAGTGAACATATGTGACTCGGTCCCGGATAGGGAAGAAGTGTCGTTCGAAGACTATGCAGGCTGATCAGGGTCCATACTTATCGCAGTTGGCAGTTTTCAAGTCAATCTGTCCTGCTATATTGTTGTTTTTGAAATCTCGAAACAGCTTGATGCCTGAATTTCGATGTTTTATCAAACATACATGTAACAGTTCCAACGAAAAGGGAACTCCTAAAACAACTATTTGAAAGAAAGACATAAGATACATCAGCGGTCTGGGCAGTCTGTCTTTGATCGACGGTCACACTTGTCATCTTTTTTTTATCAATTTATTTATTTCAATTTTTCTCAGATAGTCTCTTATAGCTTGACGCTAGTATAATAGCAAAACCATTGGCTCAGAATGGAAAGAGATTAACATTTAACTGGTTAAGAGGTTAATCCGAGCTGCAGATCTATTCGACAAGATTAAATCGTTGTAGTGACCGAAATCTAGGAATGAAATTAGCTGTTTTACAGAGCAGAAATAATGGTGTACATAACAGTGAGATACGGAGGTAACTTATATCTCTCTTTATTCTTCCACTTTTTTGTCCGTCTCCCTTTTTTGTCTGTACATCCCTATCATTTATCTGTCTATCCTTGTTTCTGTCTGTCTACTCCATCTCCTCCCCTGCCTTTACACTTCTAAAGAAATACTCCCAATTCACCCGTCAGTGCATATACAATTGACCAATCGATAGCCCCGCCCATTTACTCCACTGGCCCCGCCTATTGACTCCAACAAGAATTTCTGCCTTGATGTTTAAGGGCGTTATTTTGCAAAATTAATGGCCAGTAGAATGGTTGCTTGGCTACCTAAACGCCGTAGCTGTAGTTACGATGTTTAAGTCGCCAAGCCAACAAAAAATCTTTACAAAAAAGGCGACCAATGTCGGAGTTTAAAGTTAACTCACGGTCAAAATAAATGATTATTTGATTGACAGCCGCGATAGGTCAATTAATAGATCGATGTCCACACAAACTGATCTCCGAAGAAGCAGATCGGCTGAGATATCAAACGAGAGTTTGCTTTATATAAGAACATAAACCCAAATATAAATCTTTGGTAGGTGACCTTTACCTAAAATAAGCTGTAGTTACGGCGCTTGAATCGCCAAACCAACAAAAATACTCGACATAAATGTCGGAGTCAAAATTCATATCCGGTCTAGATGGTCAGTCCATTGGTCGATTGACAGCAGCGATCCGGAAGTTTTGTCGGTGAGCTTAATCCGTCCTTGGCGACTCTTGTTTTTACCATTTATCATAAAAGCAGTGCCAAAAAATGATGGCCAAAATGTTTCGATAATAGAAATTATACGTGTTTCACTATACTGTTTACAGAGTTATAAATCCTCAGAATAAATATTGAAGCAATTATTTCCACAACCAAATCAAGTTTAAAGTTTCGGTATATACTTCGGTATCGGATTCCTTTCTTCCTATACGTCATATTATACATGTTATTATCATGAAGAATAATTGATTCAGAAATATATAATAATAATATAGGCTGATAGAGATCTACATAAGGAAAATTATGTTACGATAGCGAAACAATATCTTGTACATGTATTTGCTTTGAGCTGCGGAGGAAAATGTTGATAACGAGTCTATTGTCTATCTTTTGCTTTTCTTGTATATATATGTAATGCACAGGCAATATTATGATAAGATACATTATTGCGGCTTCTTGCCAGGGTATATGACGATTTATTCCCTGTTCGATGTCTCTCGAGCCTTAAATAAGCGATTCAACCCAAAGCTCAATATACCACGAAATGGTAAAACACAACGTTTCTGGGATATCACGGCCAGGCTGTACATGCAGGCTACTTCCCGAGTATCCCCTGACCGGACTAGGCTAGGTCTGTGAAACACGTTCCCCATGGAAATATCCTCGTTATTAGAAGCAATAATTGATTTGAAACCCTTAAATCACACCTCACAAGTAACGAATAGATTACTTGTTGTTGTAGACATTTTTATTTTATTTATTTATTTATTTATTTTTTCAGAGAGCGAACAGGCCATTTTCAACCCGAATTGTAAGACGTTTCTATTGCTGAAGAATATACGAAATAAATGCAAATGTGGCCGGGAAAGTAAGTTATATATTCCTATTTGTAACTACTAACCCATTCCCTCTTAATTCTTCCCTTTTAAGGAAAAAAACTTTGGAAAACATTGTGAAAATGAAGATATTGCTTGTATCAAGCAATTTCTTCATTATCCACATTATTTTCTATACAAAAAGACGAAAACAATTAAAAGTCCACCAACTTAAAATTGTCGTCTGCAGCTTCTTTCAATTTGGACCATTGTAAAATTCGATGGTGTGGGAATGGATTAATCTAAGAGAGACCATCTGTAAGCTGCAGAATTACAGTTCGTAAGGTCTGACCGAGACGAAAACTTTTAGCTTGCTGATGTGTGTGTTTGTTTAAAAATGGTCAGATGCAGGATTCAAAAATGCATCTCGTAGGACAAAAATTCACGACTCCTACACATTTCCAACCAAGCTACACGGGATAAAGAGGCATCAGTATAATTAGAAAAAAATATAAATAAATAAGTTGATAATGTAGGATATCGAATTCAAATTCATTCATGTATACATGTAGATTTTTTAAAACCCATTAGCAGACGACAACATTTTAGTCTGGTCCAAATTAAAAAGAAATCGCAGACGGTCATTTTTGATTGTTGAAATTTTACAAAAATCTTTTTCTTTTAGGGTCAACATGTTGTAGGTAAAGAAACAATTGCTTCCACCAAGCAACAATGACAACTAATTCTCCATAGAAAGAATTATCCGAAACGAGTAGGCTGTTAAAGTTTTCCAGATGAAGGAATCTCTGTGACAGAAAATTTGAAAATCCACCAATAAACCTGATTTTGGTTCTCGGATTTGTACGTGTTTTAAAAATTAGAGAGAAAAAACATGAAAAAAAAAACTGCAGTTAGTATTTGAATCACGTTTAATTTGACACAAACAAGTGGAACATAAGTTAGAAAAGAGAAATTGTTTATTACATCAATCAGTCAATGGTTTTTCCACTTTGTCATGCTGAATACCCCCCCCCCCCCCAATTATAATTGCAAAGGACTGAAATCAAAGGACTGAAAGCACTTGAAGTATTGATTGTGGTTCAATATTTGTTTGAAAATCAATCTTATAAAACACAAGCTTAAAAGGGGGGGGGGAAGCAAACAGGAGATGAAGACTTAGATCAAACTGCATAGGGTTACATTCAATATTTTTTATTCGACAGCTGAGATAGAGTTATCGGACGAATTAGGGAACATCAAAAACCTCCGAGATCCCGGATTTCAGCATAGGTATGCCAACGAGTTTTTAGACGAGAGGGAAAAACTGGTTCTTTTAAAAGTTGAAAGTAAGTGAGATATCTAGTCATTGTACGATCTAAACATCGTAACTCCAACTTTATTCAAACTGTTGTCACGAGGTTTGATTGTCCAAATGACTATGTAAGAAAAGTCAGTGCCGGTTTGTATGTATGTATGTATGTGTGTATGTTTGTTTGTATGTATGTTTGTATGTATATATGTTTGTACATATATATGAATGTATGTATATATGTATGAATGTATGTATGTATGTATGTATGTATGTATGTGTTTAACTCTAGTTTGTACAATCTTTCAGTTATCCCATTCACACACATTGACGCTTTTGGACGCCCCTCAAGAACAACAACTGAGAAAACATTGTATAAAATGAAAAAATTGCTTGTTACAAGCAATTTCTTCATTTTACACAATGTTTTCCAACCAGACAGTTGAAAAAATCTAAAATTTCATTAACTTTGAATTGTCGTCTGCAACTCCTTTCAATTTGGACCAGTCTTAAATTTTGTTGTGTGGGAATGGGTTAAATCACAACAAAGTTCACTTATTCATGTGCTTCCAGGGTATCATCATTACTAGGCTTGGGGCTCTGTAATGTCTTACCAAAGGGCATAAACTGGTGAACTTCGGCGCGGCCGGTAGTCCAACACGCAACCCTCGACGTCTCTCAGATAACGATTCCGCCTCCTAAACCATCGAGCCACACATGATCCCAATAATTTACGGATCGCTTGCCCCGCCCACTGACTCCGACAAGAACTTCCTATTAGATATTAAACCGTAATTTTGAAAAAAATGTGACCAGTAATATGTAACAAAAGAAGTAAGGTGGTTGATTGGCGACCTAAAGATCATAATTAGAGCTTGAATTAGCTGTAGGCATGACGTTTCAGTCGACAAAGTAACAAAATACTTCACAAAAATATCGACCGATATTTTCGGATATTTCAAAGTTCACCCTTTGTCTAAATGCAAGATTTGAATTGCAGTTTGATTCTTGATCGACACCCCAAATCGTTAATCTATATAGATTCTATGGGTCTTATCAGGTTTCTTAACCCGTTACCAGACCAGACGAGAAAGTTTAGATTTTTCCAAACTCAAAGATGTTGTAGGCGACAATATAAAGTCAGTGAAATCTTTTTCGAGAAACTTTGTTTTCCTTGAAGGGGTGTCAAAAAGCGGAATTTTGTAGGAATGGGATAAAAATGCTACAGGTATTGCATTACTTTAAAAAAAAACACAGTGGATTCTCTCCGATGAACTCGTCGACAAAAAAAGTGCATACATTCATTTCCTATTCTTTCAATTTGCCGCGAAACAGACCCGTTTGAAGGTTTCGAAAATCCAAGCTTTCAATGTTAGGGGGTAATTTTGAAACCGTGTGGTTTCCTTCCTAATCAGTACAAAATAATTAAGCGTTTTAAATCATAGTTAACATTATTGGATGGGCTTAGCCACCTAGTCCCTGCGTAACATGATTCACTCATTTTTAGGTAATTATCATGCAAGTCTCTATAAGCGAAATCAGATAATACAATGTAATTCCATTCCTATCTTTTTCGTGTATCTACAAGAATTTACATATCGTTTCCCTCTGCTTACTTTTGAGCCACAAAGCTATATTTTTATTGGACTAGATCTATAAGATAAAATACTGTAGAAAACAGTTGACTTTATTATACCCTATAGTTATATATATTTCGTCAGTTGAAGACAACAACTTCGTAATACAGCTTTAAAGTGCTGTATTTACGACATTCTTGTCCAAAAAGACAATATCACCTATTTTTCAGGGTTGCAGACGGAAACAGGACATGTTTCCTATACACCCATGTTACAAGGTGGTGACGCCATTTTAAGTGACGAGTTTATGTGTAAGTACGCTTCAATAATCCACTACCAGACGACAACATTTTAGAATGGTCCAAATCCAAAGATGTTGCAGACGAGAGAAACTAATAGCACTGACAATGAAAAAGTGACAAAATTAGGTAGAAAATATAACAAGAAGGGATATTGCCTTTGTCCTTTTCTTACAGTTTTTTTTTTCCAAATGCCATTTTTTCTTCATGGCGTCAAAAAAAGAATGACTCTAGATTAGGTTAAGTGAATAGTGTCTAGGTAAACTCATTCTCGCACAATAACTGGCTTGCGTGATCACAAGGCGCCTTATTTAGAGGAACATCGTGGAAAAGGAAGCATTGATACTCCCGGCTTCTCACCAACTTCACCCTGTCCTTTACACGCCCTGATTTTACATCCCGAGAAAGAAATTGTGGAAAAAGAGGAAATTGCTTGTGGCAAACAACGTTTTCTTTTCCCATGATGTTTTTATTATACAGGATGGTTACCTTTTTCATTTTACTTACTTTATAAAGTCGTCTGCTACCACTTTGAATTTTGGCCAAGTCTAAAATTTTGAAAAACAGTTAAGGGTTAAAACGTGTACATGCATGCAATTTCAAATAATGCTAACAAATAAATATTTGCAAAATCCTTCCATTTGAACCGGTCCCAATATATTCCGTTACCTAACAATTGTCATCTTGACTAAAATCCAAACCAGTTGGTAACGCGTAGAACTCCTCATCATAGGACCCGGGTTCGATCCCCAGTCGCGGTGGATATCCTTTCCGACATTTGTCTCTCATCAATGGGTAGATGGTGGTAAACCTAAGTGGGAAGAGCAGCTGGATACTCGGAAATGATGTAGTGGTAGTCCTGGTGTGCGATATACCAGGTATCCATGATTTTGTGTTCCAGCCACCGCGGTATGACCGAAATACTGTTAAAAGTGGCGATAAAGTCAATCCAATAAATCAATAATTCAGAATTGTATTTTCTGAAATAAATAATAATAAATAAGAAAAAAAAAAACAAATAATAGAAAGCAGACAGGAAGGTCAGATTTTACGGCAATAATTCTTTGAAAGTTGACTTTATAAACAACTCTGAAAAGTATAGACTAAGATCAGACTGCACATATGTGTGGGCTGATCTTAGTTTACATCTCCTGTCAAAATACGAAAATTCTGGATTCAACACGACAAGGGTTGATTAATGAATGTTGATTTAAGCCGAACTTTTTGAAGAAGTCCGGTATTTCCGAGAGCATATTTTAACAACCTCTAATAAGGTGAATTACCCCATGATGAACCATTTACTCAGGATGGTATGATAAATAGACAAAGATCGGCTAAGGCCTAAACAAGTTTATCGTCAATATATTTTGAAGGAGTATCGCGTACTTCACACAATACGCACAAGCGTAATAAATAAACCTTACAATCCAAATACGTGTTATAATTCGTTGTTTAATGATCAAAACATCTTACTCAAGGTTCGTTCATATATTTTGTCAATCTGGTAAAACATGCATAAAACCATACATTTAGAAATTATAAGAATGACGTTTGCAATCAAGGCGTTTGTTCAGTTGAAAAGCAAATTGTTGATGTATATAGTATTAGGACCATTAATCAATTCCTCATTTGTACAAAACCTGACCGTCACGAGGTGAAATATAAGAGAAAATCGCTATATCGACTTTCTTTGATTTTTACTCTTTCTTCGTTGTCTTATTACTTGATTATTGTTAAACCCATTTGCAGACGGCAAAATTTAGACTGGTCCCAATTCAAAGATGTTTCAGAAGACAATTTTAAGATCATGAAATTTAAAAGACCATACCTTTGTACTAGAAACCATTGTGGACAATGAAGGAATGGCTTGTGGCAAGTAATTTCTTCATTTTCCAAGTGATTTAAAAAGTGTTTTCCTTGGGGGATGTAAAAAAGAGGGATTGTGTGGGAATGGGCTAGATGTGATGCTTTGAACACTTTTCGGATAAAAAAGAATATTATGTTATCATTGTTATACAAAACCGTGTATTGGATTCGAGCCGCGTAAGAAAATTTAGATATTTCACGAGCCTGAATGTCGAAATAAATAAGGAATGTATATGTTATATTGTGATACAAGATCTTGTACTAGATCCAAGTCGATCTAGTGAAATATCCAATCTTCCTACGCGGCGAGAATCCAATGCAATGTTTTTTATCACTACCACATCAAAGTATCATTATATACCAACGAATTTAGACTATAAAAAAAATAAAAAGAAACTAACGGAATTTATCTAAAATCAGCCCTTTTTTAAAATCATACTAACGGTATTCTTGGCGTGACGTTATTTTACCGTAAAAGTGACTTCATCTAACCACATTGTATCAGTGCAGTACATGTATGATGGTTTTTTTTGTTTTTTTTTTTCTCTCTCTGTCGTGTCCGATTCGTCAGTGTGCAATGAATGTAAATTATAAGGAATTTATGTAGGTTTACAACAAAAAATCTGTCTACGTATAAATGAATCGCTTATTGTTACTTATTTCATACCTCAATGAAAATAAGAATTATTGTAAATGTGGTTTAACGTGTTTTTCCAGCCCGTCTGGCAATAAAAGGCAGCGAGCAGACCGATCACAGACGGGCCAAATCGAACACACGTCGACGGGACAAGGCTCAACTCTCCGAGCCCGGGGGCAAGGACAACCCCTCAAGACAGAGTAGCAGGGAGAGACCAGAGAAAAGCAAAAATGAGAGTAAAGGGAAAAGACTGAGTGCTAAATCAAAGAAATGATAATAACAGCATGAAAGTTGTGCCCTTCATCTTGAATTTCCACCTTAACCATTTCCGTACAATCCGTGATTTTTTACGTGCATTTCATATTTTCCCCGAGATAACATTGTGGAAAAAGAAGAATTTGATTGTAACAAGTATGCTTTTACACTATATTTTATATCATATAGGATGGTTACTTTTTGAATTTTACTTATGTTATAATGTCGTCTGCTAACTCTTTAAATTTGGACAATTTTCTTTTAATATGAAATTTAAAAAAAAATAGATAAATAAAAACACTACTACGAGATCTGTCTTTTCTGATACTAATATATACGTTTTCGAAAATTCATTGGGGGGGGGGGGGAAGATATTAAATGGGTCATCAGGAAATACCGGAAAAACACTGTTTATTGAATAGCCGTTCTTTAACCAAATCTCACATAATAACGCTCTTTGACGCCCCTTATAAAGAAAAAAATATTGAAAAGAAACTAAGCCGTAGATGAATTAATGTTGCTATTAGCAGGATGACGCTGTGCATATATCTCTTTATATTGATAAAATCATGTTTACCTGGTGAATATTTATGATTTCCTGCGATTCACTTGATATTGAATTGCATGGTCCACTCTCAAAATTTATAAATTTAATGATTGATTCTAATTTTTAGCCCTTTCCTGGCTTTTACGTCCCTTCGATTTTATACTTGAGAAAACATTTTGGAAAAAGTGGAAATCGCTTGTGGCAAACAATTTCTTCTTTTCCCACAATATTTTCTAACCAGCAGGATGGTTAATTTTCAAATTGCATCCACTGTTGATTGTCGTCTGCAACTTCTTTCACATTGGACCGGTCTAAAATTTTAAAAAGAGGGCCGTTGGCCCTGGGGCGCTCACCCGAGATAAAGGCTCTCTTTCTTTCAACAGTCCAATTTCATGTTAAGGTTAGGACTATGATACAAGTGGGCCACACTTACATATAAAGACTATGTACCCGGGGATCCAAAAGTCTAAATTGCAAATTCCAAGGTTTAAGGGCAAATTTGAAAGAAGGAAAAAACTTTTTCCTCCCTCTGGATCCATGGGTTATAATTTCAGAAATAAGAAAGAAGTCTGTGAACTGACGCTTCAAGCCTATAACCTCTCCCCCCCAAGCTCCGCCCCTGGGGACCCGCAGATCATGGTTTTAGCTATTTTGTAAGAGATCAATATACTGATGCTTCATGCAAAATATCAAGGCTCTACGCCTTTTGGGTCAGGAGGAGAAGATTTTTAAAGATTATTTCAAAATTTCACATGTGTTGCCATGGCAACCAGAGTTTTTAACGGATTTCAATTATTTACACTATTTTTAAAGTGGACCACCTAAGGAACATTTCTGCCAAATTTGGTTCACTTTGGCCAAGTGGTTTGGTAGGAGATGTCCTTTAAAAATCATTCTTAATTTCTATATAAACCCCATCCCGTGGGGTCCTGCCCCTGGGGTTCCGAGGATCATGATTTTAGCTATTTTGAAAAAGGTCCATATACTGATGCTACATGCAAAATATCAAGGCTCTACGCCTTCTGGGTCAGGAGGAGAAGATTTTTAAAGATTATTTTAAAATTTCATTTTGTTGCCTTGGCAACCAGAGTTTAACGAATTTCAATTCTAAGGGGACCACCTAAGGAACGTTTCTGCCAAATTTGGTTCAAATTGGCCCATCGGTTTGGTAGGAGATGTCGTTTAAAGAAATTGTTGACGGACAACGCCTGACATACCACGGACAGACGCCGGGTGAAAGGTGATCACAAAATACTTCGTGCTTAGGTGAACTAAAAACAGGAAAGAGTTAACAAGCAATTTCTTCTTTTTCAACAATGTTTTCTAACGTTTTCCTTTATTTTGGGGTGTTTAAAGACATCATTGTTTGGAAATTGGTTAGGTTGGCTCACCTAGGCAAACAACACTATTATACAGGTGGCTGTTAAAGCAGAATTGTCTGCATCGTAATTGATTACCTTTTAATAATATTCATTTAAAATCCCAGAATACATGTATGTACCGGATCAAGTCTTTAACAAATCTAAGTTTACTGAATCCCTGAATACTCCGTTTTCAACGCCAATCATATACCCGCCAACATTTAACAGTAGCTTTCCTAATCATCTGTGGACAACAAAAACCTTGTAAATACAGCTAATTCGAGCTGTAGTCATGCTGTGAATTTGATCATCAAAGGTCAAAATATCGGAGGATCATTTGAAATAACAACAGCAATGATATTTCATTATAAGTTTTAATATTTTCTGTCATCCAATAAGGTTATAGACAAAGTATACCTAACAGTTCAACACACTCTATAACAACTTGTTGACAAAATTAATGGCCAAATATAACACTACTACTTGACCAATCACGGCAATCATTTAATCCATTCCCAAACGGCAAAATTTTAGACTGGTCCAAATTGAAAGCAGCTACAGACAAAAATTTCAAGTTTATGGAGTTTTAATATTTTTTGGCTCTTGGGATGAAAACAGTGTGGATAATGAAGAAATTGCTTGATACAAGCAATTTCTTCGTTTTCCACAATGTTTTCCTAAGCGTCTTTCTTGAGGGGCATAAAAAGGAGGGCTTGTGAGGGAATGGGTTAAACTGGAAGTTCAGTTTGAACTCTTATATTGGCCCTCAATTTGGTGAACCATTTTGTTGGTTTTGCGACTTAAAACATTGTAACTACAGCTGAATAAGCTGTAGTTACGACGTTAAGGTTGCCAACCAACCATTCTACTTATTTGTAACATGCTACTGGCCATAAATTTTGCAAAAATTGCCGTTAAAAATTGAAGGGTAACTTCCTGTCAGAGTCAATGGGCGGGGCCAAAGGAGTCAGTGGGCGGGGCCAGGTTCTCCAAAGCTGTCCAATACTTTCCAAAACAGTGCTTGCTTTTTACAAAGATGACATACTAGTGAAGTAAACATTGTGTAAAAAGAGGAATTGCTTTCACAAGAAATTTCTCCTTTTCTTGTGAACTGTTTTCTTTTGTATAAAAAGATTTTGTTCCATATATAACAACTTGAAGTGACATCTGCATTTTCGTTTTAAACCTTTCCAACACAAACCCGCATTTTAAAAATTGAAAAGGATTATAGATAGGACAAACATTGTGAGAAAAGAAGAAATTACTAGTAACAAGCAACTTATCCTTTTCTCACAATGCTTTCTTCATCATTTGGCCCTTATTTTTCAATTTAAACAAACTTTTGTTTTGTCATCTGCAACCTCTTTGAATTTGGAAATGTCTAAGATTTTGTCATTTGGGAATGGCTAATCTGTTATTGACCAATACAGAGTCCATTCTAATGAACTGTGAAACAAGTTGTTAAAGAAATAAGCTGAACTACTGATATACACAGCAGCTTTTCCGATACAAATTTTGATCATCACTTAAATCCTCTAATATAAACAAATAACAAACATTCAATAACAAACACACCTGCAATTACACGTAATTGTGACCTGTAATGCTTAACCCATTCCCACTTGACAACATTTTAGACTGTTCTAAATTGACAGAATATTCAGACAACAATTTCAGGTTTAAGAAATTCTAAAAATCTTTGTCTTTTGGGGTATAAGAAATTGTCGATGTTGGAGAAATTGCTTAAATCAAGCAATTACATGTATGTTCACAATGTTTTCCAGAACTTTCTTTTTGAGGGACATAAAAATGAGGGATTGTGCGGAAATGGGTTAATTATATAACATCGTACATCTAACCATAATTTATGTTTGTGAGGTCCTAACCCATTCCCACACAGTGTTGCTTTTTGACGATTGTATTGGTTAAACATTGTGTGAAATGAGGAAATTACATGTACTTGTAACAAGCAATTTCTTTATTTTACACAATGTTTTCTACTCAGAAAATGAAAAAAATCTTAAAATTCATCAACATTGAATTGTCGTCTGCAACTCCTTTCAATTTGGACCAGTTTAAAATTTTGTTGTCTGGTAATGGGTTAAAGAAGTGATTGGTTTATCAAATAAAAGGCTGTTTGACTCTTGTACAGATGGAATTCTGACAAACAGGAATCCTGAAATCTTTTTAAAATAGTTTACAGACCCCTTCAGCAATAATTTCAGAATAGGTCCCAAACCCGCTATGTAAAGCTTTGCCGAATTTAAAATATCTTTGACATGTATTTTTGTTTCCTGTGTTGCAAAGCTTTTAACCCATTCCCACTCAGTGACACCTTTAGACGCCCCCAAGGAAAAAAGCTTTGGAAAACATTGTGTGAAATAAAGAAACTGCTTGTTACAAGCAATTTCTTCATTTTCCACAATATTTTCTACCCAGATATGTGAAAAAATTAAAAGTTTCATTCGCTTTGAATTGTCGTCTGAAACTCCTTTCAATTTGGGCCAGTCTAAAATTTTACCATCTAGTAATGGGTTAATAGCAGGCTTGTGTCCTATTCTGAAATTATTAGGGGTCTGTGCAGAATTTTAACTAATATTTTAGGATTCGTTTTGGAGAGAAATTCTGTCCCAATAAGAGCCATAGAGCCTTAAACCCTTTTCTGTTCAATTCCAAGTTTTACATCCATGTGATTTTATAATCGAGAAATCATAGTAGAAAAAAATCCTACTAAATGGTTATTTTTCAAATTACACCCACTTTTGATTGTTGTCTGCAAAACCTTTGAATTTAGACAGGTCTAAAATTTTGCAAAACGGGAAAGGGTTAAGCTTCCTCACCATCCTCCCTTGGGCATATATTGCAAGGACATTTTAACCAAAAGTAAAACTTTAGACTCCAACATTAATGTTGAACATTTTTGCTGGTTTTATTGCAACTTCACACATTCCAACACAAGCCCTCCTTTTTACGCCCTTCAAGAAAAAAAGCTTTGGAAAACATAGTGGAAAATGAAGAAATTGCTTGTATCAAGCAATTTCTTCATTATCCACAATGTTCTCCTTCCCAAAACAAAGAAAAAAAAATAAAATTCCATCAACTTGAAATTGTTGCCTGCAGCTTCTTTCAATTTGGACCAGTCTACAATTTTGCCGTGTTGAAATGGGTTAAACAACCTGTAGTTATGAAGTTTAGGTTGTCAACCAACCATTTTATTTCTTTGAAAAATGTTACTGACCATAAATTAAATTTTGCAAAATAATGCTGTTTGATATTAACCCTTGTCATGCTGATTAAAATCCTTATCTGAATTTGCATTAAAAGCAAATACCTGAAAGCAATTTCTTCATTTAAACAATGATTTCTAAAATATTTTTCTTGGGGGCTTCCAAAAGTGTCACTGTGTGGGAAAGCGTTAAGAGATGAGATTTTAACCCTTTCCTGTTTTTTCGAAAATTTAGACCTGTCCAAATCTGCGGAGAAAAAAATAGTGGATTTAAATTGTTAAATAGCAATTTAGTAGGGTAGAAAATATTGTGGAAAAAGAAGAAATTGCTTATTACAAGCAATTTCTTCTTATTCTACCATGTTTTCTCAATTATAAAAATTACAGGGACGTAAGAAAAGGTTTCAAAGACTTTTCGCCTCTTCATGAAATCTGGAATCCTACAAAAAAGGGGTTTTGTTGGTCTTATATTAATTATGTACTTCATGAGAGTATCATAAGCCAATGAAACATGAAAAGCTCTAGACCTTTCAGTTTGAGAGAAAAAGATTTTTTGCGGTTTTCTTCTTATCTTTGTAAAAAATTCCATGAAACCATAATACTGCCTTGTGTTGATCTCAAATTTCTAATGTTTTCTAGAGTACCATATAGTGATGGTGTATGCAAAGATTCAAGGCTCTAGAACTTAGAGTTCAGGAAGAGTTTAAACATTCAATTTTCCTTTTGGTCCATATGGCCTCAGGAGTTCCTCATGGAGAAAACTTCGTTGAAATGTTTTGAAAGGACATAACCTAAGGATTGTTACGATGAAATTTAGGAGGAGCCTTTTTTTAGCGATTTTGAACAGACTGGCAAACAGTGACCAATCAGAATAGCTCATCCCGAGCACTACATGATGTGAAATTTTGTTTTTGCACTCATATGATGGTGCGGTCTACATTGACCTCAAATTTTTAACTGTAATCAGATTTTTTTCTGAAAACAGCAAAGCTATAAATCCATGGTTCATCTATAAGTCTGACAAAAATATTCTAACAACAATTATAGATTTTTATATATCAGCAAAACAGGTCACAAAATACATTTGCTTATTCATTTTCACTCCCTACAAGGGATCACTTGTATAATGCATATAAAATTTTAAACAATCTTTCTCTATATTTATCAAAATATCAACAAACAACGTAAAAATCGTAACCACGTCACACATACTGGCTTTTAATTAAACATTCGTAAAAGCAACAAGTTAATGCAACAAGTTGTAAGTTTATTTCAGAAAAAATTGTAACTATCGCTATATACTGTATACTTTATACTTGTCCTAGGATTATTATATTCCGGCTCGTATGAAAGAAATTGTTGACGACTTTTAACCCATTCCCATTCAATGAGGCTTTTAGACGCCCCAATGAAAAAAAAAGATTGGGGAAAAATGGTAAATTTTGAGAAAACAATAATTTAGAAAATTAGGTAATCAAGCTTTTTCTTCATTAACAAAAATATTTCATACCCTTCAATATAACAAAGAAATCCTTTATTACCAGCATTTCTATTTCTCTAAGCATTTCCAAACGATGCCACTATTACCTTTTAATTCAAAAACATAATCAATTTGTTGGCTGGAAATTTCTTTTCATTTTATTCATCTTAAAGATTTAAAAAATCTTTCACAGAAAAGATTAAGAAATCAGTTAACATGAATTCAAATCTTATTAAAGTACAAAATTGAAAGGATTCATTTGATTGTTCAATACCAAACAAGAGCACCGCCTATGGGTGCCTACACGCGACTGTTTGGCGCTGGATCGTGGACACAAAGCAATTAGTTATCCCCCTTGATAGTATAGGTTGCTCTTTTGATAGTGAACAAGTATGCTAAGTTTCAAGTGAATGCCTTTAGTAGAACCAGAGATATCACAAAATGTCAAAGTTTTTGCAAGACGACAACGACAACACCAAGGCTATAGCAATACCTTGAGTTTTCTCCGAAAACAGCTGAGCTAAAAATGACAAGCAAAGAAAATTGTATCATTGAAATTCTAGGCTAAAGGGAAACACTTGAACTGAATTTAAGTCATTTCCACATGATCTTATAACTTTTGAAACCCCAAGAAATAAATCTTGAATACATGGTGAAAAAGAAATTTCTTGTCACAAGATATTTCTCTGTTTCCAAGCAGGTGTTCTTTCCACAAATCGATAAAGATTTAAATTTCATGAAATCATTTTTCTTTAATTTTAACTGGTCTAAGATTTTGACAATAGGTAAAGTGTTCAGACGTGAACTGGTTTATTCACCTTTACCATAAATATAGACATGCACTGAATTTCTCTTCAACCATTACCACACAATATTTATTCCATATATTGCCATATCCACAATAAAAATAGCTTTGGATAGGTTTGAGGGAAAAGGATGAATCCAGATAATTACATTAAATTCAAAGGACTGACAGCATTGGATGCACTAATTGTGAGTCAATAAATATTTTGAAATACTATTTTACGAACAAGTGTTGCTTAAAAGGGATAAGCAGGAGGTGTAGACTAAGATCACACTACATATGTGCAGGTTGATTTTTGTCTATACCTCCTGTCAAAACAAGAATATTTTGAGTTCATCATCACAAGGGTTAGGGGAGAAATATAAAAAAATTATGATTTGTCCAATTAAAAGAAATTGCAAATGATAACTCAAAAAGCGTTAAAATTGAAAAGTGTGTGCCAACAAAAAGAAGTAAAGTTGTGGAAAAATTGTCAGTAACAGAGAATTGTCAGTAACAAGTAATTTCTCTGTTTTGTAACAATGTTTTTCTCCGGTTATTCTTCTTTAACTCATCAAAGTACAGGATTGTGTGGTAATGGTGTTATCTTCCTATTGCTTCAAAAGCTTGGATTTATTTTATTCATATTTTTCCCCGATTTTATTTTATAATTGTCTACATTTGTCTTTTTTTCCTTAAAATCTATCTCTTCACTTTTTTGTGGACAAGTTAATTTTACCTATGAAAGCAGACAATGCCTTACTTGTCCAAGGGTGATAAGTCAACATATACAGTAACTTTACGATCACTAATACGATCCCTAATACATAACTTTACAATCCAAATAGTTCTGCTGCCTGACAAGCGCTCCTTGATTTTGGATTATTTGGAAGACTTCTTATAAAGCTGCATCCGTTCACACTGAGTATACTTGAAAGACAACACAGCCTAGGCACCTGTGATAGGTCCCAGGCTAGAAAGTTCCCAGGCTATCTCTCTTTGAACTTTTTGCACTGAATCACATTTTAACCTACACACTATGATCACCTGTTCACAAACGGGTGAGAAAGTAAGTCCTCCGATGATGGCCGGTCTTGCGGATGTTGTCTGAATGTTAATCTTAAAAATTCTATCACATCCCTTTTAGTGTCTTTTGGCAGTTCAAATTTCGGAAAGTCTTCTGTGGCTATTTTGTAAATTGCTGCCATTGTTTCATATTCTGCCCAAGGAGGTTTTTTAGTTAACATTTCTACCACTGTACAACCCAAACTCCTGAAAAAATATAAAATTATGCCAGAATGCTTTTAAAATTATATGAAAAATTATATGAAATCACATTAACCAAAGGAGTAGACAAGAGAGGGTAACAGTATTCTAAAATCCTTATTTCGGAACGAAATCCTACGTTGTGGGTACTCATTGAATCGTCTCGATAAGTCGATTAAAATGAGTACCTATATCAAATGGTTTATGGCAGTATTGTTGAAATTTTCAAATCTAAAATCCAAATTATCTATCTCTATTTGTAGCTCTAATCAACCCTTGTCATGCTGAACCCGGAATATTCCGGTTTTGGCAGGAGGTGTAGACTAAGATCAGACTGCACTTATATGCAGGCTGATCTTAGTCTACACCTCCTGCTTGTACTTTTCCTGCCAGAGTTGTTTTATGAAGTTGTTTTTTTAAAAGAAATATTGATTTTTGAACAACAAGTTCTATCAGTGCTTTCAGCCCTTTGATTTGACAGCATTTCAGTTCAGGTAATTCATACAGCATGACAAGGGTTAACATGTTTCTCATCCAACATTTCAAAAGCTCACTTTGAACAGTTTGTGTCAGGATGGGATAAGACTATTTTGCAATCTTATGCCCATATCTCAGTTGAAATTCCTTACCAGTGGTTTATGGGCTAGACCAGTCAATTTTTAATTGGCAATCGTCTTAAAAATACTATTCTAATTTGCACAACAGAAATTTTTTTTGAAGATATAAAAATAATATCTTAAAAATATCAGTCTAAACAACAAGAGGCCCATAGGGCCTGATCGGTCACCTGAGTCCAAAGAGCACAAAAACAAATACAAGTCCACCAAATTATGCTACATACTAAATATCAAAGCTCTAAGCCTTTTAGTTTGGGAGACGAAGAGATTTAAATTCTTATTATATAAGCCATATGTAGAATTTGTGACATCCGGGAATGGGCTAATTAGGACCCTAGGGCCATAATTCATACAATATGATAGAGATCCACCAGATGATGCTATATACCAAATATCAAAGCTCTAGGCCTATCTGTTTGAGAGAAGATTTTAAAAGTTTTCACTATATAAGCCTATGTTAAAATTGTGACATCAAGGAATGGGCTGATTTTAATCCTGAGGCAATAAATTTTACAATCTTGATAGAGGTCCACAAGATGATGCTAGGCCCTCCTGCTTGGGAGAAGAAGATTTTTACAAATATCACTATAAAAGCCTATGTTTAATTTTTCCAAATTTCACCATATAAGCCTATGTTAAATTTGTGACATCCCGAAATGGGCCGATTTTAATCCTGAGGAAATACTTTTTACAATCTTGATAGAGGTCCACCAGATGATGCTGTATACCAAATATCAAAGTTCTAGGCCCTCCTGTTTTGGAGAAGTTTTTTCAAAATTTCACTATGTAAGCCCTTTGTGAAGTTTGTGACATCTGGGAATGGGCTAATTTTAATCCTGAGGCAATAATGTTTACAATCTTGATAGAAATTAACCAGATGATGCTACATACCAAATATAAAAGCTCTAGGCCCTCTAGTTTGGGAGAAGAAGATTTTGAAATTTTCACTATATAAGCCTTTGTTAAACTTGTGACGTCTGGGAATGGGCTAATTTTGACCCTGGGGTTATAATTTATACAACATTGATAGAGGTCCACTAGATGATGTCACATACCAAATATCAGAGCTGTAGATCTTTTAGGGGTAGAAAGAGATTTTCAAAGTTGTGACTATGTAAGCTTATGTACCCCACCCACCTTTGCCCCCTATAATACGGCCAATTCTTGACGGAATTTTTTCATGTACAAACTTGATAAAGACTCTAAATACCAAATGTGAATCTAATCTGACAGCCGGTTCATGACGAGAAGATTTTTAAAGATGTACCCTATTTTGCCCCTTTTTGGCCCCTTATGGTCCATGACGTGTACAAATCTGAAGCGCCTTCCCAAAGGGTTCTTAAGAAGAAGTCAAAAATGTAAAAAGTTAACACACAATGTACAACGCACAGCGACGGACAAAACACAATCGCAATAGGTCACCATGACCTTCGGTCAGGTGACCTAAAAATCACATTAAGGCTCTGTAGTAAATGTTTACTACAACATGTTTTCCATGGAGGTAAAAACCAGGGATTGTACAGGAAAGGGTTAACCCATTCCAAATCAATCCCTCCTTTTTACGCCCCTCAATAAAACAGCTTTAGAAAACATTGTGAAAAATGAAGAAATTGCTTGTTACAAGCAATTTCTTCAATATCCACAGTGTTTTCTATCCCAAAAGATGAAAACATTTAAAATTCCATCAGCTTGAAATTGTCGTCTGCAGATTCTTTCAATTTGGACTAGTCTAAAATTTGGTTGTGTGGGAAAGGGTTAATTGATTATTGGCTTTGAAAATGAAATAAAAGGTTCACTCACCAGACATCTGCTTTGCGACCGTAACTGTCGCCATTTATAACTTCCCTGGCCATCCAGTAGGGGGTTCCTATCACAGTTTTTAAACCAGACACTGAACATATGGTCTGGAGGCGTTTACTAGTACCAAAGTCCGCTAATTTTACATTACCATTATTATCTCTTAATATATTAGCACCTGAAATAAAATAAACTAGCTCATTACCAGATGGCAAAGATTTAGACTGGAGCAAATTGAAAGGAAGGCAGATGACAATTAAAAGCTGATGAAATTGTTATTTTTTTCAACTTTCTGGGTAGAAAACAATTTGGAAAATGAAGAAATTACTTATTACAAGCAATTTCTTTATTCCACATTTTTTTCCAAATTCTTTTTCTTTTGGGGGCATTAAAAGGGTCATTATGTGGGAATGGGTTAAATATTGAAACAAGAGCAATCTGGATGCATTTGCTCAGCTGTTCAAGTGCTTGATAATATATAAAACTAATAAATCTAAAAAGAGGCATAATTCATTGAAAATACATTAAGAGTTTTACCCATTTTTAGCATAAATTGCTTGTTTGATAATGAATGAATATTCAGAGTTTCAAGTGTTCAGTAATACCAGAGATATGATCAGGTGACAAGGAACATTCTGTAAAATTTTATGGAGGAGTTTTAGTTAACAAGAAATTTTACATAAAACCCCCTTTTTCTGTAACACAGCCTAGAATGGCAAAACTCGAAAATATACACTTTGTCGGGAGAATGGGAACATTCTGTGAAAATTCCATTAAAATTTGTCCATAATTGTAGGAAGAGATAAAAGTGGATGTACAGACGGACGTTGGGACAGACTGAGAAAATGATTCCAACATACATCCTCCTTCTGCAGCACATTAAAGTGTTGGGCAAGCAATGTCAAACATTTATATTTCCGTTAAAAATCGATGGACCAGCACAAAATTCAGACTTAACCTACTACTTGTTATTGCAGTTTCACAAACCAAAGATCAGAAAACAAGAGGGCAAATATAGCCCTAATTTGCTCTTGGTGAAACTAAGAAAATATGTTTTATAGTGCATCAACAGCAATGGTCCATTAAAGTATAAGAAAATTAAGGGTAGTATAATATAAAACATACAGAACAATATAAAGACAAGCCACAAGACATAAAATGTGAATGAAGGCCGTTAAGTCGCCTCTTACAACATGCCAGTTGTCACATTTGTTCTGCCAGATGAAATGGTAGATGTGACAAGGGTAGGCCTTCAGTGGTTTATTCTTATACCCAGTTTCATACACAGGCTAGTGCTTTTAATTCTAAACCTTATTTACAAAGGGGTAAAAAACACAAGCCTGCGTCAAACCAGGAGCTAAGAGGAAGTAGACGCTATTCTCTGTTTTTAGTTGCCTCTTACAACAGGCCACAGAAAAAGACCAAGGTCTAGTCTAGAAATGTCCCGCACCCTAGGGTGCCTTGACACAAGTACTCATGGAGGAGAACAAGTATTTCAAGTTATTCATCAATTTAATTACCACACAGTTTTGAATTTAAATGCGTCACAGAAATATAGCTATGGAAAACATTATGTAAAAACAAGAAATTGCTTCCTATAAGCAATTTCTTCCTTTCTCACGTTTTCTACCTCATATTTTATTTTTATGATAAACACATTACTGGACAACAAATTTCAGACTGGTCATAATTGAAAGGAGTTGCAGACGACAATTTAAAGTTTCTGGAATTATGGCATTTTCCACAATGTTTTCCGAATTGTTTTTCTAAAGGGGCATCTAAAAGCGTCATTGTGTGGGAATGGGTTAAACCAACTAGGTTTTTTACGTCTGCTTTCTCTTTCAATATAGACCAGTCTAAAACTTTGCCATTTGGAAATGGGATAATTTCAGACAAGAATTGGACACACCCACCCACACATGGACAGAGATAACTCTATATGCTTGTCACCTCTACAAGGCCGGGGCATAAAAAGCATTCATATCATTACCTTTAATATCACGATGAACAATCACATTTTTATGTAAGTAGGCTAGCCCCTCTAAAACTTGACGAGTTGTTTTACCCGCAACCGTCTCGTTTAATGGACCATATTTGTGAATAATGTCATATATAGAACCCTGAAAACAAGTAAAATTAAAGTTTAACAAACAAAGAACCCTGAAAACAAGTAAAATTAAAGTTTAACAAACATAGAACCCTGAAAACAAGTAAAATAAAAGTTTAACAAACAAAGAACCCTGAAAACAAGTAAAATTAAAGTTTAACAAACATAGAACCCTGAAAACAAGTAAAATTAAAGTTTAACAAACATAGAACCCTGAAAACAAGTAAAAGTAAGTTTAACAAACAACGAGTTAACCCATTACAGGGACAACAAAATTTTAGACTGGTCAAAATTGAAAGATCTTAGAGGCGACCATTTAACCCTTGTCATGCTGTATAAATTACCTTACTGAATTGCTGTCAAATCAAAGGACTGAAAGCACTTAAAGAACTTGTTGTTTAAAAATCAATATTTTTTTTTTGAAATCAACTTCATAAACAAAGCTGGCAGGAAAAGTACAAGCAGGAGGTATAGACTAAGATCAGTCTGCACATGAGTGCAGTCTTATCTTAGTCTACACCTCCTGCCAAAACCGGAATATTCCGGGTTCAGCATGACAAGGGTTAAAACTGATGAAATGTTAATTCAATTTGTTTTTCTGGAAAGAAAACATTATGAAAGAAGAAGAAATTGCTTATATTAATGATTTTCAATTTTTTCGTTCAGGGGCATCAAAAAACATCATTGTATGGGAATAGGTTAATCCATAATTAGATCCTTTTTTTTCCCAGAATATTATTGAAATTGATGTAACAAAAATAATGGAAGGAATATTTAGGGGGCTTAAATCTCTTCTGAAAATTAGTTTATAACAGATTCAGCTTAAACAGAACAGATGGTGTAGACTGAGATCAGACTGCACTAATTCCGACCAAATATACTTTTATCATTTTAATTGAATTGGATAAACAGTATCCTTTCAAGTAGATTTTGTATGAAGTTCTTTGGTTGCATGCTTGTATTAGAATGGGAC
Organism: Fragum fragum; assembly: GCA_946902895.1. NCBI lineage: Eukaryota > Metazoa > Mollusca > Bivalvia > Cardiida > Cardiidae > Fragum > Fragum fragum. Next base: position 39,124,980 of record OX336381.1, read on the forward strand.
AAACAGTTTCTTTGCTAATAGTTTCTTAACCCTTGCCATGCCAAACAAAATCCTCTAAAAAATTGCATTAAAATCAAAGGAATGAAAGCACTTATCTCATTAAGTAAGAGTTTACATTTATCTTATCCTATTAACAACTTTGGCAAAAAAGAGACAGGGGATGTAGACTAAGATGAGACTGCAAATATGTGCAGGCTGATTTTAGTCTATACCTCCTGTCAACCCTTTCCCGTTCAAATACGAGATTTTACGTTGCTTTGATTTTATACTTGAGAAAACATTGTGGAAAAAGAAGAAATTGCTTGTAACATGCGATTTCTCCATTTTCAACAATGTTTTCTACCGCATAGGATTGTTTCATTTCAAATGGGGTCCAGTTTTCATTGTCGTCTGCATCCTTTCTCAATTTGGACCAGTCTAAAATTTCCAAAAACAGGAAAGGGTTAAGACAGGAATGTTTGGTGTCACAGAACTAGGTAACGAAATGTCACTCACCCCTGACATGTATTCCATAAATATACAAATTTCATGTTTATCAGTTGAACAACCAAAATATTGAACTATTCGCTCGTTGGAAAAATTACGTAGTAACATCACTTCGTTTTCTAATGCTCTAGCCTCCTGCAATATAACAGTTTCATATAAGGTCAATTCGACATTTTTTGTCTACAAGTTAAAGACTTACATTCTTCTAAATAATTTAATCTGTTATGCAGACGGAAACACTTTGGATTGATCTAAAGAAGTTGCATACGCCAATTTTAAAATCTTGAAATCTTAAAAAAGTTGGTCTTTTATGGTGGAAAGTATTGTGGCAAATGAAGAAATTGCTGTTTAATACTTTCCAGTCCAATCCCTGTTATATTTTTTTACGTCACTATGATTCCGTAATTGAGAAAACATTGTAGCAAGCAATTTCTTCTTTTTCTACAATATTTTCTACCATATTGGTTTTTTTCAAATCAAATACACTTTAAATTTTTGTCTGCAAAACCTTTGAATTTGGACGGGTTTAAAAGCATGAAAAACAGGCAAGGGTTAAAAGTTCCATAATGTTTCCAAATGGTTCTCTCTGGGGGGCTTAAAAAACGGGAATGTGGCAGAATGGGTTAAAGACACTTGAAAATCCTAGTTAAACCTTTCCGGTTCAAATACGGGATTTGTCAGTCCTGTGATTTTATATTCGAGAATACATTGTGGTAAAAGAAGAATTTGCTTGTATTGTTGCATTTCAAATGGCATCCAGTTTTCATTGTCGTCTGCAACCTCTTTCAATTTGGACCAGTCTAACATTTCCAAAAACGGGTAAGGGTTAAGAAAAAACAAAGACTTAGATGTTCAAAATTTCTTTGAATAGTGAAATAAATTGCAAGTACCTCAAAATATTTTACCCATTATATTATAAACCTGCATCATTATGCACAGAAGAAGAAAAGCTGAAACATCCTGACAAAAGGAGAAATTGATTGTTACAATAAATTTCAATGTTTTCACTATATTTTTTTTCAGCCTCCTGTTCTCCATTTTTTCTTTGATTATTTCTTCATTGAAATTTAGAATTTTTTGGTAATAAATGCCTACTTGTAATTGTATGACAGTTTCTTCTGTACTTTTTCAAAACTTGTACCCTACAACATAAGGCAGTGAAACATAGGAAATAATTTTTCCAAGGGAGGTAACTTACCTTGGACACCTCAGCATTAACTCCCTGTAATTTAACTCTCTTCACAGCCAGTTCTCTCCCCGTATCATGGTCAAAACATAAATAAACTTCACCAAAAGCCCCAGCGCCGAGTCTCTGACCCATTCTCCAGTTTGTTGGACATCTAGGAGCTGTAGAGAAAATAAGAAATTTTGTTCCAATTGACCTTTAACCCATTCCAACACAATCACCCCTTTTGATGAACCAAATAAATTTGTTTGTTTGAATGGGGTTTTACGCCGCTTTCAACAATCTTTCAGTTATATCGCGGCGGCTGGAGCACCTAACAATGGATTCCTGGTATTTCTCACACCAGTACCACTATCACATCCTTTCCTAGCCTCCAGCTGCTATCCCACATAGGTCTACGATTATCGACCCATTGGTGGGAGACAAATAGTCGGAAGGATGAGTGCTGCCGTCGGGAATCGAACCTGGGACCTCAAGAATGACAGTCGGATGGCTACCAACTGCGCTATGACGGCGGCTATGAACCAAATAAAAAAAGCTTTGGAAAATATTGCTTTCAAGCAATTTCTTCATTTTTCAAAAGACAAAAAGAAATAGAACCCATTCCTACACAACGAAATTTAGATTGGTCTAAATTGAAAGAATTGCAGATAATAATTTCAAGTTGAAAAAATTTTTGTCATCTTTTTGGAAAGAGAATATTGTGGTTAAAGAAGAAAGTGCTTGATACAACTAATTTCTTCATTCTCCACAATATTTTAAAAACAAGATGGTTGTCCTAGGACAATTGCTGTTGAGCCCGCAAAGTTTTGTAGATATCATGCTCAAGATAGCACAATTTTAGTGTTTGACCTTTAGCTTTGACCTTGAAATGAAGCTATCCAAAAAATTCTTTCAAATGGCGCATCTACTCATGATGGAAAATAATTGTGCCAATTCAATTTGAAATCCATCCATAATTGTAGGACAAATGCTCCGGACAAGCACAATTTTAGTGTTTGACCTTAAGCTTTGACCTTGAAATGAAGCTATCCAAAAAATTCTTTCAAATGGCGCATCTACTCATGATGGAAAATAATTGTGCCAATTCAATTTGAAATCCATCCATAATTGTAGGACAAATGCTCCGGACAAGCACAATTTTAGTGTTTGACCTTGAGTTGTGACCTTGAAATGAAGCTATCCAAAAAATTCTTTCAAATGGCACATCTACTCAATTATTTTTTTAACTTTGCCAATCTATATTCATGTCTGGTGATGGGTTGAATGCCTTGTCCAATGGTATAACTCCACAAGTAGCAGCTCACGATGTTCAAGCTTTTGTCATTTTAGGGATTGCCATTGGCTTCAGACATTTAGACATTTGTTTAGATCGGTAAAATGAACTCAAACTGTAGGTACATCATCTAAGTCGCCAATAAAGATTATGTTGTATGTATTCTCAACCTCATTGGTATATTTTGCAAATATAGTAGAATCCTATTAATTGCAAAACCAATTTTCTCAACACTTTTGTTGCAATTAACCAGAAGTTGCCATCCAAAGGAGCTTTTTGTTCTCTAAATCTAATGTTTGTGCATGGTGCCTGTTGTAATTATGTAACCAATTGCGATAATCAGAATTGCAATTAAGAGGATTCCACTGTAATGGCAATTGCTATGACTTAACTCAGTCTAGTGAGTGTGGCCAGCATTCTTTCAAAAGGTGCCAACTGACCTCTGTAAAGGTAGTATCAGGTATGACATGATATTGGTTTGAAAAATATCTGATCAGGGACAAAAAGTGACATTCTACGGGTTGTCAGCAAACAAAAGTGTTCAACATAAATGTCAAAAAGTAACCTCTACAATTCCAGTTTTGGTATAAATGAACAATGTGATTGGTTAATTGAATTTTTTGACAGCGCAGATCCGTCAATTGATTGATCGGATAGGGTTTAATAATAATAATAATAAAGATTTTATCTTATGAGCCGACACAGCTGGGTTTATCCAGTCTTTTTTGTGAGCATCTACATTTAAGTCATACTGGGGCAGCTGGAGCACCTGATGATGGATTCATGGGAGACAAATGTTAGAAAGGATATTTGCAGCCACCAGGATCGATCCTGGACCTCATGACTGAGAATCCAACTTATTCTAATAATGGAGCTTGTGCGTGACATTTCCTACAATTTCGCAGGTGCTTGACTCGCACACATTGAGCACCCTGGACAGCCACTCGGGACAATTAGAATATTCGATGATTGTTTAAAGAAGCTTTGGGTTAGTATCTATCTACAGAGCGCAGAGTGAAGACTCTGATCAGACTGTGCAGATGCACAGGCTGATCCGAGTCTTTACTTGGCGCACATGCGAAATGGTTGGAAATGTCACGCATAGGCTCAATGTAAAAAATCTCACATTTTGAGTATGCTGGATTATAAATTGGACTGCCATCGTTACTGTTACGCTTGATTAACCAACCATCTGGCGAATCTTCAGGATCAGGTGGTAAACCCGAACTACTTGAGCTTGTGCTTAATGTACCCTCGCTGCCTCGAGACATGAACGGTCGAAGTTCATGGGTTGTGAGTTCTGGTCGACGATTCATAATGCTTGAACGTGGAAATGTTCCGTGTGGCTGAACATCCGAGTGAATGCCTGTGTCAAAACCACGTGGATAGGTTCCAAACCGGTTCCCTCGATTTTCTGCAATAGAAATGTTTTAATTCTTGTAACATACATCTTTACTCATTCCTAGATGACCCTCAAGTAAACAATTTTAAAAAATAGTGCAAAAATGAAGAAATTGCTTGTAACAAGCAATTCTCTTCTTTCCCCTAGATGCTTTCTTCCTTGAGAGAGAAAAAAAAGGTTGAGATTTCACAAACTTTTTATGGTTGTCTACCTCTTTCAATTTGGAACAGTCCTTCCTTTTCTTCTGGAAATGGGTTAAAATACTAAACAAACTTTAGACCATAGACCAACTCTGTTAGAACTATTCTTTAAAACCCATTCCCACACAACCCTGCATTTTCTCTCACAAAAGAAATATGGAAAACATTGTGGGAAAATAAGAAATTGCTTGTAAAAAGCAATTTCTTATTTTTCTACAATATTTTCTTACCCCATATGGTCCTTATTTTTCTTTTCTTTTTTTTGTCTGCAACCTCTATCAATCTAGACCAGTCTAAATTTTTGTCATTTGGGAATGAGTCAACAACCTATTTATATTCACTTATCTTATATATTTTGTAATGAATTTAATGATGAAATAAAAGTTTCAGCTTGAAAGTATTTTTCATAAAAGTTAAATACCACTCAATAATACAATACTTCATCATAAAACAAATAGTATTTTTTCCCAATTTATCTACAGTAATTCTCTTTAACCCATTACCAGATGGCAAAATTTTAGAATGTTCCAAATTGAAAGGAGTTGCAAAGAACAATCTAAATGTCATAAAAATTTAGATTTTTTCAACTTTCTTGGAACAAAACATTGTGCAAAATGAAGAAATTTCTTCATTTCACACAATGTTTTCCCAATTCTTTTCTTGAGGGGCGTCCAAAAGCGTCTCTGTGTGGGAATGGGTTAAAGTCAATACTTGAAAGTTGCAGGTTAATCTTAAATCTAATGAATGACTGAATGGGGTTTTGTGACCCATCAACAGCTTAGGTCATTTAGCTTGCTAAAAACGAATAAAGAAATTCTAGCTTATGTTAAATTTGAACGATAGAATTATATTTGTTAGATTGTGAAATATAAAAGACTGTTAATATAATATGTACATGTATATCAGGGCTCCGGAAATCTGATTAATTGCCGGTCTGGACAGAATTTTTAATTGCCAGACCGATTGGAATCCAAAAAATGACAACAAAATCCGCCCGAAATTTTCATTAAATTTCATTTTGACATATTACTCGTCCACCATCTATCAAAATCTACTTGAAACTGAAAGAATTCATGGGTTACAGACGTTACCTACAGATTAATGGATTAACGAAAGTGCAAAAAACGATAATTAGTTTACCTGCCGACCAGTCAAGTGCCCATCTGCACGTGGTCCTACAGTTAGCCACAGTTTCACGCTTGACCGAACTTCGGGTATCGAGTTTTATAAACTATTTACAATAGAGCATCGGTTTGACTTGCACATGTTCCAAGTCTTATCAAAATGGACAACTAAAAGGCCTAATGCGTCAATTTAAATTGCCATTACTTGTGAAACAAATTTCTTTTTACTCTAATATTGGAGATGTGTATAACTTGAGGCATGAACAGGCTTCAGTTGCCGTTTGTATAAAGTCTGAATTGCTAAACACAATGCTTTTATGAAATTAATTTATCACAAGCCCGTGAGACCAGGCTTGAAAAAAGTCCATTGGTTAATATATGTCTTATTATTTTTTATTCAAATAAGTGGAAATCAGCAGAATGCAGATAATTTCAACGAAAACGATTCCTTAATAATATCGCTAGTTCCTCCAACGAAATCAAATAAACAACATATCATGAACTCTTACTTGTGGATGGAAAATGAATAAATCGCAAATCAACTACAATAAATGAAAGACTGAGATTTGAGCACAAAATCTACTCTGAAAAAACAGTGCAACACATGGGCAGCCCACTGGAGTTTGTCTCATTATTCTCTTTGATGCATGTCATGACTCTGCGTTCCCATAGGGTAAAATGGTCTGACCCGAAATTTTGGTTACGTCAACCATGTTTTACCATCAACAGAGGCTCGTGTTTAGAGAATATTGCTATGACTGTGTTAAAATCAACAGAACTTTAGATAAATAACTAGTTTATGAAAAAGTATTTAGTTACTATAATTAAATCAGCAGTAATCAGGGAAGTTACAAGCCTCCAAAATATTCTGCAAATCCCGAAAATTTTAATGATGTAATTTACTTGTCTATCTAATTTTACAATATTTTGAAATTTCGTGGACTGCCTTACATTGCCAGAAGTGCAATTTATACACATCCGAATTTTCCAAAACAAAATGAAAGTAGGATCTGCCAGTTGTTTTCATCTATCTTCCACTTGTTGAAGATTAAAATTATCTTAGGAATTTGAAAAAGAATGCAACTTCCAAAATGAATGCTGAACCCTTTTACGTTCAGAAAAGGTGAAAAAGGCAGAAGTATTCGTTTTAACCAGCAAAGAGGGTGAGTGGGTGGAGGGTATTCATTTTTTTTGTTGGGGGGGGGGGCATTGTCCTGGACCTATTAAAATTTCAAAATTTCCAGAGCCCTGATGGTTCAATCATTGAGTCAATAGGAAGTATGAAATAATTATGAATAAATGTAAAGGTCTGAAATAATCCAAAATGAACATGGAGGTACATCGGCTCTCCCAAAGACTAGGAGCCACCAATACATAAGTCCCCCAAAGGAAAATCTTAGATTAAATAAAATTCGACAAAAAGACACTCCATAGCTATACCATATTCATCTTTGGCACTATCGGATAAAATACTTCTTCTTGAGTCACGCCGACTTCTGAATGGATAAGTGTCGCCACTGAAAAACAAGAAGTAGTTATTACTATTCACAGAATGTAAAATAAATCATGATTTAGTCTAATCCAAATGTAATCAGAAGCAAAATTTAAACATTTTCAGAAAAACTGAACTTTTCTTTCAATGTTTCTTTTGGTCTCGAAATTATAATATGATCTTTGTTTTCTCCCATAATTCAGCATTTTTACGAACAGAAAAAACATAGCCAAGAAAAATAGTGAGAAAATGGGTTCAACCTTGACCCTCGACTTCCACAGAGGATTTGATGATTTCAAATCCAAGAAATAAAATTTCATTATTCATGTGTCAAACCGTACAGTGATGACACTCATTTGGCTTGACTGATAGTGGATCAAAGAATCAATCGACCAATCAAACAATTCATTTAGTCTGGAAAAGAACTTTTGACATATATTTGAAGCCTATAAAAGCTGTAGTTACAACCTTTATCCAATTCCCATACAGTGATGCTTTTTGACGCCCCTCAGGAAAAACATTTAGGAAAACATTGTCTAAAATGAAGAAATTGCTTATGACAAGCAATTTCTTCATTTTACACAATGTTTTCTACCCAGAAAGTTGAAAAAATCTAAAATTTCATTTACTTTGAAATGTTTTCTACAAATCCTTTCAATTTGGACCAGTCTAAAATTTAGTTTTGTGGGAATGGGTAATATGGTTTAAAATTGGGCAATCTGAAAATGGGTTAACTCAACTTTATTAGCAAATAGAAACTACCACAGCATTAAGTAAGCCTTGCCATGGCTTGCTGTTGTAGCAAACACAACTACAAGAGCTTCAACTTTCAGATTCCTAACCAAGAAATTAGTCAGACACAGATGCCACCGCTTCACCAATTACCAGACGGCAAACTTTTAGACTGGTCTAAATTGAAAGGAGTTGCAGACAACAATTTAAAGTTTATGAAATTTTAGATTTTTTCAACTTTTATGGTAGAAACTTTGTGTAAGTTGAAGAAATTACTTGTGACAAGCAATTTCTTCATTTTGCACAATATTTTTCAATTTGTTTTACTTGAGGGGCATCCAAAAGCGTCATCGTGAGGAAATGGGTAAAGTGCTTGTCACATGACCTTAAGTTGTGACCTTGAACTTGATCTAACAGAACTTTACAAATGACAATACAGTGGTATCCTCTTAATTGCAACCCTAATGATAGCAAATTCACTACTTAATTGTAACTGAGTTCATGTACAAACAGTAGATTTAAAGAACAAATAGCTACTTTTAATAGCAACTTCTGGTTAATCGCAACATAAGTGTTGACAATTTGGTATTTCAATTACCAGGATTCTACTGTAGTTCTCTCAAGGAAAATAAATGAGCTATGATATTCATCAATTTACCCTTTCCCACACAATGACCCTTTTGGACGCCCCTCAAGAAATACAATAGAGAAAACATTGTGAAAACAAGCAATTTCTTCATTTTATTCAGTGTTTTCTACCTAAAGGTTGTTTGTTTTGTTTGTTTGAATGGGGTTTTACACCACTTTCAACAATCTGTTATATCGCAGCGGCTGGAGCACCTAACAATGGATTCCTGGTATTTCTCACACCAGTACCACCATCACATCCTTTCCTAGCCTCCTGCTGCTACCCCACATAGGTCTACAATTACTGATCAATTGGTGGGAGACCAATAGTCGGAAAGGATGAGTGCCGCCGTCCGAGATAGAACCTGGGACCTCTAGATTGACAGTCCGACGCGCTACCAACTGGACTATGAAGGCAGCCACCTAAAGGTTGAGAAAATCAAAAGTTTCATGTTTAATATTCGTTGTCTGCAACTTTTTTCAATTTGGATCAGACTAAAATTTTGCTGTCTTGTAATAGGTTAATGTAGACTTCATGCTTCAAACAAGAATTGGACACACTGTATCACATTACCCCACCCACTTACCCTACAGCTCCATATGCCAGTCGTAACTGACCAATCGCTGGCCCCGTTGATTTTTAACAGTGTTATTTTTGCAAAATTTATGGCCAGTAGCATGTAACAAAATAGTTGAATAGTTGGTTGGTGACCTAAACATGTTCTACAGCTTGAAAAAGCTGTAGTTACAACATTTAAGCTACCAAACCAACAATAAAGGTTAACAAAAATTGCGGCCAATGTCGGAGCTGAAAAGCTCAGGTCCGGGTGGAATAGGTAATTTGATTTGTCAGTTTATTCCTTGACTGACAGTCACGATTGGTCAATTCCATGGTGGGGTACAGAAATGTGCAAAGGAGCTAAAGTCCAACTTACTGGCTGCTCATATAACTACTGTCTAATGAAGTGACGCTGTCTGTCATGGAACCTGCCTGAAAATAGAAATCAACCCTTGTCAAACTGAACAAAATCCCTTTCAAAAACACATTTAGCCTTTCCCGTTTTTTGACATATCAGACTGGTCCAAATTAAAAGAAATTGCAGATAGCAAAGAAAATTGGATGCATTTTGAAATTAAACCATCCTATGTGGTAGAAAATGTTGTGGGAAAAACGTGAAATTGCTTGTTACAAGCAGTTTCTTCTTTTTCCACAATGTTTTAGCAAGCATAAAATCAAAGTGATGTCAAATCCCAGATTAATAGTGGAAAGGGTTAAAATCAAAGGACTGTAGGCACTATTTTTGGGGCAATATTTCTTTAGAATATTGATTACATTTACAATTCTGGCTTGAATTGTACAAACAAGCGGTGAAGACTAAGATCAGGCTGCACAAATTTGCAGGTAGTTTTTTGTCTATACCTCCTGCCAAACAGGAATATGCCAGGCTCAGCATGACAACTGTAACAGTAACCATGTCTGTGGGAAAAAATATCTCATTACCACTTGACAAAATCTAGATGGTCTAAATTGAAAGAGGTTATAAACAACATTTGTAAGTGGAAAAAAAAGGTGAAGTAAGGTAGAAAATATTGCGAAACAAGATGTGTTTGTGAACCACCATGCCCCCGAAACAGGGTGATTTTTATTGGGTTTTTTTCTTCTTTGTTTCAAGGAAAAGGGTTAAAAATTTGACCTTGACCTTGATGAAATGACCTTCCCCAGTTGCGGCTTGTTGAGACCTATCTACATACCAAATATTAGCATTGTAACTTAATTAGGGATGAAGTTATAGGAAAATGTTTAGTTGGCAGGTTAAGTTTTTGATTAACGTTTTAGGGAAAAGGGTTAAAATTTTGACCTTGACCTTGATGAAATGACCTTCCCCAGTTGCGTCTTGTTGAGATCTATCTACATACCAAATATTAGCATTGTATCTTAATTAAGGATGAAGTTATAGGGAAATGTTTAGTTGGAAGTTTTGCAGACAGACAGTCAGACGGACAGATGGACACTGGTAAAACAATATGCCCCCGATCTATCGATGGGGGGGCATAAAAAGGAGAAATTGCTTGCTAAAAGCCATTTCTCCAATAAATCACTGAATAGTAGAAATGCAGGGTACTCTCAAAGAATATACCCTTCCCTAAAAATTCTTCAAATATTTTAAACCAAATTACCCCATTTTTTCCATAAGGGGTGAGAGAGCTTAACCCATTCCCACATAAACAATTTTTAGACCTGTCCAAATTAAAAGTTGCAAAAGACAATTTTCAGCTGATGAAATTTTAAAATCTTTGCTATTTTGGGGTAGAAAATGTGGATAAAGAAGAAATTGCTAGTAACAAGCAATTTCTTCATTTTCCACGACGTTTTCAAAAGCTTTCTCTCTTGTGGGCATCTGTGTGGAAATTGGTTTAAAGAAAGAACAACAGCAAACAGCCAGGCCCTATTTTTGACCTATAAAGCTTACAATATAGTATTTTTACCACCATCAGTTTATCATATAGTATCTTATACTATTATTTCCTGTTACACTTCACAGAGTCGATTATGTTGGATATCTAATTGGGTACTAAATCTATTAATAGACAAGGATATCATACCTTTGTCATGTTTTTGACCCGTAAACACTGGAATCAGATAAATAAGGTCACATATGATACATAACTGGGTTGCTAAGATATCGAATTTTAAAGGGTATTTTTCTTTCCTTTGAAAATCTCAACTTTCTGCTATCTATATCTTAGCTACTATTAAGTGGTATACAAAAGAAAACTATAGCCCGTAATTTGTAGCTGCAAATATTCTTTGATATTTTATCGATGAAATTACTCATCATCACTGGACCCATCACCAGACGATAAAATAATGGAAGTTTTGGACAAAAACTTTACCCATTATCTAGTCTTGTATCCAGGTGAATTAAAAAATATAGTTATGGAAAACATTTAGGTTAACAATAAATGGCTGTTACAAGCAATTTCTCCTTTTCTAACATTATTTTCTACCCTATATACTACTTACTGGTATTTTTTCATATAAATACGCATTGAGATAGATCAGGTTTTTTTGTTTGAATGGGGTTTTATGCCGCTTTCAACAATCTTTCAGTTATATCGCAGCGGCTGGAGCACCTAACAATGGAATCCTGGTATTTCTCACACCAGTACTACCATTGCATCCTTTCCTAGCCTCCAGCTGCTATCCCACATAGGTCTACGATTAAGATAGATCAGTAAACCCATTCCAACACACAATTCAATTTTTTTACGCCCCTTAAGAAAAAAGCTGCATAAAATATTGTGGAAAATGATCCGGAATGTTTTCTAACCCCAAGTCCAAGAATTTGTTAAATATCATAAATTACACAAGAGGACCTTGGTGGTATCAAATTGCTCACCTGAATCATCTGCAGTTAACAAGAGGACCATGATGGTCCTAAATCGCTCACCTGAGGCATCCACAAATTAGTCCTTTTTTGTATAAAAAAGACTTAACTTGAGCAAAATAAATAAAACACATATAAGATTTTGGGCTTTGTTCAAAACAATCCAGTAATGCTTTCAAAAAAATAATGCCTTTGGCTTTATTGTTTAACCCATTACCAAACTATCCCAGAATTTGTCACCCTCAGGAAAAAAAGGTTTTAAAAAGCATTGTGAGAAAGGGAGTGACAAGCTATTTCTCCATTTCTATTCAAGAATTCTTTCAATGCAATTTACGCAATATTTGACCCCAGGAGCATAGACGTTTTTTTATCCTAAGAGCATTTTTTCCTATAACATAATACAAAATTATTTCGTCATGCTACATACAAAATATGAATGCCCTTCACCATATATTTCAGAAGAAGAAGTCTTTCAAAGTTGCTCTAATTGGAAGTTTTCCAAAATTTTGGACCTATAGGGCAATGCCATGTTTTATCCCAGGGCTAAGATTTTAGCTAACATGGTAAAGAACCATCTGTTCATGCTTTATACCAAATATGAATGCCTAAGACTTTGTAGATTGGGAGGAGAAGACTGTTGAACATGGTCTAATTGAGCATTTTCATGAACTTTGGACACCCAGGGAATGGGTAACCTACAGGCATAATTTTAATCAAAATTGATAGATAACAGCCAAGCTTTGCTACACTAAAAATATAAATTCCCTCCGCATTAAAATGAAGATTTCTTTTTCACATGGTCAATATTTTACTTTTTCCCAATTTTTGGACCTCTAGTGCAGCGCCGTTTTTGACCCTGGGAGGACAACTTAAAGTGATGTAGTACAAAACTATCTAGTTATGCTACATACCCAATATGAATATCCTAGACTTTATAGTTTAAGAGGAGAAGTCTTTTGAAATTGCTCTAATTAAGCATTTTTCCAAACTTCAGACTTCAGGGGCGAGGTCATTTTTGACCCAAGAGATTAAAAAATTTAAAACTTGGTAGAGAACCATATGATTAAGCTCTATACAAAATATAAAGGTCTTTGGCCTTGAAGTCTATGAAAAAAAACCAACAAAGATTTACTAAAATTTCCCATTTTCATATGCCGCGGTTACAACATTTTTTCACGGAATGAAATTCTTTTAACAACTTTTGAAGAGCTTCACCCAAGGAATATCCATGCAAAGTTTCAGCTTGAATGGCCTACTGGTTTAGGAGGAGAAAATTTTTAAAGATATTTAAAGAATTACTAAAGATTCCCATTTTCAAATGCCGCGGCAACCAGAGTTTTTGATGGAATTAAATTCTTGTAACAACTTTTGAAGAACTTCAACCAAGGAACATCCCTGCAAAGTTTCAGCTTGATTGGCCTACTGGTTTAGGAGAAGAAGATTTCTAATGATATTTAAAGAATTACTAAAGACTCCCATTTTCATATGCCGCGGTTACAACATTTTTTCACGGAATGAAATTCTTTTAACAACTTTTGAAGAGCTTCACCCAAGGAACATCCCTGCAAAGTTTCAGCTTGATTGGCCTACTGGTTTAGGAGAAGATTTTTAAAGATATTTAAAGGATTACTAAAGATTCCCATATTCAAATGCCATTGTTACAAGAGTTTTTCACGGAATTAAATTCTTTTAACAACTTTTGAAGAACTTCACCCAAGGAACATCCCTGCAAAGTTTCAGCTTGATTGGCCCACTGGTTTAGGAGGAGAAGATTTTTAAAGAAATTGTGGACGGACGGACAGACGGACAGACAGACAGACGGACGACGGACAACGACCGATCACAATAGCTCACCTCGCACTTTGTGCTCAGGTGAGCTAAAAAAATTCAACTGGAGCCAAATAATTATAACCAATTTCATGAAGATTAATCTAAAACTGTGGCCTCTATAGACTAAACAAAGAATTTATCCTTCCCATAATCAATAGGGTTCATCCTTATGACCTGACAATTATTCTTGCCAAGTTTCATGAAGATTAAACGAAAATTGTCCTGTGTTTTCAGACAGAACTTCCCATAATTGATAGGGTTAATCCTTATGACCAAACTATTATTCTGGCTTAGTTTCATGAAGTTTGAGCCAAAATGGTTTATGCTGCATAACACATAATGGATGACAGACAGTCAACAATCACAAAAGCTCACTCAAAAGCACTTAGTGCTCAGGTGAACTTAAAAAAGTTGTTCATAACTTCTTTCCATTTCGACCAGTCTAAAACTTTCTTGCATTGGAATGGCTACAATTTACCTTACATCAAATTATCTAAAAAAAATTCACAAAATGCAAATATCACATTTTTGACCAAAGTATGTTTTGCCTTTTGCCAGAAAAGTAAGGAATTTTTTAACGAACTATTCATGTGTTTTTTTTTAATAGAATCCAAAATATTTTATACTGGTCCAAATTTAAACCAGAGGCACTTGAGCGCCTGTATGGCTCCACAGGCATGAATGTACTGATTAAGCAAATTTTTGCATGACTTCAAAATAAACTGAATACAAGGAAAATAAATCTAAATCATTGAAATCTTTGAAATAGTTCTAGAGAACCATTTCAAACTTTTCATTGTTTTTACAAAAGTCAAGTTATGTAAAATTCATTATGTAAAACTTTCACTGTAAACCATATATGGACATAACCCACCAACGTAATAGGCATGTTTTTCAACCAATCAAAGCTATGTGAAGGAATCTGACAGTCATCTGAGAATCATTCCTGTTAAATTTGGTTGAAATCCATCAACAGGTTTCTGAGAAATTTACAAAGTTTTCAGTATATACTTTGTATGAAAATTAGCCCTGCCCATTAAGCCACATTTTTCATCCAATCAAAATTCTTTTTCATAATCTGATAAAAGGTCACCCAAGAATCCATCTGGTCAAATTTGGTTGAAATCCATCATCTGGTTTCTGGGAAGAAGATTTTCAAAGCTTTTACCATATGGAAATTAGCCCCATCTCTTTAAGCCACATTTTTCATCCGATCAAAATAACTTGAAGCAATTCAATCAATGTTCACCTAAGGACCATTTCTGTGAAATTTGGTTGAAATCCATCCATTGGTTTCTTGGAAGAAGATATTCAAACCTTTTACCTTATATGCAAATTAGCCCCGCTCATTAAAGCCATGTTTTTCATTCAATCAAAATTCTTAGAAGGAATCTGATAGAGGGTCACCTAATGATCATTTCTCTGAAATTTGGTTGAAATCCATCCATTGGTTTCTGGGAGGAAGACTTTCAAAGCTCTTAAGACTTTCTGATAAAATTCTTAGAAGGAATCTGATAGAGGGTCACCTAATGATCATTTCTCTGAAATCCATCCATTGGTTTCTGGGAGGAAGACTTTCAAAGCTCTTAAGACTTTCAAACACCCATTAAAGCCATTATTTTCATTCAATCAAAATTATTAGAAGAAATCTGATAGAGGGTCACCCAAGGAAATCCATCCATCAATGTTCACCTAAGGACCATTTCTGTGAAATTTGGTTGAAATCCATCCATTGGTTTCTTGGAAGAAGATATTCAAACCTTTTACCTTATATGCAAATTAGCCCCGCTCATTAAAGCCATGTTTTTCATTCAATCAAAATTCTTAGAAGGAATCTGATAGAGGGTCACCTAATGATCATTTCTCTGAAATTTGGTTGAAATCCATCCATTGGTTTCTGGGAGGAAGACTTTCAAAGCTCTTAAGACTTTCTGATAAAATTCTTAGAAGGAATCTGATAGAGGGTCACCTAATGATCATTTCTCTGAAATTTGGTTGAAATCCATCCATTGGTTTCTGGGAGGAAGACTTTCAAAGCTCTTAAGACTTTCAAACACCCATTAAAGCCATTATTTTCATTCAATCAAAATTATTAGAAGAAATCTGATAGAGGGTCACCCAAGGAAATCCATCCATTGGTTTCTGGGAGGAAGACTTTCAAAGCTCTTAAGACTTTCTGATAAAATTCTTAGAAGGAATCTGATAGAGGGTCACCTAATGATCATTTCTCTGAAATTTGGTTGAAATCCATCCATTGGTTTCTGGGAGGAAGACTTTCAAAGCTCTTAAGACTTTCAAACACCCATTAAAGCCATTATTTTCATTCAATCAAAATTATTAGAAGAAATCTGATAGAGGGTCACCCAAGGAAATCCATCCATTGGTTTCTGGGAGGAAGACTTTCAAAGCTCTTAAGACTTTCTAATAAAATTCTTAGAAGGAATCTGATAGAGGGTCACCTAATGATCATTTCTCTGAAATTTGGTTGAAATCCATCCATTGGTTTCTGGGAGGAAGACTTTCAAAGCTCTTAAGACTTTCAAACACCCATTAAAGCCATTATTTTCATTCAATCAAAATTATTAGAAGAAATCTGATAGAGGGTCACCCAAGGATCATTTCTGTGAAATTTGGTTGAAATCCCTCCAGCGGTTTCTGAGAAGATTATTTTCAAAGCTTTTACCATATGGAAATTAGCCCCACCCATTAAAGCCATGTTTTTCATCCGATCATAATTCTTTGAAGGAATCTGATAGAGGGTCACCCAAGGATCATTTCTGTAAAATTTGGTTAAAATCTGTTCGTTTCTTTCTGAGAAGATTTTTACAGGAAAAGTTTACGGACTGATGACTGGACTGATCACTGGACAGATGAAGATACGCATGACGGACACAACGCCATGCAAATAGCTCTCTAGCTTTCAGCCAGTAGAGCTAAAAATTGATAAAAAATTTAGAAATCTGCATTTCTCAGGGTTGAAAAATTATGGTAAATTTCTTTGCTCTCTTGACATTTTTCTTGATTTCTTGAGGGCCTTTAAAAAGGTAGGATTGTGTGGGATTGGGTTAATATCCAAACATATCTGTTTGGTTTTGATAACCCTTATTTTTGGCCCTTCTGGAGTTACTTTTTCATAGCTTGTATCATTCAATTTATATGAAGAACAAATAATCATGATTCACTTCTTTTACAAGTTTACATTGCTAGCTCACCAATGTTTAGGATTACATTATTTTTGAAATGCCATTTCTGCAAAGTCTTTCAGTTATGACCACAAACTTGTCACTTGGTAGAGGGTTAAAAAAATTTCCCCCACAGCCATAGAAACAAAACATAAACAAAGAAACTATCAACATCAAAGAACAAGATTTGTGATAAGTTAAAAGATGTCAGCTTTGTGTCATAATCCAGTTAACATTCTATTGTACAAAAAAGGTTAAAATAAAGTTACTTTAACCCATTTCCAAATGACAAAATTTTTGACTAGTCCAAAATGAGATATTGCAAAACACAAAACAGTTTTCGAAATTGTCTGCTACTTCTTTCAAGTTTGGCCAGTCTAAAATTTTGTTGTTTGGTAACAGGTAAATGTGCAATAGTCAAATAAATGACATGTTGTTTCGTATCTGGTTTCTCAAAAACATGTCGGAAACGGAAAAAGTTGTATGTTCCTTAAACTTTCTTCAATTTCCACATTGTTTACAAGTTATCATTTCTTTCATGCCAAGATCTTTCAAAACTGAGACAGCCTGTTAAAGGGTTAACCCACTGCCACTAAATGACACTTTTTGACAACCCTTGAGGAAAACTATTGGGAAAACATTATGAAAAATGAAGAAATTGCTTGTAACATTTCATTTTCCACAATGTTTTCCACCTAGAAAGTTAAGAAAAATTAAAATTTCATTTCATTCATAAACTTTAAATTGCCGTCAGTCAACTCCTTTCAATTTGGACCAGTCTAAAATTTTGAATGGGATAAATATCTCCTCCTACCTCTTTTTCTGGTATGAATTCTCCCTCGCTATTTATAGAACTACAAGATAGACTGTGGTGATAGTTCTTCTCATGTTCAGGTAGGGAACCAGGTGGAGGGCTAGGAGATTCCCGATTCTAAAAATAGATACAATGAAATATTAGTAATTTTACAATTAATGTAATAAGTTAACTATGCACACAACTTCTCTACCATAACAAAAATAGTAAACTCTTTACATAATTACAGAATTTGTGAAAGTCTAGATGTTGATAAAATTTCACAAATTTTGGAAAAATAAGATTTGTTTTCCTACTATAACATTGCATACAAATGTTTGAAAATGAAACCATACAAATTAATAGTGTTACCCAATGCCAGACGAAAAAATGTTTGACTTTTGAAAATTCAAAGAAGATGCAGACAACAATTTTAAGTAGACAAAATTTGAAAAGTCTTTGTCATTTGGGTAAGAACAAAGAAATTACTTGTACTAAGCTATTTCTTCGTTTTAAATAATATTTTCCAAAGATACTTTCTAACATAACATATCATTACTGGGTGAAATAAAGTGAATGTTATGTTTCTTGAGAGGCATAAAAAAGTTGGAATGCTCTTTCGCAATGCAGTATTACGTAACACTTTAAACTCTTTTTTTTATGAGGTATCAAAAAGCCGGATAGTGTAAGAATGGGTTTTATTCAAGTAAAAAACTTATTTTGTTCCTTTTTTAGAGCTTGCGCATTTTCCAAATTCTAATAGCCTATTCCCACAAAGTGATGCTTTTTGACGCTTCTAAGGAAAAGCAATTGGAAAAAACATTGCAGAAAAGAAGAAATTGCTTGTGACCTACATTGTTTTCTACCCAGAAAGTTGAAATTGTTATCTGCCGCTCTTTTCAATTTGGACCTGTCCTGTCTGGTAAAGGGTTAAGTATAGACTCTAATTACCTGAGATCTCCCATGAATGTCATGTGATACGTGATTTAAAACCGGTGATGAAAATGATGATGATGTATTTTTGTTGACGAGAAACAATCGTAGACTGGTAATTTTCTCATTGTTGTCCACCAGATGGATGGCCTGGTTGAGATCAGCTTGGCATTGGATGGGAATATAGACCTGCAACAAACAAGAGGAAAATGATGGTCCTAGATCGCTCACCTGAATTGTCTGCTGTTAAAAAGAATGCAACTGGAGAGAAATAAATATAACCAGCTTCATGAAGATTGAGGCAAAACTGTGACTTCTAAATTGTAATTAAGCCCCTTTTACTGTGTTTTCCTATAGAACCTTCCCATAATCAATAAGGTTCATCTTTATAACCTAACAATTATCCTGACCAAGTGTCATGACAATTGAGCCAAAATTGTCTAGAGTGTAAACAAAGAAATTGTCATTAAGGCCCCTTTTCCTGTGTTTTCCAAAAGAACCTTCCCATAATCAATAGGGTTCATCCTTATGCCCTAATAATAATTCTTGCCTATTCTCATTAAGATTGAGCAAAAATCATTGCCTCAAGAAAGTAAACAAAGAAATTGTCATTGCGACCCTTTTCCTGAGTTTTCCAAAAGAACTTTCCATTAATAAATAGGGTTCACCCTTATGCTCTAATAATCATTCTGGCCAGTTTCATGAAGATTGAGCCTAAATTGTGGCCTCTAGAGTAAAAACATAGATATTGTCATTAAGGCCCCTCTTCTTGTGTTTTCCAATAGAATCCTCCTATAATCAATAGGGATTATCCTTGTGACCTAACAATTATCCTGGCCAATTTTCATGAAAATTAAGCCAAAATTGTGGCCTCTAGAAAGTAAACAAAGAAATTGTCATTAAGGCCCCTTTTCCTGTGTTTTCAAAAAGACCCTTCCAATTATCAATAGGGTTCATCTTTATGAATCAGGGATCCCTCCTCAATATACATTAACTCATTCCTGCACAATCCTGCCCTTCTAAGCCCAACTTTTAAAAAAAGCTTTGGAAAACATTGTAGAAAATGAAGAAATTGCTGGTTACCAGCAATTTCTTCATTATCCACAATGTTTTCTCCAAAAACAAGCAAACAAAAAAATCAGGAGCATTAGTTAATACATTTAGATCTATTGTTCTGGAAAAATATTGAAGGATCCTGACGGAATCTCTAGTCTGAGATTGCTGGAGTCCCTTCCAATTTTAAGGGATCCTCGGGACCCTGGGACACTGTTAGTGTAGACCCCTGATTTCCAACTTTGATTTCAAACAGCATTGATTAAAAAAATTATGGACAGTAACATATAACAAACAAGAGCTTTGCTAAGCAGCGCATATGAACCCACAGGGGCTTGTCAGTGGAATATAATGTTTTTATGATAAAAATGACCTTGGAAACTGGCCTTGACAGATAAGATTAAACTTGATATCAACAAAATGGCTGTATACCAAAGAATACAATTGTGAATGGTCTTACAAGAGGAAAATCTGGAAAGTGTAAAAGATTCAACCTAGTGAGACTGAAACTATTGTGGATATGAAACTAGTACATGAAAACAAAAAGTTTTCTTATTCATGTATACTAATAACTGTAGTTTTGTTATATTATAAAGAAGTTGCAGATGGCAATTTGAAGTTGATGAAAATTCTAGAAATCTTCCTCTTTTGGGGCAGAAAACATTGTTGATAACAAAGAAATTGCTTGTTACAAGCAATTTATTCATTTTCTACAATGTTTTCCAAAGCCTTTTACTTTTGGGGCATCAAAAAGAGTCATTGTGTTTTAATTGGTTAACTTATTGATTAAATGGGGTTTAACACCACTTTTAATAGTATTTCAGTCATACCCCGAGGGCTGGAGCATCTATCCATGAATTCCTGGTATTTCTTACATCAGTACTTCCAAAGCATCCTTTCCGAGCCTACAGCTGCTCATCCTGATTTACAATTACCGATTGATGGGAGACAATTTTAATGGGTTAACCCTTGTCATGCTTAATAAAATCCTTATTAACCCTTGTCATGCTAAATAAAATCCCTTACGGATTTGCATTAGAATCAAAGGACTGACAGCACTGTTAGTACTTTTTCAAAAATGAATATTTCTTTCGAAAATTGATTTCGTAACTTCATTGACAGGAAAAGTACAAGCAGTAGGTGCAGACCAAGAACAGACTGCACTTATGTGCAGGCTGATCTTGGTCTATGCCCCCTGCCCAAACCAGAATATTCCGAGTTCAGCATGACAAGGAAAAGTCAAAGGACTAGAAGCACTGTAATGCTCTGATAGTTTGTCAATATTTCTCTTGACAATTGATAATATAACATACCCAGCTTGAAAGGAACCAACAAGTATGTAGACAAAAATCGGCCTGCTCAATATCGTAATTTTTCAAGTTCAGCATGACAAGAGTTAAAACTATAGTTCTGTCAACCAACTATTTATCTCATTTACCAGCAATAGTTTTTGATCACCAATTATTTGTTTTGTTCAACAATTATTTGTTTTGTTCAACAATTATTTGTTTTGTTCACCAATTATCAATTTTGCTCACAAATATCTAACAGAACTCACCTCTCCATTGGCCTGTGTAAAAAATATATTGAGTGGGTATGAGTACATTTCTTCAATTTTGTTCCGTATTTGTTCATAGGTAACTGGTCGAGGTAAATGTATACTCCTGAAAAGATAAAACAAAATTTAGTAAAACTTAATTCTCAGAAACAAGGAGAAACACTGAAAGGAAGCTTTTACTTCTAACTAAATTAACCCATTCAAACACAATGAAATTTTAGACCAGTCCAAATTCAAAGAAATTATAGACCACAATTTATAGTTGATGAAATCTTTAAAATCTTTTGTCTTTTGGGGTAGAAAACATTGTGGATAATGAAAAAATCGCTTGTTTTTTATTTTCGAAAATGTTTTACAAAGCTTTCATATCAAGAGGCGTTTAAAATTGTCATTGCGTGGGAATGGATTAACTTAGTTTACCAATAGAATAATTCTTTAATAAGGTATAATATAAATTCAACTTTCATTGAGTGAACAACAAAGGCTTGAGGCGTGTCAAAAATCCCCATCATGTGGGAATGGGTTAAAGCATAATGAAGTAATTCTGCCTAGATCCCTTTTGCCAGACAATTAAGGTTGACTCATATCTGTCAGACTGTTTTTGAATACACAAGAACCACTCAACAATTACAAGATATAAACATTTTCCAGGTCTACTATTTGAGTCATAGCTTCTAAAAGAACCCATTAATCAACAGCCTACTCACAATATAGTACAAACACAATTTTCTCACAGAAACAAAATCAAAATAACAGAAACGATACAGCAGATATGAGTCAAGTAGCCAGCAAAATCAGTGTCCTTAACCCATTACCAGATGGCAAAATTCTAGGTCCAAAGTCATTCAAGAGTTGCAGACGACAATTTCAAGTTGATAAATTTTAGACTTTTTCTACTTTCAGGGTAGAAAATTTTGTATAAAATGAAGAAAAGTTTTCCCAACTGCTTTCTTTAGGATGTCAAAAGCGTCACTGTGAGGGCATCGGTTAAGTCCTGGCTACTAATAAATAGTTGACAGAAGTTTTAGAAATAAACTGAATATTTCTTATACAACATCACTCTATTTCAGTCCAGTTCATTCCCTATCTTCCCTTCTTTCCTGTGACAAGAATCTTGTCAATTAGCCCATCACAGAGATGTGAGGTGAGAATAAAGAAAGACAACTCTACTTGGAAATTAATACAACATCTCTAGGGGACGTTTTGTATTTCAGAGAGTCATTGTTGCAGTGATCCGCCTCAAAATAAAGCTCTGTGATAAGGGTTAACCCATACCCTAACAATACCGCTTTTTAAGCGCCCTCATGAAAAAAGCTTTGAAAAACATTGCGGACGATGAAGAAATTGCTTGTCGCAAGCAATATGTTTGTTCATTTTTCTTGCTTTCTTCCCAAAAAGATAATGATTTTTTTTAATTTCACAAACTTACCATTGTTGTCTGCAACTTATTTCAATTCAGACCTGTCTAAATATATTTTGAGTGGGAAAGGGTTAAAATTTCAAAGTAACTGCACGATTGAACCAACTACAATATGACAAGGTTATGACAATACTAAGGATCTTCTCAGAAAAGATCTAAGCTAAAATAAATTGTGTGGGAAAGAGTTGAGGAGTAAAGTAAAAGTTTTGTCACGAACACTGCAACTCCATTATAGTGCTGTCTGCTACAGCACTAAATCCATTATAGTGCAGGGTCTGCTTGGCTCCCGGAATTTTGGGGGCTTGACTATTTTCGGTTGCTGTTGTGATGGTTCCCAACTCGATGCTAACGCTGATTTACCGATTTTTACCATCTGATTGAAAAAGATGGGAGCCATATAAAAATCAATTATTACCTGAAGCCAGGTAAGTATTAGCCAGGTAAGTATTTCACACCTTTGAGTGGACTTAGTAGTGATCAATGCCTTAGATCATTGTTGATTGCTTTGTTAGGGTTGAATGAATTATCGGTATTGATAAGTTAAGTGTAGATTTTTAAATCTTGATCATGCACGAAGCCAATTCAAAATGTTTTGCCAGATAAAATTATAAACCGAAAGTACTGGCACTGACTTTTTAATTCCATAAACAGAATTACGACGAATACTCCAAAGTGAAACTAGGTATCCAACAACCTCTGAAATATGTCAATTATTGTGACACATTGAGAATTATAAATAAAATTGAGCTCTTTTTTTTACTGGTAAATTTTGAAATTAAATCCAATTTCCTCCATGTGCAGTTCCCCAGGGTCAATCCCGATTCATAAATTCATAGGTTTAGATACTTTAATGTTATCTTACTTTTAACGAATTTAGGTGAAGTCAAAGGCCGAGCCATGTGACATTTTCTCAATGCGTCGATATTCAATGTTCAATGATACTATCTATCTATATATACTGCCCAACTCCCCTTTCTGGTATTACTGGCAGTCTTAGACATATTCGAAAGTGAAACTAGACATTCATTTTTTTTCCCGATTATTATGACCTTCCTTATATTAAAAGTAACACATTACAAAGTTTAATCCAGTTTTGTACATGTGCAGCTGGTCAGTGTAAATTCCCCGATCATAAATGAGTAGGTTTGGATAGAGCTCTTTGTTTCTTTTTTATTACGGTGGTTAAGAAATTAGACCAAGTCCATTACAGCTAACAAGGTTAGAAGGTCAGTCCTTGTGACATTTTCTCAACGCGTCCGTAACCCCAGATGTTCAGTAACTTGTCGGTCTCCAAGAAAACGTCGCTATGCAGAATACTTCAATGTAAAATTTTAATTAGCCTATATGCAGATAACTAGCAACAATAATTAATCATGTCTTGGGTGAAAATTCTGGCTATTTAATAATCGGGGACCGAAAGAGAAACATGATATGTAGACCTGTAAAAATTTACAGATTATCTAGTTCCGATAGACCTAGAAGGTAACTGTGAAATTTAGTAATTTTCATTACACTGAATTCTGTCGGTTTCTGCTAAAATATTATAACTACAGTTGTTGTATTTCATTTCCCAACTAGTAACCTCTATAACATCAAACTCTTTAGACAATGGGAGCATTATCACCATTTATCAGGTATGTGGTTCCGACTGTCGAATTATTCAGTTACAGAGTTATAGCATAATAATTATATAGCGGCGGCTGGAGCACCTAACAATGGAATTCTGGTATTTCTCACGCCAGTACTACCATTACACCCTTTCCTAGCCTCCAGCTGCTATCCCACATAGGTCTACGATTATCGACCCATTGGTGAGAGACAAATAGTCGGAAAGGATGAGTGCCGCCGTCGGGGATCGAACCCGGGACCTCTAGATTGACAGTCCGACGCGCTATCAACTGCACTATGACGGCGGTTCCCTGCTTAGCAAATATCCTTTCTGATATTTGACTCAAGTCATCATGGCATGTATCATTTGTCTCTTACTGAATAAGCAGTATGTAGCTTGGATGAGAGGAACAACTGAAATCCATGGTAAGGTGCAACAGCCGCCATGATATAACTGCAATACTGATGAAAGTGGTGTTAAACCCACATTTAATCAAATTACGGGTTAGTCTACTTTATGCTAGATATTCATTTTTTCAAATGTCGTAAGTTGAATCAAGATTGGTATAATCTCTTTCCTATAAGCGTCTTAATCATTTTTCTGTGAAAAGTCATAACTTTTATCACCAATATTTTACAACAGCTTAATTTTGCTGCTATGTGAAGTGTTTCAAAAATATCGAGGCCAAGTTTTGAAGTAATTTGATATGAAAATAATCAGAGTTTTAATCTCTCCAGCACAGATAGACTGTGTATATTATGTAATACATCTTGCATTAGTTTGATGAAAAGTTTCTCATAAACTGGTGTGAAGTAGGGGAAAAGTGCAGATAATGCATTGCATGTTTTCATCATTAACCCTTGTTATGCTGAACCTGGGCTATTCAGGTTTTGGCAGGAGGTGTAGACCATAAGTACAGTCTGATCTTGGTCTACACCCCCTGCTTGTACTTTTCCTGTCAGAGTTGTTCATGAAATTGTATTCTACAAGAAATATTTTTTTTTTGAACAACAAGTTCTATCAGCGTTTTCAGCCCTTTGATTTTACAGCAATTCAGTAAGGTATTTCATACAGCATGACAAGGGTTAATATGTAAACCCATTGCAAAACAACAAGACTAGTCCCAGTGTTTTTCTTGATTATGGGGGAAGAGGGTCGGTGCTCTTTACAGGGGGGAAATCTTAGAGAAGAGTTTTCTGAGAAGATTGCTTTTTTCACTTTTGTTTAATCCATTCCAACACAGTGACGCCTTTTTATGCCCCTCAAGAAAATAGTTGGACAAACTATTTTGGAAAATGCGCAAATTGCTTTTAACAAGAAATTTCTTCATTATCCACAATGTTTCTATCCCAATTAGACAAAGATTTTTTAAATTTAATTAAGTGTTGTCTGCGACTTCATTTAATTTGGACTGGTCTAAAATTTTGACATTTTCTTGTATTTGAATGTTAAGAATAGAACAAAATACCTGATATTTCAATTTTGAAAAGACTGAACAATTTCCTCTTAATTTGTCCAGTTTTACAAATAATATTTTGATAATTTCACTAGAGGGAAATTTTCTACCAAAAGAGGGGGAAAATATAATATTCCAGGAAAGGGTGGAAGGGGCTGATATTCTCGGTTTATTTTGGTCAGAAAAAACACTGGGTCCAACTTCCAAACAATAGTTTCAAGTTGATGAAAATTTAAAAAAAAGAAAATTTTCTTTTGGGGAAGAAAAAATGGATAAAAAATTGCCAAAAAGCATTCCTTTTCCACAATGTTTCCAAAGCTTTTTTCTTTAGGGGCTAAAAAAAGGAATTATATGGGAATGGGTTAAGAAAGTGTGAGAATTTCAAGATTTTTCTCATTTGTCCTTCACACTTTTTATCACACAAACACAAAGTAGTGTATAATGCAATTGCATTTTTTCAACCCATTGGCCGAGGACAAAATGCCAGGAAGATATTTGCCGCCACCAGGAATTGTACCCTTATGACCAATTCATTCTCATGCTTCCTAGATACTCCCTAGACTGTGGCCTTAGCTCAATGGTAGCTCATAGGACTCCAGTTCATGGAGGTCTCCGGCTCGATCTCCAATCAATGGATGGGTAATCGTAAATCTAGGTGAGCTGCAGGTTTGGAAAGGATTTAGTGGTTTTCCTGGTGTGAATTTATCAGGAATTTACGGTTAGGTGCTCCAGCTTCTGCAATATGACTGAAATACATTTTAAAGTGGCCTTAAACCCCATTCAATAAATCTGGGACTGGGCTCTGCAATTTTACACTTATACCCATGCCAATTTCTGACCAATGGTGCAGGGAACATTCATACAGACATGATTCATTCCAGTAGCCAATGGCTCTATGTTATATCATATACTCTGAGCCATGTATGCCCCCTTCAAACTGAAGACTGAATTGTGATCTAACCCATTCCATTTTAACACAATTCTACCTTTTAAGGCCTTGAAGAACAAAATTTTAGGAAAACAATGAAAAAAGGAAAAGCTGTTTGCTACAAGCAATTTCTCCTTTTCTGACAATGATTTCTAGCCCTTATGACACATATTTACAAATTTCAGCATTCTTTTAACCCATTCCAGTACAATGACGCTTTAAAACACCCCTTAATATAGAATGGGTTAAGCTCAGTTGATGGATTGATGGTTGTCTGCAGTCTAAAATTGAGTCATCTAGTGATGGGTTAACCCATTCCGAGCAGTCCAAATTCAAAGAAGTTACAGACCACGTCTCAAAGTTGATGAAATCCTTATCTTTTTGGGTAGAAAACATTGTGGAAAATGAAGAAATTACTTGTAACAAGCAATTCCTTCATTTTCCACAATGTTTTCCAAAGCTTTCATATTGAGGGATGTTTAAAAGCTTCATTGTGTGGGAATAGGTTAAACTAATACCAGAACTATAAAAGGATGACTGATAAATTCTAAGAGAAACAATATTTTAACTATAGTCATGTTGAACCCTGAATGTTACAGTTTTGGTGAGAGGCATCGACCAGGATCAGCCTGCAAATATCTGCAGTCTGATATTAGTCTACACCATCTGCTTGGCACTTCCAAGCGAGATCTATTTATCAGAAGATTTTTCGAAATGAATATCAATCAACAGCAAGTGCTTCCAGTGGTGTAGGCCCTTTGATTTTATGTAATTCTGTAGAGAATTTTATTCAGAAGGGTTAAAATTCTTAAAAAGATTTGTGACAATTCTTAACACAATCTAATTCTCTCAGTAAAATGTTATGTTTCACTACGGTTAGGCTATATCACAGCAGAGGCAGGCTTATCAGTTTGTAGCTTTCATGTCTGCACAGACATTATCTCTCCATGCTATCTATGACATCATCGCATGGTATATCTTGAATAACAGGTTCTTCAAATTTCTCTGGATAAAATTTTAACCCATTACTAGAGGACAAAATTTAAGACTGGTTGTTGATGACATTTGAAAAGCATTCTTATTGAAAAAATAGTGTCTGCAATTGTAATACAAGAGGCCCAAGATGGCCCTAAATCACTCAACGAAATTTTACTTTCCTAAGCAAATTTTCAAATCTAATAGTGATTATCAATATTTTTGCAATGTTAATCCTTGTTATGCTGAATAAAATCCTTGATCAGAAATTCTTTAAAATCAAAGGGCTGATGGTACTGTATGCATGGTTGTCAGGGTCAATTTTTTGTTTGAAAATTGACCTTATGAACATTTCAAGCTTAAAAAGGACAAGCAAGTGGTGTAGGCTAAGATCAGACTGCATCTTTGTCTATGGCTCCTGCCAAAGCAAGAATGTTCTGGGATCAGCATTACAAGGGTTAAATGAAAATAAAGCCAAATGTTGTGATTGAAAGAGTGGAAAAATGATGTTGCCACTTATATTCCCTTTAATTTCATAGAATGGAATGTCACCATATTCAATGGGGGTCCTCTACTGACCTCTACAGATAACATGATATCTACAATTTGACCTGCTGACCTACTTTTTTACTTGGCCATAATTTTATCAAAATTCGGTGGGAGATAATTATAATCAAATTAAACATTCCAATTAAGATTCATATTGATAAAAGGAAAAATCGTGGTCCTTCCGAATAAAAATATAACCTATTAC
Source organism: Fragum fragum (assembly GCA_946902895.1). Lineage (NCBI taxonomy): Eukaryota > Metazoa > Mollusca > Bivalvia > Cardiida > Cardiidae > Fragum > Fragum fragum. The sequence continues at coordinate 39,153,385 of OX336381.1, forward strand.
AAGAATCAAAATGTTAGACTGGTCCAAAATGAAAGCTGACATATTTTTTTTAACTATTGGGGTAAAAAACATTGTGGATAATGAAGAAATTGCTTGTAACAACCAATTTCTTTATTTTTCAAAGTTTTCCAAAGCTTTTTTTCTTGGGGGCATCTAAAAGCATCATTGAGTTGTGATTGGTTGATTTGTTCTTCAGGCCTCTTTCACCCACCCCTCCCCCTTCTCCCCCTCCAAAAGATACTGTAACTTTTTTAAATGGCTTATTCTTACAAACTGATAAACATTCAAAACAGTTTTCATTAAGATCTACCTTAACCCTTTACCAGACCACCAAATTTTAGACACGTCCAAATTTAAAGGAAGTTGCAGACATTTCAAAGTGCACTAAAATTGGGGAAAAAAGTGCTACATAAGGTAGAAAACAATTAGAGATAAAAGGAGGAATTCTTTGTTAAAAGCAATTTCTCCTTTTCGCGCAAAGTATTCTGATAACTTTTCTTCGGGGCGCTAAAAAGTGAGATTGTGTGGTAATGTGTTAAATTATGGACCCTTCGAGGGTAAACAGTGAAATTGTCATTAAGAAATTCCCACACAATGAAACTTTTGAAGTCCCCTTAGGTAAATAGTTATGTAAAACATTGTGGAAAATGAAGAAATTGCTTGTTACAAGCAATTTCTTCATTTCCAACAATGTTTTGTATCCAAAAGACAGATTTTAAAAATTCAATTCACTAAAAATTGTCTTCTGTAACTTCTTTCAAAATTGACTAGTCCAAAATCTTGTCATCTGGTAAGGGAATAAGATACTTTTTCTTTGTTTTCCAACAGCAGGATCCCATTATTCATACATTCCTTCCTTATGATATAGCAAACCTCATACCTAGGTTCATCCTGAATAAGCCGACGAGTGGCATTAAGGTCTCTAGAAAGTGAACTAAATTTATCATGAAGACCCCTTTTCATATGGTTTCACAAGAAACCTATAATTCTGGCAAATATTCTGAGATATCTCATTCATAGTTGAGCCAAAATTATGAATGAATTACAATTTCCCCCATTAGCAGACAATTGGTCCAAATTGAAAGGAGTTCCAGATGACAATTTAAAGTATACAGTTAAACTTCAGTGGCTCAAACATGTTGGGGACTGGCTTATTTGTTCCAGATTTCGGAAGTTCCATTGATCCGAAAATCAGAAAAGGCACTATAATTGTCCAATGTAGCCATCAGTATGCTGGCTGGTGGTATGATGGTAAAAGAGGTGGCTCAACATTTTGGCGTGAGCCAGAGTCCATTTCAAGACTTAGAACAAAATATCGTCAATTAGGCACCGTCAAAGACAGGCTACCCAACGTGAGGACAGTTACATTGTGACATGTTCACGGCGTAATTGCTTCCTCAATAGCACTCGTATAGCCGGTTTGCCCAGAAATGCAACGGGAACATGGGTCTGTGCTCGTACTGTAAGAAACAGACTTTGTTCGGCACGTTTATGCGCACGTCAACCTTACGTTGGCATTCCTTTGACACGTGCACACAGGCATGCAAGATTGAATTGGACAAGGGTACACCGTTGATGGCCAAGACGAATGTGGAATCAGGTCCTATTCACAGACGAATCCCGTTTTAATTTGATGTTTGCGGATGGCAGGGTACGTGTTTGGAGGCGTGATGGCGAAAGGATGGATCCCGCCAACGTCATTCAACATGACCGTTTTGGAGGCGGCAGTGTCATGGTCTGGGGTGGTATATCATACCGTGGCAAGACTGACTTGGTAGCTATTCAGGGAAACTTAAATGCCGTTCGATACTGCACCGAAATTGTCCAGCCAGTGGTATTGCCGTTCTTGCGTCAAGGGCTTGCTACCATTTTTCAGCAAGATAATGCCCGCCCCCATGTCATCGGCACACACTTGACCTTTTACAGACTAATAATGTTGATGTGTTGGATTGGCCAGCCAAATCACCAGATCTGTCTCCGATCGAACACCTTTGGGACCATCTGGGTAGGAGAGTAAGAGACAGGAATGACGTTAATAACGTTAGAGACCTGGAACGTGTTCTGCGTCAGAAATAGGGTCGTATCCCTATGGCCATTAATTGTAAGCTCATTTCCAGCATGAGAAGACGCTGTGATGCCGTTATTGGCGCAAACGGTGGACACACAAGATATTAAATCTTTGTGTTACTTTTACTTCCCTACCCCTACCATGTTTGACGCTTTACAACAAACACGTATGACCTTGAAGTCATCTGATTTTTTTAAATATTGTGGCTAACACATAAAAGATCGATGTGTGAAAATATGGTTTTAATCCAAAGCTAGACACCGGAGAAATTGGCTGTAACGTACGAAATTGCTAAACTTTTTGCCCTCAGTATATATTCACTAACTTGCTTGACCTGTTTTGAATTTATAGAATCCAAAATGTGTATAAATGTTTTCAAACCTCAAACTGAGAGAAATGTTTTTCAAGAAATAATAAAATTTGACAAAATTAGTTGCTCTAAACAAGCATATTAATATGTTTGCTTCATTTCAATGTACATTCTATAAATCCCGGCTACCTACGTGGTCACAGTTGCACATTTCAGTTTTTAAAAGCATTAAAAATGCTACACCTATTTTGTCAAGAGGTTATTTTGCTTTTCAAGTGCAACGCGTGCCATAATGTTTTATTCCAAGAGTATCAGCAGCCGTTGATAGTTGCAATCCTTGGCGTTAAATAACCTAAGATTTTTGATGAATGTGCTATCAAACAATAACCAGGTATAATTATTCCTAAATGATAGAAAAAATGTGCTTTTCACGGAACACACTGTGCATTGTTTGACAATAAGGTGTCATAAATTGATTAACAAGTCGAAAGGGTGAAAATTAATTTAACATATCAGCTTATAATTGTCAGCAAACTTTTTGTTCGACTGTTCCAGATGATATGTATAGTAATTTGTAGTTTTGGACTTTGGAAAGAGTTCTAAAATTTGACTTTCACAGTGTATGAGTTTTCCGAGGTTGAACACTATGAATCTTCAATACTTTTTGAGATGACCAAGTTTCTTGTTCAAAATTTCCGTTGAGTTGCAGAATTCCTGTGTTCGAGTAAATGAAGTTAGACTGTATTAGATTTTTTCAGCTTTATGGGAAGAAAATATTGTGTAAAATGAAGAAATATCTTGTTACTAGCAATTTCTTCATTTTATTTCATAAATAAACTTACCTGGTATGACGATGAGGATTCTCTTTTCTCAATCCGCTTTAGACCTTACCCAACCGGAAGTGAACTTTTTTACTCTATCACCGTTTAGCTTACTTCCGTGTTTACCTCGTGTCAACTTCAGTTTCTCTTTTCTTGCGAAAGTGTTCGCACGTACGCTTTGGAGACCTAATATACAGATGATTTTTATCTTCATACAGTTGTTATTGACTTTAGTTTTTACTATTGTAGTGTATAAAACACTCGTTGAGACTATGGCGTCAAATAAATTGACGGAAGGTTCTAGGTTATCGGACTCGGAAGACATGGCAAACATGTCCCCTCCTGAAGTTTCTAGCAAAACACGTGGCAATGCTTCGAGTTTGTCGGACTCTACTTTTCATTCGCCTACTTCTAAGAAGAAAAAGAAGCCTCGTAGGTCAAGATATAATGAACTTGACAAGCGTTTTACAGCCTTTGAAAACATGTTCAGGGAGTTCATGGAAAAAAATTCCAATGCAGGACAAACCTGTATTAATGACAAAGTGGGACATACCCATTCTACAGAAACACAAGCCTCTCGAGGTAGAAATCCAAAGAGAAGACATTTTGTGGTCAAATTTCCCCAGAAGAGGGTGAATGTGAGGAACTGGTTGACAGCAATAATAATCTCACAGAGAGAGAAGACAAACTTACAAAGGAGCAGAAAAATGATTTATATGATATGTTTGGGGATGATGCCATCATTAAAAAAGACAAGAAAACTGAGGGTATTATCTTGGACAAATCTCAAATAGATGTCATTTCATCAAGCTACAGGTGTAAAGAGCCAAATTTTCTGACTGCTTTTTCGGAGGAGACGTTTGATGCTTTTCCGTTAGATAGTTCTTTTGAAGAAACTCTACAAGTTCCTTCGTTAGATCCCATTATAGAGGTATGTCTCACAAAGAGATATGGTAGTAAAGCAGCTTTTAATAAAAGCAAGTCTAATCTTTTGTTCTCTCAACCAGCCAAAATGGTGGAGAAGATAAATTACAAGGGTCAACAAACAGCTCGTTTAGGTCTTGTGGTTCAAATGTACATACAACAAAGCCTGGGTAATTTGTTGCAGTCATTACAATCAGACACTTTTGAGAAAGAAAAGTCTATTCAGCAGGTTAAAGACATTTTTGCAATGTCGACAAAGTGCTTGGACCAAATTGGCAGGTCGGGCGCCTTTCACCACATATCACGCCGAGCTGTCACTATGACTGACACAGCTCTCTATGAACAGAATGAAAGCATGGAATTTTCAAATTTACCACTGACTGGTGAAGGCGTTTTTGGGTCAGAACTTGAGACATTATTGAAATCTCGTAAGGAAAAAATGAAACATGTGGAGGAACTTTTGCCAGATTTGAAAAAGGGTCTTAAACGTAAATCCTCAAGCTATCAACATGACTATAGTAAGAGGCCTGCATTTGAGCAGAACTCAGAAAAAGCTGCAGCAAATAATTGGAATAATTTTCGGATCCCAAAGTTGCCAAGGGATAATAGAAATGGGAGTAGACAAAACTCCTACTATTCTAGATACAAAAGAGGTTACAACAACTCCTTCAGAAAGCCTGCTGCCACAACCTCAGGTAGAGGAAAGCTGGCTAAAACAGATGGAAAATGACTATGTAAGTATCATAGCAAATCACCCGGAGATACCTGTTGGGGGGAGGTTATCCCACTTTTTTCGCGAATGGGAAAAAATAACCTCAGACAAATGGGTTTTAGATACTATCAAAACAGGGTACAAACTCGAGTTTTTGGGAAAACCTCCGTTTCAGGGAGTGAAAGCTACAAATGTCCCTCTGAAGAATCAAGTATTTATAAAACAGGAGATCAACAATCTTCTGGAGAAAAATGCAATAGAGGTTGTCCCCCCTTCTCAAATTCACTCAGGTTTTTACAGCACACTTTTTCTGGTGCCAAAAAAGACGGGAGATTTAAGGCCTGTAATAAACCTAAAACCCCTCAACAGATATCTCCGCAAACAACATTTCAAGATGGACACACTATCAAAAGTTATAAACCTTGTTGGAAAAGGAGACTGGGGAATAACCATTGATTTGAAAGATGCTTATTTCCACATAAAGATTTTTCAAGAACACCGTCAGTACCTCAGGTTTCAATTTCAAGGGACTGTTTATCAGTTCAGGGTCCTTTGTTTCGGCCCAACGAGTGCCCCAAGGGTTTTTGTCAAAATTACATCAGTTGTAGTGGCATTTCTTCAAAAATTCAATGTTCGTCTAGCAAGCTATCTAGACGATTGGCTGACGGTGAACAGTACAAAAGGTCTTTTACTAAAAGATCGAGCTACAATTCTCAGTCTCCTTTACCGATTAGGCTTTGTAGTAAACAAGTCAAAATCCCAACTAATTCCAGTACAACAAATAATTTATTTGGGAAGTTTTTTCGATCTGAGCAAAGGTCGGGTCTTTCCTTCTCAAGAAAGGATAGAGAAGATAAAGTCAGCAACCAAAATCATTTGCAAGGGCAATTGCACTGCAAAACAATTCATGATTCTTTTGGGACTAATTGCGTCATGTCTAGAACTCATTCCGAATGCCAGATTGTACATGAGACCCATTCAACTCCATTTGCTGCAGAACTGGAGTCCGGCAAGGATGCCTATGTCCTCAGCAATTCTTGTTACAGCAGAGCTAAAATCCCATCTTCAGTGGTGGTTACAGGATCAGAATGTAGCAAAGGGCAGATCTTAGCAAAAGCAGTCATTTTTAGTCACTCTGACCACAGATGCAAGCAGCACTTGGGACTGGGGGGGTCATTTGAACAATCTGACATGTCAAGGCAAATGGACCAATCTTCAGAAAATGTTCCACATCAATTGCTTGGAAATGATGGCAGTAACCCTGAGTTTACGGCATTTCCTGTCTCAATTGAGGGGCAAAAATGTCATGGTAAGGTCAGACAATACGACTGTTTGCCAGTACATAAATCGCCAAGGGGGGACAAGGTCAAGACAGCTGTGCGGGCTAACAATAGAACTGTGGGAATTAGTCATAACAAATCAGATCAATCTGAAAGCAGCCTATATAATGAGCAAAGAAAATTTTTTGGCCGATGCTCTAAGCCGCAAGCAAATACGAGCAACAGAATGGTCACTGAGCAGCACAGTAGTTCAGAAAATCTTTATGACCTGGGGTCAACCAACTGTGGATCTCTTTGCAACTTTCAACAACAAAAAGACCCTTCTGTTCTGCTCATGGACCCTGCATCCACAAGCCTATGCTCTAGATGCTCTGTCAATAGCATGGCAGAACATGTTTGTGTATGCGTTTCCACCACTTCAGCTTACCCCAAGGGTCCTGTATCACCTCCAAAACTTCAATTGCAAAATGATACTAGTTGCGCCACTGTGGCCACGGCAGCATTATTACCCTCTACTTCTGAAACTACTGATAGCATTACCATTGAAAATCCCATGCAGTCAGAATGTTCTGACTCAGTGCAACGGGAGGATATCCCATCCACATCCTGAATCCCTTCATCTGACTGCATGGCTGTTATCGACAGACGAATCTCTGCAAAAGGCTTTTCAGAGCCAACTAGAAAACTCATGTCAAAATCTTGGAGACAGGGAACCCAGAGAGATTATAAAGCTAAATTTAGAAAATTCCATAGCTGGTGTGCTGAAAGGGAAATTGATCCCTATCTTGCCTCTTTGAAAGATTGTGCAGATTTTCTGACATGTATGTTTCATAAGGGACTGAAATACAGGACTCTAAATGGCTATCGGTCAATGCTATCTTCAGTTTTAGAACCGGTGGATAATTTTGCTGTAGGGCAACATCCTCTAGTTATACGCTTATTGAGGGCAGTTTTCAATGAACGTCCACCAGTAAAGAAACTAGTTCCTGAATGGAATCTTCTTCTTGTTTTAGAATGCCTCAAAGAAGAACCATTTGAACCGTTGCTGAGGGCATCTTTGAAATATTTAACATGTAAGACTTGTTTCCTGATAGCCATTACTACCTTCAGATGGTGCGGTGATTTACAGTCTTTACAGCTTGGTGAAGGCTTTGTTAATGTCCAGAAAAAGGGAGTTACTTTTATAAGAACTGGGTTATCTAAGCAGGATAGGCCGAATCATGTTGACAGGAACATTTTTATACCAGCATTATCAGACAATAGAAAACTAGATCCAAAAAGGGCATTAACATACTATCTTAAAAAGACAGAACCTTTTAGACACTCAAAAAAGGGACAAGATGTTTGCAAATTGTTTCTGTCGTATCAAAAGCCAAATCGTCCAGTTACTGCTCAGACTATTGCTAGATGGTTAGTGGATACAGTAAAATTTTGTTACAAGAAAAATAATAAAAGGCCTGGTAATGTGAAAGGACATTCTACTCGAAGTATCGGACCTTCTTGGGCCTTTTTCAAAGGTGCCTCTTTGCAACAGATTATGGAATCGGCAGACTGGTCAAGGGAGACCACATTCACAAAACACTATCTTAAACCTATCAACATAGATTTTATGAAGGTGTAGAAAACACCGGTGTACAGGGGGTTACTCTCTTCTTGCGGATTTTTGGAGAGAACTGTTTTGATAGAAATAAGGAATTTCAGACTTTGTATGTTGTATGATAATGTACAGTGTAAAGACACTTGATTCACAGTAGAATGTATCTACTAAGGTGTATGATTTATGTTTTCCCAATAGAAAATTGGGTTTTGTATAGACCAAGTTATATTGTGTATATAAACTGATTGAGGTAGACAATGAGGACAGATTGGGATGAAAGACACCCACCTCCTCAAATACTGCTGTGGAATCTACAGTAATCCTCATCGTCATACCAGGTAAGTTTATTTATGAAATAAAATTGGAAAATTTGTATTTCAAATTAGAGTTTTATGAATAAATAATACTTACCTGGTATGACCGCTACCCTCCCTCCTTCCCCTCTTGTCATTCATAGTTCTTTAGGGCGAACACTTTCGCCAGAAAAGAAACTGAAGTTGACACGAGGTAAACACGGAAGTAAGCTAAACGGTGATAGAGTAAAAAAGTTCACTTCCGGTTGGGTAAGGTCTAAAGCGGATTGAGAAAAGAGAATCCTCATCGTCATACCAGGTAAGTATTATTTATTCATAAAACTCTAATTTGAAATACAAATTTTCCAATCTTAAACAATGTTTTCCAATTTCTTTTTTCTTGGAAGGCTCCAAATGTGTGGAAACGGGTTAACCCATTCCCACTCAATCCCTCCTTTTTACACCCCTCAACAAAAAAGCTTTGGAAAACATTGTGGATGGTTGCTTGGATCAAGCAATTTCTTCATTATCCACAATGTTTTACAGGGTTCTCCCCAGGCCTTTATGGCGTATCGGCCCCGATACGCCTTCATAGATTAAGAGAGTTTGCCGATACGCCTTCAGATCGCCGATACGCGTAAATTTGGTCACCGATACAGCTTAATTTCTAGCTAAAGAAAAAGTCAAGCAAGCCACTAAGCATGGACACGACAGGCTCTTTATCTGTAGTGTTGTATACCGTATATTACGTAATACCTTTATTGATAAGACCCTTACACTCTTACTAATTGGTGATTATTGATTTTTTTCTCGCGTTTACCACTGGTACCGCGCTATCAGTCACCAAGGATGATGGGTACCAATATGTAAACAATGAATTCAAAATGGCGACCCAGTTTCGGAAAATGGTCACTTCGGCTGAGACTTCCCGAGGTAAAATATGTGGTTATTTGATGTGACAACTATCAATCTAAAGCCACAGTGGTTTGAAATATAATTTTTGGAAGGAAAGATTAATTTGGTCAGGTTATTTTATATTCTGATCGCTGAAACTTGCCATTTTCGCGATCTTTTTCTTTACGAGAATTTGCCGAAATAATAAAAACAGATTGGTATAGAAGCCATCCTTGTTATACTTAACGCTTGTTTTCAACCCACTTTAATAATTACATACATATATCTTTCTGATTAAGTCCGTTTATTTTTTATCCAACATGGAGGGTATTATCTCACACATTCGTACCCTGGTTTGTTCAACCCCTTTGAAAAAAAATGTTTTTAAATTTTGATTAAAAGTATTGTTATAATTTTAGTAATCATGTAATGATATCTCGCCCTCTCATGATTTTTGCTTAAAAAGAAATAATACCCCATAAAAATCAAAGTGCTGAAAGCACTTCAAGAAAAGAATGCCTTAGACCATAAGGTTTTCTTTTTATCAAAAGTAATGGTTTAATAATTATTTAGAATCAGGAAAAGATAATTCACTCTATAAGATTCTGAAAACAAAAAAACTTTTGAAAATCAAAGTGCTGAAATCACTTGAAGAAGAGAAAAGTAAGGACACTTTGTTTATTAATTTGATCAAGTTTCATTTTATAATTTAAGAATTAAGCTAAGATTGGACACTGCTGATATATACTACATTTTTGATTAACTTATTGAAATCAAAGAGCTGAAAGTACTGTTAGAAGAATAGTTATAATGTCAGACAGTCAAAGGATTCTGAATGGGCAAATAATTAACCTTTCAAATTTGACATAGAGAATCTGATTGAGCTCTTTAAAATGCAAAATTTGAAGATGAAACCAGGTATTTCACACAGGAATCTTATAAATACATTTTTGAAAATACTGAAAATAATATCTATATTTTTCTGAAGAAGGGCATTTTTTTTCAATCCAACACTCCATGCTTTTTTTTAAAGAGTCCTCAAGGATAGGATTTTTGGACAGACTTGTTAAAATGGCCAAGCATGAAAAGATATTCCTATCTAACAGACAAGCAGCTGACACCTTTTTTTACTCATTCCTTTGAGACTTTGTGATTTATTCTTTCATTTGACCAATTGATACCTTGATTTTATTTGACTCGCTGTATTTTTATGGCTTTTGGATAGATTATTTCATTTTCTTACCTTTTCACATCCCTTTTTAATGGGACAAATTAGTGCCCTTTCTAACAAATAGGATAGAGAGGCAAAATAAGCTGAGTAATGTCACAATTGATTGGTATCAAAATCAGCCTTAGAGTAGAGAAATAAAGCTATAATCATTAAAAGGTTAAGCATGTCATTCAAGAATAAAACTCAATAAAAATCAAGATATCAATAAACAAGCTAAAAAGCACTTTTAATGACCTTTATTAAGTATAGTCATACCATATGTTAACAGACAACATGCAGCGCATTTGCCACTACGCCTTCAAAAATTTCTGGGGAGAACCCTGCTTTCTATCCAAAAAGAAGAAAAAATTTAAAATTCCATCAACTTGAAATTGTCGTCTGCAGCTCCTTTCAATTTGGACCGGTCTAAAATTCCACTGTGTGGAAACGGGTTAAATAATGAATTTGTCATTCAGGCCCATTTTCCTTTGTTTTCAAACTTAACCTCAGAATTTTCTGTATGATTCATCCTTACAACCTGAAAAATATTCTCACCAAGTTTCTAAAGGATTGTGCTCAAGTTGTGGCCTTCAGTGTAAAAACTGAAATTGTTGACGTTAGGACTCACAACAGATATTTAAGGATAAAAAAAGCTCACCATGAAAATTGCAACAATTTGTAGGGACCTTGACAAATGAATAAAAAAGATATGACAAAATGGCAATGACTTGGGTCAAGGAGAACTTCAATTTCGTTATGTAATCTCAAGCAAAAACAGAGAAAACAATTACCTTGGGAAAACTAATTTTTGATGTAATATATGATAATTGTTTAATGTTATGCAAGCCTGAACAAAAAAATGTCAAACAAAAATTTATTGACAAAATAGATGTGCCATCGCTTTTACCTTCATTTCTTGTAACCCCTATCAAGTTCTTAAAAAAAATTAACTCAACACATTACCAGATGGCAAATTTTCAAACTGGCCAAAATTCAAAGGAGTTGCAGAAATCATTTTTATAGCTTCTTCAACTTTCCAGGTGGGATACATTGTGTAAAATGTACACAATGTTTTCCCAATTGTTTTCCTGAGGGGCATCAAAAAGCGTCACTGTGAGGGAATGGGTTAAGCAAACAAAGGAGGGCTTTTTCCTATAACTAGGCTCTGTCCGTAAACTGGAAGCACATTGCCTACTGATCTCAGGTCTGTGGGGCAAATGTGCGGCTCCTAATATCAGCTTGGAGAAAAACATTTTTACATCTTTTATTAATTTTGCCATTTGTTTTGCGATGGCAACCAGAATAATGGATGGATTCATTCATTTGAACAATTTCGGAAGAATGTCACCTAAGAAATACCCATGCCAAGTTTAATCAAGACTGGCTCCCTGTTTTCGGAGGTGAAGATGTTTAACCCATTACCAAACAACAATATCTTAGACTAATCCAGATTGAAAGAAGTAACAGACAACAAAACAAAGTTAATTTAAATTGAAACAAGATGTGTTTGTGAAACACAATGCCCCTGCAACAGGACTACACATTTAACCTTGGTATGTGACCTTGACCTTATCACATGAGCTTGACACTAGAAGATGCGTATTATGGAGATGTATCATCATGCCAAATATGAGCATTGTATCTTGAAAAGGCTGGTGGTAATTTGCAATGTTAAGTTTTTTGGTTAAGTTTTGTGCAGACAGACAGACAGACAATGGTAAAACAATATGTCCCGGATCTTCCATGCAGGGGCATAAAAAGGGTCATGAGAGGTAGAAAATATTATGAGAAAAAGAGAATTTGCTTCTTACAATAAATTTTTCCTTTTCTTACAATGTTTTCCAAAAGTATTCATCTTCAGCGCTTAAAAGAGTAGGGTCATGTGAGTATGGGTTAGAGAAAATGAAAACGAGCAACAATGGACAAATGCTAAACATTGGGGTATCACAAAATTGCTCATGTGAGCTAAACAGGGGAAATAGTAAGCAAATACTCTGTTTTCCACCATTTTTTCTATGGTTTTGTTTCTAAAATTCCTAAAACTGCAGGAATATGTGATAATGGTTTCATGTAGTGTACAGGTGTACTATCTATAATATGTAACATCTTATCTATCATGCATTCACACCTGGACAAATATATCTTTTCCTATTCTTGATCTATATATATTGTTTCTGAATCAATTTTATATTACAATAAGAAAATTGAATTTTTTTCCAAATTACACAACACTGTATTTTCATATGCCAAACACCATATCTTTTTTATTTTTTTCCAAATTACACAACACTGTATTTTCATATGCCAAACACCATATCTTTTTATTTTTTTCCAAATTACACAACCCTGTACTTTCATATGCCAAACACCATATCTTTTTATTAACTGTTGTCATACTGAACCTGGAATTTTCTTCAGAAAAGTTTTGGAAAACATGGTGGAAAATGGAGAAATTGCTTGTTACAAGAAATATCTTCATTTTCCACAGTGTTTTCTACCCAATAAGACATTTCTTAGAAATCTTGTCAACTTGAAAATGTCGTCCGCAACTTCTTTTAATTTGGACCAGTCTAAAAATTTGTCTTGAGGGACCGAGTTAAATGATAAGTATGCTTTTTATGAGGAAAAAATCTGTCAATCGATTTTCTTTCAAACAAGCCAATCTTACAATAGAACTACCAAACGACAAAATTTTAGACTGGTCTAAATTGAAAGTACAGTTGGGACACGTTTATATGGACGTCCTTTAACCAGATTATTCGCAATTCAGATACATTTTTTGTTCTTAAATTGTTCCTTAAAATCCGGTAGTTTGCATTCCAGAACCGGACAGAAATGATCGCAAAGTATTAAAACTCCAGGGCTCCCGCTGCCGATCGCCAATGGGGCCAAATGCGACAAAATAAAAATTCTGGCCCCAAAATCGGAGAATTGGCGATTTTACTGGCGACAAATTTCAAAATATGGCAAATGGATGTTGAGTCCATTTAAAAGATTTCCAACGCACAACTTTATCTTTCACACATCCGCTAATTTGTTTGGGAGACACGCGACCATCAATATCCACTGCATATCTGTCAATCAAGACAGATTAGTTACGCATCGCCGACCTAATTGATTCCAACATCACTCGAGTTATTGGTATTTTCCGAAGCCCGCCGGGAACCATCATGTAAACCAAGATGGCGGAAATTCATGGGCTAAAAAAATTGACGATATTTATTCCTCGATCACTTTTTGAGATTCATTAGAGTGCCGAATAAAAACCAAATACAACATTTTGCTTATCTATTGATGATTTTAGTAACAAAGTCAAGTGAATTTCCGAGAAATGAGAAATATCGGACATTAGTAATCAAAGTACTGTGGACATTAGTAATCAAAGTACTGTGGGTTACCAAAAATTTGACGTGTCGTCCAGCATAGCTCTAGGTGTTCTTGGAATTTTATTATCAAATGACAATCCTCTCATTTTGTAGCTTTTAACCCTTTCCCAATTTATTCAACACACACACATATATATATATATAGATAAAAGGTTATTTGTTTTCAATATAGTAGTTTTCTTTCATTCACTTATTCATACTGGCTCCACTTTTGTCTCCAATTGGCACCAAGTGGCCCCAAATTTTTGCCATTGGCGATTTCATTGGCGCAAGAATAAAATTTCCCAGGGGGAGCCCTGAAACTCTGAATAAATATGATTCAATTGTCCGGATCAAGCTTTTACCATCAAAGTGTATTGTTTTGATTAGACTATTGACATGTGTGAATAAACAAACTTGTTGTATGGTCACAGTTAATAGCAGACATTCACACCTTATACCCGGGACGCATGTCATGGTTAAATACTGACAAGCGTATCAATGCCTATTGTGCTGTTTATTTAAGTTATCCATTATTTTTTCTAAGAAAATTAAAATCAGCACTTACTCAGGACGCACTAGAAAATTCCTTCCTAATCGTCACCAACAAGTCAAAAGCCCAACCTCGAAAGTTTATCCATTGAAATAAAACGGCTCTTGTAATGAAATAAGACAACCGAAAATGAATCCAAAGGAACGAAACAAATCAACATTTTAAATTATATGAGGTAAACGATTTTTGTGCAGTTTATTTTACTACGATGCGGAGAGGTGATAAAAGGCGCCGCGACAAGATGTTTCACTATTTTGGGAGAGTTTCCAGACTTGACATGTGCAAGAAGCATATCCAGTGAGGATTCTTTTCCTTGTCATTTGGATAAATTCACAATGATTTTTATCGGCTGTCTGAACTCTTTTAAATTACTGATATAATTTACAAAAAGATAAAATGGATTTGTTTTTTCACACAGCAGGTAGGCTTCACTTTTTAAATCGAATGCGGTAACAAACCATGATTTTTATTCATTGTCAGATTTAGTAGTTTTGTATCAACCAAGAAAATGTAAAAAGTGTCCTAAGTGTCCAATATCATCATTATCGTTAGGACAGTTTTGTTTACTGCGTTGTAATACAAAAACACTTGAGGTCAGATATTCATACAAAATTTCCTATCTGGAAATACGCTTAGTCCAAACAAGACCATTGGGAACCAAATTGTTTGGATAAACGCACCATAACTGTAGCTGCAGACAACAAATATTAGTTAATGAAACTTTAATAATCTTTGTCTTTTGGCCATAACTGTAGCTGCACACAACAAATTTTAGTCAATGAAACTTTAATAATCTTTGTCTTTTGGCCATAACTGTAGCTGCAGACAACAAATTTTAGTCAATGAAATTTTGATAATCTTTTTCTTTTGGAAAAAGGAAATATTTTGGATAATGAAGAAATTGCTTGTAGTAAGGGATATCTTCATTTTCCAGATTGTTTTCCAAAGCTTTTCTTTCTTGAGGCATCCAAAAGCTTCATTGTATGGAAATGTGTTAAGCTCACTAAGGCTCAATTTTACAATTTTCTATTCTAGTCTCAGATCAGCTTGTCTCAAACAAATTTCATCCGAGACATTAACCTATTCCCACACAAGCCCTCCTTTTTGACGCCCCTCGAGAAAAAAGCTTTGGAAAACATTGTGGAAAATGAAGAAATTGCCTGTATCAAGCAATTTCTTCATTATCCACAATGTTTTCTATCCACAAAGACAAAAAAATCAAAATTCCACCATCTTGAAATTGTCGTCTGCAGCTTCTTTCAATTTGGACCGGTCTAAAATTCAACTGTGTTGGAATGGGTTAAGACCCTATTATGTTTTACCTTTTTTCTTCGTTGTACTCTATTTTGATTCTAAGCGTGTTTTCTTTTGATATATTCAAATGATGACCCCTTGTTCCATCTTTGGACCTCTGAAAATAAAATATGAAGCAGGTTTAGATTTAATTTTAATGAAATGATCACCAATTGAATATCCCCATTAGGTGTTGATTTCGTTGAAAGGCAATGGTCATTGGCCTTTCAACTACCTCCTTATAAACCCATTACAACACCACAAATTTTTTGAATAGTCTGATTGCAAAGATGTTGCACATAACAATTTCAACTGGATGAAATTAGAATTTTAAGATTTGTTTGAATTTCAAGGTAGGAAACATTATGGATAAAAAACGCTTTATAAAACATTGTGGAAAATGAAGAAATTGCTTGCCACAAGCAATTTCTTCATTTTCCACAATAGCTTTTTGTCTTGTGGGCATTGTTACAAGTAATTTCTTCATATTACACAATGTTTTCCCCAATTCTTTTTCTTCAGACAGGTCAAAAAGCGTCAATCTGTGGGAATGGGTTAAAACTTTTTCTTGAGGGTTAGCCCACAAGCCTGTTTTTTTTTAGCTCCTTCCATATAAGCTTTCAAAAATATTTTGGACAATTACTCTTCATTTTCAAAAACTGATTGGTGCCCAAAAAAACAAAGATTTTCTTCAATTTGTATTTCAACCAATTTAAGCTCGTTTTCTGAAACTTCTTTGAATTCGGGTCCATCTGAAATTTTGCGATCCGGGCTAATCATGCTATTGCCCAAAAGGTATGGTTCAGGTGAGAAAGTGCATTTGTAAAAAGGCTTATTTAGACTTAGAGCAACCTGAAATGATTGAAACTGCATATTAAGACAATTAACCCTTATCATGCTGATCCCGGAATATTCCTGCTGTAACAATAGTTTTGGCAGGTGTAAAGACTAAGATCAGCCTGCACAGATGTGCAATCTGATCTTAGCCTAAACTGCCTGCTTATTGTTGTTGCTTTAACCCATTCCAACACAGCAAAATTTTAGACTGGTCCAAATTGAAAGAAGCTGCAGACGACAATTTCAAGTTGATGGAATTTTGAATTTTTTTGTCTTTTTGGATAGAAAACATTGTGGATAATGAAGAAATTGCTTGATACAAGCAATTTCTTCATTTTCCACAATGTTTTACAAAGCTTTTTTCTTGAGGGGCGTAAAAAGGAGGGCTTGAGTTGTAATGGGTTAAGAGAAATCTTTGAACACAAGATTGATCTAATTTCATCAAAGTTTTAAAATGTAGTGAAAGAGGAAAAATATTCAGCAGGACAGGGGTTAACCCATTACTAGACGTCAAAATTTTAGAGTGGTCGAGATTCAAAGAATTCTCAGGTGAACATTTTTCAGTTTGTAGTAAATTTTAAAAATCTTTTGACCTATGGATTAGAAAACATTTGATTGAAATGAAGAAATTGCCTGTTATAAGCAATTTCTTCATTTTTCACAATGTTTTCCAGAGCATTATCTAAACCAAGCTATAGTTTTAACCCTCGTCATGCTGAACCCCAAATATTCCTGTTTTAGCAGGAGGTAAAGACAAAGATCAGCCAGCACATATGAGCAGTCTAATTTTTGTCTACACCTCCTGCTTGTCTCTTTATAACTAGAATTGGTCATACAATTAATTTTCACAATTGGTGCATCCAGTGCTGTCAGCCCTTTGAATTTGATGCAGTTATGTAAAGGATTTTATTCAGCATACACTATTTTGGCCTGACACCAGGGATATGTGGGTCAGTTTTTAAAAGGATTTTTTTTTCATGAGACCTCCATGCTCTTTGTACTTGGATAACAAATAACCCTGTCATTCAATGTCTACTAGATCAGCTTGAGGAAATGTTCATGACAAGTTTGATGAATATCCCTACCAGGTGTTGTGTTGAAGGGCAAGGTCAAGGTCAGTGCCCTAACAACTTCTTCTCAAAATTGGTTTTAACTCTTGTTATTCTGAAACTGAAATATTTCTGCTTTTGCAATAGGTGGAAATGAAGATGAGCCTGCTCATGTGTGCATTCTGACCCCAATTTTAAAACCCCTTTGTTATTGTTATACATAAGAAAAGATTGTTGGTAAAGAAGAAATAGCTTGTGAGCAATTTCTTCTTTTTCCAAAACATTTTCTATCATATAGGATTACTTTTTGAATCATCCCTACTTTATAATGTTGTCTGCTACCTCTTTGAATTTGGACAAGACCAAAATTTTGAATAACAGGATTAACAAAAGATAGATTGGCCTAAATTCAGTCTCTCTACTGCTTTTTGCCCTTTGATTTTAGTACAACTCTTTGAAGGATTTTTATAATGTAGCCTGACAAGGGTTAAGAACAGAAGTTACAGAGCTTTCAACAATCTCACAGCGTTTCAAATACAGTAAAAGTTGTTCACTACTTTGTTTGGGGTTTTAAGCTGCTTTTAACATTTTAACCCTTGTTCTGCTGATCACAATACACTTTACTTTTCACTTTGACATTATTAGATCGATGTTCTCAATATAAGAACAAGCAGGTATTGTAGGCTTAGATCAGACTGCACATCTGTGTAGGCTAATCTTAGTCTATACACTTGCTAAAGCTGTTGTCAAATCAAGAATATTCCTGGATCAGCATGAGATCAGTTATCAGCACACTCAATCTTGTTCATTTGCCCCCCAACGATCTTCTATATTATTTATTCCCCAACACAACAAGTCAAATATGGCAACTGTATGTGGTAATCTTTTTTTCAGAATTTCAATACTTCTATCTATACTTATTATTAATTCAAAATTTGTTTCGGGTCAGTTATCCTCTACATATTCTGAAAATATTTTGAAAAAGACCTCATGGAGATTTCTGTTATAAAACTCAATTTTCATATTCTAATTTCTTTGAATATGAATTTAAAGGCCTTATAATAACAGCAATATCAAGCTGGGAAACAGTGATTCATCAAGTTTCCGCACAATTTAATATTAAAAAAAAGATCATTTAATTATTAAGTTTGATTATGGAAATGTGGAAATGAATTCATAAATCAGAATATTAGATGGAATTAATGAGTTGAGAGGGGGAGACAGACTTAGAGAAAGAGAGAGAGAGAGAGAGAGAGAGAAGGAGGAGAGAGACAGAGAGAGATCTGTATCAATTTGATGTTTGGTTGGAAAGTTTGGGTTTCCTTTGCACAAACAGACCAAATATGCAAACAGAAAACAGAGAGATGGATAAACAGATGATAGGACAGACAGACAGACTAAAGAATCAGATGGATGGGCAATAAAGTTTGTTTTTTTGAATTGGATTCAATGCCACTTTTTACAATATTTCAGTCATACCACAGAGGCTGGAGCACCTAACTATGGATTCCTGGTATTTCTAACATCAGTACTATCCTTTCCGATCCTCCAGCTGCTCATCTCACTTAGGTTTACGATTATCCACCCATTGGTGAGAACAATACAGTGGGAGAAGGATAGATAGATCAAATGAATAGACTTTGAGACTTCGAATTTTGAAATTCGAAATATTTTCACACCCTCATTCTGAAGTAAAATTGAAGATTGATGAAACATGAGGTTTTTAATGGTCTTTTTCATGTTTATCCATTCTTTATGGGCTGATGACAGAGAGATCTGCATAAGATAGATAACATTTTAATTACCAGAAATTTCGACATTCCGTAACCCATTTCATTTCTTCTTTAATGCTAATGAATTTATGAAATTCTAGATTTTTTTTAGATAGAAAGAATTGTCTAAAATGAAGGGATAGCATGCAACAAGCAATTTCCTTATTTCATACTCTGTTCTCCCAATTTTTTTTTTCTTTTTTGAGGGGCATCAAAGTGCCTCATTGTGTGGGAATGGGTTAAAAAGACTGAAGTCATTGTGGAAAATGCTTTTAGCACATTGATTTCGCAAAAGAACATAACAGTTAGATTTCATGAACTTCTTATTGCACATGTAACTTCTTCAAATCTAACCCTTGTCATGCTAAATAAATTCTTCCCTTTATAATTGCATTAAAACGAAAGGACTAAAAGCCCTGGATTGCTTAATTTTGTTTCAACATTCTTTTGAAAATCAATTCTATAAAAAAAACTCCAGCTTAGAGCAAACAGGTGGTATAGACTATGATCAGACTGCACATATCTGCAGGCTGATCTTAGTCTATGCCACCTGCCAAAACAGGAATATTCTGGGTTCAGCATGACAAGGGTTAAAACAGTCTAAAATTATCTGTCTGGTATTAGATTAAACATTCAATGAGTGACTTTATCTGAAAATTGGTAAGGAGACATAATGCAGAAAGGTTAGTAGATTATGAATAGCAAATTTTCAACTCAATTATTTTCATGTGTAATGAAATCTCAAAAGTCTGTTTTGAAAGAAAATCATCAACTGTGACGGATCATAAATGATACGCAATTTATACAGGGGGTATACTGGTACACTTGTTTTACATGACTGAAATCAGAAATTTTATTGATGGAGATTTGCCAAGGATGCGTTTTTGCCCCATTGTCCCCCAAAAATAATAAATGTTCCCAGTTTTTTTAAAACCGTTTCCTGTACAATCCCCGTATTTTACATTAGTGCAATTTTATACTTAGGCAAACATTGTGGAAAAGAAGAAACTACTTTCAACAAGCAGTTACTCCTTTTTCCACAATACCACAATATTATCTACCACAAAAGAGGGTTTCAATTCAAATTACATCCAATTTTAATTGTCATCTGCAACTTCTTTCAATTTAGACCAGTCTAAAATTTCAAGAAATGTGAAAGGGCTAAGACCATTTGGACAATATCCCCTTGGTTTCAAACCCGTGGTAGCTAGATTGTTAGTGTCATTCATCAGTTTTGTGCAATGGTCCCACTTTTTTTAGACCAGAAGGACATTGTCCCCTAACTTCCAAAACCTGGGCAGATCACTCTTTCCACATGAAAGTATTTTCTTTTTTCACAAAGATAAATATAGGTTTTTATCTTTGTCTTTTATGAAGATATCAGAATACATTCATTTAATTTGTTTGTTTGAATGGGTCTAATGTCACTTTTAACAGTATTTCAGTCAGGACATGTCAGCAGGAGAACCTAACAAGGGGTTCATGGGTTTGTAGTAATTCTCACAGCAATACTACCACTATATTCTTTCTGAACCATCAGCTGCTCATCCAAATCAGGTTTATGATTATCCGACCTTTGGTGGGAGACAAATGTAGGCAAGAATATTTGTTGCGGCCAGGGATCTAACCCTGGACCTCATGATGGAGAGTATAACATAATACCGGCTGTGCTATGGCCGCTGCGACATTCATTTGAGAGCAGGCCTAAAAAGCGTTTATGATTAGTAAGACAGTTGACATAAAACTTAAAACAGAATTGATGTTTAAAATTGAGGCCAAAACTGATTTTTAAGGAGTCAAACAAAAATAGCTAATTATGAGAATAAATTTGAAGGTATAACTAATTCAAACAGAATGACGCTTTTAACCCTTGTCATGCTGAACCCGGAATATTCCGGTTTAAGCAGAGGGTGTAGACAAAGATCAATTCCGGTTTAAGCAGAGGGTGTAGTCAAAGATCAGACTGCACATAAGTGCAGTCTGATTTAGTCTACATCTCATGTCCGTCCTTTTGAAACCCCACTTGTTCATTGAATTAATTTTCAAAAGAAGTATTGACAACTAAACAACAAGTACTGCCAGTGCTTTCAGCTCTTTGATTTTTTGCAATTCTGGAAAGCATTTTATTCAGCATGACAAGGGTTAAACACCACTAAATATGAAAGCTTTGAAAAACATTGTGGAAAATGAAGAAATAGCTTCATTTTCAACAATGTTTTCTACCCTACAAGGCGAAGGTTTTTTAAATTCCATCAACTATAAATTGTCATCTGTAATTTCTTTCCATTTTGACAGACCTTTTCTTATAAAGATAATTTTGGGCTTTTATTTTTCAATAGTATATAAAAAGATACCATAACAAGAGGCCCATAGGGCTTTATCGGTCACCAAAGAGCACAAAAACAAATAAAAGTCAACTAGATTATGCTACATACTAAATATCAAAGCTCTAAGCCTTTTAGTTTGGGAGAAGAAGAGTTTTAAATTTTCATTATATAAGCCATATGTAAAATTTATGGCATCTGGGAATGGGCTAATTATGACCCAAGGGCCATAATTCATACTATATTGATAGAGATCCACCAGATGATGCTACATACGAAATATCAAAGCTCTAGGCCTATCTGTTTTAGAGAAGAAGTTTTTTAAAGTTTTCAATATATAAGCCAATGTTAAAATTGTGACTTCAGGGAATGGGCTGATTTAATCCTGAGGCAATAATTTTTACAATCTTGATAGAGGTCCACAAGACTTTGCTGTATACCAAATATCAAAATTATAGGCCCTCCTTTTTTGGAGAAGAAGATTTTTACAAATTTAACTATATAAGCCCTTTGTGAAACTTGCAACGTCCGGGAATGGGCTAATTCTGTCTCTTGGGCCATGATTTATACAATCTTGGTAAAAATTCACCAAATGATGCTACATACTCTGCAACTCCTCTATAATGCTACCGGGCACAGCGCTGACTCCATTATAACGCGGGGTCCGCTTGGCTCCCAAAATTTTGGGGGAGGGCATTTCGGGTTGCAGATGCTGAGATGATGTTAATGCTGATTTGGCCGCGATTTTTTCATCCCATCTTCGGCCCGCTTCGATAGCGTTTTAGCATATTAACTCCACTTCTTTCGCTGTTTCATTTCTTGGACCCCACCAACAGCGTTATAGTGGAGCTGCAGTGTACCAAATACAAAAGCTCTAGGCCCTCTAGTTTGGGAGAAGAAGATTTTTGAAAGCCTATGTTAAACTTGTGACGTCCGGGAACATGCGTTATAGCATAATAACTCCACTTCTTCCGCTGTTTCATTTCTTGGACCCCACCAACAGCGTTATAGTAGAGCTGCAGTGTACCAAATACAAAAGCTCTAGGCCCTCTAGTTTGGGAGAAGAAGATTTTTGAAAGCCTATGTTAAACTTGTGACGTCCGGGAACAGGCAAATTTTGACCCTTGGATTAAAATTTATACAATATTGATAGAGGTCCACTAGATGATGCCACATACCAAATATCAGAGCTGTTGGTCTTTTGGTTTGGTAGAAAAAGATTTTCAAAGTTGTCACTATGTAAGCTTATGTACCCTACCCACTTTTGCACCCCCCCCTCCCCAGCATGGCCATTTCTTGAGTTTGTTTTTTTTTCTAGTACAAACTTGATATTCCTTGAACTAAAGACTCTAAATACCAAATGTGAATATAATCTGACAGCCGGCTCATGACAAGAAGATTTTTAAAGATGTACCCTTTTTGGCCCCTTATGGAGCCGAAAGGGGAGATAACTCCATGATGTGTACAAATCTGAAGCACCTTCCTACAAGGATGCTTCCTGCCAAGTTTGGTGAAATCCAGCTGAGGAATCTTAAGAAGAAGTCGAAAATGTAAAAAGATAACGCACGACGCACACCGCATGACTACAGACAAAACACTATCGCAATAGGTCACCATGACCTTCAGTCAGGTGACCTAAAAATCCTAACAAACATCCAAACTCTTATAAATGGAAACCCTAACATCAGACATCAAAATCAACCATTGCCTTGTGATTTTTCGCAAATCTTATAGCCACTAATAAAAACCAAGTCACCAAATTTTAAAATTCGGAGGCAGATTTTTGACGAGTTGGTTTACTATACAAAGATATGCCTTCCATCGTTTGTCAAGCACTGCTGAAGATTAGGTGCGAAGAAAGAAAAAAAAGTGAGTTAATCGCGTAAAGAAACAAGAGGCCCATGAGGGCCTGAGACGTTCTCCTGGTTGTCAAGTGTTCCGTTAAAGAAATCTGATATTTAAGGAAGTTAAATGCTTAAAAAAGAATGCATACAAACTAAAGGTGCTTGAGTGCCTGTATCGCTCCACAGGCATGAACATACTGATTAAGCAAATATTTTTCATAAATTTAGAATAAACTTAATATAATGAAAATAAATCTAAATCATTGAAATCTTTGAAATAGTTCTAGAGCACCATTTCAAATTCTTCAATGTTTTTACAAAAGTCAAGTCAAGTTATGTAAAATTCATTATGTAAAATTTTCACTGTATACCATATATAGACATAACCCACCACCATAATAGCCATGTTTTTCAACCAATCAAAATCAAATGAAGGAATCTGACAAACAGTCATCTGGTTATCATTCCCGTGAATTTTGGTTGAAATCCATCCAGGTTTCTGAGAAATTTAAAAAGTTTTCAGTATATACCATATATGGAAATTAGCCCTGCCAATTAAAGCCATATTTTTCATCAATCAAAATCTTTTTTATAATCTGATAAAAGGTCACCCGAGGATTGATCCGGTCAAATTTGGTTGAAATCCATCCTCTGGTTTCTGAGAAGAAGAATTTCAAAGCTTTTACCATATATGGAAATAGTCCCTCCCATCTGAGCCATTTTTTTTTTCATTCAATCAAAATTCTTTGAAAAAATCTGAGAGATTCACCATATGATCATTTCTGTGAAATTTGGTTGAAATCCATCCTCTGCTTCGGAGAAGAAGATTTCCAAAGCTTTTACCATATATGGAAATTAGCCCCACCAATTAAAGCCATTTTTTTCATTTGATCAAAATTCTTTCAAGGAATCTGAGAGGTTCACCATAGGTTAACTTCTGTGAAACATGTTTTTCATCAGATCATCCTTCTTTGAAGGAATCTGATAAAGGTTCACCCAAGGATCATTTCTGTAAATTTAAGTTGAAATCCATCCAACAGTTTCTGAAAAGATTTTCAAAGCTTTCACCATATATGTAAATTAGCCTGCCCATTAAAGTCATGTTTTTCATTCGATCAAAATTCTTTGAAGGAATCTGATAAAGGTTCACCCAAGGATCATTTCTGTGAAATTTGGTTGAAATCTGTTCGGTACTTTATGAGAAGATTTTCAAAGTAAAAAATTACAGACAGACACACCACACACACACCCCCCGGACACAACGCCATGACAAAAGCGTTCTGGCATTCAGCCATTAAGGTTAGGATTATGAAACAAGTGGGCCACAATTACATATAAAGACTATGAACCTGGGGATCCAAAAGTCTAAATTACAAATTCAAAGGCTTTGGTGCTGATTTGAAAGAAGGAAAAACTTTTTCCATGGGTTATAATTTCAGAAATAAGAAAGAAGTCTGTGACCTGATGCTTCATGCCTATACCCCCCCCCTCCCCGGGTCTGCCCCTGGAGACCCAAGGATCATGATTTTAGCTATTTTGTAAGGGGTCAATATACTGATGCTTCATGCAAAATATCAAGGCTGTACGCCTTCTGGGTGAGGAGAAGAAGATTTTTAAAGATTATTTTAAAATTTCACTTTTGTTGCCATGGCAACCAGAGGTTTTAACGGATTTCAATTCTTTTAGCTATTTTTGAAGGGGACCACCTAAGCAACATTTCTGCCAAATTTGGTTCAAATCAGCCCAGTGGTTTGAGAGGAGATGTCATTTAAAAAATCGTTCTTTATTTCTATATAAACCCCACCCCCCTGGGGCTCCGCCCCTGGGGACCAGAGGATCATGATTTTAGCTATTTTGAAAGAGGTCAATATACTAATGCTTCATGCAAAATATCAAGGCTCTACGCCATCTGGGTCAGGAGGAGAAGATTTTTAAAGATTATTTTAAAATTTCACTTTTGTTGCCATGACAGATTTCAATTCTGTTAGCTATTTTTAAAGGGGGCCACCTAAGGAACATTTCTGCCAAATTTGGTTCAAATTGGCCCAGTGGTTTAGGAGGAGATGTCGTTTAAAGAAATTGTTGACGGACGACACACGACGCACGACGGACGATTAAGGTCTAGTGACCGAAAATTTGACACAGACTGTACTTTTAATAAAACATATTAACCCATTCCCACACTATGGAATTTTAGACCATTCCAAATTCAAAGAAGTTGCAGACGACACTTTAAAATCAATTTCTTCATTTTCCACAATGTTTTCCAATACTTTTATATTGAGAGGCGTTTAAAGCGTCACTGTTTGGGAATGGGTTAATACATTAATTCCCTGTAGAATATTAGGTTTTGAAGAAGCATTCTGTAAAAGTTTAGAGAATCAATGAAAACAGTGGACTGAATTGTGTCAAGAATTTTTTGCAATAAAATTTACGTTAGACCACTTTTCTCGTAAAACTTAACAAATCAGACCCAATTTACAAAGGAACAATCCAAATGATGGTACAATGATTCTATTAAAGTTTGAAGAGATTCTGATAGGGACTGAGGACATTCTTGTCTTTATGAGGATTTGGTAATAATTTTTCATACAGCCCCTTTTCCTGTGATATTAGACAGTATAGAAAGAAACAATCCAAATGATGGTATTAACATTCTCTTTAATTTGAATAGAATCCGCAGAAACCTGTAGACTTAATTATGTTATCGAGGATTTTTTAATGAAGTTATCATTATGCCCCTTTTTACATGAAACTTGAATGATCAGACAGAATTTGTAAAGGAACAATCCAAATGATGGTACAATCATCCTGTGAACAATTGAAAAGAATCTGATGAAAACTGTTGACTTTATTGTGGTACAAGGATTTTAAATTGAAATTTTCATAAGGCACCTTTTCCTGTGATGCTTGACAGATCAGGTCCTAATGTAAACATCAAGGATTGGTGTAATTGTGCAATCATTCAGTGAAAGTTTGAAGAAAATCCGATGAAAGCTTTGGACTTGGTTACAAACACTTTTAAATGAAATTTTCATAAGGCCCCTTTTCCTGTGTTTCATGACAGTTTAGACCCCATTCTGAAAAGAATGATCCTTTTAACCCTTACAACCATTCTTTGAAAGTTTCAACAAAATCTTATCAAAGTTGTGGGATTTATATCATAAATGAGGATTTTTTAATTAAATTTTCATACAGCTCGTTTTCCTATGTTACTTGATGGATCAGACCCAATGCCGGACTGGAAAAAGCCATTGCTATAGGTCTTCTGCCTTTTGGCCAGTAGAGCTTAAAAGGAATTTTATCAACAGAACTCAATATTTATGGTCAGGACTCGGGGCTCTGGATAAAATTTCTTTTGCATCCATAACGATTTCAGCAGGCCTATGGTTCACTCTTGATTCAATATTGATATTGGATCCATTTTTTTTACACTAGCATTGTACCCATATTTGAGAACTTGTGTGCAAAGTGAAATTTAAAATTCTATAGGGAAAGAAGCAATAATTGATACATGCTCTGAAATAAAGTCCATTTCAGGCAATGTTTAACCCTTTCCTGTTTCTTGAAATTTTAGACTGGCCCAATTTGAAACATGTTGCAGACGACAATCAAAAGTGAGTGCAATTTGAAACAAAACCAATGTAGTAGAAAATATTGTGATAAAAGAAGAAATTGCTTGTATCAAGCAATTTCTTCTTTTATCACAATATTTTCTTAATCATAAAATTGCATGGACGTAAAAAACCAGTGATTATACAGGAAAGAGTTAAGAAACAGCTACATTAATCAATCTCAAGCAAAATTTTGATATGAAAATCCATTTACAAAATGTATATAACATTGCGTATCATGTTATAAACTTATGATGGCTATCAATATAAAGTTTGACGCCACATTTAAAAATTGAAAATTAATTTAGAATGAGTTTTCTCCTTAACCAGATTTATCTGGCTACAAAATTATACCATTCTAACACAATGACACCTTTTGAAGACACTAAAGAAATGCCAAAAAATTTGCAAAAAAAGGAAGAAATTGCTTGCAACAAGCAATTTATTCATTTTTGACAATGTTTTCTACCCAAAAAATTGAAAAAACTAAAATTTCATTGTATTCAAGTTAACCCTCTCCTTTTCAATCACAGGTTTTCATGTCTCTATGATTTTATAACTGAGAAAACATTTTGGAAAAAGAAGAAATTCTTTGTAACAAGCAATTTCTTCTTTTTCCACAATATTTTCTACCCTACTTATTGGTTAATTTTCAAATTAAATCGACTTTAAATTATCGTCTGCAACTTCTTTGAACTTGGACTGGTCTAAAATTTTGCTGTAAGGTAATGGGTTAAAACAAATTAGTATTAACTAGCAGATCAAGCTGTTAAAGGCCAAGTTTCAGAAGAATAGACAGAGAGGATTGGTTTGTCCTTACCTGTAACTGTGCATAAGCATTCTGTACATTCTTGCTACCAAGTTTAAGGCCCTTCTGTAGGTTCTCTTGGATGGCTTTAAGGACAGCATCCTTGTCTGGAAGTAAAGTGGTAATCAAACGTATAATCAGGGGTGTGGAAGTCCCACGCCTGACTTGTCTGACATGGGATTTTCTACCTGTGGACAAGTACTTTTTTCAAGGTCCCATGTCCAGGGAAAATCTTGTACTGGTACAAAATAGTTCTCAAAGATTTATAAGATTTATTATCCAAATGTTTATATTGAAGAAAAGATAACATTGTTGTTAAAGAAAAAATGTTGGTTCAAGCATTTCCTTCATTAACAACAATGGCTTCTAAAAGTTTCTCTTCACATTTTTGCAGGCAAGCTAGACATCTAGATAATCATTCAAAATCAAAAATCTTCAAAACACAACACTGAGGGCCAAGTAAAGAACTTTTTTCAAATCAACAAATATGTATTTTGGTCACTTACTTATTGTTCTTGTTTTGTTAATTTTTGACAGGCTTTTAAATATCTCAACTAGTTTGAAATTAGAGACTTTCAGTTCAAAGCAAAAAAGATAATATCAAAATAATAATTACAATAAACTCACTTCCGCAAACATGGTTTACTACTTCGAAAATGTAGGTTTATGTCCAGAACAAATGTTCTAATCAGTACAAGAAATCATACCTACTGTGGGTACCTAAAACATGTTACAAACAGCTTAACAAGCTGTAGTTACAGGGTTTTGGTTACCCACACTCAGTAGCTTTACACTATTTCACAGTTATCAAACAATCATAATGGTCCATAATAAATCCCATGAAGTAGAACCATGATATTTATATCAAAGAGGTAAGTGTGTTTTTGGAAAAGGGTATAACTGCTGTTAACCCATTACCACACAATTCCACCTTTTTATGCCCCTCAAGAAAGCAGATTTGTAAAACATTGTGGAAAATGAAGAAATTGCCTGTAACATTATCCACCTTTTTATGCCCCTCAAGAAAGCATATTTTTAAAACATTGTGGAAAATGAAGAAACTGCCTGTAACCTTATCCACCTTTTTATGCCTCTCAAGAAAGTAGGCTTGTAAAACATTTTGGAAAATGAAGAAATTGCTTGTCACAAGCAATTTCTTCATTCTCCACAATGTTTTTCTTCATTATCCACAATGTTTTCTGAAAAAAATGACAAATGTTTTAAAAAATTTCATCACCTAAATACTGTTGTCAGCAACTTCTTTCAATTCGGACCAGTCTAAATTGTTGCAATGTGGGAATGGGTCAACAACTTCCCACAAAATCCCACTTTTTACACCCCTGAAGCATCATATTCAAGAAAACTTGTGAGGAAAGGAGAAATTGCTTGAAGCAAGACAGATGGACATTAGTAGAACATTATGCCCCTAATCTCATAAATGCTTGAGCATAAATTGCTTTTTAACCCTTTCCAACACAGTGGAATTTTAGACTGGTCCAAATTGAAAGAAGCTGCAGACGACAATTTCAAGTTGATAGAATTTTGAATTTTTTCGTCATTTTGGATAGGAAACATTGTGGATAATGAAGAAATTGCTTGATACAAGCAATTTCTTCATTTTCCACAATCTTTTCCAAAGCTTTTTTTCTTGAGGGGCGTAAAAAGGAGGGATTGAGTTGTAATGGGTTAAAGTTAATTGAAGAAAGCAAGAAACTATTATATGGTTGATTAAATTTCTTTATTCTTTGTCTTTCAGGGTAGAAAACATTGTGGACATTGAAGAAAATACTTGTTACAGGTAACTTCTTTATTTTCCATAATGTTTTCCCAGGCTTTTTTCTTAATGGAATGAAAAGTAGGATTGTATGGGAATGGATTAATGTAAGGTCTAGGACAGCTGTGGAATCCACCTGGAATAAAACAAGGGTTACAGTCTAAATATACCTTTTGCAGCCATGACACTCGTTCTGTTTTATATCAGCTTGAACCCTTGTCTCGCTGGTATTCTGTTTAGCAACGACGCATCCTCCGTCTTATTTTAAGTGGAAAGGATAATCTCCGTTTAAACTTCATTCACTTAGCTTTTTTCACTGATCCCAAAATAATCGTATGAACCAGTAATTCCAATTATACGTATAAAATTATATCCAAATAGAATAACATTATAATCTCGGTAAAATAAACTTTTTTACACAAACATTATTATATTCTATAACTAGGTCAGACGAAAATCAAGACAATTAAAATCTCCCTAATACCATGCATCTAGCAGTGGATTATCAAACAAAAAAGAAATGTTCCATGTTTATCCAATATCAGAATGAAAGAAAAAGTTGGCACCCACAGTCATTTTCCTATCTTTTATTTACCCACCACTTTCTGATGAAAGACTTCACCAAAATCATTTGGTCATTATATCCAACACTTGTTTAAATTCCTTTTGGTGCTACAACAAATGAAAATAAAGAAATATTTTGAACTGTGTCAAAAATTTGACCTGTATCAATACAGCATCACACACATCTTAACCTATTCCCATACAATCCCCCTTTTACACCCTTCAAGAAAAAGCTCTGGAAAACATTGTGGACATAGAAGAAATTGCTTGTCTCAAGCAATTTTTTTTTGTGTCCATAATGTTTTCTACCTTAAAAGAATAAAAAAAGAACTTCGTCAACCTAAAATTGTTGTCTGCATCTTCTTACAATTTGGGCCAGTCTATAAATAATTTATCAAATCCATGAATTAATAAATCCTGAATAAAATTGGTGCACTTTGAAGTAAAACCCACTTAAAATCCATCTTTAATACACAAACCTTCGCGCAATACCTGACTTACTATCAAATGCTTCAATTAACCAACTTTACACAAACACTTCAAATTTCAATTTTATATCACCGCGGTAACAGATTAAAACTCCTTCACAATATGTAAAATAGCCTTTTCGTTGTTTTTTCTGTGTGTGTTTTTATATAGTGATGGTGGACTGGACTACTTTTTGTCAGTGATTTATTATCTCATCGTTATCAGGGATAATACGTCATGAAATCAGGCCATTAACCTATTACAAAAATGTAGACTGGTCCAAATTCAAAGACATTGCTGTCCATAATTTCTAGCTAATGAAATTTCAAAATCTTTGTGGAAAACATAGAGGCAAATGAAGAAATTGCTTTTAACAAGCAGTTTTTTCATTTGCCACAATGTTTTTCTATGTTTTTTCTATATTTTTTTTTTGTGTTAAGAGATGAAGGGAATATTTTTTGTTTTCATGGAGGTATGAACCGAAAAAACTAATCACACTGTATGAATACGCGAAGCGGATTCATACATTGTGTGATTAGTTTTTTCGGTTCATACCTCCATGAAAACAAAAAACATTCTCTTCATTTCTTATAATTTAATACCATCGAGCGAAAAAACCAAAAGCTGTACAAATTTTGATATCTTTTTGTATGGAAATATTTTATGCGGAAGCATGCAAAATGGCTGCGTGCTCAAAATTTTGTTCATGGAGGTATGAATCAAATTTTTTGACCAATCAGAATGCTCGTTTTTGATAGACGAAACTAACAATTAAATTATTGTGTGATGAACATGAAATGGTGGGATTGTGTTGAAATTGGCTAAAATACATCCTTTCTACACTTTTCACTCTCCACAAATTTTACCCTTTCGAGTTTTGCAAAATTTTAGACCTGTCCAAATTCAAATTACAGACAAAATTTAATTTGAAAAACAACCATTCTGTAGGGTAGAAAATATTGTGGAAAAAGAAGAAATTGCTTGTTACAAGCAATTTCTTCTTTTTCTACAATATATTCTAAATAATAAATTCACAGGGACGTAAAAACCAGGGATTGGACAGGAAAGGGTCAACTGTGTACCTAATAAATCTTAGGGTATATGCAAAAACTTAATGGTGTACACCATGAAATTTAAGGCTATATCCACCATTTTAATAGTATACTCATAAAATTAATAGGTATACCAGCAAAATCAATGCAGCGGATGGCCACTGCAAGCTGAACTATTAACACACTGTATTACCAACTGTCTGTACAGGGGATGGACTCATTCAATCACAGTTGATTATTCTTGCTGTGCAGTTTATGTATCGAACAATAGTTTTGTTCACATCAAAAACTGAAAGTAGAGGAAAAACTACAATTAGTATGATAGATTACCAAAATGTTAGAATGATCCAATTTCAAAGAGGTTGCAGACAACAATTCAAAGTATTATTTAATTCATTAACACACAATCCTACATGTTTCCACACTAAGAAAATGTATGTGTAAAAGGCATGGTGAGAAGAGGAGAAAGTACATGCTACAAGGATTTGTTTCCTATGTTTCCTACCCTGACTTGCATTAATTTACTAATTTGCATTAGTTTTGAATTATCGTCTGTAACCTCTTTAAAATAGTACTAGTCTAAAATTTTTGTCATTAGGTAATGGTAATGCTATTTCAAAAGCAAATTGGCAGGTCAACTCATTACCATTATACAAAATTTTAGACTGGTCCAACCTTAAAGAAGATGCTCACAACAATTTTTTCATGAAATTTTAAAATTCTTTTATCTCTTGGGGAAGAAAATATTATGGAAAATGAAGAAATTGCTTAACCCATTCCCAAACGTCAAAATATTAGACTTGTCTAAATTGAAAGGAGTTGCAGACAACAGTATAAAGTTTATGAAATTTTAGATTTTTTCAACGTTCTTGATAGAAATAGTTGTGTAAAATAAATAAATTGCTTGTTACAAGCAATTTCTTCATTGTACACAATGTTTTCACAAGTGTTTTTCTTGAGGGGCATCAAATAGCGTCACTCTGTGGGAATGGGTTAAATCAACGCATATGAAAATTAAAGCAAGATTAACCCATGTCAAGCTGAACCTGGAATATTCAGGTTTGGCAGGAGGTGTAGACCAAGATCAGCCTGCACATAGGTGCAGTCTGATCTTGGTCTATACCTTCTGCTTGTACTGTTCTTGCCAGAGTTGTTTATGAAATTGATATCTAAAAGAAATATTGATTTTTGAACAAGTTCTATCAGTGCTTTCAGCCCTTTGATCTTACAGCGATTCACTACGATAATTTATACAGCATGACAATGGAATGGATAAAATGATAGGACAAGACACTTTGAAACTTTTTATCAGTAAACCCTGGTCATACTGCATTATTTGTGCAATTATTGGATATTTACAATCCCAAGCTCTAGTTATATACATAAAGATAAACAAAGCAGTAAAAGAGACCATCAACAGATAACAAAATTTTATTTAAGGTTTCACTTGGTGAAATTTAACCCCTGTCATGCTGAATCAGGAATATTCCTGTTCTTGCAGGAGGCATAGACAAAGAACAGCCTGCAGCACATAGTCTGATCTTAGTTTATGCCACCCATTTTTCCTCTTCAAACCAGAGTTGTTTATAGAAAACACTGACCCCCATCCATTACCATACAACAAAATTTTAGACTGGTCCAAATTCACAGAAATTAGAGACAACAATTTATAATAAGTAAACATATTGAAATAAGCAATATCTGGTCCAAATTCAAAGAAGCTGCAGACAACAATTTCAAGTTGATGGTATTTTATTTTTTTCTTCCTTTAAGATAGAAAACATTATGGAGAGTGAAGAAATTGCTTGATACAAGCAATTTTATCAGTTTCCGTCATGTTTTCCAAAGCGTTTTTCTTGACGGGCGTAAAAAAGGAGGGATTGTGTGGGAATGGGTTGAAGCCTTCTGATGAAATTTTTGACTAGTCCAAATTGAAAGGTGTTGCAGACAACAATTCAAAGTTTGTGAAATTTTATATTTTTTTGAATTTCCGTGTAGAAAACATTGGGTTTAATGAAGAAATTGCTTGTTGCAATTTTTCATTTTCCACAATGTTTTCAAAAGCTTTCTTTCTTTAGGGGTGTCCAAAAGCGTCTCTGTGTGAGAATGGGTTAAGGCCTTTGATTTTTATACAGTTTTTATAAAGGATTTTATTCAGCTTAGAAAGGGTTCTACAGGGTAGAAAACCGTTGGTAGCAATTTCTTCATGGTCCACAATGTTTTTCAAAGTTGTTTCTGGAGGGTCATGAAAAAGCAGGATTGATTAGTAGTTAGTCAAATGCAAATCAATAAAGATTCAAGGAGAATATGAACTGATATAAGCACCTGTCAAACATTTTATAATCACTTGTCTATTCAAATATTTATGATAACATTCTTAAATGTTAACTAAATCCATCTTAGCTACTAGTATCTTGTACACCAACAGGGTTTCATGACATACAGGTTTTCTACTCAAGTCTGAAACTCGGAAATAAAAGCAGGGACTCTCAAAATTGTCTAATCTTAGTCCAATGGACCCTCGTCGTCTGCAACTTCTTTCAATTTGGGTCTGTCTAAAATTTTGCGGTCTGTTAATGGGTTACAGTGCTCTCAATAAGCAGATGTCTACGTATATTACGTCCAGAAAATCGGAAAAAATGTCCGGGAAATTAGACATGGACGTAAATCAACGTCCGAGATTCAATGAAAACGTCTTGAATTCATGACTCGGACGTTTTCTGAAATTACAAGATAAAGGGTTTTACAAACAAATGAATGTATATTCTGGCCAAAGTCCATAAAATACCCTCAATCCACAAGGCGTTTGCCGAAATGTCTCCATGGCGACCGATGTAGATGGAAATTTACATAGAGCGTACTCGATTATTGACCGGAGAGCCTGTCCTAATCTGACGATATATCGGAGAGCAGCGTAGATTTTGCTGTCTAGTAATTGGTTAAGCGACCATTTACATAAACAGCTACAACTTGGCTGTCCCTTGAGTACTCGATAAAAGTTTCTCAAATTTTAGAAATGTTCAACTTTGTCTTTTGAGATTTCTTATTTTACACTTTTACCCAAAATGATTATCATGGAGGGACTGTCAAAAAGCATCATTGTGTAGTAACAGGTTTATGTTAAGCCTTTGCATGCTGAATAAAATCCTTGTTTGAATTTGTAGGCCTGATTATTATAAAAATCATATTGAAAACTAATCTTATAAACTGCTGCGGGTTGAAGGAGACAAACAGGAGGTATAGACTAAGATCAGATTGCACATACTATGTTCAGGCTGATCTTTGTCTATACCTTCTGCAAAAGCTTGAATTTTGCGGGTTCAGCATGACAAGAGTTAAACATAGTCATACCACACCGTTTGCTCAAAAAATGGAAATCTAAATCTTGTGATGCTGAAACCCAGAGTATTCCTGTTTTAGCAGAAGGCATAGCCAAAGAGCATCCCGCACATTATAATTATGCAATCTAATCTTAGTCTACGCCACCTGTTTGTTCCCAAATGAAAGATATGAACATTTATCAAAATGTTTTCAATACTTACTTGTAACAGAAATACTATTAAATATCTACACTCAGTAATTTAAAACTATTTAGTGTGTATACATTTACAAAATGCGACCCACATTTTTTGGGTACTCTCAAAATATTTCACCACTCAATTGACATGGGTGAGTTAACATAGTCATTCAAATGGTCAGCACAAAAATATTGGAAGTGCCTCTTCAAATATCTGGGCACATACATTAGTTTTGATTTAGTCTTTAACCTCAAATAGGGTAACAGATTAGAGATCCACAACTCATAGTGCATGACCAAAGGTCAATTAACCCATTCCCACACAGTGACTATTTCTGATATGTCTACAGAAAAATGATTCTGAACACATTGTGGAAAATGACAAAATTGCTTGAAACATTTTTCACTATGATTTCTAACAAGAAAGTTGAAAAAATCTGATTCACAAATTTTAACTTGAACTCCATTCAAATTGGAACAGTTTGAAATTTTGTCGTCTGGTAATGAGTTAATAAATATCTCTTTCTTGATGAAAACAGCAAAGTATGCAGCAGAATGAAGTTTGGCCACTAGGTTTTGAAAAAGTGGCATGATTTGAACAGAAATTCTTCTACAGTTACCTCCCTTAACACATTCCTACACAGTGACGCTTTTTGACGCCCCCCCCCCCCCTGGGAAACCATTGTGTAAAATGACGAAATTGCTTGAAACAAGCAATTTCTTCATTTTACACAATGTTTTCCACACAGAAAGACGAAAAGCTCTAAGATTTCATGAACTGTAAATTGTCGTCTGCAACTACTTTCGATTTGGACCAGTCTAAAATTCTTTTGTGTGGGAATGGGTTAACTCATCACCACATGAAAATATCATAGACTTGTCTAAATTGAAAGGAGTTTCAGACGACTAATTCAAGTTGATAGATTTCTAATATTTTTAGGTCTTTTGAGGTTGAAAACATTGTGGATTATTAAGAAATTGCTTCATTGTCCACAATTTTTTCCAAAGCTATTTTCTTCAAAATGTGTTCTCATGTGGTAACAGGTAATATATATACTGTTCTGTTGA
Organism: Fragum fragum; assembly: GCA_946902895.1. Taxonomy (NCBI): domain Eukaryota; kingdom Metazoa; phylum Mollusca; class Bivalvia; order Cardiida; family Cardiidae; genus Fragum; species Fragum fragum. The sequence continues at coordinate 39,189,396 of OX336381.1, forward strand.
TTGTAAGCTGCTGTCACAGCACAGTGGTAGCACCAAGGACTCCTAGTCAAAGGGTTCCAGGTTTGATTTCCGGTCATGGCAAATATCCATTCCGACATTTGTCTGCCACCAAAGTGTGGATAATTGTAAACCTAAGTGGGACAAGTATTTGAAGGATAAGAAAGGCTTATCTATGGTTAGGTGAACCAGCTCCCGAAATATAACAAAATTACTGCTAAACCTTTTCAATCAATCAATGGTATCACATTATTTGAAGTTTTCAAGCAAATATTGGGTATCTTCAGTACTAAAACATCTATTGCGACATGTAAAAGTTTTTCTCAAATTCAAACAATGCTGCATATGCAAGGTATTGCCTGTTCAGACTGCTTATACTGTGCAGGCTGACTTCTGTCAAAGTTTTTCAGTCTGTTACAATTTTCTGTATACAGAATGATCATTCTACCTCACTGTAATTTTTTTCAGAATGCCGCCCACTGTTTACCTCTTCTGAATTCTCATATTTTTTAACTACTTCCCACACAATCACATTTTTGAGGCCTTTCTAAAAAAAACAATTGGAAAAACATCGTGTAAAATTGTCCACACTGTGTTCTACACAGAAATTTCATTAACAAATCTCAAACTTCATAAACTTTATATTGTTGTCTGCAACTCCTTTCAAATTGGACCAGTCTAAAATTTTGCAAACTGTTAATGGATTAGGTATTTGTTTACAAGACACCAAGAAGGTCCCTTTCAAATTAACCCACTTGTTTTAGGGGGTAAGCTTTAGAAAACACTGTGGAAAATGAAGAATTTGCTTGCAAGCAATTTCATCATTTGCAAAAATGGTTCTTTTACCCAGAAAGACAAGAGAATCTTAGACAGCTTCTTTCATTCTTAAATTTGTATTCAGATAATGGGTAAATATAAGCAATTCCTTCTTTTACCACAATGTATTCTGGAGTTCTTTTTTTTTCTCTCTCTCGAGGGACGTTATAAAGTGGGATTCTGTGGGAATGAAATAAGATAACCTGGCACACAAAACTTAAAGAAATGTTAAAATCAAATGAAATTCAACTTTTTTAACCCATTCCCACACAACAAAATTTTAGACTGGTCCAAATTGAAAGAAGCTACAGATGACGAATTGAAAATAATGGAATCTTATATTTTTTTTTTTGGTCTTTTTGGTGAGAAAACATTGTGGATGATGAAGAAATTGCTTGATCCAAGCAATTTCTTCATTTTCCACAATGTTTTCCAAAGCTGTTTTCTTTTGGGGCGTAAAAAGGAGGGCTTGTGTGGGAATGGGTTAAACTTGTTCCAAGTGGAGGAACCAAACAGATCTAAGGAATTCAACAAATGTAATTGAACACAATCTGCCGAAATGTGTAAACAGGGTAGGAATAAGTGTTCTTTTGTTCTTCACATGTACGCTATGCCTTTCGATAAATCAACCACAATTTGAGAAGTCAAAATGTAATCCTATCTCCTAACAAATATGTTCAAGATGAAAGAGAGTAGTCATGTAATCTTAAAATTTTCTTGATTTTTTTTTTTTCAATCCAATAATAGATGACAAAATTTTTAAATTGGCAGAAGTTGGAAGACGACAATTTTTAGAAAATGAAATAAAAAGTCTTTTGGAAAAAAAAACCTTGTGGATAATGAAGAAATTGCTTGTAACAAACAATTTCTTCATTCTGCGCAATATTTTCAAAAGGGGGCTTCAAAAAGTTTTAGTTTGTCGGAATAACTTAACTTGAGGACAACAGGAAAAGAGACAAGATCTAAGTTCCATTGTGGTCTAAACTCATAGAAAAAGGGGGGGTGGGGTTGATTCCCACCACTTCAGCTGGATGGACTTGGACTATGTCTATAATGTGTCCTTTCAAAAATACACGACCCTACAATGGGACACTTCCTTTGAGCACCCATAATATTCGATATGATTCGAAAAAACATAGACGATCATTAATCAATAACAGATGGCAAATTTTAGACCTGTCCAAATTGAAAGGTGTTGCAGACAATTGAAAGTTTATTTAATTTAAGATTTTTTTCAACTATCTAGGTAGAAAACATTGGAGAAAATGAAGAAATTGCTTGTTACATGTAATTTCTTCATTTTACACAATGTTTTCTAAATAGTTATTGTCAAGAGGCATCAGAAAGCGACATTGTGTGGGAATGGGTTAAAGGGGTCTTGCTCTCAATTTACAAAACTGTTAAAAAAGAATTGGGAAATTTCACAGAATTTTTCTAATTTGGGGAATATTAAGGAGATTGTAAACAAATATTTCATTAGCTTAAATACATGTACTATAAATCTTATCACCTTTATAATTAAGGCTTTATAAAATTCTACTTAACCTAATGCATGTATTTGGTTAAATTTACCAATCAAAAGAAAACTTGGAATTTTGGGAATAGCAGCCTACCATTGAGAATTTTCTACTCTGAACTGGGAAAAAAAGATACTTTTTGAGAATGGGGCCGAAATCCGGCCTTTACACAGGGCAAGTGAGACCCCTGTATAAGTAAGTCCCCCAATATATGGCAAGGATATGTTCCAAGATGTTCAATCTTTCAACTATTTGTTATAAAAGGGACAATTTTTTGTTGGCAGGTACGTGAATACAGGTAGACTCAACATGTACAAAAAAAGACAAAAATATGCGTGGGCAGATAATAAACTCTCTCAACGTTGTATCATCCTTCTTTGCATTACTGGACCAATGGATAACGACACTTGAAAAACAGCAAAAAAACACAAAATTAACCACAAGATAGTTGGATGTCCATTTAAAGGATTGTGAAGTTAGAAGCTTGTTGCAGACAAAATGCTGAGTTTACCCAATTACGAAACAACAAAATTTTGAACTGGTCCAAATTCAAAGAAATTAGAGACAACAATTCAAAATAAGTAAACATATTGAAATAAGCAATATCTTTATAAGCAGAGATCACTGTTTACTATAAGTAAAAAAGTCAAACAATTGTTCATGGATACAGTTTCACGTTAATCGCAAACCCTATGTTGTAGTTTCTCTTTGGAATTGCCTCCTCAGGACAATTCAAATGTGCACTCAAAACTTAAGTCTCGTTGAGAAATATAAATTATAAACTAGAATTTCCTGTTATCATGACATGATTGTTCTATATATTTGTTTAACGAAATCCGTCATCTTTCATACACTGAAATAGAATCTCTGAAATGAAGAGTAAAATGATTTGCCAAAGTCTTTCATCAATACTCTACAACTAACAAAACTTTGCCAGCAACATTGGAAAGTCACCAAACCATTACAGTGTACTGAATCAACTTGGTTTTGGGCTTCTACAAAGCAAATGGCATTCAAGTTTGTGTTTTCATCTTTATTCAAGCAGAAGTTCTGTAGTCACAAAAATACCATTTTGACCCTTAGAAATTTCTCAGAAGGCCAGGGTCAAAATGACCCTATTGACCCTACAGGGTGGTTTTTTTAGATTTTGAGGGTCAAAACCATAGTTTAAAAGTCAATCACAAATTCTAATACCATTACCATATAATCCCTTGTTTGGAGATTGACACCAATATTTAAACCCATTCCCACACAGTGATGCTTTAAATGCCTCCTCAATGTAAAGCTTTGGAAAAAAATTGTGGAAAATGAAGAAATTGCTTTTTCTTCATTATCGACAATGCTTTCAATCTCAAAAGACGAAGATTTTAAAGATTTCGTCTTCTTTGCATTTGGACTGGTCTTTAACATGATATTGTGTGGTAATGTGTATTCTTTATTTCCCATCATGTTTTGTACATAAGAGAGACAAAGTTTTTTAAAATTCAACCAACTTAAAACTGTCATCCACAACTTCTTTCAAATTGGACCAGTCTAAAATTTTGCTGTCTGGTAATGGGTTATTGGAATAACCTGTCCATCCCCTCTTCAAAATACCAATTTAGCAATTACCAGATGGCAAAATTTTAGACTCGTCCAAATTGGAAGGAGTTGCATATGACAATTTAAAGTTTTGGAAATTTTAGTTTTTACACTTTCTGAGTTGAAAACATGATGGAAAACATAGTAATTGCCTCAAAAAGCATTATTGTGTGGGAATGGGCTTAATCCGTTACCAGATGGCAAAATTTAGATAGTCCATATTGAAAGAAGTCGTTTAAAGCTTTATATTCAAAGCTTATAAAATTTTGGGGATTTTTTACCTTTGGAGGAGTAAAAAATATTGTGGATAATTAGCCCATTCCCACACAAGAAATTTTAGACTGGTCCAAATTGAAAGAAGTTGCAGACAACAGTTCAAAGTTAATGAAATGTGGGATTTTTCAACTTTCTGGGTAGAAACCATTGTGGTAAATGAAGAAATTGCTTGTGACAAGCAATTTCTTCATTTTCCACAATGTTTTCTACAGCTTTTGTTCTTGGGGATGTCTAAAAGCGTCACTGAGTGGGAATGGGTTAATAAATTGCATGTGATAAGTAATTTTGGGGGGGATGGGGGGGCCTCTTAATGTGTCTTTTGTGGGAATGGGTTAAGATATATTCTATCTTGTTTTCCCAGAATATACCAGGACTGATGAAAAAGCTTGATAAAGTAATTGTGTCTGTAAGTCGTTCCTTGATAAGAAAATCATTATCTCTAGTTATCTCCCCTAAATGTACTCTTCTGTCAGACAGAGATTTCCGAATAAAATATCACAAGTGCCTTTTTCTTTTCTGAGATAAAATTTTTGCCAGCCCATGCCCATTTTGAAACATGCTTAGCCCATTCCCACACAAAGACACTTTTTGGCTCCCCCATGAAATAAAGTTTTGGAAAATATTGTTTAAAATGAAGGAATTGTTTGTTAGACACAATTTCTTTAATTTCCACAATGTCTTCTACCCAGAAAGTTTATAAAATTTAAAATTTCATAACATTTAACTTGTATTCTGCAACCCTTCCCTATTAGGGCCAGTCTAATACTTTGCTGTTAGGTAATTGGTTGGGGTTTCCCACACAATCCCTCCTTTTTACGCCCATTAAGAAAATAGTTCTGGAAAGCAATGTGGAAAATGCAAAAATTGCTTGTAACAAGCAATTTTGCATTTTCCACATTGTTTTGTACCCAGTGAGGCAAAGATTTTAAAAATTTCAACAATCTGAAATTGTCATCACTCATCTGCAACTTCTTTGAATTTGGACCTGTCTGAAAATTCACTGTGTGGGAATAGATTAACTAATTTTCAGGCACCAAAATGCTGCATATACAGGTCATAACTGAGAGAGAACTATAGAAACCTGTATGTACAGGCAGAGGTCTAGATAAGAGGGGGTAACAGCATTCGAAAACCCTTATTTCTCAACAAAACCCTATGTTGTATGTACTCATTTAAGTCGTCTCCATGAGAAGATTCAAATGAGTACATACAACATAGGGTTTACGGCAATATTGGTGAAATAACTAAATCTAAAATACAAATTACGCATTCCAACTGTAGCTCTATATACAGAGCTTGTGTTTAACCCTTTCCCGCTTTTTGAACTTTTAGACTGATCCAAATTGAGAGAGGTTGCAGACGACAATAAAAATTGGATGCGATTTGAAATGAAATGATCCTATGTGGTAGGAAATATTGTGGGAAAAGAAGAAATTGCTTGTTACACAATATTTTGTTAAGTATAAAAAAACAGCAACGTAAAAACCCAGGTTTGTACAGGAAAGGGTTAACTCATCTACAAGAGTTTTTACCCTTAAAAAGCAGCCCAAAGAGCCTTATCAGTCACCTGACAAGAGTTTTTACCCTTAAAAAGCAGCCCAAAGAGCCTTATCAGTCACCTGAGTCCAAAAAGCATGAAAACAGATAAAATTCCCCAATCTGATGCTACATACCATATATCATAGGCTAGATCATGTCCTAGGAGAAAGTTCTCAGACAAGGTTTGTGACCTATTTGTGATTTATTTCCAAAACCATTTATCCACACCAAAAAACAAGCTATAGATACCATGTTTAGGAAGTAAATCAAGAAAATACTAGCCATGGAAAATGAATTTACTAATCACATAAACCAAACAGAGCGTTAAAATGACTCATAACCTCACTTAATTGGAGGATTCTGTGGTTTTCATCCTTTTGCAGCATTTTTTAATTGGCTTTTTGTTTACTAGGCAATTCTTTGAAACAAAAATAGTATAAAGGTTTATTTGGTCAAAGTACAGTAAGTTTAAACTAATTCATTTTGGTTCAATCATGACATAGTTTGATTGATTGATTGAATGGGGTTTAACGCCGCCTTTAACAGTATTTCAGTCAAAACCTATATATAACAATGAATTCCTGGTATTTCCAACACTAGTACTACCACATCTTTTCCTAGCCTCCAGCTGCCATCCCACTTCGGTTTATGGTTATCCACCTATTGGTGCGAGTGATATAGTTTGAAACTTCCAGGTGGCAGAATTCAAGACTGGTAGAAATTCAAAGGGATTCAGATGACAATTTAAAGAAGGTGAGGTTTTAAAAATCTTTGCCTTTCTAGGTAGAATATTTGAATGGGATTCAACGCCACTTTTAACATTATTTCAGTCATAACGCAGCATCTGGAGTGCCTAACCTCCAGCTGCTATCCAACTTAGGTTTAAGACTATCAACCCATTGGTGAGAGACAAATGTCGGAAAGGACATGTGTCACCGTTGAGGATCGAACCCATGACTTCCCATTTTTGAAGATTACGAGTCTGAAGTGCTACCGACTGCACTATGACAGCAGCTCTAGGGATATGGAATTCCAATGCCTGACTTATCTGACATGGGCTTTTTTTCTACTTGCGGACAAGTATGTTTTTCAATGTCACTTGTCCAGGGACAAGTGAATACCAGGGCAAATCTTGGAATGGCACAAAAATTGAAAGATTTTTTATCCTAAATTAAATGTTAATTTTGAAAAGTAAAGAATATTCTTGTTAATGGAGAAAATGCTGGGTTAAAGTATTTTCTTCAATAAGGTTTTCTCAAAATATTCAATTCATTTTTCTATATACAAGTTAAAAATAAGAAAATAATCTCTTACATTTTGTGTGTGTGAGTTTGGGGACAAGTGCAGCCCAGCTCTAGTAACCAATGGAATCATTTTGTAAACACAGTTCCAATGAGGGCCCATAAAATAGGGGGTGGACAAAGAGTGATCTGTTGAGGTAGTGTTCTTGTACCATTGTCTCAAAAATTATTATAAAATGTCACCAGTATTAAAACCCATTCTTACACAGTGATGCTTTTTTACACCTCTTAAAAGAAATTGCTTTTGAAAACATTTGGGGAAAATGCAGAAATTGCTTGTTACAAGCAATTTCGTCAATATGCACAATGTTTTCTAACCCGAAATACTGATTTTCAAAATTTCATCAACTTTAAATTGTCGTCTGCAACTTCTTTAAATTTAAACCAGTCTAAATTTTGTTGTGTGTGAAAGGGTTAACCCATTCCAACACATTTTTTTTTTCAACTGGTCCAAGCAAATTGAAAAAAGCTGCAGACAACAATTTCAAGTTGATGGAGTTAGTTTTTTTGTGATTTTTTTTCGTCTTTTTGGATAGAACACATTGTGGCAATTTCTTCATTTTCCACAATCTTTTCCAAAGCTTTTTTCTTGATGGTCTCAAATTGATGGAATGGGGTTTAATGCCACTTTTAACAGTATATCAGTCATCGCCAGCTGGAGCACCAAACAATGAATTCCTTGTATTTTCAACACCAGCACTACCACTACATCCTTTCTTAGCCTCCAGCTGCTATCCCACTTAGGTTTACGATTATCCACCCATTAGTGGGGGACAAATGCCTGGGATCAAACCCATGACATCCCATCATTGAAGATTGGGAGTCTCATGTGTTACGGACTGCGCTATGAAGGTGGCTTTAGGGTCGTAAAAAAGGACTTGTGTGTGAATGGGTTAAGGCCCTGGCAGCTAGATTGCCATTATGATCCCTCAACTTGGTAAAGTAACTTTTTTAAAACTATGGGGACATTGTCCCCTTGCTTCAAAAAATTGTAAGGTCAATGGAAGAGAAATAACTGATTTATGATCAAAGGTCTCCCTTGGGTTTTCCAGCTAGATAGGGTTTTGACCATAACAATCATTTATTTCCCAAATCTACCTCATCCCTTGGCCTCGACTTGACATTTAACAGTGTTTTATACCTGTACATACAAATTAGCCACAATGACACTTCATTAGTCACTGAAATAACATTTTCTTTAAAGCAAGACTTTAAACCACTCCTGTACAAACCCAGGATTTTACATTGTAATTTCTTACTTTAGAAAATATTGTTGAAAAAGAAGAAATTGGTTGTATCAAGCAGTTTCTCCTTTTCCTAAAAATTTTTCTACCACATAGGATGGTTTCATTACAAAATACATCCAATTTTTAATGTAGTCTGCAACCCCTTTCGATTTGAACCAAAATTTCAAGAAAAAAAATGGGAAAGGGATAACCCCTTTCATGCTCAACCAGGAATATTCCTGTTTTGGAGGGAGGTATAGACAAAAGTCAACCTACACCTATGTGTAATCTGATCTTAGTCTACAATATCTGCTTGTCCCTTTTCAAACTAGTGTTATGAAAATTATTTTCAAAAGAAAAACTTACTCTCAAATAATACTTTCAGGGCTTTTAATTTAACCCACTCCCACATATTGACACTTCTCGACGCCCCTAAGGAAAAAACGTTTTGAAAAACATTCCAGAAAGTTAAAAAATGTAGAATTTCATAAACTTTAAAGGTAGGTATCGATGTTTATTTCATGTCACAGATTTTAATTATTTTTATTTCCTCTCGTATACTATTTGAATACAATATGCCGAATGGTAGTTTTGCAAAAATATGAGGTCGCTTATCAGAAAAAAGCAGGGTATTTCCTTAATAGCCTACGTAGGCTATTAATCTATCTTTAGATTAATCTGAGACAGTTGCAAAGAATATATGATCATTCACGTGGTGCGAATAACCGTTGTAACCTTGAATTTAGTTTAAATTACATCACATTAACGTCACCATTACGTCAGCAGGAGTTATGTTTGCTAGCCAGTCTTTAGTTCTGTAAAGATCAGTCCAAAACTGTCGTAAGCGTTATTGCGAATATAAACACTTACCGTAGTTTTGCGCTAACCCTTTCATGTGACATGAATTAGGACTTTATGGTTTAATACAAATCATTACAGGATTTCATTAAACATGACAAACAATAATCCATTCCCAGACAACAAAATTTTAGTCTGGTCCGAATTCAAAGATGTTGCAGATGACATATTTCAACTGCTGAAATTTTCAATTTTTGATTTTTCTTTTACTTTGGGGATAGAAAACATTGTGGATAATTAAAGAAATTGCTTGTAATTAGCAAAATTTCTTCATTTACCATAATGATATCAAACTGTTTTATATGGGGGGGGGTCAAAAAATGTCATTGTGTGGGAACAGGTTAATACATTGTAGACCACTGATAAACAAGGTGGCAAAATGTCACAAAATATGCCCGTAACACTACTGGTTGTTAACTGGGGAAGGGGATTAAAATTTAAGTCTAATTTAAAGAAAGAGTAACAATTCACAATGATAACTTATGGTTCTGGTGTTTTTCTTGTTATCATGAGGCTTTAAAAACCATAGACTGTCACACTATAAGAGATCTGAAACAAAATCAAATGTGAAAAACAACAAAGGGGAATAATTCAAAATATAAGCAAGGCAGAGTAATGGTTCTTGTGACCTGCGCTTCCCCTTGGTGATATCTACCCACTCATGAAGTTTCATGATCATAGCTATTACACTTTCATGATATTATCCAGACAAAATACAAGAATGAACAAAGTCTGAAAAACAACAAAGGGCAATAACTCTCAAAATATGCTAGGAAGAGTTATAGTTCTTGTACACTGCACTTCTCCTTAATGAGATCTATCTACCAATTAAGTTTCAAGATCATAGCTAATATACTTTCAGAGATATGCTCTGGACAAGATCCAAGTATGAAACAACAAAGGGAAATAACTAAAAAAAAATAAGCCAGGTAGAGTTATGGTTCTTATTCACTGCATTTCTTCTTGATGAGATCTATCTACCCATGAAGTGTCATTATCATAGCTTATATACTTTTAGAGATATGCTCTGGACAAGATCCAAGTATGAAAAACAACAAAGGGCTATAACTAAAAATAAGCCAGGTACAGTTATGGTTCTTTTGCACTGCACTTCCCCTTAATGAGATATATCTACCCATGAAGATTCATAATCAGTGCTTGAATACTTTTAAAGATATGCTCCAGACAAGATCCAAGTAAGAAAAAAAACAAAGGGGAATAACTAAAAAATTAGCAAGGTAGAGTTATGGTTCTCTTTCACTGCACTTTCCCTTGATATGAGTTCTATCTACCCATGAAGTTTCATGATCATAGCTTATATACTTTTAGAGATATATCCCAGACAAAAGTGCACGCCGCCCGCCCACCGGTCGACCGGACACCAGGGATGATCCCATTATATGTCCCGTTTTTCAACAGGCGTATAAAAAGAAATTCTAGGATGTAGAAAATTTAATCACTTGCAACCTTTCAGTCATTTCTAAACCAGGAAATTAATTTTGAAAGAATGGAAGTCATTGAAATAAGAGTTTCCTTACTCCCCTTTTAACACATTTCCACAGTGACGCTTTTTGACGCCCATCAAGAAAATAAATTGGGATAACATTGTATACTAGAGGCGCTGGAGTGCCTGTATCGCTCCACAGGCATGAATGTACTGATTAAATAAATGTTTTCATTTGTTTAAAATAAAGTGAATATAATGAAAATAAATCTAAATCATTGAAATCTATGAAATAGTTCTAGAGAACCATTTCAAAATTTTCATTGTTTTTAAAAAATTAAGTCAAGTTAAGTAAAATTCATAATGTATATTTTCACTGTATACCATATATGGACATAAACAACCACCACAATAGCTATGTTTTTCAACATATCAAAATTATGTGAAGGAATCTGACAAACAGTCATCTGCTTATCATTCCTGTGAAATTTGGTTGAAATCCATCGACAGGTTTCTGATAAATTTAAAAAGTTTTCAGTATATACCATATATGGAAATTACCCAGCCCATTTAAGCCATATTTTTCATCCAATCAAATTTTTTTCTTCATAATCTGATAAAAAGCCACTCAAGGATTGTTCTGGTCAATTTTGGTTGAATTCCATCCACAGATTCTGCAAACAAGAATTTTAAAGATTTTGCCATTTATGGAAATTAGCCCCACCCATTAAAAATATATTTTTCATCTCATCAAAATTCTTTGAAGGAATCTGATAAAGGTTCACTGAAGAATCAATTCTGTGAAATTTGGTTGAAATCTATAGATTTTCAAAGCTTTTGCCATATATGGAAATTAGCCCCGCCCATTAAAGCCATGTTTTTCATCTGATCAAAATTCTTTGAAGGAATCTGGTAGAGGGTCAACCAAGGATCATTTCTTTGAAATTTGGTTGAAATCTGTTCATTACTTTCTGAGGGGAAGATTTTCGAAGTTAAAGTTTACAGACGGACAACTGGATGGACAACCAGACGCACACACGACCGACACAATGTCATGATAATATCTCTCTGGCTTTCAGCCAATGGAGCTAAAAACCCCAAGGGTTCTCACTAGTAGCCAAAGGCCAAGTCATTGACCCTTGGGCCAAAATTTTCAAGAGTCAAAATTAAAATCCCCCCTCCCACCCTTGGTAGTAATTTAGAAACAAGAGGACCATGATGGCTCAAGGCTTTATGAGATAATATACAAAATATCAAAGCCCTACACCTAATCCTATTGGCGGAGAGAAAATTTTAAAAATTCTCTCCTTTAATCCTAGGTATAGTGAAGATCCAACCATATTGAGCTAAATCCAAGAGTATTTGATTTGATTTGAATGGGGTTTAACTCCGCTTTCAACAATCTTTCAGTGATATTGCGGAGGCTGGAGCACCTAAGAATGTATTCCTGGTATTTTTCACACCAGTACCCCCATAACATCCTTTCCTAGCCTCCAGCTGCTATCCCACATAGGTCTACAATTATCGACCAATTGGTGGGAGAAAAATGTCGGAAAGGATGAGTGCTGCCATCGAGAATTGAACCCGGGACCTCTAGATTGATAGTCCGACGCGCTTCCAACTGTGCTATGACGGCGGCTAAATTCCAAGAGTACAGTAATTCTTTGAAGTACTTAAGTAGAGGGTCAATAGGCATGAATACATACAAAATATCAAAGCTCTAGGCCTAATGGTTTAGAATGAGAACATTTTCTATGACATCCTTCATTACTCCTTTCTAGGATTGCACAGAAAAGCGCTTATTTTCAGAATACAGTAATTCTATGAAGTATTTTAGTACAGGGTCAATAAGTATTATTACACATTAAATATTAAAGACCTTGGACTTATGGTTTGGGAGAAGATGATATCAAAGCTCTAGGCTTAATGTCTTGGGGGTAGAAGATTTTTCAGTTTTTTCACTCCATTGCCATGGCAACCTCAGGGATTTCAATTCTTTGAAGTACTTTGAAAGAGCATGACCTAAGGATCATTTATGTGGAGGTTTGTTGAAATTCCATGGCTAGTTTAGGAGGAGAAGACTTTTTGTAATTGAGGGACGGACGGACGGACAACAGATGATTACTGATCACAAGGTGCTCTGGGTGAACTATAAAATAGTAGTTAAAAACTACTCATGACATTTCTTGAGCAACATTTTATTTGATTTCATTTTACTTCATGACTATATTTTGTGATATTTTTTATCAAAGTATTAGCAAATGAGTTAACATCTGTAGGTTAATAACTCTGATAAAGTGTTTCAACATTAATTTCAAAGGTGTCATTTACTTGAGAATTACGATCGCTGATGCATGTCCATCACTCGAGAGTGTTAATTACCAATCAAGCAAGGTGTTATCCATGATGAGGGTGTATTTTTTCATCATCAATAAACCATTTTCCTGTAAATTGGCACACTTGTGATGACCCTTGACGCCTGACCCTTGGCAGCAAATTTTTGAAAGTCAATATGACCCACAGTGACAAATTTTCCAGTGTCAAAATTGCCTCTTTTTTAATTTCTGTGCGTCAAAACCTGAGGTCTGGGTCAAACGAAAACCATGGGTCGAGCGGCCCATGGTAAAAAGAAAAGTACCTGCAATCACCAGTGATTCACCTTTTCAAGGAATGGGCTTACATTTTGATAGTAATACAAGAAATTATGAATCAAATTCCTTGGCAAGGATAAATTGTTCATGTCATTGTCAGTTTCCAAACCATAGATTTTTTATTGTTGTATGCAACTCCTTTCAAGGATAAATTGTTCATGTCATTGTCAGTTTCCAAACCATAGACTTTTTATTGTTGTATGCAACTCCTTTCAATTTGGACAAGTCTAGAATTATGATATCTGGTAATGGGAATACATATTTCCACGCAGTGACACATTTTTTACCCCCCACCCCATTGATTATTGAAAACTTTGTAAGAAAAGAAGAAACTACTGGTATCATGCATTTTCTCTTTGTTTTATATCTTATTTTGGCACCAATTCCAATCTTAACTCACTGATTGGTTAATTGAATGGGGTATCACATCACTTTTAACAGTCATAGAAAACTCCGTAAAAAGGGTTGGAGAAAAAAGGAAACAGTGTACCAGTAAACCTATGTAAAAGTAGAGAAAATAGTGAAAAAAGAATCAATAGAGACTATTTGTAACAAAACTTTTCGTTCCAAGAGAACTACAGTCACAAATACATGAGTTTATGACAATGGAACTGTGTTAACCCAATCCAACACAGATTCCTTTGGACGCCCCCAAGAAAAATGGCTTGTAAACATTGTGTAAATTGAAGAAATTGCTTGTAACAACCAAGATAAAGATTGGCTAAATTCCACAAATTAAAATTTATTCTCTGCTACATCTTTCAATTTAAGCAAGTCAAAAATTTTGTTGTACGGTAATTATCTTAGTATTTTTGCCTTAATGAAGGCATGACAAGAAACAGTTTTTTTAGCAAAGATATAGAAGGGAAACAATTGGAACAGCGGAAAGTATATCAACGAAAGATATTCGAACTAATGAGATTCTACAGCATAACTGTCCCATACTGCTTTCAATTTGTAATTCAATCCAGCAAATTCATGTTACAGAATCAGTGATTCGGATTTTTTCTATGTGACGTATTCAAAATTTATTATGACAATTCAAGAACAAAACTTGCCCTTATCGCTAAAACCCCTCAACATCTGATTTTTTTGGTAAGATTTGAATATGATACTGTATTACTAAGTTAAACACTGTGAATCAAAAAAATGAGGGAAATAATAAAATTGTTTACATATTTTTCGTTTCCCAGTGTTTTTCTTAACAGTGTCTAATGTTTGGCAGTTTCGTAAAGGAAGGGAGTTGTAGTGTCTCAAATATAGGTTCAAAAACATGCAATTTAGCAGGTAAATCCTCCTTAACCTATTCCCACTCAATGAAAAAAAATTTGGAAGATTACAAAATTGCTTGTAATAAGCAATTTCTTCATAATCAACAATGTTTTCTACCGTAAATAAAAAAATCTAAAATTTCATAAGCTTTAAATTGCCATCTACAAGTTCTGTCAATTTGGGCTAGTCTAAAATTTTGCTGTCTTGTAATGGGTTGTAAAATTAAAACAGACCTTTTCTGATCATATTCACTTGGCAGGTGGGAAAATCATTGCTTAAGGTTTCCTTGTTTCGGTGAAAAGTGCTTCAAGCGATTTCCAATTTTCATTTCTATGTAATACAGAGTCTGCTGGGGCAAAGCCTGAAAATGACTCTAGTCAGAGGACATCATTTGAACAAACTTGGCAGGTTGGTAGAGGTTAGCTTCAATAACACAGCCCTCATCTGGTAGACTGACTCTCCTATCAAAGAGGGCCATGTTATCACAGCTAAGTAGCGGTCCAACAAATACCACATTTCTTGGTCATTTGATTCATTCATAAAGATTTTCTTATATTACCTATTTGTTGCTATGGCAACCAGACTCAGGGTACAATGAAATTGTTTGAACAATTTTGGCAAAGATTCACACTAAAAGCACCTCAATAAAAGTATCATTAACTTTGACCAAATGGAACAGGTTGTGATTAATAGTTGACTGATACATAGCAGAAATTTATGGCATAAGAAGATCACGAAGTTTACTTTGAAGTGCTCAGGTTTCCTCAATTTCTCTGCCGATTCTTCATGTTGGAAATACCCCACCCACAATGTCAATGATACCAAATAGCATTACAAGCTTTGTAAACACTTCCAAGTCAAAACCAAAGCATTTCACATTGAAATAATTTCAAAGCAATTAAGTAGACAACCCAACCAGTTTCAATAAACACTGGATAAAACTTTAAGAATAACTGGGTCAAACTAATTTAATTGACAAGTTAGTTTCGTTCGTCAACATGTGTGGATTTAACTGGTAAAAGAGGGCTTATAGACCACAGACACAACAGATTAATGCATCCCGAATTCGAAAAATATAACAATGAAATGGTCTGAATTCATTATTAGCATTATAAAGGACGAGACAGATAGCTTTTTCTCAAATGGGTAACATACCTCAAAAGTTTTCAATCTCTTTAGCTTCCATCTTTGATGACGTCATAAGTAAGGTGCGCTGGATTTAATTGGTTCTTGAAAATATTACAGGCGGGAAATTTCAAAGGCATTTTGTAATGCTACATTAATTTTGGAGAAAGATGGTCGATTTTTGACAATTTAGAAAAATACAATATGTACTAATGATGATTCACTCCATAATGATCACTTTTGAAAACCTTGGAGCAATCATCAGAAGTATAGATATTTGTATAAAAATTACACATCAATATCACATTTAATTCATTTTTTTTTTCTGTTTGGCTTATTCATAGGAATTTCTCTGTAGATTTGTGCGATTTGAGTTTCATTTTACAAAAAATGTCAAAATTTTTCATATCAATTATTTTGTTATCTAGACAAGGCAAAATAGCGAAGGACAGTTACTCAAATTAGATGCAAGATATATGGTGCCTAATTATTTCCCTTGGATTTTATCATTGCGGTAACAACCTAACATTCCTTTATCAGATAGTATAGAAAATATCGTGGGAAAAGAAGGCATGATAGTCCGATGTCGCTCCCCTGAGTATGATTGCTCGATGCTTTATGATATATACAAAATATCAAAGCTCTACCTTAATTATTTTAGAGAAGAAGATTTTTAAGATTTTCAGAGATTTCCTTCTTTATTCCAATGTAAAACCAAGGACCGCAAAGGAAAGGGTTAATATTCAGTGTACAGTAATTCTTTGAAGAACTTTGGTAGAGTGTCAATAGATGATGATATATACTAACAATACAGATTGTAAGCAATGTGAATAGTCTTGGAAATTTGCATAACTTGAAATATCTGTTAATTTCTAGTCAAAAATGGACTTAAAACTAGTGTAGCATGATTTGATGTAGAAAAACCAAATAAAAAAATAAAATTTCCAAAGCTCTAGGTCTTATAGTTTGGAAGGAGAGGAATTTTTTCAATTGGTTGCTGTGGCATCCAAAGTTCTTCATTGTGTTCAATATTCTTTGAAGTATTTTGAAAGAGCATAACCTTTAGAAGAATCATTTCTGTTTTTATATTTTTAGACTTGTCCAAAATAAAAGAAGTTAAAGAAGATAACTAAAAGTGAGTGCAATTTGAAAAGTAACTAGCCAACAGGATAGAAAATATTGTGGGAAAAGAAGAAACTGCTTGTTACAAGTAATAAAACACAAGCAAGTAAAAACCAGGGATTAAACAGGAAAGTGTTAATATCCATGACTAGTCTAGGAGGAGAAGACTTTTTTTATAAAAAGTGAATGAATGGACAGATGGAGGGACAGAGGCTGGACAATTACTGATCACAATAGCTGACACAGAGCACTTCTTGCTCCGATGAGCTTAAAATGCTGGTTATCAGCATTTTCTTCTTTTCCCATGATCATTTTCCATATAATCAATAAAATAAACTAAATCAAATTATTCATTTAAACTGGAAGTAAATAGTAGACATTAGGGGACTTTTGATTTAAGTGTTTTCATTTAATTTTTTGTAAACATAGCAATTTAGAAAAAAATGAGAATAAGTTAAAGCTTTTTCTTTTATTTTTGCTGATTCTACTTCAAAGGCATTAATTGCTGGGAACTATCTCATCCTAATAAAGTGTGTGTCTGTATTGCTAATGTCATCTAGTATGTATTAGTGATGCCAGGAGTGTTGAATTCCTATATCCATCTTGTCCCCCATGGGCTTTTCTACTTGCGTACAAGTACATTTATCAAGGCAACATATTCAGGGAAAGCAAATCTTGGAATGGTACCAAAAAGATCTAGAAAATCATGTTTATATTGAAGGATAGAAAATGTTGTGGTTTTGAAGAAAATAATGGAATTTTCTCTATTAGCAACACTGTTTTCTCAAAATCTATCTCTTAGCATCCAATTCCCATACAAGAAAATTTTAGATTGGTCCAAATTGAAATAAGCTGCAGAAAACAATTTTAAGTTGATGAAATTTTACATTTTCTTCTTTTAGGATAGAAAACATTGTGGATAATGAAGAAGCAAGCAATTTCTTCATTTTCCAAATATTTTCTAAAGCTTTTTTTCTTGAGGGGCGTAAAAAGGAGGGATTGAGTGGGAATGGGTTAAGTTCATTTTAACTTCATAGAAAACCATGCTTTACTTGTTCAAGGGACAAGTGAAGAAATTCTGTATTTTCACCCATTTGCTTAAGCCAACAATAGAAAGAAGAGGCCCTACAGCGTCTGATTTGCTCCATTGGTCTGACTTGACCTACCCCTTGTCATGCTGAATTAATCCATTTTGGAATGGCATCAAAATCAAAGGGATGTAAGCACTGGTAGTAATTGTTATTTAATCATCAATATTCCTATGAAATTTAATTTCGTAAAAAACTCTGGCATTTAATAAGACAGACAGGGGGTGTGGACAAAGGTCAGACTGCACTTTTGAGCAGACTGATCTTTGTCTACAGCTCCTGGCAAAACTGAAATATTCCTGGTTCAGTATGGCGAGGGTTGAATTGGGTTTAACACTACTTTCAACATTATTTCAGTCATTTCGTGACAGCTGGAGCACCTTACAATGGATTCCTCGTAATTCTCACAGCAGTACTACCACTTCATCCTTTCCTAGCCTCCAGCTTCTATCCCACTTAGGATTACGATTATCCACCCATTGGTGAGGGACAAATGTCGGAAAGGATAATAGCCGTCGCCAGGGGTTCAAACCCATGAAACCCCTTGATTGAAGATTAGGAGTCTTACGCGCTACCGACTGCGCTATGATCGTGGCGCATAGGGAAGGCAACTTAGGGAAGGTAAATTTTTTTAAGCAGCAAATATTCTCAGTCAAGCAATATAAATTATCTCCCTTTCATCACTGTGTTATCCCTACATGAAATTTGATCTGCCTTCAAAGGCTTTCTTATTAAAAGAGGGCCAAGGTGGCCCTGGATTGCTGAACTGAATTTACTTTCTCAAACTAACAAATCAACTCAATTTGATAACAATGAGATATTTTACAAAGTCAAATGGATATGAATGTAAAAGAATGTGATTGGATGAGAAGAAAATTAACCCTTGTCATGCTGTCTAAAATCCCTGAATTGCACTTAAATCAAACGGCTGAGAGTACTGATAGTGCCTTTTGTTAAATAATCAATATTTCTCTTGAAAATGAATTTTCATAAACTACTCAGGCAGGGAAAGTACCTGCAGGAGGTGTAGACTAAGATCAGACTGCACTTATGTGCAAGCTGATCTTCGTGTACACCTCCTGACAAAAACAGAATATTCTGGATTCAGCATGACAAGGGTTAATATTACCATTAATGCCACATTTTACATAATATAACAAGGAATGCGACAATATTGCTTGGCGGTTATTATTTCATGTTAATACAAGCATTTACAGTAAGTTTGAAACAGATTGAGCCAAACTGTGACCTCTAGAGTGGTAACATGAAAATTGTCAACATGACTCTTTTTCTCTTGATATGTCATAATATTCTTCCTCACATTTATACAAACATTTTCAGTAAGTTTGAGAACGACTGAGTAAAAATTGTGATCTCTAATGAGTGATAACAAGGAAAATATCAATAAGGTGCCTTTTCTTTTGATAAAGGTCAGAATGTCACCATATTCAATAGGGTTCTTCCTCATGGCTATACAAACATTTTCAGCAAGTTTGAGAAAGATTGAGCCAATATTGTGAACTATAGAGTGGTAACAAGGCAATTGTCATTTAGGCCCCTTTTTCCTATATTGGTCAGAATGTCACCATATTCGAAAGTTTTTTTTCTCATGACTATATTGACATTTTAAGCAAGAGAAAGACTGAGCAAAAATTGTGACCGCTAGAGTGGTAACACTGAATTGTTGACGACGGACAAAGGACGAAAAGAGCATTCCTGTGAAATTCTGTTGAAAGCCATACTCAAATTTTGGTGAACAAAATTTTCAAAATTCTTTTTATATGCCATAAAAGATATGTTCTTTAACTTAGCAAAATTCTATGAATGAATATAATAAAAAGTCATCAACAATCATTCTTGAGAATTAGATCGAAATCAACTGGTTTCTGAGAAGAAGATTCTTAAACTTTTCTCCATATAAGAAAATAAGCCCTGCCCATTAAAGCCATGTTTTTCATATGATCCAAATTTTTTGAAGGAATATAATTATAAGGGTCACAAAAGAATCATTCCTGTGAAAGCTGGATGAAACCCATCAATTGGTTTCTGAGAGAAAGATTTTCAAAGTTTTTACTATATACTGTATTATGGAAGTAAAGCCCCATCCATTAAAGCCATGATTTTCATCTGATCAAAATTCTTTTAATGAATCTTATGAAAGGTCATCCAAAGACCATTCCTGTGAAACTTGATTGAAATCCATCAACTGGTTTGTGAAAAGAAGATTTTCAAAGCTTTCACCATATGTAAAAATTTTCTGTACAATTTGGTTGAAATTCATCTACTGGTTTTGGAGAAAAACATCAAAGTTTTCACCATACATGGAAATTAGCTATGCACATTTCAAGTCAATGAGGGGCAATGACTGTGTAAAAAAATAGGGATTCTGTTCAACATTGAAGATGGAAATTATGGATTTCGTGCAGCGTCAAACATGGCGTTTATGTTCTGGAATAAACATGTGAACCACTTTTATTTTTTTAGTCTGTCAACCTGTTCAGGAGTTATGATTTATTCTCTATATATTGTATAAAAGAAAGCAAATCAAAGGGGCATAAATCCTGAAACAGTTGATTAACAATTATGAAAATTTCAGGTGCACAAGTTCCCATTGCAAGGAAGATTTCGGTAAAGTTTCAGCAAAATTGGTCTGGAAATGTGGGAGGAGATGAGGACACAAAATTATGTCCACGGACAGACAGACAGATGGATGAACGGATGAACGGACAACCTGATTCCAGTATCCCTGCGATAACTTCATACATGTGAACCACTTTTATTTTTCAATCTGTCAACCTGTTCAGGAGTTATGATTTATTCTCTTTATATTGTATATAAGAAAATAAATCAAAGGGGCATATCTCCTGAAACAGTTGATTAATCCTTCTTTAACATCTTATATCCCCCCCCATAACTTTGTTGTTGGGGGTATAATTATCCAAAACCTAGTGGGAAAGGCATGACGACATGACAATAGCCCCTTACCCAAGTGGAGCTAAAAACCACACATGTTTCAAGGACTTAGTCAAGCCAAGATGATATTGAATATCAACTGAGGCTTTAGAAAATAAACAAAATTCTCTATTCCTCTGTCTAGCCTGTGTTTCATACATTGAAATGTTTAAGACATTGAAAAGTTCCACTTACTTACAAGCTAAGGTTGACACAGATTTAACCAAATTCGGATTGCATTATGTATATTAGAGCCAAATTCACATGTCATTATAGAATAAGCCATATTTCTCCGGAAATTTTGGATAATACATTTGAAAGCATTAACCCATTCTCACACGATGAAATTTTGGACCAGTCAAAATTCAAAGAAGTTGCAGACGACAAATTTCAGTTGATGTAATCTTCCAAATCTTTGTCTTTTAGGGTAGAAAACTTTGTGGAGAATGAAGAAATTGCTTGTAACAAGCAATTTCGTCATTCTCCACAATGTTTTCCAAAGCTTTGATATTGAGGGGCGTTTAAAAGCGTCATTGTGTGGGAATAGGTTAAAGATCAAGGGACCAAATGCCTGGCCCTTGGCTGTGAGGTGCTAGACAGTGAACAAAAGGAGGTAAAATGATAGGTCATAGCTGTTCGTCAAGCATTCCTTTACACTGTGACTGAACTTTGAACTCCTACATTGTCTGAAACTCATGTTTAGCATATTTGTTGATTTGGCAACTCATAAAAACTGTAACTTTAGCTTATTCAAGCTGTAGTTACAACATTAAGGTCGCCAACCAACAATTACACTATTAACCCTTTCCTGGACAAAACCGGGATTCTACGTCACTGTGATTTTATACTTGAGAAAACATTGTGGAAAAAGGAGAAATTGCTTGTAGCAAGCAATTTCTCCTTTCCCCACAATATTTCCTATCACAAAGGATAGTCAAATTTCAAATTGCATGCATATTTCATTGTCGTCTGCAACCTCTTTCAAATTCGACCAGCCTAAAATTTCATAAAACAGGAAAGGGTTAATGTTACATGTTACTAGTGATAAATTTTTCAAAATAACATGTTACTATTTAAGTGGACCATCCAGTTAGAGTCAGTGGGCATGATTAGCAATCAGTCAATTTGTACAAAATCAATTTAACCCATTCCCACACAGTGACGCTTTTAAACGCCTCTCAATATAAAAGTTTTGGAAAACATTGTGGAAAATGAAGAGATTGCTTGTCACAAGCAATTTCTTCATTCATTACTGTTTTCTACCAAAGATTTTATCAATTTTAAATTGTCGTCTGCATTTTCTTTGGATTTGAACTGGTCTAAAATTTCATAGTGTGGGAATGAGTTTAAGATATCACAGTGCTATTTTAATAGTGAACATGAATTAATATGTAGATGTTAATTTTTGTTTTAGTGTAAAATTGATTTATCTTTCTAAGTGAACAACAAAAGCTATACTTTTACCATTGGTAGAGCCACAAGTGAAAATACAGCTTTTGTTGTTCACTCAATAATTTAATTTTTAGGTTTGTCTATCAAAAACAGGTGTTCCGATTGGTCAAAAAAATATTCATACCTCCATGAACAAAGTTTTGAGCGCACATCTATATTTTATGCTTCTGCACAAAATAATCCCATACAAAAAAAATCAATATTTGTACGGGTTTTGCTTTTTTCACTTGATGCTATTAAATTATAAGAAATGAAGAGAATATTTTTGTTTTCATAGAGGTATGAACCAAAAAACTTAATCACACTTATGTATGAATCGGCTTGGCATATACATACAGTGTGTGCCATGTTTTTCAACAAATCAAATTTATTTATTAAGGAATCTGACAACTACCTAAGGATCACTCCTGCAATATTTGGTTGAAATCCTTCAACAGATTTCTCAGAAGATTTTCAGAATATATTCCATATATTGAAATAAGTTCTGCCCTACCGAAAAGCCATGATTTTCATCCAATCAAATTCATTGAAGAAATCCAATAAAGGGTCACCAAAGTATAATTCTTGTAAAACTTGGTTGAAATCAATCAAATAGCGTCTGAGAAAAAATATTCTCACTATATACCATATTATGGAAATTAGCCCCACCCATTAAAGCTATGCTTTGAGCCAATCCAAAGTCTTTTATATGATCTGATAAAAAGTCACCACAGGATCATCCCTGTGAAAAAAGTTGAAGTCAATTGACTAGTTTCAAAGAAAAAGATTTTCAAAGATTTTTCCATATATGGAAATTGGCCCGCCCCATTAATCCATTTTTATCATCTGATCAAAATTCTTTTGAGGAATCTGATAAAGGGTCACCCAAGGATCATTCCTGTAAAATTTTGTCGAAATCTGTCGAATGGTTTCTGAGAAGGTTTTTAAAGGTTTCACCATATATGGAATAAGCTCCACACATTAAGGCCATGTTTTTCATCTGATCAAAATTCTTTGAAGGACTTTGATAAAGGGTCAACCTAGGATCATTCCTGTAAAATTTGATTGAAAGCCATTACATAGTTTCTGGGAAGAAAAGTTTAAAAGGTCTTATCATATATGAAATTAGCCAGTCCATTAAAGCCATGGTTTTCATCCGATCAAAATTCTTTGAAGGAATCTGATAAAGGATCACCCAAGGATAATTTCAGTTCAGTACTTGCTGAGAAGAAGAAAGTTTATGGATAGACAGACGGATGGATGGACAAACAGACACATGCACAACGGACACAATGCCATGACCAATGGAGCTAAAAGGTAAACAGAGCATAGCAAAAATAGGATATGCACATTTCTGCTAAATACTGAGTCTACCTGTGATTTTGAATTGAATTCATTGAATATTTTTAGACAAAATATTTCTCATGCCAGATGGTTGTCCCAGGACAACTGCTGTAGAGCCTGCAAAGTTTTTACTATAAACTTGAACTTGACCATGAGCTTTGACCTTGAACTTGAAGCTATTCAAAAAATTCTTTCAAATGTCACATCTACTCATGATGGAGAATAATTGTGCCAATTTATTTTGAAATCCATCCATAATTGTAGGAGTAATTGTCCGGACAAATTCGGACAGACGGACTATCACACTAACACACTAACGCACAGACACCAACTTGTCATAGTGACAATTATGTCTCCCTCGCCACAAGGGGGGTGGACAAAAAAGGCCTTAACTCAGTAAAAAATATATGAAGTGAAACAAAAGTAGGATGCACACATACATCTCTTCTTAACACTGAGTCTACCTTTTAAAGTTTGAATCAAATCAAATCAAATCAATCAATCTAGAGAAAATGAGTGGATAGGATTTTTCATCAAAGGGCCATAACTCTGCAAAAAAATAATTAGACCAAACAAAAACAAAAGGACCATGATGGTCCTAAATCGCTCCCCTGAGTATGATGGTTCATGGCTTTATGGTATATACCACATAGCTAAATCCCCTAATTATTTTGGAGAAGATGTTTAAGGGTTTTCTCTTTTAATCCTAGATATGTTGATGATCCCACTGTATAGCCCTAATTTCCTGAATACGGTAATTCTTTGAAGAATTATGTTAGAGGGTCAACTTAGACATCAATACATACCAAGTATCAAAGCTCTAGGCCTACTGATTTAGGAGAAGCTTTTCGATTTATCCTACATGACACTCACCTTGAATTGTCCTAAGCTATCATTTCTAATAAGGACAAGCCTCTTTGTCTGCGCATGTCATATTCTCCGAAGATTGACCCGTCTTCGGGACTGTATCACTTATCCAGATTGGGATAAATATTACTACATCGTAGGCATAACTCCATATTTTATCGCCAAAAAGTAGTAAGTGGATAATTGCAATAAAACTTTCAATTGTGGAGAAATCAAACTTAACTGTCCCTCAAAATTAATTAGAAAAGTAATTATTTTAAACTGCAAAAGCATTCACGTCTTAAATGTGCTCCAAGGAATTAGGCATCAAGAATTCGAGGCGTACATTTAATGGGCGCTGAAATTTTGAATGTAGTTCGACGGAATCAGCCGTGTTGTCACGAATGACACTACCAAGAATGCTCAAATTAGATAGGTCGGTATTGAAAGAATGCCACCTATCAGAAGATAACGGGACAAGTCTAAAATAAAATAGTTTTCTGTGGTAATGGATTAACAATACAGAGGAATTCTCTTAATTGCTATCCTGATAATATCAATTCACTGCTTAATTGCATCTGACTTAAGGCACAAACATCAGATTTAAAGAACAAATAGCTCCTTTTAATAGCAACTTCTGGTTGATTGCATCAAAAGTGTTGACAAATTGGTGTTGTGATTAACAGGATTCCACTTTATTACTTAACCCATTCCAACTCAACAAAATTTTAGACTGGTCCAAATTGAAAGAAGCTGCAGACGATATTTTCAAGTTGGTGGAATTTAAATTTTCTTTGTCTTTTTGGATAGAAAACATTGTGGATAATGAAGAAATTGCTTGATACAAGCAATTTCTTCATTTTCCACAATGTTTTCCAAAGCTTTTTTCTTGGGGGGCGTAAAAAGGAGGGCTTATGTGGGAATGGGTTAAATCAGATTTTCTTTTCAGACATAAAACAAGACAACCAAATGCAGGCGCCAAAGTACAGATGCAGGTCCTGGACAGAAGATAAAAATCTATGTCCTACAAGGGGCATAATTCTTACAAAGTATTTCTAGAATATTCTCCCTTGAAAGATATGATTGCTCTTATAATAATGAACACACAAGTCAAGTTCCAAGTTAATAAACTCAATGTAAAACGAGAAAGGACTTTGGCTAAAATTTGTCATGCCGACCACTGTGCCAACACCAAGGTGATGACAATAGCTCGATCTTTTTTTTAAACAGCTGAATTCATTACAGAATACTATTATTACTTAACAATCTTTTAATATCACAGATAAACTATATACACATAGTATGATCACAATAAAATTAGCAATGTTTTCAACAATTTTCAATTTTACAAATAGCACCGATATCAATGTACTTCCCCAAATATTCCATTACCACACAATGACACTTTCTGACGTCCCCAAAAATATGATCATGGAAAACTTTGTGGAAAAAGAGAAATTGCTTGTAATAAGCAATTACTCCTTTTCTCAATTTTTTCTACCCTATTTGGTGCTTCGTTCTTTTGAATATCGACTCACTGTGGGAAGGATTAATGAACAAAGGAAAGGTTTAATCTTATGATTGATTGATTGATTAATTGATTGATTGAATTGGGTTTAACGCCACTTTAACAGTATTTCAGTCACAACATGGCGGCTGGAGCACCTAACAATAGATTCCTGGTATTTATCACACCAGTACTACCACTACATCCTTTCCTAGCCTCCAGCTGCTATCCCACTTAAGTTTACGATTATCAACCCATTGGTGAGACAAATATCGGAAAGGATATGTGCCGCCACCAGGGATCCAACGCATGTCATCCTATTAATGAAGATTAGGAGTCTGATGTGCTACCGACTGCGCTATGACAGTGGCATGAACGTTCAATTAAAATGCATTGACCCAAATCAGAAAATCAAGCAGTGAAGGTGCAAAAGTTTACACCATTAATTGACAGCGAGAACAATACTCTTTGCACAGCATAGCGTTTATAGATTGGTCTTGGAGAAAAAATGAATAAATCTTGACTTTGGAACAAATTTTCCTATGATTGTACTTTTCTCCAGAGTGATTGATTTGTGAATTTGGTAATCAATTATTGGATGTTCTATTAAGTACTCGATTGATTGAGTACTTGTTCCCTTCCCTAATTTTTACACTATCACATAAAATACATATATTGCACATGACTACATAAATCATGAACTCTGAAATATAAGAAAATGCAGAATTGCAGAAATTTTGAAAGAAAAAAAAAAAATTATTTACAAGCTGGGATGCATATTATACAAAACACTTTATTTTCATCTTTACCAATTACCAAACAACTAAATTTTAGACTGGTCCAAATTCAAAGGAGTTGCAGACAATGATTTCAAGTTGGTGAAATCTTAAACATCTTTGAATTTTGTGGTAGAAAACTTTGTGGAAAATGAAGTAATTGCTTGTAACAGCAATTTCTTCATTTTCCACAATGTTTTCCAAACCTTTATTTGAGGGATAAAATGGTGGGACTGTCTAGGAATGAATCAAATGCAGCACATAATTGAAACACTAAATAAATTCTTTAAATGCAAATATTAGAATACACGAAGTGTTGCTCATTAAATGAGGATTTAAAGGGACAGTTATGCCCTTTCTGAAGATTTGATCTCTTTTTGCGAGCACCACTGAAAAACATTTTGTAATTGACTAAGGTGAGCACTGTATTACATAGGGTATACCATCCACCAATCATCAACACATTTATAGATAAAATATAGAAATAGAGCTCTAGATAAGAAGGGTACATTCTAAAATCCTTATTTCTCCTTGAAGCCCTATGTTGTGGGTACTCACAGTGTTCAATCTAGAGGGGGCCATGGCTTAAATGACCCTCTAAAATCCAAAATGACCCCCTTCAAAATAAAGACTGGGCCCAAATGACACACTTCAGTCTTTGAATGAAGTCATGGAAATAATGTCTTAACTTTTTCTAGTAGATCTATTTTGTTCAAAACAATATATTTATATCAAATTGTTAAGGTTTGTACATTTAAAACCTTGTAATTCAATAGTTTGTCTATGTATTTGTATCCATGACCCCCATCACCAAGAGCCATGGGCCCATTGGGCCCCCTATGATACAAAGCCAGATTGAAGGCTGGTACTCATTTCAATCATTTCGATTAGACAATTCAAATGAGTACCCATAACAAAGGGTTAATGGCAGTATTGTTGAGATATTCAAAACTAAAATCCAAATTACACACTCTATCTGTACCTCTGATAGAAAGTAAATACAAGCAGGCTGACGCATAAACAGGCAATAAAACATCTTTAGTGAAATTAAACAATACAAAATATGGAATGTTCACCTACAATCCAGATTTAAGGCAAGTTGGCCCCCTTCTGAAAATTTGATTTTTATGCTATTGACAAGACAAATTCAATAAATAAGAAATGGCACTTTATGGTCCACAGTTTCTCAAATATAATAGACCAGGGATAAAGCACTTTTAGGTCCACAGTTTACCATCCTCTGGTTGGTTTCCAGGTTCCCACTATCTTATCACCAGAATGTAAATAGTAAACAGGGTGCATGCAGGCGGTGGCACAAGCCTAAAACATAAAAAAGGAAAGAAATATTTAATATAAGATAATAAATAATTTAGCCATATACAGTAAAACCTAGATAGTTATATGACATTATGATAATGAATAATTCAGCCCTATTCAGTAAAACCTAGGTAGTTATATGACAATAAGATAATAAATAATTTAGCCATATACAGTAAAACCTAGATAGTTATATGACATTATGATAATGAATAATTCAGCCCTATTCAGTAAAACCTAGGTAGTTATATGACAATATGATAATAAATAATTCAGCCTGTACAGTAAAACCTAGGTAGTTATATGACATTATGAAAATAAATGATTTAGCTGTATACATTAAAACCTAGGTAGTTATATGCCATTATGATAATAAATAATTTAGCCTGTACAGTAAGACCTAGGTATTTATATGACATTATGATAATAAATAATTTAGCCATATACAGTAAAACCTAGGTAGTTCTTAATACAAGGGACTAGGCCAATTTTATGAATAAAATATAGTAAGAAGCAATCAGAGTGCAGGTGTCTGAGATATTCTGAATCAGACATAGTGTTATTGTAGCCTCTATTTGGTGCTTGATTCTAAATATGTGCTGAATTCGTTTTTAACAAAGGCCATAGACCAGCATTTAATAAGATTATTGAAGAAAGCTTAGGAAATCATTGTGGAAAATGAAGAAATTACTTGTCACAAGCAATTTTTCTATTATCCACAATATTCTTTTTTCCAATGTCTAAACCTCATGAAATTTCATCAATTTGATATTGCTGTCTACTTTCAATTTGGACCACTCCAAAATTTTGTTTGGGAATGGATTAAATGAAGGTTGTTTCTTGAATGGGCCGGTAGTAATTGGCAATGTTAGGTTTTTGGTTAAGTTTTGCAGACGGACAGACAGACAGTAGTAAAACAATATGCCCCCAGTCTTTTGATGCGGACACATAAATATAGATAGTAAAATAGACATTCAACCCTTTCCTGTTTTGCTAATTGTATACCTGTCCAAATTCAAAAGTTTTGCAGACAAAAATTTAAAGTGGATTTAAATCTAAATATATCCATTTAGTAGGGTTGTAAAGATTGTAGAAAAAGAAAAAATTGCTTGTAACAAGCATTTTTTCTTTTTCTACAATGTTTTCTCAATTGTGAAATCACAGTGAAGTAAAAACCAGGGATTGAACAGGAAAGGGTTAAAATAACCCATTCCAACTCAATGACACTTATAGACTCCCTGAAGGAAAAAAGCTTTGGAAAACATTGTGAAAAGGAAGAAATTGCTTGTTACCAGCAATTTCTTCATTTTTCAGAATGTTTTCTATCCAGAAAGTTGAAAAAATCCAAAATCCAAAATTGATATTTTTAACCAGAAGAGTAATTAACCAATCATTGCTGTCAATGAAATATTCAGTTGACCGATTACATCATTCATCTAGACTGAACGTAAATTTTGAACTCTATTTATTAGAAGTATATTTGTTGGTTTGGTGACTTAAACTTCGTCTACAACAGCTTATTCAAGCTGTAGTTATGACAATTAAGTCACCAAACAACTAAACAACTATTCTACTTTTTTGAAATATGCTACTGACCATAAATTTTGCAAAATAACCCTATTTAAAATTGATTTGTTTGTTTGTTTGAATGGGGTTTTACGCCGCTTTCAACAATCTTTCAGTTATATCGCAGCGGCTGGAGCACCTAACAATGGAATCCTGGTATTTCTCACACCAGTACTACCATTACATCCTTTCCTAGCCTCCAGCTGCTATCCCACATAGGTCTACGATTATCGACCCATTGGTGAGAGACAAATAGTCGGAAAGGATTAGTGCCGCCGTCGGGGATATTTAAAATTGAAGTACAATTTCCGTTCGGTAGTCAATGCGATTTTTGTTTTATGGTCCTGATCTTATACATTTTTGTATTTTGACAACTAGCATCACTTGATGTGCCTCTCATTTTAACTATACTGCAATTTCTTCATTTTTCACAGATTTCTGCCATAAAAGACAGAGATATTTAGCCCATTACTAGACCATAAAATTGTAGACTAGTCCAAATTCAAAAATGTTGCAGACGAGTATTTTTTAGTGATGAAATTTTAAGTCATTTTGTCTTTTGAGGTAGAAAACATGGTAGATTATAAAGAAATTGCTTGTAACAAATAGTTTCTTCTTTTTCCATACTGTTTCTCAAAGCCTTTCTACGTGGGGGCGTAAAAAAAGTGTTATTGTGTGTCGCAAAGTATGCGATATTGGGTTGTTCCATGTATACTCCGTCGGGCTTGGCGCCGACGGAGTGTACCCGGGACGACTCCGCCCATTGTTTCCCGCTTCCGCGAGAATCACGATTGTCACGGACTGGCGGGAAACGATGGGTATATAAGCGGGTAGGCGGCCATTTTGAACGAGGAGGGATGCTAGAATGTTTTGCTGGGCTTTCAGTATCATTAAAAATAAATCAATTAAACAAATGTTAAGGTTTAACATAAATAAAGGAATTGATTTGTACAATATTACATCGTCTCAAGTGTATTTATTTCACAAGAATACAATCCAGTGTGGTAGTTTTTTACGTGGACCAAAAATAAAATAAACGCTGCCACATTGTTTGGCGCCGGAACCCGGGACTTACAACTACAAAAGTGTCTTTATTCTACGTGAACAAAAATGGAGGTTAACTTGAGTTACCTAAAAGGTGTTCGGACAAGATATCGGAATACCTTAGAAAGGGCAATTCAAGATGGTGAAAATATCTTGTCTTGTGCTGTAAGTTCGTTTGAGAGTGATGAGCAAATAAATAAAATTGGTGTGTGTTCTCAAAAGATAAAGACATACATCGACAAACTTGAAGTTCAAACGGAAAAGGTGGTTTGTTCTATTGACGAGTCAGATTCTGACTATCTAGAATTGGTGCTTGAGGAGGATTCTGTGTTACAAAGTGAAGCCATGGATTGTCACCTAAAACTTCAACAACTGAAGGAGTCGTTAATGTCTAAAAAATTAAAGGAAGAAGTGACAAGCCATCCGACGGAGCAAGTGAGTGCCGAACATTTGCTCCAAATAAACAAAGAACTTCAGCACATGCTATATGCTCAGATGGAGCAACAAACCGCTCTTTTTGAGAAACAAAGTCTCAAGGACAAAGAGGCTTCTTCAGCAGTTAGGTTACCAAAACTGGATATATCGCCGTTTAGTAGTGACAAATTAAAGTGGTTGGAGTTTTGGGATTCATTCACATCATCGATTCATGAAAACAAGAAATTATCGGATATTGAGAAGTTCACTTACTTGCGCAGTAAATTGAACGGAGAGGCACTTCGATCAATTTCAGGGATCCATTTGTCGGGTGCCAATTACATGGTAGCTATCAAAACACTAAAGGAACGTTTTGGAAATTCTCAAGAAGTGATTGATCTTCACTATAACGAGCTTATCAACCTGAAATGTGTTGATAATACTACACAAAATCTGAGATCTTTCAACGACAAGATTGATTGGCATCTTAGGAGCTTGGAGGTTTTAGATCAGAATATTAATCAGGCAGTGTTCGTATCAATAGTTAAGTCAAAACTCCCTAAAGAAGTTCTCTTCTAGCTGGAACTAAAGAATGGTACTGATGGTAAGTGGACTATTCAGAAATTACGTGAGCACTTATCTTCTTACATCATCGCTAGAGAAAGATCGCAGACAGACAATTCTCAAAACGCAGAAAACGTGAGTAGATATAATAAATCTAATGATAAGCCAAAGAAGAAACCTAAAGCTTCATACAATAACAACAAGCCATCTGTGTCCTCAAGTGAAGCTCTAGTGGCCAATACAAATAATGGCAATAGAAAGAGCTACTATAATCTCTGTAGATATTGTGAAATGGAACATTGGAGTGATGAGTGTCCTACCTACACAACAATTGATGAACGCAAACGTCGTATTCAAGGGAGCTGTTACAAATGCCTAAAGGTTGGGCACATGGCAAAAGGGTGTAAAAGTAACAAGACTTGTGTTCATTGTGGAGAGGTAGATTCACACCATAGGAGTTTATGTCCTAAGAAATTTGGAACTATCTCATCTGCTCAGTTAGCGCAGGAATCTTGTTTAGCGCCAGAACAAAATACAACTGAAAAGGCTCTAATATCCTCAGGAGAAATGGTGTTGATGCAAACAGCATTGACCGAAATGAAAAATCCCCATTCAGCATTAAAACGGGAAGTAAGAATATTGCTGGATTCTGGGTCTCAAAGAACCTATATCACTGAAGACCTTGCAAGAAAATTAGGATTAGAGAGTGATAAAGAGGAGCAAATCAAACTAGTGACGTTTGGAAGTGATCGACCGACAATTCTAAAGACAAAGGTAGTGAAAATACTCTTAAAACTGAACAATGGATCTCTAATGGAGTTGAGTGCTAATGTGGTTCCAGTCATCAGCGGTACTGTTAGCAGAAAGGCAGTGAAAGTTCCAAGCCAATCTCAGTTAGAACATATATTAAACGGAGTAAAGTTATCTGACACTCTTCCAAAGGTAAATGAATCAAGTACAGTGGAGCTGTTGATTGGCAACGATTACTACCTTGACATCATCTTGTCGCAAAAGATTGAAGTGCAGCCAGGACTGTATCTCTTGGCATCGAAATTAGGCTGGATTCTTACTGGTCGCACGCGGGACTCTGAAGGGGACATTGACAGTGGAAGTATGCTTATACTGACACATGGGACTAATATAACAAAAACAAGTGTATATTCAGATTTGGACCCAGTGCTAGAAAAGAAACCAGACATTGAAGATTTCTGGAACATAGAATCGATTGGAGTGAAGGATAACGTGTGCGATTCGGAAGATGAAGTCGCAAGTAATGAGTTTAAGAGAACTTTAAAGTTTGAGAATGGCAGATATCAAGTCACGTGGCCCTGGAAAAGCAAGGACCCTGAACTTCCAAGAAATCGAGAAGTAGCGGTAGGTAGGTTAAGATCAGTGGTCTCGAAACTTAAGAACAAACCTGAAGTGCTAAAACAATACAATACTGTTATTGAAGATCAATTAGAGAAGGGCGTCATCGAGAAAGTAGACAGTGTGAAAACTGATGGTCCGATACATTACCTACCTCACCATGCTGTCATAAACCCAACAAAACCAACGACAAAGCTACGTGTCGTATATGACGCATCTGCAAAGGCAAATGAAAACATGCAAAGTTTGAATGAATGTTTGTATAGGGGACCAATTATGTTACATGATCTGTGTGGTATACTTATGCGATTCAGGTTGAATAAGATCGCGCTAGTGGCTGACATCGAAAAGGCATTTCTACAAGTTGGCCTGCAACAAAGTGAACGAGACGTGACGCGATTCGTCTGGTTAAAGGACCATAATATACCGACACTTGATGGTGGTAATATGCAAGAGTATAGATTCTGCAGAGTACCCTTTGGAGTGATTTCAAGTCCCTTTTTGCTCGGAGCAGTTATCGATTCACATCTTGATTCCTACCAATCGGAGTTTTGTGACTCTCTCAAACAAAATATTTACGTTGACAACTTGATCACAGGTGTTGATTCTAACATGGATGCTTTCAAATTCTACACAACATCGAAGCAAATATTTAGTGAAGCCTCCATGAACTTGCGCGAGTGGATATCAAATGAAGAAAAAGTCAACGAATTCATCCCGATGCACGATAGAGCCCAGGATTGTGTGAACAAAGTGCTAGGACTTTCTTGGGACAGTCAAAGAGACACGCTGTCCATAAGGCCTCTTACAGCCAACATATCCCTTGAACCCACAAAACGTAACATTCTGAAGACTGTGGCACAGGTGTTTGATCCACTTGGCCTCTTTGCTCCGGTGATGCTCCGCGGGAAACTCCTTCTACAAGAGCTCTGGATAAACCAAGTCGATTGGGATGACAAGTTGTCCAATGAAATTGTGATGAATTGGAATATTATCAGAATTGATATTGAAAGGATATCTGAGTATGAACTGTCTCGCTTTATTGGAAATAGTGCAGATGACGACAACGACGTTAAAACACAATATATCCTTCATTGTTTTTGTGATGCTTCAAAGCACGCATATGCATGCTCCTTGTATCTACAGCAGATACGTGGTGATACAAGTTGTGTGAATCTTGTGTTCTCAAAAACAAGACTAGCTCCGATAAAAGGAATGACAATTCCCCGGCTAGAATTAATGGCAGTGTTGATTGGTGTTAGGTGTGTTAAATTTGTCAAATCACAACTTGGTATGGAATTCAAGAAAGTGTATTTGTGGTCTGACTCTCAGTGTGTACTAAAATGGATCGAGTCAAACAAGTCTCTATCTGTGTTTGTCCAAAACCGTGTTAAGGAAATAAAGGATCAAGATAACATCACCTACAAGTACATCCAAACACATGAAAATCCGGCGGACGCTGCCTCACGCGGAGCAACAGTCCAACAATTATGTGATGATGAAAAATGGTGGCATGGTCCAAAGTGGCTGGAAGAATCAGAATCGCATTGGCCAAGCCATGAAAACAAAGACAGTGATGGCGAGAATGCAAAATATGAGTCTGAAATTCGGCTAAATAAAGGTTCTAGGAAAGAACAATCAGAAATTAGTGCTCAAGTGTCTGTGCCGGAAGAAAGAAACGAAATGTTCATTGATATCAACAAATATTCGTCATTTACAAAGCTGATAAGAGTTACGGCCCTTGTTTTGCGTTTCATTCGTAAACTGAAGAAACAAAAGGTTGAATCAGAGCATTTAACCTCAGATGATTTACAGAGAAGTGAAGATATGTGGATTAAAAACATTCAACATAAGCATTTTTCCGAGGTATTCGAAGCTATCTCGAAAAACAAACCACATAACTTACAAAAGCAACTGGGGGTATTCGTGGACGAGAAAGGAATTCTAAGGTGTAAGGGTAGACTTGAATTCTCTTGTCTAAGTGAAGGTGCCGACAGCCTTTCCTTTTACCCTCGAGAGACCCTTTCACAAGTTTATTGATAAATAAAACTCATGAAGCATTGATTCATAGTGGAGTGTCTCAAACACTCAGTAGTGTAAAAATGAAGTTTTGGATTCTCAAAGGTCGTTCCGTTATTCGTTCGGTATTACGTCAATGCCACGTGTGTCGACGTCATGAAGGTGGGCCATACAAACTACCCAAATTTTCGCCGTTACCAAGTAACCGTGTGACGGAGTCAATGGCGTTTTCCCGAACAGGCGTCGATTACTTTGGACCAATTTATGTCAAATCCCACGAAGGGCCAAAAAAGGTTTGGGTATGTTTGTTTACTTGCCTAGTAACAAGAGCAGTTCATTTAGAGTTGGTACAGGATATGACGTCAGCGGAGTTTTTGATGTGCTTAAAACGATTCATAAGCCAAAGAGGTGCCCCAGTTGAGATCTTAAGTGACAATGCAAAATAATTCAAGGCAGCCGATACGTGCCTGACGTCTGTGTGGAAAAGTGTAAAATATTCCCCGGATGTCCAAAACTACATATCAAGTTCAAGGATTAAATGGACCTTCACTGTTGAAATGGCCCCTTGGATGGGTGGGACTTATGAACGACTGGTTGGTGTTGTTAAGCGAAATTTGCGTAAGGCCCTAGGAAAAAAGCTGCTTTCGTTCATCCAGCTGCAAACCCTACTTAAGGAGATCGAAGCAGTGGTCAATAGTAGACCCTTAGCATACGTTGGAGACGACATAAACTCCGCCATAACACTAACGCCAGCTCATTTCTTGACACTGAATCCGAGAACAGGCATTCCAGAAAGTGAGGACTCCGACGGTTCTAAGGATCCTGATTATACCACATCCAATAATCCAGCAAATCAGCTACTTAGAATTTGGAAAAAGGGACAAATTATACTAAATTCTTTTTGGCATTTATTGAGAAATGAGTATCTCACAAGTCTGAGAGAAAGAACTCAGTCGCATTTCAAACATTCACGTAACGCGCTGATCGAACGTCCGAAAGTAGGTGACGTAGTGCTAATAAAGGATGAAAGCCCAAGAGGTTGCTGGAGAATGGGTAAAATCACGGAGATAAGACAAAGCAAAGATGGTGAGGTTCGGTCTGCTAGGGTGTTACTCGCTTCGGGCCGATTGCTTAGTAGACCGATCAACTTACTCTATCCAATTGAAACTTCGTGTGAAAATGAATTGCGCGAAAAAAGTGAAAATATGCATTATGGGAGTAAACAATGCGAGAAGAGACCGAAACGTCAATCGGCCGTCACAGCCGAAACAAATATCAGAAAAATGTTGTGTGGTAAAGGTGTAAACATTGACTAATAGCAACGAATTTGTGCCAAAAGCAGACGGTTTACCGGATAAAATCGTTCCCTATTATACAAATTTTCAACGGTGCAAGGATTTTGGTCAGCGGAGCAGTCAAGTCAACCATGCAAACAAAAGGGATTTTGCACGTGCGGATTTGTGAGCGAGTATGCCGACGGAGCAAACAATCTGCAGGTATACTCACAACAAATACGCCTCGGTTTGCACGTGCAACATTCAGTGTCAAATGTGAACGATTTCTCTCAAAACAAGTTCAACGGTCAGTCAAACAACAAGCAAAATTACCGAAGTTACGACAAATTATCAAAATGGGATATAAATGTGATACGTGTTCTAAAGAGTACAAACACAAAAGGAACTTAAGAAGACATATTGCCGAGAAACATTCGCTCGTGGAATACTGGAGATATACCGAGCAAGGATGCTCAACGAAATTTATCAGATGGAGTTATTTGTCGAGGCATTTAGTGTTTAGTCATAGTTTTACAGTCTCGGACGCTCGGGAAAAAGCGATATCAGCGCGCAGGGGTAATATTATGCCGTCGAACCCATACTATGATGACATAAGTGAGTACGAAACAATTTTAGATTTATTGCGTGAAAGGGAGAATATTACAAATGACGAGGACTTTGTGTCTATGTTTAACCTGGAATTATTCAACAACCACAACGATACCGACGATGCCGCCGTCGACGACAACAACAACAACGACGCCGACAGTGACGTCGACTGTAACAACGACTATGCCGACGATGTCAACAACAACAACAACAACGATGCCGACGACATTGCCGACGATAGCTACAACAACAACAACAACAAAAACGTGGATTTAATTAGTGTGTGTGATGTAACTGATGTACAAACAAATGCGACTGGGATTCCCGGCTGTGTATATAGTGACATTTCAGACAATGACGAAGACAATAATCAGATGCAAACATGTGAAACAAACAGCACCAACAATGAAAGGGCATTGGAGCCGTCATACACACAAACAATCACTCAGACATATATACTTCGTGCGACAAGGACACTCTACTGTGTTGGGGATGAAATAATTGATAGTGACTGTTCCATAGATCAGGATTATTATGAGAGTTATAACTAATATGTATTTTTTTGCCTTCCCATATCTTTTCGCCGGGAGTGTCGCAAAGTATGCGATATTGGGTTGTTCCATGTATACTCCGTCGGGCTTGGCGCCGACGGAGTGTACCCGGGACGACTCCGCCCATTGTTTCCCGCTTCCGCGAGAATCACGATTGTCACGGACTGGCGGGAAACGATGGGTATATAAGCGGGTAGGCGGCCATTTTGAACGAGGAGGGATGCTAGAATGTTTTGCTGGGCTTTCAGTATCATTAAAAATAAATCAATTAAACAAATGTTAAGGTTTAACATAAATAAAGGAATTGATTTGTACAATATTACATCGTCTCAAGTGTATTTATTTCACAAGAATACAATCCAGTGTGGTAGTTTTTTACGTGGACCAAAAATAAAATAAACGCTGCCACATTGTGAGGGAATATTAAATTGTCGTCTACCACTTTTTTGACATTAGATCAGTCTTAAATTGTTGTTGTCTGCCTTCAGCTCCTGTTCAATTTGTTTGTTTGTTTGTTTGAATGGGGTTTTATGCCGCTTTCAACAATCTTTCAGTGATATCGCGGCGGCTGGAGCACCTAACAATGGAATCCTGGTATTTCTCACACCAGTACTACCATTACATCCCTTCCTAGCCTCCAGCTGCTATCCAACATAGGTCTACGATTATCGACCCATTGGTGAGAGACAAATAGTTGGAAAGGATGAGTGCCGCTGTCGGGGATCGAACCCGGTACCTCTAGATTGACAGTCTGACACGCTACCAACTGCGCTATGACGGCGGCCTCAGCTCCTGTTCAAAACTCCTCATAAGAGTTTATATAATACTCATGTGAGACAAGCACATGTTATTACACGTGCTTGTCTCTCATGAGTATTATATAAACTGTTATGTTTGTCTATGTAGGACAATGCTCTTACATGATATGGATACAAAAAAAGTCTTGTTCCTAATGGATATTTGCTGTAATCCAGTTGACCTTGGTGAGCCT
Source organism: Fragum fragum (assembly GCA_946902895.1). NCBI lineage: Eukaryota > Metazoa > Mollusca > Bivalvia > Cardiida > Cardiidae > Fragum > Fragum fragum. The sequence continues at coordinate 39,227,782 of OX336381.1, forward strand.
TTAACTTGCCTAGTTCTTGAGTCATTCCAGCCATACTGAAAAAGTTAAGTAAAATAAACATTACTATACAATAATTTAATCTTTAGTTTCCTCTATCAAAATCCGGCATTCTGATTGGTCGAAAAATACTATTCATAACTCCATGAACAAAATTTTGAGCACGCATTGATTTTGCATGCTTCTTCACAAAATAGTCCCATACAAAAAGGTATCAAAAGATGTAGGGATTTGGCTTTTTTCACTCAATACTATTAAATTATAAGAAATGAAGAGAATATTTTTTGTTTTCATGGAGGTATGAACCGAAAAACCTAATCACACAATGTATGAATCCGCTTCGCGAATTCATACAGTGTGATTAGGTTTTTCGGTTCATACCTCCATGAAAACAAAAAATATTCTCTTCATCTCTTAAATGTACATTAAATTATAATAACAATAGCAATAATTTCAAACTTAACTCTTTACCAGATGACAACATTTTAGACTGGTCAAAATTTAAAGAAGTTGTATCAATTTCAAGTTGGGAGAATTTTGAATATCTCCGTCATTTTGGGAAGATAACAAGTCTGAAAATGAACAAGATATGAGATATGGCACTAATTTCCAGATTATAGTAATTCTTAGAAGAATTTTGGTAGAGGGTCAATAAGCATTGATACATACCAAATATCAAAGCTCTAAGCCTAATGGTTTAGGAGGATAGATTTTCAAAGATATCCTTCTTTATTCCTATCTTAAATCAGGGATTGCACAGAAAAGTGCTACTTTTCAGAGTATGGTAATCATTTGAAGTATTTTGGTAGAGCGTCAAAAGGTATTGATACATACCAAATATTAAAGCTCTAGGCCTTATGGTCTGGGAGAAGATTTTCAAAGATTTCCTATTTATTCCTGTGTAAAATCAGGGATCACACAGAAAAGAACTAATTTTCAGAGTATGGTAATTCTTTGCAGTATTTTGGCCAAGGCAACCAAAGTTCTTCATAGATTTCAACTTGTTGAAGTCTTTCAAAAGAGCATAACCTAATGATCATTTCTGTTAAGTTTGGTTGAAATTCTATGGCTGGTTTAAAAGGAGAAGACTTATTTGTGATTGTGAAAGGATGGACTGACAGACAGACACTGGACAATTACAGATCACAACAGCTCACCCGCAGCATATTGTGCTCAGGTTAGCAAACAATAGCTTTGCAGAGTGGTGCATATACGGCCGTAGGGGCTTGTCAGTGGAATATAATATTTTACCATAAATCTTTATGATAATCAAAGGCCTGAATGGCCTTAAATGCAGTCAGGACTGTATATTAATAATTTGTATGATAGTTGAAGTAATTCTCTGATATGTCTGTTAAGTTTTCCTTATAATGAAATCACAATTGAAGACTTCTATCTTCCCCCTCCCTCCCAACAGAATCCCAACCATGTTTTCTCGCCTATAACTGACTTGATCAACAGCTTAATTGTCAAATTCTGACAAAAAATAAGAAGCATCACCCTCCGATGTTTCGAAAGATAACAACTGTAGTAAGAAATTTGAGCAGAAACCGATGAAATTCAGTGTGCAGAGAATTATTAAAATCCACCCTTACCTTCCCGGTCTATCGGAATTGTTTAATCCTTAAATTTCTACAGGTCTACAAATTGTGTTTCTCTTTCGGTCTGCGCCAATATATAAAAGCTATAATTTTCAACAGAGTCATGTTTTATGACAATGTTTTCTACACTTAAAGGCAAAGATTTTGAAGATTTCATCAACTTCAAATTGTCTTCTGACCAGTCCAAATTCAATCGTGTGGGAATAGGTTAAGGTAAAAATAAGCCCTATACCTACTATAACTCTGGGTGACCCTGGACCGGTGACATTCCGTATTCCGCATCAAACCTTTCTTCTGGTGAGTCAAGACTAAGTGCCGTCCACCCACAGTCCACCATGACTGTCTCCGACTTTGGCTTGTGGTCGACCACTGTAGTCATCACCCGACAAGCGATATCGTCAAATGTACAGGAACCAATTATCACCTGCATGTAATCTACAAGCAAAAAATAATTTTTCTTTGTCATCCATCCCCACACAGTGACACTTTGTGAGGCCCCCTAGCAATTTCTTCATTTTTGTCAATATTTTCAACCCAGAATGTTGAAAAATCTAGAAATTCATGAAATTTGAATTGTTGTCTGCAACTACTGTAAATTTTTATCAGTCTAAAATTTTGCCGTCTAGTATAGGGTTAATAACTGTCCAATTCAACAAAAGCTTGAAATTTTGAGGCCTAATGCTAGTCTGTCAAATGCTCTAAGCCTTCCTCTATTTTGAAATTTAAGACTGGTCTAAATTGAAAGAGGTTGCAGCCAACAATTAAAATTGTATGCAATTTGACACAAAACCATCCTATGTGGTAGATAAAAGTGGGAAAAGGAGAAATTGCTTTATACAAGCAAATTTTCCTTTTTCCCACAATATTTTCCCAAGTATATACACTGCAACTCCTCTATAACGCTACCGGGCACAGCGCTGACTCCATTATAACGCGGGGTCCGCTTGGCTCCCAAAATTTCGGGGGGGGGGGGGGATTTTGGGTTGCAGATGCTTTATTTTCTTCAGTCCCCGGTAGGACATGTTCCTTAAGTAATGCGCTAGTGTGAAATTAGACAAATTGACTTGAGCCTACTATTTATTTCACTTCTTAGTTTGCTGGTATCCGGAGCTCGTAGAGAATAGTGGTTTCAAGATAAAAACGCAACAATGTGCTTTGAAAACAATCAGTCGTAGTTGCGACGTATTCGCTAAATACAGAAAATACGTGAATTTGAATTGTAAATGTCACGATATCGGAAGATTCTCATCCGAAACGGGATAGATAATATAATTTGATTAAAATAAAATACCGTTATTTTTCCGCATTTCTTTCAATAATCCGAAAATTTAATGCCATCCTGTATGAACAGTCACACGGCAAAAAACTTGTCGACAAATTTGAAGTCAATGTTTACGGGAACAGTTTATTTTATTCTGAGGGAGGAAAGGTGATCAAAGGTGCCGCCGCCAGATGTTCAGCTATTTATGGGAGATTTCCGGAGTTGACACGTGCCAGACGCGTACCCCGCATGAGAATTCTTGCTGACCGAATTTTTTACTCTTGTCGTTATGAAACCAGACATTCCGCCGTCTCGGATTTTTTTCGATTATTATGAGCTTCAATTTTACAATTAAAAGTTAGCGGCTATAAAGTTTAATCCAGTTTTGTATAAGTACAATTGGTCGGTTTAAATTCCCGATTCGTAAATGACTAGGTTCAGATAGAGTTCTTTGTCGGTTTATTGTTACCGCATTTTTAACAATGGTAAAGAAATTAGACCAAGTCCATTACCGCGAAAGAGGTTCGAAGGTCGATCCACGAGACATTTTCTCAACGCTTCAGTAACCCCAGGTGTTCAACAACTCGTCGGTCTCCAAGGAGACGTCGCTATGCGGAATACTTAGATTTTATCCCTTTTGTCTAAGGATGGAAATGTTTACGTCCGTGTAAAACTAAATTCAATTAGATTAATGCCGACGACTATCATAAAATAAAACATGTCTCGGGTAAAAGTTCTAGCTTCTTAATATTGGGAGAAAGAGAACCACAATTTATAGACCTGTAGAAATTTACGGATTATTTAATCCTGATAGACCGGGAAGGTAAGATTAGAAATTAATTCTCCGCACGCTGAATTTCGTCGGTTTCTGCTAAAATCTCGTAACTACAGTTGTTGTTTTTCATTTCCCGACTTGTAACTTGTATAGAATTAAACTTGTTACAGGAATTTTATCACGAATTATCGGGTTTTTTGTTCCGATTCCGACGGTTGAAAATTTCAGTTACGGGGGGGGGGGGGGGGGGAACAGCGTTATAGCATAATAACTCCACTTCTTCCGCTGTTTCATTTCTTGGACCCCACCAACAGCGTTATAATGGAGCTGCAGTGTAATTACAGCAACATAGAAGATGCGTTTGTGAAACACAATGCCCCTGCAATAGGACTAAACGTTTGACCTTGGTATGTGACCTTGACCTTATCACATGACCTTGACCTTGACATGAGGAGATGCTATAATGGAAATGAATCATCATGCCAAATATGAGCATTGTATCTTGATTAGGCTGGTAGTAATTGGCAATATTAAGTTTTTTGGTTAAGTTCTGCAGACAGACAGACTGATGGAAAGACTGAATGACAGACAGAGAGACAACGGTAAATCAATATGCCTGCGATCTTTCTATGCGGGGCATAAAAATCCTGGACCTGTACAAGAAAGGGTTGAGAAAGTGGAGAAAGTTGCATAATTCTTGTAAGCAGAAAAGCAGAGTTATCGCCTTTCCAATCATACAAGTCATATATTTAATCATCTTTTAATGTGTTAGAGCTAAGTAAACGATTCACTATCTTGAACTGAAACACTAACACCAGTCCTACTAAGATAGGCATTGGCCATGAAGAAAGTCTTGAAAAAGGACAGATTGTTGGTCCTGCCCAGCAACCTCCAACAGGAAGTTTGGATTTATAACAAACATGAAACTTAACCCTTGTCATGCTGAGCCAGGAATATTCTGGTTTTGACCGGAGGTGAAGACTAAGATCAGACTGCACTTATGTGCAGGCTGATCTTAGTCTACACCTCCTGCTTGTACTTTTCCTGTCAGAGTTGTTTATGAAGTTGATTTCCTAAAGGAATATTGATTTTTGAACAACAAGTTCTATCAGTGCTTTGATTTTACAGCAGTTCAGTAAGATATATTATACAGCATGACAAGGGTAAAGATCAGTAGTGTACATCAAAATATAAAATGGTTGGTTGGGTACCTAACTCTTGTAACTATTATTGTAGTTATTACATTTAAGCTTTCAAACTAACAAAATGCTTGACACAAATGCCTGAGTTCAATGTTCACATCCTTTTAACAAGCAATTTTTTTCCCACAATTTTTTCTATCCTGTAGGTTGTTTACTTTTCAAATTGCACTCACTTTTAGTAGTAATTTGCAACTTCTCTCAAATCTATAAAATTTCACAAAACAGGAAAGGGTTAATATCAATCTATAAAGGTAGGACTTATGCTCCAGACAAACTCATTTTTAAGTTTTACCATGATCTGTGCCCTTGAACTCAGAACTATTCAACTGATTGTTTCAATTGCACATCTGTATAGGGTGATTAGGTTACTAGTCAATATATTGCTTTCTATTTTATGTTCCTGGCTGTAAATTTTGCAAACTAATATCATTTTAAATATCAGTCAAACTGCCTTGTCCAAGGTCAGTAGGCCCAGTTAGCGATCTGCAAATTGTACACTTGCCAGAACTAAATTTGATGTTAACTTCATCAACAACAGGTTGTTTACTTTGGAAAGAATGCTTGTGTACAGTTTTATTCTCCTTGGCCTCATAACTAGATATTTAATCGTGTTACAACAATATTATTGTTTTCTATTTTTAAACAAAGATTTAATCTGACCTTGACCTTTGACCTATATGACCCAAAAAACTAATAGGGCACATTCATGATGTATCTTGTGTTAAGTTTCATTGTCCTATGTCAAATCAAGAGACAAAATTTAGAAAATCTGCCAAAGGGAAATGGATTGACCCAATCTCAAAGCAGAGTCGTCGTTCATTTAAGAGATGAAGAGAATATTTTTTGTTTTCATGGAGGTATGAACCAAAAAACCTAATCACACTGTATGAATACGCGAAGCGAATTCATACATTGTGTGATTAGGTTTTTCGGTTCATACCTCCATGAAAACAAAAATTATTATCTTCATTTCTTATAATTTAATAGCATCGAGCGAAAAAACAAAAGCTTTACAAATTTTGATACCTTTTTGTAGTGAACTATTTTGTGCAGAAGCATTCAAAATGGCTGCGTACTCAAAACTTTGTTCATCGAGGTATGAATTAAATTTTTCAACCAATCAGATCGCTTGTTTTTGATAGACGAAACTAACAATTAAATAATTACTCTCACCAAACACCTCTGTGATGGACAAGATTCTTGTCAATCAAGGAATGAAATATATATTACTTTTCTGTTGTCTGGCAAGAAATAAAACATTAAGAACATAATAATTATGGTTACGAGATACATAAAAACTTAATAATTTACCTTTAAACTACCGAACTACTTTTATTATAAAGCCATTTGAAATGCTAACAGAAAAACATTTCATATTCATGCTGCAGGTTTTAAACCATTACTAGACAACAAATTTTAGACTGGTCCAATTTGAAAGGAGTTGCAGACAACAATTTAAAGTTTATGAAAGTTTAGTTTTTTTTAACTTTCTAGGTAGAAAACAATGTGTAAAATGACGAAATTGCTTATGACAAGCAATCTCTTCATTCTTACAAAATGTTTTCCCAATAGCCTTTCTCTAGGGGCGTCCAAAAGCGTCATTCTGTGGGAATGAATTAGATTAAAGTCTGTTGCAGTATATGGCGTCACGTGACAACACAATAACATATTGGCGGACTATATACTGAGCCTGTTACAGAGGTGAATTAAGAGATGAACAGGATATTTTTTGTTTTTATGGAGGTATGAACCGAAAAACCTAATCACACTGTATGAATACGCGAAGCAGATTCATACATTGTGTGATTAGGTTTTTCGGTTCATACCTCCATGAAAACAAAACATATCCTGTTCATTTCTTATAATTTAATAGCATCGAGCGAAAAAAACAAAAGCTTTACAAATTTTGATACCTTTTTGTATGGGACTATTTTGTGTGGAAGCATTCAAAATCGTTGCGTGATCAAAATTTTGTTCATGGAGTTATGAATAATTTTTTTCGACCAATGAGAACGCCCGTTTTTGATAGACAAAACTAAAGATTAAATTATTGGGATATGAACCAATAGTGCAGGAGAATGAGACTGATCCTGACCCCCGCTCACTCTGACTTTTTTCCTATACTAAAACTTTCAGCATTTAGTTTAGGTTATTTATGCAACATCAATGTAATTTTGATGGGTCTTATTTGATTGATTAACCCATTCCCAAACAATCCTGCTTTTTTAAGCCCCTTAACCCATTCCCACATGGCAAAAGTTTAGACTAGTCCAAATTCAAAGAAGTAGCAGACAAATATTTAAAATTGATGGCATATTAAAAATCATTGTCTCAAAGGGTAGGAAACATTGTGAGAATGGAAGAAATCACTTAAAATAAGCATTTTCTTCATTTTCAACAAAGTTTTACAAAGTTGTTTTTTCTTGAGATGCATTAACCCTTTCCCATACAAACCCAATATTTTATGTTGCTGCGATTTTATACTTGAGAAAACATTGTCGAAAAAGAAGAAATTGCTTGTTACAAGCAATTTCTCCCTTTTCCACAATATTTTCTACCACATAGGATGGTTTCATTTTATATTGCATCCAACTTTTATTGTTGTCTGCAACTTCTTTAAATTTGGACAAGTCTAAAATTTCAAAACCGGGAAAGGGTTAAAATGATTGTAATGGGTTACAGAAAAACTTACAAAAACATTAAGGGAACTGAAGAATTTGCTTGTTACAAGAAATTTCTTCATTTTCACAATGTGTCCCATCCCAAATTTTTAACATTTCTTTAACATATTGTTGCCTTCAAATATGGACCATCTTACTGAATTTTTTATATTAAACCCATTACCACATGAAAAAAGTTTAGACTGGTCCAAATTCAAAGAAGTTCCAAATGACAAATTATAGTTGATGATATTTTAATTTTCTTTATCTTTTGATGTAGAAGATATTGTGGATAGTAAAAAAAGGTTGTTTCAAGTAATTCTTCCATTTTCCACTATGTTGTCAAAGCTTCTTTTATTTGGGGAATCAGAAAGCTTTTGTTGTCTGGTAAAGGATTAATTTGATTACCGTAGAATATATAGTTTCCCGGATGAAACTCTGTCAAATGTTTCATGAATTCCTGTGGTTTGCTACAGGATGGAGTTGAACCACATCCATATTTCTTGACTGAAACTCCCGCCTGCTCTAATCTACAAAAAATATATAATAGAACAGTTATGGTAGTATAGAACTACCACCATTTACCAGAAATATTGACCCGTTCTGAAACAAATTATTTTAAAGTCGTCCAAATTCAAAGAAGCTACAGACAGCAAAATTAAGTTAATGGAATTTAAAAATAATTGTCTTTTTGGGTAGGAAACATTTGGATAATGATAAAATTGATTGTTACAAGCAATTTCTTCATTTTCTTAATGTTTTCCTAAGCAAAACTTTATCTACCGGTATTCTTGTAGAAAACAATGTATATAATGAAGAAATTGTCTATTACGAACAATTGCTTCATTTTCCATACTTTTTTTTTCTAGAGGGGCTTCAAAAAATGTAATCACAAAAAAAATGACAAATAAAAACTTCTTCTTTTTCACAATAAACTCAACCACATAGAATGGATTTATTTCAAACTGCATCAAATTTTCATTGTCATCTGCAATCTCTTTGAATTTGGACTAGTCTAAAATTTCAAACAAGAGGGCCAGTGGCCCTGGTGCTCACCTGAGATGAGGCTCTTTTTCTTCAAGGCCTAATACTAACTTGGTCAAGAGAAGACCTCCTTTTAAAATTTAACTAAAATCAACATATGTTGCGATGCCATCCAATGTTTTCAACAGATTTCTAATCCTTTAGTAATTATTAAAAGGGACAATCTAAGGTAAATTTCTGCCCAAATTTGGTTAAAATTGACCAAAGAGTTGCCTTCTTTATTTCTATTTAAGCCTTATCACCCTTCGGCTCTGAAATATTAGCAATTTTGAAAGAGGTCAAAGTACTGATGCTATATGCAAAATAAAAGATTCTTCAACTTCTCGATCAGGAGAGGATGTCTTTTTATTTTTCATTTCTTTTAATTTTACTCTTGTTGTTATAGCGACCAGCGACCAGAGTTTTCAACTCATTTAATTTCTTTGAATGAAATTGGCCTAGTGGTTTGAGAGGAGATGTTGTTTTAAAATTCCATCTTTAATTCTATGTAAGCCCCACCCCCTGGGCCTCTGCCCCTGGGGACCCGAGGTTGATAATTTTAGCAATTCTGAAAGGGGTCAATGTACTGATGCTTCATGCAAAATTTCAAGACTCTATGCCTTCTAGGTCAGGAAGTGATAATTTTTAATTATTTCATTACAATTTGAGTTTTGTTACCATGGCAACCAGAGTTTTCAACAGATTTCAATTCCTGAAGCAATTTCAAAAGGGCATCCTTTCCGACATTTGTCTCCCACCAATGGGAGGATAATTGTTCACTTAAGAGGGATGAGCAGCTGGAGGCTGAGAAAGGATGTAGTGGTTGTACTAGTGTGAGAAATACCGTTAATCCATGGTTAAGTGATCCAGCCACAGGGATATGACTGAAATACTGTTAAAAGTGGCGTTTAACCCCTATCAAACAAACAAAACTACCTGTTTTTCAATTCTAACAGTCTATCTGTTGTCTGTTTTTGTATCTCTATCTTTTTAGTCACATCTTGCTGGTACGTATTACCACAGTGAACATAAAGACCCTGAAACTCAATCTGATCCGAATCTGCTGCCATCTTAGCCAGCTGAACTGCTGTATCACTGTCATACAGGCATCCAGCTGAAAGCATATTGGGTGCCATATTCTATAAAAACATTGCATTCTGGCAATTAGCTGTCAAGTGTTTGATATTGAACAAAAACTATAAGTTGAAAATGAGTGCCAAGAGTGCCCTAGATTGCTTAGACAAGTTCTTTATTAACCCATTCTCAAACAATCCGACATTTTTACGCATCCAAGAAATATAGATATACCGGCATAAAACATTGTAAGAAAAGAAGAAATTTCTTGTGACAACTTGTTGACCCATTCCCAGACTATGACCTTTTAGACGCCCAAAGAGAAAATGACTAAATAATTTCTTCATCATCTACATTATTTTCTACCCCAAAAGTAAAAAGCAAAAGCTGTATGATAGATTATGCTCCCCTAATATAGCCCTGTCACAAAAAGTATAAAATAAACGTGGAAAAAGTTTGGATGGACGACCAGACGAAGACATAGCTATATGCTCTCCCTTCACATGCTTGATTTTAAACATTTGACCTTGAACTGTATTCTTGGCCATAAAACTATCTCATAATTTATTTCAAATGGCACATCATCAGATGATAGTGAACAATCATGCCAAGGTGAATTGAAATGCAATAATGTTTAGGAGCTATGCTCCGGACATGCTTAATTTCAAAGTCCGACCTTGAGCTGTGACCTTGACCTTGGAGTTATATGAATATTTGTTTCAAATGGTACATTTAATCATGATAGAGAATAATGGTGCCAATTGCTATTGAAATCCAACCATAATTGAAGGAGCTATGCTCTAGACATACTTAATTTTGATGTTTGATCTTAAGCTGTGACCTTGACATTGGAGTTATCTTATTTTTTTCCAAATACATGTTCTAATGATAGACAACAACTGTGCCTAATTATTTTGAAATCCATCAATAAATAAAGGAGCTATGCTCTGGACATGTTCAATTTTAATGTTTGACTTGAGCTGTGACCTTGGCCTTAGAGCTATCAGAATATTTCTTTCAAATGGTGCATCTTTTCATTAAAGAGAACAACTGTGCCAAGTTATATTGAAAGTTAAATTGAAATCTATCCATTAATGAAGGAGCTAAGCTCTGGACAGATGAAGGGGCAGCTATATGCTTGCCCTTCAGGGAGCATAAAAAATAAACAAGAGCACTGCCTACGGGTGCCTACGCTCAGCTGTTTGGTGCTGGATAGTGAACAAAATGCATCCAGAGTTATCCCCCTTGATAGTATAGACTGCTCTCTTGATAGTGAACAAGTGTGCCAAGTTTCAAGTGAATGCCTTTAGTAGAACCAGATATCAAAAAATGTAAAAGTTTTCGCACGACAACAACAACACCAAGGCTGTTGCAATACATCAGGTTTTCTCCGAAAACAGCCAAGCTAAATATTCATAAGCTTTACATGGTAGTCTGCAATTTGAATCAGACTGAAATTTTGTTTTCACGTAATTGATTAATCCTGAACATGCACAATTATAAATGCTCTACAGAAATGCTCTCAAATCAAAGAGCTGAAAGCACTTGAAGCAGTAATAGTGGGCTTATATTCATTTTGAAAATTTCTCCAATACACAACTCTGGGGAATCCCTATATGTTAACTTAAGCCAGGGATCAAGCTCATGGGGCAAGGATTAAGAACACAGAGGTAAACAGTTTAAGAATTTAGAAAAACTAAAAGAGAATTATGCTAAGAACAGAATAAATAATTCACTTCTCCCGTATCCACAGTCAATCTCTAAGAACACGGACCACTTTCTGTCCGTGTTTAACGGTTGATCAATCAACGCTTGCAATCCTTCCTGACTGTCAAAAAATACATGGAACTCCTTGGTGTTAGCTAGTTCAATAACTCTCCTTGAAAAAAATATATATATATTATTTCAACTCATATCCAAATGACGGAAGTATTGAATTTGCAGATGGCAACAAAATTAATAAAAAAATTTTGACACTATGCCAGACTTTCTTTCTTGTTTTTTCCATATAGAAGATCAGTGTTTCTACAATTATATTTCAAGTCTAAAAGAAATTCATTACACACAAAGAAATTATCATATATTTTTTCATAACTTCATAGCCTTTTTAGACTTAGACCACAGAATCTTGCATAAGAGTCACTTTTGATTTCATGCAATCTTGGGGAAAAAATCAGAGAGCTTAGCAGTAGGGTTTTTACCGAGATTACATTTAACAATTCTAATACAACAAAAAAATACTGTCTTTTCTGATTGACAGAGTTGTTCAGTTTAGAGTATTACTTAGAACTATCATTTGAAACATGCAAGTGCATGTACATGTATTTATAATTTGTCCATAGCATACAGTAAAGATATTTCAAATGTGAGATTTTCAATTTCTTTTTTTGTTTGTTGGTTGGTTCATGTAAAAGACATCAAGAATTGACCACCTGCTGGCCCCACCCACTTGCACTATTTTCCACACCCATCCACTCCAACAGGACGTCCTTCTTCACTTTTCTACCGCGTTATTTTGCAAAATTGTGGCAAGTGGCATGTAACAAAAAGGTAGAATAATTGGTTGGCGACCTAAACATCGTAACTGCAGCTTGAAAAAGCTGTAGTTACGACGTTTAAGTCACCAAACCAACAAAAAACGTTAAAAAATAGCAGCCAAGGTTGGACTCATTTCTGGTCGCATATAATGATTTCATTGGTTGACTAGTTATTTGATTGACAGCTGCGATTGTTAAATTGTGTAAGAAAAAATGTTCTACATACTTTGATATTCTTGGTTTCACTATAGGAGAGGCCCATAAAATGTCATCAAAACCATTTTTAGCATAAAACCAAGCTTCGTCAACAGTTGATACAACAATCTTTCTTTTCAACTTGTTGGTCATCAACTCTCCCCCCTCTCTGAAAAATAAAAATCAATTCTGCTTCTCTTGACCCTCAGGAATTTTTTTTTTCTATTTTGAAAACATTGGAGATAATGTTCAATTCTTCACAATGTTTTATCTGCATCTTCTTTTGATTTAGACTGGTCTAAATATTTGTTGTCTAGTAATGGGTTAAACACTAATGCTCTTACTAATTATTCAAAATAATTAACCTTATAATTTGACAAATCAGGACTGTTAATTAAAGAGGACCATTATGGCCCTAGATCACTCACCTGAATTGTCTGTTGTTAAAAAAAATGCAACAAGAGACAAATAACTATAACCAGTTTCATGAAGATTGAGCCAAACTGTGACTTTTATATTGTAAACAAAGAAAATGTCATTATGACCCATTTTCCTGTGTTTTCCTATAGAACCTTCCCATAATCTATAAGGTTAATCTTTATGACCTAGCAATTATCCTGACCAAGTTTCATGACGATTGAGCCAAAATTATAGCCTCTAGAGTGTAAACAAAGAAATTGTCATTAAGGCCCCTTTTCCTGTGTTTTCCAAAAGAACCTTCCTATAATCAATAGGGTCCATCCTTGTGACCTAACAATTATTCTGGCAAATTTTCATGAAGATTGAGCCAATATTGTGGCCTCTAGAAAATAAACAAAGAAATTGTCATTAAGGCCCCTATTCCTGTGTTTTACAAAAAACTATCCCATAATCAATAGGGTTCATCCTTATACCCTCATGATTTTCTGGCCTAGTTTTATGAAGATTGAGCCAAATTTGTGACTTTTATATTCTAAACAAAGAAATTGTTATTAAGGCCCCTTTTCCTATGTTATCTAATTGAACCTTCCCTATAATCGATAGGGTTCATCCTTGTGACCTAACAATTATTCTGCCAAAATTTTATGAAGATTGGGCCAAAATTGTGGTCTCTAGAGTGTGAACAAAGAAATTGTCTTTAAGGCCCCTTTTCCTGTGTTTCCAATAGAATCCTTCCATCATTGATAGGGTTCATCTTCATGACTAAACAATAATTCTGACCAAGTTTCATGAAGATTAAGCCCAAATTGTGGCCTCTGGAGTGTAAACAAAGAAATTATCATTAAGGCCCCTTTTCCTGTGTTTTCCAATAGAATCCTTCCCATAATCAATAGGGTTCATCTTTATGAACTAATAATTATTCTGGCTAAGTTTCATGAAGATTGAGTCAAATTTGAGGCCTCTAGAGTGTAAACAAAGAAATTGTCATTAAGGCCTCTTTTCCTCTGTTTTCGAATAGAACCCCCCCCCCCCATAATCAATAGGCTTTATCCTCATGACCTAACAATTATTATGACTAAATTTCATGAAGATTGGGTCACAACCTTGGCCTTTAGAGTGTAAACACTTCAATTGTTGACGCCACACTACGGACGACAGACATTCAACGATCACAAAAGCTCACCATGAGCACTTTGTGCTTAGGTGAGCTAAAAATTGAAAGACTAACCAAATCATATAAATGGCAGTTAATTTTGAACTCTGATATTGGTTAAAATACATGTGAAGCATTTTTGTCGGTTTGTTGACTTGACCAATAACTAAGCATCAGAATTTAGATTGGGCCAAATTCAAAGAAGTTGCCAACTTCTAGTTGTTGAAATTTAAAAATCCTTGTCTGTTTGGAGTATAAAACAAAGCAATCTCTTCATTATCAACAATGTCTTTAAAAATAAATTCTTGAGAACTGAAAAAAGCAGCATCATGAGGAAATGGGTTAAACTTGTTCAAGATGTAGTTACAATGTTTATGTCACCAATCAACTATTTGCCTTTTCGTTGAATTTATATCCACTGCCGAAATTTTTTTGTTTGTCACTGGAGTATATCAATCTTAGGATATCACTCTGTTTGTATATGGCTTCACCAATCAGGGGCAGTAACTCTGAATTTAATAGTCGAACTGGAAACCCCCAACGATATGCACATCTCCTCTTTGTAGTGAGATATTTAGAGCTTAAAATGATTAACCCTGGTCATGCTGAATAAAAACCCTTTCAAAATTGCATAAAAATCAAAGGGCTGATAACACTGCATATTTTGTTATCATGGTCAATATTTAGTTTGAGAATAGATCTTGTGAACAATTCTGGCTTACAAAGGACAAACAGGTAGTGTATATGCACAGGCTGATCTTTGTCTATATGTCACAAGGTGAGTTGTTCTGTGTCCTGTATCGTCATGTCAGCGTCTTTTTTTCGTTCGTCTTCAGATCACATCCATTCTAACATCACCTCCAAGGGCCCACTCAATAACTCTCGCAGGGCCTCGTTTCATTTTCTATTTTTGGGCTATGCACATTATCCTCGTGCCCGATTTGTACATGTATCATTTCTCATTTATTTCATTAATTCAACAGCTACCCTTGCTCATTAATTGTTAATAGCTTTTGCATGTAAGATTGTCTGCTAGTCTGTCATAGTTTATATAAATCGATAGTTTTGTTAAGTATTTGAACATGTCTTTCGGTCTGTTCGTCAAATATTTATGTTTAAATTGTGAATTTTTAATTGTTATGAAATGTAAAAAAAAAAAGACAGTCGTAATTGAACCCTCGATGTGTTCTGATGTATAAATCACTCCCTGCACTGACACATGGTGAAATTGTCATTTCTATGAGTCGACCCAGTATATTTTCAGCAAATAAATTACACCCTAGATGCAGAACCTGCGACATATGCCTCCTGCCAAAGCAGGAATATTCGGGTTTCAGCACAACAAGGGTTTAGTTATAGGTTGTTTTTATTTAGCCTTCTCTTTGTATTATAGAAGACTTAAGGAATTACCAAATTTCAGTTTTTGAAAAAGGCTCTTGCAAAGCTTCATTGTTTGAAGCCATTTTCATCTACCAAGTAAGTCCCAGGATGCTAAAAAGCTAGATAACATGGGTGATTTTTAACGATAAATGTATCCATATGTAATACCACCTGTCTCAGTTTTAGTAGGCATGAAGCCTTGATATGTTCATACTAACAGTTTTATCTGCTGCCATTCATGGCTTTCATGGAGTGTTTAATTCAGGGGTCGATACTAACAGTGTCCCTGGATCCCTCAAAATTGAAAGGAACCCCAGCAATCTCAGGCTAGGGATTCCGTCAGGATCCTTCAATATTTCTTGCTTGTTTTTGTTGAAAACATTGTGGATAATGAAGATATTGCTTGTAACAAGCAATTTCTTCATTTTCCACAATGTTTTCCAAGACTTTTTTCTTGTTTGGGCTTGGAAGGGCAGGATTGCGTGTGAATGGGTTAATGTTTTTCAAGGAGGGATCCCTGATTATCTGGTGGAAACCATGAAGTAATTGGTAGGGATTCCTGTGGGATCCCACTGAAGCAAAGTTAGTGGCGACCCCTGTTATTGCCAATACTCACATAGTTTTGTGTGTTTTCATATGAGGCCTAAGCTCCACCCCATATTCCTCACATGTGTCAATCATTTTCTGACAGTTCCGCCTAACTACATCAATGTCGACCAACAGGCATGGCGTTTCAAGTTCGTGAATTGTCTCTGGAATGTCTTCTGACATCTTGTCTTACTGAAACAAGAACAGTAAAAGGCCAATTGTTGTTAGTGAAAATATTGTTCTGAACTTATTAACAGAAAGCTGATCCCGCCCACTGACTCTGCCGGCTACACATATTCATAGTGTGATTAGATTTTTGTTTCATACCTCTATAAAAACAAAATTATGCTCTTCTTTCTTCTCTTCATTTGAACCATGTAAATAAAGAGAGATAGAAGTAACCAGACCATATCTCAGTATTATGCTCTGAAGGTAAATAGTCTTTGAAACATTGTAACATGCATCTCATTTCCTCACAAAGTTTTCTTACCCTTTTATTTTATTTTAACCCTTGTCATGCTGAATAAATCCTCTTTAGAATTGCATTTAAATCAAAGGGCTGACAGTACTGGATGTAATCATTGTGGGTAAATAATTCTTTTGAAAATGTATGTTATAAACGATTCTGGCACATATGTACAGGCTGAACTTTGTCTATACCTCTTGCCAAATCTTGAATATTCCCGGTTCAGCATGATAAGGGTTAAAGTTTTGGCCTACTTTTGCATTGTTGTCTGTATCTTCTTTTGTTTTGGACCAGTGTGAAATTTGACAGTCTGGTAAGGCTTAAATTAACCCATTCCCACACAATGACGCTTTTGGATGGCCATCCAGAAAATATGCTTTAGAACAAACAAGCAATTGTTACAAGCAATTTCTTCATTTTCCATAATGTTTTCAACCCAGAAATTTAAAAAAAAATACAAAATATCATAAACTTTAAATTGTCGTCTGCAATTCTTTCGATTTGACCAGTCTAAAATTTTGCAATCAGGTAATAGGTTAAGGTCAGTATAAAGAATACCAAGTCCCAACCTTGACAGTTTAGGAGGAAATTACCACCTCTTTACCTAATCCAACACAATCACAAGTGTGATAGCTCTAGGTTTTATAGAAATTGAGAAGGTTTTAAAAATTTTAATGTTGGATTCTATAATTCATTAATCAATTCTAACACAATCCCTCCTTTTTACGCCCCTGAAGTAAAAACTTGGGTGGAAATATAACAGAAAATGAAGAAGTTGCTTCATTATCCTCAATATTTTCTATCCAAAAAGACTGAAATACTTATAATTCCATCGACTTGTAATTGTTTTCTGCAGCTTCTTTCAATTTGGACCAGTCTAAAATTTTGTTGTTTGGAAATGGGTGGATAGGAAAATATTGCAAATAAAAATATCTTGGAAAAGCAACTAAGTTCTAGGCCTTAGAAGATTTCCTTCTTTAGTCATACACAAAGCCGGGTTCACTTCTTCTTATCCCAAAATGCATTTTTCAGTATATGTAATATCTGAAGAACTAGGTCGTACAGAAGCGGGATTGTGTGGAAAAGTGCAGTAATATAAGAGCCACTCTACCGTGAAATAAGACATGTGTTACCATTTGAAGAAAACAGGAAGAGTTTTAATGTAACATGTTGTAGATAGAAATTGGATGGTAGTTATTAAAACTTATCATGCTGAACCCGGTATATTCCTGTTTGGACAGGGGGTATAGATACAGATCTTCTTCTTCGCCAAATTCTTGTCCCCTTTAACCCATTCCTACACAATCGAGCTTTAAACGCCATAACGAATAGTTTGGAAAACATTGTGGCAATTAAAGACATTGCTTGTACCAAAATATTGCCAAAATATTATCTATGCAGAAAGACCATTTTTTGACATTTCACCATTGTTTTACTTACATCCTCTCTTCAATGTGCATCTATTAATATATGGAGTTATCATGAAAATCACCCTTCAATTATCTCCCTTCATTAGACTGGGTATATCCAATTAAATTTTACTGCAAAGAGCATATCAGAGTTGAGCCTAAATGCTTATGTTTTGTCTCCCACCAATGGGTGGATAATCATAAACCTACGATCAGCTTGAGGCTCGGAAAAGATGTAGTGGTACTACCAGTGTTTCAAAAAATGAGAAATGAAATATGAAAACTGGATGTGAATAAGATAAGATAGCTTTCCTCATAGGAGAAAATGAAAAAAAATGGTGTCCACTTTAATATTAATCCACATGATTTCCTATTCTAAGAAAATCAAATTAGATTGTAAAGAGTATTCTTTGTGTGATTGATTGATTGACAATATTAACAAGATTTCAGTCATATCATGGCAGCTGGAGCACCTAACCATGGATTCCCGCTATTTCTCAGACCAGTACTACAACTACATCATTTTCGAGCCTCGAGTTGTTCATTCCACTTAAGTTCTCCATTGTCCACCCATTGGCATGAGACAAATGTCGGAAAGGATATTTGCTGCGACCGGAGATCAAATTGGAAACTAAAGATTGAACTTCTGACGATCTACCACTATGTTATGTCCGTGGTCACAAAGCAATTATCTCTTCATTATCCACAATGTTTTCTACCCCATGAAACAAGGAATTTTAACCCTTATCATGCTGAATAAAATCCTTTTCAGAATTGTATAAAAATCAAAGGACTGAAAGCACTGTTGTTCTTGTTGTTCAGTTGTCAGTAACTTCTTTTTAAAATTAATTTCATAAGCAACTCTGGTTTCAAAAAGACAGACTGGAGGTGAAGACTAAGATCAGACTGCACTTATGTGCTAAAGCTGGAATGTTACGGGTTCAGCATGATAAGGGATAATATCCCATGAATAAAAAAAATCGTGGTCTTCAACTTCTTTGAATCTGGAATAGAAGTCTAAAATTTCTTTGTGTGGGAACAGGTTAAACAAGCAACATATCCGATACACGTATCATCAACGAAATAGTTAAAATGACCTTTGATCTTTAACATAGGACATTTTTTATTCTAGCTGTAGGTAGAAGGTTTTGGAAGCCGATCTAGGTTAATACCGATTGCAGCTTAAGAGCAAAAGTGTTGATAATTTACGAGGCGAAATAAATTCCCCCACCTACCTGTGATAGTTCCGGGCTTGCTCTTCACAATGTTCACAATATATGTTTATTATCAAGAGTTCATTAATTATCACGTTACAAAACGCGGGACAATTGATAGACGGGAAGTTTGACCCACATTTATTTCTCGTGCAAGCTTCTCGCATTTAGGCGTATTTGTGCTAACATTATCAATATTTTCTGTCAAATGATTCAGACGTAGCTTATTTTCAATTTTCTCTTCAAAAACGGTGTCTGCAAATTAGATGAATTTAAACCAGACTGCTATATTGGCGTCTGCGAAGGCAGAAAACACCAGTAACGAGGACTTCGCGCGTTAGACAAATCAAAACAGTTTTAGACCAATATTGAACATAAATCTTAATGAACCAAAAGAGTTCATAGATCGCGACTGTGAATCATGGAGACGATCGACCAATCCGACAAGAGTGTCATACATTAGACCTGAAATGAACTTTGAACTCCGACATGAGTTGACAGTTATGTGAATTTTTTGTTGCTTTGTCGTAATTAGGTTGCCAAACAACCATTCTAAGTTTTTGTTACATGTTACATTTTTTAAATACCTTTGTTTAATATGTAGGTAGGACTTACTGTTGGGGCTCATCAAGACCTTGAAGTCATACAGGACCTGCGACCCGTTTATTGTTTCTGTAATGTGCAGAGCTCGTAGACAATTAAAGCCTTTTCATTCAGAGGAAAAGTATCCTCAAACCTAAATGGTGTGTGTATTTCCGTTCGTTTATTGTCGCTATCGTAGCACATGCCACCATGAGCGACGCCCCAAGAAGACGCTACCTCAACTTAATGGATTAGCTTTGTCAGAAATTCAATGAGTGCTTGACTAATGCAGATGGCCACATTGACACTGTGAACTTAAGTTTTTAGGTTCATAATTCAATGAAAACAACAACAAAAATAGTCTTTATTTCTTAAAACCTGATACTATCATGCAAAGCAAACAAATATTTTACTACTTTAGAGAAAATTTGTATAGATCTACTTTGTTCACAAGCATACAAACTGGTTGGGTGCACAAAATTTTATACTTGGAAGTACATGTATAAAAAAAAGTTCAGACAATCGAAAAGCTTGAATTTTAATAGAATAAAGTAGAATTATATTCATTTTGATTGGCTTGGCATTACTGCTCTCCACGGTGTAAAGACGTGCAATTTCAAAGAATGATTAAGGGACACATCGGAGTCAAAAAGTAAAATAGAGCTCGACTCGAGCATAACACCATAGTGAGTGAATTTGCCATTTTTGGTAATCGTCTAGGTCACAACTCAAGGTCAAAAGTTTAAACAGAGTTTGATTTGACCATAGCACCTACATTAATGAATACAATTAAAAAAAACAGTTGGTAGGGTTGATTTGCATCATGAGTTGCCATTTTTGATTATCGTCTAGGTCACATGTCAATGTCGAAAATTAATGGATAGATTTCATAATTAGTTGGTACAGTTGTTCTGCATCGTGAGTAGATCTGCCTTTTTTATGCCCCCGCATCGAAAGGTCGGGGGTACATTGTTTAACCGTTGTCTGTCTGTCCATCTGTCTGCCCGCCTGTCCGTCTGTCGGTCTGTCTGTCAGTCTGCAAAATTTAACCAAAAGACTTGGAATTGCCAATTACTACCAGCCTATTCAAGATACTCATACTCATATTTGGCATGATGATACATCTCCATAATTCGCATCTCCTCATGTCAAGGCCAAGGTCACATACCAAGGTCATACGCTTTCACTAAAATACTCATGTACAAGTCAACAACACTTTTAATAGTTAAGTCCTGTTGCGGGGGCATTGTGTTTCACAAACAGATCTTGTTTTGTTATCGTCTAGGTCAAAAGTCAAGGTCGAAAGTTTAAATAGAGTTTGACTCGAGCATAACTCCTGCTTTCATGGATATATTTCATAATCATTTATTACAGTTTTTCTGCATCGTATATCTGCCATTTTCGGTAATCGTCTAGGTACATGTCAAGGTGATAAATTAAAAATTGGACTTTTCTGGAGCATAACTCCTACCTTAATGGATAAAATTTAAAACCAAGTTGTAAAGTGAATTTGAATGTGAATTTCAGATGTTAGAATAGAGCTTGACTAGAGCATAATTCTTACAGTAATGGATACGTTTCAAAATTAGGCTCCATCCTGAGCAGATGTGCCATTTTTAAGTTGGAATGCGGAGCAATTCCAACTTAGTTTAAACAAAAACGCTAAATGAACACAAGACAATTTCATTTCGGGTTTTTTGATAACACATATCACGTGATCTCTTAGATATGAATACACCTCGGGTCTCAACTTGCCACGGACAATTAGTTAGTTGTAGCCGAAGACAAAAATATGGACCATGGAAAGGATGATATAAAAATTTGTTTAGAGACTTCTAAACATGCTTTAGTTTGTTTTAAATTATTGAAAAATAAGGTAATAATTAGCGCAGTAATATGTGTTGTTTTTGTGTGTATGTGTGTGATTCGCTGTCCCGTGTTTGGTAATCACGTGATCTCAAGTGACATGTGGTAGTCATGTGACCATAGATGGGCAATATTTACAAATATGGCTCAGGTCGCAAATGCATTTTCACAATAATCACGCCGCCCAGTGCTTTAAACATTCTGGAGCGATTTAGGGGGAATCGTAGGCATCAAGCAAACGATATTATTGTGGGATTTACAGCTTTTACTCAATAAAAATCAATAGATGCAAAACGAAAGTAGAAGATAATGTAAACATATCAACTTCCGGTTTCTACTTATTTACTAAATAATTACGTTTTATTATGTCGTTATTTACAAGTTTAAATCAATAATAACACATCAAAGCTTTGACAAGTGTCATCTAGCTTTCAGTCTGGTCCTTTTTCCTTGAGATTTTTTACGATTCTAAAGCCGAATAACGAATAAGGAAATCGCGCCACTACAGGGCGCTTATTAAATTTGATACTATCTTCATTATATCATAGATATTTTTAGGAAAAGGGCAAAACTACAATGTGCAAACAATAACGTTACAATAACGTTAACTTTTTTTTTTTTTTTCTTTCTTTTGAATTTTACTCACAACGCTTCAAATAATCATTTTTCCTATGTCTAAACCGATATTTTAAATCGATCAAAGTTTCCGCGCATTTCCGCAAATTTCCACGTATACTCATAAACTTGAAGTGAAAATCTACGTGAGTTTAGTATGATCGTTACAGAATTGGCCGAGTTGAGGGTCAAATAATCATCGGGGTCGTTGATTTCTTACTGTAGGAGCTGTTATTCTCTGTTTTTAAGATTCTAAAAGGAGTCCAGGTAATACAGCTGATCAAAAGGAGAATGTTAAGCTTGAAATTCTAATTTTGCTGTGCGTGACACGAGCTTATAACCCAGTCCAACACGATAAAATTTTAGACCAGTCCAAATTCAAAGAAGTAGCAGACGACAATTGTAAGTTGATGGAATATTTAAAATTCTGGTCTTTTTGGACAGAACACCTTGTGGATAATGAAGAAATTGCTTGTAACAATGTTTTCCAAAGCTTTCACAATGAGGGTCAACATAGTCAATGGATCATACATACATTTCAGAAACTTTTAGACAGAGTGATCCAAATTGTGAACTATACAGCGGTAATAAGGACATTGCCTTTCATGCCCGTTTTCCTTAGACAATGTACAAAAATATCGAATTATCAGGGAAGGCAATGGGTTTTTTTTTTTTTCACAACTATACAAATACAAAACGCTAAACAACATAACTTCGTTGAAAGCAATTTTCTAATTCATGAGGTAGAGAAATGGAGAGACAGAATTTATTCTATATATATATAAACCAATACAAATATTGTACATGGTATTATAAAAACGACATAATAGTGATAATCATGTCAACTATATTTAGTATCACAGGATCCAACAAAAAGGAAAAAAGCTCCTTTATTCATACGTTGGTCATTGCAGTAACGAAATAAGCTGGATGGTTTGGTAAGGATCAATAGATGTTACTCGTAAATAATGACAAATAATGAAGTTCTAACAATAAAATGACTTTTTAATTTGTAAAGAAAAATATCATAGGTATAATATTCTGACATAATTGATATCACATGGTAATTTTTAAACGAGATTTAGAGACCTGTATACTTCCGGTTTCCCTGAGACTATTCCACAATGAAAAAATACCCGTATTTGAGAATAGTGATTTCCTGAATTAATAGTAAAACGCAAAGCATCCCTGAATGAAAAATTGGAATAAGTATTTGTGGCATATGCAGTATTTCTAAATCGTAAACAAAGTCCGAGTTTCATGAGTAAATGCACAAAAGATCGTTCGATATATAGGAAATATTCATGTTACGATAGCAATACATCTTGTACTTTCTTTGAGCTGCGGAGGTAAAATTCGATTAAATAACACAAAATATGTCCATAAGTATTCCCTTCCTTTTTACCATTCTGATTAGTGGACGAATCGGCGGCTATATGATCGCCCTTCGGGAAAAAGCATATTACTTAGAAATATGAGCTAATAATTTGAATTATACAATTTTCATGACTCTCAAAAGCAGCTGTTGCTTCTATAATTATCCTTAAATATGTTAAGCTTAAATCTCCTTCAATCTTAAACCATATCTGTCATTTCCTTATCATGTATTTTGTGTTACTGTTAATCTGGTAATTTTCGCGTCGTCTTATTTTCGCGTGAGCAGGACCCGAAGACTTATGATCGGGCTCATGAATTCGCTAGCGGCCGTATGGTACTTCGGTAATTTCCGTAAAAATCCCCAGAAGAAAAAATCTGTATACGATTACAGCCCGTTTCTATACAGACGCATGAAGAGAATTGTTACTTTTAATCCATTTAAGAACATTTTTACATATTGTCTTTTCTCATAATACAACGATTTCTCTTCTGAAGTGGTCCTAAGATCGCAAAGTATACATTTAAGTTAAAGATTCTTTCGGACCATTCCGTATTTTTGTGCACAAAATGGTCCAATTAAAGCGAAATTCTTGAAATCGCGAGCTCCAGGTCTCGCGAATTTAAGCTAAAATAAAAGCCTCGCCAATAAAACCCGATTTACAGTATCATTTCTTGACTATGCGCCTCTGTGCTTTACGTCGAAATAAAGAATGATATGTTATGTAAATTGGGACAAGAAAATATTTTATATTCCATCCAATACAACGTGTAAAAGGCAAAACTAATCACTTTATAGTCCACAGTTTCCCATGCCTTGTCCAGCAATCTGAAGCATTTTCAGGGCCACAGTTCACCATCCCCTGGTTGGTTTCCAGGCTCCAATAATCTTATCACCAGAATGTATATAGAAAACAGGATGCTTGGAGCTGGTTGCAGAAGCCTGAAATCCAAACGGTACTTAATAATTTGTGCTACTGAATATAGTAAAATATTCGTACCCAAAGATGGTAACTCCGTGAGAATTCTGCGTGGGATAAATGACGAACACCTCTTTTTACTTGAGAAATGGCAATTATTGACGATTTCGGGATTAACGTTTCTCGCATACATTTTGCGCAAGACTAAAAATCTTGAATAAAGTAGAAAACACATATGCGATTCTCCTTAAATTTTCACCTAAGGAATACTCATAATCAATGGGAATGTGTGTGAAGTTTCAAACTAACTGATCACATATTGTGATTTCTATGAGTGTTTCTTAAATAGTTGTCACACAACTGGAAGGATGTCACGATGAGACGACGATTAATCGTATTCTTTATTATCTGCCCAGAGCTTCTAATCGTCGCTTTTATTACCCCTTATTTAATGCTTTAGGCAAAAAACTAAGACCTGCACAATGTCGATTTTCGAATTCGGTTATTCTTAATCATAATTGCATTACAAGATAAGGGTTTTAGTCCATCTATGACTTGATACTGATGGCTATTTCAAGCAAAATTCTACCCTTTTCGAAATCGCAAACTGCATGATGGACAGTAAGCGATTTTCCTGAAAAGAAAAACAACTAACAGGGTGATAACCATTTTTTCAGTTTTGCGGATAAATATTTATCGAATCAAGTAATATGAAAAATATACATTAAACAGTTGTTTTTTTAGAAAAATACTACTCATTTGTGCAATATATCTTTTTAAATTTCGATCTAATAGCGTTTATAGCCTTCCCACCCAACCCCAAAAAAACAAACACAACTTACGTATTCGGTTTCAAAACATACAGAAATATCTTTTATCTCTGGTATGTATTAGAATAAGATTCAAAGGAAAGAATGAACGATAAATGCTATTATAGTATAAAAATATCGGATATCTCATTGTTTGGATAACGTGATAAAAACGTAACCCTAGAGCCATATGAAAGTCGGCGACATTTTATACGAAATCTGATTCGGTGACCCCTTTTTCCCTTGCACATTTGGAATCGACATACTTTAGAGTATAAGAAATAGGAGATTCCTTTGGAAGAGATCTAACTCTATATATCTTCCTTAATATTATGCCGAAACTAGCCCAAATAAACGATGTGAGCCAGATAATGCTATTCGGGTTACAAACAAAATCAATCGACCCAATTACGGAGTTTATCCCAAATCTTGGCAAATAAAAGGTTGCCCAACTCAAAAAACACTTTTGAAGTTGCAGACGACGATTTCAAGTTGGTTGAATTCAGCAAACCCTCACTCTTTTTGGGTAGAAAATATTGAGGACAAAGAATAGAGTTTTCAATATTCCTAAATTACATAAAAACTACTTTTTATGGCGTAGGCATTCAATGGATTTAGTAGTTAAAGCATAAAGAAGACCTCAGAATTTTGTGTGTTAACTTAGGCTATCGAAGCTGACGCTTTTCTAGCTAAAAATGAAAGCACATTTTTCTACAAAGAAAATACAAATGTTTGGGGACTCCTAGTGCAGACTGACTCTAACAGAGGATTGAATTCTGCTGAAATTCAGCGTCATTTACAAGGGTTCGTACATCGACTTTCAAGGTATAAAACACACCTTTTTCATTTTTTGAAAGAGTACTTTAAATATCTATTAATTTGAAAAGATTAAGCATTTTTCGTACATGTAGGTGGGTGATTTATCTGAATGAAGAAAAATCCTTTGTTTTTAATATGGGTCTATGGGGTTGAAGGAACTCGAATTACGGACCTCTTTGGGCAAACTAAAACCGCCTAAATTCCAAACGGAGTTCTCCGGGGTTTGTAAGCATATTTCAATTCCGTTTTTTACAGTTCCGGAGAAAACAAAACTTTGGAAAACATTTTGAAAAATAAAATCAAAGTAATGAAAGTACTGTAAGCAAGCAAAGAATAATCTTTGTGAAAGGTTAAAGTGGTATATAAACGAGGTTAAAGTAATCCAGGAGTTAACCCATTACAACATGACAAAATCATAGACTGGTTCAAATTGAAAAAGTTGCAGATGACAATTTCAAGAGGGTGGAATTTAGAAAATGGTTGCCTTGTAATGTAGAAAACATTGTGGACATTGAAGAAATTTGCTTGTAACAAGTGTTTTCTTGAGATGCTTAAAAAGCGGGATTGGGTGAGAATGGGTTATATAGCATGCTTTTGACGGAGTTCTCGATCATTTACATAAAGTCAATTCACGTGGCCATAAAAAGCAGTGAAAACTCTGATCAGACTGATTTGAACACAATATGTTCAAGTGAAATAAAATATCTAAGAGATGAACTTGCCAGCAAATTTGAAATATTATTTAAACACATAGGAACTTCTTTTATGACGCATGCATTCAGTGGATTTAGTGGTTAAGCCTCCATTAGCAGTTTGCACTCGTTGAACTCGGAGAATACCTTGAAATTTTGTCTTTTAACATAATCTGTCAAAACTGACGCTATGCTAGCTAAGAATCGCGTGTGACACAATGTTTTCTTAACGAAAAGATAAAGGTATATGCATTTTCATCGTCTAGACATTCTTTGAATTATGACCAGTCAAATTCTTTTTGTCTGGTAATGGGTTAACAACTGTGAGCTGTAAAAGTTCCCGATATCACTGTTAACATGCATATAATAGATGTATATATCTAGAATGAAACTCTTGCATGTACAAGGAAATTCTCTATAGGACGAAACTCTTACATCGTATGGGTACACAAAAAGTCTTGTCCCTAATGGATATTTGCTGTAATCTAGTTGACCTTGGTTAGCCTTTAACTTGCCTAGTTCTTGGGTCATTCCGGCCATACTGAAAAAATGTGAGTAGAATCAACAATACAACACATTAATATTGCAACGTTATAACAATACCAAACATTTCAAACTTGAAATAGTTATGTATCATCCATGATGACAACTCATAGAAAATGAACTTTTAGAAAATTTTAGAGATGGGAACAAATCGAGGGGTGAGTGAAGAACTGTTTTAATTGCCAAAATAGTTTGCACAAGCTACTAGAATACCAAGTATAGGATACAAATATTCGTTATTTGTTTAATTCCGAATTGGTGTGTATCCGATTCCTGGTACACTTTCATCAAAATTGGGTCTGTTTTATTATTCCTAATCGGTTACTATTTTCGCAAAAGTTTTACATCCGCTATAATTCGCGGGTGGACCTGATTTTCTACAGCGCATCAAAATATGGGATTGTGTTAATTACACCACCTGTGAGTCTTTTTTCCATCAGTTAGAAAAGCAAACATATTGAATAAGAGTTTTGATCGAATTCAATTGAATTTTCTCGCAGGGGAGTGTAATGTGAAGGTTACTTTGAAGGTAATTTTGGGAGGTATGCAAATTAGGAAACCTCAAGAGAGACAAATAAGTATTTGTAGTTACATTTTGTAGCAGCGGTAGGATGACAAATGCCAGACCGGCGTTGTCTTCCACACGGATCCACCAGGCTTATATTCGAGACCAGTGTACCCGGAAGGGAGAGTAATGTGACCTTATTGTGTAACGGATAACATTTGTATAAAGTCTCAAGGTTTTAGGTCAAAATGGCTTAAAACAACAGCAGGCTTCATTTGATCATTGATAACAATCTACGACGAATCAAGGTTGTAGGTATATTGGTTTTAGATTTAGACTATGGCAACGAAAGGGTCTGCTGACGACAGACAGACGAACTGAAATGGTGAAAACAATAATCCCTTCTACTTCGTCATTTATTATCCAAAACTGTTTGAGCTACACTTACTATAACTCTGGATGATCCTGAATTGTTGTCACTTCTGTTTTGTCAACAAACTTTTCTTCTGGCCAGTCCATACTAATTGCTGTCCACCCACAGTCCACCACGACTGTGTTGGATGTTGGTTTATGATCTATTACTGTGGTCATTACACGACAAGCAATATCTTCAAATGAACAGGAACCAACTACAATCTGCATGAAGTCTACACGAAATATAGAAAAAAAGTCTTTTTATCCTATCATTAGGGAAACAATCAATAACCCTAAAATTACTATTACAGTAGATTCAAGGGTGAAATACCAGATACACACAAACTTACATGCATACTCAGGAATTAATTAATCATATTTCGGTAATTCGAAAAACTTAACATGGTTACCATACTTAGGCACTATTGTAACAATAGATGCTTTGACTTTTCCATCCGTTTAATTGGCTAAAATTTGCTTTGGTACCCCAATAAAAACACCTAGTACGCAGCTTTTTGTATGCTTGTGCACAAAATACTTTCTTAATAATGTCTCAATATTAGTAAAATATTTTTTTTTTCATGGCGGCTTGAACTGAAAACTTTATCACACGAAGCGGATTCATACAGTGTGGTTACTTTTTAGATCACCTTACAACGTAATTGTGATCGGGCTGTGTCCGGCGTCCGTTATCAATATTTACCAATTGTGCACTATAGAGGTCAAATTTTTGAGTTCGAAAATGGATCATGTAGGGTCAAGAACCACGTCACCAGGTCAAATCTTAGGAAAACTTTGTGTGCACTCTAGAGGTCACATTATTGACTTAAATGCCTTGAAACTCGGACAGAATGTTTGTAAACATAATATCTCGCACAAAATGAGTTATTTGGGATCAAAACCTAGGTCACTAGGTCAAATCTAAGGAAAAACATTTTGTGCACTCAAGACGTTACTTGTATGGCTCAAAAGTCGGGAAACTTGGTCAGAATGTTTGTTTGTGTGATATCTTGGACGAGTTCGAATATGGATCATAAGGGATCAAAAACTAGGTCACCAGGTCTTATCTTAGAAGAACCTTATGTGTACTCTAAATGTCACATTTTTGCTCAAATGCCTTAAGATGTGAGCAAAATATTTGTCTACATAAGATCTCAGACAATTTCGAAATTGATTCAGCGGTTAAAAACTAGATCACTGATCAAATCTTAGAAGAAAAAAAACCTTGTGTGCACTGTAGTGGCCCTTTTTTGCTCAAATGCCACGAATTTTGGTCAAAATATTTGTCTATATGAAATCTTGGAAGCTTTATGTCAAATGGGGTCATCAACTAGGTCACTAGGACATCAGTTCATATGGGGTCAATTACTAGATTGATTGATTGAGTCGCCACTCTCAACAATATTTCAGTCATATCACGGCGGCTGGAGCACCTAACAATGGATTCACACACCAGTACTACCACTACATCCTTACCTAGCCTCCAGCTGCTATCCAATTTACGTTTACGATTATCCACCTATTGGTGAGAGACAAATGTCGGAAAGGATGTGTGCCGTGGCCGAGGATCGAACCCATGATATCCCATGATGAAAATTGGAATTCTGACACGCTACCGACTGCGCTATGACGGCGATACAGTCAAATACTAGAACTCAAGATCAAATAACAGAAAACCCTTGTGTGCAGACTAGAGGCTCCATTTTTTGCTCAAATGTTTTAAAAGTTGGTCAGAATGTTTTTCTCCATAACATCTCAGTCAAGTTGAATATATTAGTTTACATGGGGGTAAAAACTAGGTCACGAGTTCAAAAATAGAAAAACCTTATGTGCACTCAAAGGCAATATGTTTGTATTAAAGGTCTTTATATTGTTCAGAATGTTGGTCACCATGATCTCTTTCACATTCGATATTGGGTCACATGGTTAATAACCAGTAGGTCACTAGATCAGATCTTATAATAACTTTCCTCGCTATGAAGTCACTATACTATTGGCATAAATATCTTGAAGCATGTTAATTATGAATTTCTAGTTCTGATGAGGGCAAGATATGGTCACTTGTGCCATTTTAGTTCTACAGTCAATGACTCAGGTAATCGCTTTAGGGCCAATGACCCTCTTGTTTTTATTTCATGCCGAAATGCTACAAAAATATTCTCTTCATTTCTTTTAAGTTTGATTTTAGTTTTTGTCAAGCAAGATTCAAGCGTTTTGATTTTTTTCTTGTCTTTTTTACTTTCGTGAACTAAATTGTATGCCTATACTCAAAGTAGTATATAGTATTTTTCTACATATATTTCTTTTAGATTATTACTTGACGGTGACAAGGGCCATTATTCCGCTTCTTCTTTTCCCAACATTTGGCCATGTCATTTGAATGAAGAGAATTTCTTTTGGGTTTAATTGAGATATGAACCATGAATACGCTAAACGGATTCATTCATTAGTGTGCTTACGTTTTTAGGTTCATATCTCAATGAAAACACAAATATTCCTATCATTTTTTATAATTTAACACCAAGCAATAAAGGCAAATATTTTGCAAAATACATTTTTATGCCCCTGCATCGAAAGATCTGTGGCATATTGTTTTAACGTTGTCCGTCAGTCTGTCTGTCCGTCATTCAGTCTGTTCATCTTTTTATGAAATTATCTTATGCATAAGCATGAAAAAAGTATGATCAAATTTTGTAAATAGAGTTATGAATATTTTTGTGGCCGATCAGAACACTTGTTCTTGATAGACAAATCTAAAAATAAAATTATATAATCCTTACTGTATATCTCTTTAGGAGTTATAGAAGGGGTTGTAATAAATGTTAAACCCCTTACTAGATAACGAAATCTTCGACAGGTTTAAATCATTCGAGGTTGAATGCAACCCAACGTGCGTTTCAACTAAAAGATGAATGTAAAAAGGGTTAAATATTGTGACGAAAGCAGATATTGCTCTCTTTCTAGCAATTTCCCCCATGATCATAAGGTTTTCCACAATTGTCATTTTTAATGCTCAACATTTGATTGAGTTGCTAGGGTTTTAAAAATGTACTCACCATTGAAAATATAGTTTCCCGGGTGAAACTCTGTCAAATGTTTCATAAAGTCCTGTGGTTTGGTGCATGAAGGAGTAGAACCACACCCATATGTTTTGACCGAAACACCTTCCTTCTCTAATCTATTTTTATATATACATGTATATAAAATAAAAGCATGAACATTTATGATATACACGCTCTTGCTTCAATCTGTAAAATATATATTTGGGTCATCAAGGTTGGGCATCCTGGGAAGTGTAAAAGTATCATGTTTTGTTAGACTTCGCAGACAGACAAGGGTCTATTTAAACGGAAAGACAGACGGACAGACAAATGACAATGCCAAAATAGCATACGCGAATCGAACATGTAAGTTTATTTGCAATTCTACACAGGGTTAGAGTTATATGCGCGAGACGATTCAATGTATTTAACGCCACTTTTAACAGTAATTCAGTCATATTGCGGCGGCTGGAGCACCTAACCATGGATTCCTGGTATTTCTCATATCATTACCACCACTATATCCTTTCCTAGTCTCCAGCTGCTCATCCCACTTAGGTTTTAGATTATCCAACCATTGGTGGGTGACAAATGTCGGAAAAGATATTTACCGCTAACGGGTATCGAACACGGGACCCCGTGATTAGGAGTCCGACTGTATCAACTGTGCTATGGCCGCGGCTAGATCTGAAAGATAGTCCGAGAGCGAGATTGCCTGTACCTGTCTTTGAGTTCAAGCAGTCTTTCTGTTGTTTGTTTTTGTGTCTCTTTTTTCTTGGTCACGTCTTGCTGGTACGTATTACCACAGTGAACATAAAGACCCTGAAACTCAATCTGATCCGAATCTGATGCCATCTTAGCCAGCTGAACTGCTATTTCACTGTCATACAAACAACCAGCTGTAAGAAATATAGAAATTTTCCATTATGTTTTCCTACCTAGACAGTTGAAAATATCCAAAATTTCATAAACTTGATTCTGAACAGGACAGCTCTCACAAACAAGTGAATTCCAAAGAAATTATTTCAAATCGACGGCCGAAGTTGTTATCAGATCTTGATCATAAATTAGAGGGAGTTTTTTTTGTCAATTATTCAATCACATCGAACAATTATCAAGATCGGAAAATGCATAGCATAAAGCACTTTGTACAGTGACAATGACTATATTCAATATCTATGTAATTTTTTGGCTTACCCATTACTAGTCGACAAGAATTTGGGCTGGTCCAAATTGAAATAAGTTGCAGATGATATTTTGAAATGTATGTTGTTTGTAAAACAATCGTCAAAGAGAGTAAGAAATATTTTTCTATTGGTACCTTTCCTAATTACCAAAAAGAGTGATTATGGGATAACGGGGTTAAGCCGGGGTGTCTATTGAATCCTAATAATTTTTTAAGCCATTACTGGACTATAAATATCACAATTTGCTCCAATCAAAAGAAGGTGTAGCCGACAATTCAAAGTGGCTAGAAACTGCAAAATAAATACCATCTAGAGAAAAAACATTGTAAGAAACAGATTGTCAAAATGAAGGATTTTTTGTTGTGAAGAGTTATTTTTTCTTTATTGATCATTCGATTTAGGCAACTTTCAACAGTCTTTTTTCAGTGATATTGCGGCGACTCTCAGGATTGAAAGCACAGGTATAACGGGTTAAGCATTAAGAAATACACTGATCGGTACATTACTTCTCGCATATCCGCAGGCAAAGATAAGTAAAAATAACTCACTTCTCCCATACCCACAATTAATGATCAGTATAAATAACTCACTTGTGTCATATATACAACCGATGGTCAGTATAAATAACTCACTTGGCCCATATCTACAGTCAATGATCAGTAAAAATAAATCACTTCTCCAATATCCGCAGTCAGTGATCAGTATATAACTCACCGCCGTGATAGCGCTGACGGTAGCGCGTCAGACTCCTAATCTTTAACCATGGGATGTCATGGGTTCGATCCCCGATGGCGGCACATATTCTTTCCGATATTTGTCACTCACTAATAGGTGGATAATCGTAAACCTAAGTGGGATAGCAGCTGGAGGCTTGGAAAAAATGTAGTGGTAGTTCTGCTGTGAGAAATATTAAGAATCCATTGATAGGTGCTCCAGCCGCCGCGATAGAACTGAAATACTGTTAAATATGACGTTAATCCCCATTCAATCAATCAATATATAACTTACTACTCTCATATCTACTGTCGATGAATTGTATAAATAATTCATTTCGTCCATGTCCACAATTAATGATCAGTATACAATAGTCTATTCTGTCCTATTTACAGTCGTCCACCAGTATAAATAACTCACATCTCCCATATCGTATGTCAACAATCATTATGAATAACTCACTTCTTTTTTATCCACAATCATTAAACAGTAAAAATAAACTCACTTATTCTATATGACAAAATCTGTAATTAGTATCAATAACTTCTCCCATACTCACGGTCAATGATCTATATTAATTGTATATTTTTCCCATATCCACAGTCAGTAATTTGTATGAATATCTTCCATATCTACAGTCAGTAATTTGTATGAATATCTTCCATATCTACAGTCAGTAATAAGTATCAGTAACTTACTTCTCCCGTATCCACAGTCAATCTCTAAGAACACGGACCATTTTCTGTCCTTGTTTAATGGTTGATCAATCAACGCTTGCAATCCTTCCAGACTATCAAAAAACACGTGGAACTCCTTTGTGTTAGCTAGTTCTATGACTCTTCTAGAAAAAATACAAAGCATTATTTCAATTATTATCCAAATTAAGAAATTGAGCCTTTTGCAGAGGACAATAAAATA
This sequence comes from Fragum fragum, assembly GCA_946902895.1. Classification (NCBI taxonomy): domain Eukaryota; kingdom Metazoa; phylum Mollusca; class Bivalvia; order Cardiida; family Cardiidae; genus Fragum; species Fragum fragum. The sequence continues at coordinate 39,261,736 of OX336381.1, forward strand.
AAAAGACCGGCACAAACGGGTGCTATTGCTCGACTGCAGGTGCTGGATAAGAAATAATCAGAGTCCAAAAAAGGATAATAGATTCATACATAAATGCTTGTAGTAATGAAGGTTCAGGGTCGCGACTAATTTATCTTTAGACTAAAAAAAAATTAATTAATAAAATAATGTTGTATACAATTTCTAGAACTTAAAAGTCTTTTTTACAGTTAGGCCATAGAATTTTGTTACATATTCTTCAGAACTTAAATAGATGAGTGATTAGTTAATTACAAATAGGTAAATTAATAAGGTTTCCCGCTCAAAATTGTAGGATGAATTGATGGAAAGCTTAAAAGCGATTTAAAAAAACAGAGGGCTCAGCTACGATAATTTTAACCAAGATTGCAAAGATGCAACATGCATGAAGAAATATAAATTGGGTGGGGTGTTTCATTAAACTGTTAGATAAAGAATTTCTTTTATCACTTGAAGTATGATGTATTTACTATGTGCTCATGACATACAAGGAGGGGGATATTTTAAATAAGAAATTTCAACATTTGGTTATTTCATGTAAAAGGTACCACGAACTGTGTAAGATTAAATGTTTTAATACAGACTTGGATATTCTTGGTTTCACTATTGGAGAGGCCCATAAAATGTCGTCAAAACCATTTTTAGCGTAAAACCAAGCTTCGTCAACGGTTGATACAACAATCTTTCTTTTAGTACTGTTGGTCATCAGCTCTCCCCCCTCTCTGAAGAAAAAAATCAAAATAATATATTACGTGTCTTTGGAAAGTATTGTGGATCATGAAGAAATTGCTTGTCAAAGGCATTTTTTTCATTGTTCACAACGGATTTTTTCCCCTAAAATGAAACGATAATTCAAATTCTGCAAAGTCGTAAATGTCGTCTGCTCCTTCTTTCATTGATTTGGACTAATGTTTGAATAAACCTTCAAAGTTCTGCCTCAAAACATCAATATAAAGAAAACCGTGAAAGGACATTTGAGTGTTCTCTTTCGAGATGCCACTGTCCCTTTTTATCAAACTTACATATTGGTTACGCTTATTTTAAAAAGAATCTTAGATCCACCAAAAACTATTCATATTTGTCTATCTTTTTACGATAGTTCTGCCTTGCGACCTTTATTTCATATGGTCACAGGTATCCCTTATGTCTCAAACATACTTACCAGTGTGTTTTAATGTGAGGTCTATAAGCTCCACCCAACACTTGGTACATCTGATAGTTCCACCAAACTAAAACAAATTCCACTAGCATTCATTACTTACATTAAGTTTACTTACATATTTTTTCTATTTTCCTAGGAGGTCTTAGCTCCACCCGTATTTCTCACATCTGACAATCTGTCTCTGATAGTTCCGCCTAACAACAACAGTTTCCACAAGCATTCGTACTTTCCACGGAGTGTCTAATTACTAATACTTACATAGTTTTGTGTGTTTTCATTTGGGGTTCTAAGCTTCACCCCATGTTCCTCACCTTGTTCTCTGGCGGTTCCGCTAAACAACAATTTCAGCAAATATTCTTGCCTTTCATTAAGTGTTTTATTGCTAATACTCACATAGTTTTATGTGTTTTCATATGAGGCCTAAGCTCCACCCCATATTCCTTACATGTGTCAATCATTTTCTGACAGTTCCGCCTAACTATATCAATGTCGACCAAAAGGCATGGTGTCTCAAGTTCGTGTATTGTCTCTGGAATGTCTTCTGACATCTTGTCTTACTACAACTAAAACAACGCTTTGTCGATAGGACATATATATGTGTGTGTATGTGTGTGTGTGCGCGCGCATGCACAGAACAATAATTTTCACTAAGAACATTCGTGATTATGTTCTGAACAAAAATGACGGATCATTGGCAGCTTGACTGTGGTCTCATTACCCATTTGAAAAATCTGAAAATTTGTTCTCATATTTCGCTTTTTAGCTTACCTGAGCACAAAGAGCTCTGGGTTAGCTATTGTGATCGGTCATCGTCCGGCGTCCGTCTGTCAGTCCGTCTGTCCGTCCGTCCATTTGTCCGTCCGTCCGTTCACAATTTCAAAATAATCTTCTCCTAAACTAACCATGGAATTTCATCCAAACTTCACAGCAATGATCCTTAGGTCATGCTCTTTCAAAATACTTCAAAGAACTGAAATCCATGAAGATTTGGTTGCCATGGCAACGGAGTGAAAAAACTTAAAAAATCTTCTCCTCCCAAGCCGTAAGGCCTAGAGCTTCGATATTTAGTATAGATCATCATCTATTAACCCTCTTCCAAAATACTTCAATGAATGACCGTATTCTGAAAATAAGCCCTTTTCTGTGCGATCCCTGATTTTAAATTGAAATAAAGCGGGAAAACTTTAAAAATCTTCTCTCAAACCATAAGGCCTATAGATTTGATATTTTGTATAAAACGTAATCAGTGACCCTCTACCAACATACTTCAAAGAATTACCGTTTTCCAAAAATTAGCTATTTTCTGTGCGATCCCTGATTTTAAATTGAAATAAAGAAGGAATACTTTAAAAAATCTTCTTCTCCCAAATCTTAGGGTCTAGAGCTTTGATATTTTGTATAAATCATATAAATTTGGTTTAGATCATCATTTATTGACCCTGTAATAACTAAACTTAACTACTTCATAGAATTACCGTACTCTGAAAATCAGCCCTTTTCTTTGTGATCCTTTTTTTCATAGAAATAAAGAAGGAAATCTTTAAAAATCTTCTACTCCCAAATCATAAGGCAAAGGGCTTTAATATTTGGCGGGTTAAAATACCTATTGACCCTGTACTAAAATACCATATAGAATTACCGTCTTCTGGAAATAAGCCATTTTCTGTGCAATCCCAGAAAGGAATAAAGAAGGATATCTATGAAAATATTCTCCTGTTTAACCATTAGGCCTTGAGCTTTGATATTTGGTATGTATTAATTCCTATTGACCCTCTTCTTAAGTACTTCAAAGAATTACCGTACTCTTGAAATTCATGAGCTCAATATGGTTGGATCTTCACTATACCTAGGATTAAAGGAGAAATTTTTAAAGAATCTCTTCTCCAAATTGATTAGGTGTAGGGCTTTGATATTTGTATGTTATATCATAAAGCCTTGAGCCATTATACTCAGGGGAGCGATATAGGACCATCATGGTCCTCTTGTAATGTTGTTTGGATCCCCTTAAAATCAGGATTTCATGGTCAATGACCCTTCAACCTTAAACGCTAGCATGCCCTGGCTTAACATCAATATATTCATGATCTTTGATTAAAAGTTATAATTTAGTTCATTATTTTTCACTAAACCAAAATTAATTCAAATGATAAATGGATTGTTATGAATATAAAGCGTTAAGATGTAGTTGAGTATTGTCTTCAGCCAGTGAACTTTCTTAATCATATGAATCCTGGTAGGTCCTTCGTATGGAAGAAAAAAATCAAAATAGGGGTATTTTGATAAAACTACAATAAGAAGTACTATATTCTCAAGTTTAGTCACGAGCGTTTGAATTATGAGACACTTTTAAAACACTACACTTTTTCTGTTTAGTTCCGGCTGAAATCCAGCTAGGTAATATCATGGCGCTGTGTCTATTTTGTGTCCGTCCGTCCGTCCGTGCATGCCCCAGTTCGTCCGTAAACTTTTACTTTAAGGACTTTGGGAAATATTCTTCTCAGAAGGTAATAGACAGTTTTCAACCGAATTTCACAGGAATGACCCTTGAGTCATTCATTGCCAAGTTCCTTCAAAACAATTTGATTGGATGAAAAAAGTGGCTTCTCTTGGCGGGGCTACTTTCATTATATGGTGAAAGCTTTTAAAATCTTCCTTTCAAAACTGGTCAATGGATTTAATTAAAAGTTCACTGAAAATATCCTAAGGTTACCATTCATCGGACTCCTTAAAAGGAGGTATCGATAATTCTGAAACTTAGATAAGAAAAAAATACAAAGTGCCGAAAAATACACTTAAACGAACATTTAAGTTGAGTCAGGTATTGTCAAGGTGGTAATCTAATAGGCCTAAAGTGGCTTTTTGTAGTTATATCGGACAGGTTCGGCGGAATTTCATGTTATTTTAGATATCACGGAGTTCGGCTGTCGACATGGAATGACCTCATTTGCATATGACCAAAAGTCGACTGAATGTAACAAATTTACTAGCGAAACAGCCAACGTCCTATGTCATGTCACATGAAAGGGTAAGCGCAAAACTACGGTAAGTGTTTAAATTCGCAATAACGCTTTCGACAGTTTTGGACTGATCTTTACAGAACTAAAGACCGGCTAGCGAACATAACTCCTGATGACGTAATGGTGACGTTGATTTGATTTAATTTAACTAAATTCAAGGTTACAACGGTTATTCGCACCACGTGAATGATCATTTATTCTTCGCAACTGTCTCGGATTAATCTAAAGATAGATTAATAGCCTACGTAGGCTATTAAGGAAATACCCTGCTTTTTTTTCTGATAAGCGACCTCAGATTTTCGCAAAACTACAATTCGGCATATCGTATTCAAATAGTATACGAGAGGAAATAAAAATAATTAAAATCTGTGACATGAAATAAACATCGATACCTACCTTTAAAAGAATAAAATTGATCGGTTGAAAAACATGGTTTTCATAAACGGGGCTAATTTCCATAAATGGTATATACTGATTTTTGGAAATTGTTTTGTCATAGAAATCAGTCGATGGATTTCAAACAAATTTCATTGGACTCTTCTTTGGCTTTGTCATATATCTTCAGAGAATTTCGATCGGAATGAGAAACATTGCTCTTACTGGCGAGGCCGATTTCCATGTATGGAATATACTGAAAACTTAAAAAAATTTCTTTTCAGAAACCGGTCGACGCAATTCCACAAAATTATCGAGCAAGAAAATCTTAAGAAAATCTAAAATTCCATTAACTTTAAATTGCTTACTGCAACTCCTGTAAATTTTGACAAGGCCGAAATTATGCCGTACGGTAATAGGTTGAAAAGCTAATTGCTTATTCAGTACATTCAGGCCTGTTGGGCGATACAGGCGCTCAAAGGCCTCTAGTTTATACTTCGTAATGGCTTACTTAAATCATTCCCTCATACCCCGATCTTTACGAATCTAAACAAAACCTACACCTACCTGTAATTTCCGGGACTACCTTTTTTAATGTTCACTTTGGACAATTCTCATGAGATAATTAATCATAAATGTAGACATCGCGAGAAAATTAATAGACGGAAAACCTGTATCACATATATATTTGTACAGTATACGCGGTTGGCTATATTTACCATACTGGATAAATCATGTCAATCGATGATTTTTATCAAATAAATATGCTTGTAATCTATGTTTAATTTGCAATTTAAAACGCTGTCTGCAACTTTGAAATTTGACCAGTCTAATACTTAGTCGTCTGAAAAGCCTTAAAATGCGCTACGCTGATAGCAGAACTACACCGAAGAAATCTTTAAAGGTAGGTATCGATGTTTTTTTCATGTGACAGATTTTAATTCTTTTTATTTCCTCTCATATACTATTTGAATACAATATGCCACAAAGTAGTTTGCAAAAATCTGAAGTCGCTTATCAGAAAAAAGCAGGGTATTTCCCTAATAGCCTACGTAGGCTGTTAATCTATTTTTAGATCAATCCGAGACAGTTGCGAAGATTACAGGGCATTCACGGAGCGCGAATAACCGTGGAACCTTGCATTTAGTTTCAATTACATCAAACCAACGTCATCGTTACGTCATCAGGAGTTATATTCCTAGCCGGTCTGTAAAGATCAGTCCAAAACTGTCGTAAGCGTTATTACGAATATGAACACTTACCGTAGTTTTGCGCTTAGCCTTTCATGTGACATTATTTATGACGTTTACTGTTTCGCTAGTAAATTTGTTACCTTCATTTGATTTTGGGTCATATGCAAATGAGGTCAACCGATGTCGACAGCCGAATTCCGTGATATCTAAAAATAACCTGGATTTCCGCTGAACCTTTCCGATATAACCAAAAAAAGCCACTTTAGGTCTATTAGATTACCACCAAAACAATAGCTGACCTAACTTAAAGTATTAAATGTTCGTTTGAGTCTATTTTTCGGCACTTGGTATTTTTTTCTTATCTAGGTTTAAAAAACATTGATACCTCCCTTTAAAAGCTATAATGGAGTACACCTTGAGCTAGCAAGCACAGCTGAGTTAGCTTAGGTTAACATATTCCCAAGGGTCATCCAGTGCAAACTGCTACTGGGTGCTTTACACCTGAATGACTGGATATTTGCGCATTGTAAGTAGTCTCTTAATGCAAAAATTTTATAAGTATGAAATAGATTCTTGGTTTGATTCAAGATAGTCTAAAGTAGTTACAAGAACGTTAATAATCTGGGTAACCCGTTTCTGTCCATTCCCTTAGATTTGTTAAGGAATTTAATCTTATTTAACCAATTCCATCCGAACCTCTCTTTTTTGCGTATCTGAACGGAAAAAATTGGAAATGTTTTGAAAATGAAGGAATTACTTATAACAAGCCATTTAGTAATTTCCAACAAAATGCTTTGCTGTCATGACATATAAAGAATTAAAAAAAAAAAAAAAAATGAATATGTCGTTTACAACTATTTTCCATTTTGACCAATTTGAAATTATGTTTTCCGTCAAGGAGTTAATGCTACTGAGCTTACCAGCATTAACCCATTCCCACAACCCTAGTCCTAACCCATACCTCTTAAACCATTCCCGCACAAGAAGATTTTAGACCAGTCCAAATGCAAAGAAGTTGCAGACCACAATTTTAAGTTGATGAAATCTTCAAAATCTTTGTCTTGAAGGGTTAGAGAACATTGTGGATAATGAAGAAATTGCTTGTAACAAGCAATTTCTTCATTTTCCACAATGTTTTCCAAAGTTTTCATATAGAGGGGAGTTTTAAAGCGTCATTGTGTGGTAATGGGTTAAGAAAAAAAAGCGATTTCTTCAATATCCACAGTTTTTCATGCTCAAAATTGACATCTTTTTTTTTTCATTAAAGATAAAATGTCATTTGACATTTCTCTGAATATGGACCAGTCTCAATTTTTTCGTCTGTTAACCAATTCCCAAACACAATTCCGCGTTTTACGTACCGCAATTAAAAAGCTTTGTAAACATTGCGGGAAATGAAGAAAGTGCTTCTAACAACATGATTCTACCCTACAAGACAAAGAGCTTTAAAATTCCACAAAACTTATAATTGTCGTCTGCAACTTCTTTAGAGTTTGACCAGTCTAAATTTGTGTCGTATGATAATACTTTAAAGTGACTCATTTACTCATTGACCTGTCCTGCTTAATTAGCTGGAGGAAAATAACTTAAGTACCGTCCTATTACTTTTCAAGCTATCTATTTGAAATGTCATAATGAATCAAAGTACTTAAAGTACTTTGGAGAGAGAATTTAATTATAATGCTTTACAGCTGTCTAAAGTCTTCGTTCGAAGAAGAGTATCAATTGTTTTTCCGTTGATTATATACAGCGCTGTCTAAGAATTTGGTACGTTTTCTTTTACCCAGAGAAAAAAAAAGGTTTAAAATTTCATGAATCTGTTGTCTGCATATTGCTTATATTTCTTCGGTATTTCAGAGAGTCTAATACTTAACCCTTTACCACCTCCCGTAGAAAAAAGTTCTGTGAAACATTGTTGAAAATCGAGAAATCGCTTAATGCTTACATGAAGAAATTTCTTCATTGTCCACACTATTTTCTTTCCAGTGAGTGAAAGTTTCTAAAATCATATCAACTTGTATTATCTACGTTCAACCATGCAAACACGTGATAAAGAATCAGTCTAATCTATTTTCGGAATAACAGTAAAAATACACAGATCGTCCAATGAAAGTCAATGACCATAGTAAAGGTAAATTACTACATCGATTTCTTTTAAGAGATGAAGAAAATATTTTTTGTTTTCATATGTATGAACCGGAAAAACTAATCACACTGTATGAATACGCGGAACTTTTGATACCTTTCTGTATGGAACTACTTTGCGCGGAAGAATTCAAAATCGCTGTGTGCTCAAACTTTTGTTCATGGAGTTATGAATGATTTTTTTGACCAATCAGGACGCCCGATTATGATAGACGAAACTGAAAATTAAGTTATTTAACTTTTAATACTTGTTAAATTGAAAAATAACGACCGCCGTCGTAGCGCAGTTGGTAGCGAATTAGCATCCAAATCGTCAATCAATGGGGTGACATGGGTTCGATCTCCGGCAGCGGCACATATCCTATCCGATATTTGTCTCTTATCCATTTTCACCAATGAGTAGATGATAGTAAATCTATGTGGGATAGCAGCTAGGTGCAGGTATGGATGTAATGGTGGTACTGGTGCGAGATATACAAGAAATCCATTTGTTAGGCGCTCAAGCCGCCGCGATATGACTGAAAAAATGCTTAAAGCGGTGTTGAACTTCATTGAATCAAACAAACAAAATATTTCGGACGAGCAAGCAAATACATCCTGTCAAATGACATACTTGAATCGGGAGAATATTTAATTGTTGTCGTGAGAATTTCCTGCCCCCCCCCCCATAGTTCAAAAGTTGTTTGACCTAAACCAAATTTTCAACAGAGCTATTTTCTCTCTAAAAGTCTCCTGCAACCTCTTTAACCATATTAACACGTTCCAAATCAAATCCAACTATTGTACGCTCCTCAAGAAAAAATATGGAAATTTGTGGAAAATGAAGAAATTACTTGTTACTATCGATTTCTTCACTATCCAAAATGTTTTCTACCCGAAAGACAGTGCCTTTTAAATTTCCACCGTTTAAAAATTATCTTCACCCCAACTTGCTTAAATTTGGCTCAGCCTGAATTTTGTTCTTGTGAATATTCAACATAAATTAAATTAGACACCCATGTGAGCTTTTGTAGATTATAACGTTTCGAAAATAATCCATCCTATATAGAGACACCTTACTTTAATCTCATTCAATTAGCATGATTAATCTTTTGTAAATTAAAAAAAAAACTTCCTGAAATATTCGATCAGCATGACAAATGTTTTCAAGGCTTCACCAGAAAAGCTTGATATGACCTTTATGCAATGAATAAATAAGCTATGAATAAATTTCATCTCGGGGAAAGTCGTCTGTATACGAGTAATCTCGTTTAAACCCGGAGGAGAAATAAGCTGGACATCAAATGATATAATATGTAAACATATATATATTAATCTTATAATTTGATAGATACGTGGTCGAATGGCTTAGTTTAATTCTGAACGAGGTCAATATACTGATACTTCATGCAAAATATCAAGACTTTAAACCTTCTTGATCAGTAGCAGATAATTGCTAAGAATTTTATTAAAAGTTCACTTTTGTTGCCATGGCAACTAAAGTTATCAACGGATTTCAATTCTTTTAGTAATTTTAAAACGCACCACCTTAGGAACATTTCTGCCAAATTTGGTTAATTTGCCCCAGTTGTTTGGAAGGAGATGTCGTTTTCAAAATTCTTCTATTATTTCTAAATAAGCCCCATCTCCCCTGGGTTCCGCCGCTTGGGACCCGAGGGTGATAATCCTGATATGTATATATATATTAATCTTATAATTTGATAGATACGTGGTCGAACGGCTTAGTTTCATACTGAAAGAGGCCAATGTACTCATGCTTCATGCAAACTTCTGGGTCAGGAGGAGATCATTTTAAAGATTTATTGAAATTTCAGTTATGTTACCATGGCAACCAGAGTTTGCAACGGATTTAAATTCTTTAAGCAATAATCAAAGTGCAACCTCTTATGAACATTTCTGCCAAATGTGGTTGAAATCGACTAAGAGGTTTGAAAGGAGATGTCGTTTTAAAAATTCTTCTTTATTTCAATATAATCCCCATCCTTGGGCTCCGCCCATGGGGACCCGAGGATGATGATTTAGCAATTCTGAAAGAGGTCAATGTACTGATGCTTCATGCTGCAGAATATCAAGGCTTTACGCCTTCTGGGTCAGGAGGAGATAATTTTTAAAGATTTTATCAAAATTTCAGTTTTGTTGCCAAGGCAACCAGAATTTCAACAGATTTCATTTCTTTTACCAATTTTAAAGGGCGCCACCCAAAAAACAGTTCTGCCAATTTTGGTTGAAATTGGCCCAGTGGTTTAGTATGAGATATCGTTTTAAAGTTGTAGAAACACGACTGACGCCGGACGCCGAACGATCGAAATACCTCACCATGAGCACTTCGTGCTCAGGACATCTAAAATTGGAGCACTACAATTAATATATTTAACGAGCCATCCCTGATAAACAGTATGGACGATTAACAATCCAAAACGTTCAATTATTACTTCTTCTAGGCGAACAGACCTGTAGACTGGATACCTTTCGCCAAGGTGAGATTTCACTGAGTGTAAATTGTTGTGAATATCAGCATCCAACAGGGATTGCCAAGAAGATTGGGAGTGTTTTAAGATGGACGATTTAAAGTAAATTTCAGGAACTTTGATATCTTAAATCGGTCATGAAAGAGCAGATTTTGATGACATCCTAGTTTTTTCATTGCCTTTGACCCTTTAATTTGATTCTTTTAGTTATGTGGTGGCCAATTCGCTGGCGCTTAAAACAGCGCAAGGTAGTAGGCACGTGCACATTAAGTTTGATTATTTGGTATCCAAATCTAATAAAGGGGAAAGATAGGGGAATAAATTGTTAGCATGTATGTGTTAGTTGGAACTTTGAATGCATCTTGTTTAACATAGATACGTTCCACTTTAGAAAACGCCATGGGCTTCAAGATCTTTATCAATTTTATCAATAGATTTACAGCAATCCAGTGCTTTGCAGTGAATCAATCACTTTGAACGGTTCAGAGTTTGAAATTTCTATTTTTTCGACTACAGAAGGTTGTATGTTTCATAAGATTAATACTTTGATTTGTAATTCGTTAAAGAAGGGTTTTATCTTTCATACTCTTTACATTTTTCGGAGTTCGTAATAGCTTTTTAATATGTTTTAATGGCGAGAGGGGATCTGACAGTAATTGGCGTGAAAAATGATTCTAGGTGCAATGGTTTATTGGATTGGTCGGAAAACTTAGCTTTTTTGTTCATTACATTTTTTTTGTTGTTGTTTTCAAGGCTTCACCACCAAAGCCCCTATCAATATTGGAGTCGAAGTTAGGGGAAACGATCTGGAGAATTCACATTCGCAGATCAGAACGAAGCTAGACTGAACATATGTGTTCTCGCAGGAAGTCTTTCCAAGCTTGGACAGTCCTTGAGAGGAAACAAGAGTTACTCAAGCACCTAGAGGCTTTTACCTGATCGACCGTTGAGCTACCGCCTTTGAGGATAAGATATAAAAGATTTTTTTTTATTTCTTATAAAATATTTCAATTCTATATAGTAAAAATATATTTTAAGTTTGAAAAAACTTATATATGCAATATCTTTTATAAGTACAATTAAGTGAGTGACATGAAAAACATGAAAACATTTTTTGCGATGTCACATATATGTTGACGGAATTAAATAAAGGTAGATAAACTTTTGTAATGGTTGTTACTTCAAGAGTATTCTCAGACTTTTTTTCAAATTTCACAAGTTGCAGGTTAACACATACGTTGTTGTCATAAAATTCGTATTTGAAAATTAAGCCGTTGTTTTTTAAAGAGTTATAACGTATATATTTCGGTTAAGCAATGTTAAATAGAATTAAATGTTGTTCTCATGTCACACACTTTGAAAATAAGATTTATGTAATAATGGATAAATAAACAACGTGGCGAAAATAGGATGAAAAAAAGGATAAAGAAACGATTTGAACATGGTGAATAAGGAAAAAAGAAGAAGAACAACAACAACAACAAAAACCAAACAAACAACAAAACGTGTAGTTATTCCGGAATAATTTATCATATGGATTCAAATTAGCCCTTTCCCTTCCAATCTCTGGTTTTACGTCCCTGTTATTTTACATTCGAGAGAACATTTTAGAAAAAGAGGAAACCTCTTTTAACAAGCAATTTCTTCTTTTTCTACAATGTCCTCTACCCCACTGAATATTTGTTTTTCAAATTAGATAACAGGAAAGGGTTAAAACTTTTAGCAACTGTGTATCACACTTTCAACCAATGCCCATATTTCCTTAAATGTTTCATAGGTTTTTGATTTTTTGTATTTCTAGACTTAATTTTAACTGTCTTATTGAACCGTTCAATGATGGAATTATTTTTTCAATTTACATATGTATATATTCAGTTTTAAAATAAGACATAAAATGTCAACTTGGGGGCGATTTTCACAACCTAAAATAACGTCTTGGCATTTCAGCTGAAAATTGTCATAAAATTCTCTTATTTTAAGGATTATATGACCAAAAAGCGGTTTAACTTTATCACATTCAAAGAATGTATGAATCATAGTTTTTTCATTTGAATTACAAAAAGTACATAAATTTGAATCGGATAGTCCTATTTTATAGAGAAAGGAGTTCGTCGGGAGTATTCGATGTACAACTCTGACCTGGAGCCATTGTAGATACGTGTCATATGTAATCTTAAAAATATTTGAAAAGATTGATTTCAAGTTGATGTTGATATCGTTAAAAGTTGATTGCCACCTTATTGTTCCCGTTGGTGTTTCGTTATTTTTTATCAGAATTGAGTATATATATCGATTTGAATCTTTTTAGTCAGCAAGGGAAGTAAGTAACATATCATACTCGGGTTGTGTACCTTAGTTAATTCAGAGTATTTGTTGCAAGCTTACTTTTCTTAACGAACGAACTGATTGCATTTCGTATACTAAAGTACTGTAAGAAGTTTATTTTTCCTTTTGTAATTTTTTGTATGAACTGAAATGTCATAAAGGTTCCGTTATTTGTAAGCAAATCTTTGATTAATCTCATTCCACTATCAAACAGGGCATCATTCATTATGAATTTAGAATCAATTGTTATCTCATGATTAAAAAATATAGGTGAATGAATTAATTGATTCCAATTTTCATATGTAATTTTTTCATGAATATTTCATAAGCTTCTAAAACATCAGCCCAAAAATCGTTTTTAATTTCTTTCTTTATTTTTGCACAATAAGTAGGTCCGTAATTGAATAATTTATGAACATTAAATAATGAGTTAGCTATTTTATAACATGAGCTATCACTATGCAATATCAAGTTTTTTAACCATTTGATTTTCATACAGTATATAAAGTTTTTTAGATCTGGTATTTTAAGGCCTCCTTCATCATAGTTTTTTATGGCAACTGTCGATTTTATTTTTGGCCTACCGTGCCAAATGAATTCATAAAAACGATTATTAATAGATTTGATATAATCTTCTTCTGGCGTTGGTAAACTGATAATAAGATGGTTAACAATGGGAATTAGAAGAGATTTGATAACGACTACTTTTCCAAAAGGCGTCAATTTTCGTTTTTACCAAGAGGATATAATCTTTTTTATATTATCTAATTTGCTATCAAAATTTAGTCTGACCATCAATTTAAGATTTATATTAAACGTAATGCCAAGTAATTTCAACGACGTATCTCCCCAAGATAGTTTCCATTTAGTTTTAATCGAACGAGTACTATATTTCATACACCCAATCCATATTAGTTTTGTTTTATAAAAATTTACTTTAAGGCCGGAGATTTCGGAGAAATTATTTAGAACATCGAGAACAGCATTTAATGATTTGTCGCTTCCATCTAAAAATAGAGTAGTATCATCAGCAAATTGTGAAATCAAGAATTCGTCTTCTTTGATTTTTATACCTGAAATATTTTTGCATTGTTTTATCTTCAGATAAAGTATTTGGGCACAGTGTATGAAGATATATGAAGAAATAGGATCACCTTGTCTGCAGCCTCTTTTAATTGTGAAATATTCAGAGAGAAGTCCGTTTAATTGCACACATACTTCTGTATTGCCTAGGAAAAGTTTAACCCATTTTGTAATCATTTCACCGAAGTTAAAAAGAAAGGGTATCTTCTATAAAATTGAATGACAATGAAACAAACGCCTTTTCAAAGTCTATTAGCATTAAAAGGCCTGGGATCTTGTTTTCCTCGCAATGTTTCATTATATCTTAAACTAATCGAGTATTGTCACCAATATAACGATCTTTTATAAAGCCTGTCTGCTCTTTTGAAACAAGGTAATCTAATGTAGACTTGAGTCTTTTTGCAATGGAGCCAGAGGCTAGTTTATAGAGAACATTCAAAAAAGTTATGGGCCTCGAATTTTTAAGGAACTGTTTTGGTTTGTTTTCTTTTGGTATACATATAATGGTTCCCAATTTGATGTTTTTAGAAAATGCACCTGTTTGAAATGCAGCATTTAACGATCTGACGACAAATTTTCCAATTTTATTCCAAAAACTTTAAAGAAGTTTGAAGAAAACCCGTCACAACCGGGACTTTTATCGTTTTTCATGTTTCTTGTTTGTGATACTTCTTGAAATGTTAAAAGTCCTTCTAAAGAGTTTGATCGGTGTTGATTTAATTTATTGTGTTGTTCATTTTCGAAGTCTTGTTTTAGATCAGTATTTTCATAAGTTTTGCGTTCATCGTATAATGTTTCATAAAACAATTTTACTTCTTTTAAGATTTCACTCTGTGAATTTATTTTAGACCCATCTTCTCTTTCAATAAAAGGTATATTTTTCTTATGAATATGTTGTTTTTCGAGATTGGCGAAGAAATTGGTAACTCTTTCGCCTTTGTCAACCCATTGGGATTTCGACCTAATAAATGTCCCTTTAAGTTTAACATTTCTTATTTCATTAAGCTCATTTTTTAGATTGAGAAGTTCTTCTTATTCAACTCGTTTAAATTTGATTCTAACTTTTGAATGTTTGCAGTTAAAGTTTGTTCGCCGTTATTTCTTTGCTTTTGTTTAAATGCTGAGTATGAAATCGTTTTTCCACGGATTTCCATTAAAAGTGTTTCTAGGAATAGTTGATCATTTATAACGAATTGTATATCTGATTTATCCATTTGTAGAATATTCTCATATTCATAGACAGGCAAAAAGTATTGTAAAATTATTTCTTCTATTTTATCATTAATGCATTTCGGGTAATCCTGGTCATTCAACAATGAGTTATGAAATTTCCAAAAGCCTTTACCATGGTCAAATGAACAAAATTTAATTCTAAAAAAATAATGGAGTGGTCGGATTTATAGCTGATGTCTGCACGTGATCAAGTAGCTCATTGGTAAGAAGAAAAAAATCTAGTCTACCTTGTTGTATTGGATTGAATCGTTTCCATGTATATTTTCTATCTTCACCGTATATTTCTCTAAATGGATCCACTAAATTCCTGTATCGCATTTGAGTAATGATAAATTTTCTTGCTTTGATATTATGGTTGTGGTTCTTATAGTTTTCATAATCAACTGCTGGGTTTACAACCAAGTTGAAGTCACCACACAAGATATAGTGGGGGTTATTTGAAAATGAATCTATTATATCGAAGACTGTAGCAAAAAAGTTTGGCTCGTCTGAGATCGGTGCATAGATATTAATCAATAGGAAACGCAAATCTGAAGTAGATAATTCTAAAATTATAAATTGTCCCTGCCGCCGGTTTCGATCCCCGACGGCGGCACACATCCTTTCCGACTATTTGTCTCTCACCAATGGGTCGATAATCGTAGACTCTGTGGGATAGCAGCTGGAGGCTAGGAAAGGATGTAATGGTAGTACTGGTGTGAGAAATACCAGGATTCCATTGGTAGGTGCTCCAGCCGCCGCGATATAACTGAAAGATTGTTGAAAGCGGCGTAAAACCCAATTCAAACAAAACAAAACCCTTGTCATCGTTTTTTTTATATTTGTGACGACGATACCAGATATTAAAGAAATTGGTTCAGTTTGAAAATGGGGGTCAAGAGCACAAGTTAAATCAAAGTACTGAAAAGTACTGTAAGCTAGCAAAGCATTGTTTTGTTCAGTAATCCTCTTTGTCAGTAATCATCTTATTAACGAGGTTAAAGTAAACAATGAGTTAATCCATTCCCACAAAATCTATCCTTTTTACGCCCTCAAGAGAATAGTTTTGGAAAACAATGTGGAAAATGTTAGCTTGTTAGCAATTTCTTCATTTTCCACATTGTTTTCTACCGAGATATATATATATATTTGAATTTTCAACATTTTGAAATTGTCGTCTTCAACTTCTTTTAAGAACCTGATCAGAGTCATTTTGAACAAGATGCGTTCAAGTGAGCTAAGAATAGCTAGGAGATAAACTTGCACGCAGAGTTGCAATATTTCTGAAATACATAAGAACTACTTTTTATATCGTGGGCATTAAAAGGATTTAGTGGTTAAGCCTCCAGTGGCAGGTTGCACTCGTTAACTTTTGAGACGACCTAAAACTTTTGTCTGTTAACTAAAGCTATCAAAGCTTACGCTTTGCAGGCTAAAAAGATAGTGGTAGAAAGTGAAAGCGCCCTGGAGCATGATATGACTAGCCGATTGATGAGATTATGCACTCCTGGCGTAAGTTCTACGTAACTCAGGACCAAAGTTGCTTGTTGCAAGCACAAAGTCGAGTTAAACCCTGAGGTTACTCAACTACAATAATCCCGTCAGCATACGACATTAGTCGCAGCCCACGGCAAACGGACAGGCCCATTCGGTGGGGTTTCACCACTCTGCAGGAAGGCTGCCAGCGATTTCTACCCATTCCCCCGCCAGGTTATGGCATTAATCGTTTGAAGTACTTCTTTATGTTATAAAACACAACATCATATACTTATGCATTTCTAAGGGGAAAAGGCATACATGTATTCACATGGCTTTCAACCAGTGGAGCTTACATTTCAGACATAGAAGAATTATGTGGCATTCAACCGTCGAGTGTTTTGAAGATCTTATGTAAAGACTTGGGGCTACGTAAAATCTGCGCCAGCTGGGTGCTCACTGACGGACAATTGTTGAATATACGCTGAGATAGTGTTAAAATTTACAGTTTTTAAGATTAAAATACAGAAAATCGGTGGTAATTATAGGGCATTCTAGCAAGCAACCCCTCCTTAATATTCACAAATATTATAAGGAATACACATGTTGCGATTTAGACTAAGCAGAAGTTTTGTTAGTCTTTCTAGAAAATGATTTGCGAACTAGTACAAACGCGATGTTACCATTTCGGGTAGCAGATAGCAATAGAACATCATCTTTAATAATCAGATTATCTGCTAATTAAACAAAGGAGTTTATGACAACTTAGTGAACGGGTAAATTTCAAGAACGTCCATTCGATAATCAGATAGAGTTCTCGATTAATCGAGAGCTCCTTCCCATCCCTACTGATTATTGATATATCCGTCAAAATAAGCTTCGGAAAACATTGAGGGAAGTGAAAAGTTTGCGTGAAACAATCGATTATCTTTATTATCCACATTGTTTTATACCCCAAAATATAATCATTTGAAAAAAAGATGAACTATTTACTAGTAAACGTTGTATTCAACTTCTTTGAATTTATTGATGATTTTAAATTTTATCCTTCATTTTCAGAAACATTCACATCGCATTTTGACGTCAAGTGCATTCAATCTCTCGCTAATTTATTAATCAAGTTTAAGTTAACTTTGTATTTTGATATTTGAGTGAAACGGCCCGTCTTTACAAAAAAAAAAACACCTCTTGTTCAGTTGATATGAAAAGCAGCAGCAATAGAGAAGTGGTAGCGCGTAGGACTCCTAGTCACGGGGTCTCAGGTTCGATCCCCAGCCGCGGCAAATATTCTTTCTGGCATTTGTCTCCCATCCAATGAGTGAATAATCGTAAATCAAAGTGGGATGAGCAGCTAGCGGCTCGAAAGAATGTAGTGGTTGTTCTGGTGTGAGAAATACCAGGTATCCATGTTCAGGTGCACCAGCAATAGCAGTATGACTGAAATACTGTAAAGAGTGGCGTTAAACCCCAATCA
This sequence comes from Fragum fragum, assembly GCA_946902895.1. Taxonomy (NCBI): domain Eukaryota; kingdom Metazoa; phylum Mollusca; class Bivalvia; order Cardiida; family Cardiidae; genus Fragum; species Fragum fragum. Next base: position 39,279,684 of record OX336381.1, read on the forward strand.
GTCATTCAAATCAAATGAAGTGAGCCTTTCAGACCCTCTAGAATGCAAAGATTGATTAGACACTGTATAATTTAGTTTTCTTGAACACAGTAGGTAACTCATTAAAGAAAGCAATACTTTTTTTCGATTTACTTAAAGATAATGTTCTTTTATGCAACAAATATGTCCAGACAAGACGTGATAGTTATTTCCATTGCAACTCTGTGATCTTTGACTGAAATTTGGCCAATCTTCGAAATCAATATTATTAATTCTATTGCAGTTCATTCAAGCAATCTAATAAAGGGTCACCATAAGATCATTTCTGTGAAATTTTGTCTAAATCTATGCACAGAGAAGATTTTTTTTTTCACCAATACCATCTATGGAAATATGCCTGGCCTATTGGTTCCATCGGCTGTTTTCTAAGATGGGGATCGTCAAAGATTCCTGTATACTCCAGATTTGGAATCCATCCCTACTATTTAAATCCATGTGATTTATCCGATCATATTTTTTACAGAATAAATATGATAGACTGTCACCGAAGGATAGCCCATGTAAAATTTCATTGAAATCCATCACCTGGTTTCTGGCAAGAAAACTTTCAAAGTGTACACAAAATACCATATATGGAAATCCTGTTTTAAAACCAATCAAAATTCTTTGAAAGGACTCTGATAAAGGGCCACCCACAGAGCATTCCTGTGAATTCAGTTGAAATCTGTGCATTGCTTTCTTAGGATAAGATTTTCAAATAAACAAGATGTGTTTGTGAAACAAAATGCCCGCGAAACGGGAATTCTTTACAAACAGGTGATTTTTATTGTTTTTTTCTTTGTTTTAGGGAAAAGGGTTAAAATTTTAACATTGACCTTGATGAAATGACCTTCCCCAGTTGCGTCTTGTTGAGACCCATCTATATACCTAATATTAGCATTGTAACTTAGTCAGGGTTGAAGTTATAGGAAAATGCTTAGTTGGCAGGTTTTGTTTTGGAGATAGACAGACAGACGGACTCCGGTAAAACAATATGCCCCCGATCTATCGATGCGGGGGCATAAAAAGTAACTGACAGATGCATGGACGGACAAATCGCCATGATAATAGCTACCTGACTTTCGGCCCGTGAACATGAAAAGTAGACCTTGCTATATATCTTTGGCCTTGTCATTCTAAACACTGAATATTTCTACTTTAGCAGGCAGAATAGACTAAGATCAGCCTATACAACCTGCTTATATTTTATACAGTATTATCTATAAAATTAAGATTTTGACGCCCAAGAAAAACAGTGGAAACATTGTGTGAAATTAGGATATTACTTGCAACAAGCAATTTCTTCATTTTACACAACTTTACAACTTTAAATTGTCGTCTGCAACTCCTTTAAATTTGAACCAGGGTAAAATTCTGCCATCTAGTAATGGGCTATACTTTTAGCCTTTCAGCCCTTTGATTTTCATGCAATTCTGAGGGAAAGGTATCATTCTGCATGCCATGAGTTAAAGATTGTTCAAAGTAGCGTAAAAACAGGTGTCGAATAAATGTTATTATATAATAAAAGATATTGGAAGTAAAATAACTGGAAAATGGATGATAATGGATTATAAATGGATTATAAGTGTATGACAACAAAAATAATTGATTTTGTACTTTAATTTCTCAAAATAATATCAGTTTCACTGATAACAACTGCAACAATTCATTTCTCCTCTCTAAGATTTTCTATCATTTACAACATGATTGCTGTTATTTACAAAAAGTTTATCATTTACAAAATGACTGTTAAAACACATACAAATAAAACTGTCATGTTTCATCAATTATCACATCAACACTTCTTTCAAGATTGAACAAGAGGGGCTTGAACAACTGTATCACTATTCTAGGCTCATATATTGATACCAGTAATTTTTAGACTGGTTCAAATTGAAAGAAGTTGCAGATGACAATGTAAAGTTCATGAAATTTTAGAATTTTTTCAATTTTTGGTATAGAAAACATTGTATAAAATGAAGAAATTGCTTGTTACAAGCAATTTTTTCATTTTACACAATGTTTACTATTTGTTTTTCTTGAGGGGACATCAAAAAGCATCATTTAGTGGGAATGGGTTAAAGGCTAAGCACAACACTATTGTAAGTGCCAAATTATTTTATTTTTTAGTTTTGTCTATCAAAAATGGGCGTTTAAATTGGTCTACAAAATTATTTATACCTTCATGAACAAAATTTTGAGCACGCAGCTATTTTGTATGCTTCCGCACAAAAAAGTTCCATGCAAAAAAGTGTCAAAATTTGTAAAGTTTTGCTTTTTTGCTTCATGCTATTAAATCATAATAATGAAAAAATAATATTTGTTTTCGTGGAGATATGAATCAATTGATTGATTGAATTGGGTTAAACGCTGCTTTAAAGTATTTCAGTCATATTGCAGTGGGTGGAGCACCTAACAATGGATTCCTGGTATTTCTCACACCAGTACTACCCCTACATCCTTTCCTAGCCCCCAGCTGCTATCTCACATAGGTTTACGATTATCCACCCTTTGGTGAGAGACAAATGTCGGAAAGAATATGTGCGGCCACCAGGGACGAACCCATGACATCCCATGACTGAACATAAGGAGTCTGGTGCGCTACTGACTGCGCTATGACGGCGGCGAGGTATGAATCAAAAACCTAATCACACTTTTGTATGAATCCTCATTGCATATTCATACAGAGAGATTAGTTTTACGTTTCATACTTCCATGAAAACAAAAGATTCTCTTCATCTCTTAAATGAATATAGACACTTTAGACATTGTATCTCTTAGCCCACAATTTATGGATATTAATAATAAAGCCATGTTCTTAACGCATTTAAACAATATCCCCCTTTTTACACCTCTAAATAAAAAGGCTTTGTAAAACATTTTAATACATAGCTCATAAACCCTTTCCTAATTTGCAAAACTTTAGAACTTTCAAAATTAAAGGTTTTGCAAACAAAAATTTAAAGTATTTATAAAAATAACCATTCGGTAGGGTAGAAAATATTGTGGAAAAAGAAGAGATTGCATGCTACACACATTTCTACTTTTTCTACAATGTTTTCTAAATAATAAAATCGCAGAGACTTGGAAACCAGGGATTAACCAGGAAAGTGTTTATAGATATTTCTTTGATCTGCACAATGTTTGCCTCATAAGACACAGATATATAAGATTTTATCAACTTGAAACTGTCATCTTGAACTTCCTTAAATTAAGACCAGTTAAATTTTTTAGGAATTCCTATAATGCATAAACACAAAGTCCCACATTTTGACGCCCCTTAATAACAAGAGCGACATAGTCACAATATATATGGCGCAACATTAAGGCCCCTTTTTCTGTGATGCAGCCAAGCATAGTAAAAACCTGATAATAAGCACAAGGTTAGGTGAGAAGTAACATTCAATGAAAATATGCAAATCTGTATAGAAATGGAGGAAAAGATGTGTCAACAATAAATTTTTTCTACAGGCCAATTTTTCTGTGACGAAACCATTAATATGTACATGATCAGGTAACTAAAAAAATTCTTTGAAAATTCCTATCAAATTCATCCATAGTAGTACGGAAGGATTTTGCTGAAATTCACAAGATACATGTACATGTAATTTCAGAGAAGAAAACTTATAAGTTTTCACTACATACCTTAATTTGCAAGCTTTAATGCAGCCAAAATTCAATAATTTCCAAACAGAAAAAAAATCTGCAAGGAATCTAAAAGAGAATAACTGAAGGATATTTCTGTATTATTAGAAAGAACTAAAGCTGACTTATAACTTATACCCCTTCAGCATTTTGTCACTCAAGTAGCACAGATAACAAAATATTGACCAATACCTAGCTCTGCCCACTTGCTTCGTCAACACCGCCCATTGAATCTGACAGGAAGTCTCGCTTAGTTTTTAACAGCATTATTTTCAAAAATGTATAGCCAGTAGCTTGTAACAGAAAGGTATTATAGCGGTGCTCCTGCTGTCGATCAGAAATTGCAACAAAATAAAAATTCTGTCTCTCCAAAATGGGTGATACTATGATATGAACTATAATTCATAGTTACTTGGCGATCTAAACCTCGTAACCACAGCTTGAATAAGATGTAGTTACAATGTTAAAGTCGCCAAACCAACAAAAAAGGTAAACAAAAATGGCAGCAAATGTCATAGTTGAAAGCTCAGGTCCGGGCTGAATAAATGATTTGATTGGTTGGTTGACTCCTTGATTGACAGCCAGGATTGGTCACTTGGACACCTTCTTGGGATATCCATTACATTTAAATAAGGTTTCACAGTCCTTACTTACAAGCTAGAGCACAAACAAGGTTTACAATCAAAGTTCAATCATGGCCATGACCTTTGACTTATATGCCCAAAAACAATAGAGCACTTCCATGGATAATTGACCAATTGTAGCTGCCAATGGTAGCTGTCAATCAAATAACTTGTCAACCAATGAAATCACTCATTTAGACCAAAAATGAGATTTGAACTCAGACATCAGGTGCCATTTTTGTTTATTTTTGTTGATTAGCAACTTAAACGGCGTTACTACAGCTTCTTCAAGCTGTAGTTACAACGTTTAAGTCGCCAACCAACTATTCTTTGTTTTTTGTTACATGCTACTGGCCATAAATCTTGCAAAATAGCGCCATTTATAAACAAAGCATTACTTCCTGTTGGAGTCAGTGGGCATGGCCAAATAAGTAAGAGGGTGGGGCCAGGGATTTCACAAGCAATTTCTTCTTTTTCCATAATATCTTATCAAGTGTAAAATCACAGCAATGTTAAGTCTCGGTTTAGTACAGGAAAGCTAAAAGGAGCTATTTCTTGTGTTTGTGTTAAATGTTAGTTGCAATTAAGCAGTGAATTGCTATTATCAGAATTGCTATTAAAAGGAATCCACTGTATCACACCAAGGCTCAAATTAAAAAGATGTACCAGACATCAGACAGATCAATACTGTTCTTCAAAAAGTTGATTCACAAATAAATATTTTCATTCAGTCTGTATTAATTGTTCAGAAAAGCGTTAAATTCTTATCACACAATGACGCTCTCTTACACCCTGAAGAAATACAATCTCAGAAAACTTTGTGGGAAAAGGAGAAATTGCTTGTAACAAGCAATTTCTTCTTTGCTCACAATGTTTTCTTCCCTTTTTGGTACTCATTTTAGATTGAAAGCTGTCTGCAACTTTTTTTAATTGAAAATTTTTTGTTTTCTGGAAATAGGTTGGCCCATCACAAGATGACAAAAGTCTAGACTGGTCAAAATTGAAAGATGTTGCAGACAACAGTTTATTGAGATTTATTCAACTTTCTGTGTATGAAACATTGTGGAAGAAGACAAAATTGCTTAGTACAAGCAAATTCTTCATGATGCACAATGTTTTATGAATTGTTCTTTCAGGGGCATCAAAAAGCGTCATTGTGTGGGAATAGGTTAAGAGCAATTTGAAATGTTGACTGCAACTTCTTTCAATTTAGACCAGTCCAAAATTTTGTTATCTGGTAATGGCTTGATTTTTTATGCCCCTGCATCGAAAGATTGGGGGCATTTTGTTTTACCATGTCCGTCTGTCTATCCATCATTGAGTCTGTTGGTCTGTCTGTCTGCAAAACTTAACCAAAAAACTTAACATTGCCAATTACTACCAGCCTATTCAAGATACAATGCTAATATATGACATAATGATACATCCCCATAATACGCATCTCCTCATGTCAAGGTCATGTGATAAGGTCAAGGTCACATACCAAGGTCAAACGCCAAAAAAAACTCGCCTCATGTATGGCCTGCTATTGTATTTCACAATCACATCTTGTTGTTTTTTATTATTTTTTGAAGGATGATCTAACTGCAAGAACATTTTATTTCATATCCTATTTGGTTACCATTTTCCAAATTTAGCACTATTTGAAATGTCTTTTGCAATTTCTTTAAATCTAGGTGAGTCTAAAATTTTGTTGTCTTGAAATGGATTAAAAAAGAAAAGTTTTTCATTTGATTTCTTCTATTTCTTCCTCCTCAAAATCTTTGTTAGTCTCTATCACGTAGTGTTCCTTCGCATCATAAGATGTCACCGTTAATCCATCCTCTGTCTTAAATAAGACCATCCCACTTTTAGGTTGCTCTGTCTCTCCTTCAGGTAACTCATCCTCCTCTAAATCATCCATGTCATTGTCGTCATCGCCTTCCGCAGCAGCCATGGTTTTCATAAGTTGTATTGCTTCTGATTTCAATTCGTCATAATCCCCTTTCTTTATGTGTGTTTTCTTATGCTTTGAAAGATGATCTGACCGCATAAACTTTTTGTTACATACTGGGCATATGAATTTCTTTTCTCCTGAAATATTCAAGGCATTTCACAGATTAACAAGTTTGTATGTTAACTCATGTCATCCTGAGTAAAACCCTTCTCCATAATTGCATTAACCCATTCCAACATAGCAAAATTTAAGACTGGTCCAAATTGAAAGAAGCTGCAGATGACAATTTCAAGTTGATGGAATTTTGAATTTTTTTCGTCTTTTTGGATAGAAAACATTGTTGATAATGAAGAAATTGCATGATACAAGCAATTTCTTCATTTTCCACAATGTTTTCCAAAGCTTTTTTCTCGAGGGGCGTAAAAAGGAGGGATTGAGTTGGAATGGGTTAACCCATTCCCACAAAATTATGCCTTTTTACACCTCCCAAGACAAGTGTTTGAGAAAAAAAATAGAAAAATGAAGAAATTGCTTGATACAAGTAATTTTTTCAATTTTCACATTTGCTATCCAAAAAGCTGAGTTATTTAAAATTTTATCAACTTGACATTGTTGTATGAAATTTCTTTCAATTTGGACAAGTCTAAAGTTTTGCTGTTTGCTAATGGGTTATCAAGAGTCAGATGGCACTAAAAATACTAGTTATGAGTCAGTATTTCTTTTGAACATTGATTTAATAACCTATGCTTGAAATTGACAAAAAAGTGGTGTAGACTAAGATCAAACTGCACATTCGTAATCAGGAATATTTTTGGTGCAGCATGATAAGGATAGAGATGAGAGCAAATGGTAATGGGTCAAGGCCCAAAGAAAAGAGTTTGAGATAACAATGTGGAAAATGGTGAAAATGCATGTTTTTTTCTACCAAGAAAAACACAGATATTTAAAATGTTGTGATTTTCTGTCAACTTGAAATTGTTGTCTGCAACTTCATTCAATTTGGACAAGTCTGTAATTGTGTAGTCTAGTAAAGAATTAAGCCAAATTGAAAATTAAGACAAAATTGAAAATTAGGACAAATATCTATATGCATAAATTTTCAAATTTTGTTCTTAATGTATATATAACTTCAAATATCATGTTTCAATATACAGAATTATTTTAGTTTTCATGTGTTTGAATTAACCTCGTGAGGCTCGATGCCAGGCATTATGGTCAGGGGCAAGAAAATTTGAAAGTCTATGATTGCCTTTCCTCAGGTCTTGAAGAAATTTTATTCTTTAACCAATTCCCACATAGCCCCTCCTTTTCACACCCCTCAATTAAAGACCTTTGGAAGATATTGTATCAAGCAATTTCTTCGTTATCCACAATGTTCCTACCAAGAAAAAAAAAGAATTTTAAAATTTTGTCAATTTAAAATTGTCGTCTGCAACCTCTTTAAATATGGACCAGTCTATATTTTTGTCAAGTGGCAATTGGTTAACCCATTCCCACACAGTGATGTTTTCTGACCCTCCTCAAGAGCTTGGGAAAACATTGTGGAAAATGGAATAAATGCTCGTTTCAAAGAATTTCTTCACTTTATACAATATGAAAATTCTTAAATTTCATAAATCTTGTTGTCTGCAACTCCTTTCAATTTGGACTGGTCTTAAATTTTACTGTGTGGTAATGGGTTCAACAAATCTTGGGAGAGCTTTACCGTAAAAAGATCTTCAAATTTTCAGATTGGTCAAATGGAAAACAAGAGGACCATGATGGTCCTAAATCGCTCACCTGAGGCCTCTCCAAATTACAGTACTTTTTAGTATAAAAAAGGCACAACTTATAAAAGATATATAAGATTTTGGGCTTTGTACAAAACAATCCAGTAATGTTTTACAATAATAATGAATGCCTTTGGCTTTATAGTTTAATCCATTACCAAACTATCCCAGAATTTGTCACCCTCAGGGAAAATAGGTTTGAAAAATACATAGTGAGAAAGGGAGTGACAAGCAATTTATCCATTTCTCACAGTGTTTTCTACCTGAAATTCTTTGTATTTAGATTTCAATCAAACTCTAATTACTGTCTGCAACTTCAATTGGTGTAATTTTAGCAACCTTGGTAGAGAACAATCTGGATGTACTATACATCAAAATATGAATGCATTACAACTTATACATGAGGAGTGGAAGATATTTGAACATGCTCTTATTGAGTGTTTTTCATATCTTTGGATGCCTTTGGAAGGGCCATGTTTGTCCAAAGGATATAAACATGGTAGAGAACAATAATGTTATCCATTGTTTTTAATGTAAATGCTCTAGAGCCAATATTTAAGAAGAGTTCTTTCAATGCAATTTAAGCAATTTTCAACCCAGGAGCAGAGACATTTTTATCCTAAGAGCATATTTTCCTGTTATATAGTACAAAATTATTTAGTCATGCTACATACCAAATATGTATGCCCTTCACCTTATATTTCAGAAGGAGAAGACTTTTGATGTTGCTCTAATTGAGCGTTTTCCAAAAAATTTTTACCTCTGGGGCAGTGCCATGTTTTATCCCAGGGCTAACATTTTAGCTTACATGGTAGAGAACCATCTGGTTATGCTATATACAAAATATGAATGCCTTAGACTTTGTAGATTGGGAGGAAAAGACTATTGAACATGGTCTAATGGAGCTTTTTTACAAACTTTGGACACCCAGGGAAAGGGTGTATATTAACCTTCAGGCATAATTTGATCATAACTGATAGATAACAGCCAGGCTATGCTACACACAAAATATAAATGCCCTCCTCCTTAAAATGAAGACTTTTTTTTAACATACTGAAATTTTGCGTTTTTCCCAATTTTTGACCCCTAGTGCAGGGCCGTTTTTGACCTGAGAAAGACAACTTTTTGTGAATTAGTACAAAACCATCTAGTTATGCTCAATACCAAATAAGAATATCCTAGACCTTATAGTTTAAGAGGAGAAGTCTTTTGAAATTGCTCTAAGTAAGCATTTTTCCAAACTTCGGACCTCAGGGGCAGGGCCATTTTTGACCCCAGAGATTAAATATTTAAAAACTTGATAGAGAACCATATGATTAAGCTCTTTACAAAATATAAAGGCCTTTGGCCTAGTAGTCTATGAAAAAAACAACATCAAAAATTTACTAAAATTTCCAATTTCCATATGCCGCGGCAACCAGAGTTTTTGACGGAAAGAAATTCTTTTAACAACTTTTTAAGAGCTTCATCCAAGGAACATCCAGGCAAATTTTCAGCTTGATTGGCCTACTGGTTTAGGAGAAGAAAATTTTTAAAGATATTTAAAGAATTACTAAAGATTCCCATTTTCAAATGCCACGGCAACCAGAGTTTTTGACGGAATTAAATTCTTTTAACAACTTTTGAAGAGCTTCACCCAATGAACATCCCTGCAAAGTTTCAGCTTGATTGGCCGACTGGTTAAGGAGAAGAAGATTTTTAAAGATATTTAAAGAATTACTAAACATTCCCATTTTCATATGCCGCGGCAACCAGAGTTTTTGACGAAATTAAATTCTTTTAACAACTTTAATGGAGCTTCACCCAATGAACATCTCTGCAAAGTTTCAGCTTGATTGGCCTACTGGTTTAGGAGAAGAAAATTTTTAAAGATATTTAAAGAATTACTAAAGATTCCCATTTTAATATGCCGCGGCAACCAGAGTTTTTGACGAAATTAAATTCTCTTAACAACTTTTGAAGAGCTTCACCCAATGTACATCCCTGCAAAGTTTCAGCTTGATTGGCCTACTGGTTTAGGAGGAGAAGATTTTTAAAGATATTTAAAGAATTGCTAAAGATTCCCATTTTCAAATGTCGCGGCAACCAGAGTTTTTGACGAAATTAAATTCTCTTAACAACTTTTGAAGAGCTTCCCCCAATGTACATCCCTGCAAAGTTTCAGCTTGATTGGCCTACTGGTTTAGGAGGAGAAGATTTTTAAAGATATTTAAAGAATTACTAAAGATTCCCATTTTAATATGCCGCGGCAACCAGAGTTTTTGACGGAATTAAATTCTTTTAACAACTTTTGAAGAACTTCACCCAAGGAACATCCCTGCAAAGTTTCAGCTTGATTGGCCTATTGGTTTAGGAGGAGAAGATTTTTAAAGAAATTGTGGACGGACGGACAGACGGACAGACGGACGGACGGACGACGGACAACGACCGATCACAATAGCTCACCTCGCACTTTGTGCTCAGGTGAGCTAAAAAGACAACATATACTTGGACTTCTATATTGCTCCACAAAGAGAAATCAATGTAGCAAAGCATGGTTTTGTTAAGTAATCTTCTTTGTCAGAGGCTATCATCAGTATACCCACTGGGTTTTTATTTTGGGGGTACATGTTCCCCTTAGGTTTTGAAATAGGGGTACAAAGAAAAGCTGGGGGTACAGTGTACCCTTTACTTTCAGATTTAAGGGTACACAATACGAATCTGAACCCTTTACCAAATGACAAACAAAGTTTTTGTTATATAGTTTGTTATTACTCAGAAAGAAGTACCACACGTCATGTGCAAGTTTCAGATAAATTTAGAGGGAAAGATAATAAACTTTCTTTGAAAACCTGGTTTTTGACAATTCACTTTTTCTTAATTATTGGATTTTGGACGGGTTGAATGGGATATGAGAGCGATGGCTAAACAAATCTTAAGAGGTTAATTACAAGGGTGGGAATGACATCTTGGAGCAGGCCATACCAGGCATGTCAGCTCATTTTTAGATCAAACTCTGGTATCAAAACGATTCTGGTACAGAAAATATCAAATGGTCTTATAAGTGTCTAAAAGTAACCATTTGTGGAGAAATAGAATAGGTTTTGTTACGAAATTTTGCAGACAGCAACTTACGTAGCCAAAACAAAACTACAACGTTAAACAAACGGCTCCATTTTGTGAGGCAACCAGGATCCGAATAATACGAACTTTTCCAACTGCTGGTTCCCCATTCTCTATATGAAAACAAACCAGCTGGTTCCTGTCGCATGGAAGGGAAATCACTCGATCCCGATGCGTTTTGTTCTACTTTGCTTGTAGCCTAGTACCACTGTCGACTTTGTTAAAGTCAACGGCAACAAAGTCGACGGAGGTACCAGTCTACTTTGCTTGCAGTTTTTGGGGTTTTTAGGGAAAAATACGCACATAGGGTTTCTCGTTTTATACGCTAATAATTTCAAATGCACACACGCGTAATGGCATTTTTGTTTCTACGTTCATTTATTTTTATGTACATTCATGCACGTCTTGGTGTAAGATTTGTACGTAAACCGACGTAGTTGTACGTGAATTACGTACTGCAGTATGTGAATGGGCACCCTGTATCATGATGAATAAACAAGGTATATTAACCAGGAGTTAACCCTTTCCCAGGCAATCCCTCCTTTCACTACCTTTAAGAAGATAGTTCTGAAAAACAATGTGGAAAATGAAAAAATTGCTTGTTACAAACAATTTGTTCATTTTCTACTGTATTTTTCTACTCAAAGAGATATATATTTTTGAATTTACAGCAATTTGAAATTGTTGTCTTCATCATCTTTGAATCAGTCGTTTTGAGCACAATGTGCTCAAGTGAGCTAAAAGTACCTTGAAGATGGACTTGCAGGTAGAGCTTGTAATATTCCAGAAATACATAAAAACTACTTTTTATGGTGTATGCATTCAACGGATTTAGTGGTTAAGCCTCCAGTGGCAGTTTGCACTCATTGAACTCTGAGAATACCTCAACATTTCAGCTATTAAAGCTGACGCTTTGCTAGCTAAAAACATTTTTTTACTGTCATCAAGTACCCTAAAAGCCGTAAGAAACTTTAACTGTACCTGTGTGGGTTCTTTTGTGTCGCTGTAGCTCATCAGATCTCGTAAACCGCTTCCCACAAAACAACCAATTACATACAAACGGTCTCTCCCCAGTATGCCATCTGGAATAGTGAACAGATGATTCCACTTCATCGTAGTTCTAATTTTGTGGATTTCACTATAATATTATCTGTGACTTTCAACCATGTCTTTGATTTTAACCCACTACCAGACGACAAAATTTAAGACTGGTTCCAATTCAAAGATGTTGCTGAAGACAAAGTTTAGTTGATGAAATCTTGTATATTTTTTAATTTCGGAAAGAAAACAATGGATAATGAAGAAATTGATTTTACCAAGTAATTCATTCATTATTCAAGGTCTCCAACCATTTGCATTTTTGTTACATGATACTGGTTATTAATTTTGCAAAATAAAGCTGTTTAAAATAGAAGCGGAACTTCCTGTCAGAGTCAATCAGCCCGGCAAACAGAGTAAGTGTGTGGCCAGGGATTGGTCAATTGGTGAAAGGGATCCTGCATCATTAAGTGGTTAAGCCTTCAGATCTGAACCTAAGTGGTGTCCAGGAGGCAGGTTAGAGTCATAGCTGCACCACTGGTTGCATTAGTCTGACCTTGGGCAAGACACCCTATACTGTTAATAGCCAGAAAGCATATAACTGGCCTTCACTGTAATATAACTGAAAGATAAAGGAGTTAAGCCTTCATTCAATCTAGAATCAATTCATAGGTGAAGGACAAATGCCACTTTTCATGATAAAGTAGAATGTTTGGTACGTCAGGAACCTAGTTCACAGCCACCAACTGCTCACCCCCCTTAGGTACACTTCTTACCATGTGCCCATTGGTAGGCCTCAAAAGATTGTTTTTTCGTCAACTTTCGGAAACTAGACATTGTCGCAAAGTAGAATAATACCCCCAACAGGGCTTGTCAATATACAAGTGCTATCTGCCAAAGGGCTGTAACAAAAAATTTACTTTTTTAATAAATTGGGCATAACATCGTCAAAAATCAATGGACCATAACCAAAATAGGATATGCACATGTGTAGCTTATACCAAGTTTTCTATGAAATTTTAATCAAATCTGTCCAATGGTCGCTGAGAAATTGAGCGGACACAATTTTCACCAAAGGGCCATAACTCTGTCAAAAATCAATGGACCATAACCAAAAATGGATATGCACATGTCTAACTTATGACGAGTTTTCTTTGAAATTTTAATCAAATTTGTCCAATGGTTGCTGAGAAATTAAGCAGACATGATTTTTCACCAAGGGCCATAACTCTGTCAAAAATCAACTGACCATAATCAAAATAGTATATGCACATCTCTGCTTGATACTTATAATATGATTGAAGTTTGAATCAAATCCGTCCAATAGTTGCCCAGAAATTGAGTGGACAAAAAAAGCTACAGACAGATGGAAGGACCGACTGGCAAGCTGACATAGTTTTGGGGGTATAATAATGTTGGGCAAGTCAGGATTCAAAACATTGAGCACATGGTACCTTACTAACTGAGGTAACAAGGCTTGGCTAATGACATAAGTAGTAGAATAAGGCTCGGCTGATAATGCCATAAGTAGCAGAACTGATGAAATGAACTATCTTACCTGAGATGGGCTCGGAGATGTGAGGTTTTACCATACAGAACTATCTTACCTGAGATGGGCTCGGAGATGTGAGGTTTTACCATACAGAACTATCTTACCTGAGATGGGCTCGGAGATGTGAGGTTTTACCATACTCTTTCCCACAACCTTCCATATGACAAACATGAACTTTCTTCTTGTTTTCATTTCTACAACATATAATCATTGATATTCAATAATTGCTAGATTTGTTTGAAAACCAAATTTGTCAAGATCAAAATACTCTGAACCATTACCAGATGATAAAATGTTATACTGTTAGACTGGTCCGAATTCAAAGAAATTGCAGATGACAATTTTTGTTGACGAAATTTTAACAAGAGGGCCATGATGGCTCTTTATCCCTCACCTAAATGACTTTTATCGTACAGTAAAAGTCAATGGAGTCATGTAACAAGACAATATCCTTGGTCTTATAATGTAACTATGTGAAAAGAAAATGACAGCTTTTCACTTCATGAAAATGGTCACTTTACCCATTCCTGTATAATCACTGGTTTTTACGTCCTTGTATTATATACTTGAGAAAACATTGTGGGAAAAGAAGAAATTGCTTGTGACAAGCAATTTCTTCTTTTTCCACAATATTTTCAAACCTACTGAATGATTAATTTCAAATTTAAATCTGCAAAACCTTTGAATTTGGACAGGTCTAAAATAGTAAAAGCAGGAAAGGGTTAATAGAAGTTGTCGGTATCATAAGATAGAGGGAGATAACCGTGGAAAAAAGTAGTTAAACCCATTATCTCATAGTGACACTTTCTGATGCTTGAACAAATACCATCATAAAAAATGTGGGAAAAGGAGAAATATCTCATTTCTCATGTTTGTACCCTATTTGGCTCTTATTTTTCAAATTTAGTGCTATTTGAAATGTTGTCTGTAGCTTCCTTCATTTTAGACCAGTTTAAAATATTGTTGTCTGGTAAAAGGTTAATTCCAAAGCCAGTCCTTTGTTACATTTGCTATCCTGACTTTTGACCTTGTTGACCAAAATACTGCAATGGTAAAGTGCAGCATTAGTACAAAGCTTAACCCTTGTCATACTGAATAAAATCTTTTTCAGAATTGTATAAAATTCAAAGGACTGAAATCACTGGTAGTACTTGTCGTTTAGTTCTTTTGAAAATTAATTTCATGAACAACTCTGGTTTCAAAAGGACAGACAGGAGGTGTAGACTAAGATCCGACTGCACTGATCCAACAACAAAAGGGGACATCCAATTGAATAAAATCGATGGGTGAAAGTCAACATTAGAATAAAATCAAAAGGTTAAAGGTGAACAGATTTTAACCCATTACCAGACAACAAAGTTTGAGATTGATTGATCAAATAAATAGGGTTTAAGGCAACTTGAAAATATTTCAGGCATTACCTGGCAGCTTGTGCACATAACCTGGTATTTCTCACACCAGTACTAACCCATCCTTTCCAATCCTCCAGCTGCTCATCCCACTTAGGTTTATGATTATCCATCCATTGGTGTGAGACTAATTTCTTTGTATTTGGTTTATTGATTGAACGGGGTTTAACGCAACTTTAAACAGTATTTCAGTCATATCGCGGCGGCTGGAGCATCTTATAATGTTCTCACACCAGTACTACCACTACATCCTTTCCTAGCCTCCAGCTGCTATCCCACTTAGGTTTAAGATTATCCACCCATTGGTGAGAGACAAATGTCAGAAAGAATATGTGCCGCCCGCCGGGGATTGAACCTATGACTCTCATGATTGAAGATTAGATGTCTGACGCCCTACCGATTGCACTATGTCAGCCGCTGAACCAGTCTAAAATTTCATTGTGTGGTAATGGGATAAACAAAGCCAGTAATTCCTATCTTTAAACCAATTACCAGACAACAATATCTAGATGACACTGACCAGTGCAAATTTAAAGGAGTTGCAGATGACAATTCAAGGTTTATGAAATTTTAGCTTTTTCAACTTTCTAGGTAGGAACCATTTTGATACAAGATGGTTGTCCAAGGACAACTGCTGTCAAGCCCGCAAAGTTTTGTAGGCATCATGCTTTGGACAAGCACAATTTTAGTGTTTGACCTTGAGCTGTGACCTTGAACTTAAAGCTATCAAAAAAAAAATCTTTCAAATGGCACATCTACTCATGATGGAGAATAATTGTGCGAATTTATTTAGATATCCATCCATAATTGTAGGAGAAATGTTCCGGACAAGCACTATTTTAGTGTTTGACCTTGAGCCGTGACCTTGACATTAGAACTATCCCAAAAATTCTTTCAAATGGCACATCTACTCATGATGGAAATAATTGTGTCAAGTTATTTTGAAATCCATCCATAGTTGTAGGAGCAATTGACAAATTCAGACGAACGGACAGACAAACTAACGCACATACACCTTCTTATCATAGTGACAACTGTCTTGCTCACTGCAAGCGTGCTCGACAAAAATGAAGCAATTGCCTTTTCTTTTAAAGGCATCAAAAACTTCATTGTGTGGGAATGGGTTAAAGAGAGGGTTTTTTATATCAGTTTTAAGTTTTTTAATAAAGAATCCTGGGTGAACTTACTTATTTCCATCACTGTCTCTACAGTTAGGACAGGTACAAGCCACTCTCCGCAACCTTTTCCCCGATGACGGAGTATCAGGTGTTGTGGGGGCCATCGATGACAAGGTTGGGAATGATGGGATCTGTAAAGGGGTCATTGACGTTACATTCTGGAGGGGCTGAGGATTCGAGACAACTTGCCATTTGTTGGGGTCATTGGGGTCTTGTCTGATAGGAATTTGTTGACCATCAGCTAGAAAATTAGACAAAAATCTTAATCCTTGTCATGCTGAATCTGGAATATTCCTGTTGTGTCAGGAGGTATAGACTTAGATCAACCTGCACATAACTGCATTCTAATCTTAGTCTACACCCACTGTCTGTCCTTTTCAACCCATAGTTAATTATCAAATTAATTTTCAAAGTAAATGTTGACACACAACTATTGCTTCTGGTGCTTTTTGACCTTAACCCAATCCCACACAACAAAATTTAGAATGGTCCAAATTGAAAGAATCTGCAGACAACAATTTCAATGTGATCAAATTTTAATTTTTTTAAGTCTTTTTGGATAGAAAACATTGTGGATAATGAAGAAATTGCTTGTGACAAGCAATTTCTTCATTTTCCACAATGTTTTCCAAAGCCTTTATCTTAAAGGGCGTAAAAAGGAGTGCTTGTTTGGGAATGGGTTAAACTTTCATTCAAATTAAGAAAAAAAATTATTCAGCAGGACAAGGGTTAACATCATAAACATAATTGTATTACTCCAGGATTGATCCAATACCAGACGTCAAAATTTAAGATTGGCCTAAATTGACAAGAGTTTCAGAGGACAATTTAAAGCTATGGAGTTTTAGATTTTTTTTCAATTTTCTGGGTAGAAAACATTGTGTAAATGAAAAAATTGCTTGTTACAAGTTATTTCTTCATTTTACTCATTATTTTCTCAATTCTTTTTCTTAAGGGTTGTCTAAAAGCGTCGTTGTGTGGGAATGGGTTAAATGTTGTAGTGTTCCACACTGCTACAAACGATCTCTTAGTTTTAACCCTTTTCTGTTCAGTCCCTGGTTTTTACTTCCCCGTGTTTTATACTTATGAAAATATTGTTGTTACAAGCAATTTCTCCTTTTTTCACAATATTTTCAACCTTTATTAATTATTACTTTCAAATAAGATCGACTTTAAATTGTCGTCTGCAAAACCTTTGAATTTGGACAGGTCTAAAATTTTGCAAAACACTAAAATAGTAAAGGGTTAATTTACTTATTTTTGTGCTTCTTCATATCACATATCAGTGCCATATTAGAGGGTTGAAAATATCATGAGAAAAAAAGAAACAGCTAATCAGGGCTCTCACTAGGATTTTGAAAGTAGGATTCACAGAATCCAATTAAGGAAAAAGTTGTATTCCAAGCAGAAAAGTTGGATTCAAGTCTGATTGGGGAGGATTTTCATACTATATGCGATTTCCACAAAGTCCTTTTTTTACAGCACTTTCTTTGTTGAAAATAGTGTGGAAAAGGGAGATACATTTTGGTTTTAAGAATTATTGTATTTTTTAGCCCATATTATGTTGTTTACATGTCTGATCATGTTCATTTGATCTTCAGCAAATTCTCTTAATTAGGATTATTTGTAAATCTAATTAAGAAGTAAAGAATTAATGTCAAAATAGAGCAAATGATAGAATTACCCAACATGTGTAATTTTTCTTTTCTTATTTTTTCTTAGCACACATTCGAATTAAGTTAATCCTTGTAACACTAAAAATGTAATATTCCTCCTTTAGCAAGTGGTAAAGACAAAGATGTGACCTTAGTCTATACCTCTAATTTTCCTTCTTAAATTGAACCATTTCAAAAATTGTATTTTCAAAATAAATACCGACTCACAATCAGTCAATCCCTTCTTTTACCACTTTGATATTGATGAAATTTCGCAATGATCTTTATTCAGCTTGATAAGGGTCAACTTTCTTGTTGAAATTTGGACAAAATAATGGCATATATTGACAGTCAAATTTACAATTTTTTAAACTAAAAAAATGACATTTAATTATTGATTCATATCCAGCTTTAAAAGTCTAAGAGATCAAAAAAGTTTATTTAATAGTTTTCATTTCAATTGAATTGCCTGTTGTGCCCACGAAAACCCATGACAATTCATTTTTGCAATATGAGTTCACTTCTTTTTTATGTTTTGGTTACTTTTTTACTAAACTGTTCAATAATAATTTGATTTCAGTGAGATAAGAGTGCTAGTTAAATAATTTTACCCAAGTTTCACAGGTTTCTAACACCCGTCACTTACGATCGTCGATGCATGACCGGTCACCGCGAAGTGGTAATTGCCAATCAAGCTGGGTGTTATCAATGATTGTGGTGTATGTTAGGATAATCAATTAACATTTTCCAATAATCTACCTACTAGTTTAATGACCCTTAAACCATGACAGATGATTTTACAGAGTCACTTTGACATAAAGACATCTAGCTGCGATATCGTAGCCCTCTTTCTGATAATCTGCTGGCGAGAGATTGTCAGAAAGAGGGCTACGATATCGCAGCTAAAAGACATCTAACGTCGGACGCATGTCATTGAAAAATTTGTCGTCCGTCGGAATCCTTTGATAGGATTTTTTGTCGTCCCGTGCGGAAATTTGTCGTCTCAGACGACAGTACTGTCGTTTCCGAGAGCCCCGAGCTTGATGTCTAGACTCTAACTAATTGACTTCAATTAGCCTTTTTCCATAGATCATTATTCAATCTCAAATGAAACCATCCTATGTGGTAGAAATACAATAGGAAAAAGAAAAATTGGCCCATTTTCAAATTTTTTTTTTTGATATCATGTAGACAAACATTCTGCCCAAGTTTCAAGGTAACCAAAAATGTGACCTCTAGAGTGCTCACAATGTAAAAGTTGACAACTGATGATGGTTACAGGACTCAGCCCAATCACAATAGCTCAATATGACCACTATGTGGTCAGGTGAGCTAAAAACTTACAGATTGATACATGACAGACACAACACAATAACAACAGCTTACTGGCTTTCAGCCAGTGTAGCAGCAAATACACAATATTTTCTACCCTACTGAATGGTCATTTTTTCAAATTTCATCCACTCTTTATTTTTGTCAGAAAAACCTTTGAATTTGGAAAGGTCTAAAATTTTGCAAAACGAGAAAGGGTTAAATTGACCTACCTGTTAGTATCTGTGCCGTACTTCCCACTTGTGAGATCTGCTGCATCTGTTGAATATTTTGTTGGTTGTTCATGTTGACGGCAGTCACTGGTTGTGTTGCCTGTCCCCCGATTGCTGTGATATTTCCAGACGGGTTTAGAACACTGAGCCCCTGTATCCCCGATATAGGGATAGGACTTCCAAGTATTTGCTGGATCTGCCCATTCAGCTGTGTTGGGTTCAGGGCTTGAAGCCCCTGAATCCCTTGAAGGTTTTGTACAGTTTGTATTCCTTGTAAGTTTTGAATTTGCATTGGGAACTGAACATTTTTCATATTTGCTAGATTTACACCAGAAAGCACCTGATTTGGTGATGCAACAATTTGATTTTGTCCAGCAATTTGGATGTTTGCAAAGTTCTGGCCATTTATTGTTTGCAGAATCTGCGGATTTATCACTGTTGCTACCCCACCTGGTTGTGATGTTGCTATTGTTGTTGTAGCATTTGTTGTAGAAGTTGAAATGCTACCAGAGTTTTGATTGGATGTTACAGTCATGGTGTTCTGCCCACTTGTGAGGCTAGAGGCAGAGCCCGTGTAGACAGCCTGCATGAAGTTCCCATTTCCTACAGGAATGAGCTGTACCTGTGGGATGATATTGGCAGCTGCAGCAGCTGCCGCAATAGTCTGACCCTGTAGGGATGCATTTTGTAACTGTGCCATGGACAGCACCGTTGGTGACGAAGATGTAGTGACGGCCGTTGATGGTGTATTCGTAGCACTAACATTGCCCTGTGATTTCCACTGCTGCCCTTGTGACTTGGGAGTTTGCATTGACATGGCCTCAATTATCTGTGAAGTTTGATTATTTGGCTGTACAGCTCCAGCTACTATTGTCTGAGTATTACCAGAAGCAGCACTGACTACTGAATTTGAATCTTGCGCTCCTTGTTGAATTTGCGCCATCTGCACTGGCATCAGTGCTGTCTGTCCATTAGCGGAGACTGGGACTTGTACAAAGTTAGGTAGTTGCTGTAATTGCTGAGCTATATTTGTTTGTAGCTGTACTGGCTGTATGATTCCGCCTGGCCTTATCGCACCCAAAGATTGTATCCCACCCAGATTGACAACATTACCACCCAAGTTCACCATGTTGCCACCAGCAAAAGCAACATTAGCTGGCATCACACCACCTAAAGTTGGAATCTGGGATCTGATGATTTGTCCATTTGCAGTCATGATAGGAATTCCTTGGATATTTTGTAAGTTCTGTGTCTGTTGATTGTTGATGATAGTTTGTCCTTGTAGAGCTGTGGAGTCCCCCTGGCTCCCGTCTACAGGAATTGTCTGAAACTGGGGGACCGCATTGTAGGTTACCGTTCCATTAGGTCCTGGCTGAGCCACTAATTGAATACCCTGAGTCTGCTGCAGAATCTATCAATAAAAAACATAGTACTATTTCAAAACTACTTGTCTGGGGATCAGTAAATAACAGGTCAAATCTCAGAATAGGTCTCAAAAGATTACTCATTCTTTATCATAAAATGATCATACTGTTTATATATAAAAGACTAAAAATGTTGTGGTTATTGAAAAAAAGCTGTTATTCAGCTACAATATTACATTTTTGCTCAGAAGCTCTTTTGGTTGGGGGACAAGTAGAGAAAATCTGTATTTCCACACCACTTCCTAATGTTACCAGGGGTCGACACTAACTTTGCTTCAATAGGATCCCACAGGAATCCTTACCTTTTACTTCAGGCTTTCCTCCAGATAATCAGGGATCCCCCTTGATATACATTAACTCATTCACATGCAATTCTGTCCTTCTAGGCCCAACTTGAAAAAAAGTTCAGAAAGCATTGTGGGAAAAGAAGAAATTGCTTGTTACAAGCAATTTCTTCATTATCCACAATGTTTTCTACAAAACCAAGCAAATTAAAAAATAAGGAGCATTAGTTGATACATTAAGATATATTGTACTAGAGAAATATTGAAGGATCCTGACGGAATCCCTAGTTGGAGATTGCTCGGGTCCCTTCCAATTTTCATGGATCCTCAGGATCCAGGGACAATGTAAGTGTCAGCCACTGTAAGTTACAGTCAAGTCCTGAGTGGCATGCTACCTTATTCTAATGGGTGAGTTCAATGCTGTGCAGTATGTATAAAGTGAATACAGGCGTTCAGTCAACCCTTGATTTTGCAGAGGTCAAGATAATTGATTGATTGAATGGGGTTTAATGCCACTTTCAACAGTAGAGAGGTCAAGATAAGTGGGGTAACAACATTCTAAAATCTTTATTTCTCAACAGAACAGTATGTTGTAGGTACACATTTAAATCATCTTGTTGGGACCAATCAAACTAGAATTTGTTGCAAAGTGGACTTATACCCCCCCCCCCCCCCAGTGCTTGTCCATATACAAGTGCCATCTGCCAAAGGGCCGTAACAAAAAATGGACTTTTTAATTGAAGGGCCAGTAATCAGTCAAAATAAATTGACCATAACGAAAATATGATGTGCAAATGTCTGACTTATACTGAGTCTTTCAGTGAAATTTGAATCAAATCCATCCAATGGTTGATAAGAAATTGAGCAGACACGATTTTTCACCAAAGGCCCATAACTCCTTGAAAATTCAATGCACCATAAACAAAATAAACTAGAGCTGTCGCCCTCAAGGGCTGACGAGAATACCCCCCACACCGCTAAAAAGGCTTTTCTATGAAGGAGTGGAATTTGAAGCTGTTTAATCACATGCATGTCATGGTGGATGAACATTGCCAACCCTCCACCTCTTTCTGATTTTGTGTTTGTTGCTAGAGTTGACTGATTAGGAAGGGTTGGTCAATATGAGCCTATGTTAAAGAAAACTGTGTGAGGAGATGATGACACAAAATTATATCCACGAAAAGTCAATATGAGCCTATGTTAAATTTTTGACCCCCGGGGGGCGGGGTCAAATTTGACCTCAGGAAATAAACCGTTCGATATTTTGTAAAGGTCAACAAGATGATGTTACTTACCAAATTTGGTAACTCCCTTTACGGTTACTGAGTTTTGCAATTTTAAATTTTGACTACTCCCCCCCCCATTAAAAAGTTCAAAATGGCATAACTCTGAAACTAACGACTGGATCAAGATGAAAATTGCAGATGCACAACTTCATATGATAGGAAACAACCTGATAAAATTTCAGCAAAATTGGTCAAAAAATGTGGGAGGAGAAGAGGACACAAAATTATGTCCCCCCCCCAATTAAAAAGTTCAAAATGGCATAACTCTGAAACTAACGACTGGATCAAGATGAAAATTGCAGGTGCACAACTTCATATGATAGGAAACAACCTGATAAAATTTCAGCAAAATTGGTCAAAAAATGTGGGAGGAGAAGAGGACACAAAATTATGTCCACGGACGGACGGACAGACAGATGGACGGACAACCTGATTCCAGTATACCCCCCATAACTTCGTTGTGGGGGGGTATAAATATGCACATCTCTGCTTGATACTTATTGTATCAGTGAAGTTTGAATAAAATCCGTCCAGTAGTTGCAGAGAAATTTAGCGGACACTAAAAAGTTATAGACAGGCGGACGGACTGACCTACCAACAAGCTGACTCCTACATACCCCCAAAACTTTGGGGAGGGGGGGGGGGGGGTTATGATTAGAACATACAACATAGGGTTTATGGCAGTATTGGTGCAGAAATATTCAAACCATAACTACCAATTATGCCCTTAACTATGGCTGTTCCTACAGGCTCTAATATAATGCTTCAATATGCTTTGAATATCATGTCAAGGTATAATACTTGATAGCAAGCCAAGTAAGCTCAATTGTTGGAAGCTAGAGATCCAAGGTTCAAGACCCAGACTGGAGTGTATTTATTCTACATACCTGCTTTAAACTTTAGAATTGGGCAAGTCCAAATTTTGTTGTTTGATTAAAGCCTAAGCAGACGTGTAAATTTACTAAAATTAACAAAGATTTAAATAAAAATAATCTTTGATTTCTCCCCGAATCAGATCATAACATCACCTGTCCTCCAGCCAGCGAGATTCCCTGTATTTGTTTGGTTGGATCAATGACCGCCCCAGCGGGAACTTGGACCCATCCTTGGCCGACATTATCTCCACCCTGTCCCGTATTAATAACACGAACACCCTGTGCATTCTGAGCTCCGGATCCGTCCTCTGTCCCAATCTTACTGCATGTTTGCGCCAATAGAGCCAATGGGCTTTGTTGAACATCCTAGAAAAAAGAAACAAACTGTTTACACAATTTTTGTACAACAAAAGGGCGGGGTTATTCACAAAGGGTGTTGAACTAGATCTAAAAATAACCTCCTTCTTCCCGATTTTTTGTCAATGTCATGAAATATCATGTACCTGATTCGTAGATTCTGACGGCATTCTGGTATTTATCACTTTTTTGATCGTCTATTGTCTTCTAAATATATAACATTATCAATCGACAAACAGTTTTTCGTCGAAATAATTCGCTGTCCGTGCGTTTTCCTTATTCCTCCATTTTGACCTCGCCTCTACTTTTGACGTCATCCCCTCCCAGATCAATCGATCAATGCTTTGCAAACCTTGTCAGTTTAATTATAAGGGTAACGATTTCATTGAAAATATTCGTTTTTTCTAAACAATTTAGAGAAAAATGAATAGATATATATCTTAGGATATAAAAAATGCATAAATTATCCAAAGTATTTTTGGACTAATTTGAAGCGGAAGATTATAACACCTGCTCGTCGTAAATCGGTTCACTAGTACACAGTGTATTGATTGACGGGCGTTCTTCCCCACGCGAAGTGGGATGTGTTCCCCTTCTTTCCGATAACTGGAGGTGGGGGAGAAAAAAATAGGTCAGAAGGCACGCCCAATTTTCTACCAACTATGAATTACACGAGATGGTTACTATGAAAGAAGGGTTGTACATACTCATGATTACAGACACGCCCTTTTTACATTGACCATATCCGAGAGGAGTATACGAGGAATAGAAAGAGTTCAATTAACTATCTTAACGCGTTTACAATTATATGTGCAAATAATGTGAGAAAATGTCATTTATAAGTAGGCTATGAATAAAAGATTTTAAATTGTTCCAAATTTAAGTCAAAGATTTTGCAGCCGACAATCTGTGATAGATAAAAATTGTAAACCTTTGCCAGAAAAGACCGTAGATAATGAAGTAATTGCTTCCTTCAGGCAATTTCTTCATTATTCACAATATATCCCTAGTCTTTAACTTATGGGTCGTAAAAAGTGGATTTGTTTCGAAATGTTTATATTGCCAAAGAAATGTTTAGGGGCCTACACGTATCTTGAAGTATGCCGGGGTTCGATCTCCGGTCGCCGCAAATATCCAGTTTCCGACATTTGACTCCCACCAATGGGTGGATAATCGTAAACCTAATTGGGGTGTACAGCTAGAGGTCAAATTCAAAAGATTAATATACAAAGTTGGTTTTATATGAAACAATAACCATTTAGTATAGGGTACAAAGTATAGTAAAAAAGAAAAAAACGACTTGTTACAAGCAATTTATTCTTTTTCTACAATGATTTCTCAGTTATAAAATCACAGGGACGTAAAAACCAGGGATTAAAAGGGCAAGGGTCAAAGAATCAAACGGAAATTTCATTTGAACAAATATTCCGTTTAATTAACCCATTACCACACGATAATATTCTAGACTGGTCCAAATAGAAGTGAAGTTTCAAACGACAAGCTTAAGTTGGTGAACTGTTATTTTGTTTTGAGGTTGAAAACATTGTTGATAATGAAGAAGATTCTTTATTGTTCGTCCGCAATGTTTCTAAAGCCCCCTTTTGAGGGTAGTGGTGGTAAAAAGGCTGCGCCGTTATTGCCACGGTGTTGGAATTGGTTAAACCCGCTTCCCGTTTACATTATTTTCACACATTGGAGAAAACTGTTTTGGAAAAAATTGTGGGAACACAATACTTTTTGTATCAAGAAATGTATTATTTCCCCACATAATTCCCATATGCTATGGCTGTCGAAGGACTGTAAAACCCCATTCATTCATTCATTCGTTCATTCATTCATCCATCCAATCATTCATTCATTCATCCATTCCTTCATACCTAATCTGACACTTGTATTTCATTTGAATGCGTCTTGAAATAATACCCGCAATCAGACTTCGTAAGTGGACCAGCCTAAATTTTTGTCGTCCGATTGATTTAGCCGCCGTCATAGCGCAGTCGGTAGCGCGCCAGACTCCTAATCTTCAATCATAGGTGTCATGGGTTCGATCCCCGGCGGCGGCAAATATTCTTTCCGACAATTGTCTCTCACCAATGGTTTGATAATCGTAAACCTAAGTGGGATAGCAGCTGGAGGCTAGGAAAGGATGTAGTGGTAGTACTGGTGTGAGAAATACCAGGAATCCATTGTTAGGTGCTCCAGCCGCCGCGATATGACTGAAATACTGTTAAAAGCGGCGTTAAACCCCATTCAATCAATCAAGTCCGATTGATTTGTTTTCAATAAAAGGGAAACTATCGACAAATGAAAAACTTCTATTCGAATCTTAAAGTATCGACCCTTTTGTATAGAGGTACCCCGTAGGATATTTACCCATTTCCAAGCTACAAACTTATAGACTGGTTTGACGACAAATTGCAGACGACAAAAATTGTTTAAAATTAGAAATAAAGTTCACATTGGGTAAAAAAGAGTAAACGGCTTGTTACATGTAATTTCTACTTGTCTCACGATGTTTTCAATAATATTTTTAAAAAAATATATATATAAAAAAATAAATGATTGAAAGATCGCATGCATAACACAGTGGACCTATCAGAGAGTTGGCATTTTAACACTTTACTGTTGAATACCTATGGGAAAACAATGTGGTAAAAGAAGAAATGCTTGAAACAAGCAATTTCTTCTTTTCCCACAACATTTTCTACCCTGTACGTTGGTTACTGTTCGAAATGTACTCTCTTTTATTTCTTGCAAACCATGAAACTGTTGAGCTAGGCAGCCTTCGAAATCCGGCGATCTTCTGATCTAAACCGGATCAAGATAAGTTATACTTTTCAGACCGGAACTACCCAGAGTTCAAGGGAAGTAACTGGTCAAGGGGAATAACTCCGTATATCGGGGCCTATTCCGGGCTAATCATTAGCAGTCTGCAGGTCGCCCACCGAGCCATAGAGTTTCCAATATATTAATGCCGTCTTCAGTGTTATGGGGGGTGTAAATTCATCCGCCAATTTGTCAACTAACCCATCCCCACACAAATCAATTTTGGACAAATTCAAATTCAAAGGTTTTGCAAAGAACCATTTTTCTGTTTGTGGAGTTTTTTTTTTTTTTAAAAAAACTTTGTCTGTCAGGGTAGAAAGTATTTTGGATAATGAAAATACTGCTTGCGACAAGCAATTTCTTCATTTTCCACGTTGTTTTCCTAAGTTTTTTATAAGTAAGATTGTATGTGCATGTATTTCGGATAAACCCAGCCGCGGTCATAGCGTTGTGGTAGTCCGTCGGATTCTCAACCATGAGGTCCAGGGTTCGATCCCCGATCATTCCGAACTTTGGCTCAGACTATTGGGTGGTTAATCGTAAACCAATGTGACATGAGCTGCTGGAGGCTCAGAGTGGATGATGGTAGTGGTAGTATGAGAAATATCAGGCATCCTTGGTTAGATGCTCCAGCCGCAGTGAATACTGTTAAAAGTGGCGTTAAGCTCAGTTCAAACAAACTATCAGAATAATTGATTCGGCACAGAAGTGCACGTGCAAATAGGGACATCATGTTTTCAGTAGAAGTTGCCGATCGCTTTGTAAACCTGAACGCAAGGCAGATAGTGTATACTGTATATTTAAGGCTCCGTTCATTATGGGCCGCAGCCGCCGTCATAGCGCAGTTGGTAGCGCGTCGGACTGTCAATCTCGAGGTCCAGGGTTCGATCCCCGACGGCGGCACTCATCCTTTCCGACTATTTGTCTCCCACCAATGGGTCGATAATCGTAGACCTATGTTGGATAGCAGCTGGAGGCTAGGAAAGGATGTGATGGCGGTACTGGTGTGAGAAATACCAGGAATCCAATTGTTAGGTGCTCCAGCCGCCGCGATATAACTGAAAGATTGTTGAAAGCGGCGTAAAACTCCATTCAAACAAACAGACATAATGGGCCGCGGGCATAGCGCATAGGTAGCGCGTAGGACTCCTTGTCAAGGGGTCCCGGGTTCGATCTGGATAATCTCAAACCTAAGTGGGATAGCAACTGAAGGTAGTGGTAGTAATGGTGTGAGAAATACCAGGAATCCATTGTTAGGTGCTCCAGCCGCCGTGATATAACGTGATAAATTCTATTAAAAGTGAGGTTAAATCCAAATCAATCAACCGTTCAAATTATATTTTGTGTAATTTCCGTAAAGGTATAGATAACGTTAGAACTAAAAAGTAAATAAACTGAAAAAGAACTATATTCAAAATGTCTGTATACCACCCCGCAAGAAAATATTTGTTAATTTAAATGTAAACATGTCAATGAAATTCGTCCTTGAACAGAAAACCTCTTTTGTAACAATTTTTCTTTTTCTTTTAACCTTTGTCATTCTGATCCCGGAATATTACTGCTTCAGTAGGAGGCATAGATAAAGATCAGCTTGCAAATATGTACAGTCTGGCCCTAGTCTACACCACCAGTTTATCCTTTTTATACCGGATTTTTATGGACCAATTTCCAAACTAGATATTGACCCTGATAACCAGACATACAGTGCCATCAGCCCTTTGATTTGAATGCATTTCCGAACAAGGATCTCATTCAGCCAAACAAGGGTTAAGACTGAACTCACTTACGTGAGAAGTTAGACATTGAGTGGCATTTTACCCATTACCAGACGACGAAATACTAGACTGGTTCAAATTGAAAGGGAGTTGCAGTCGACCATTTAAAGCTTATGTAATTTCAGAAATGAATTAAATAAATGTAATATAAATAACTAAATAAATAGATAAATAAATAAATGAACTGATAAATAAAAAAAAAATGAAAAGATATATTGAACAATTATTTTGTTCATTCAGACAGGAAGTGAATGTTGACTTCCGTCATTTTTGTCATACATTTGTCCTTATTCAAACGGTAACTATTACGTTAAGGTCGTGAACTAGAGCCGCGGATTTTTTTTTTTTTTTTTTTTTGTAAGATTCCATGGCTAAAATAAGAGGGCTACACAATCGGAACTCCTCGTTCAATTCTATGAATACACCGTGGCTTCACGTGACAAACTATCCGTTGCAGTAAAACGCATCTCAAAAACGTTCTGCCGAGTAAGAAAATTGTTTTCTCTTCAAAGAAAACAAGGAAGAAATAAACAATAAAAAAGCTTTCAGACATTTTGAGACTTTCGAAACGTCAGACTTTTGGCTTCACGTGACAAACTATCCTTTATGGAAAAAACGCATCTCATAAATGTTCTGCCGAGTAAGAAAATTGTTTCGTCTTAAAAGCAAAACAAGGAAAAAATAAAACAACAAAAACGCTTTTCAGGCATTTTGAGACTTTCGAAACGTCAGACTTTACCCAATTATGAACTACGTTTTCTTACGTTATTTACGTGTGTCAGTGCTTCCGCGCGCAAACATTTTTCTTCTTCTTTTTTTATAAACTTCTCAGATAAAACTGTCTGTAATTCAATCAAATTTTCTTTTGTCGTTGATATTTATCAATCTTTGATCTAAAATTTTCTTTTAACGACCTCGTATTTTTATTTATTTATTCATTTGCGTTTTTAGCGCGTTTGTATTTGCGCTTTTTTAACGTAGCACATGTCCATATGAGCGACGCTTCTAGAAGACGATGAGATGTTACGGAAGATAGTGCAAAGATACAGGACGAAGCTGCTGAGAGCTCCGTCTGGTTCTTAACGTTCTCGGTGGATAGCACCGTCACACGGAACCTCGGTTTCATGTCTCATCCGAAAGACAGCTAGTATGTTAGTTGATTTTGTAGCCCAGGACTCGAACCCGTGATCTTGAGGTTTTAAGTTAAGTGCTCTACCAACTGAGCTAATCGGGCTGGCAACCTTTTAAACGGTCACCTCGGGGGGTTACATAGTATGTTGGTTATGCAGACTAATGGGCCTTGAATGTATTTGTAATGGAATCAGAATTTTCTAAAATTAAGTGGAATGTTTTCACGTAGTCTTCTTCTAACACTAAAATCTAGAAACAGTTGTAGCTTCCCAGTATGGAGCACTAAATGGGTCAAAATTCTACTTTCAGTCGTACACGCTAAAAGGACGCGTGCACGGGTAAATAATACAGAGGCCAAATAAAATTTGGGGGTGCACGCTCAGAACTGGGCCAACGTGCGTATAAAATATGCGTGGGTGCAAAGAATTTAAGGACACTGAAGAAATGGAGGAACATGTTTTTATTTCTAAGCGTGCCCGCTCAAATATTGCGACCGAATTCAAGGATATTTTAGACAACACTATTTAGATGAACTGTTTGTATTATGGGGTGGAAAAAACATTGTGGACAAAGAAGAAATTCAATCTTGAGGTAAAAAAAACATCGTGGATAATGAGCAAGCAATTTCTTCGTTTTCTACAATGTTTTCCAATTTTTTATCCGGGGGGGGGGGGGGGCGCGTCGCAAAGCGTGACAGCGTAGGAATGGGTTAAACGTCACAACTACAGTTTTGATAAGATGACAAGCGCCTGCTGGCATTCGCTCAGTGGAACCAAAATGATAAAAGGGGTTTATACCCCACAGAGTAGATACATGATGGGTATGGGAGCAATAAAGAAATTGATGAGACTTTCAAATGACCCAAACAATTTTGTTACGGTCAGTAAAATACACTGAAAAGGAGATTGACCCCTCACCAAAACTCTTATCCCAAACAAATGTTGTCGGGATTTGGGCGTAGTCACATTATTATCATTATTACTGAAAGAGCTTTACCAATCGCACAAAATGACGCTTTTTGGTGTCCCACCAGGAGAAAAATAGGGAAAACATTGTGTAAAATGAAGAAATTGCTTGCAACAAGCAATTTCTTCATTTTCCACAATGTTTTCTATTAAGAGAGTTGAAAAAATCTAGTATTTCACAAACTTTCAAATGTAGTCCACAATCCCTTTCTATTTGGACCAGTCTAAAAAATTTGACGTCTTGTAATGGATTTACATATCTTTTAACAGTATTTCAGTCGTATAACGGCGACTGGAGCACATAACTATGGATTCCTGGTATTTATCATACCAATACTAACACTACATCCTTTCCTAGCCTCCAGATGCTCATCCCAATTAGGTTTTCGATTATACACCCATTGGTGAAGGACAAATGTTGGAAAGAATATTCGCCGCTACCAGGGATCGAACCCAGGACCTCATGATTGAGAGTGCGACGTGCTAAAGGCGGAGTCACAGCACTCTCAAATACCAGATGCATTCTTGTTTCAGATGAAATTAGACATTTTCCCTTCCTTAAGCTCAAAACTCATTTAACCCATTCCCATACAATCCCGCTCGTTTACGCTCCTCCGGAAAAAGACTTGCTCTATGGTCTAGTGGAATATGTGTTTGACTTGTGATTTGAAGGTCACGGGTTCGAGGTCCACTTTAACAGGGTGAGTTCAAAGACACTTAATAGTCAGCTCCAGGCTACCTAGCCGGAAAATTGGGTGGTAGCTGCAGATGCCTCTCTTTCTTGCGGGGACATGAAGCCATCTTGATCGGATTTTGAGCGTTCGAGAGCGACTCTATAGGCCTAATGATTTCGTCGAACGAAAATAAATATGTACTGTATAAAGTAAGAAAAATAAAATCTTTGGAAACCATTGTTGAAAATGAATTGCTTGTTACAGGCAATTTCTTCGTTTTCAACAATGTGTCCAAACCAAAAAGAAACGCGCACACACAAATCATCATTTGAAAATTATTGTCTGCTTCTGTATTGAAGTTTGACCAGTCTTAAATCAGTTTTCATCTGGTAACGGGATAAATAGTTTCTCCGAAACGATTTAAAAGAGTACCTACTATATCGGACTGCTTCATGAGAGAAATTATGATTTAGTAATTCAGAATACGCCTCTTGTATTTATTGTCCGAATGATATTTACTTATTGTTTAACCCATTCCAACTCAATCCCTCCATTTTACGCCCCTCAAGAAAAAACTTTGGAAAACATTGTGGAAAATGAAGAAATTGCTTGTTTCAAACAATTTCTTCATTATCCACAATGTTTTCTATCCAAAAAGGCGAAAAAATTCAAAATTCCATCAACTTGAAAATTGTCGTCTGCAGCTTCTTTCAATTTGGACCAGTCTAAAATTTTGCTGTGTTGGAATGGGTTAAACGATTATCAGACGACAAAACCTAAGGTCAATCTAAATTCAAGCTACAGACGACAAATTTAAGCTGGTGAAATTTTGAATGACTTTAACTTTTCGGGTAGAAAAAATTGCGTGTAATGAAAAAATTGTTTGTAATAAGCAATTTGGCCAATTTCCTCACTGATTTCATTCTTTTTTTTCCTTTGTGGATCTTTAAAAAAGGTTTTGATGGGGATTGGTGCCCGAGCCGCCGTTATAGCGCAGTCGGTAGCGCGCTCGACTCCTAATCTTCAATCATTTGATGTCATGAGTTCGTTCCCGACGGCGGTACATATCCTTTCCGACATTTGTCGGACAGCGGCGCTGTCGAGATTTGAACCCGTAACCCTCGAGTTCTCTCAGAGTAAGAGTCCGCGGGCCTATCCACTGAGCCACGCATAATTCATTTAAGGGCAGGTATCTCTATCACTGGTTCCAATGGTTTGCCGATTTACTGAAAAACTCTCTTTTTTTTGGGGGGGGGGGGTTCTGAATTTCACCACGATCGAAAATGAAACCATTATAAATACAGGGAAACTGAGGAAGATAATGAATAAAACGCTTAACTCTCTCCTTATTTGGTGGGTCTATAAAAAACACGATTGTGAGAAATTGCTTGTGTTTGATAGTCATAAAATGGTATGACTATTTCTAACCTTCAAGTTTTGCAGATGGATTGATGGATGGATGGACGGTTTTGTTTGAATGGAGTTTTACGCCGCTTTCAACAATCTTTCAGTTACATCGCGGCGGCTGGAGCACCTAACAATGGAATCCTGGTATTTCTCACACCAGTACTACCATTACATCCTTTCCTAGCCTCCATCTGCTATCCCACATAGGTCTACGATTATCGACTCATTGGTGAGAGACATATAGTCGGAAAGGATGAGTGCCGCCGTCGGGAATCGAACCCGGGACCTCTAGATTGATAGTCCGACGCGCTACCAACTGCGCTATGACGGCGGCGGATGGATGGACGGACGGACGGACGGATGGATGGATGGATGGAAAGATAGATGGATGGATGAATGGATGGATGAATGAATGGATGGATGGATAGGAACCATGTCCGGTCTGCAGTAAAAAAAATTGGCTACCGATACAATACGAGGTGGAAGTTAAATGGAGTAAATGGAGTCGGACAAGAAGCGTTACATAAGTTTTAAATATATCTACCTATGACAGGGTGTGTAAAACAGAAGTGTATGTCGTAGACGGTTTACCTGTATAAAAGCCTCGTCCCCCGCAGTTTCTGCAAATGGAATAGGCTATCCACTGTCTGGTGTATAGTACGCGAAGAATTTAACTGCACGATTTTCTAACCACCGTTACTTGGGGTAAAGGGTGTGTCATAGCCGCTTGTTTGTATTCAAACATCGTCCCACAGTTTCTGATTTGAAACGTTAGTGTGCGTATGATTTATCTACACCATTTTCCTACCACTGGTATTTTTCGGTATTACATGCATGTCGTAGACGCTTGTTTTTATTCAAGCATCGTCCCTGCAGTTTCTGATTTGAAGTGTGCGAATGACCTGTCTGCATGAAATCCCAATAAGTGGCACATTGCGGTGTTACAGAAGCGCGTGTCCTGGCATCTTCTTGTATCAAGGGCAGCGACCGTTCTACTTAAATATTCGAGAAAAATATGATCCCGAAATCCGCTCACTCGTGAGGATGATGTCATAGACGCTTGACTATATGCAAACCTCGTCCCCAAAATTTGTGCTTTATAGCACGCAAATAATTCATCTGCGCGATTTTCCTAATTTTTTGATTTTTTTTTTGAAAATGGAACAGTATGTTCACTCTAAGATCTCTCTTAAAACTCGAATTGTAAAATATTCCGAAAGGATTAAAACGAGGTAAAAAATGTATTTTCTCTTTGAACAATTTTATAACAATATCATTATTGTATTTAATATAGTAATAAATGAGTTTCGCAGAGCGGCGCATATACGCCCGAAGGGGCTTGTCAGTTGAATATAACATTTTACCATAAGATTTTATGACAAGAATTACCTTAAAAACAGACTTTGATAGATAAAACTAAACTTGATATTAACAAAGAATGCCATTGTGACATATCTTAGAGCAATATGACCCCAGCATCAAAGAAAATATGCACTAATTCAACACAAAGATTCTTCATTGTGAAACACTGTTTGTATTAACGCCACTATGGATCACATTGCACGCAAAAAACACGATAATATTAAGCAATTCCTTAAACAATGGGGAGAAAATTCATTAATCACTGAAAAGACAAAATGTTAAAGATATCAAGTAAAAGTACACATCATAGAGAGTCAATGTAGTAAATTTTAATCACTTTCACTCAACATTAGGTACAAGTTACAACCATTTAAAAAGTTGCTTACACTAGAAATTTGACAATCTTTCAATTCTAGGACAGATAATTGATGAAGAAGTTTAGGTCTAATGAACCACAAGAGACCATGCAGGTTCATTATGAAAAGTTACAACTTCTTTTGTTTGAAACTGTATGAGGAGTTGGGCACACAAGACATGTACGTTGATTTATCTAAATTCAAGAGTAGACAATTCAAGAAGGACTTGATAGATTTGATTTTCAAAGGTCTTGTGTACAACTAGACATCATAGACATACATTGTAGCAAGTTTCAGTTACCATTGATACTGTAGGGGGACTTGCGCACACATGAAATAAGTGATATTTTCTTCAATTCAAGGGTAGATAATTCAACAACTACTTGGTTGATTTAAACTTCAAAGGTCTTATGTGCAGTTAGACATCATAGAGATACATTGTAACAAGTTTCAGTTTTTTCTATTGATACTGTCAGAGGAGCTGCGCACACATGAAATATAGCGATTTTTTTCAAATCAAGGGCAGATAATTCAAGTTAATTGTAGAACAACTAGAGTGATTTGAATGCAAATGTCTTATGGACAACTAGACGCCATAGAGAATCTTTGTAGCAAACTTCAGTTCATTGCTGTTGATACTGTAGGAGGAGTTGCACACACAAAAAATTGCTAACGGACAGACAGACAGGTGGACAGACAGACAAACGGACGGACAACCGGGGCTATAACTTAGTACAGCCCCTCGGTCGTATAAAATTTGAAAATTGATCGACTAGTCGATTGGAGGATTGAGCTGATAAGAAATTGCAAAATACAAAGTCAAATTCAAATCAATGGATTTATTTGTTTACTTGAATGGGGTTAAACGCCACTTTCAACTATATTTCAGTCATATTGCAGTGGGTGGAGCACCTAACAATGGATTCCTTGTATTTCTCACACCAGAGCTACCACTACCTCCTTTCCAAGCCCCCAGCTGCTCACCCAACTTAGGTTTACGATTATTTACCAATTGGTAGGAGAACGTAACTGACAAACTCATAATTACCATTTTATTACATCCAACCAACTAATTAACCAACCCACCAACCAATCTTTTATGAATTATCTCACAAAGACTACTCATGTTTATACATGTATATCGATTACCGTTTCAAAATCATTTAAAAATATATTTTTGGTGTTTTTTTTGTTAATTTTATTTTGCTTACAATCGGAAAATCTGATATTCAACTAAAACCACCCCACAATTTATTTACGTAATGGCAATTTTGGAAAGTAGCAATTGTCTACTGCAAAATGTGTCGAATTCCTATTTATGACATATTGCGCAAAAAGGGTACCACTAAATAACTATTAGAAAAAGGAATCGGATTCGTCAGAAGTTAATATAAATCTTTTTTCTGGTGTAAACGTATGTTGAGGTCGAATGATCAATCTAGATTCAGAAAATCTGTCAGGATCGCAAAGCTTCGGCCCCTGATCGGTATTTGTTATTTGGGGAGGGTTGATTGTTTGCAAGAAGGTCCCTTTTGACCGACATGTCACTTTTTCTTTATTGGCTTAATAATGGCTTAATGACTGTATATTTGGTCCTCATTGTTATCATTGATTGCGTCATACCTTTTCAATTTTCTGCTAAGGATTGAGAAAAATTTCTAGAATTGAGAAAACTTATTTTCTAAAATATTAAGTTGTTGGCTATTAATTAATAAATCTGTATCAATTAATAATTAAAATGTGCATTATAGAAAAGGTGACAGAAAATAGATCCTAAATGGTCAAAAGAAATAAAGCATAGGGTTACCCGTATGCTCGACTGTCTGTATAAGTCGCGTACCCTCACACACAGTGATAGTGTACTTCAAAGCAGTGAGCCGCAATAGATACGAATTCAGTCGCAATCGGTGCGTTTGTAGGGAATATACTCTTGTGTCTGTGTTATACCTTTTATTCGTCTGCACTGGCAATATTTCATGTGATTCTTTTTAATCAAAATAGTGTGGGGACGTTTTACAGGTGAAATTAGAAAATGCGGCCAAGGTAGGTGACCAGTAATTTGACTTTTCCAAACATTTTACATGTAAATTAGCCCTGGGGTGAGATGAAATCTTAACTTAAACCGGCTATACGATACAGGTGTTTAAAGTTAAGCCTGTGGTCGTATTTTAATAGCACGTTGGAAAAAATGTCATTTAGGGGCGATCAAGTCTAACTAAACAGAATATTGTGTGTCCTGGTGTAGATCTTCTAAACCAATAAATCTTTTTGTGCACCACTCTTTTTTTTAAACATTTTATCCTTTTTAATTTATATCAATATGTGATACGTTACTATTTTCGACAATCTCTTGCCCATTCCCACACAACAAAATGTTAGTCAGGCTGGAGACGACAAGAAAAGTGGCTGTAACTAATTCCCACAAATTTAGACTGGTCCTTATTCAAAGAAACTGCTAAGCCGATTTCAGGTTGATTTAATTTTATTTTTATTTTTTTGTCTTTTTGGATAGAAAACATGGTGGATATTGAAGAAAATTGCTTGTATCAGGCAATTTCTTTATTTTCACAATGTTTTCTACAGCTTTTTTTTCAGGGCGTAAAAAGGTGGGGTTGTGTTGGAATTGGTTTGATATTGAAAAACTGCCATTTTTAACAGAAAACATGTTGTGAAAAGGAGAAATGTCTTCTTTGCTCTCACTGTTGTTTAATTCATTCCAACACAACAAAATTTTAGACTGGTCCGAATTAAAAGAAGTTACAGACAACAATTTTAAGTTGATGAAATTTTAAAATCTTTGTCTTTTCAGGGTAGAAAGCATTGTGGAAAATGAAGTAATTGCTTGTCAGAAGCAATATCCACATTTTCCACAATGTTTTCCAAAGCTTCTTTTTTGATGGGGGTAGAAGAGGGGGATGGTTCGGGAATGGGTTTAAGGTGCCGCTTTTCTCATATTGATACAGTGATTTTAAAGAATTTCCTTTGACATAGTTAAGAAAAAAGACAATAGATGACAAAAGTTTTGACCATCACCAACTTTTCTTTCAGGAATAGAAAAAAAGGAAAAGGGGGGAATTACTTATTAGTAAGTAATTTCTCCATTTTTCAGTGTATTTTATATATAATTTTCTTGGTAAAAAACAATTTTACAAAGATAGCAATAGTTATTTTATTTTGGGTTTATTTTAACTTAAATTCATTAACTCAATTTATTTCTTTAAACTTGATAAGGACTTGAAATGGTTTCCAGTCATTTCAAACCTTTATCAGATGAAGCAATTTCAAGAATTCAAAGATCTTACAGACATACATAAGTTTTCATTTGAATTAAATATAAATCATCTTACACTGTAAGAAAAAAAATGGTGAATGAGAAATTGCATCCTATGAGATTTTCCAACCCCATAAAATCATTGACAAACCTAAATGAAGTCATTATGCAAAATAATTTAACCCATTCCCAAGTAATTCTGCTTTTGTAACAAGCAATTTCTTCAATTTCCACCATGTTATCAACCCAGAAAGCTGAAATAAAATCAATCATAAATGAAAACTGTCGTCTGCAATTTCTTTCAATTTGGACTAGTCTAAAATTCTGTCATCTGGGAATGGGTTAAACAGTATTATTATACAAACAAATGTTTCAATTTGGTCATAGATAGCATTAACATAGGGGTATACCAAAGTATGAGTGCCTGATTTAATACTCTTGCTATCTGTGGAGATAAATGGCCATCGCCCAATAGTTTTATGGCTGAGATGATGCATTTTATTTGGGCTTATTAAAACCCTTGTCTCTTTTGTCTATATCCATAGCAATTTTAGATAGGCAACACTTTATGTTTCCCTTAACCCATTCCCACACAGTGACCCTTTTGGAGGCCCCTTATGAAAAAAACAATTGGGAAAACATTGTGTAAATTGAAGAAATTGCTTGTAACAAGCAATTTCTTTCTATTACACAAGATTTTCCATCAATAAAGTAGAAAAAACCTAAATTTTTATAAACTTTAAATCGTCGCCTGCAACTCCTTTCAATTTGGACCGGTCTACAAATACAATGAGGCTTTTTGACACCTCTCTAGCAAATAATTAGGAAAACATTGTGAAACAAGCAATTTCTTCATTTTCAGTAATATTTTCATCTAAGAAAGTTGCTAAAAAACCTTAAATTTCATAAAATATCAATTAGGCATAATTCAGACATGGGTTTGGTCAAAACATAATTTTTAAATGATTATTTTAATTCTTTAGTTGGCATTTGGAAAGAAGGAGATATTTCGAAATCAAAGGGAGGCTTACTTGAAAACATGTAAAAGATTTGGTGGGGGGTGCAATTGAAATGTTTGAAATAAACTGGACTAGTTAAAAAATTTCTGGTAATTGGTTACCTATTGCTTTTGGTATTAAACACAGTCCTACTCATACTGGGAATAGTCTAAAATGTTGTCAGAGTCATAGCACAGTTGGAAGCATGTAGGACTCCTTGTCATGGGGCCCGGGTTCAATCCCAGGTTGTGGAAAATGTCCTTTGCGACAATTGTCTCCCACCAATGGGTGGATGATTGTTAACCTTAGTGAGATGAGCAGCTGGAGGCTCAGAAGGGATGCTGTGGTAGTAATGGTGTGAAAAGTACCAGGAATCCATTGTTAGGTGCTCAAGCTGCCCCATCTGACTGAAATACTGTTAAAAGTAGTGTTAAATCCTATTCAATTAATCTAAAATGTTCTAGTCTGGTAAAACCCATTCTCCAACATTTCTGCATTTTTAAGCTCCTCCCCCACCCTAACCAAAAAAAGGCTGAGGAAACAATTGTTGAAAAAATGAAGAATTAAAATTTTGTTTGTAACTCAATGTTTTCTACCCAGAAGGGTTAATGATTATTTTGTTAATTTCAGGGCGCTATTAAGCGCAGTCCTCCTCATACTGGGACTTTGCTCGTTCACCGAAGGGCAGTCAAGACGCGGTGACACAGGTAGGTGATATAACATTATGATAGACCTCGTTACGGTTGTCTTTGTAGTTACAATGAAATACTATTGTGTTATTAAATGCAACAAAATTTATGATGCATTAGGTATAGCTCAGAAATATGAAATTATTTTGAAAAGGAAAATCATGTAGTTTTTTTCTAATAGATCTTTGCAACGGGTTTCATAACCAGACATATTCAGAAAACATTTTCTCAAACATTAGAGAAGATATTTCTTTCATGTTTTTGGAAACATAATTCAGTCTTGTGTTTACTTCAATGATAAAGGCTCTTTTACCCCTTTATTCAGTTAATGATTAAAACTGAACTATGAACCAACATTTCTAATTCTAACTTTAACTATTTGGTAAGATCCTCCACATTTGTATGGGAATGTTCTTTCCTGAATTTGGGGAAAATGTCTTATTTTTGCATTCCAGGGAAACTTTTTTTTGTTGAGCTGGCTTGCCGTGAGCGAGACAAAGTTGTCACTATGACAAGTTGGTGTACATGCGTTAGTCTGTCCGTTACTGAATTTGTCCCGACAATTATTCCTACATTTATGGATGGATTTCAAAATACATGGCACAATTATTCTCCATCATGAGTAGATGCCCCATTTGGAAGAATTTTTGGGATAGTTCTAAATTCAAGGTCACAGCTCAAGGTCAAACACTAAAAATGTGATTGTCAAGAGCATGTCAAGAGCAATTCTCCTACAATTATGGATTGATTTCAAAATAAATTGGCACAATTACTCTGCATCAAATGATCATGAGTATAATATGTGCTATTTGAAAGAATTTTTTGGATAGGTTCAAGTTCAAGGTCAAAGCTCAAGGTCATGGTCAAGTTGATGGTCAAAACTTTGCAGGCTCGACAGCAGTTGTCCTGGGACAACCATCTAGTTTTAAATAGCATTCAAAGTAGGAAAACAAAAAAGTAATGTTGTCTTTGAATTGTCCTATACTGAGGTTGCCTCACGTTAGTAATAAAGAATTCCAAAAACAAGAAATACACTGCAACTCCATTACTGTGCTATCCTTTACAGCACTGAACCCTTTACAATGCAGGGTCTGCTTGGGTCCCTAAATTGAAAGGGGGGGTTGACCATTTTTGATTGCTGCCACTATGGTTCCCAATTCCCTGTTGAGGCTTATTGAACAACAATTTTCAGCATCAGAGTGAAAAGAACTTCAGATTTCTGAAAAATTATACATTTTTGATGTGGGGACAAAAAAAAACATTGTGATATTAATTACATCTGATTTTAACCCTTGCCATGCTGAACCTGAACTATTTCTGTTTTGGCAGGAGGTAGAGACAGGATCAGCCTGCACATATGTATAAATATGTGTAGTCTGATCTTAGTCTACACCAGCTGCTTTTCCCTTTTAGTTCAGAATAGTTTTTAAGATAAATTTTCGAAAGAAACAATATCCCTCTATGCTTGTACTGATTTCAATTCAATTTTTAACCCATTACCGGACGGCAGAATTTTAGACTGGCCAAAATTGAAAGAAACAGCAGAAGACAACATACAGTTAATGAAATTTTGGATTTTTTCAACTTTCTGGGTAGAAAACATTGTGGAAAATGAAGAAATTGCTTGTGACAACTAATTTCTTCATTTACCACAATGTTTTCCAAAGCTTTTTTTCCTTGGGGGGCGTCTATAGGCGACACTGAGAGGGAATGGGTTAACACAGATTATATTCAGCATGACATGGGTTAAACCTTAGGAAAGCTAGAAAACGTGTATAATAGTGACTGAAATTGACGGATTGATAGTCACACCCACAGACCTCCGACAAGGAAGTTTCTGCGAAATTTCAAATTTCATAATTTGTAAAATATATCGTATGTACTTAACATACAAGATAATTGTTGGTTGGCACCCTAAATATTGTAGCTACTGCTTGAATAAGCTGTAAATATGACATTTACAGAGCCAAGCATCATATGTATGAGCTCAGAATTGCAATTTGATCGTTCTGTAAATTTTTGATCGACAACAGCGATTGACAGCAGCAGTCCGTCAATTTTTCGAACATGGCAGAAAATAATGATATTGTTATAATCATCAATTAACCCTTTCCTGTTTTTTGAAATTCTAGACTTGTCCAAATTAAAATAGGTTGCAGACAACAATGAAAATTGGATGCAATTTGAAATTAAACCATCCTATGTGGTAGAAAATATTGTGGGAAAAGGAGAAAGTGCTTGTTACAAGGTAACAATGTCTTCTTTTTCCACAATGTTTTCTCAAGTATCAAATCACAATGACGTAAAATCCCGGGTTTGTTCAGGACAGGGTTAATGACAAAATCTTGTAACTAGTGCCTAGATAAGCTGTAGTTAGGAGGTTTTGGTAGCCTACTAATATAAATTTGTTAGTTTCAAATCCAAATAAAATTTCATCAGTTAAAACTGTCATCTTCTTTGAACTTGTACTACCCTAAATTTTTGTAATAGAGTAATGGGTTAGCCCATTCCCACTCTATGATGATTTTAGAAGCCCTTAGGAAAAAAAGCTCTGAAAAAACATTGTGGAAAATGAAGACATTGCTTTTTGCAAGCAATTTCTCTATTATCAACATATTTTCTACACAAAAAGGAAAAAAAGAAATCCAAAACTTAATAAGCTTTGAATTGTCGTCTGCAACTCCTTTTAATTTGACCAGTCTGAAATTTTGCTGTCAAGTAATGGGTAAAGAAAAAAGTGATTATTTGCAGCTGTTTAAAATTTAGAAAGAAAATCAAAGTTTTGCAGACAATTTTCTGAACATATTTGACACAAGGAGTGTGATATACTACTATGCATATTAAACATAATTATTAGGAGATGATAAACCCCATTCCCACTTAACAAAAAATAGACTAGTCCAAATTCAAAAAAAATGAAGACAACATTTTATAGTTGATGAAAATATTAAAATTCTTTATCTTTTGCGATAGAAAACATTGTGGATTATGAAGAAACTGCTTGTAACAAGCAATTTCTTCATTTTCCACAATGTTTACCAGAGCTTTTTCACTTAACCCATTACCACATGACAAAATTTTAGACTGGCCTAAATTGAAAGCAGTTACAGATGACAATGCAAAGTTAATGAAATTTTGGATTTTTTCAACTATCTGGTCAGAAAACATTGTGGAAAATGAAGAAATTGCTTGTAACAAGCAAATCTTTATTTTCCACATTGTTTTCCACATCTTTTTTCCTTTAGGGCGTCTTCTTCATTATTTGCGTGATCCTATGGGAATGTGTTAAAAAGTTGTTGTTAGAATAGTTTTCTAATCACTGCGATCTGCCAAAATTAAGGCTGCATTTTTGAACCAGATCTCATTCTCTCAAAAAAATGTAAATGTCCTATCTTCAGCTCACCTGAGCACAACATGCTCATGGTGAGCTTTATTGATCCTTGAATATCCGTATTCTGTTATGCAATGCCAACAATTTAAGTATTTACACTCCATGGGCCACAATTTGAACTCACTTCTGATGAAACAAGGTGGGAACAAGTGTTTATGTCCTATGGATTTGTCTCTCACCAATGGGTTGATAATCGTAAACCTATGTGAGATAGCAGCTGGAGGCTAGGAAAGGATGTAGTGGTAGTGCTGGTGTGAAAAATACCTGGAATCCACTGTTAGGTGCTCCAGCCATCAGATACTAGACTTCTCAGATAATTGTTTGTTTGAAACTATATAGAGACTTAGACTTTTATGTAAGGAAGCACAGGAAAAGAGGTCTTAATGACAATTTTACTAGAGGCCACAATTTTCATTCATCTTGATGAAACTTGGCCAGATTGTTTTTCAGGTGACAGGGATAAAGTAAAAGTACTCCAAAAAGTGGGTCACAAGGTCAAATCTTTGAAAAGTCTTAACAAGTTTTAAAGCCTTGTGTCCTGTTAATGTCTGCACAAATATGACTGGCTTCACGAATTTTAGTTCAAATAAGAGCTCAGGTGAGTGATGTAGGGCCATATTGGCCATATTTTGGCTCTCTTTTTATCTCATGTAATTAAGAAATCATCCACCAGTTAAAAGGTGAGGAATAAATTTCTGCCATGTTAGAGTTTATTGTTCCAAAATTATACCATATATATGTATATTAATGTTATGAATAAAAGGTTTTTCTTCAGAGATTTTATAGTTTGCAATTAATTTAAGGGTAATTACTGCATCAAATTTTTTATTTCCTTGAAATATTTCGCAGACTATGCCACAGGAAAGGGTACATAACTGTTCACTATTTATGACATCATATAGTCTGGTGTTAATTGCTATACGATATTCTGCTGTAAGAAATGGTGCTAGGAACAAAACAACTACATGTATAAGAAAAAAATCCAACAATCTATTATAGTCTGATACAGAAGACATTCGACGAGTGGCTGACCCAGCCCTCTAACTCCGACAGGAAGTTCAACTTCAATATAAAATGGCGTTATTTTGGAGAATTTATCGCCAGTACATGTAACAAAATAGTAAAATTGTTTGTTGGAGACTTACAATCAAATCCCAAAGTCTAGGGTTCAATCCCTGGTCAGTGCAAATATCCAAATAATCATAAACCTAAGTGGGATGAACAGCTGGAGGCTTGTAAAGGAAGTACCGGTAGTTGTAGTACTGATGTGAGAAATACCACAAAGGAGTCCATTGTTAGGTGCTCCAGCCACCAGAATATGACTGAAATACTGTTAACCCATTCCCACACAAGCCCTCCTTTTTACACCCTCAAGAAAACAGCTTTAAAAAACATAATCGATAATGAAGAAATTGTTTGTAACAAGCAATTTCTCCATTCCCACAAAGTTTTCTATCCAAAAAAGACCAAAAAGATAAAATTCCATCAACTTGTCTGCAGCTTCTTTTAATTTGGACAAGTCACAAATTTTGCTGTGTGGTAATAGATTAAATGTGGTATTATACATCATTCAATCAATTTTACTTACTGGTACTGTATTTTGATCCCTAAACACAGTGTACTTTAAGTTAATTGATTGATTGATTGAATGGGCTTTAACGCCACTTTTAACAGTATTTCAGTCATCTCGTAGCGGCTAGAGCACCTAACAAGGGTTTCACGCTGTTTCCCCACCAGTACTACCACTACATCCTTTCCTAGCCTGCAGCTGCTATCCCACTTATAGGCTTACGATTAAGCCCATTGGTTGAAAACAAATGTCCGAAAGGATATGTGCTGCTGCCGGGGATCGAAAGTAT
Source organism: Fragum fragum (assembly GCA_946902895.1). NCBI lineage: Eukaryota > Metazoa > Mollusca > Bivalvia > Cardiida > Cardiidae > Fragum > Fragum fragum. Next base: position 39,324,083 of record OX336381.1, read on the forward strand.
AAGGGTTAAGTAAATGGTGAAAGTAAATAATTAGTTTTCACATATTTTATAAACATACAAAATAGATGTAGAATGAATTGAATAAAGTCAATTTTCAATATTGACTTTTGCCCCAGTAAATATTTTGATATTTTATCTGAAAAATACATACATTGTAATTACCTATCATTTTGTCGTTTTTCGTTTTTGGTGGCCACATTTTGTTTGAATGATATCTGGCACAAAATCTTGACACTTTATCAGACGACAAAATTTTTGACTGAAAAAGTTGCAGACTACCTTTAAAATTGGGCAAAAATTGGAAAATTATGGCCAAATAGGTAGAAAACTTTGTGAAAAAAGGAGCATTTCAAAGACTCCAATATCCAGATAAACTCGTTTTTTGTCATGATCTCTTGATAACTGAAAGAGTTGAAAGTAGAAAAAAAGCCACACCCGAGCAAGAAGAAAGCAGCATCATTTCTTATAGCAGAGTAATTGGAGCTTTCTTGGTAGCTTATCTAACTTTTTTCAGAGAGCTCAAACAAAGGGAGCTAATTATTTTAATTTTAACCTTGCAGTCACACTTATCATTTACTCTGTACCAATTTTAAGATTAACCCATTCGCTTTTAAGCGCCCCATGATACGAAAGCTTGGGAAAACATTGTGGATAATGAAGAAATTATTGTGGATAATGAAGAAATTATCCACAAAGTTTTCTGCCCGAAAGACAACGATTTTCAAGATTTCATCATCCTAAAATAGTTGTATGCAACTTCTTTCAATTTGGACCAGTCTAAAATATTTTGTGGGAATCGGTTAAACTACCAAAATTATTTTCAAGCAAAACAACAAGTTTTTCATCAATTTCTATATGATAAATAAAAGAACAGTTCATGTCAAACATTTTTGTTACTTTAAGTCATGATAGAGTTAAGAGTTAAAGTAAATAGAGCATTTACGATTTACAATAATGGTCAGATATTTGACTGCGATTTTTCAATATTATTATAAGTCATTCGAATTCTAAATTCAGTGTAGTATTATAGACGAATACCGAGTTAGTTAGCCTCTTGACTTTGATAGTTATATCATTGATATTTGTAACAGTATTTGTCAACATATTTCATTGAGCAAAAACGGTGATAAATTGTTAATCCAATACAGATTTAATCTTCAGATTTTTAACCTGTTACTAGATGGCAAAATTTTAGACTGGTCCAAATTCAAAGGAGTTTCATAAATTCTATGAAATTATAGATGTTTTCAACTTTTTGGATAGAAAATATTGTGTGAAATGAAGAAATTGCTTGTTACAATGAAGAAATTGCGTGTTACAAGCGATTTCTTCATTTAACACAATGTTTTTTCCAATTGTGTTTCCAAACATGTTACTGGGTGGAAATAAGCTAACCCATTACTAGACAGTAATATTTTAGACTGGTCTAAATTGAAAAGATTTGCAGACAACATTTTTAGGTTCATGAGAATTTAGATTTTTTCAACTTTCTAGGTTGAAAACATTGTGTAGAATGAAGACCTTGCTTGATTTAAGCAATTTCTCAATTATACACAATGATTTACAAATTGGTTTTCATCGGTGGCGTCAAAAGTGTCAATGTGTGGGAATGGTTTAATCCATTACCACACTGCAAAATATTAGACTGGTCCAAATTGAAAGGAGTTTCAGACGACAATTTAAAGTTAATGAAATTTTAGATTTTTCAATTTTCTGGGAAGAAAACATTGTGAAAAATGAAGAAATTGCTTGTTTATGAGCAAATTCTTGATTTTACAGGGTGTTTTCCCATTTTTTTTTTCTTGAGGGGCGTCTAAATGTGTCACTGTGTAGAAATAAGTTAAGAGGACTTGTTAGATCATTTTATTTTTGATTGTCAGATCATCAAAATTGTCAGATCATCAAAATTGTCAGATCATCAAAATTGTCAGATCATCAAAACTAAGATAATTCACTCAAAACCATTCCCTTACAATCCCACTTTTTATTTCCAATGAGGAAAAAAATAGAAAATGATTTGGAAAATCACCCTTCAAAAAAAGCAATTAGGACAACATTGTGGAAAATGAAGAAATTGCTTGCAACAAGCAATTTCTTAATTTACCACTATGTTTTCTACCCATAAAAATGAAAAAAAGTTCATGAACTTAAAATCACCTTTTATTTTGGACCATTCTATAATTTGGTAATGAGTTAAAATTGTCATTTGCAACTTCATTTACTTTAGACCAGTCTACATTTTTTCAATCTTGTACTTAAGTTTGATATATCTTCATTTTCAACTAGATCTAAGATATTGTTTCCTTGCTTTGGTTAATTCTATTTCTTGAACCAGCTGTATTCTGGATGCATATATTTTATCATTTGCTTGTAATAATTGTCTTGCATCTCTGTTGTCTTGTTTGATATGTATTGTTGTTACCAGCATGTATTGACATAACGATATATTGGCGTAACCTAATTATTGATGCAACCTATACAATAATTGATACAACCTATATGATAAAGCAAAGTACATGTATATTACACAAGTTCATATACTTGATGAGCTTCCATAATTAATTGCATATTTTTTTTATATACTATAACAGGAGTTTCTTTATTGGTTTATGTATCTGTCCGTCTGTCAGAAACAATCAATGGGGCCTGTGTTAGCCTTTAAAATTGACGAGTCATTGACTGTGGGTCATAATTGATTTCTAAGGGGTTAGAAATGACAAAAACTTTTTTTATTTGAATGTTACATTGCAAACAGACCATGGGTCGATAATCGTAGACCTATGTGGGATAGCAGCTGGAGGCTAGGAAGGGATGTAATGGTAGTACTGGTGTGAGAAATACCAGGAATCCATTGTTAGGTGCTCCAGCAGCCGTGATATAACTGAGAGATTGTTGAAAGCGGCGTAAAACTCCATTCAAACAAAAAAAAGCAAACAGACCATTTCTTATTCAAGTTGATTCACTTTTGTAAATCTCTTGTTACTGGTAAGATATGAAGCTGATATTATCTGTTGTAAGTTTCCAAACCGATCAAGCATTATAATATGCAAATTAGTTATTCTGTTAATTCAGCATAAACGCAATTGTACATTTGCTCAGCTAAAAGTATGTACGCTTAAAGCAATGATTAAACACCACTGTATAGTCATACAAGTGAGGTACAAAATTTAATAGGTGCACTTATAATTGATTGACCTAGTGATCTGCCAAGGCTGCATTTTTGCACCATCGTCTCAAAAATAACATAAATGTCTCAAGTTTTTCGAGACTATGGGAACACTTTCCTTTTGGTTCCAAAGCTCTGGTGTAAGCTAGATTGTTAACCTGTGATCCATCAATTTTGTAAAATGTACCTGTTTTTTTTCTGGACCGTTGTCCCCTTGCTTCCAAAACCTTGGCATATATCACTGTTGGACCACTATTGCCAATAGAAAAATTGATTACCAATCAAATTGTTTAGATCAAAAATGAGCTTAACCCTTTACTGTCTTATGAAATTTTAGACTGGTCCAATTTGAAAGAGGTTGCAGATGACAATGAAAATGGAATGCAATTTGAAATCTGACCATCCTATGTGGTAGAAAAATATTGTGGGAAAAGGAGAAATTGCTTGTTACAAGCAATTTCTCCTTTTTCCTCAATGTTTTCTCAAGTATAATGCGAAGTGACATGTTTTGAAGTCAGTGGATGTGGCCAGCGATCCGTCAATTACAAGTTTACTTCTCGTCGGTGCCAGAGCAAAATGTTGTTACTACAGTAATAACGACATTTTGCTCGCACACTGACGTTATGGTCCTGATCTCAGCTTATGGTTCTTAGGTCAGTGGTAAACTTCAGCTTGAGCTGTGTCGGCTATTACATTATTTTGATAATTATGTTCTTTAATTTACAATTCTCTATTGCGTAATTATGATATAGTATTTAAAGAGAAAAGGTCCATGGAAATGTGACCCATCAAATACAAATGAGTAATCTTGAAATGGAGCAAAGTTTCATGTATCCTGTTTTGGGGGGGGGGGGCATAGATTGTGCAGATTGACTAGGTATAAACTTGTTTTATTTATGTCTTAGGTGGTTCTGCTTTTATGATGATCACAGTCACACATGTGATTTTTTGTTTTATTCTTTCTCTCTTGATATGAATTATTCTTACTTCAAATTAATCCTTTAAATTCTGGTTTTCATAACTGTTCAGAGTATTTAGTTAGGTGAGGTTATTAAGCCCTTAACCCTTTCCTGTACAATCACTGGTTTTTACGTCCTTGTGATTTTATACTTGAGAAAACATTGTGGGAAAAGAAGAAATTGCTTGTAACAAGCAATTTCTTCTTTTTCCACAATATTTTCTACCCTACTGAATGGTTATTTTTCAAATTAAATCTGCTCTAAATTTTTGTCTGCAAAACCTTTGAATTTGGACAGGTCTAAAAATATCTAAAACAGGAAAGGGTTAATTGTAAAATTCAAGGCTTTTGCCAAGAAAAGTAAACAAATAGGAAAACTGTCTGTATGAAATTGGCACTTAACCTATTATCAGATGACAACATTTTTGACAGGTCCAAACTTAAAGGAGTTGCAGACAACAATTTAAGGTTGTTGAAATTTTACATTTTTTCAATCTTTTTACACTATGTTTTCTGAAGTGCTTTTCTTGAGGGGCGTCAAAAAGCTTCATTGTGTGGGAATTGGTTAACCCTTTCCTGTACAAACCCATGATTTTACGTCACTGTGATTTCATACATTATGGAAAAAGAAGGAATTGCTTGTAACAAGCAATTTCTTTTTTTCCCACAATATCTTCTACCACATAGGATGGTTTCATTTCAAATTTCATGCATATTTAATTGTTGTCTGCAACCTTTTTCGATTTGGACCAGTTGAAAGTTTCAAAAAAATGAGAAAGCGTTAAGTCTCGAATCTAATTGAAATAGCAAATCTGCATGAAATTTACAGGTATCTGTGATATAAGACTTTCAACAGGTGTTCCATAACTGATTTGTAGAGCACCTGACTGAGTTAATTGTTTAAATGGGTGTGGGGTAATATTAGATAAATTTTGAGGTAGTTTTGAGAATTAATCATGCGCAATTGTTCCAAAAATGCTCTGCACATGTAGGTATGTTAACCACACAATCCTGCATTTTATAAGATCCTTGTGATGAAATATCTGTAAAGCTTTGTGAGAAAAGAAGAAACTGCTTGTAACAAGAAATTTATTTATTTCCCACATTCCTATATTGCCAGACAGACAAAAAGAATTAAAAATGACATTGAAAGTGTTTCAATTTGGACCAGTTATAGTTATATTTTATCAGTCATTTAATGAAAATTAATATCCAATTAAAATCAATGGATATAGTCATCTGCATTTTAACTTCTTTCAGATTGGACCAGTCTAAAATTTTGTCATATTGTAAGGGGTTAATACACTTTATACATCATGGTATTTTCAATATTGTCTCTAAAAGCCAGGAACAAATCTATAATATATAAAAATTGACCTGGGATTAGCTATCTACATTATGATACAACATATTAGTTAAATGATAATTTATGGTATGAAGTTCTACAGATTGATAATTTTTGGTGTGAGCAGATGGAAGTTTTATGGTATAAATAGATTAATTCATCATGAATTGAGATGATTGATAAATATTCCTGATTGATACGTGTGGTAAACCCTTTCTCATTTTTTGAAATATTAGAATAATCCAATTTGAAAGGAGGTTGCAGATGATAATGAAAATTGGATGCAATTTGAAGCCATCCTATGTGGTAGAAAATTTTGTGGGAACAGGAAAAAATCCTTGTTACAAGCAATTTCTTCTTTTTCCAAAATGTTTTCTCAAATATAAGAAACCCGGAAAAATACAAATCAAAGTTTTGTACATGAAAAGGACAAACTTAATGAACTAGTGTTGGAGTATGAAGGTATATCAGGATATTAGTGAATTGATAATCTATATTAGGTGTAGATTGATAAATATTGGTATAAGTAAATTGATAAAATATGGAAGGAGAGAGAGATTTATCAATTATGGATTGAGTAGATTGATAAATTTTGAGGTGGATAAATCATGAGATAAGCAGATTTATCATAAACTATGGTAACAAGTATATTGATAATTGATAGAATTATTAAGTTGATAGCTATGAATTCACAAATTTAGACTAAAAATTTCCCAATCTTGTACTGAATAAAGTTGAGAATAAAAAAAAAAACATGAGAATTTTCAGGCTGGCAGTAAGAGAACAATTTCAAAGCTCCCCTGAAGAGGTTTTTTAGTGGATATTCATATTGGCATGCACTGCATTTGAGTACAAAGTAAATCTGAGATGCGTGTGACCTTGGCCCTTTGTCAGACGTGAAAGCGAACATGACACAATCAAGTTGTCATGTTGGGAAACGTTATGTGGAATGATGTGTCAGTGATCGTTCATTTGTAAAGAAACAATGTTTAGTTTAAATGTAGAGACACATGTATTCAACATGCTTCCATTTGTTGAATGGTTGTCCTAATACTATTGTGTTACAAATGATAATGTGCCGGTCCTTTCTGGTCAAATTTGGATCAGGCCATGGATTTGTGACTAAACCCATTCCTACACAGTGATACTTTTAGAGACACCTCGTAAAAAATGATTGGGAAAACATTGTAGAAAATGAAGAAATTGCTTCATTTCAATTTTTTCATTTTCCACAATGTTTTTTCCACTGAGAATGTTGAACAAATATAAAATTTTATCAACTTTAAATTCTAGCCTGCAACCCCTCTCAATTTGGACCAGTCTAAAGTTTTGTTGTGTGGGAATGGGTTAAAGGGCATGGGGGGCATGTCTAAAATTGATTTGATGGTGTTGATAATGGGATAATATCCTTTTGACTGAATGAAATTTGGAAATGTAAATGAATCTTTAAATTATTTGAAGTCATAAATATCAATGAAATATATTACGCACAGCCAAAATTCTGAAATGGCTCGAATATAAATTATATTACCATCACACCAAAAGGGAGCTCTTGAGACATGCAGAAAGACAAAATCATGTTGTGAAGAAGTTTATTTTTTTTATATGATCGTTTTAATCTTATACTTTTCATACTGAATAAAAGCCTGGTTCAGAATTGCATAAATATCAAAGGACTGAGAGGCCCTTATATTAATGTACAAATAAATTTAGTTTAGACTGTCAAACTTGTGGTGTAGACTAAGATCAGACTATACATATGTAGAAGAAGGTATGTTACAGAAAACATTTTGAGAAAAAGAGTAATTGCTTCTAACAAATAATTTCTTGTATTATTCTGATCACAATGTTTTTCTATTCATTTGATGCTTAGTATTCTTCTATTTGATTAACCAATCACCAGAATATGAAATTAAGAATGGTCCAAATTCAAAGAAGTTGTAAACAACAATTTTTGGTTGACGTAATTTTTTAAAAATCACTGTAGTTTGTGGTGAAAACATTGTGTATAATGAAGAAATTGCTTGTAACAAATGATTTCTTCATTTTCCACAATGTTTTCTTGTTTTTTTCTCAGGGTTGACAAAATTGTCACTATATGATAATGGGTAACCGGTTAATGCTGACTGCAACTTCTTTGATTTGGCCCGGTTTAGAAATTTGTCATCTGGCAATTGGTTTAATGACAGGCTAACCGTTGTCATGCTGCACCCGAAATATTCCTTTTTTGGCCTGGCAGTATATACATACAGTCTGATCTTTTACACACAACCTGTTTGTCCCTTTCAAGCTAGAATAGTTTATTAACCCATTCCCACACAGTGACGCTTTTGGACACTCCTCAAGTAAAACAATTAGGAAAACATTTTACACAATCATTTTTCTACCCAAAAAGTTAAAGAAATCTAAAATTTCATATACTTTAACCCTTTCCTGTTCAATCCCTGGTTTTTACGTCCTCGTGTTTTTATACTTTAGAAAATATTGTGGAAAAAGAAGAAATTGCTTGTGACAAGCAATTTCTTCTTTTTTCACAATATGTTCTACTATACTGAATGATTATTTTTCAAATTAAATCGACTTTAAACTTTTTCTGCAAAACCTTAGAATTTAAACACGTCTAAAATTTTGAAAAAACAGGAAAGGGTTAAATTATCCTCCGCAACTCCTTTCAATTAGGACCAGTCTGAAATATTGCCTGGTAATGGGTAAAATCAGTTGTCAAAAGAAATATTGACCGACAATTAGAGCCTGACCATGCTTTCAGTTCTTTTATTTTGATGTAATTCTAAATAAATGTTTTATGTAGCATGGCAAGGGTTAATCATCCCAAATCTTTGTCAGGTTAACCCTTTCCCATTTTTGGAAATTTTAGACTAGTCCAAATTGAAAGAGGTTGCAGACGACAATGAAAACTGGATGCCATTTGAAATGAAACCATCCTTTGTGGTAGAAAATATTGTGGAAAAAGGAGAAATTGCTTGTTACAAGCAATTTCTTCTTTTTCCACAATATTTTTTGAGTAAAAAATCACAGGAACGTAAAATCCCGTATTTGAACGGGAAAGGGTTAATGTCCAGTAGAGGAGTTACCTGTGGTCAAACAAGTGGTCAATAATGAATTACTGTCTAAAACAATCAGAACGGTGTAAACTGACATTTGTAAATAATGATATTAGACACTGATGTTTATACTGTACACACCGATCATGTCAAACAGGACCTCGGGGCGTCAGTGGGTGGAGTGATACTGTATGATATCAAATTGAGTCAGAACTAATTAGCTTTGTCAAGTCAATCAAGCCAGTATCAAGAACTTCACTCTTTACCAGATGACAAAATTTGAGCTGGTCAATATTACAAGGTTTCATTTGTAGTCAATGAAAGTATTAGTCCTTTTCATACTGAACCTGGAATATTCCTGTTTTGGCAGGAGGTGTAGACAATGATCAGCCTGCTTTTCCATGCAGGCTGATCTTTTTCAACACTACTTTCCCTGTGAAAAAGTTTTAGAGCAAATTTCCTAATTCTAGAACTTTTCTAGAACTTCAATAACTTATTTTTGAGGTTCTAGATCTTTTGTAGAATTTCTCAAATTTGAGTTTTAGAACTTGTGGAAGTTTCAAGAACTTAATTTCTAGAACTTTGAAATTTAGAATTCTAGAATTTAAAATCACTTGACTAATTTCATTTTTAGTATCAAAAATAAATGTTGTTATCCACTTTGGCCACATTATCTTCATGTAATAAAAGTAGTTAAGTTCTTGATCAGCTTCAAGAACTTCAAGAACGAAATATGAAGTATGAAATTAAGACATAATTAATCCATTCCCACACAGTTAAGCTAAAATTTTTTATGCCCCTCATGTAAAAAGTTTTGGAAAAGAGTTCGGACAATGAAGAAATTGCCTGTTAGACAAGTGGTAATGGGTTAATTAAATGAACTTGAGGTGCAATAAAAAGACATTAACCCTTGTCATGCTGAATAAATCCTTTTCAGAAAGGGATGAAAATCAAAAGGCTTTAAAGCCTTGGTAGTACTTATTGTTCAATTGTCGATACTTATTTTGAAAATTAATTTCATAAACAAGGACAGACAGGAGGTGTAGAAAAAAATCAGCCTAACCCTAACTCTTTTTCTATATCTCCTGCTAAAACCGGGATATTCCTGGTTTAGCATGACAAGGGTTAATTAATTATAGATCTTGACTACAAATTTCTAAGAATCCTTTTTTTCCTCAATACTTAATTGTTACTTCACTTGATGATATTTCAAGTATGTGATAAACCCTTGTAAGTGTTAAAGTGGGAGCAAACAATTGGTTTAATCATACTGTCTTAACTAAAGCTCTTAGTATTTTTATGAGTGGGTGGAGTGGCTCTATCACAGTTCCATTTTTAACCCTTTACCAGACGACAAAATTTTACGTTAGCCCAAAGCTTATGAAATTTTTTACATTTAGGGTAGAAAACATTGTGGATGATGAAGAAATTGCTTGTTAGTAGCAATTCTTCATTTTCTACAATGTTTTCCAAACATTTTTCTCTTGGAGGTGTCTAAAAGCGTAATTGAGTGGGAATGGGTTAACACATTATCCTTCCAAAGAGAAGAAAATAAAAGGTAAATTTAACACCTTACCAGGAAACAAAATATTAGACTGGTCCAAAGTGAAAGGAGTTGCAGAGGACAATTAAAAGATTAAGAAAACTTTGGATTTTTCAACTGTCTGGGTATAAAACATTGTATAAAATGAAGAAATTACTTGTTGCAAAGGATTTTTTCATTTTACACAATGTTTTTTTCAATTATGTCTAAAAGCGCCATAGTGTGGGAATGGTAACACCCATTCCCACACTATAATGCTTTTTAAACGCCCCTCAATATATAAGCTTTGGAAAAGATTGTGGACAATGAAGAAATTGCTTGAAACGAGCCTTTTTTTCATTATAAACAATGTTTTCTACCCCATAAGACAAAGATTTTAAATCATCTAAAAATTGTGATCTGCAACTTCTTTGAATTTGGACCAAACTAAAATGCACAAATATTAGATTCAAGAACAAATTGCTCCATTTAATAGCAACTTCTAGTCAATTGGAACAAAAGTGTTGACACAAAAGTGTTGCTATTAACAGGTTCCATTGTATAGTGTCATCCCGAAATGAAATGGCAAGCCATTTTGGGCTTAGGAGACCCTTTGCCTTTAGTGAACAAGGCACCCCCCCACCCCGTCTTTGTTACTAGGTACCTGGAGGAGTTACTGGCCTGTGGCAATCATTCATTTGATTAGGTATCGGTTCACAAACCAGATGAATCAGTTGCTACCCAGTGAGCTGGCTTCTACTGGGATTCAAACCATCAACTTCTGGCTACCAATGACCTAACCACTCAGCCATCATGCAATTATAAACTTGTTAACGTTCAAAAAATTGATGTTTCAACTGTTCCCGCACCATGACGCTTTTTGATGGCCCTACTAAAAGAAGCTTTGGAAAACATAATGTGTAATGAAGAAATTGCTTGTGACAAGCAATTTCTTATTAACCCATTCCAACACAGCAAAATTCTAGACTGGTCCAAATTGAAAGAAGATGCAGATGACAATTTCAATTTGATAAAATTTTAAATTTTTTCACTATTTTGGAAAGAAAACATTGAGGATAATGAAGAAATTGCTTGATACAAGCAATTTCTTCATTTTCAACAATGTTTTCCAAAGTTTTTTTCTTGAGAGGCTTAAAAAGGAGGGATTGAGTTGGAATGGGTTAACCCATTCCCACACATTGACGCTTTTGGACGCCCTTCAAGAGAATCAAATGGGAAAACATTGTGTAAAATGAAGAAAATGCTTGTAACAAGAAATTTCCTCATTTTCTTGAGTTTTTACCCAGAAAATTGTAAAAGTCTAAAATTAAATTGATTTTAAAATGCTGTCTGCAACTCCATTCAATTTGGACCAGTCTAGAATTTTGCCATCTGGTAATTGGTTTTTCCCCAATGTATCTACTATGAAGTAAAAATAATTCAATATTCATCAACTGAAATTTGTGGTCTGCAATATCTATGAATTTGGACCAGTCTAACATTTGGTTGTCTGGTAATGGGTTAAAATCATAAAGAACACTATTATCATGAAAAGAAGCTCTTTTATAGCCCCCTAATGAAAGAAGCTTTGGAAAACATTGGGGAAAATCAAAAACTTTCTTTTAACAAGCAATTTCTTCATTTTCCACAATGTTTTCTACCCAAGGCAAAGATTTATTAACCCTTGTCTTGCTAAATCTGGAATATTTCTGTTCTGGCCGGAGGTATAGACAAAGAACAGCCTGCACATCTTGGTCTTCACCTCCTGCTTGTCCCCTTTAGTCAAAGTTATTTAAATAATCAATTTTCAAAAGAAATATTGACCCCCATTGACCCTTGTCCTGCTAAACCCAGAATATTCCGGTCTTTGTAGAAGGTATAGACCAAGGTCAGCCTGGACGTAAGTGCAGGCTGTTCTTGGTCTATTCCTCCTGCTTGTACATTTCCTACCTGAGTTGTTTATAATGAAATCGATTTCTAAAAGAAATATTGATTATTGAACAACAAGTTCTGTCTGTGCTTTCAGCCCTTTGTTTTTATAGCATTTCAGTAATGTATTTTATACAGCATGACAAGGGTTAAGACCTGCCAGTGCTGTCAGAGCAATTCCATATTGGATTTTTAATTCATCATGACAAGTGGTAAAATAAACTTTTGTGTCTGGTAATGGGTTGAGTTGAAAGTGTAACTTAGTTCATTTCATTTTGTAAATTAAGCTATGAGCTCATGACATTGTAAACTTACAATTTAAGCTAATTATGTTCCGAACAGACAGCCTGACACAGTGTGAAGAAAAAATAATGAGAGTATTAAATTTTATTTTATAGGGTAATTATATTCCTTTGATTTCGAAATTCCTACTGTGTTAATGACTTTGAGAAAAAAGCATGAAAAGCTAGTTATCTTAGAAACTCGTCCCAAATGGGGCTTTTAGAAAATATATGGATCATTTAGTTTGAAAATAATGACACTTTTTGTAGAAATTGTCAATTTTTTCTCACAAATTTGAAACCTAGAAATCTTGAATTCGTTACAAAAAGGTTTATATTTTATATTAACCTTTGTTGTGCTGATTCTTTAATATTCCTGCTTAATTGACAATGGAATTTGCAGGTATATAGACTAAGATCAGCCTGCACAGATGTGCAGTCTGATCTTAGCCTACATTATCTGCTTATTCTTGTTGTGTTGAGAAAAATATTTGAACACAGCAATCAAGATATCTCTGTCAAAGTTTTAAATGTAGTGAAAAGAGAATAAATATTCAGCAAGAAGAGGGTTCAATTTTGATTTTTACTCATCTGTGTCAATGCTATTGTCATGATTATGCAAAATTTTGACATGTCCTATATCTCTGTGTGGTAGTACATAAAGCATTCCCTGTTTTTTATGCCCCTCAAGAACTATAAGCTTAAATTTAGAAAATATTGTAGAATGAAGAAATTGCTTGTTACAAGCAGTTTTGTCATTATCCACAATGTTTTCTTCTCTGATGGACAAAGATTCATAAAATTTCATTGACTTGGAATCATAGTTTGCAAAATCTTTCAATTTGGACCAGTCAAAAATTTTAAGGTACAAATTTTGAGGTGCTGAAGTGGGTTTAAAAATTTTGCAGATATCAGCATTTCTGCTCTAAAGTTTAAGGCCAAGAACTCTCACATTTCAACGGTGTTCTACCAAACCTCATAATTACTGTTTGGAATAAACTGTAGATTTTGGTAAGACATGGAGGATTTGTTACAAAGAGCTAAATTTTGCCTTTGCCTGCAGGTCTCTTGTATCTCTCTGTGTATTGGTGTTGGCCCAAATTAGTTCTTGGTGACCGAACTGTTGTTGTTGTAGATAATGCATTTAACCCATTCCTACATCCCCCTTTTTACGCATCTCTAAACGCATCACTAGAAAAAAAGCTTTGGAGAACTGTGTAAAATGAAGAAACTGCAATTTACAAGCAATTTCCTCATTATCCACAATAGTTTCTACTCCAAATTACGAAGACTTCTGAAATTCCATCAACTAAGAATTGTCGTCTGCAACTTCTTTCAAATTGAATCAGTCTGAAATTTTGTTGTTTGGTAGTGGGTTGAAACATCACAAGCCTATCATTCAAATGGATGTTATTTTTTGAGATTTTATATCGATGATTCAAAGTTCTGCAGACAGTCATTTGGCTTGGTTCCCAAGGTGATTAAATGCATGAAATAGTTTAGGTATTTTGTTACGATTTCAGCATTCAAGATGAAGTTGTTAGGATGATCATTTTCTTACCTTGAACTTAACCCTTTAACAAACATGTCAACCCATGCCCAAATGCTAACACCTTTTGATACTCTAGAGAAAAATAGCTGTTGAAAACATTGTTGAAATAAAGAAATTTCTGGTCACAAGCAATCTCTTCATTTTCCGCAATATTCTCTACCCCAAAAGTCAAAGATTTTTAAAAAATCAACAACTAATCATTGTTATCTGCAACTTCTTTGAATTCGTACCATCTAAAATTTTGTTGTCTAAGGTTATATTAACCAAATGAAGAAAATTATGTCTCTTACAGTATTTTTTTCTTTTCTTGTAATGTTGACTTTACACCACATGGTTATGATAAATGGCTTATTGTACAAGGTTTTGCAATATCTGACACAGCCCTGCTTTTTCAGACAAGGTGAAAAAAGTTAACAGAAGAAAACCATGATATTGAGAAAAGTATATTCTATATGGCACTTTTTTTTGCAGTGCAAAAGGAATTTGATTACTGTCAGCTGCAATTTTTTAAAATTTGGACAAGTCTAAAATTCTGTTGTCTAAAGTTAATGGGTTAAAATATTTGACCCAGCAAGACATATAAGTGATTTTTTTGTTTGAATGGGATTTAATGCCGCTTTCATAGTTATTTCAGTCAAATCAATATACAGTTTGAAGGATTTGACGTCAACCAAGGGATTGAAGGAGGGCAATGGTACGTGGGATCAGATTTCATGAGATTGGATTTTAACATTCTCCATAACTGCTTCTGGTGCAATTCATTTCTCTCATTCATAATACCTCTCACTGTTATATTCGATTATTTCTGTCTGCGGTCCAAAACTCCCCGACAGTAATTATACCTGGGAGGAGAGGTTTTTGTAATGATACGTAATGCAAAATGCATTTTCAGCATTACGAATATAAGTCTGTCACCGAAAAGAGATCCATTCATGGCTCATGAGAACGGCGTATGTTTTCAACATGAATGTCGGAAACCTCAAATTAGGAAGTTTTTGACCGCAGAAATACTGATAATGGAATACATTATGGCAACTACGAGAAATGAATATCAACAGAAAATGTTTGGTTTTGGTTATACACATGAACAAAGCTAGCTGCGATATTGCAGCCCTCTTTCTGATAATCTACTGCTTGCCAGCAGATTATAAGAAAGAGGGCTACAATATTGCCCAAAGCAATATTGAACAAAGCAAAAACTTTCTGGTTAGATGCATTTAGTTGGAATAAGAAACAAAATCCTTACCATATTTTATATAAGCTGACTTTTAAAATAGTATTATATAAGACCAAGTTATCGCAGCTGTTTTCCTTAACCCATTCCACTCAGTGACGCCCCCCCCCCCTTCAAGAAAAAAAGCTTTGGAAAACATTGTTGGAAATGAAGAAATTGCTTGTTATGACCCATTCCTTCATTGTCCACAATGTTTTTTACCTCAAAAGTAAAGGAAACCCATTATTTCATAAGCTTGAAGTTGTTGTCTGTAACTCCTTTCAATTTGGACCTGACTAAAATTTAGTTGTTTGGTAATGGGTTAACCTTAAAGCTTTTGAAATGACCTGTAAAAGTCTTGGCTTTTATTGGAGTTGGTTTAGCAATAAGCACTTAACCATTACCAGAAGACCAAATTTTAGACTTGTCCAAATTGAAAGGAGTTGCAGACAATAAAGTTCATGAAATTTTAGAATTTTTCAATTTTCTGGATAGAAAACATTGTGTAAAATGAAGAAATAGTTTGTTACAAGCAATTTCTACATTTTACACTTAATTTCCTAATTGCTTATCTTGAGGGGCCTCTAAAAGTGTCACTGTGTGGGATTGGGTTAAGTCTTGTCATGATGAACCCAGAATATTCATGTTTTGGCAGGGGGGTATAGACAAAGATCAGCCTGCACTTAAAAGCAGTCTGATCTTGATCTACACATACTGCTTGTCTTCTTTCATCCAGGGTTATTGAAAAAATCAATTTTCAAAAGAAATATTTACCGTCAAGCAGACCCTCCAGTACTGTCAGTTCTTTGATTTTAAAAGAAATTGTATTGGATTTTAATTCAGCCTGACAAGAATACAATAAGGTGTTAATTACTTCCTGTCCTCAGCAATTCTTTCGTGGTCCTTTTTGTGTGACTGCTATATCTTAACATTCATAATGCACAAAAACTCATTTTCAGCAATATATATATATGATGCATAATTGCACGATTTTGTGGTCCACCGTCAAGCGATATCGTTCTACCTGAATGCAAAACACATCTGGGATTATTCATCCCGTGTGGTTTATCGTCGACAAAAATTCATAAAAATTTGCAAATGTACTAGACAAAAATTGTATCTATTTCATAAATCATATCATCCAAAATAATAGGCAAAATTCTTGAGATTATCTTTCGCTGGGTATTTCCTAATTTTACATTGTAAATTCCATTGTTTGTTACATCCCCCCCCACACACACACATGGTACATGGAAGGGAGCTTGTTGGTTGGATAGTTGCTAAGTCAGTGGCGTAAAATTCACTTATGCGCCAATTTTCTCCTAAACTACTCGATGCATTTGATTTAGATGATCAAGCAAAGATGAACACATTTGTAACATTCCAATCATTTTTCTTTGGCCTTGGTAGCTAGTAGTGCGTAGGACTCTTAATCACAGTGGCCTGGGTTCGATCCCGAGTGTTACAGTGTGTAGCAGGTTAAGACACTATAAATTTCAAAAAGAAGAAATTTGTACTCATAATGTGCACTTTTTCTAACTGTGTGATCAAATGCCTTTTTTATAGGATTAAGAGATTTAAAACAAGTTTTTGACTCAAACAAGGTTAATATCATTGAGTGGGTGGGGGGAATTTTAGCTAAAACACTTGTCAAATACTTGTCCTTCAATAATTTAATTTGACCCATTAAACTGAGAATATTAAATAGGGTAAAATACTATAAGTTTGATGGATGTCAATTAAAACCTTGAAAGAATTTCTATTAGGTGTTTTCTTGAAGTGCATTTACATAGCAATTTTTTTTAAACCCCTTCTGTTAGAAATTTAACCCATAACCAGACAGAATTTAAATTTTAGACTGGCCCAAATCGAAAGAAGTTGCAGAAGACAATTTCAAGTTAATGAAATTTTGGATTTTTTCAACTTTCTTGGAAGAAAACATTATGGAAAATGGAGAAATTAGTCATACAAATTTCAGATTTCTGTCATGTTACAGCAACAAAGTGTGTTTCCGCATGAAGACAGTGTAAGGAAGAACAGCAGTAGATTCAGAGCTAAACCCATTCCCAGCTCTGAATCTACTGCTGTTCTTCCTTACACTGTCTTCATGCAGCAGCTGTAATGGAAACACATTTTATTGCTGTAATATGGCAGAAGCAGTAACATAGTTCTTAGGGAAGTGAAAATTAAGATATGAAATTTGTATGACTTAACTCAAGTCTTTCTTGTGGTTCATGAAAATAAGTTAAGAAATGCATGGACATGCAGACAGGGGCACATGTGTGAGTATAAATCAGCTGTATTAACCCATTCCTACTTGACAAAATTTTAGACTAGTCCAAATCGATAGAAAATGCAGACAAAAGTTTAACCCATTCCAACACAACAAAAACTTAGACTGGTCTTAATTGAAAGGAGCTGCAGACAACAATTTGAAGTTGATGCAATTTTAAATTTTTCGTCATTCGGGGTTGAAAACATTGTGGAAAATGAAGAAATTGCTTGATACAAGCAATTTCTTCATTTTCCACTATGTTTTCCTAATCTTTTTTCTTTAGGGGTGTTAAAAGGAGGGATTGAGTGGGAATGGGTTAAAGTTCATAAAATTCTAAAAGTCTTTTTCTTTCGGGTAGAAATCATTGTGGACTTTGAAGAAATTGCTCGAAACAAGCAATTTCTTCTATTTCCACAATGTTTTCCAAAGCTGTTTTCTTGAGGGGTGTATATAGGAGGGATTTGTGTGGAAATGGCCAGGTTAACAATTTTGATGCACTGAAATCTATGTAGCAAAAACTATTTTTGGCAAAGGGAGAACTTAATTTTCAAAAGCAATTTCTCTTTTTTGTTACGATGTTTTTCCCCCTTAAATTTCAATTTCTTTAACATTTGAATTGTCATCTGCAATTTCTTTGAATTGGACAAGTCTAGAAATATCTTGTAATGGTTTATATTACCTGATGTTATGAGTGAATGAAAATTGAACACTCAGGGTGACTGCGAGTGTAAAAGATTCTGAATTTTCTGTTGCACTTGTCCACTTGAATAACGGATGTATGCTTGCGAATTTGTTACGTAGGAAATCTCCCTAGTGCAAGTTTTATGGAAATGGCGACACTTGAATTGTTGTTAGAATTAGATTTTCAAGTGTTTCTTCATGTAAATTGTTTTACTACATTAAGATTACACAGAAAATGAGGTAATTAAGATCATATCTTACATTACAAATTCATCATAAACTTAACCCTTGCCATGTTGAACTCGGAATATTCCTATTTTAGCAGAAGGTATAGACAGTGATCAGCCTGCACAGATGTGCAGTATGAATTCAGGCTAAACCACTTTATTCAAGTCAGTATTCACGGTGGCGGCGGCGGCACATGTCCTTTCCGACATTTGTCTCTCACCAATGGGTGGATAATTGTAAACCTAAGTGGGATAGCAGCTTGGGGGCTAGGAAAGGATGTAGTGGTAGTACTGGTGTGAGAAATACCAGGAATCCATTGTTAGGTGCTCCAGCCGCCACGATATGACTGAAATACTGTTAAAAGTGGCGTTAAACCCCAATTAATCAATCAAGTCAGTATTGATTATGAATTTAATTCATAAGGAATTTATGACCCATAGCTAAAGTGCTTCCAGCACTTTTAACTCTTTGACTTTAATTCAGTTTCTGACGGGACTTTTATACTGCATGTAAATTTAAAGGGTTCATTGTTTCAGTTAGCTTAACCCATTCCCACTCAATCCCTCATTTTTATTGCACCCCTCAAGAACAAAAGCTTTGGAAAACATTGTGGAAAATGATGAAATTGCTTGTTACAAGCAATTTCTGCATTATCCAAAATGTTTTCTTCCCTAATGGACAATGATTCTTGAAATTCCATCAATTTCAATCTGTTTTCTGCTGCTGCTTCGAATTTTTCAAGTAAGAAATTTTGTTGTCTGGGAATGGGTTAAAACTATTGACTATAGTAAGTACATCTTAAACACTAGTCACTGAGTTTTGCGCTTACCCCTTGTCATTATAACGAGCTAAACCAACCTTTAACTTACAATTCGTAGTGGTATTAAATTCCTTATAGAAATGATTTGTGTTTTTGAAAGCTGATAACATTAACCCTTGTCATGCTGAACCCGGAATATTCCGGTTTTGGCAGGAAATGTAGACCAAGATCAGCCTGCACGTAAGTGCAGTCTGATCTTGGTCTACACCTCCTGCTTGTAATTTTTCTGCCACAGTTGTTTATGAAATTGATTTCTAAAAGAAATATTGGTTTCTGAACAACAAGTTTTATCAGTGCCTTCAGCCCTTTGATTTTACGGCAATTAAGTAAGGTAATTTATACAGCATGACAAGGGTTAAATTGCAAAATCTTGAATTTACTTATGAGATTGAGCTCATTTCTAACATAAAAAAACGCACTTGTTAAGCAAATATTTGGAAGAGATTGCTTGATGTTATATTATAGAAAATAAAGGTCAAACCATATTAATTTAGATTCTCATCTCAACCTACCATTACTTGAAAACCTTCAAGTAAGGTAGAATGACCATTTACATTAATGAAATCTTCTAAAATTAAATAAAGTTTTCAGTGCTAGCTGCCTATCATGGATATTGTCTGTCTTGCGTTGGGTTTGAATGCATGGATAATGGGTGGATAAACGTAAACCTCAGTGGGATGAGCAGCTGGAGGCTTAGAAGGGATGTAGTGGTTGTACTGGTGTGAGAAATAAATGTACCAGGAATCTATGGTTAGGTGCTGGACCAGCCACCAAGATACTACTTAATCTATTTCCTCACAATGATGCTCTTTATGCCCTTAAAGAAAAGCAATTGGGAAAACATTGTGGAAAATAAAAAGATGGCTTGCAACAAGCAAATTCATCATTTTCCACAATGTTTTCTTCCCAGAAAGTTTTAAAAAAAAGTTAAAATTTTCAAAAACTTTCAAATGTCATCTGCAACTTCTTTCAATTTGGACCAGTCTAAAATTTTGTCATTGGGTAATGGTTTGAATAATGTTAAAAGTGCTGTTAAGCCTCAGTCAATAAATGAGTGTCTGGTAATTGCTTAATCCATTTTCACACAATGATGTTTTTCTACACCACTTAATATGAAAGATTTGGAAAACATTGTGGAGAATGTTTTTACCCTACAAGACAAAGATGATGAAGATTTCATCAACTTTAAATTGTTATCTGCAACTTCTTTCAATCTGGACTGGCCTAAAATTTTATAGTGTGGGAATGGGTTAAAGATGTTGGATCATTTTATTGACAGTGTATAATTATTCATAATGGTGAAGAAGGTAAATGTAAATGATAACCGCAGGGTGTCTGTTTAAAAATATGCTTTTCAATATTAATGCATAATTCAGATGTGTTTATCTAGAGTTGAAATCGTTTAAAATCACCAGGGTATAGACGGGAAGCCTGATTATCTTGTAGAAAAGAATTTCAATGATGTGGTATAAGATGAAACCTTAAAATAATGTTTTTAAAGTTTATTGAAGAAGTTTGCTTGGTTATGACTTTCAAGATTGAGCCTGTGAATCATAGTTGTTTTTACTGCAAAGCTTATTGACAAAGTGTTGACAACTTTGTCTCAAATGGTAGCCAATATATCAATGAAACACAGCGGTAGAAAAAAAATCCCATTTTGTCTCTTAGGGTTATAGTTATAGTGTCATGTGTTGTAGCAAGGTTGGCAAGAACATGAATGAGTCTTTGGAGGGGTACTCAGAAATTATGTTTTAAGTGCTTTGTGGGGAAGAATTTGCAAACAATATTTGTTCAAAGGGTAAATATAGCAACATATCAATGAAACATGGAGGTGGAAAATGAATCCCATTTTGTCCTGAAGGGGTATCAAGAACATATATCTGTTTTAAGGTTTTAATAATGTTAGCAAGAATAAACATCAATGAATCTGAGGAGGGATATATAAATCCATGTTATAAGTGCAGATGAGTTAAAGTACATATCAATGAAACATGGAGGTTGAAAATGAAACCCATTTTGTCTGGTAAGGCTATCAAGAACTTAAATCTTTAGATATAGTGTCATTCATTGTAAAAATGTTGGCAAGAATTAACATCAATGATTCCTGTTGGAGGTTGTTTTAAATCTATCCTTTTGAGTGCTGAGTTGATGGGAGAAGGCTTATATGTTGAAAGGGTAGCTAATATATCAATGAAACATGGAGATGGAAAACGAATCCCATTTTGTCTGGTAAGGTTATCAAGAACATAAATCTATAGATATAGTGTCATTCATTGTAAAAATGTTGGCAAGTACATCTAACAAATGAGTCTTGGCAAGACAATATCTCACACAAAACTGGCAAGAATGAAGTGACCCTGACATCAAATCATAACTTTACATTCCACATGGTTTTAATCCTCTTTCTTAATTTTCCTTTCAACTTTTTGCCCATGGCCATAGCGCAGTTGGTAGCATGTTGGATTCCTAATCAAGGAGTCCTCGGTTTGATGCCTGGCCGCGGTGAATATCCTCTCTGACATTTGTCTCCCATCAACGGGTGAATAATCGTAAACCTTAGTGGGAATTGCAGTTGTAGGTTCAGAAAGGATATTGTGGTAGTAATCTGGTTTGATGTTCTAGCCGCTGCTGTGTGACTGAAATACTGTGAAAAGTGACGTTAAACCGCATTCAATCAATCAATCTTTCAACTATGTAAACATAACAACAAGACATAAAATTGAAAGTAAAAGGACTTAATGTGCAAAAACAGAAATTAAGTGATTACTAAGTGCTTTTGGAGTACACAATATTGAAATTGTTTTGTTGTATTTTTGAGCTGCAAATTACATAGATTTGATGACTTCAGAGAATGTGAGGACTATTTTTCCTAATCATGGAATCTGGTTAGCACAGTTGACAAATACCCTCAAACCTTTTAGTTATGCAAATTAAAATTTGATACCCAATTTTGGACATTACACATTTTCTCATGTTTGACAAGAATCATTGATTTGTTTGAATGGGGTTTAAAGCCACTTTTAATATTATTTCAGTCAAATCGCATTGGCTGGAGCACCTAACAATAGACAAAAGAGCAGTTGGTAGCACTCCTGATCATGGGGTACCAGGTTTGATCCTTGGTCGCAGCAAATATCTTTTCCGACATTTGTCTCACACCAATTGGTGGATAATTGTAAACCTAAGTTGGGTAGCAGCTGGCTGCTAGGAAAGAATGAAGTGGTAGTACTGGTGTGAGAAATACCAGGAATCTATTGTTAGGTGATCCAGCTGCCACAACATGACTGAAATACTTTTAAAGTGGCATTAAACCCCATTTAATCAATTAATTTGTAATAAGCGGCCTCTTTGAATGAGGACCAGTCTAAAATGTTCTCGTTTCGAAATGGGTTAACCTTGATTGACAATCTCGCCTTTCTTACAGGCAATCTTGGGAACCGCAAAATTTCATAATAGATACAGAAAAGGTTCAAATTTATGTAAGTTAATTGACCATAAAGTCTGAAATGATTCTATTTCCCTTTTATGTCCCCACACCATATATTGTAACGTCTGCTCGCCCAGGGATTCTCTGATTTATTATAAAATATTAAGGATTATCATAACTACTCATATTATATTTCGGGTATCATTTACAAATTTTAACTGGTTCTCATTTATCATAACTTTGGTCTCAGAGTGGAGATACATGTGGTTTGATTGAATGTGTTTTAACCCATTCCCACTCAGTGATGCCTTTAGACGCCTCCAAGGAAAAAAGCTTTGAAAAACATTGTGGAAAATGAAGAAATTGCTTGTCACAAGCAATTTCTTCACTTTCCACAATGTTTTCCCCCCAGAAAGTTGAAAAAGTAAAATAAATTCACCATCTGGTAATGGGTTAAAGGTTCTTTCAACAGTATTTCAGTTTTATCACTGCAGCTAGTGACCTAACTATGGCTAGCAATGGCTTCAATTGATTGACTGATAGGGGTTTGACACCACTTTTAACTGTATTTCACTCAGACTGCGGCAAACCGCCGTCATAGCGCAGTTGGTAGAGCGTCGGACTGTCAATCTAGAGGTCCCTGGTTCGATTCCCGACGGCGGCACTCATCCTTTCCCACCATTTGTCTCTCACCAATTGGTCGATAATCGTAGACCTATCTGGGATAGCAGCTGGAGGCTAGGAAAGGATGTAATGGTAGTACTGGTGTGAGAAATACCAGGAATCCATCGTGAGGTGCTCCAGCCACCGCGATATAACTGAAAGATTGTAACAATGAAAGCGGCGTAAAACCCCATTCAAACAAAACAAACAAAAGGACTGCGGCGTCTGGAGCTTCAAACTATGGTTTCCTGGTATTTCTCACACCAATACTACCACTTACTACATCCTTTCCGAGCCTCCAGCTGCTCATCCCATGTAGGTTTAAGATTATTCACCCATTGGTGGGAGACAAATGTCAGAAAGGATATTCGCTTTGGCCGAGTCGAACTTTGGGACTGCTTGACTAGGAGTCCTACGCGCTAGCTATGCGCTATGCAATGGTTTCAATGAATGTCATTAAACACACTCCCACACAAAGACACCCTCAAGAAAAATAATTGAGAAAACAATTTGTAAAATGAATAAATTGCTTGTAACAAGCAATTTATTCATTTTCCAAAATATATACTACCTAAAAAGTTGAAAAAATCTAGAAATTCATTAATTTCAAATTGTCATCTGCTTCTTCTTTCAATTTGGACAAGTTGAAAGTTTCATTGTCTGTTAACCCATTCCCACACATTGATGCATTTAAACGCCTTTCAATATTTTAAGTTTTGGAAAACATTGTGGAAAATGAAGAAATTGCTTGTAACAAGCAATTTCTCCATTATCCTCAATGTTTTCTTCCACAATAGACAAAGATTTTAAAGATTTCATCAACTTTTAACTTTAAATTGTCGTCTGCAACTACTCTGAATTTGGACTGGTCTAAAATTTTATCATCTGTTAATGGGTTAATGAGTTGATCGTTCTGTGCAAAGCTTCGACAGAAGGGGTGAGATTTACCACACAGGTATTCATGTCCTAAATAACAATGGTGTGTGTTGACCTTTTAAATCTGTTAGGAAAACCTGGCACACACACAACGATTTGATTTATGAATGAAATGGTTCTATATATCAGCAGATAAATGCCCCACCCCCTCCCCCCTAGATGGAGCCTCCTGCATAGGGTTAATGAGTTTTTACGTGATATTTTGGATTAATTAATTGCTGTATACTGCAGACATTGTTTTGAAATTTCACTGTCTGCTAGTTGAAATTGCTATAAGTAGAGACTTAGATGCATTTTAATTGTGCAATATTTGTGTTACACATTCCCACTCAATCCCACTTTTGCACACCACCCCAAGAAAAAAGCCATGGGAAGCATTGTGAAAATGTGGATTGTTAATTTTCTACCAAAAAAAAAAAGACAAACAATTTTAAAATTCCATCAATTTGAAAATGTTGTCTGTATCTTCTTACAGTTTAGACCAGTCTAAAATTTGTCTTCTACTAATAGACCATTGTTCATTTAAACCCATTCCCACACAGTGAAGCTTTTTGATGCCCCACAAGAACAGCAATTGGGAAAACATTGTGTAAAATGAAGAAATTGCCTGGAACAAGCAATTTCTTCATTTTACACAATGTTTTCTATCCAGAAAGTGGAAAAGATCTAAAGTTTGATCAAATAATTGAAATGAGTAGCAGACAGCAATTTAAAGCTGATGAAAATTAAGATATTTTCAACTTTCTTGATAGCAAACATTGAGTAAAATGAAGAAATTGCTTGTTACAAGCAATTTCTTCATGGAACACAATGTTCTTCCAATTGTTTATCTTGAGGGGCATCCAAAAGTATCATTGTGAGGGAATAGGTTAACCTTGATCATGCATAATTATATAACTAAGTAGATTATCTTCAAAATCAGCTCATATTTAACTGATGTAAGTGGAGATACAATGTTGACATTTTTGGCTTGTTTTTTACCCTCCCACTGAATTTATGTGGTTGATTTGTGATAACATTTCATTACACTATCCTCCGTGTTCAATAATACAAATTAAACCCATTTCCACACCACGAAATCTACAACTGGTCCAAATTGAAGGAAGTTGCAGCATAAAATTTTTAAGTTGATGGGATTTTAGAAATACTTGTCTTTTGGGGTAGAAAATATTATGTATAATGAAGAAATTGCATGTAACAAGCAATTTCTTTATTTTCCACTATGTTTTCCCACGCTCTTTTCTTGATTGGTTTAAAAAAGCAAGATTGTGTGGGAATAGGTTAAATAACTTAGTTTAGTTTATACTAATTTATTTTAGTTCGATTGCGACGAAAGCTTTAAGCTTATAGGGTCGCTCTCGAACACACTAACCAGATGTTTTCACGTCCCTGAAATAGAGGCAGTGGCTTAATCCCACTGCCACAGCTGGGTAGACTGAGGCTGGCTATTAAGTGTGTTGCCCATGAACACATCTCGTTGACGGTGGGGCTAGAACCCGTGACCTTCAGATCACGAGTCAAGTACCTATACCACTTGGCTATCGAGGCAGACAAATAGGTTAAATAGGTAGGCAGAGATAAATTTGATCTTGTTCATATTGACAATAATCTGGGTGAGTAAATAAAATGCAGTTCCTACAGTGTTTTGAGATCACTGTAACCCTTTCCTGTTTGATCCCTGGTTTTTAGATCCCCATGATTTTATAATTGAGAAAACATTGTAGAAAAAGAAGAAATTGCTTGTTACAAGCAATTTCTTCTTTTTCCACAATATTTTCTATCCTACTGAATGGTAATTTCAAAATTAAATCAACTATAAATTTTCGTCTGCAAATTCTTTGAATTTGGACAGGTCTAGAATTTTGCAAAACAGGAACGCGTTGAATAGTTTTGCAGTTGTTACCTGCTTCTTGTAGTTTGTTTATATACTTCTTTGGTATCAAAGCCACCGTCATAGCGCAGTTGGTAGCGCGTCAGACTGTCAATCTAGAGGTTCCGGATTCGATCCCCGACGGCAGCACTCATCCTTTCCGACTATTTGTCTCTCACCAATGGGTCGATAATCGTAGACCTATGTTGGATAGCAGCTGGAGGCTAGGAAAGGATGTAATGGTAGTACTGGTGTGAGAAATGCCAGGATTCCATTGTTAGGTGCTCCAATTGCCGCGATATAACTGAAAGATTGTTGAAAGTGGTGTTAAACCCCATTCAATCTATCAATCTTTTTCAACAATGTTTTCTCAAGTATAAAATTGCAGTGACAAAATCCTGGGTTTGTACAGGAAAGAGTAATTTACTCTCCCTTTAATCTTACATTCTAACATTCTGTAAGTAAATGATCTGTAGAAAACATTGTTGGACATTCACACAATTACTTTGTAAACTTATTATTTTTTTTTTTATCATCTGCAACTTCTTTGAATTTGGATTAGTCTTAAGTTTTGTTGTCTGTCAATGTGTCAAGTCTATCCCCTTAATCTTCACCCCATCACTTCAATCTGTCAACGCCCAGGGGATAATACTTATAGATAAAACTCTATCATCTTTTTAAGTACTTGTAGAAAATCACAGGGGCTTAATCCGCTGGGATAAGATATGTTGTAGTACAGGCAAGATGATGATGATGATAATGGTTTAATGCTTTTAGGTGAATGATTGAGAATTGTTCAGTGGATTTTCACTTGATAATTTCACTGATAGAGAAGTGAAATATTTTAACCCATTACCAAATGACAAATTTTTAGACTGGTCCAAATTCGAAGAGTTTGCAGACGATAGGGTTGAAAATATTGAAAATATCTTAAGTTTACCCTTTCCTTGTTATTCCCTGATTTTTACGTCCTTGTGATTTTATACTTGAGAAAACATTGTCGGAAAAGAAGAAATTGCTTGTAATAAGCAATTTCTTCTTTTTCCACAATATTTTCTACCCTACTGAATGTTTTTTATAATTATATAAAATAAACTTAAACTTTTTGTTTGCAAAACCTTTGAACTTAGACAGGTCTAAAATTTTGAAAAAAAGGAAAGGGTTAATTGACCAATTGCAGGCGTGATTCAAAGAAAAAAAAAATCCAACCCAATCATTCATTTTGACCAGAAATGAAATTTGAACTTCAATATTGGCAAACATTTTTGCTTGTTTTGCGACTTAAATGACAACTATAGCTTATTCAAGCTATTGATACGATATTTAGGTTTACAACCAACCATTTTACATTTCTGTTACAGTTACATATCTCTGGCCATAAATTTTGCAAAATAATGCTGTTAAATATTGGAGTGGAACTTCCTGTCGGAGTCAGCAGGTCAAATGTGGCCAGCGGAGTTAAAAGGGCCAGCAATTGGCCAATAGTCGAATGATGCAATAGTAGAGATTTTGAACATAGAATCAAGGTTTTTTTTGTTTTTTTTTCTCATCAGTTGAATAGGGTAATAATTTCTTATTCTCATGATAATATTCAAGTTTGACAAATTTTTCATTTTATGAATATTTTGCAACAAAAGTTATATTGTCATCCATGAATTTGTAGTTTATTTAAGAGATGAAGAGAATATTTTTGTTTTCATGGAGGTATGAACCGAAAAACCTAATCACACTGTATGAATACGCAAAATTAATAGCATCGAGCAAAAACAACAAAAGCTTTACAAATTTTGATACCTTTTGTATGGGACTATTTTGTGCGGAAGCATACAAAATCGCTGCGTGATAAGAATTTTGTTCATGGAGTTATGAATAACTTTTTTCGACCAATCAGAACGCTTGTTTTGATAGACGAAACTAAAAAATTAAATTATGTAAAAATGTTCTCTCAATGAAAGATTAATCAATTTTACATTTGAAACAAATGGATCGTGGCTATCAGTAAACAAATGCATTTCCAGACAACAAAATTTTAGATTGGCCCAAATTCAAAGACCTTGCAGATAACTATATTTACTGAATGGCATTCTAGAAACATTTGTCTTTTGGAGTAGGAAACATTGTTGATGATGAAGAAATTGCTTGTATCAAGCAATTTCTTCATTATCCACAAGGTTTTTAAGCTTAAAAGGCAAAGAACTTTAAAGTTTTGCCAACTTAAAATTGTCATCTGCAAATTCTTTGAATATGGACCAGTCTAAAATTTTGTCAAGAGGGAATAGGTTAAGTATGATAATCCCTTATGCTTGGAAAAGTGTGATAATGACACTCCCAGCCATTTTAATCAATCACCACATGACAAAATTTGAGACTGGTCTAAATTGAAAGGAGTTGCAGTCCACGATTTTAAGTACCAATACATGAAATTTTAGATTTTTCAACTTTTTGGATAGAAAACATTGTGTCAAATAAAGAAGTTGCTTGTAACAAGCAATTTCTTTATTTCTCGCAATATCTCCAAACTTGTTTTTCTTGAGGGACGTCCAAAAGCATCACTGAGTGGGAATGGGTTAAGTGTGATGAAGAATTTTCAATTAGCAGCAGGGAAAAGTGTGATAAGGACACTCCCTGCCATTTTATTCAGCCTCAGGGAAAAGTAAAAGTGTGATAAGAATACTTCATGCCAGTTTATTTTCGGTGCATCAACATTCCTGGAGTGACATTAAACTGCACATCTTCCCATAATTATGTCTGCATACAGATAATTTACTGTACTATTTTCATGAAAATGCATTCCAATACCTTAACCTATTACCAGATGACAGAAAATTTAGACTGGTCCAATTTTAAGCTTTTTCAGACAGCGCCATTTTAAAACTTTTAGTCCAATACCAAATTTGGGATGACAATTTAAAGAGAGATATTAAATAATAAAATAGAAGTTTGAAATGTGAAATAAAGTATTGCAGGAAAAAATGAAAAAATACTTATTTGTTGAGGCAATGCTTTGCTGTATATTATCATGAAATAGAATTAGAATGAACTTACCCAAAGAACCGTACCCACTATCCTGTTTGCAGCTCTGTACCTCAATTAGAGCCAATAAATAACCAGATAACAGATTTCAGACTAGTCTATATTGTAAGAAATATCATACTACTTAGTCAAGGTGATGAAATGTAAAAATCTTTGTCTATCTGAGTAGAAAACACTGTGAGAAATGAAGAAATTGCTTTTCACAAGCAATTTCTTCATTTTTCCACATTGTTTTCTACAGCCTTTTTATCTATGAAATCTAGAAAGCGGGATTGTGTGGAAATGGTTTAATATTTGGCTGGCAAATAATGCAGGATTTTATTGAGGACTAAGACTAGTTAGCTGCATCTATGTGCGAGCTGATCTTTGGCTATGTTGTCAATATAATTTAGGAAATTGAGGGGTATGCCAGAAACTGCATGGGATTAAAATTTGTTAAAGAAGTGAACTTGATTTAAAGTGTACGCTGATCTGGCGTCACTTTTTCTAAAAATCAGGCTTATCTTTACCTCGATCATCATGATATGTCAGAATTTTCTCATAACCTTCGTAAACTTGAGTTATTTATGGACTTAAACCCCTTTTCTACATAATTCCAAAGGTTTAAAAAAGATTTTAATTCTTATCCAATTCACGACAACAATTTCACATTGAGGGAATTGATTTTTTTTGTCTTTTTGAATAGAAAACATTGTAGAAAATGAAGAATTTGCTTGATACAAGCAATTTCTTCATTTTCCAGAATGTTTTCCAGAGTATTTTTCTTGAGGGGCGCAAAAAGGAGGGATTGTCTGTGAATGGGTTGATGCCTGTTATAGGCGTTTGTACATTTTGTTAAATTAGAGAGAAGTTCCTAAATAAAAAATTTGCTCTCATATGAGATGTATTTTAACCCATTCCTAAACAATCCTGCTTTTTTTTACCCCCCCCCCCCCCGAAAAAAATGTTTAGAAAATAAAGTGGAAAAGGAAGAAATTGCTTGTAAACAAGCTATTTCTTCAATGTTCACAATGTTTTCTACCCTAGAAGACAAAGAAATCCCAAATTCCATCAACTTGATATTGTCATTTGCAGGATCTTTCAGTTTAGCCCAGTCTAAAAATTTTTCATGGTGACTTATATGCACAGTTTTAAGAGTATTTTACAAACAAAAACATCGAGGGGAAATGAAAAAACCAAGCTAGAGCAGTAATTTCAGATGCCGTTTGTTTGGCTCTTTGGGGATGGTTGATTGATAAGTTTCTTATCTATAAAATAGTAGCGTAATTTTCTGAAACAACAACAACAACATGTATTTAGAGCAATTTCTTTCAGTAGAATGAGATTGTCATGATATATAAGCCCATATCAAGATTTTGGACTGGTCTGAATTGAAAGAAGTTGCAGACGACATTTCAAATTGTGCTTAAATTGGAAAATAAGTGACAAAATTAATATGATAGATATCTTCAAGGGGTCAGAAAGTGTCATTGTGTGGTACTGGGTTAACCATGATTGCCTCTGAGCCTATTAGCTCAATCTGTAATACGCTGTGATCTCAAACCTGGAATCTTGAGTTCGATACCCTGGCTTGCACAAAATTCATGGCATATGGTGAAAGTGTAAATTAATACATCAACGATGTCAATCAACTTCTACTGACCAATTCATTCATTCATTTAACCCGTTACTAGACGGCAAAATTTCACACTGGTCCAAATTGAAAGGAGTTGCAGACTATAATTTAATTTTGTAAAATTTTAGATTTTTTCAATTTATGGGTTGAAAACATTGTAGAAAATGAAGAAATTGCTTGTTACAAGCAATTTCTTCATATACTATAATGTTTTTCCAACTGTTTTTCTTGAGGGGCGCCCAAAAGCATGGGTTAAGTTGGAAGTGAACTTTGAGCTCTGACATTTATGATCAGTTCTAATGTTGGTTTGGCAATTCTAATGTTGGTTTGGCAACTTATGCTTTGTAACTACAGTTTATTGAAGCTGTAGTTACCAAGTTTAGGTTGCCAGCCAATGATTTGCCTTTTATGTTTTGTTCTTGACCATATAGTTCACAAAATAATGTTACCATGCATTCAAACTGCAAGTTCAGTAGGCGGGGACAGGTGGCGACCAATTTCAGGATGCAACCAGCAGTTGCACAAAAACTGTAATTTGTGGCTCAAGGATCTTACATTAGACAGAGATACTTGTTTTAATTGAATAAGAGAATTTTGACATAAAGTTGGCAGGGTGTAATCCGGAATTCCAGAGACCAGAATCATTAAATTGGTATGATTTATTGTATAAAATACATTAACTATGGCCATACATCATGCTCAATGTTGAAATAAAATGAGATATCAAACTATGAAAAGAATGTCTGTGTTGCAAAACTGACATAACATTCAAATTTCTGCAAAGGTTACAGAATAAGATCAGAGTTTAGGGTGCTGGCTCATGAATTATTATCCTTTCCTATTCAATTATTGGTTTTCGTCCCTGTGTTTTATACTTAAGAAAACATTGTGGAAAAGAAGAAATTGCTTGTAACCAGCAATTTCTTCTTTTTCCACACTTTTTTCTACCACATAATGATGGTTTCATTTTGAATTGCATCCAAAAATCTGCAACCTCTTTCAAATTGGACCTGTCTAAATTTTCAAAAAATGGTAAAGGGTTAACCTTTTGACACATCTCTGACTTTTCTGCATTTATTCACTTGGAACAATTAATCGTGACCCATTCAACGCACAAATGATGCTTTCTGACATCCTGAAGAAATATGATCATGGAAAACTTTGAGTATACAAGCATGGAAAACTTTGTGGGAAAAAGTGAAATTGATTGTAACAGGCAATTTCTTCAATTCTCACAAAGTTTTCTACCCCATTTGGCACTTACTTTTCAAACTTAATGCAATTTGAAATGTTGTCTACAACTTCTCTTAATTTGGACCAGTCTAAAATTTTGTCTTCTGGTAAAGAGTTAAGAGAGAAGTTACAAGTGTTAACCCTTTCCTTTATAATCCTTGGGTTTAACCTGTCTATGATTTCATAATTGAGAAAATATTGTAGAAAAAGAAGAAATTGCTTGTCACAAGCAATTTTCTCTTTTCCCACAATATCTTTTACTCTGCTGAATTTTTTTTTTTTTAAGTAAATCCACTTTAAATTGTTGCCTGCAAAGCCTTTGGATTTTGATAGTTCTAAATTTTTGCAAAAACAGGAAAAGGTTAATGAATTTCACTTTGATTGACAGAAGTATATGAGACAATAATTGCAGGATACTGCAGAATGATGAGAAATTACATGTCAACTTTCACTGTCTTATTTACTCATTACAAGATAGAAATTCTTTTGACTAGACCAAATTCGAAGAAGTTTCTTCAATGTTTTAACCCATTACTAGACAGCAAATTTTTAGAAGTTTCATCCTTGTTTTAAGCCATTATCTAAAGAAAAAATTTTAGATAGGCCCTAATTGAAAGGAGTTAAAAATGACAATTTGATATGATTTTCAAATTCTTTGTTTTATAGGGAAAAATCATTGAAGACAAAGAAGAAATTGCTTATTACAAGCAATTTCTTCATTGTCCACAATGTTTGTAAGCTTTTTTCATAAAGGGCCTAAAAAACAGGTTTGTGTGAATCAATTAAATGGGTGGAAATTAATGTGAGAGAAAGAAGAAAATGATGGTTATAACATTTTTTGTCTTTTCAACAATATTTTTTGTAGGTAGTTTTCTTCACTGTTTAAAATTGTGGAATAAAGTGGCAAGGGGTTAAATACTTGCATTCTTGTCTGTTCAACTATCAAAGCTATAGATACAACGTTAAGGTCGCCAACCAATCAATTACACTTCCTGTCGGCAGTCAGTTGGCATGGCCAGTGGAGTTTTTTGGCGGAGCAATCATTCCGTCAATTCATCAGTTTCATAGAGTGTCAAAAATAACGGGACGAATTTCAATTTTGATTGACATGCAGAAGTCACATGTAATCAGACAATTATACGGCAGTGATAATGAGAATCTATATGTCATCGTATTGTCTTATTTAAATACATACATGCCTGCTTATATTGAATACATTCATTAGGGCTGGCCAATTGAAGCTAAACAGAAATTAGAAAAAAAGGTTTGTGCAGACTCAAAGATCAGACTCTATATATGTACAGACTCAAAGATCAGACTGTATAGATATGCAGACTCAGAGGTCAGACTGTACAGAAGTGCAGACATAGAAATCTGACTGTACAGATATGCAGACTCAGAGATCAGACTGTACAGATGTGCAGACTCAGGGATTAGACTGTACAGATATGCAGACTCAGAGATCATACTATACAGAATGTGCAGACCCAGAGATCAGACTGTACAGATATGCAGACAGAGATCAGACTGTACAGATATGCAGACCCAGAGATCAGACTGTACAGATATGCAGACACAGAGATCAGACTGTACTGAAGTGCTGACTCAGAGATTAGACTGTACAGATATGCAGACTCAGAGATCATACTGTACAGATGTGCACACTCAGAGATCAGTCTGTACAGATGTGCAGACTCAGAGAACAGAATGTGCTGTATGCCCCCTGCCAAAAGCAGGAAATCAATCTGAGTTAAGCATAACAAGGGTTAACTCTCCCTGGTACAGTCCCTTGTTCTATCGTCTGTGTGGGTTTATCCTTGATGAAATATTGTTGGAAAAGAAGAAATTGCTTGTAACAAGCAATTTCTTCTTTTCTCACTCTAATTTTACAACAAAGGATGGTTTCTTTTCGAATTGATCTCACTTTTCAATGTCGTCTTTAACATCTTTCAAATTGGGCTAATCTAAAATTTCCAAAATGGGAATGGGTTAAGGCTCAGACCTGAACAAAGACATAACTGTACGAAGAACTACGGATTAGATAAATACTACAATACCTCATTCATATTGACAGCTATTTCAGCCGTGTTACACCACAATACATTGACTTGATCTTACATTAAAGACGGAACAATGCGGATCAAGTTTTTGACTGACAGATTTTTTCAACTGTGATGACATTAGATTAGGACTGAAATGTCTGTCATTTTGTACATTGACTTTAAAATTCTTGATTCTTCCGATGGTGTGCAGATGCATTTAATCAAAAGAGATTTTTTTGTACCCAGTACTTCAATAATTTAAAAAAAGTCATAAAACCTCTTAACCCATATTAGCACACAATGAGGCTTTCTCCTTTTCTCACAGTATTTTTCTACTCCACTTATTTTGCCAATATAAGTCCACCTTGAAATTTTGTCTGTAACTTCTTCCAAATTGGACTAGGATAAATTTTGTCACCCATTACCAGATGACAAAATTTTAGACTGGTAAACAATCATAAAACATGCAGTAGGTCACAAATTCGGATTCGATGAGTAATGATTTTGTCTGAAAAGTTTAACATTACATAAATGATTCAACATGTAAAAAACAAATGGCAATTGATTCAAGTTTCAAATTCAAGATCTCTCTGACAGATTCTAAACACAGACGACCTTTGATCTGAATGTAACATGAACCACTACCAATCTATTATAGCCTTGGTTGACAAAAACAAAGCTATTGTTTTAACCTATTCCCACACAGTGACGCTTTTGGACGCCTTTGAGAATTAAAGGACTGAAAGTCCTGAGAGCGGTTTTGCTGGCTTATCAGTAACTGCGCTCAATAATGCCAACATGTATCATCAAGATGAGTAAAAATAAATCATACACCTAAGAGGGATGAGCAGCTGGATGCTCGATAAGGATGTAGTGGTAATACTACTGTGAGAACTACCAGGAATCCATGGTTAGGAGCTCCAGCTGCCCCGATATAACTGAAATACTATTAAAAGTTGCGTTAAAACCACATAAATCAATCATGACCCTTTCAAAGAGTTTACCGAAATAGCAATTTTGATTTAATCACTGTTGGCATTCAGCAAGTAAGTTATTTTCTTTATCAGCGATGAAACAAGATGGAGGCAATCACATAGATTTTCACTTCAAGTTTATGAGCATGCGTGGAAGTGAATAGAAAATTCGTGAAAACTTGTTTCCGGTTGATCGATGTGAAATACCGGTTTTGTCCTACAAAACCGCTAAAAATGATTCGAAAAACATTGTGTTCATTTAACACGATGTTTTCTATCGAGAAAGTTGAAATATCTATATTTCATAAACTTACAATTGGTGTCTGCAACTTCTTTCAATTTAGACTGGTCTAAAATTTTACTGTGTGGGAATGGGTTAAAAGAACGTATAACATGAATTACTTCACCCATTCCCACACAATCCCACCTCTTGATTTGGACACACTAAAGAAATTTTTCTGAAAAATTTGGAAAAAAAGAATTTTTAACCCTTGCCATGCTGAATCGGAATATTCCAGTTTTGTCAGGAGATTTAGACTACGATCAGACTGCACAAATGTGTAGTCTAATCTTTGTCTTAACCTCCTGCTTGTCTCTTTTAAGCCGGAGTTGTTTATAAGATAAATTTACAAAATAATTACTTGCCTACAATAAGTGCATCCAGTGCTGTCATCACTTTGATTTTGAATGGGATTTTATAGGATTTTATTCAGCATGACAAGGGTTATAAATGTGTGTACACTCAATTTTTTAGTGCACTAGCTTAAATTTTTAGTGCACTGGCTTAAATTTTTAGTGCACTGGCTTAAATTTCAAGTGCACTAGCTTAAATTTTTAGTGCACTGGCTTAAATTTTTAATGCACTGGCTTAAATTTTTAGGGGTAAAAAAAAATCACCTACATTAAGTGTGCAAGCTTGTTTTATGCTTACATGATGTAACCCTTTCACGTTTTCTGAAATTTTAGGCTGGTCCTAATTGAAAGATGTTAAAGAGGACACTATAAATTGGATGCAATTTGAAATTAAACCATCCTATGTGGTAAAAAAATATTGTGGGAAAAGGAGAAATTGCTTGTTACTAGCAATTTCTTCTTTTTCCACAATGTTTTCTCATATTTAAAATCACAGCGATGTAAAATCACTGGTTTGTAAAGGAAAGGGTTAAAGTGGACTTTTGCCTCAACCTGTTTACACAATACTATAAGACTTTCAGCTTTATGACCCTATGAATATTTTCTCATTTCTTACACCAAAACAATAAACCAGCCATCTTGTCATCCTGAAAATCTATCATTTATACACTAATTGTAGGCATTGGGTTCAAACTGAGACAAAATTTATGTATCTTGTGGAGTTTAACCCTTTACCACTCAAGAAAATTAAAAACTGGTCCAAATTGAAAGGAGATTCAGACAGCATTTCAAAGTACACTTGAATAGAAGTCCTTGATTTAAAATCCTTAGAGAAACGGAGAAATCGCTTTAATAAGCAATCTCTCCTTTACTCACAAGTTTTTCCTCAAAATTAATCTTCATGACCATCGAAATAAGGGATTGTGTGGTAATGGGCTAAAAAAGTTAATTCCTATTTTATGATTATTAATGTATCACAGGTAGTGAGTTTTGGAGGTCAGTTTTTTAATCGTATTTTGCAAGGTCATTAGCCGCAGCCATGGTTCAGTTGGTAGTGTGTCGGCCTCTCAAGCATGAGGTCCTGGGTTAGGTCCCCTGTTGCTGCAAATATTCTTTCCAACATTTGTCTCCAACCAATAGTTGGAAATTTGTAAACCTAAGTGGGATGAGCCTATAATGTAGTCGTAGTACTGGTGTGAGAAATACCTGGAATCCATGGTTAGGCGCTCCAGCCGCCTCATTATGACTGAAATAATGTTAAATGTGGTGTTAAATCCACTCAAACAAACAACAAAATACTATGATTATTTATCTTTCAAAGTCTAATTTAGGTAGTATGTTTTGGAGGTCATTAATTTAACCGTATTTTGCAACCTCATTACTCATGTAAGCCGATACAAGGTGTACCCATACTAACAGGTGTCACAATTGAAAATTTGAAACTCAAGAAACTAAACTTTGATGAGTTAGCGCACAAATATTGTAAGTGGATTTACACTATATATGTACTTTCAATACTCTTACTGTTAATGAAATTTAGACTGCAATTCATCTTTTCTCACATAACTGTGTTAGTCACTAATGACATCGTGCAATTAATCATGATATACAGCTTCCTTTAAAAAAATGCAGCTTAACCCCTATCATGCTGGACCCAGAATATTCCTGTTTTTGTAGGAGGTATAGACTAAGACCAGCCTGCACTTATGTGCAGTCTGATCTTAGTTTATACCTCCTACTTGTCCCTTTGATTAAATACAATTCTATAGAAGATTTTATTCAGCATGACATGGGTTAAGATTTTTTACTTTGTCTTTTAATTTTCAAACTGGTATTCTATCCAATCATTTGCTATTTTGATTTTGTCCATTTAAGGGCTAATGTTCCAGTAACTCTTTTGACTAAAATTATCAACTAAGTTTTTACCAAATTGATGGATTACTGGCCTTATCCCCAAACTCCTCTGGCCACACCCCCAGGCAGTTTCTATTCAATAATTAACAGTGTTAGTTTGCAAAATTTGGTCAGTAACTTGTAGCAAATAGTAAAATGGTTAGTTGGCAACATAAACGTCATAACTACAGCTTGGATAACAAAAAATAAAGGATTCATTAACTTGAATTTTTTTGCTACTTTTTTTCAATTTGTACCAGTCTAAAATTTTGTTGTTTGATTTCAGTCATATCAAGAAGGATGGAGCACCTAACCAAGGATTTCTGGTATTCCTCACACCAGTACTACCACTACACCCTTTCCTAGCCTCCAGCTGATCACCCCAATTAGGTTTATGACTATCCACCCATTAGTGGGAGTCAAATGTCGGAAAGGTTATTTGCCTCAACCATGGATCAAACCTGGGACCCCATGCTTAGAAGTCCAGCACGCTACCAACTGCGCTATGGCCGCGGCTGGTAATGGGTTAATGAAGAAGCAGCAATTTTAGGGCAATGCACTAATACGATAAATGGACTTATTTATGTTATGACCTTCGTGGATAATATTTCAAGTGCTACAAGATGTATTAAGAGTATAAAGAATGTTAATTCTGTGGTTTAAATGACTATAATATTATTCGAATTGTAAAGTGGACTTAGTTGACCGTTTAATATGATATTCTTTGAAAAAATATTCGTTTTTATTGCTGGCTAATAAAGCTTAAAATGAAATTGTCCTCAAAATCTACACAATTGCCTTCTAGCCTTTAAACTCCTATTATTGATGTCATATTCTTTGCCGAAAAAGGTTTATTTGTAATAAAAGTTTGTTGGTCCATTCCCACACAATGACGCTCCCTAAAAGAAAGAACATTGAATATGTTGTGGAAATTAAGGGAATTGTTTGTTACAAACAATTAATTTCTTCATTTTCCATAATGTTTTTACCCCAAAAGAAAAAGATTTTAAAATATCAAACTATAATTGTTGTATGCTACTTCTGTCATTTTGGACCAGTCTAAAATTGTGACATCTAGTAATGACTTAGATATATCATAAATTTGATCTTAACCCATTTCCACATAAACCTGCTTTTTGACTCCCCTCAAGAAAGAGGTTCAGGAAAACAATGTGGAAAATGCAGAAGTTGCTTTTTAGCTCACCTGAGCACGTAGTGCTCAAGTGAGCTATTGTGATCGCCTTTTGTCCGTCGTCCGTCCGTCGTGCGTCTTGCGTCGTCCGTCAACAATTTCTTTAAACAACATCTCCTCCCAAACCACTCGGCCAATTTGAACCAAATTTGGCAGAAATGTTCCTTAGGTGGTCCCCTTCAAAAATAGCTAAAAGAATTGAAATCCGTTAAAAACTCTGGTTGCCATGGCATCAAAAGTGAAATTTTAAAATAATCTTTAAAAATCTTCTTCTCCTGACCCAGAAGGCGTAGAGCCTTGATATTTTGCATGAAGCAACAGTATATTGACCTCTTTCAAAATAGCTAAAATCATGATCCTCGGGTCCCCAGGGGCGGGTCCCCAGGTTTGTGGGGTTAATATAGAAATAAAGAACGATTTTTTAAATGACATATCCTCCCAAACCACCAGGCCAATTTGAACCAAATTTGGTAGAAATGTTGCTTAAGTGGTCCCCTTCAAAAATAGCTATAAGAATTGAAATCTGTTAAAAACTCTGGTTGCCATGGCAACAAAAGTGAAATTTTAAAGTAATCTTTAAAAATCTTCCCTTCCTGACCCAGAAGGCGTAGAGCCTTGATATTTTGCATGAAGCATCAGTATATTGACCTCTTTCAAAATAGCTAAAATCATGATCCTCGGGTCCCCAGGGGCGGGTTCCCAGGGGGGTGGGGTTTATATAGATGTAAAGAACGATTTTTTTAAATGACATCTCCTCCCAAACCACTGGCCCAATTTGAACCAAATTTGGCAGAAATGTTCCTTAGGTTGTCCCCTTCAAAAATAGCTAAAAGAATTGAAATCCATTTAAAAACTCTGGTTGCCATGGCAACAAAAGTAAAATTTAAAATAATCTTTAAAAATCTTCTCCTCCTGACCCAGAAGACGTAGAGCCTTGATATTTTGCATGAAGCAACAGTATATTGACCTCTTTCAAAATAGCTAAAATCATGATCCTCGGGTCCCCAGGGGCTGGTCCCCAGGTTTGTGGGGTTAATATAGAAATAAAGAACGATTTTTTAAATGACATCCTTCCCAAACCACTGGCCCAATTTGAACCAAATTTGGTAGAAATGTTGCTTAAGTGGTCCCCTTCAAAAATAGCTATAAGAATTGAAATCTGTTAAAAACTCTGGTTGCCATGGCAACAAAAGTGAAATTTTAAAGTAATCTTTAAAAATCTTCCCTTCCTGACCCAGAAGGCGTAGAGCCTTGATATTTTGCATGAAGCATCAGTATATTGACCTCTTTCAAAATAGCTAAAATCATGATCCTCGTGTCCCCAGGGGCGGGTTCCCAGGGGGGTGGGGTTTATATAGAAATAAAGAACGATTTTTTAAATGACATCTCCTCCCAAACCACTGGCCCAATTTGAACCAAATTTGGCAGAAATGTTCCTTAGGTTGTCCCCTTCAAAAATAGCTAAAAGAATTGAAATCCATTAAAAACTCTGGTTGCCATGGCAACAAAAGTAAAATTTGAAATAATCTTTAAAAATCTTCTCCTCCTGACCCAGAAGGTGTAGAGCCTTGATATTTTGCATGAAGCAACAGTATATTGACCTCTTTCAAAATAGCTAAAATCATGATCCTCGGGTCCCTAGGGGCGGATCCCCAGGGGGGTGGGGTTTATATAGATGTAAAGAACGATTTTTTTAAATGACATCTTCTCCCTAACCACTGGGCCAATTTGAACCAAATTTGGCAGAATTAAATGTTGCTTAAGTGGTCCCCTTCAACAATAGCTAAAAGAATTGAAATCCGTTAAAAACTCTGGTTGCAATGGCAACAAAAGTGAAATTTTGAAATAATCTTTAAAAATCTTCTCCTGACCCAAAAGGCGTAGAGCCTTGATATTTTGCATGAAGCATCAGTATATTGACCTCTTTCAAAATAGCTAAAAGCATGATCCTCGGGTCCCCAGGGGCAGAGCTCGGGGGGGAGGGTGTTATATTGAAATAAGGAACGATTTTTTAAATGACAACTCCACCCAAACTACTGGGCAAATTTGAACCAAATTTTGCAGAAATGTACCTTAGATTGTCTCCCTTAAAATTAGCTAAAAGAATTGAAATCCATTTGAAACCCTGGTTGCCATGGCAACAAAAGTGAAATTTCAAAATAATCTTTAAGAAATTTACCTCCTGACCCAGAAGGCTTAGAGCCTATATATTTTGCATGAAGCATCAGTATATTGATCTCTTACAAAATAGCTAAAATCATGATCCTTTCCAGGGGCCGACCCGGGGGGGGGGGGGGTTATAGGCATGAAGCATCAGTTCACAGACTTCTTTCTTATTTCTGAAATTATAACCCATGGAAAAAGTTTTTTCCTTCTTTCAAATCAGCACTAAAGCCTTGGAATTTGTAATTTAGACTTGGATCCCCAAGTTCATAGTGTTTATATGTAATTGTGGCCCACTTGTTTCATAATCCTAACCTTAACATCATAAATTAGACTGTTGAAAGAAAAAGAGCCTTTATCTCAGGTGAGCGCCCCAGGGCCAACGGCCCTCTTGTTACAAAATTTCTGTATTTTTCCACATTGTTTCCGACCTAGAAAGACATAGATATTTGAAATTCTATCAACCTTAAATTGTAATCAGCACCTTCTTTCGATTTGGACCAGTCTAAAACTTTGTTGTGTGGTATTGGGTTGAAACCATGCAACTCAGACCTAAAGAAGAAAATTTCCATATAAGGAACCTGTAAATACAAATAAACCACTGTGACATCAAGAACCCAGAATGGGCAGGAGGGATACAAAATAATCAACCTGCAATCTGATCACCTGTTGTCACCTTTAAATAAGATAGAATTCAAAGTAAAACATTTAGCTAAATAAAGCATTTTAATGCTTTCAGTCCTTTTGATTTTATTGCAATTCTGTTCAGGATTTTATTAAGCATGACAAGAGTTAAGGAAATCAAATAGATAAACATATGCACAGTCTGATCTTAGTCAACACAACCTGTTTTCCCTTTTAAGCTAGAGTGGTTTCGTAACTCCACTTTCAAAGAGTTAGTGTTTCTAAATCAGGCTTTTCAGTTTTGATTTATTCCTCTGATGTGACAACTTCCAACACAATGCCACTTTTTTGAAGGGTAGCATGGAAAAAGCTTTAGAAACATGGTTGGAAATGAGAAAAAAAGATTGTTACAATGTGCTAACCCATTATCAGACAACTGAATTGTAGACTGGTCAAAAGAGGACACATTTTACTTGATGAAATTCCAAAATATCCTTGTCTAAAAGGGAAAAAAACCCATGATTTGGATAATGAAGAAATTGCTTGACTAAATTGAAGGAAGTTGCAGGTAACAGATGGTTGTAGATGGCTGTTCAAACAGCGCAGTTGTTGAAGGTTATCCTGATGTGCAATGGTCATTACTGTCACTGCATGTGCTAGGAGAGCATTAATTAAGTTTTAAATTTTGACATCTAAAATTGATAAGTTGATGGGATGATTACTATATTCAGATTTTAAACCTGTGGTACATGAGCCCAAAATAAACTTTTGCACTTGTTACCTTGGGTCGTGTGGTTAGAATGACTTTAAAAGGAATGTCTGGTAAACCATTAATCTCGGTCACTGCTCTGCCGTGCGTCGAAAAATAAGATTTCAATTACAGTTTTTAAAGCCTCTTATACAAGGATGAATTAAATTTGAGATAATGTTTTATGTGCTATAGTTGATTTGCAAACAGATTCTCAAAAGTTAATGCTTTCCCCCCCAAAAAAGGAAATTGGGATTATATTGAAGACAATTACTGTTTTGCTCACTTTGAATTATTGTCTGCAATCTGTTTGAATTCAAACAATCTAGAATTTTGTTATCTTTTAATATGAATACACCTTCTAGACTCTAGTGTCAAAGTTATCCCTTGTCCCAACACTGAGTCCAGAACATCTCTGCATTAGCAGGAGGTATAGATTCAGATTGTACTGCTAATATATGCAGTCTGATCTTAGTCTGTATTGCCTGTTTGACATCTTAAGATAGAGCTGTTGACAAAAATCAATTAACATATGAAATATTGACCCCAAATTAGTGCCATATACCCATTCCCATACGATCCCTCATTTTTACAACCTATATTTCTGGAAAAGAAGATGGAAATTAAAGAAATTGCAAAAGCAATTTCCATATTTTCCACTATGTTTTTCTAACCAAGAAATGGAGATATTCATTTAAATTGTCATCTGCATTTGGACCAGTCTAAAATTCTGCCATGTGGTAATGGGCAAAGTGTTTTGAGCTCTTTGATTTCAATGCCATTTTGAACAAACCTTTTATTCAGCATGACAAGGGTTACGTTGTTCATTCATAGATGTGTAAAAAGATGGTATATTAAATGTTTGCATGCTGTATCTCATTATGTATTGACACTTTCAAATATTTACTGGTTGGGTAAACTCTTTACTTAGTAATGAGATTTTTGTAGAGAGATTGGATGTGGAGATTTTATCCCATCTATATTGTTAACAATCATGTGGCATTTAAGTCTGTTGGTGCAAACGTATCAGAGCTTTACCAAGTTTTAGTTACGTTTTGGCATACCACTTGATATAATTTGACGTCAACCACCAAACCTTTACGATCTAAATTAGGATAAAACAGCTACTTCGGCTATAATAGTATATTCTAAAATTCCACTATAGGCCTTAATCAAAATTGATTTACTATTATCCTTTTGATATTTGAACTTGAATGATGTAAATATTACATGGTACATTAACATGCATTGTTAAAAGGAAGCAAAAAAATTTGAACATGTTAATAATGTCTCTTTGTTCCTTCTACCTCACTATTTAAATGACTAACTTAACCCATTCTCACTCAGTGATGCTTTTAGACGCCCCAAAGGTAAATAGCTTTTGAAAACATTATGGAAAATGAAGTCATTGCTTGTCATAAGCAATGTCTTCATTTTCCACAATGTTTTCTACCAAAAAAATTGAAAAAATCGAAGTTTTCATAAACTTTAAATTGTCGTCTGCAACTCCTTTGAATTTGGACCAGTCTAAAATTTCGCTATGTGGTAATGGGTTAAGGGTAGTATTAGCACTTAAACCCAATAGCTGACTGTCTTTAGGTTAGGATTTTTGTACAATACTGTTATATCACAAGTGGGATAACAGCTGGAGGCTAGTAAAGGATGTAATGGTCGTACTGGTGTGAGATATATCAGGAATCCATTGTTAGGTGCTCCAGCCGCCACGATATGACTGAAAAATTATTAAAAACAGTGTTAAAGCCCATTCTAACAACACTGGCATGAGCAATACCAGGAATCCAAATGTAAATAATGTCTCCTTGTTTCTTCTAACTCGCTATTTAAATGACTGACTTAGGGTTGTAAATGTACTAATATGCAATAGCTGACTGTCTTGAGCTTAGGACTTTTGTACAATACTGTTATATCACAGATGGACAAATACATGAATGAACACTGATTTCCCTCTAATTTGAAAAGAAAATTTGACCAATGTATGTCAAGGGATAGCCAGACAGCCTCAGACCAACATTGTGAACATTCTTGCTATTACTGAAGCCACAGGCCGCCGTCATAGCGCAGTTGGTAGCGCGTCGGACTGTAAATCTAGAGGTCCCGGGTTCGATCCCCAACCTCGCCACTCATCCTTTCTGACTAATTGTCTCCAACCAATGGGTCGATAATCGTAAACCAATGTGGGATAGCAGCTGGAGGCTAGGAAAGGATGTGATGGCGGTACTGGTGTGAGAAATACCAAGAATCCATTGTTAGGTGCTCCAGTTGCCGCGATATAACTGAAAGATTGTTGAAAGCAGCGTAAAACCCCATTCAAACAATCTGAAGCCACAGATAATATAATTGATCATTCAATCCATGGCTTTAAACCAAAACAGAGACTTTCAAAGTCATTCAGTCCTGTGTGAGCCTTGATTGATAAAACACTTGTTGGGTTAACCAAAAGCAAGACGACCTCTGCTAGACCAGATTGTTGATTTAGACTCTATTGAAGGGGGATGAGGCACTAATTATTGTCATTACTGGAGGATACATTATCTCACAGAAGACCCTTTACTTCATGGTAACAGTCAACTGGTTAGCTGTATGGTAGATATTGGGGCTTGGACTCGGGTTCATTCCACATTCACCTCTGTAATAGGCTAAGTATATACCTCATCATTTCCCCACTTGATGTCATCGCCACTGATTTAAATTTTGAAAAACTGGTGCATGAATATAAATGTTTTTCCGCGAGCAATTCAAACAAAAGTAGTTTGGTGTTTTAAATGTAAAATACCATTTTAAGTTTTGATGCATATATATGTGATACATCTTGAATCATGATTATTATGTTCA
Source organism: Fragum fragum (assembly GCA_946902895.1). Classification (NCBI taxonomy): domain Eukaryota; kingdom Metazoa; phylum Mollusca; class Bivalvia; order Cardiida; family Cardiidae; genus Fragum; species Fragum fragum. The sequence goes on from OX336381.1 coordinate 39,369,014, forward strand.
AATGTTTTGTTTCTGGCGAAAGCATGGTGAGAGAAAAAGCAAATAACAACTCTGCTCGGAGATTAAGGTAAATAATGGTACTTTGATTAGTGGTAAGTATAGTACTTTGATTGAATAATATTCAAAGTACTGTAATTATCATTATAGTCTAAATACTGAAAACCCATTATCACACAATCCCACCTTTTGATGTATTTCAGAAAATTAGCTTTCGAAAACATTGTGAGAAAAAGGAATATGGTACATGACAAGCAATTTGCCGTTTTCTTACAGTATTTCAAGAGCCACTATGTATATACTTGTAGGCACTTTCTATAGTTTTGCAACAAGCCCTTTAACCGATTTCCACACAGTGACGCTTTTGGATGCCTCTAAAGAAAAACAATAGGGAAAACATTGTGTAAAATGAAGAAATTTCTTGTTACAAGCAATTTATTTATTTCACGCTTTTGGACCCCCCTCAAGAAAAACAATAGGGAAAACATTGTGTAAAATGAAGAAATTGTTTGTTACAAGCAATTTATTTATTTTACACAATGTTTTCGACCAATAAAGTTGAAAAAATCTAAAATTTCATAAGCTTTTAATTGTCGTCTGCAACTCCTTTCAATATGGACCTGTCTAAAATGTTGCCATCTGGTAATGGGTTAAATTAGAATAACTTGTATTCAAAAGGCTATAGTCTACTCAGAAAGGCCTAGCCTTCATTGTTTCATAAGTGTTTTCCTAAGTCAACCGAGGTAAGAGTCATTTATCTGAAACAAATCAAAGGTCACTCTGCTCTGTCATGTAGTAGTTCTTGCAGAAAATTGACCCAAATGACCATAACAGAGAAAGAGGCTAATGATCTGTTGTTGAAATAGTCTTATGATTTGAGCTTGACCCCTAACTATACTTAGCAATTAATTTATTTTCCAAAATGTTTTCCAAACATCTTTTCTTGAGGGGCATTAAAAGTGAGATTGTGTGGGAATTGGTAAACCCATACCCACAGGATGACGCTTTTTTACGCCCCTGATAGAAAATGCTTAGGAATACATTGTGGAAAATGAAGAAATTGCTTGTCACAAGCAATTTCTTCATCATCGACAATGCTTACTACCCGCAAAAATAAAAGAAGTTTGAAATTTCAAAATTACTACAAGAGAAGTGTCTGTGAAAAACACTCCTCACAAATAATCCAACCACTTTGAGTTACTGTCTGTAACCTCTTCCAATTTGGACCAGTCCAAAAATTTGCAATCTTTGAATGGGTTAAGATTTATACAAGTTTTACTGTTGCTCAGAGGGAATGAAAAGACAAACTTTAAAGGTCACAAGAGGTCATTGGTATAGATTCACAATAACTCATAAATCACCTTCAAACAAGCCAAAAATTCAATTGACTAGATCTTGTCTAATTGAATCTGTCTATTATTGGATTCATTCAATTTTTGAAGGTAACCTTAAATAGGTTATTCTAGTTCTTAACCATAATAGCAAATTAACTGATTCCCACATTTGCAATGAAACTTTTTGAACTCGCAAAGAAAATATGCTTTGCAAACAATTGTGAAAATTAGGAAATCCCCAGCCGTTTGTCCCTAACCAATGAGCAAAAAAACCCAAACCCACAGTGCGTCTAGTAGGTGTGGGCCAAAAATACACAGTGTGCCTAAACAAGGGGATCGAGCCATTTGTCTCTCAACAATGGGCCAAAGATACACAGTGTGCCAAGTTAGAAATAACGGTAGCAAGCCACCACAATATAACTGAAATACTGTTGCAATTGGTGTTCAACCCAACTTAATCAGTCAATATAAATTGGCTTTTAACCCTTGTCATGCTGAACCCTAAAATATTCTGGTTTAGGCAGTGGTGTAGACCAAGATCAGCCTGAACATAAGTGCAGTCTAATCTTTGTCTACACCCCCTGCTTGTACTTTTCCTGCCAGAGTTATTTATGAAATTGATTTCTAAAAGAAATCTTGATCTTTGAACAGCAAGTTCTATCAGTGCTTTCAACCCTTTGATTTTACAGCAATTCAGTAAGGTAATTTATACATCATGATATGTGTTAAAATTCACAGTTTAACCCTTGTCATGCTGAATAAAATTCTTTTCTGACTAAAATCAAAGGCCTGAGAGCACTAGTTGTAGGTAATTATTTCTGTTGAAAATCGAAGTTATAAACAACTGACTTGCAAGGACTAGCAGGTGGTGTAGACTGAGATCAGACAGCACATACTTACACTCGTGCTTACTTTTGTCGGTCTATACCTCCTATTGAAAGAGGAGTATTCATCATGGCAGAAGTTGACAATTTGTCAGATTCAGGGAAGCCAAAATCTGGGGAAGATTTAGACTTCTATCAACTTGGGGGTAAATGAGGCAGGTGTTAAATTTCTTCAAATACCATGACATTGTTATTCAATTTCAATAACTCTTTCTTTACTGGTCAATTTAAAAAAAGATAAATATAAGTGAAATACCTTATTCTCTTTCCTGGCATTTATTGACTTGAAATTTATACCATAGTGGGATGAGCAGCAGGAGGCTGTGATAAGACGTGGTAGTCCCGTTGTGAGATTAAATACCAGGAATCTGGTTAGATGTTCCATCCTGCGTGATATGACTGAAATACTGTTTAAAGTGATGTTAAAGTCGATTTAACCCTTTCCTGTTCAAATATGGGATTTTACGTTGCTGTTATTTTATACTTGAGAAAACATTGTGGTAAAAGAAGAAATTGCTTGTAACAAGCAATTTCTTCTTTTTCCACAATGTTTTCTACCCTATTGAATGGTTATTATTCAAATTAAATTAACTTTAAAATATCGTCTGCAAAACCTTTGAATTTGGACAGGTCTAAAATTTCCAAAAAATGGGAAAGGGTTAATCAATTAATCAACCAAAATGATGTTGGAAAATGACAGTGGTTGCCCAAGACCCACGACCCAGTGATAGCTTATTTGTAGGCAGACTGACTATAATGCATGAAAATTTCAGGTCTTAAGAAGTTACGAGGCGGCAACATTTTAGACAGGTCAAATTTTAAAGGAGTTGCAGCAACACTTTCCAAGTTGAGAGAATTTTGACTATCTCGGTCTTTTAGAAGACAAGGTTAAATGAAGAAATTGCTTGTAACAAGCAATTTCTTCATTTTTACCTTGTTTTCCTAAACTTTTTTCTTTAGGGGCGTAAAAAAGCATCATGGAGTGGAAATTGGTTGACTGATAACCAAAATGACATTACAATGTTTCCTGGAAAATACCTATTGAGTTGTAAAGTAGATATTGTTCTAGAAACTACATAGAGCTATAGGAAAGCATTTTCACCTGCCAAAACTAATCAAAGCCTCATTAAACACAATCTACCTGTCATTTTGCGTTTTTATTAGTGACATACTTTTCCAGATCCAGAGATTTGCATTTTAACTCTTCTATTTTCATTTATATTTCAGTGCGTTTGAATAGGGTTTAACACCACTTTTAACAGTATTTCAGTCATATTGTGGCAACTGGAGCACCTAACCATGGATTTCCGTTATTTCTCACACCAGTACTCCTACGACATCCTTTCCAAGCCCCCAGCTGCTCATTCTATCTTTGTTTCTAATTATCCACCCACTGTTGGGAGAAAAATGTTGGATAGGGGTATTTCCTCGACCTGGATAGAAAAATCTTCTCCTGAAACCATAAAGCCAAGAGCTATATCATACTCAGGTATGTGATTACTATGCTTCTAACTATTCAAACAATTACTTCACATTGTAACATCGCGTTCATAGAAATGATGGATTGCTGGACCCGTCCACAGACTCCGCTGGCTACGCCCACTAACTCTGACAGGAAGTTCCTCTACCATATCAACCCTTGTCATGCTGAATAAAATCCTTTTTCAAACCAGCATGAAAATTAAAAGGTGGAAAGCACTTAAAGTACATTTTCTAGGAGTATATACATTTTTAAATCAAATTTAAAAAAAAAAACCTGACTTAAAAGGGACAAGCTGGTGGTATAGACAAAAATAAGACAGCACTTATGTGCAGGCTGTTCTTTGTCTATACCTCCTGCAAAAACAGGAATATTCTGGGTTCAGCATGACAAGGGTTAAATGTAGCAACATGGAGTAACATGGAACCAAAAAGTAAAATCATTGGTTAGCAATGCAAACGTCAGAGCTACAGCTTGAATAAGTTGTAGCGACATCGTTAAAGTCTCTAAACCAATGAAAATGCTTCACATAAATGTCGGCTAAGTTTGGAGTTCCTTTTGACTTCTGGTTTAAATGAATGATTTGATTTGTCTATTGATTGTTTGACTGATGTTGCAATCTGTCGGTTGAAAGTTGGCTGTTATCATGCAGCACGGCTGACAGCCACAGTACTTCCTTTACACTGAAGGTACCCATTTATACACCTGGGATTCAAACCAAGGACCCTCCATTCCCCAAAGCAGCATTTTGCTACTATAGAAGCCACAAATATATTTAGTGTGGCCAGTTTTTAGATTTAACCCTTTCCTGTTTTTCAAAATTTTAGACCAGTCCAATTTCAAAGAAGTTGCAGACGACAATAAAAAATGGGTGAAATTTGAAAAGTAACGAACCTACTTGTTAGAAAATATTGTGGAAAAAGAAGAAATTGCTTGTGACAAGCAATTTCTTCTTTTCTCACAATGTCTTCTCAAGTATAAATCACCAGGAGTGTGAAAGCAAGGAATTGTACAGGAAAGGGTTAAACAAAAATGGGAGAGAGTATACCATCGGTGTAATTCTAAAACCTTGAAACTACTGCTTGAATCAAGCTGTAGTTATAAGGTTTTAGATAATATCAGTGATACACCAAAACACCTGTGAATATATACTAGCAAGGTTTAATGTATGGTTGTTAATCTACAATAAAATACAATGCGATGCTACTCAAGTATGTAGACATTAACAAATGGAGGCCATTAATTAGAGGCTGTAAGCTAAGTGTTTCTGGTACTTTGATCATATTTCTTTAATCTAAAGAAAGCCTTCATGAGTCTATGTTCAGCTTATGCTTTGTTTTATAGACTTTTCTTAAGCCTTATTATGCTGAATTAAATCCTGTTTAGAACTGCGATTAACCCATTATCAAACAATAACAGTCAAGACTGGTTGAAATTTCAAGAAGTTGTGGACAACATTTTAACTTGTGCTAAAATTGGAAAATAAGTGCCAAATAAGGTAAAAAACATTGTGAGTAAAGGAGAAATTTCTTGTGACAAGCAATTTCTTCTTTTCCCACAAAAGTTTCCATAATTGTATTTCTGCAGGGCGTCAGAAGGAGTCATCGTGTGAAAATAGTGTGTTTAATCAAATTACTGAAATCTAAGTTGTAGGTCAAAAATTCTTTCAGAACTTAATCTGTATACAGTTTAGGCTTGGAAGTGGTCAGCAGATGATATAGACTAAGATCAGAGTGCACATATGTGCAGGCTGATCTTAGTCTTTACATCCTGCCCAAAAAGGAATATTTCTAGGTCAGTATGACAAGGTACTCTTGTTATACATTTCGTCTGAGTAATTTGAAACTCTAGTTCCTACAGCTTGATTCAAGCTGTAAGCAGGTTTAGAATTACAATGACGATTTGTTTGATATATTGCCTTGTCTCTAATAGACTAGGGGGGGGGGGGGTGTTAAGGGATGGATGTAATCATACATTTGTTGAAATGAGCTGTAAAAGTGGCTCCGACTGAATGTTGTGGTTGTACTGTTCACATTTGTGCTGGTGGTGGTTGTATTTGGGGGAGGGGGTTGTACTTTTGAAAGAAATGTTAGAAAAAGACATCTGCAATATAACACATAAAAAGTTTAAAGTAGCAAAAATCAGCGCCCACATAGCTTCATCATTGTAAACCATCATTACTTCTTTTCTCACTGTATAATAATCAAACCCTCAGCTGTTTCAAGTGCTTGATGGAGGGTAAAACTTCTAATTGAAAAAGGGGCATAATTTGTGCATTTAGAGTTATCACCCTTGCTGGTATAGATTGCTCTTTTGATACTGAGCGTAATCTTCCTAAGTTCATGTGAATGTGGTCTGTAATACCAGAGATATAACAAAACATGGAGGTTTTTGGACTGCGATGCTGATGTGGACGCAGACAACGACGGAGTACATAGTAATACCTTGGGGTTTCTCCGAGAACAGCCGAGGTCAAACTGGAACTTTCGAAGAGTCAGACTTCCTTCAGCTAAGATAGATATATATCCTGGCATTTTGATTGTATTTTATGATGTATTACCTATGACAGTATTATGGTTCCACTAATATGTTAATTTGACCATAATGCTGGTCATTAGGGTAATAAGTGACCATTACACTGGTGTCAGTGACCAATGGTTCATGGGAACTGGGGTTGAAATGATCTACCGTGTTTCTCATAGTCTTAGAGCTCTTGGGTTGATCAGTTAATGGAACTTTTATGTTGTGGTGGAATTTAACCGTTTCCCATTCCCTGATTTTTATGAGCCTTGGTTTTATACTTCAGAAAACACTGTGGAATGGCCAAAGATTCTCCTAGTCTTAGCTGATCAGTTGAATGACAAAATTTAACCCTAAATTCTGTACAATCCCTGATTGTTACGACCCTCTTATATTATACTTGAGAAAACACTGTAGTAGCTACCATGTTTCTCCTAGTCATAGAGTTCTTGGGCTGATCAGTTGAGATTGCTCTGTTGTGGTAGAATTTAACCTTGTCCCGTACAATCCCTGATTTTTACGTGCGTTTGATATTATACTTGAGAAAACATTGTGGAAAAGGAAGAAATTGCTTGTAACAAGCAATTTATACTTTTTCCATAAAAGTTTATATTTTGTAGGGTGGTTACTTTTTGAATTATTCTCACTTCGTAATTAACTATAATACCAAGAAAGATAACGCTGAATGTATTTTTGTACAAATTATACATCTTTTTAAAGTATGATTTTTCACTCACTATCCAACACTGGACAGACAAGCCTCGGGCATGCATATGCTTTGCTATTTCTTTATCAAACAATCTCGAATTGACCTCTGCTGGATCTGACATCTTTTCTATCATTTTGTTTCACATGCTGTCTTACTGGTTACGTCTTTTCTAGTGTGATGATTGGTCACAACTAGACAAATTATCTTGCAAAATTAAATTGAATCCTTTAGAAAGGAAAGCATTATAACATCAAAGCAATTAAGCCAAGATTGTATGTACTAAGTTTCAAGTAATAGGTTTTATATAGCTGTTGTTTATCTGATAATGTATGCCTGCAGAGGAAATGCAACACAATAAAACAGCAGCCTTAAACTTATAAACAAGAAGTGCCGGTAGTTTCAAACATTGTAATGGTTCTTAAACCCATATGGACTATAATTTAAATCAAAGCACTTTAAGTCCTGAAATCAAAATTTGATGTTGTATTAGCATTCTTGATAATCTGATTATGGATGCAATTATAAGAAATTCTAAGATTAACATACACCTCCCCCCACCCAAAGACCGCCGCCATCCAACCCCATCCCTATCCTATCCCCAAAATACAAAATAGCTTTACAGATAAACAACAACAATAAACAACAACAACAAATGAATTTAGATTAGATAATGGTATTTAAATCCATATGGGCTATTTTTTAAATCAGGAAAGGGATTTTAAATCGTTACAAGCAATTTCTTCTTTTGCCACAACATTTTCTACCACATAGGATTGTTTCATTTTGAATTGCATCCAATTTTAATTGTTGTTTACAACCTCCTTCAATTTGGACCAGTCTAAAATTTCAATAAATGGAAAGGTTAGATCTTTCACGCAACATGTATAATTCTTTTTCAAAGAATTTTGAATTGGCTAAAAGAATGTGAAATAGTCACATGCAAAGGAATAAATGTGCGCAAGCTGTGCAAGTTAATTGTCTTTTTATCAGATTCATGCTGCAATTTAATTACATTCATTAATTGAAATAAAACAAACTTTACAAGTATGCACTGTTACTCAATTAATTCATGACTTATCAGATTGCTAGAATTAATAGGAACAGCTGATGGGGAGGTTTTTTTGTTTTAAATGGTTGTCTAAAATCTTATTATCACTGTGATTCTGAAAGAACAGATTAACCTGTTCCCAAATGACAAAGTTTTGGACAGATCCAAATAGAAAAAAGTTGCACTGAGGTCATTGCAAAGTGGTTATAACTTGAAAAAATGATGACTTAATACTTAGAAGGAAAACATGAATGTCACAAGCCATTTCTCCTTTTCCCACAATGTTTTCCTTAGCATTATTTTACAAGGGCGTCAAAAGTTGTTATTGAGTGGTAATGGGTTAGAATCTTTGCATTGGCAGGCTTAAATAAATTCCTGACAGAATTGCATCACTATCAGATGGCTGAAAGTAGTAAGGTTCAATTTTTTTGAAAATCTTGTCATCAGCAACTCTGGCTCAAAAGGGACAAGCAGCTGGTATGGGCCAAGATCAGACTGCTCATATGACCTCTTAATCTGTTGTCGGATGAAAAATAAAAATAAACTGATCCAAATTCAAAGGAATTTCAGAAGGCAATTTCAAGCTGATAGAATTGCAAACATCTTATCTGTTTGAGTACAAAATTAAAATGAAAATTGAAGAAATTTCTTCCTTTTGTACTTTGTTTTTCCCTGAACTTTTATCTACAGGAGGGTAAAAAGGCTGCAATGTGTGGAAATGGGTTAAATATTTCAGTTACTGTTCGTTTGGATATTAACCTTTTCGTTCATCCTCTGTGATGCGGTATATGTTTAATATTGTCTATGTATATATAAATAATTCTGTTGAGAATGTCACAAGGTTAGTTTACATATCTGATGAGTCTGTTTCCATAACATGGGCTGAGATCTGACCGTTCTGCTAGGAATTTATCATTATTTTGCAAATAATATCCGTGCAGTGTAACAAAATTTTTCTGTTAATATTCCATCTTGCTTCAATGTCAAGAATTTTCATTCTCATTTTCCAACTCTTAACCCAATCCCTCCTTTTTACGCCCCTCAAGAAAATAGCTTTTGAAAACATTGTGGAGAATGAAGAAATTGCTTGTATCAAGCAATTTCTTCATTATCCACAATGTTTTCTATCCAAAATGACAAAAAAGTTCAAAATTCCATCAACTTGAATTTGTCGTCTGCAACTTCTTTCAATTTGGACCAGTCTAAAATTTTGTCAAGTGGGAATGGGTTAAGATCATCTTGTTGTTAAAGTGCAGAAACGTATTCTCCAAATATGCTTCAAAATTCTACAAACTAAAAGCTGTAGTTACATCACACTGCCATTATAAGTGTCAGACTGTCTTTACATTGATGCCATACTTGCCCTTAACCCTTTCCCGTTCAAATATGGGATTTTATGCACCTGTGATTTTATACTCAAGAAAACATTGTGGAAAAAGAGGAAATTGCTTGTAACAAGCAAGCAATTTCTCCCTTTTCCACAATATTTTGTACCACATAGGATGGTTTCTTTTCAAAATGGCATCCAGTTTTCATTGACATCTGCAACCTCTTTCAATTTGGACTAGTCTAAAATTTTCAAAAACAGGAAAGGGTTAAATGACCAATCACTTACCCCACCCACATACTCTGTTGGCCTCAGTGTAAGTGGGCAGGGTCAGCAATTCATCAATTCTCTCCCAAAATTGATGTTTGAATTGTCCCGACATAAGATCTTTTTGAGTATATTTGTCCAGACATAACATCTTTTTGAGTATATTTGTCCAGACATAAGATCTTTTGGAGTATATTTGTCCAGACATAAGATCTTTTTGAGTATATTTCGACTGCAATAATGTGTTGCCTGATAAACACTGACTTGTGTCTACTCACACAATGCAGGTTTAAAAGACTTAATTAAATGAGATCGCTAAATAATAAACCAATAGAAGCTAATCGGTTATAACACAGTAGCAATTGTTGTGATTTCACAGATTGACATATACAGATGTACAAGTTATAGTGAGTGATCAAATGTCGGTTTTGTGTTGACCTTTGACCTCACTATAACTTGTACATCTAAAGGGTTAGGGCAATGTAAATAACACTATATGGAAAGATGGAAAGTGTGAAACTGAAGTATGCAGGTTTATCTACCACAAGTAATTTCTACAGAATTCCAGTTGAATGTATCAAATGGGTTGTATAATTACATAATGTATATTTTATTTGTTGTTGGAAATTGGCCAGACAAATTCACCATCTTTATGTCAAAAATCATCAGAAACACAGAAAATGTACTTTCTAGAGATATAAATTTTATGGTTAAGCATTTGGGTTATCCAGTACATTGCTATCAAATTGTTTAGATTTCAATCTAGTATGTATAATTTACAGTTTTTTCTGGCATCATCCTATTACCATCTTTAACAAAGTCAAGAAACTGATTTTCTCTGGTTTAGCTTATAAAAGTAAGACTACAAATATAGGATTATTGGTGAAGATCAATTGCCTTCAACCATTATTCCCATGTAATCACACTTTTTGATGCCATGAAAACATAAAGTTAATGAAGACTTTGTTGGAATTTGTTGAAATTGTCAAGCAATTCCTCCTTTTCTGAGAATCTCCTCTACTGTATTTGGCACGTTTCCTACAACTTCTTTCAATTTGGACCATAGGTTAAACCATTACAACCATTATTCAGCCTTTCAACCACTCAAAGCTTATAATCAAAGTACTTAAAGTACTGTAAGCTAGCAAATTAAGCATGGTTTTGTTAATTAATCTTCTTTGTCAAAGTTATCATGGTAAATAAATGAGGTTAAAATAATCAGAGTTAACCCATTCCCACATAAACCCTCATTTTTATGCCCCTTAAGAAAAATTAATAGTTGTGGAATACAATAATATGGAAAATGCAGAATTGCATGTTACAAGCAATTTTTGCATTTTTACATAATGTTTTCTACCCAGAGAGATAAATATTTTAGAATTTCAACAATTTGAAATTGTTGTCTGCAACTTCTTTGAAGACTTTGATCAGAGTAATTTTGATCATGATGTGCTAAAGTGAGCTGAAAATACCTAGGAGATAAACTTGCAGGTAGATTTGGCAATTTTCCTTAAATACATTGGAACTACTTTGTATTAGGTAGTCAGTCAATGGATTTAGTTGTTAAGCCTCCATTGGCAGTTATTGAATTCTGAGAAGACCTCAAATTTTGTCTTATCTTTTCCAGCTAAAAACTGAAAAACTGAAATAAGACATTGATTGTTTTATGACTGTATTATACATATTTGCTTATCATTTCTTTTGATATTTTGCATGCAATTTAATTTGTCATCTGCAACTAGTTTGAATTTGAATCAATCTTAAATTTTGTTTTCCTGTTATTTAGGTTAAGCTCCTATGAGTCAGTGGGTACATAATACTAACACAGCTTAATTGTACAAATCTGTAATGATTGCATGATGTTGTTTGTTCTAAGAATGAGGTCTGGGAATCGTCTGTCAGTTTTTGGATTATCCTACAAACAGGTAATGCTGTAACAGACAATTAAGAAAAATAACATCCTTTCTATTGTTTAGATTACAGAATGGGATTAACTGATGGGAACTCTTTTCTCTTATTACAGAAAAAACTTTGTCCAATTCAAAGAAGTTGCGGACAACAATTTTTAAGTGATGATTTTTTTTAAATTTTGTGTTGGATGAAATTGTGGAAAATGAAGAACATGCTTGTAACAAGCAATTTCTTGATTTTCCACAATTAACCCTTGTCATGCTTTATAAATTATCTTCCTGAATTGCTCTAAAATCAAAGGACTGAAAGCACTGATAGAACTATAATTGTTCAAAAATCAATATTTCTTTTGGAAATAAATTTCATAAACAGCTCTGGCAGGAAAAGTACAGGCAGGGGGTGTGGACCAAGATCAGACTACACTTATGTGCAGGCTGATCTGCGTCTTCACCTCCTGCCTAAACTGGAATATTCCGGGTTCAGCATGACAAGGGTTTATTATAAACAAGTTTTCTTGTGTCCTTTTGTTAAAATGGGTTACCCCATTCCCACACAATGTCGTTCTTTTCAAGCACTTCCTTGATTATCAACAATATTCATACCCCAAACAAGAATGATTTTCAAAATTTCATCAACTTGAAATTGTCGTCTGCATTTTTTTTTTCAATTTTTACCAACCTAAAATTTCATGTGTGGTAATGGGTTAAGTTGGGTGAAACCTGGACTCAGATTATAGATAGACTGACTCAGGGACATTTTTATCCCTCCATCATGTAATTGCAACATGAACCTAATAGAGTTACCTTGTTCTATGTGTGAGTGCTTGCAACCTTGTTCTATGTGTGAGTGCCTGCATCAGTATGTATTAAGCATATCTTCTTTATTAAATGAGCCGCCGCTGTCATAGTGCAGTCGGTAGTGCACCAGACTCCTATTCTTCAATCATGGGATATCATGGCTTTGATTCCCAGCAGCAGCACATATCCTTTCCGACACTTGTCCCCCACCAATGGGTGGATAATCGTAAACCTAAGGGGGATAGCAGCTTGAAGCTAGGAAGGGATGTAGTGGTAGTACTGGTGTGATAAAAACAAAGGAATCCATTGTTAGGTGCTTGAGCTGCTGCGATATGACTGAAAACTGTTAAAAGTGGCGTTAAACCCAATTTAAGGAATCAATCAATCTACACTAATAGATGGATTTCACAATAACTTGGCACAGTTGTTTCCCCTTGGAGTACTAGTGTCACATGTAAAGTTCTTTTGAATACTACTAAGGTCAAGGACACAACTGAAGGTCATGTGACAAGCAATTATATGTGCGCATCTGTGCCTGTGACACATCCCTAGTTTTGATTGTGTCTTCAAACAAAAAGTAAATCTTGTTTTTATCAATGAAATGCATGTCATGCAACAATTTATAGTAAAAAATCAGACGGCACAGAATTTTAACCCATTCCCACACAGTGACGCTTTTGGAAGGTGACAAATGGCGGAAAGGATATTTACCACAACCAGTGTTTGAATCTGGAACCCCATGTCTGATGCGCAACGCAACCGAATGGTGTCAGAAGAAATGATTATTCTTTAAATGAAATCATGAAGAAACTGTTATCTGCATTGAAGAATCTGTTTACATTGCAAAATGGTAGAAGTGAAAGTAAAACTAAATATTCTGCAGTGTTTTGTTTATCAGACTGACATGTGAAGCGATACACCCCATATTTCTTCCGAGAAATTACTTACCCAATTCCAATAAGATAAGCAAATTGTCTGTCAAACACAACGGAGGATGTAATAATGATTTATTCTTCTTTCTAGACTTCTGATGAAAGTAGGCCATTTGAACAGTTTATTCGACTTTTTCACCAAACTTCATAAAAATTTTAGTTTAACCCATAACCAGACAATAAAATTTTAGACTGGTTCAAATTCAAGATGTTGCACACGACAAATTTTAGTCATGCAATTTTTAGGTCGACTGACCGAATGGTCATGGTGACCTATTGCAATCATCGTTTGTCCGTCGTCGTGCGTCGTCCATCGTCCGTCGTCCGTTAACTTTTAAACATTTTCATCTTCTTCTCAAGAACTACTGGGCGGATTTCAACCAAACTTGGTAGAAAGCATCATTGGGGGATGCCAATTCAAGTTTGTGAAAATAGGGGTTCTGGGGGTCATAGAGCCGCCGTCATAGCGCAGTTGGTAGCGCGTCAGACTATCATTCAAAGGGTCCCGGGTTCGATCCCCGACGGCCTCAAAACTCTTTCCGACATTTGTCTACCACCAATGGGCAGATAATCGTAAGCCTATGTGGGATAGCAGCTGGAGGCCAGGAAAGGGTGTAGTCGTAGTACTGGTGCGAGAAATACCAGGAATCCATTGTTAGGTGCTCCAGCTGCCGCGATATAACTGAAAGATTGTTAAAAGCGGCATTAAACCCCATTCAAACAATCTGGGGGTCATAGGGGCCCCAATAGGGGGCAAAAAGGGGTAATTTTTGGTTCTTCTTTAAAAATCTTCTTCTAATAAACCGTTAATGCCAGAGCTTAAATATTTTGTGTGCATGACAACTAGGACAGGTATATTATAAATTGTGAAATTCATGCCCCTGGGGTCATGCATGGGGCCACACCCAGAGGTCAAAGTTCATCATGTTAAAAAATCACATTTTCATCTTCTTCTGATGAAGTACAAAGCCAATTTCAAACAATCTTGGTGAAAAGCCTCATTTGGTAATGGTTATTCGGATTTGTGAAAATTAAAAGGCTGGGGGGTCAGGGGGCCCTAAAATGGGGACCAAAAGGGGGTAATTTTTGGTAACTTTTAAATATTTCATCTTCTTCTCAAGAACTACTTGGGGGATTTCAACCAAACTTGGTAGAAAGCATCATTGGGGGGTGCCAATTCAAGTTTGTGAAAATAGGGGTTCTGGGGGTCAAAGGGGCCCAGTTGGGGGCAGAAAGGGGTAATTTTTTGTACTTCTTTAAAAATCTTCTTCTAATAAACTGTTAATGCGTTAATGCCAGAGCTTCAATATTCTGTGTGCATGACAACTAGGACAGGTATATTATAAATTGTGAAATTCGTGTCCCTTTGGGTCATGTATGGGGCCACACCCAGAGGTCAAAGTTCATCATGTTAAAAAATTCACATTTTCATCTTCTTCTGATGAAGTACAAAGCCAATTTCAAACAAACTTGGTGAAAAGCATCATTTGGTAATGGTTATTCGGATTTGTGAAAATTAAAAGGCTGGGGGGTCAGGGGGCCCTAAAATGGGGACCAAAAGGGGGTCATTTTTGGAAACTTTTAAACATTTTCATCTTCTTCTCAAGAACTACTGAGGGTATTTCAACCAAACTTGGTGGGAAGCATCATTGGGGGATGCCAATTCCAGTTTTTGAAAAGAGGTTGAGGGGGCTTGGGGTAAAAGGGGCCCCAGTCGGGGGCAGAAAGGGGTAAATTTTTGTACTTCTTAAAAAATCTTTTTCTAATAAACCCTAAATGCAAGAGCTTGAATATTTTATGTGCATGACTGGTAGGACAGGTATACTAAAGTTTGTGAAATTTATGTACCTGGGGTCATGTATCGGGCTACGCCCAGGATTCAAAGTTCATCATGTTAAGAAATTCATATTTTTAGGTCACCACTGAATGGTCATGGTGACCTATTGCAATCATCGTTTGTCCGTCGTCCGTTAACTATTAAACATTTTTTATCGTTTTCTCAAGAACCACTGGGCAGCTTGGCTTAGAGTTTTTAAAAGTTTTTAGTCCATCATTAACATATCTTTTGTTTTAGGTGAAGGAAGAATATAAACTGGCAGAAATTAGTGACTATCATATCTACTGACAAAACATGGATGTAGAACAATCAATTATTAATACCTTTTTCTAATTCTTTCAAACAAAATCACTTGTCTTGATGCTCTTTTACTCAGGTGACCGTTAAGGCCACTGGGCCTCTTGTATAATTTTTTTTACTTTTTGGGTGGAAAATATTGTGGATAATGAATATTTTGCTGGTAACAAGCAATTTCCTCATTGTCCACAATGTTTTCCAAAGTTTTTTTCTTGAGGGCATCAAAATGCATCATTGTGTTGGAATTTGTTTAAACCATTGTGAGTGCCTGTTATTATAACTCTTATAAACTGACTCTTACAATACAGTGGAATACCCTAATTATAGCAATTCACTCTTTACTTGCAACTGACTATGCACAAATCTTGGATTAAAGTAATTTCTCCATTTAATGGCAATTTCTGGTTAATTGCAACAAAAATCTGTCAACATTTTTGTTGCAATAAACAGGATTCCATTGTATTTTTGTTCGTAATCCCTCAAATTGTAGGGTGGTATATGAATAAATGAGAAATTGGTCTCAATGCCTTTGCAATTACTCCTTTCCAAAGAATGTTTTCAATCTTTTAATATAATATGAAATTCTATTTGCTTGACACTGCAGTTTGAATGCAATGACTGTTTTCATAAAAATGGTTACCGGTACTATGGTAAGAATAATCGAACATCGGAGCCAACAGTTTTAAGTGTAGAACATGTCATTACAAGCAAAGCAACAGAATTTGCTGATAGTACATCTTAACCAATTTCTGCTCATTCCCTCCTTTTAACGCCACTAAAGAAAAAAGCTTTAGGAAACATTGTGGAAAAGGAAGAAATTGCTTGCATCAATGAATTCGATCCTAAAATGTGAAAAAAATTAAATTCCATCAACTTGTAATTGTCGTCTGCAGCTTCTTTCAATTTGGACCAGTCTAAAATTCTACTGTGTGGGAATTGGTTAACTCTTGTCATGCTTACAATACCGGAATATTTTATGGTTTTGCAGGAGGTATAGACTAAGACCAGACTGCACATATATGCTATCTGGTCTTAAACTTTTACACATATTGGATGTTTTAATTTAGAGTTGTTTATGATATTAGTAAACTAAACAACAGTTATGGCCTTTCAGTGCCTTTAGCCCTATGCTATTTAATGCAAGTCAATAAGGATAATCAAGGAGCCATCAAATAAGGTAAGTGTTATTAACACTAATAGGTATAGGACAAACAAAATCAAAGAAAGCATTGGTCTTTGGACATCATTTCTATTTCAAATTTCTCAATCCATCTGAATTTGTGGACGTGAATTCAAGCATATACACAAATGCAAGAGAAAGTAAGAAAGAGAAAGGCATGAAAGAGATAATGTGAGGGAGAGTCGATGAGGTTTTCACTTACCAGAATGCGGGCAATTAATCAAGGAAGATTATGTTTTTTTACCTGTATTATTTTAAGCTCTTCTCTATCTAGGGAGAATTCTTTACATCTTCCTCTTCCTCTTGAAAAATAATTTCAAAATTTACAAATTTATAAGCCAGTTGGTAGAGTTTAGACTCCTATTTATGGAGTACTGGGCTTGTTCCTCAGGGATGGGGCGAATATCCTTTCTGACATTTGACTTCCTTCTACTTGTGGATAATCATAAGCCTGAGTTGGATGAGCAGATGAAAGGATGTTGTGGTGGTACTGGTGTGAGAAATACCATGAATCCATGGTTAGGTGCTCAAGATGTGCAGTATGACTGAAATACAGTTAAAAAATCATGCTAAACTCCGTATAATCATGAATATATGTCTTTCTATCTGTCTGTAGGAGATATTAACACCAGGCCTCAGAAATAAGCATTTACTTTACCATATGGAAGCTACAGGAATGCTGAAACAACACAAAACAAGATTCATTCTTATATATTGTTTTTGGTTTTGTTTTTATAGTCTTTTATGTACAAGAATAGTTACAGTGAGTGATCAAAGGTCAATTTTGTCTACACAGGTACAGATAAAATTGACCTTTGATCAATCACTATAACTTGTATATCTACACTAACGAACAGCTGCATGTACACACAGAGGTGTATTTTCTTACATTTTAAGCAAATCTCACTTTTTTATGGCTCAAAAGAAAATGGTTGAGGAAAACGTTATGCTGTAGATGAAGAAAACGATTGTCTCAAGCAGTGTCTTCATGAAAGTCAAAGATACCTTTATCAACTTGAAATTGTTGTCTGCTTTTTGAATTTGGAAAGGCCTAAAGTTTTGTTGTCTGTTAATGGGTCTATAGTGGGTGTGTTGCTAAAATGTAACAATTTATAAGATGGGAGTGAGATCGTATCACAGAGCTTTGATTGCAGGTGAAATAACAGATTTTATTAGGCTAATTAAAGTGTTTTTTCTCCTCTTTCCTGCTGGAAATTGTAAGGCAGGAACTACACCTCTATTAATTACTTTTAAATATCCCAAATTGACAGGTGCTCTAATTTCCTAACAGGTCCTCATTGGATTTTTAATGTGAAAAAAACTTCTCCGTAGTTTTGGATTGCAAAATGGAACACAAATATATTTTTATAAGTCGTAACATGGTGGCAGTCATAGTACAATTGGTAGCATGTCCAACTCTCAATCATTAAGTCCAGGAGGTATAGACAAAGATCAATCAACACATAATGTGCAGTAATTAACCCTTTAATGGTTTTTGAAATTTTAGACTGGTCCTAATTGAAAGAGGATGCAGACGACAATGAAAATTAGATGCAATTTCAAATAAAACCATCCTATGTGGTAGAAAACATTATTGGAAAAGGAGAAATTGCTTATTATAAGCAATTTCTCCTTTTTCCACAATGTTTTCTCAAGTATAAATTCACAGTGACGTAAAATCACGGGTTTATCCAGGAAAGGGTTAACCCTTGTCGTGCTGAACCTGGAATATTCCTGTTTTGACAGGGGGTAAAGACAAAGATCAGTCTGCACATATGTGCAGTCTGATCTTAGTCTATAACCTCCTGTCTGTCCTTTTGAAACCAAAGTTGTTAATGAAATTGATTTTCATAAGAAGTATTGACAACTGAACAACAAAGTACTACCAGTGCTTTCAGCCCTTTAATTTTTATCCAATTCTGAAAAGGATTTTATTCAGCATAATAAGCGTTAAAAGGATTTGCAGTCAACATTTGAAACTGTGCTGAAATTTGAAAATAAGTGCCAAGGAGGGGAAAAAACATCTTGAGAAATGCAGAAATTAATTGTGTTTTCCATGATTGCTACATCATATCTTCAGGGCCTATAGATGTCTATCATCATTGAGCATCAGATTTTGTTAAGGTCAGGGTAACATAACAAAGTCAAGGTAGATTTCACATTCCTAAAACATTTGTCAATATTTTGGCATATTGAAGACATCTTTATATTAGGTTGAGCATTCGTTCCTACATCAGCAATATTTTTTTCTTCTAACTTCTAGATATTTACTTTGTGTTCCTTGAACATAAATCAAGAGCAACTCATTATTTTGTCATAAAATTTTGCATTCTTCTCATGTTTCATCTTACAAAGATGCAGTTTTATACTGTGTCCATTAACAGGTTAGTCTTACTGGATTCACTAGTTAGCTTGGCTGTTTTTGAGCTATTGCTATTTCAAGTTCGTCTTCTGTGTCGATGTCAGCAACAGTGCGTTGTTGTCCAAAATTCAAGGTTGAACCATTACCAGACTACAAGAGTTTAGACTGGTCCAATTTTAAAGGAGAAGCTGAGATGAATTTAAAGCTTAAGAATTCTTGGATTTTTCCAACTTTCTGGGTAGAGAACATTGCAGAAAATGTAGAAATTGCTTGTTACAAGCAATATCTTCATTTTACAAGATGCTTTCCCTTTCAGTTTCTTGAACAGCATCAAAAGTGTCATTGTGTTGGAATGGGTTAACCAATTTCCTCACACTGATGCTTTTTGACACCCACAAGAAAAAAATATGGAAACATTCTGGAAAATGAAGAAACTGCTTATTACAAGTTGATTTTTCATAATGATAGTCAAATCTTTTACCAAGATAATTCAAATATTTCTGTTAGGTATCATATTCCAATTAAAACGAAATATTTCACATTAGCCCATCAGTACAAGTTATATGATGTAAGATAGACACTAAAAAAGATGTAGATAATTGAAAGTTAATAGTGTTAATCAGTCAATTGATCTCTTTGATGTATTGGTATCATATGGGGGGCACCTGTCAGTAACCAATAAATCACACACTATTTGATCCAACTTCATCCTTGCTGGGGTTTTGATTTTGTATAAATGCTGTATCATCGTGCCGTAGGCCTAGGCACAGCCGAGGGTTTTAGTCTCAAATCAATAAAGTGGGGTCCCAGGGACCTAACAGTTGGTGTTATAAGGGTCTCTGCTTATGTTTTAACCTGACGGCAAAATTTTCATATTGACAGGAGTTGCAGACAACAATTTAAAGTTTATGAAATTTCATATTTCTTTGACTTTAGGGGTAGAAAATATTGTAGATGATGAAGAAATTACCTGTAACAAGCAATATCTTCATTTTCCACAATGTTTTCAAAAGCTCTTTTTCTTGAGGGGTGTGTTTAAGCATCATTGTTTGATCCTTGATTCAAACAATGACTTTTTCTTTTTCAAGACTGAAATTCAAGCCTTAATTTAAAGCAATGGTTGTTCTGCAAGCTATTGACATTCAAACCTCAAGGCACTGGATGATCTTTAACCCTTTCCTGTTTTTTGAAATTTTAGACTGGTCCAAATTCAAAGAGGTTATAATAATAATAATAATAATAATAACGTCTTTATTTATAGAGGCTACACATTTGGTTTCCCAATCTTCCATGTGGGCCTCATCAAAAATAGTTAATTACAAAACATTTACAATGAACATGAACATAGAATATATACAAGAGAAAGCAAACAAAAGAGCATATATACAATGTATGTAAACTTCATTTTTTTTACAAATTGAAACATCAACATAATAGGTTTATTACACATAGAGCATGCCTTTCAGGAATAGATGAAAGAATTTGAAAATGCTGAATGAAAAGGAAAAATGTGTCCTCTTCCTTTACATACAATGATTTCCCTTTCTTTTGATTTTGCTAAATCTAGCCTTTTCTGTAGTAAAAGTTTAACAAATTTGAGAAATCACATATAGGATTCCAACACATTAAAACTACTACAAATTAATGAGAAGAAATTCAACATCAATCAAGAACTTCTATTATTCTATAATCAAAACTTAGGAGAGTTATATCAATTACTGCACAGTCCAACAATTTTATGCTTTCAAGAAAAATTTAAACATTGTGGGAAAAGGAGAAACTACCTTTAACAGGTAATTACATTTTTTCTCACATTTTCTACCCCATTTGGCAATTATTTCTCAATCGATACTTGTTTCAAATTTCCATCAGCAAATTCTGTCAGTTTTGACAAGAATAAATATTGTCACCTGGTAATGGAATAATCAATGTGAAGATTTGAATAATATAGGTTTAAACAATGTAAGATTTTGATAAAAATCTGTCTTAAACAGAAACAACAGTTAGAATAATCCCTTCAAATAAAAGCAATGATCATAACAAATTTGTTTCCACTGATAAACTAAATTATTATATTTATACATTTGCTGTTAAACCATCTGGAAACTTCCACTGTAAATAATTTGATTTGAATCTTTTAATACTATCTAGGTTCCTGACAGAAACAGGTATTTCATTCCAAATTTTGGGACCTGAATAGTTAAATGTCTTGCGAAATATCTCGACCCTTGGTTTTGGCACTTGTAAATGATTATTTTCTGAGGATCTAAGGTTAATATTATGAGAAGCTGATGCCATAGTAGTGCATTTTGTTTGAATATACTTAGGAGCCATATTAAGCCTTGTCGCTTTAAACATAAGGATTGCCTTTTTGTACTCAACCCTATCACTGAATTTCATCCATCCTAGCTTTTTGAATAAGGATTCTGAAGGTGCATCAAATGCTTCATCAAGAATAATTCTAGCAGCACGTTTTTGAAATTTCAAGACATCATTTAGTAGGTCTTTATTACAATTTCCCCAGACTATGCTGCAGTAATCCAAATGTGGTAATATATAGGCATTGAAATAAAGTTTGCGACTATCCAGATTAAGAAACTTTTTAATTCTTAATAAAAGATAAAGCAATGAATTACATTTACTTAACATACTTTGGACTTGTATTTTCCAGTTTAACAGGTTGCAGACGACAATGAAAATTTGATGCAATTTGAAATGAAGCCATCCTATGTGGTTGAAAATTTTGTTGAAAAAGAAGAAATTGCTTGTCACAAGCAATTTCTTCTTTTGCCACAATGTTTTCTCAAGTATAAAATCACAGCTACGTAAAAAAAGGGTTAAGCTTTTGCTGTATAAATCCCACATCAAGGCATTGAATTTACCTTTAGCTTTTGACATTCCCACTTTATTTTCTTTAATAATTTCTTTTTAGTTATTTATATTCACACCTCAAAATAAAAAGGTTTACTAATACAAGAACACTATAACATAATCTGTTTTAAATTTCACTGACTTTTACAGTAATCTTTAACTTCTTTCAATTCGGACTGCTGTCTGTTATTGGGTTAAAAGTCTATCATTATATTATAATTGGCACAATTTCATAGTCTTTCCAAGTGACTTTTGACAAGTATAAGAGCAAGTCAAACACTTTGATATACTTATGAACAAACCTAATTTCGTCAAATTTTCTCGGCAAAGAATGAAACCAACAGGAGGTTAAACCTCACAGTTAAAGTCTTTAATTGCCGACGAAAGAGTTGTTTCATTATTTCAAACTTTAACAAAAACAGGTTTACCCAAGATGAATATGTGCGATAAGAAATGATTTATTACGTGTGTAAGAGAGCTTATCTTGATGTCTGTGACGGGCAGTGATATTATGTATAAATGTAGGAATATCAAGTATAAACTTATATCTATATTTTCATTGTTGCATAATTCAAATTGCCATTTGCAGTATTGAGGGCAGTGTAAAATAAATAGATTTAGTAGCTATGATGGTATTCTCAATACCCCCATCCATACCCAAACCTTATTCCTTGTAAAGAAAATATTGTTCAGATTTTCAAATTTTATTAATTTATTGAATTTATTGACTAAAGATTGTCTTCTGCAATTTCTTTGAATGTTTGAACAGTCTAAAATTTATTTTGGTATGTGGGAATGGGTTACCCTGTATCATGTTAGCCTATTTTAGAAGGAGGTATAGATGAAGATCACTGTGCAAATATTTGTAGTCTGATCTTAGTATAATTATACCACCTGGCATTCTCATTCAAGTTAGTGTTTTACAAAGTCATAACTCTTAATTCATCATGCTGTAAGTACTCTCAGCCTTTTCATTTAATGCATTTTTAGCTAGCAAGCATCAGCTTTGATAGCTGAAGTTAACAGACAAGGTCTTTAGGTCTTCTCAGAGCTCAATCAGTGCAAACGGCCATTGGAGGTTTAACCGGTAAATCCATTTTATGCCTACGCCACAAAAGTAGTTCCCATGTATTTCAGGAATATCGCAAAGTCTGCCTTAAGTTCTTCTCCTATGTAGCATATCAGCATATTGTGTTCAAAATTACTATGATCAGTTATCACTATTGTGCACTACTATTTTATTCAGATTGTAGAGAACTCCTTCAAAGGCGTGCTATTTAATGCCAGGGTTACTTTAACCTTGTTTATTTATCATGATAAGCTTTGACAAAGAAAATTACTTAAAAAAGAAAATGCTTTGCTAGCTTACAGTTCTTTTAATACTTTGATATACACAGCATGACAAGAATTAACTCAGTACCAGATCACAAAATTTTAAACTGATCCAATTTGAAAGGAGATGCAGATAACAATTTCTTGTATATGAATTTTTAGATTTTTCAATTTTCTAGGTAAAATCAAGTTGCAAGTTATTCCTTCATTATACCCCCAAAAACTATGTTTGGGGAATATTGAAGAGTCAGCTTTTCGGTCCGTCGGTTGATCCGTCGGTCCGTCTGCCTGGAGCTTTTACGTTTCTGCTCAATTTCTCGGCAACTCTTGGACGGATTTTATTCAGACTTCACTGTAATAATCTATATCAAGCAGACATATGCATATTTTATTTGGTTATTTTCCATTGATTTTTGACAGAGTTATGGCCCTTTGGTGAAAAATCATATCCGCTCAATTTCTCAGCAACCATTGGACGGATTTGATTCAAACTTCACAGAAGACTCGGTATAAGTCAGACATGTGCATGTCCTATTTTGGTTATGGTCCGTTTATTTTTTACTGATTTATGGCCCTTTAATTTAAAAGTCCAATTTTTTTACGGCCCTTTGGCGGATAGCACTTTTATATGGACAAGGGCTGTTAGGGGGTATTAGTCCGCTTTATGACAATTTCTAGTTTTCCACAATGCTTTCCCAATTGTTTTCTTGAAGGGCGTCAAAAAGCGTCATTGTGTGGGAATAGGTTAACTTCTCTACAGATTTTGAAAAAAACGTAATATCTTGCTTTTAGAAAATTAAATCTCAGTAGGTAGTTAATTTCAAACAAGGTTCTAATTTATAGCTTTAATTTTCAAAATGCAAAATTTTATGACAACATGCAGTGCGCTCTTAATCTGTGCTCAAACATTCATTACTGTAAAAACAATCCTGTTAGATTAAGAAAGTGACATGGAAACCTGTACTGTATGAAGATGCAATGCTGGCTCCACTCACAGATTCCCCTTGCAAGGCTGCTGACTCTCATAAGGAGTTCCTCTATGATATTAACCCTTTCCTGTTTCTCAAATTTTAGACAGGCCCAATTTGAAACATGTTGCAGACGACAATCAAAAGTGAGTGCACTTTGAAACGAAACCATTGTATGTGGTAGAAAATATTGTGATAAAAGAGGAATTGCTTGTATCAAGCTATTTCTTCTTTTATCACAATATTTTCTTAATCATAAAATTGCATGGACGTAAAAACCTGTGATTATATAGGAAAGAGTTAAATGGTGTTATTTTGCAAAATCTTTGGCCAGTAAGATGTACTTAAAAATATAATGGTTGGTTGGCAACCTTAACTTCGTAACTACAGCTTGAATAAGCTGTAGTTACCACATTTAAGCCCTTCCTGTACAATCCCTGGTTTTTACGTCCCCATGAAACATGAGAAAACATTGTGGAAAAAAAAAATAAAATGCTTGTAACAAGCAATTTTTTCTTTTCCCACAATATTTTCTACCCTGTAGGTTTATTACTTTTCAAATTGCACACACTTTTAATTGTAGTCTGCAACTCCTTTCAAATTGGACAAGCCTGAATAATTTGAAAAACAGGAAAGGGTTAAGTCACCAAACCAACAAAATGCTTCACATAAATAGTGAACAATGTCTAAGTCTAAGTTAAGTTCCAGTCTAAATGAATGATTTGACAGATTATTTGATTGACAGCTGCTATTGGTTAATTGAATAAAAGCTGCGCATTCATTTGAGATAACCTCAATTTATATAAAGTAAAGGGCCTTGGTACACATTCAACCCTTTCCTGTTTCTTGAAATTTTAGACTGGCCCAATTTGTAGCATGTCGCAGACAACAATGAAAAGAGAGTGCAATTTGAAACGAAACCATTGTATGTGGTAGAAAATATTGAGATAAAAGAAGAAATTGCTTGTATCAAGCAATTTCTTCTTTTATCACAATATTTTCTTTAGTATAAAACTGCTTGGGCGTAAAAACCAGTGATTATATAGTAAAGAGTTAAAGTTTAGTAATGGCACAGGCAAAAGAGTCAAATATGTATAAGTTTTTGTGATTTTTGACAAGAAGAATTACGACTGTGAAATAATGTATGACAATTACATTTGGCGTGGTCACCAAAGCTTGAGAAAATGTGCAGAAGATTGTGGATTTTAACATGTTTTTACATGTTTTACTGTCACCAGTCGTAAAGTAAGGTAACCAGATCTCTGTGTTGGTTGAGATATATGGTGTCGTGCAGAGCTCACAACTGTTGCAATATGAATGATTAGTGATGTAGTGAATTGTTTCGACTGCCTGCTGCATTTCCTTGAAGTATTCGTGATGCAATTGTGTGCAGCAATTGCAGTGAGTCCATCACCACTGTGTGTCCTGGTACATGTTTGGCATTTTTATGTGCCTGCATCGAAAGATTGAGGGGCATATTGTTTTACTGTTGTCCATCTGTCATGTCTGTCTTCAAGAAAACTTAACATAAAAACTTAACATTGCCAATTACTACCAGCCTATTCAAGATACAATATATGCTCATATTTGGCATGATGATACATCTCCATAATATGCATCTCCTCATTGTGTTTCACAAACACATCTTATTCGTTTCTGTGTACGCATTTCACACAATTTCATATCCGCAGCAGCATTACTGTTCAGGAAATTAAATGGGGTATAATTATGTTAGAATAGAGAGGAATGATTATGATGTGACTTGGTATATACTGTGATGATTTTAACACCATACAATGTATTTAGAATATTGTCCATTTTGAAATGGTCAACAGTCTATTTTAAATTCCATAATCATAGTTTCCATTAAGGTTAACATACATTCCATTTAAAATGATCAATAGATAATACAATTCTACAATGTTAAAAAAATTAAAAGGTTTCTGTGGGTGTGAATTATAATATTTTCTGTTCTTTTACCAGTGTAATACCCCATTCAATCAATTGAAAATTTACAATCTGTCTGTTATTGCAACTTTCAGGCGCTTCAGGGCTTTGATATGTGGCTGCAAACTACAGTGGGTGTAATAAAGATGTTCAAATAAATTGCTTGTCACAGAATACTTGCAAAAAAGACTCATAAATTTTCTCTGACAACTTGAAAAATATATGCATGTTAAGTTTTTGCACTGGTATTTCTATAGGGTTTTTATGTAGATAGGTAGGTGTGTGGGGGATGGAGGTGTGGGGGGGAATAATTGGATTACTCAAGTGGGGATGGAGGTGGGGGGAATAATTGGATTACTCAAGACATTATGCTTTAACCCTTTGCTTTTCAATCCCTAGTTTTTACCTCCCTGTAAATTTTTGATTTAGGAAACATTGTAGAAAAAGATATTGCTTGTGACATGAGTTGCTTGCTCAAAACCGATTTCATGCATGGAAGATGAAAAATAAGTTCCATGAATCAAAACACTCGAATTATGAAAGACGAAACTAAGATTAAATTATTAAGGTATTTCTCACACCAGTGCTACCGCTATATCCTTTCCAAGCCAATGTTATGATTTTAAAGGCAAGAAGAATTTTAGCCTTGGCAAAGTACATGATATGCATTTTGCAGAGAAAAAAGTGCTACTATATTTTCTCCCACATAATTATTGCACACCTGTGCGTTATATCAGAAAATATTACTGAACCCGTTCCAACATAATTACGCTTTTTGACGCCCCCCCAAAAAACAACAACAAAAAAAACTTGGGAAAATGTTCTGGAAAATGAAGAAATTGCTGGTAACAAGCAATTTCTTCATTTCCCACAATATTTTTCACCAAGAATGGCAATAATTAAATGTTCAAAATTTCATCAACTTGAAATTGTCATCTGTACTATATCTATTATTATGGACCTGTCTAAAATTTTGTTGACTTGTGATGGGTTTATCCATTCCCTCACAATCCCCCTTTTTACTCCCCTCACATAAAAAGGGTTGGAAGATATTTCGAAAATGAAGAAATTGCTTGGTGCAAGGAATATTGTCATGTTACACATTGTTTTCTACCTGAAAGGAGAGAGAGATACTTAACCCATTGGCACACAATCACGCTTTCTGATGCTCCTTAGAAAAAAACATTGGAGAATCTTTATCGTGCAATTTCTTCATTATCCACAATGCATTCTATCCAAAACGATGGACCGGGTTCGATCCCCGACGGCGGCACTCATCCTTTCCGACTATTTGCCTCTCACCAATGGGTCGATAATCGTAGACCTATGTGGGATAGGATTCCATTGTTAGGTGCTCCAGCCGAGATATAACTGAAAGATTGTTGAAAGCGGCGTAAAACCCCATTCAAACAAACAAACAAACCAAAATGATGGAAATAGATTGGAATTCCATTATTTTGAAATTGTAGTCTGCAGCCTCTTTCAATTTGGACCAGCCACCGTCATAGCGCAGTTGGTAGCGCCTCGGACTGTCAATCTAGAGGTCCCGGGTTCGATCCCTGACGGCGGCACTCATCCTTTCCGACTATTTGTCTCACACCAATGGGTCGATAATCGATACCTATGTGGGATAGCAGCTGGATTCTAGAAAAGGATGTAATGGTAGTACTGGTGTGAGAAATACCAGGATTCCATTGTTAGGTGCTCCAGCCGCGGCAATATAACTGAAAGATTGTTGAAAGTGGTGTAAAACCCCATTCAAACAAAAAAACAAATTGAATTTGGACCAGTCTAAAATATTGTCTTGTGGAAATTGGTCAAAATTCTCCCGATTCAAAATTATCGTCTGCAACTTCTTTGAATATATTAGGACTATATTGTAAAATTTTGTCATTAAGGAATGGGTTGAATGATGTATAATAATAAATTATTTGTTAGCATTGGTCTGCACTAGATTGCACTGGGTAAGGGGTTACATACATCACTTTTGAAGTAGTTGTTACCCTGTTAATCTGTTGACAAATATTTTAGTTGTTGATAAACAAACAATCCATACAATGTTAACAATGTTGCTTAACATTTCCCCCTCCCATCTACTTATAATACTTTTATCTTGTAATCCTAAATCAATAGGTTAACTATATCCTACTGTAAGATGATAAACAAGGGAGAAAAATGCAGTTGGGTGACTAAAATATTGTAACTACAGCTTGAACAAGCTAACAAGCTGTAGTTACGTTATTTTGGTCATCGAATAACGTTTTTGAACCCAGTGGATGATTGTGATAGCAACATCTTAACTGTCACATCATGCTAAGGTCATGATAAAGAAATCTCCGTTTAAAGGGACGTAATGCATCAAAAATTTATTTAGAGTTATCCTCCTTTATATCATGGATTGTTCTTTCCATTGAGATCATTAAGGCCAAGTTTCAAGTAAATATCTTCACTTTTATCAGAGTGATTAACGGCTAGAAGGTAAAAAGTTTGTTATGCAATTTCTGACAAAGTTCTACCCACTATCTTGAAAAGCTGAGCGTTGGCATCGGCATGTAGTGCTCTTGTTTACTAACCCTCAAGAAAAAAGCATTTTAAGACTTTGTCAGAAAATCAGGGGTCCCAACAAAAATATGAACTCTACTGAAAATGGTAAGGTTACATTGTACAACACAGGAAAAGGGGGAACAAAAGACAAATTCTTTGTTTACTTTCTAGTGGCCACAATTGATAGATAGCTGGACACGCCCACTGATTCTGCTTGCCATGCCCAGTAAGCTTTAACAGAAAGTTCTCCTTATATATTAAACGGTGTTATTTTGTAAATTTTACGGCAAGAAACATGTTAATACTCCCAGAGAACATTTCTGAAGGATATCCTATCCTTCACAGAGTTTTCAGCTGCAGTCCTCGCCCAGTCGGTAGCGCATCAGACTCCCAATCTTCAATCATGGAATGTCATTGGTTCGATCCCTGGCGGTGGCACATATCCTTTCCGACATTTGTCTCTCACCAATTGGTGGATAATGGTACTCCTAAGTGGGATAACAGCTGGAGGCTAGGAAAGGATGAAGTGGTAGTACTGGTGTGAGAAAAACCAGGAATCCATTGTTAGGTGCTCGAGCTGCTGCGATATGACTGAAATACTGTAAAGAGTAGCATTAAACCCCATTCAATCAATCAATCACAGAGTTTTCATATAAAACTATAACTGAATTAGGTATCCTCTCTGGCAGACACTCCTTATTGCTGCAACAGGTATTGTGGTGACTTCCCGTCCCTTAACCCATTACCAATCAATGACTCCTCAAGGAAAAGGCTTCGGAAAACATTTTGGAAAATGAAGAAACTATCAAATCTGCCAGTTAGAAAGTTGAAAAATGCTGTAGAATGTTGGACTTGGTTAATGTTGATGACTTAAGCTGATGGAAAAAAGAGACACTTTTGAGACAGAAAACGGAGCGAAACTTGGACTTTTTCTTTTTAGAAGAAGTTTGAACTAAATTTAACATGTAACAAGGCAGAGAATGTAGGGAAGAGTAAATGGACAATGGATTCAAATGGTTAACCCATTACCAGACGGCAAAGTATTAGACTGGTCCAAATTAAAAGGAGTTGCAGACGACAATGAACAGTTTATGAAATTTAGATTTTTTCCACTTTCTTGGTAGAATACATTGTTTCACACTATTGTTTTCCAATTGTTGTTTTTTGAGGGGCGTCAAAAAGTGTCATTGGGTGGGAATTGATGAAAGGGTAACTATAAGTTTTCAAACCTCAAGATTTAAACTGAAGTATGAATGAATTTGGTGTGAAACCATCAATTTATCTGATTTACATATACATATTTATATGGTTATAAAATTAAAGATGCTTAGTTTATTTATGAACATTCTTCCTCCATTAACTCTAAGTTTCTTTTCCCCTTAACCCTTTCCTATTGAAACCCGGGATTTTACTTTGTTGTGATTTTTTACTTCAGAAAACATTGTGGAAAAAGAAGAAATTGCTTGTAACAAGCAATTTCTTCTTTTCCCACAATGTTTTCTACCACATTGCATGATTTCATTTCAAATTGCATCTAATTTTCATTGTTGTCTGCAACTTCTTCCAGTCTAAAATTTCTCAAAAAGGGTTAACCCTTGTCATATTGAACTTGGATTATACCTGTTTGGGCTGTAAGTTTAGACAAAGATCAGCTTGTATGCGTGTGTAGTCTGATATTTTAGTCGACACCTTTAACCCTTTCCTGGACAAACCCGGGTTTTTACGTCACTGTGATTATATACTTGAGAAAACATTGTGGAAAAAGGAGAAATTGCTTGTAACAAGCAATTTCTCCTTTTCCCACAATATTTTCTACCACATAGGATGGTCAGATTTCAAATTGCATACATTTTTCATTGTTGTCTGCAACCTCTTTCAAATTGGACAAGTCTAAAATTTTGAAAAACAGGAAAGGGTTAACACAATTCTTCATTTTCTACATTGTTTGTTACTCAGAAATTTGAGAAAATCATAAACTTTGAATTGTTTTCTGCAAATCCTTTCAGTTTGGAGCAGTCTAAAATTGCTGTTTGGAATTGGATTATAGAGGGTATTTTTTTTCATGTTGCAAAATTATCAACTTAACATTGTTGCCTGCAAATTTCTTGAATTTGGATCAGTCTGAAATTTTGTTGTCTGGTAATAGATTAATATCCAGTGCCTGAATTTTATGACTCGACTTGTGACACTTAGCAATTGGAAATCAAAAAATGAATCCATTGCAAAGGATTTCAGATGTCTATGTCGACTCCCATTCTCTCATCAAAGCAAGTGATGTAATATTTACATGTCTGTAAAGAAAACATTATCTCTACTTAGAGGTGGCATTTATTACAATTATCATAGTTTTCACAGAGACACCTGCTTCCAAGCCAAGTGGTCTTGTAGTAAAGCACGCTAGGAGTTCCCAACTTTTTCTGTTTGGGTGTCTGAGAAAAAAATTGAGGTCAGCTTTATGTTATCGAAAAAGGATGGTTTCATTTCAAATTTCATCTAATTAAGTTGTTTGTTTTCTGAAGCCTCTTTAAAATTGGGCCTATCTAAATTTTCAAAAAATCGAAAAACTGTAAAAAAGTTGTATCTTGATTCAAGCTGTAGTTATAATGTTTAGGTCACTAATAAACTATTTTATCATTTCTTCCCAGTTACTGACAATAATTTTTGAAAAATATCAAAGTCCAACTGTTGGAGATGAGTGGTAGTGACCAGCAATCTGTTTGAGTTCTATAAGATTAACACATTCCCACACAAGAAAATTTTAGACTGGTCCAAACTGAAAGAAGTTGCAGACAACATTTTCAAGTTGATGAAATTTTAGATTTTTCAATTTTTTGGATTGAAAACATTGTGTAAAATGAAGAAAAAGCTTGTTACAAGCATCTTCTTCACTTTACATAATGTTTTCCAAATTGCTTTTCTTGAGGGGCGTCCAAAAGCGTCACTGTGTGGGAATGGGTTAACCCATTCCCACGCAATGATGCTTTTTGATGCCCCTAAAGACAGAGGTCAATGAAGAAATTTCTTATAACAAGCAAGTTATTCTATGTCCACAATTTTTTCTACCTCATGGGCAAACATTTTTTTCATTCTGCCTACTTAAAATCGTCATCTGCAACTTCTTTCAATTAATACCAGTTGAAATTATTTTTCATCTGGTAATAGGTTAAAGACAAGGGTAAGAATTTTTCTTGCCAATCAAAATTGAACTATTTCTTGCGAAATTGAACTTGGTACGCAGTTGTTCTAGCATCGCATGTATATGATGTATTGCATATATCTGAAATCTGTCACAAGCAATTCTGCATTATCCACAATGTTTTCTATCCAAAAAGATGAAACAATTCAAATTTCCATAAACTTTAGATTGTCGTCTGCAAATTCTTTCAATTTGGACTAGTCTAAATTCTTTCCATATGGTAATGGGTTAAAGCTTTGCTAGCTCAATTGATGATATAAGCTTACTGGCAGGTGGCAGCCAATACAATTTCACAATAAAGTAAAATAGTACGACTCAATTTTTATTCCAGATAAATTACTGTGGACTATTAAATGCTTTTCGGTTTATTGTTTGCCCGCACATTGTGATATCTTTTTATGTGCGATTTAGAGAGAACAGCTTACAAAATGTTATTTCTATTTTATGTTTTTGTTATTGTCTGATAATGAGGGAATAAGCAATAAGCATGAAATAGTTGTATTATGGATTGCTTTGAATTGTTCTATGATCCCAAATTTACCCTATGCTACTGCTCAGTGAAAAATATAGGCAACATCTTTCTAAATATTTCTATTCAGCATTTATTCTAGGCAGGGGGACTTGGGGATTCCCCCACTTTTTTCAAAGATCACCCATATTTTCATTATTGATGGGTGATTTTCTTCTATAAACAAAGAGCATTTCATGCACAATTGGAAGATTTTGGGCTGAAATCCGCCACATTTTTGAAATCCCCCCCCCCCAAGAAAGCTTTGGAAAAGCATTGGGAATAATGAAGAAATTGCTTATTACAATTCTACCAAAAAAGATAAAGTTTTTAAAATTTTACCAACTAAAAATTGTCTTCTGGGACATCCTTTAACTTT
Organism: Fragum fragum; assembly: GCA_946902895.1. NCBI lineage: Eukaryota > Metazoa > Mollusca > Bivalvia > Cardiida > Cardiidae > Fragum > Fragum fragum. The sequence continues at coordinate 39,401,641 of OX336381.1, forward strand.
GACAAGTTTGGTAATTGGTTAAGTGAAATATTTGCATCTTTTTCATGAATCCTTTTTACCTCACCTTTTGAAGGAAAAAATTAAGGCTATCATAACTGGAGAACTTTGGATCATCTATATAAACATTGTTATTGTCATAAACTCTTCATCCTGTTGAAAACATTACCAGACGGCAAAATTTTAGACTTGTCCAAATTCAAAGGGGTGGCAGATGACAATTTAAAGTTTACAATTTTTTTTCAACATTCTAGATAGAAAAGATTGTGCAAAATGAAGAAATTGCTTGTTACAAGGAAATTCTTCATTGTCCACAATGATTTTCCCAATTGTTTTTCATGAGAGGCGTCCAAAAGCGTCACTGTGTGGGAATGGGTTTACCCTTGTCATGCTGAACCTGGTATATTTTTGATTTTGCAGGAGGTATACCAGTATATACAAACTATGATCACTAGACCACCTTCTTCTTCTGCTTTTTGACACCCCTCAAGAGAATCAATTGGGAAAACATTTTGGAAAATAAAGAAATTGCTTTCAAAAAGAAATTTCTTCAATTTCCACAATGTTTTCCACCCAGAAATTTAAAAAGAACTAAATTTAATAAACTTAAAATTGTTGTCTGCAACACCTTTCAAATTGGACCAGTCTAAAATTTTACCATCTGGTAATGGGTTAAAAGCAATGTTTGCTACTGGGACTATGATGTCATGAAGCTGGTATTTGTGTAGGCTCATTATATGAGACTTTTATTGCCAGTTGTCTGTGAAAAAGTTTGACAGTAATTTCATCCCATTAAATTGTCAAGTAGTTGCATACAGTCAGCTTCTGATGCTGTGAAAATCACCAGAGGTTGACACCTGGATTCCTGTTAGCTGGATCAAATAGGTTGGTCAGTGCAAAATAGTTGTAGCTGCCTGTATGATTTTAGGCAGTTACAACTGTTTCGCGCTGACCCATTATTTTAGAAACTCTCTCCATGATCCAGTGTTGCCCCATGATCTGTCCAGTTCCTTTAGTTTGATCTGTGTCTTACCAAGATTATAAGTCCATTTCATTTCTCACAATGTTTTCAAAATTTTCTATTGGGGTCTTAAAAAATATGGGGTTGTTCGGGATGTGGGGATGTGTGTTTGCATTTCATTTTTAACCTTCTCCTGTTTAGCAAAAATTTAGACTTGTCCAAATTCTAAGGTTTTGCAGACAAAAATTCAAAATGGATTTATTTTGAAAATATCAGTCATTAGGGTAGACATGTTACCAGCAATTTCTTAATTTCTGCAATGTTTTGTCATGCATAAACTTAGAGAAAAGTAAAAACCACCTGGGATTGAACAGGGATAAAGCTTCCTCATTTAGCAAAAATATCTATAAAACATTTTGAGAAAAGGAAAGCTGGCTTTAAAAGAGCAATTTTCTCCCCTTTTCTCAATGTTTTTACTTAATATCTTTTTACACCACTCTAGAATTAAGCTTGAGAAAACACTGTTTAAAAGCAATTTCTGCAATTCCCACTGTTAAGACAAAAAAAAAGAAGCTCAATTTACAATTGCCTTCTGCATTTGACTGGTGATATGACCAGTCCACAATTTTGTCATCTGGGAACAGGTTAAGCACAGAATGGTTCTTTCAGCATGATGCATAGGCTGACTCAGCTCACTGAATATCTCTGCATCTAAAAATGCAGAGATGAGACAGAGTTTCAATTTGTGTCGAAAGAAATGTAAATTAACATAAACTTTGAAATATTGCATGAATCATATGGCTTGATTCATTCCGATTCAGGTTCGCTTATCATCTGAGTATTATTTAAACATAATACTGCAATTTTGCGTAATTTTGATCAAGTGCCAATATTGAATGAAAATATTTTTATGCCTAGATTGTTTGTAAATGGACCCTTTGGAACAATTACACTATATACTGACTATTAAAAGATGGCAAAATTGGAACAATTGCACTAGACTATGTATAAATAGACTCCAAGGAACAATTACACTAGATTGTTTGTAAATGGACCCTTTGGAACAATTGCACTATAGACTGACTATTACAAGATGGAAAAATTGGAACAATTACAATAGACTATCTATAAATAGATTCCAAGGAACAATTACACTAGGTTGTATGTAAATGGACCCTTTAGAGCAATAACATTAGACTTTTTAATCAGAACCTTGGCCCCAATATATTTTCACAACAGGAAAGGACCTGCAGTCAGAGCAATATGAAACTAGACCAATAACCACATACTGAATTATATGTAGAATTTGGCAGATTCTCTTTTTCAACAATATTTTATCTTAGATTGGATATTCATCAAGCTATTCAAAGTTGGGATCATCTATGGAAGCCCATTCATAACATGTTTAGACATCAATAAGGTATGAATACAAAATATAGAACTCAATGTGTGTTTGTGTACAGTATTTCATATCTTTATCGTCACTACTGTAGCACATGCCCATGTGAGTGACACCCCCAGAAGAAGGTTAGTTGTTACTGGGATAGAGCAAGGATACAGGACAAAACTACTGAGAGCTACACCTGGTATTTTAACATGTTCGTTAGAATGCCTGGGTTCAACGTCTCAATAGATCTCAATGATATGTGAAAGTCTTTATAAAATGCCCCATGTCATATCACATATGGGGGAGTGTCAGTTTCTCGATCAGAAAATTGTCAATCAATTTTAATTAAATAAATAAATTGTGATCTCTATAGTTGAGAAGACAGCTTTAAATAAATTCATGAGTTTATTGAACTGATTTACATGGCTTGTTGCACACGATAATAGCATATTTAGATTGAAAGTGAAATTCTGACATTTTGTATATTGATTTAGAATTTGTTTGCAAATTTTACGATAAAGTGCCTAGCTGTAGTGAGTGCAGTATTCATCCTTATTCATCCTTTTCATACTGAACTTTAGGCAGGTGGTATAGACTTAGATAAGCCTGCACATATGTGCAGTCTGATTTTAGTTTAAACCCCTTAAAAGCAGTTGGTAGCGTGTCAGACTGTCAATCTAGAAGTCCTGGGTTCAATCCCCGACCGCAGCACTCATCCTTTCCGACTATTTGTCTCTCACCAATGGGTCGATAATCGTAGACCTATGTGGGATAGCAGCTGGAGGCTAGGAAAGGATGTAATGGTAGTACTGGTGTGAGAATACTGAGAAATACCAGGATTCCATTGTTAGGTGCTCCAGCTGCTGCGATATAACTGAAAGATTGTTGAAAGCGGCGTAAAACCCCATTCAAACAAACAAAACCCCTTTTTTGACATTCTAAATCAGAAATCTATATCGATTAATCCATAACCATACAGCAATATTTTTCACTGGTCCAAATTGAAAGGAGTTGCAGACGACAATTATAATTATAGAGATTTTAAATTTTTCAACATTCTGGGTAGAAAAAAATGAGTAAATGAAGAAATTGCTTGTTACAAGCTATGTCTTCATTTCACCCAATGTTTTCCAAATTCTTTATCTTGAGGGGCATCAAAAAGTGCCACACATCAAAATTTTAGACTGGTCAAAATTGAAAGAAACTCAGCACACAACAATTTCAGGTTGATGGAATTCTTAATTTTCTTGTCTTTTTGGATAGAAAACATTGTGGATAATGAAGAAATTGCTTGATACAAGCAATTTCTTCATTTTCAACGATGTTTTCAAATGGTTTTTTCTTGAGGGCGTAAAAAGGAGGGATTGAGTGGAAATAGGTTAAATTGTTGTCTGCAACTCCTTTCAATTTGGACCAGTCTAAAACTTGTTGTCTGGTAAAGGGTTAATAGAAGTGTTATCTTAGCATGTAAAACTATCAGGACGTTTGGTTAAGGACTTAAGAATTACCTCCCTTTATGGTAAACATTTATAGAAATCAAATGAGACTCAGGTGCTTTCATAATACTTGGCAAATAAGCATTAAAGGTTGTAAATGTGTGTAATGGTATCCAGTAAAAATTATAAATTGTTCCTTTCAATAAAGATCTTGCCTGATGCAGGGATATTTTTTTAATCAAATTAAGTAAACAAGCTGTGTTTTTTTCTTCCCAGCAGTGGATCATATTTGATTGCAAGTTTTATTAGTTTTAATCACTTTCTGACTGGGATTAAAATGATCTTTCAAAAAGTTCATGGACTAATACGATATTTAAACAATTTAGATATCTGCATGAAGTCCCTGATTGAATTAGAAGAGGTGGGTGGGAATGAGCTTTCTGTACTTAAAACATTACCAGATGATAAAATTTCAAACTGGTACGATTTGAAAGAAGTTGCAGATGATATTTCAATGTACAATTAAATGTTTATCCCTTTCCTGGACAAAAATGTTTAACCCTTTCGTGGACAAACCCGGGATTTTATGTCACTGTGATCTTATACTTGAGAAAACATTGTAGTAAAAGAAGAAATTGCTTGTAACAAGCAATTTCTCCTTTTCCCACAATATTTTCTACCACATAGGATGGTCAGATTTCAAATTGCATGCATTTTTCATTGTCATCTGCAATCTCTTTCAAATTGGACCAGTCTAAAATTTCATAAAACAGGAAAGGGATAATAAAAATCATGACTGAATCTGGTAGAATACATTGTAGGAAAAGAAGAAATGGCTTGTGATTTCAATGTAATGTGGCACAACTGTTCTCTATTATGAGTAGATCTGCCATTTGAAAAAATGATTCAGGTCTTGGTCACAGCTCAAGGTCAAACGATAAGATTAAGTTTCTCTGAAGAAGGGTGACTAAAATAAGCCGCCAATTCATCAGTCCTTCCGTCTGAGTGACTTTTCCTTTTGGTCTCATCCAATAAAAATACCTAAACATGATTCTCGAACACAATAACAATAGCTGTTGCTGTATTCCCTATTTATATTCGAAAAAAGGTTCCACCATATATATTCCATGCCAATCAGATAAAGCAAAGTAATATTTTATGTGTATTTTCAAATTGATAAATTTTGGTTAAAAAGTGATTTTTTTTAGAATTAATTAGTTTCTTTTGATAGACTGACATAAGCATGCTGAGAGAGGAATGAAGAACTTATCTTTACAAATTGAAGGTTTAATGGCTAGACTGTTGGTCTGTCTATCCATTCATACATCCATCCATTGGCTATTCTACTCATCCATCCATCCATCCATCCATCCATCCATCCATCCATCCATCCATCCATCCATTGTTATTTAATCGCTGTCCATCTATCTGTCCAACCGTCTGTCCCACAGCAACCATTTTGCACATGAGCACATTAACCCATTACCACAAGACAAAATTTTGGACTGGTTCAAATTTAAAGGAGTTGCAGACAAAAATTCAAAAGCTTATGAAATTCAAGATTTTTTTACTCTTAGGGTTGAAAACAAAGTGGATCTTCCAATGATTTTAGCCAGTCCACAATTACAGAAAAATCTTCTCCTAAACTAACCATGGAATTTCAACCAAACTTCACAGAAATGATCCTTATGTCATGTTCTTTCAAAATTCTTCAAAGAATTGAAATTCATGAAGAACTCTAGTTGCCATGGCAACCAAGTCAAAAAAGCTTAAAAAATCTTTTCCTCCCAAACCATAAGGCCTAGAGATTTGATATTTGGTATAAATTCCCGCAAAAAACACTCTACCAAACTAAAGAATTTCTGTATCTTGAAAATTTAGCCCTTTTCGATGCTATCCCTGATTTTACATAGAAATAAAGAAGGAAATCTTTAAAAATCTTCTTCTCCCAAACAATGAGACCTAGATTTTTGATATTTGCTATAAATCAACATCTATTAACCCTCTACAAAATACTTCAATGAATTACCGTATCTTGAAAATAATCCCTCTTCTGTGTAATCCCTGATTTTACATAGAAATAAAGAAGGAAATCTTTAAAAATCTTCTCCAAAACCATACGGCCTAGAGCTTTGATATCTGGTATAAATCATCATTAATTGACTCTCTACCAAAATACTTTGATGAATTTCTGTATCTTGAAACTTAGCCCTTTTCTGTGTTATCCCTGATTTTACTGAGAAATAAAGAAGGAAATCTTTAAAATCCTCTTCTCCCAAACCATAAGGCCTTGACTTTTGATATTTGGTATAAATCATCATCTATTGACCCTCTGCCAAAATACTTCAAAGAATTATGGTGCTCTGATCTTCAATATACCTAGGATTAAATGAGAAAATCTTGAAAAAATCTCCAATATAAGAAGGTGTAGGGCTTTGATATTTTGTTTTTTATCATGAAGCCTTGAGCCATAATACTCAGGGGAGCAATACAGGACAATCTTGGTCCTCTTGTTTTCTCAGGTGACTAAATGTGTCATTGAATGGGAATGGGTTAATTTGCCCGATTGTAAAAAGGGTAAACGTGAAAAATGTTTAGTGCTACTTTTTACTATAAACAATTTAGTAACACAATACATGGTATATATTACAAAATAACTATTTTATTCACCATATAAATGGGGTACTTAGCCCAAAGGGCAAGCTTCACATAACTATCTTGATTTACACCACCTCCGCCACCTCCAAGTAACACTTTTCTGTGGTTTTAAATTTTTATACGCCAGATGGATCACATTATAATGGCTCAAATCATCTGCCTGTCCATCCGTATGTCAATATTGGCCACATTTTTGTGTGCACAACTCCTCTTACAATTTCAATTTGAATGATTGAAACATGCCATAATGAATTTCTATGTTTGCTTGTTTTAATGTGGTTTAATGCCACTTTAAACAGTATTTCAGTCATATCGCTATGGCCAGAGCAGCTAACCATGGATTCATGGTATTTCATACACCAGTACTACCACTACATCCTTTCCGACCCTCCAGCTGCTCATCCCACTTTACAATTATCAACCCATTGGTTGGAGGAATTTCTATGATGTCTTGTTGTGCACGAGACCAAAAGTACTCTGATCCTTTGTGTTGTTTCTGAATTATCTAACCTTGACTTAGAAAAACATTTTAGAATTACAGTGTATTTGGTGTGGAAAACTCATACAATTTCAATTCGAATGAGCTGAAACTTACCACTATGAATCTTGATAATGTCTAAATTGCATGAGACCAATATTGTTCGATCCTTAATGGAAAACTACTTAAAATAGAATGTCTCAATGACAAGCTCCTTTAGGCATATATATGTGCTATTCTGTGAAAGCTTGTGCTGATGGGTCTAAGGTCAAGGTCAAATAATGAATTTCAGATGGTAGATGCATAGTTTTGAAAATGAGAAGTTGTTTAAGCTATGGGAATACGATGATTTTCTGGAATTTTTGTCACATCTGTTTGTTTATTCTTTCACACGTTTTCACATCTTAGAGAAATCTTAACTGTGTTTAGATGGGAACCCTATACCTTTTGATGCTTTAATAAGATCTTAAGTGGATGCTTTTTGCTATTCTAAAAGATTGTAGATAATTTTTTTTACATCATTTAATCTTCTGAGAAGGAATTTGTAATGATTAATTAGGTTTACTAGGTTTGTATCTAAGGAACATTATGACCATGGATGTCAAGTTGCTGATAATATCGCTATTTCATCTGCATACATTTAACCTATTTCCACATAATGACATTTTAGACCAGTCCAAATTCAAAGAAGTTGCAGACAACAATTTTAAGTTGATGAAATCTTTAAAATCTTTGTCTTTTGGGGTAGAAACCATTGTGGATAATGAAGAAATTGCTTGTAACAAGCAATTTCTTCATTATCCACAATGTTTTCTAAAGCTTTTATCTTGAGGAGCGTTTAACCCATGTCAACTCAATCCCTCCTTTTTATGCCCCTCAAGAAAATAGCTTTTGAAATCATTGTGGATAATGAAGAAATTGCTTGTATCAAGCAATTTCTTCATTATCCACAATGTTTTCTATCCAAAAAGACAAAGAAATTTTAAATTCCACCAACTTGAAGATATCGTCTGCAGCTTCTTTCAATTTGGACCAGTCTAAAATTTTGTTGAGTTGGAATGGGTTAAAAGAGTCAGGTTAACCCTTGTCATGTTGAATGAAATCTATTTCTAAATTGCTTGAAAATCAAAGTGCTGAAAGCTAAAAGTACTGGTTTTGGGTCAAGTTTGTTTTGAAAATTAGAATTTATATACAAATCTGACTTAAAGAGACAAACAGTTGGTGTAAACTAAGATAAGAGTGTACTTACGTGCAAACTGATCTTTGTCTATACCTCCTGCTAGAATAGGAATAATTCTGGGTTCAGCATGATAAGGGGTAATTTTAAGTTTGTCCTTCTTTAAAGTTACAAGCACATTTGAGTGCAGCTATGTTCAGTGCAATCTTTTGTGATCCTTTTACATTTTAGTCTATAATTTCTATGCTCTTAACCCATTCCCACACAATGATGATTTTTAGTTCTCCTCAGAAAAAAGCAATTGGGAATACATGGTAAGCATATAGATTATTCATGTTTTCTTTTTTAATTTTTTTTTTAAAGTTTTATAGATTTTAACTTGATAAATTCTATTAAAATGATTATGCATGAAAACGGGTGTAATATTTTGACCCTGTAGTGTCAATCATAAAATATGTAGACCATAAAAGGAGATTCAATAATTTAGTCACATAACTAGGTCAAATTTTGTGAATAGGATTTAACCCATTACCACACAATGGTGCCTTTTGACACCTCTCAAGAACCAAGCAATGGGAAAACATTGTGTAAAATAAAGAAATTGCTTGAATCAAGAAATTTCTTTATATTTCACAATGTTTTCTACCTAGAAACTTGAAAAAAACTTAAATTTCATCTATCTGTTGTATACAACTCCTTTCAGTTTGGACCAGTTCAAAATTTTGCAGTCTGGTAATGGGTTAAGAAAAATGTATTGCTATATATTAACAGTGTTCTACTAAAACTTCGTAACTACAGCTCGGAATAAGCTGTATTTACGAGGTTTTTGTAGAACACAAACGATATGCTGCTGGGTGGTATGCCAATTGTAATTGTGACAGATGTGTCTTTGTGTGTGGGTGTGAATGGGTGCGTGTTTGCGTGTGCATCCAAATCTTTTTCGAATCATATCTTCTACCCTTGTTGATGGATTTCAAAATAACATGCCACAGTTGTTCCCCTTTGGAGAGTACTGGTGCCATGCATAAAGATTTGTTGGATATTCCTAAGTTCAAGGTCGCAACTGAAGGTCATGTTATGCATGTGAGTCTCAGATACATTTCTAGTTCAATATAGTTTTTTTAACATTCTAGAAATTGACATACAGAATGTCTTAGTGGATTTATTAACCCATTACGAGATGACCAGAACTTAGACTGGTCCAAGGTCAAAGAACTCACAGATGACAATAGAATTTCAAATATCTCCGTCTGGGTAGAAAACAATGTGGAAAATGCAGAAATTGCTTGTAACTAGCAATTTCTGCTTTTTCCTCAAGGTTTTCCTGACCTTTTTCTTGCCTGGTATCAAAAGGGAGGATTATACAATAATAGGTTCAGATACTCTTTCACTGGTTTGTTTGTTTGTTTGTTGTTGTTTTTTTTTTGAAAAAAAAAATGTTGCTTGAAATAGAGTCTACAGCAGGTTTCGTAGTTAATAGAATGTCTCAGACCCCAATAGTATATTCTATGAGTTAGAGAGCAAATCAGACTCAAGAATCTGAATAATGTGCATATCTTTCATTGATGTTATCTAGAGTGATAATCTTGTTCATGAAAAACATGATATTTTGATTGGAATAACACACAGCAATCCCATTATATTCCAATAAAACTTAACCAATCAACAACCAACACAACTTAAACTGATTTAAAATTGAAAGACAGCATATGATAACAAGCAAGTGCTTGTTTCTTGCAATTGTACTTTCCCCACAATGTTTTTCCTACCTATTTGATTGAGTACCTTGTAATGGTCTAAGCTTTTTAATACTTGTAAATGATATTTTAAGCTTTAAGTTGCTACCACACAATCCTGATTTATAATGAACCAAAGCAAATTTCAGTAGAAAACATTGTGCCAAAAAGTTTTTCTCTTTTAGTCCTCCATACATTAAATTGTCTCATCTGAGATCTATATTTCAATTTGCACTGATTGCAAGTTTCTTCATCTTGTAATGGATTAAAAACTCCAGAAGTTTCTACAATTTTTTGAGATCGAATTCTATTGTCACAGTAGAAAATATTGACTCCTGCAGACTGATCCTGGCCAAGGTCTGATCAACTGTGCCAGAGAATTATATTAACCCATTCCAACACAAGAAAATTTTAGACTGGTCCAAATTCAAAGAAGCTGCAGACGACAATTTCAGGTTGATGAAATTTTAATTTTTTTCGTCTTTTGGGATAGAAAACATTGTGGATAATGAAGAAATTGCTTGTGACAAGCAATTTCTTCATTGTACACAATGTTTTCCAAAGCTTTGTTCTTGTGGGGCGTAAAAAGGAGGGCTTGAGTTGGAATGGGTTAAAGTGAGAGTTGTCTCTGAACCATACCTTTGTCCTTATCTTATAGAAGTTTCAGGCATAAGCTGTTCATGATTATCCCATGGCAGATTTTTTTAACCATATAGCAGTAGCATGGTCTTGTGCAATTCAGCTCTTTGTCGCTGTAACATAGACGTAAGATGGCTTTGTGCTATCAAGCACTCTCTTGCTGTAGCATGGAAGTAACAGTATATTGTTCAGTCAAGCACTTTCTCACTGTAATATATGGCAGAACAAGCAGTTTCTTGCTGAAACATGGAAGACATTGTACTCCTAGAATCTTTCAAATGAAAGTATCTTCATTTGATTGACCATTGCCACTGCCATAGCACTGTTGGTAGTGCGTCGAACTCTCAATTAAGGAGTCCCGGGTTTGATCCCTGGTTGTTGCAAATGGCCTTTCTAACATTTGTCTCCCACAAATGGATGGATAATCATCAGCTGGAGGCTCAGAAAGGATGTTGTGGTAGTACTGGTGTTGGAAATACCAGGAAACCATTGTTAGGTGCTCCAGCTGCAGTGGTATGACTGAAATACTGTTAAAAGTGGTGTTAAACCCCATTCAATCAATTAATGAATTGTTGAACCACTGCTGTGGTTTAGCGTGAATAAAACTCTACAATATTTGATAGTCAGTTTAAAAATCATGAATTTCTGATGAAAAAGTACTGAAATTTTTTAATGATCATGTGATGTCTGAAGTTTATTGATGTATAAAGTAATTAGATTAAAAAAAAAAGCGTAACTTAAATCTATTTGCATAGCATAAATATTGCAGAGCAATCAATTTACAATGAGATCTACCTTTTTGTATAAATATGCGCATTTCTCTTTTTGACAAAATTAGGAAAATTAACAGACTGTGTTTTGTATTAATCTATTATATCTTCACACACACACACACTCCCGCAAAACTATGTTTTGTATATAGAAGTCAGCTTGTTGGTCGGACGGTTGGTTGGTCAGTCTATCTGTAGATTTTCCTTGTCTGCCAATTTTATCCTATTTAGTCAGTGGATTTGATTCAGATTATATACATGCACACACTCAGTGTCAAGCAAAGAAATGGAAAATTTAATTAGGATATGTTCCATTCACTTTTCTTGGAGTTATAGCCCCTTGTGTAAAAATCATGTGAGCTCACATGGATTATATTTGAATTTCACATGTACATTCAGTATCAAGCAAAGATATGCATTTTATTCTGATTACAATCAATTACTTTTTTTTTGATCATTATAATGGCCCTTTGCGTAAATTTTGCAAAAAAGGCATAATCCACTTATGAGTATGCTGATCTTTGTCTATACCTTTTATACCTCTAAGAAATATTTAGGGACCAGCATTGCAAATTTTTGAATGTCCTCTCATTTATCAGTTTGAAATTGTGACATCTGCCACCCTGTTAACCCTTTCCCACATGATTACACTTTTTGATGCCTCCCAAGAGAAAAAGGTGTGGAAATACATGAATTGTGGAAAATATAGAAATCACTTGTCACTATATTTTCGTATATAATATTTTTTACCCCAATAAACAAAGAGTTTTAGAATTTGATCAACTAAAAAAAGTTGTCTGTAGTTTCTTTCAATTTGGACAAGTCTTAAATTTTGTTGTTTAATGACGCCTATAGACACCGCTATGAAAAAAAGCCTTAGAAAACATTGTGGATAATGAAGAAATAGCTTATTACAATCAATTTCTTCATTATCCACAATGCTTTCTTCCCGAAAGGTAAAAAAAATTCCAAATTTCATAAGCTAGAAATTATCATCTGCAACTCCTTTGAACTTGGATCAGTCCAAATTCTTGCTGTTTGGGTAATGGGTGAAAACATGTCATCAGTGTACAAGGAGTAAAATCAGACCATGTACTCTGTGACCTTCAAAATATCATGCCACCTTATTTGTCAATATAATCAGGTGAGATATGGATCACATGCTAGACTGTCACCCATTCCCAGACAAAAAAACACTTTTCAATACACCCCCCCCCCCCACACACACACACTCAAAAAGAGCTTTGGGAAACATTGTGGACCATGAAAGAATTTGCAGATGATATAAATTTCAGGATAACAAAATTTAAAAAATCTTTGTCCGTTTGGGAAGAAACTTAGTGGATATTGAAGGAATTGCTTGGTACTAGGACCATCAGGACCTGTAATCATACTGCTGTTGAAATGTTTTGTAAAGTTGAGAGGTCTAGTGGTGGAGCACAGGTTTTTGAGGATCAGAGAATCTAGCTGGAGACCGTTCAAATCCCAAATGAGGCATTGGAATTTTTCTGAGCAAAAATTTATTCTATGATAATGTCTTACTCCTCTTCACCAAGTTGTGAATAGGTACACTTAAGAAATGAAGTGAATATATTTTTTTTGTTTTCATGGAGGTATGAACTAATCACTTTGTATGAATACACAAAGCGGATTCTTACATAAGTGTGATTAGGTTTTTTGTTTCATACCTCCATGAAATAAAAAAACATTCTCTTCATTTCTTATAATTCAATGATATCAAGCGAAAAAAGGAAATATTTTACAAATTTTGATACATCTTTTAAGGAACTTATTTGTGCACACAAGCATGCATAATACTGCTTTAACAAAATTTTGTTCAAAGAGGTATGAATAATTTTTTTTGGCCAATCAGAATGCTTGTTTTTGATAGCCGGAACTGAAAATTGAATTATATGGGCAATGAATGAAAGTGCTGTGGCAGAAACTGGTGCCATGTACTAGCAATTGCAGTTAACTTGTCCATTCCCACACAACAAAAATTTATACTTGTCCAAACTCAAAGAAGTTGCAGACCACAAGTTTTTGTTTATGAAATCCAAAGATTCTTTATCTATTAGGGTAGAAAAAATTTGGATAATGAAGAAATTGCTTCATTTTCCACAATGTTTCCAAAACTTTGTTCATAGGGGAGAAAAAAGCTCTATCATGTGAGAATGGATTAAAGGGTAAAGTTGTCAAGCAAACTTTGGTTTGAAATCGCCTAGAAATAAACTTAACTTAAACTACACAAACTACAAGAAAATAAATTTTAGCGTAAATTTTGAGAATTTATGTTATAAGATACTGGTGTGGTGTAATTTGTACAGATTATATAATTTGGAATGAAAATTGTCACAAATTACCATAAATATGCATGTAAAATGAGTGATGAAGTTGGATACTAAATCTTACCTTTTTACCTTTTTGTTAACCCATTCCAACACAGTGGAATTTTAGACCGGTCCAAATTGAAAGGAGCTGCAGACGACAATTTCAAGTTGATGGAATTTTACATTTTGGACAGAAAACATTGTGGATAATGAAGAAATTGCTTGATTCAAGCAATTTCTTCATTTTCCACAATGTTTTCCAAAGCTTTTTTGTTGAGGGGCGTAAAAAGGAGGGATTGAGTGGGAAAGGGTTAAAAGCCTCTATGGCTCAAAACTAAATTCTCACCTAAAGGAATCCTGAAATCTTTGTTAATTACCCTCGTCATGCTGAACTGCAAATATTCCTAGTTTACCAGAGGGTATAACAAAGATCAGCCTGCACAAATTTGTCTACAACACCTAATAGTTCCCTTTCAAGCTAGAAATTCTTTCACAATCAGTTGTCAAAAAAATGTTGACGAAAAACAAGAGCTTTGCAGTTCTTTCAGTCCTACGATTTGTTGCATTTCTCAACAATGCTTTTTATTCAGCATGACAAGGGCTTAAATTGTGTACAGACCTCTCTATCATTATCTTCAGAATAAGTTACAAGCTCAATACAAAAACCATTGTTAAACAGAAAAAGAAAGTGTACTTTATTCAGGTTGCCAAAATAACATAATTTTTACAATTTATTTTTGTTTTCTGTTCAACAATGTTTTTAGTATCAGACTTGAAACATATTAGGAAATTAGTTATAGAAGGATTTGTGAATATTTTTAACCCATTCCCACACAACAAAATTTTAGACTGGTCCAAATTGAAAGAAGTAGCAGACGACAATTTAAAGCTGATGGAAGTCTTTTTTCTTCTTTTTGGATAGAAAACATTGTTGGAAATGAAGAAATTGCTTGTAACAAGCAATTTCTTCATTTTCAACAATGTTTTCCAAAGCTTTTTTCCTTTCAGGGGGGGGGGGGGCATTTAAAAGCGATCTTGAGTGGGAATGGGTGAACGAAGATGTCAGGATACCTTTTGGAGAGAAAGTTTGTCCCAAAGAGGGCCATAAAGCCTTTAACTCTTGTCATACGGAATAAAATATTTTTTTAACCCTTTCCTGTTCAATCCCTGGTTTTTACGTCCCTTGGATTTTATAATTGAGAAAATATTGTGTAAAAAGAAGAAATTGCTTGTAACAAGCAATTTCTTCTTTTTTTCACAATATTTTCTATCCCACTGAATGGTTATTTTTCAAATTAAATCCAAATTAAATTTTCGTCTGCAAAACCTTTTAATTTGGACAGGTCTATATTTTTGCAAAACAGGAAAGGGTTAAAGGACTAACCCTTGTTGTGCTGAACCAAGATTATTCCTGTTTTGGCAGTAGGTATAGACAAAGATCAGTCTGCACAAAAGTGCCGTCTGATCTTGGTCTACACCTCCTGCTTGTCTTCTTTCATCGAGAGCTTTTTTAAATAATCAATTTTCAAAAGAAATATTGACCTCATTAAGACCTTCCAGTGCAGTCAGTCCTTTGATTTTAGAGCTATTCTGTATGGATTTTAATTCAGCATGACAAGGGTTAAAAAAGATGGGTAGTAAGAATATCTAAAGGCCCTTAGTGCATTAGGTGAATGTTTCTTTTGTGTCATGCTGAATAAATTCTTTTATCTTCCTTCAGAATCGCATTTACCCGGTCCTGTTGTTAAAATTTTTAGACTAGTCCACCTGTTTTGGCAGGTGGTATAGACAAAGATCAGCCTGCACATAAGTGCCGTCTGATCTTGGTCTACACCTCCTGCTTGTCTCCATCCAGATTTGTTTAAATAATCAGTTTTCAAAAGAAATATTGACCTCATTAAGCCCTTCCAGTGCTGTCAGTCCTTTGATTTTAAAACAATTCTGTATTGGATTTTAATTCAGCATGACAAGGGTTAAAATAGAAGGGTAGTAAGAATATCTAAAGGCCCTTAGTGCATTAGGTGAATGTTTCTTTTGTGTCATGCTGAATATATTCTTTTATCTTCCTTCAGAATTGCATTTACCCTGTCCTGTTGTCCAATTTGAAAGAAGTTGCAGATGACAAAAAGGGAGTGCAATTTGACAAGTAAATAATCCAGAGGGTAGAAAATATTGTGTGAAAAGAAGAAATTGCTTGTTACAAGCAATGTCTTCTTTACCACAATGTTTTCCCAAGCATAGAATCACAGGGACCTTAAAAAACGGGGATCAAACAGAAAAAGCCTTCTTCGAGAATATATTGCCGTAATAGTAATTGGCACTTTTTTCTGTGACAAGTTCATATCTACATCAGATAATGTTCAAGTTTCACTTATCACTTTCTTAAATCTTTTTCCGTTGCCATGGTTAAGTGCAGAAAACAGCAGGGTTTACAAAAATTGTGATGAATTATTGCAGCTGAATTCCAAACATTTGGGTTATCTCCCTTTATCATCTTTATTTAAATAATACATGTGAACTGTCATAATGTAAATCAACCAGCTGGGAGGATGGAATTTTGTGCTTCAAATTTTGCTTGACTGAAACTTTGTAGATATCAGTTTATAATTTATTCTTTAGTTTTGTTTATCAAAAAAAAGCATTTTGACTGGTCAAAAAATTATTTATACATCCATGAATAAAATTTTGAGAACACGGACATTGTGTATGCTTCTGCACAAAATATTTCCATACAAAAAGGTATCAAGTTTGTAAAGTTAATGCTTTTCTGTTCTATGCTATAAAATAATAAGAAATGAAGAAAATATTTTTTGTTTTCATGGAGGTGTGAACCAAAAAAACTAATTACACTTACCCATGAATCCACTTTGTGTATTCATACAGTGTGATAAGTTTTTTTGGTTCATATCTCCATGAAAACAAAAAATATCCTATTCATCTCCTGAATTGTCAGCTCCCAAACCATTATAGTTATAAATTAAGCAACTGGTTATAGAAATTTTCTATATTTGACATTTTGGTCAAAGATCAATAGTGAACTACTATCTATATATAGGTGTTACAGTCCATGGTTAGATGCTCCGGTTGCAGGGATATGACTGAAATACTGTTAAAAGTTGTGTTAAACCCAATATGAAATAATCATAAAAATAGGATTACTCCAGGTTCAGCATGAAGGAGGAGTCTGAGAATTTGGTGCACAGTTGTTACTAGAAAGGAAGTTGTGCAGTTTAACCTGTTAAAAGCAAAAATTTAACATATGTGCAGTCTGATCTTAGTCTACACCACCTGCTTGTCCCTTTTAAAAGAGAATTGTTTTTAAACAAATTTTCAAGAAAAAAATATTAACCTACAATTGGTGCTTCAAGAGCTTAAGCACTCAGATTTTAAAGAAATTCTGTAGAGGATATATAATTCAGCATGACAAGGGGTAAACAGGGAATGGATAATTGGCTGTTTGCTGTAACCTGAAGATTTAATTTTCAGTATTGTATATGGAGCAGTAATTACTCTTTCACAACTACCACTGTATTATGTCACAAGACCACCCCAGTTCTGACTGATAATAAACTGCATAGTTACCTTCGTGACCCAACAGGAAAAAGGAATCATCCAGGTTATTCAAAGGGGAGACAAAATGTGTTATCTTTCCTTGGTTTTTGTAACAAATATAACATAGGTGTAAAAAATTAGACTTTGTTCTTTCATATTGTTTCCTTTATTTTTATCCCCATATGGGTGTTGGGATTTTTTTCTAACTATAAACTAAGAATAGAAGATTAACTTTTTGGTAAAAATGTTTGATAGACAAATAGAAAAGGGATAAACATCAAATTCTAAAAATACTTTATGAACTATATTTTCTGAAATTCAAAACTGAACATTAAACCTTATGCTGTATTACACACAACTTGAGTTAGTTGAGTCCACAATTCAGCTTGTTATATATTATATTTAAGGTAATATAATGTCGACCTTTTCTCCTGTTTCTACAATGTTTCTTCTCAGTGGTTGTATACTGGATAAATAATAATAACTCTAAACTGCTGTTTACATCATACAATATTTATTACTTCTAAACTACTCTGGGAGCATATTCCCCAACAGTCATATACGTGATCTATCCCATTTCAAACTCCCTACTCATCCCTCGTCTTGCTTATTTGCTTTCCTTTTCATATGGGACCAAAATACAATGTCAACAAATCAAATATCTTGTTTTGCATCTTCTTCTCAAAAATGTTCATTCGAGGCAGCAGATGGGTGTGTTAATCTTCGACCCATCAACATAATATTTAGTATTGATTTCGTGGATTTGGAACATGGCTACTCTACTTATTTCTTCATGAAAGAAATATATGAGCTTCCACAACAGGCTTGAATCATGGATTATGTTACATTAACCCATTCCCACATGGTGATGCTTTTAGAAGCCCCTCAGGAAAAAAACTAAGAAAACATTGCTTGTCACAATGTATTCTACCTAGAAAATGAAAATCAAAGTACTGAAAGTACTGTAATCTAGCAAAGTGTGATTTTGTTATACAACAATTTCAAGTAGATGGATTTTAAAAAATCTTTGCCTTGTAGGATAGAAAATAAAGTGGACATTGAAAGGTGGTGAATATATATAATCACCACCCTCTAGAAAAAAACATTATTGCATATATAAAATTTACAAAATATGGAAATTTCATTTTTTGAAAAATAATTTATGTGTTTGTTAGAACAATTTCTTTACCAATTTTTAACAGTAACCTCATCTATAAACCACATCAAATACTGAATATTAATGAAGGAAGGAGAGAACAACCACAATTTCAACACAAGACAGATAAATGATTTTGTGGTCTTGGAGTCACTTTATTTAATAACTGTTAGGGATAAGTGCAAAATGAGGGGTAAATGCAAGGCAAAAGTAAATGCAGGTAAATTTATTTGCACTCATTATAGTTTTGCCCTTACTGCTGGAAAAAGATTTTTATTTTCCCAATCCCAGACAATCCCTCTTTTTTACGGCCTAAGAAAAAGTGTAGAAAAACACTGATTACTGAATGACTGCAACATACATGTGTTAATCCTTTCCTGTACAATCCCTGGTTTTACGTTCTTGCGATTTTATACTTGAGAAAACATTGTAGAAAAAGAAGAAATTGCTCGAAACAAGCAATTTCTTCCTTTCTCACAAGGTTATCTACTCTGTAGATTTATAATACTTTTCAAATTGCACACACTTTTCAATGTTGTGTGCAACTTCTTTGAATTTGGACAATTATAAAATTTTAAAAACAGGAAAGGGTTAAGTTCAGCAGAAACACTCTCTCCTACAGTAACATCAATAAATAAAAGAATATTTTGAAAAACATAGTTGCACATATTCACTGTATTCCCCATTATTAAAGTACAAAAATGAAGACAGGTCAAAATTCAAAGAGGTTTCAGAGGAAACTTTTTAGTTATTTAGATAACCAATATATAATGTTCTCTACCCTGAAACACAAGGATTCCCATGTTTTGCCATCTGGTATTTGGTTAAACATTAACCCTTGTCATGCTGAACCCAGAATAGTCCGGTTTTTGCAGGAGGTGTAGACCAAGATCAGCCTGCACATGAGTGCAGTCTGATCTTCGTCTACACCTCCTGTTTGTACTTGTTCTGCCAGAGTTGTTTATGAAATTGGTTTCTAAAAGAAATATTGATTTTGAACAACAAGTTCTATCAGTGCTTTCAGCCCTTTGATTTTACAGCAATTCAGAAAGGTAATTTATACAGCATGACAAGGGTTAATACAAGATTTTGAATGATGTTTAACAATTTCCTGTTCAATCCCTACGTTTTACGTGCCTGTAATCAAGAAAACATTGTAGAGAAAGAAGAGATTGCTTGTAACAAGCAATTTCTTCTTTGTCCACAATATTTTCTACCCTACTTAATGGTTCTTTTCTTTTTCAAATTAAATCCACTTATGATTTCATCTGCAAAATTTTGAATGAGGACAGGTCTTAAATGTTGCAATACAGGGAAGGGTTAAAAAGATCTGCTGCAGAATGTGTTGGAGGAACGATAAATAACTAACACAACATTTAACCCATTCCAACTTGATAAAATTTTAGACCAGTCCAAATTCAAAGAAGTTGCAGACGACAGTTTTAAGTTGATGAAATCTTCAAAATCTTTGTCTTTTAGGGTAGAAAACATTGTGGATAATGAAGAAAATGTGTGTAACAAGCAATTTCTTCATTATCCACAATGTTTTCAAAAGCTGACATATTGAGGGGCATTTAAAAGCGTCATTAAGTGGGAATGGGTTTAAACCCTTATCACACACGATAAAATCCTGTTTTCAGGATTGTATTAAAATCAAAGGGCTAAAGTACTGGTGGCTTAACCCATTCAAACACTATCCCTCCTTTTGACGCCCCTCATCAAAAAAAGCTTTGGGAAACATTGTGGAAAATGAAGAAATTGCATGGATCAAGCAAATTCTTCATTATCCACAATGTTTTCTATCCCAAAAGATGAAAATATTCAAAATTCCATCAACTTGAAATTGTCGTCTGCAGCTCCTTTCAATTTGGACGGGTCTAAAATTCCACTGTGTTGGAATGGGTTAATGTTTCTTTTGAAAATTATTCTATGAACAACTCTTGCTTATAAGGACAAACAGTTGGTTTATACAAAGATCAGCCTGCTGCACATGTGCAGGCTGATCTTTGTCTATACCTCCTGCCAAATCAGGAATATTCCGGGTTCAGCATGACAAGGGTTACTACTTTAACAATTTTTTTTAATCGAATATCAAAATTTTGAATATTCACTGTATCTGATGAATGAACAGTGATATTTTGATACTTCAAAAAGCTTTTAACTACACTCTGAATGAAACTGTTGTTACATGGGTAATGAAGTCAATCAACAGATAATTTCTTAATGAGATGCAGAATTCTTGTTATATACCATACAGCTTTTAAAGAAGTCAACTATATACCCCAGCCGCGGTGATTTATTATGTCTAGACGCTGAATATAAGAGAAAAAAACCATTGAAGCCACTTCAAATTTACTTCTGTATTCTAACTTGTTCGTAGCTGTCAAATCGCTTAATTCAACAAAAAATGACATACATATCTTATATGATTAGGCACTGTTCATGAGAAATGCAAGCACTAGAGCCCCAAGAGGGAATAGTTTGAATTGCTCTTATTAACCCTTAACCGCAGTTGGTAGCGCGTCGGACTGTCAATCTAGAGGTCCCGTGTTCGATCCCCGACTGCGGCACTCATCCTTTCCGACTATTTGTCTCTCACCAATGGGTCGATAATCGTAGACCTATGTGAGATAGCAGCTGGAGGCTAGGAAGGGATGTAATGGTAGTACTGGTGTGAGAAATACCCGGATTCCATTGTTAGGTGCTACAGCCACCGCGATATAACTGAAAGATTGTTGAAAGCGGCGTAAGACCCCATTCAAACAAACAAAACAAAATTAACCCTTAACTGTTTTTCAAAATGTTAGACTTTTCCAAATTTAAATGGGCGGTAGACTAGATTATAAAGAAAGTACAAATGAAAAAGTTGTGATTCTATAGATAGAAAATATTGTGGACAAAGAAGAAATTGCTTATTACTAGCAATATCTTCTGTTTCCACAATGTTTTTCTTAAGTATAATACCCAAGGACGTAAAAATCAGGGATTGTATGGAAAAGGGTTAAATGATATTTGAGAAATTTGTGTAATTCATGCATTGATCAGATATTTAGTGTTTTTTTCCTCAAATAGTAAATTGGTGTGTGACTCATTTAACACATTGATGGTTCTTAACTTTGCTAGATGATTATAAGATTCTCAAAAGTTCAGACCTCCTAGTGTTGTGATTAGAAAATATAACTTATTTTGATGAGATTTCAAAACTGAGTATACTATTTACCTCCCTTCAAGAATGAAATGGCATGTATATATTGCTTTTATCTCCCTTCAAATATAACATAAATGGCATGACACCATGAAGAAATAATAGATCTTATCTCCCTTTGACATGAATGGCCTGACATCATGAAGAGGTTTTTTTTTTGTGCCTCTAAAGAAAGGAGAGCAGGAAAGCATCTTTGAAAATGAAGAAATTTCTTGTAACAAGCAATTCATTCATTTTCAGCAATGTTTTCAACTCAGAAAGACAAAGGTATTTGAACTTTCATAAACTTGAATTGAAGTATGGTAAACAACTTCTTTCTTTTAGACCAGTCTATAAATGCATGTAGTAATGGGTTAATTTATATGGAAGCCGAGTTTTCTATTTACCTCCCTTGAAGTATGATATTGCTTATGTTGATATTATCTCCCTTTAAATATAATGTGCATGGCATTGCACGATGAAGAGTTAAGAGAATGAAAATGCATGAGTGAGTTTTTCTGAATGATGGGTTTTCTTTTTGGTTTGCATGGAAAAGTATATTTTGTCTTACAGCTGGTTCTAAGTCTTACAATTTCAATGCATTTTGTAAGACAAATATTAATAGATGCTGTCTATTCATATATTTGGCCTAGCTTATCAGCTAGAACCAAGTTGTCAATTGTAACTGGATTCAGTATAATATACTCCCGAAAAACCAAGACCATTATATTTATAAATTCAAATCTGTTCAATGAATATGAATGATTACTAAATAGCGATTCACAATTAAAGACTTGTTTCACTAAATAAGGAATATCAATTGTTTTAGGGTGTGAAGAGGGAGAGTTTAAGTGCCGATCAGGTGAATGTATTCCAATGAAATCCAGATGCGACGCATTTCCAGATTGTCTTGATGATTCCGATGAACAAGGTTGTCATGGTGAGTAGAGGTCGGTCTCGAGACCACCTCTGCATGCTATGTTTAGTTTACCTTATAATTCCCTGTTTATGTCCGTGTAAGGTGAAGTCTGTATTTATCGGTACCCATTATTCTGTGTTATCCTTGTAATTGGCTGTTGTTATTTCATGGATTGTGGAAAAAGTTGCCAATAAATGTATTGCATACATATAATTTATTTTGTTTTTGAAACTATTTCTACAGGGATTCTGCAGAATTATCCAAACACACAAGATATCGAATTACGCTATTTCAGATGCAGACCTCTAGTTAACCCATTCCCACACAGTAACGCTTTTGGACGCCCCTCAAGAAAAACAATTGGTAAAGCATTGTGTAAAATGAAAAAATTGCTTGAAACAAGCCATTTCTTCATTTTACACAATGTTTTTTATCCAGAAAATTGAAAAAAATCTAGAATTTCATGTACTTTAAATTGTCTTCTGCAACTCCTTTCAATCTTGCCCAGTCTTGAATTTTGCCATCTGGCAATGGGTTAAGAAAGGGTAACTGCATTCTAAAAATAAAACCATATGGTGTGGGTACTCATTTGAATTGTCTTGCTGAGAGGATTCAAATGAGTACCTACAGCATCGGGTAAATGGCAGGATCGCAGATCACATATACTTTCTGGATGAAATACAAGCTTGTGGGGATCATTTCAAGAACAGGTTGACTTTAACTTTGAAATTTTAACCCATTTCAACATAATTATGTCTTTTTATGTACCTCAAGAAAAAAAATTAAGAAAACATTACGAAATTCATTATCCTCAATGTTTTCTACCCCAAAAGACAGGATTTCATCCAGTAAAATAATGTCATCTGCCACCTCATTCAATTTTGACCAGTCTAAAATTTTACTGTTTCGGAATGCTTTAATGATTGAAGGGGAGGAGGTGGGGTGGCTAACAGAAAAGCTCAGGAGATTTTCTAAGTGGATATATGCAAAATAGTAAATAAAAAGTCATTTTCCATTTTTTATTGAAAAATATTAATGTGGGAGAGGTAGAAGGATTAGACTGGCTGCAGACGATAACAGTTTATGAAATTTTTTTAAAGACTTTTTTTTTACACTAAAATAAGGAATATGAATCATATAAGGGTATGAAATTTATGAAACTTGCAATTTTTGTCTTTTCGGTGGAAATTTTGTGAGAATTGAAGAAATCCCTTGTTAGAAGTAGTTTATCCGTCTGTGCGACTCATTCCATTGTATACACCGTTGTTGTCATCCTTCCATTCACAATATTATTTTTAGTATTTATTGGTAATCATTTGTCAGTATTTGTAACTTAGTCCCCATTGTTGTTCTTTGATTTTTGGATAATATCACTATTACAATAAATTGTCAATATTTATGTTTTTCTCAGTAAGATTTAGCCTGGAAAACTCAGACAGAAAATCTAATTATTTCGGAACAAAAGAACATGCCACTTTGAGTTAGGATACAGGTTTTCTTAACCTTTTACCAGGTGACAATATTGTAGACTGGTCTAAGTTTTAAAGAAGTTGCAGACAATTATAATTTTAAAGTTATGAATTCATAATTTTTTTTGTCTTTTGGGATAGAAAACATTGTGGAAAATGAAAAAATGAAATCAGACTCCTCATCTTCTATCAGGGGATGTCATGGGTTTCATCCCCTGCGACGGCACATGTCCTTTCAGACATTTGTCTTTTACCAATGGATGGATAATCGTAAACCTACGTGTAATAACAGCTGGAGGCTAAGAAAAGATTAAGTGGTAGTAGCTGGTGTGAGAAATACCAGGAATCCATTGTTAGGTGTTGGACCAGCCGCCGTGATATGACTGAAATACTGTTAAAAGAGGCGTTAAACCCCATTCTATCAATCAATAGTGGGCGAACCAGTGGACTATCAATTAGTTCTGAGGTTATATAGCCTGAATCTTCACAAGTCTATTTGACTATCTTTCACTTCTAACTTGAACAGTTACATTTTAAATCAGGTTAAGTCTTATGATTTTTAAGAGGATTTATTTTATTTATTCTTCTTAGAAATTAAATGCATTTAAAGTGAACCCTACAAGTAACAGAGCACAAATATTAACCCTTGTCATGCTGAACCAGGAATATTTCTGTTTTGGAAGGAGGTGTAGACTTATATCAGTCTGCACATGTGTGCTATCTGATGGTAGTCTACACCACCTGTTTGTCCTTTTCATGCTAGAGTTGTTTATATCAATTTAACTTCCAAAAAAAATACTGACCTACAACTAGTGATACCAGTACTTTTAGCCCTTTGATTTAATGCAATTCTGAAAAGGGAGGTTATTCAGCATGACAAGAGTTAAATTATACCACAATTAACCATTCTATATTCACGTAACAGATGGGGCCGTCTGTCCTGAAGGCCAAGAAATGTGTGCAGACAAAACAAAGTGTCTGACGGACGACATGAAATGTAACGGAATTCCCGACTGTAATGATGCCTCTGATGAAGACCCAGAATTCTGTGGTATTTACTCAAAATGATTAGAGCATGATTACCTCCCTTTATTTTCATTTGCAAATTAATTGTCCAAATTGCCATCTTTTTGTTATAGCCTTTAGTTGCAGTTAGAATCTTTTTTACCTAATTTTTTTCTGCTCTGATCACAAGTTGCTTTTTACTCGAGGACTCAAACTATTTTTCAGCATGGTTAACTGTTCCAGGCTCCTTTCTTTTGGTGCATGATTAAAGTATTAAAGCATCCATGTTTTGACTCTCTTTCAGGTGGTTCAAAGAACCAGATGAATTAATTCTGTATTTCATGCGGAATTTGATCCAAATGGGAGATGAAAAACATTTAATTAAACCTTTCCTGCTAAAGTGTTTTTTACACCCCTGTATATTTATTCTTTAGAAAACATTGTGGAACTATTAGAAATTGCCTGTAACAAGCAATTTCTACTTTTTCCATAATATTTTCTACCCTACTGAATCATTATTTTTTCAAACAAAATCAGCTTTTAATTGTTGTCTTCCTTTGAACTTGGAGCTGTCTAAAATTTTGTAAAACAGTAATAGGTGAAGGAATAAGGAATGAAAATTTATGTTTTTGTAAACCACATCTCTTTCTAATAGTTTCCTTCAGGATGTATATGGAACTTAACCCTTGTCATGCTGAACCCGGAATATTCTGGTTTGGGCAGGAGGTATAGACAAGGATCAGCCTGCTCATAAGTGCACCTCCTGCTAGTACTTTTCCTGTCAAAGAAGTTATGAAATTGTTTTTCAAAAGAAATATTGATTATTTAACAAGTACTTTCAGTGCTCTCAGTCCTTTGATTTAAAGGCAATTCCGTAAGGAATTATTTACAGCATGACAAGGGTTAACATCAGGACATTAAAGAGGCTTTTAAACAGAGGTTCTCAAAAATTTGATATAGCAAAAGTATTGTTATCAATATCATGTTCATTATAAATGTTCTTCCTTCACATCATGACAGCGGCTTTAACCAATTCCCACTTGATAAAATTTTAGACCAGTCCAAATTCAAAGAAGTTGCAGACGAAAATGAGGAAACCTTTAAAACCTTTGCATTTTGGGGTAGAAAACATTGTAACAAGCAATTTCCTCATCATTCAAAATATTATCCAATGCTTTATTATATAGGGGCGTTTAAAAGCATCATTGAGTGGGAAAGGGTTAAATCAACTCAATTACACGTACTAAACCAACAATTTAATTTAATTTAGAACATTCCCTACTTTAAAACATCATAATTCATAGGACGAGGTTGTTAGTCATTGGTATTGCTGATAACTTGAAAAAATACATGCAGTTTCTTCTTTTTCCATGATGTTTCCGCAAGTATGGGACAGTTACATATGATATTAGTTTTACAAGAACATAATTGCAATACTTCAAAATAGAGTATTTTCATTGGCCCAAATCGTATGACGTGATCAAATCATTTGCACTTTATACCTCGATAAAAGACAGAACTATTTTCGACAAAAATAGAAACAAAAACACGGTCAGGGATTTCCGATATTTCACTTCCAAGAAATACTCAACTTGTTTTGTTACTATTTATAGTCATCACCCTTTGAATTTCGATTTCCTCGAATTCCTTTATACTTCCATGGATTTTCAATACATAGATAAACAAATAGTGTCCTTGTAACAATTATAATGTTCGTTTTAAACATGAAGATTTCGAAAAACTCACCCTTGTTAGCCGTAAATCCGAGATGTCGAATCATCGGCTTCGCCACATGAGCATGCATCGTGTCCATGTGGTAGGTTTATATTTCTTGTCTATTACAAAGCATCTATTCATAATTCTAACTGTTATTGACCAAGATATCATAATTTACAAAGTTTAAAGTTAGTATTTGCTCATAATAATTCCAAATAAATCCAACGAATGTTCGAATTTCCATTTCAAAAAACCCAAGCGACGAAATAAAATGTCCGCCGTTACAACGACTCGAGCGATAAACTGTGTCAATGTATCCGTACGCCTGTCAAAGAAAAAGTAACTCCGCCCACAGTTCGTTTATTTGTTTTTATTTTCATCTCTCTATCCGTTTCGGATTTGAAAATAGACGTATTGCAATTATATGGGCCGAGTGTATTTTTCACTGCGTTTATTGGAGTATAAAGTGCAATTGCCATAGCACATGGCTTAAACATAACGCCCTACGGGCGTTATTTGCCATGTGCTAAGGCAATTGCACTTTATACTCCAATAAACGCAGTGAAAAATACACTCATCCCTATATTAAACTAAGGTACAAATTGTCCGTTTTGGATAATCTGAGGTCAAACTAACAATTTTCTTAACTCAAATTCTTTGATTTTTGACTGAAAATATCACAGTTAACAAAAATAAGAAATAATTAATTATTTAGCGCCCCTTAGACGTCCAAACTTTGGAAAAAATGCTTTAAGAGGTCGGAAGGTCAAACTAACAATTTTCTTAACACAAATTCTTTAATTTTTGACTGAAAATATCGCAGTTACCAAAAATAAGAAATAATTAATTATTTAGCGCCCCTTAGACGTCTAAACTTTGGAAAAAACGCTTTAAGAGGTCGGAAGGTCAAACTAACAATTTTCTTAACGCAAATTCTTTGATTTTTGACTGAAAATATCGCAGTTAACAAAAATAAGAAATAATTAATTATTTAGCGCCCCTTAGACGTCCAAACTTTGGAAAAAATGCTTTAAGAGGTCAGAAAGCTGAAAAGTTTTCTCTTCCTATTAGGTTTATACTTGCTATATAGCATTACCAGATACTCTTGTACTGAGTTTCCAAAAATTATGTCCATGGGGTAAAAAACTGTTCTGCAAAAGGGTCTATAAAGTCAAGAAAAAGAGCACGTTTAGAGCAAGTTAAGATCTTAGACATTCATATTTGTATAGTACATGTATAACCAGACAGAAGAAATCTTTCAAACCTATACTGAGGGAAAAAAATTTAGCAATTTCGTACGTTACAGCCAATTTCTCCGGTGTCTAGCTTTGGATTCAAACCATATTTTCACACATCAATCTTTTATGTGTAAGCCACAGTATTTAAAAAAATCAGATGATTTCAAGGTCATACGTGTTTGTTGTACAGCGTCAAACATGGTACTGATATGGAGGTAAAAGTTACACAAAGATTTAATATCTTGTGTGTCCACTGTTTGCGCCCTTTAACAGAGCCCATAAGTATACAATGGTAACTGATATAGCCTTCATATTTTACATGTGCATTGCTTTTGACATGGACTTTCTGTTGGTACCAAGTTCAAGTTCAAAGGTCATCTGTCAAGATCAAGGTCATTTCTCAAGGTCAAAATTTGAAAATTTTAACTTTAACATTGTCTATAAGTTTTCAATGGTAAGTGATATAGCCTTCATATTTCACATGTGCATTGCTAATGACTTGACCTTTCTGTTGGAATTAAGTTCAAGGTCATCTGCCAATGTCAAGGTCATTTCTCAAGGTCAAAATTTCAAAAAAATTAACTTTAACAGAGCCCATAAGTATACAATGGTAACTGATATAGCCTTCATATTTTACATGTGCATTGCTTATGACATGGACTTTCTGTTGGTATTAATTTCAAGGTCATCTGTCAAGGTCAAGGTCATTTCTCAAGGTCAAAATTTTGAAAAGCTTAACTTTAACATTGTCTACATGTATACAATGGTAAGTGACACACTCTTCATATTTTACATGTGCATTGCTTATGACATGACCTTTCTATTGATATGAGGTTCAAGGTCATCTGTCAAGGTCAAGGTCATTTCTCAATGTCAAAATTTCGAAAATTTTAACTTTAACATCTCCCATAAGTATACAATGGAAAGTGATATAGCCTTCATATTTTACATGTGCATTGCTTATGACATTACCTTTCTATTGCTATGAGGTTTAAGGTCATCTGTCAAGGTCAAGGTCATTTCTCAATGTCAAAATTTCGAAAATTTTAACTTTAACATCTCCCATAAGTATACAATGGAAAGTGATATAGCCTTCATATTTTACATGTGCATTGCTTATGACATGGACTTTCTTTTGGTACTAAGTTCAAAGTCATTGGTCAAGGTCAAATTGTCAAGGTTATTACTTTTAAAATATTCCTCCTTCACTAATTGCCATCATTTCTTGTTACTTAACATAAATGTTGTTCATTAAAAGTCCTAGGTATTATTTATTTCAAATTTTGACCCAATGAGCCTTACCATGCTAAAAGGGGGTTTAATGCCAGGTAGCTTTAGATTTTGTATATATATTCTATTCTAAAATAAATCAGTCTATTGTTTCTGCAAGACTACTCAAGTTAGAGTCTTCATTTTTTGTATGGAGACATTTTTCATTGATAACTTGTATAGTGAAGGTAAAATATTTAACCCTTTACCATATAATGATATTGAATTTACTAGAATCAGGCCTGTGAAGCCAAACAGCTTCCTTCAATGTTTGTCAAACTTCCAAATTTCTTGTGAACTGAACTCTCAAACTATAGTTGCATTCAATAAAAAAGTTTTTTGTCCAATAATGGCATATAGTTCTGTGACAAAAGCCTTATTCGGGGAGCATAATCTGTCTCCGACGGCTCTTGTTTGGGTTGTGGCTTGTTTACTTTATTTGGAAATCTTTATTATATGCCCGAAGGGCAGTATTATGTATGGCCCCGGTCATTTATCAATCTGTCTGTCTGTTATTCCGGTTCCTCCTACAGTATCAATAGGAATGAACTGAAACTTGCCACAATGATTCTCTATGATGTCTTGTTGTGCATTAGACCTTTGAAATGCAAATCACTGTAGTCGTTCTTGAATTAACTGCCCTTGAAATAAGAGAAAACCACTATATTTCATGTGTGGACAACTCCTCCTATTGTATCAATGGGATCGAAATGTAACTTGCTACAACATATCTCTATGATGTCTACTTGTGCATAAGACCTTTGAAATTCAAATCACTCTAGTTTGTTTTAGAATTATCTTGAATTATCTATATTACTATATACTACTATTACTATATTTCATGTTTGCGCAACTCCTCCTTCAGTATCGATGGGAACCAACTGAAACTTGCTACAATGTATCTCTTTGATGTCTAGTTGTGCATAAGCCTCTGAAATTCTAATCACTCAAGTCCTTCTTTGATTGTTTGCCCATGAATTGAAAAAATCACAATGTTTCTAGCGTGCTAATCTCCTCCTACAGTTTCAATTACAGAAATTGTAACTTTGGTTAATGAAAATGCATTGTCTTTAGTGGTGCATTAAACCTTTTAATTAAAGTAACTCTGGTTCTTCATCAATAATCTACCCTTGAATTGAAAAATTGCCCAATTTCTAGTGTAAGCAAATTTCAAATGGTTATATTACTTGTGACTAGTGTTGATTGAAAATGATTGAAATCTCCATAATGGGTACTTGTGCTTCAGATCTTTAACACTTTGTCTTTCCAGTGATTCATGAATTGTTTCCCCTTTGTTTAGGGAATTGCTTAATATTATCCTGTTTTGTTTTGTTTGATGTGACCCATAGTGCTGTTGATACAAGCAGTTTTACAGTGATAGATCTTAGTGTTGAAATAGTGCATACATGTATGTCAACCACAATTCACATTACAAAATTGTTATATTGTAAGGTAGGATATAATCATTCTAGACAAAAAGATTCCAACCCTGCTTAGCCTGCATAATTTGTGTGTCTCACTAGGTTGAAACTTTTTACACTTTCCAGATTATTCCAGATTATTCTCTCGTCAGACAATTGTATTCTTTTGGGTACAGCCACTTTGTTGCTATCAAGTTTAATCTTATATCTCAAGGTCAGTTTTCAAGGTCATTTTTATCTTTAAAACTTATCGTAAAATATTATACACCACTGACAAGCCCCTTTTGGCTTATATGCCCTGCTCTGCAAAGCTCTTGTTACCCTACTCTAACACAATCTATCCTTTTTATGCCTTATAAGAGAAAAACTTTTGAAAAAAAAATGTGGAAAATGAAGAAGTTGCTTGTTACAAGCAATTTCTTCATTATCAACAATGTTTTCTATACAATTAAGACAAAAAGATTAAAAATTTTATCACCTTTGAATTGTCATTTCCAGCTTCTTTCAACTTGGACCAGTCTAAAGTTTTGTTGTGTTGAATTGGTAAATAAAGGCTTTATTCAGTGGCAAAATATGTTTTCTGTGACATATAGCTATTTGGGCTATTAATCACATTAAGTGATACTTTTTTTTCTTAGGCATATGTTGATATTCAAGAAATAGTAAAATGTGTGTTCAAGATAACCTTTTAGAGGGATCATAAATTAGACTCATTTGTGTGATATAATGGTGAAAGATAATTTTATTAAAGAACCCACACATTGTGAGTACAACTTAGCCAGTTAATAGAGAACATAATTTAAGATCAGCTTTAACTTGAACAGATTATTTATCCAACATTATTTAACCATTCACTGCTCATATCATCATATAATTGATTATCAAGAAAAGAGTTAGAATGCACCTTAGATGATGGCAGTATAATCATCATCAATTGATAACTATAGTAATCATTACTAAGTAATCATTATCAATTAGAGAGGCAGAAGGAAGCATAACAGGTGTGCATTATTGCAGTGTTGTTATCACCAATTGCATAGCAACTGTAATTAGTTTTAAGAATCATTATCAAGTAAAGAAGCAAAAGGAATCACTTTAAAGCAAAAGGATTGCAGTGATTTACAAAAGTTTTGATACTTACTGAAATCATATCAAGCAGAGAAATAGGAAATAATTACTGTGGCAAATGATGGTAGTGTTAACATCATCATTTTGATGGTTACAGTAATGATCATCAAGTAATTAAAGGAAAATCACTATCTGGAAGATAAGGTATCCTTCTGATTATAATTGTTATCACAATAGTGTAATTATATATAACTCCCTGAAGGGCAACATATAGCCAAGCTTCATCTGTCCACCCTTCTGTCATTCCATCTATCCATCAGTCAGTATGTCTGCTGTAATTTCACCACAGCCATTAAGCTGAATTGGATGAAACTTCCTTATGATGTTACGCCGAAGCCTTTTCCCTAATTTTCTATAGCTCTAAAGTCAAGGTCACACCTAACTATGGATTCCTGGTATTTCTCACACCAGTACTACAATTACATCCTATCTGAGCCTCCAGTTGCTCATCCCACCTAGGTTTGAGATTATCCACCCATCAGTTGGAGACAAATAATGGAAAAGGATATTCGTTATAGCCGGGGATCAAACCCGGCAACCCGTGACTAGGAGTCATATACTTTACCACTGCGTTATGGTCGCGGCCAACTGTAGAAGCAGAAAAAGAATTCTCTCTGAATTATTATCATTATCATCATCACTTGCAAGATCAGAATCTCCCCTGATCTCCTGATCATGCATTCGAATGCACTCTGAAAATCTGATAAAGACCTTTATATCTTTTTCTAGAAAGTATTTTTTGCCATTTCTTGTGGTTGATGCATGTTTGAAACAAGAGACATCAAACAATCTGCATAAAGGGAAAATCTACTTTTTTTGGTGCACAAGCAGACTGTAATAAATAACCAGGGCTGCAGTACAGTTTGATTTATGTTATGAACTACAGGGACAAACTTTGTATGTGGTGCAATTTAAACAACCAACAACAATAAATTGCTATATATAATATAGCCTGTAATACCTCTTTTGGGGACGTGATCAAAATGTCTTCCAATGCTATTATGATTTGACAACCCTGTATGTTCTAGCCTAACCCATTACCACACAACATAAACCTAGACTGGTCCAAACTGAAAGAATTTTCAGATGAGAATTTCAAGTTTGTGGAATTTAAAAGATCTTTGTCATTTAGGGTAGAAAACATTTTGGACAATGAAAAAATTGCGTGTGACAAGCAATTTCATCATTGTCCATAATGTTTTCCAAAGCTCTTTTTTGAGAAGTGTTAAAAAGCGGAATTGTGTGGGTCTGATGCCCCTCAAGAAAAAAATTGGAAAACATTGTGTAAAATAAAGAAATTGCTTGCTATAGGCAATTTCTTCATTTTACACAATGTTTGCTACCTAGAAATTTCAGAAAATATAACATTCTATAAACTTGAAATTTTCGTCGGCAACTCCTTTCAATTTGGACCAGAATAAAATTTTGCTGTCTGGTAATCAGTTTATGAAAACCCGACTTCTTTCTTCAGAAATGTACATGCTTTGCAAGATGTAGTGCTAGTTAACCCTTGCCATGCTGTATAAATTACCTTACTGAATTGGTGTAAAATCAAAGGGGTGGAAGCACTGATAGAACTTGTTGTTCAAAAATCAACAGTTCCTTTAGAAATCAATTTCATAAACAACTCTGGCAGGAAAAGTACAAGCAGGAGGTGTAGACCAAGATCAGACTGCACTTATGTGCAGGCTGTTCTTGTTCTACAACTCCTGCCAAAACCGGAATATTCCGGATTCAGCATGACAAGGGTTATGTACACTCTCTTTAGTGTCAATCAATAGACACATTCGATGATAGAATTTACTGAATTTCTGAGTCAAGGCCAGATTATACCAATTAAGATCAAACAAAAACATGTATATCAATACTAAGTGTGCTTGCTTGCATTGCTGATTTAATATGTATTTCAGAAAATTTTTACACAAGAAAATATCATTCCAAATAAATGTAAGCCATGCACTGTAACAGCGCAATCAGTAGCACACCAGACTCTTCAATCATGGGATGATTGCGGCGGCAAATATTCTTTCCGACATTTGTCTCTCACCAATGGGTTGATAATCGTAAACCTAAGTGGGATAGCAGCTGGAGGCCAGGAAAGGATGTAGTGGTAGTACTGGTGTGAGAAATACCAGGAATCCATTGTTAGGTGCTCCAGCTGCTGAAATATGACTGTATTACTGTTAAAAGAGGCATTAAACCCCATTCAATCAATAAAATAAACCTAACTTTGTTACCATTTGGGATGTCTACAGTCATGAATGCTTTGACATTGCTTCACTGTATATCATCATAAAATGATTTCAGTTGAATTTCGCACATTAATTGTGTAAATTGGTTTTTCAAATCAGTTTTGTTTTTGTATTTAATGACAACCAATAGGATTTGTTTACATCAACAAATGGACTTAGGAAAAGGGAAAGTAATCAGTATTCAAGGGGAACTAATCAGTACTTCATAATGCTTTTGTAGGTCAGTGTTTTGTAAGCCTTGTTCTTATCACTTTAACCCATTACCATTACAGCAAAACTTTAGACTGGTCTAAAATCAAGGAATTTGCAGAGGACAATTTCAAGTTAAGAGAACTTTGAATATCTTGGTCATTTTGGGTAGAAAACAAGGTTGAAAATAAAGAAATTGCTTGTAACAAGCAATTTCTTCATTTTCAACCTTGTTTTCCATATGTTTTTTCTTGAGGGGGCGTGTAAAAGCAGTATTGTGTGCGAATAGCTAGGTTAAGAACTACTTTGTATTTCGGTAGATTAAATTTTTTATGAACACTCATGTGATATGCTATTCAGTATATGTTTTATGAAAATGTTTAATAGAGAATTCAATTTGTTACACTCAAATTCTGTAAGGTCTGGGAATTCTCTTGAGTACCGAAATTAAAGACCTTGGAAAACTTTAATAAATGCTCATACATCTTTTAATTTTGAATAAAAACTTCGAAAGTTTTGTATGTAATTTATGCAACAAATGCACTTGCTATAGATTGCACCTTACAAAAAACATATTATTTATCATGATATTTGATAACATTGAAAAATGATATTTTGTTTTGCATGCAGATTTAAAATTTCAAACCTGATTACCCAACATTTCCTATTCATTAAGTTTATGATTGTGCATGCATGCAGATTATGCATCTTACTTTTCTGCAATAGCAAGGTACACTTTTTGTAATGCTTAATCAGCTTGAAATTGGGAATTTTCTATTTATGTTGATATTTGAATAACTATCATTTGTATTAATAGCTATAACTTGATTCATCCAAATTTTTCGTTTTTAGTTCATTTGAGCACAACTTGTTATTGTGATCCTTTGATATCTTTCATCAGTCTTCCAGTACTCTTTGAAACTTGGTCAAAACAATTGTTAGGTCATAAGGATGAACCCTATTGATTTTGGGAAGGTTCTATTGGAAAACATGGGAGAAAGGGCCCATAATGACAATTTCTTTGTTTACATTCTATAGGCCATAATTTTGGCTCAATCATGAAACGTAGCCAGAATAATTGGGAAGTCATAAAGCTGAACCGTAATGATTTTGAAAAGTTCTATCACAAAACACTGGAAATGGGTCCTTAGTGAAAATTTATTTGTTTAAACACTTTCAGTTTGTGCTCAGTCTTCATAATACTTAGTCAGGCTCTATAGATATGGGAAGCTTCTATCGTAAAAGACTAGAAAAGGCGCCTTAGTGGCAATGTATTTGTTTACAATCTGGATATCTCTATTTTGGCTCAATTTTCATGAAACTTGACCAGAATAATTGTTAGTTCATAAGGATGAACCCTAGTTTAAAAGGGAAGGTTCAAGGAGAAAGCACAGGAAAAAGGGCCTTGGCGACAAGTTCTTAGTTTACACTCTAGAGGCCACGAATTTGGCCCAATCTTCATAAAACTTATTAAAATTATTTTGCTCAAGTTGCTCATGTAGGTGAGTGATTTTAGACCATCATGGTTTTCTTGTTATATAATAGATCTCCTTTACCACATGACAAAACTTTAGACTAGTCCAAATTAAAAGAAGTTGCAGACAACAATTTCAAGTCAGTGAAATTTAGAAAATCTGCTTTTTAGGATAGAAAAAATTTTGGATATGAAAGAAATTGCCTGTAACAAGCAATTTCTACATTGTTCACATTGTTTCTAAAGCTTTTTTTCTTGAGGGGTGTCAAAAAGGGAGAATATCTTTGAAAGAGTTACAGGTTCTATAATTTTTCATAACAAATAAGAAAAATAGGTATAAGATATTGCTGTATGAATGTGGCCAAGGAAATGCTGAAATGAATGGGAAGGACTTTTGAACTTTTATAGTAATTTGCTACAAAACCAGCACATATATTTTTATGTCAGTAGTCAAAAAGAGACTTAACCAATTACCAGATGGCAAAATTTTGGACTAGTGCAAATTTAAAGGAGTTGCAGACGACAATTTAAACAGAATTGTATCCACAAGGAAAAGAGCCAGTTGACCATCTCAGGATCTTGTGGGCCTCTTGTTTATTTCAAATAAAAGTTGCATTGAAATCTTAGTATGATAAAGCACTGGCTTTCTACATTTATTTTTATGAAATTGACAGGAACTTTTTTTAGTTTATCAAACTTCACATTTAGACTGATAAGTATAACAATTATATAAAAATATATTCTGATAACCTAGATCACTGATGCACTCAGAAAAAAAAGAGATTTCGGTCTACACTTGAACATATCTTTACATACTCACATACATGTTCATAACAAGGGTTCTGATTGGATGAGACATTTGTCTCAGCCAATCAGAGCCTTTGTTATTAAATAAATACAAAGAAGAAATGCCAGTTAAGATTGGTTGATGAATATAATATGTTGTAATTCGAATTGTTATTGAATATTGGTTTAGCACAGCTGTCAAACAGTTGAGTATTTTATTTATATAGTTGAGGCTGGTGCATCTAACCATGGCTTCCTGTCACTTCTCACAACAGCACATTCTCAACATTGGCTCCAAGATACCAGCTGCTCGTCCCTAAACCTGATTCTATAATAGCAGCAGTTTCTTGATTTGTCAAAGATTAATAAAACAATCTTAGATTAGTCTTCCGAAAACAAGCATTCTAATTGGTCAAAAAAAGTATTAATACCACCATGAATGAAATTTTGAACACAAATTAGTTTGATGAAAAATGTATAAAAATTAGTACAATATCTGTTTTTCACCTGATGTCATTAAATTATAAGACATGAAGTGAATACTATTGTTTTCATGGAGGTATGTAACGAAAAACCTAAACACACTCGGTGTGATTAGTTTTTTCGTTTCATACCTCCATGAAAACAAAAAATATTCTTTTCATCTCTGAATTTGAAAAAATTGTGAATATAAGCTTGATTGTTACGATCAAAATTGAATCTGCAATTAAATGTTTTCCTCTCAGTTCTCCCAAGTTAAAGTGAGCTGCCGTGTTGGTATTCAAATCCATGTATAGGAACATTGCTTTTATAACCCAAATTTATTAACGATTATCTATCTAAAAGGGTGGAAGAAATCCTTGAGACGGTTTTAGATTAAAATCATTAAATCAATAAATGACTCTACTTTTCAAATGCATTGCACTTTTTGCCAAACTTGATACAAGCTTAATTAATGGCACAAATTTACTTTGACTTGTCACATGGGGCTTTTACACCTATTGGGTTTTTATTCATAGGGAATATTATGTTACAATACCGATACAACATCTTATATTTACATTGAGCTGTATAGGTAATGTTTGATATTTCATGAGACCAAAGATTGAGTTATTATATCAAATTTTTCCTCTGTAGCGTGAAGCATCCTATTGCAACTTAGTATTCAATTAATTTATAAATCTTAGTAAATAAATTTGATGAGATTTAAAAATTTTAAAATATGTGTTCCTACAAGTACCATTCTTATTACTTTTTGTACTCCCAGAAGGACGAGCATATAGCCGCTGCATTGTCTGTCCATCCATCCATCCTTCCTTTTTCCATCCAACCACCCTGATAGGCCTTATTGGATGCTTGATTTGCGCCAAGGCGTATTTCTGGGTAAATGGATAGCTCCAAGGTACAGGTCACAGTTCAAGATCAAAGGTTAAAATTTACCTTGTCCACAGCATTTGATTGCACATATCCTTTCTGGCATTTGTCTCTCATCAATGGGTGGATAATCGTAAACCAATGTGGGATAACAGCTGGAGGCTAGTAAAGGATGTAGTGGTAATACTGGTGTGAGAAATACCAGGAATCCATTGTTAGGTGCTCCAGGCGCCATGATATTGTTGAAATAGTGTTAAAGGTGGCGTTCATTCCCAATCAATCAATCATTGGGTTCAAGAAATGAAGAGAATTTTTTTTTTGTTTTCAATGAGGAATGAACCTTACAACTTAATCACACTGTATCAATACTTGAAGCTTCTAAAAAGTGTTTCTTACTACATTTTATTATGTTAATGAGGTTAATTGTTTAACGCAATTCCACACAGTGACGTTTTTCAACACCCCTAAATTATTTTGGTAAAACAATGTGTAAAATGAAGAAATTGCTTGCAACAAGTAATTCCTTCATTTTCAACAATGTTTTCTTCTCCGAAAGTTTAAAAAAGTAAAATTTCATTTAATGTGATTCCTTTCAATTAGGACCAGTCTAAAATGTTGCTGTCTACCTTGTTAAATTTCATTCATATTGATGTTTCAAAATGTTTCTTACCACATTTTAATATGTTAATGATGTTTATTGTTTAAACATTTTCAATACAGTAGCTGAAAGACTGTAGAGCATGCAGAAGTCTTAACCAAATGAGTACTTGCAAAGTTTTTGAACCAAAATCTTTGTAGGTTCTTGAATTAAAGTTCATGAACTTCAAGAACGTCAAATTAAGGTCTTGAAGTTCTAGAAAAGTTCTGGGACTAGAAAACAAGTTTGCAGGGGATGGCAGGGAGCATATAGCCAAAAGTGGAAGGAAATGATTTTTCATTAAATCTTGCATTAAAGATTGCCTTGTTTTAATGTCTGTCTACACCCCTCTGCTACATGACAAATATGATAAATGCTGTAGTAAAATTGTTGCAGTTAATTTGATTTACTGTTATGGGACTAAAATCTTCATGGATCAGCTTTTGGAGCTTGTTGAAAAACTTAACTGGCCTACATTTTACTGGGAGAATTTGCTCACCAACTGACAATTAAACATAAAATGAGTAAATTTTCTGACCGTTCCTCTTTGATTTTGTAAAGGGTTTAATTATATAGACACAAAATCCGAGCACAACCTATTTGATTGCTAACAGTGCAATTATGATCCCATTAATGACCAATTAATTTCATAAATAATCTATTCCTATTGAGTGTAAAACTGACACTTTTGCTTATCAGCTATATACAGCAACTTATTCAACCAGACCATTTTAATACTGTAACTCTAGGATAAGTAATATTATTCCAGAATAAAACAAACAAGCCCCTTTTTAGCTCACCTGAGCACAACGTGCTCAAGGTTAGCTTTTGGTATCACCTTTTGTCCGTCGTGCGTCGTGCGTCGTGCATCGTGCGTCGTCAACAATTCTTTAAACATCTTCTCCTCAGTAACCACTGGGCGGAATTCAACCAAACTTGGTAGGAATGTTCCTTGGGTGACCCTTCTCAAAAGTTGTTCGCGGATTTTTGATTGACCCCCAAATATGGGCGGGGCAGGGCGTGGCAGTTTTTAACTTAGAAATCTTTAAACATCTTCTCCTCAGTAACCATTGAGCCAATTTCAACCAAATTTGGTATGAATGTTCCTTGGGTCACCCTTTTCAAAAGTTGTTCGCGGATTTTTGATTGACCCCCAAATATGGGCGTGGCAGGGCGTGGCAGTTTTTGACTTAGGAATCTTTAAACATTTTCTCCTCAGTAACCATTGGGCCAATTTCAACCAAATTTGGCGTGAATGTTCCTTAGGTGACCCTTTTCAAAAGTTGTTCGTGGAATTTTGATTTACGCCCAAAAATGGGCGTGGCAGGGCATGGCAGTTTTTGACTTTGAAATCTTTAAACATCTTCACCTCAGGAACCATTGGGCCAATTTCAACCAAACTTGGTATGAATGTTCCTTGGGTGACCCTTTTCGAAAGTTGTTCGCAGAATTTCGTTTCACGCCCAAATATGGGCGTAGCAGTTTTTGACTTTGAAATCTTTAAACATCTTCTCCTCAGTAACTATTGAGCCAATTACAACCAAATTTGGTATGAATGTTCCTTGAGTGACCCTTTTCAAAAGTTGTTCGCAGAATTTTGATTTATGCCCAAATATGGGCGTGGCAGTTTTTTTAACTTTGAAATCTTTAAACATCTTCTCCTCAGTAACAAATGGGTCAATTTCTACCAAACTTTGCATGAATGTTCCTTTGATGACCCTTTTCAAAAGTTGTTCCTGGAATTTTGATTAATGCCCAAATATGGGCATGGCAGGGTCAGGCACTTTTTTGACTTTGAAATCTTTAAACATCTTCTCCTCAGTAAGCATTGGATCAATTTCAACAAAACTTGGCATGAATGTTCTTTGGGTGACCCTTTTCAAAAGTTGTTCGCAGAATTTTGTTTCACGCCCAAATATGGGCGTGGCAGTTTTTGACTTTGAAATCTTTAAACATCTTCTCCTCAGTAACTATTGGGCCAATTTCAACCAAATTTGGTATGAATGTTCCTTGAGTGACCCTTTTCAAAAGTTGTTCTAGAATTTTGATTGATGACCAAATAAGGGCTTGGAAGGGTAGGGCAGTTTTTGACTTTGAAATCTTTAAACATCTTCTCCTCAGTAACCATTGGGCCAATTTCAATTTTGAATCATCTTACATTAGTCAGGTGAGCGATTTTAGGGCCATTCTGGCCCTCTTGTTTTTGTGAATCTGGGCAAAAAGTGCTCAAGGCGAGCTTTTATGATCACACTATGTCCCTTGTCCATCGTACCTCATCTGCCAAAAGTCTTCAACAATTCTTTAAAAATCTTCTCCTCTGTAACCATGTGGCCGATTTAGACAAAATTTGGCAGGAATATTTCTTGATTAGCAAAAACATAGGGGCGTGGTAGGGAGGGGTTTATCAGACTTGGAGAAATCATCAAATACCCTTTAAATCAAGAAAAAAATCTTTAAAATCTTCTCCTCTTATTCATGTGGCCAATTTGGACCAAATTTGGCAGGAATGGTCCTTGGACGACCTTTTTCAAAACTTGTTAGTGAATTTTTGATTCACAAAAAATGTGGGTGTTGCAGGGCTGGGCTTATCAGACTTAAGAAATCATGGAATTATTCTTCAACAATCATCTGCATTGCAGGTAGGGCTTAGTTCAAATCATTCTCAGGTGAGCAATTTAGGGTATTTTGGCCCTCTTGTTCAAAACAATATTATACAATTATACATCTCATCTTCTTTTGATTCACTCATTAATTTCTGATAATTTTGCCAAATTCAAAACACTCACGTAAATGCTCTTTATATTATGAATGAAACGAGTCAAATCTCCCCTTGGTCTTTCTTTCCGTTCCACCAAGTTCAATCGGGCGTATCAATTAACCCTTGTCATGCTGTATAAATTACCTTACTGAAATGCTGCCAAATCAAAGGGCTAAAAGCACTGATAGAACCTGTTGTTCAAAAATCAATATTTCTTTTAGAAATCAACTTCATAAACAGCTCTGGCAGGAAAAGTACACGCAGGAGGTGTAGACTAAGATCAGCCTGCACATAAGTGCAGTCTGATCTTAGTCTACACCTCCTGCCAAAGCCGGAATATTCCGGGTTCAGCATGACAGGGGTTAATACTCAAATTCTTGTAATCCTGTCCGATCTACTTCTCATTTGGCAGAAGATTGTACTAATTGCATTATATGTTTTCACATGAAACTCTGCTGAGATGTTTCCACATTAAACTCTGCATGGGTTAGAATTTTACCATGGTAACTTTAGTTCAGATTGCTGTTCATATCTCAGGCTAAAAACCAGAAATTTTAATCACTAAAAAAAATGGTGACTAAGTAAAAGGTCTGTGTTTGCATGATTTCAGGGAATGTTTTTATCAAAGTGCAAGAGTGAGTTATTGTGATCACCTATTGGCCGGTGTCCGTCCCTTGTGTGTTGTCTGGGAATTTCTTTAAAGAACATCTCCTCTCAGCCCAATATGCCAATTTGAACAAATTTGTCTGAAATACTCCTTAGGTGGCCCTGTAAAAAAAAAAAAAAGCTTAAAGAATTTTACCATGAAATTTTGAAATAATCTTTAAAAATCTTCTCCTGACCCAGAAGGCGTAGAGCCTTGGTATTTTGCATGAAATAGCAGAATATTAACCTCTTTCAAAATTGCTAAAATCATCACCCTTTGGTTGGTAGGGACCAAGCCACAGTAGATTGGGGTTTAGGATAAAGAAGGGTCTTTAAAAGGCATCGTCTTCCAAAAGATATGGCCAATTTGTACCAAATTTGGCAAAAATAGCTTAAAGAATTTAAATCCATTCAAAACTCTGGTTGCCATGGCGACAAAAGTGAAAGTTTTGTATGATCTTTTAAAAAGTTCTCCTCCAGACCCAGAAGGTGTAGAGCCTTGATGGTTTGCATGAAACAGTAGTATATTGAACTCTTTCAAAATTGCTAAAATCATAATGTAACCCTCAGATCCCCCAGGGGTTGGGGTTAATATAGAAATAAAGTAGGATTTTTAAGCAACATCTCCTCCTAAACTATTTTGCCAATTTAAACTAAATTTGGCAGAAATTTTCCTTATGTGGCCCTGTATAATATATGCCAAAAATTTTTAATTCATTGAAAACTCTGGTTGCCCTGTCAACAAAAGTGAAATTTTAAAATAATTTTTGAAGAAATCTTCTCCTGACCCAAAAGGCATAGGTCTTGGTATTTTGCATGACACATCAATATATTGACCTCTTTCAAAATTGCCAAAATCATTACCCCTGGGTCTCCAAGGGTGGAGCTCCAGGGGGTGGGGTCTATATTGAAATGAAGAACGATATTTGAATGACATCTCCTCCAAAACTAATGGACCAATTCCAATCAAATTTGGCAGAATTTTTCCTTATAAGGTGGTCCTTTTTCACAAGAGCTGATATGATAGAAATCTAGTGGAAGAATTCTTGTTTCCATGTCAATGAAAGTTAAATCTGTTAAAATCTTCTCCAGCCGAGACCAAATTGGCCTACAGTCTTGATATGTAGCATGAAGCATCAGTTAATTGACTTCTTTCATATTTCAAAAAATATTACCAATGGATCTAGAGGGATGAGAAAGTGCTCTCCTCCTTTCATATTAGTCTTAAAGCCTTGGGATTTGGCATTATTAAGACTTCAAGATCCCTAGGTACAGAGCCTATATATCGAGGGCTTAGAGCAAAAACATAGTATGGCTCTATACATTGTATAGAGCCTTACTATGTTTTTGCTCTAAGTCCTCGATATGTATATAGTATAGGCAGGCCCACTTGTATCATAATCCTAACTAGACTGTTGAAAGAAAAAGGGCCTTTATTTCAGTAGAGCGTCCCAAGGCCAACGACCCTCTTGTGTGTGTTTTTTAAGGAGAAATACTAGTATACAGTAGGTGTGGGAGTCCAATGTGAGCAGATGCTTTTATTGTAAATTCTGTGGACACCTGTTGGTTGTTTTATTGCACCAATATAAGCAATTAACCTTGTTTCATTTACCTAGATTTGACCTAGATTTCATTCATAGATTTTTGCTGATAAGTTGATTATGTCTACCAATCCTTGTATAGTAACAAAACGTTTTTTGTGTACGGGATGACTCATTAGTTGATGTCTAGATTTTTGGGTCACTTGGAGAAATGCCCGTTCTGGGATATAGGAAAAGGCTTTCATTTGACTAATGATGCTTTGTTTGTTGTTGTCAAGCCTATTCCCACACAGTGAAAATTTAGACCGGTCCAAATTGAAAGAAGTTGCAGACGACAATTTGAAATTGTTGACATTTTTAAAATATTTGTCTTATTGGGTGGAAAACATTGTGGATAATGAAGAAATTGCTTGTAACACGCAATTTCTTCATTGTCCACAATGTTTTCCAAAGCTTTTATATTGAGGGGCGTTTAAAGGCGTCACTGTGTGGGAATGGGTTAAATGCCCTTTATTCCTTGTGAGTTCAGCAAGACCAATCTCTCTGTTAGCAGGCACTATGGCAGAGACTGTAACCAAACTTTTAGCCCATTATCAAAAGACAG
The DNA here is from genome assembly GCA_946902895.1 of Fragum fragum. Classification (NCBI taxonomy): domain Eukaryota; kingdom Metazoa; phylum Mollusca; class Bivalvia; order Cardiida; family Cardiidae; genus Fragum; species Fragum fragum. Next base: position 39,445,506 of record OX336381.1, read on the forward strand.
AATTTTAGGCTGATCCAAATTGATAGAAAATGTAAATGACAACTTATGGAAATTGAAAATATTAGCTTTTAGGGGTAAGAAACATTGTGGATAATGAAGAAATGGGTTAAGTATGACCCCCTTTTGCTTAACCCCTCACCAGAGAACAAAATTGTGTTGCAGATTAATAAGTTATAGGTGATTGAATTTATAAATCTAAGTTCTTTCTGTAAGAAAGCATTGTGTATGTTACAAGCATTTTCATCATATTTCCAAAATGTCTTCCAAAGCTTCTTCTACAATGGTTGTAAGAAGTCTGTAATGTGTATGAATTGATTAGAATAAAGTCTTGACCCCATGTGAATCAAAGTACTGAAAAGTACTGTAAACTAGGAAAGCATTGTTTTGTTCAGTAATCTTCTTTGTCAAGCATTATCATGATAAAGAAAAGAGGTTAAAGTAACCAAAGAGTTAACCCTACCCACACAATCCCTCCTTTTTACACCCCTTGAGAAAATAATTGTGGAAAACAATGTTGAAAATGAAGCAATTGCTTGTTACAAGCAATTTTCTTCATTTCCACATTGTTTTCTACCTAGAGAGATAAATATTTTAGAATTTAAACAATTTGAAATTTTCATTTGGTTTGAAGACTCTGATTAGAGTCTTTTGAACATGATGTGCTAAAATGAGCTAAAAATACCTAAGAGATGAACTTGCTTGCAGGGTTTGCAATATTCCTCAAATACATAGGAACTGCTTTTTATGCTGTAGGCATTTAACGGATTTAGTGGTTAAGCCTCCAGTGGCAGTTTGCACTGGTTGAACTTTGAGACAACCTCAAAATTTTTGTCTGTTAACCCATTCCCACTCAATCCCTCCTTTTATTCCCCTCAACGAAAAAGCTTTTGAAAACATTGTGGAAAATGAAGAAATTGCTTGGATCAAGCAATTTCTTCATTATCCACAATGTTTTCTATCCAAAAAGACGAAAAAATTTAAAATTCCATCAACTTGAAATAGTCGTCTGCAGCTCCTTTCAATTTGGACCGGTCTAAAATTCCACTGTGTTGGAATCGGTTAACTAACTAAAAAGCAAAGTTCAACAAGTGTTATAACTCTCACTCATGAATAAGAGGAGGTATGTATATTGGTTTCTCTTTGTCAATCTGTCCATTAATTGCTCATCCATCCTAAGACTATTTTGTTTCTGTACTGTAACTACTAGAAGCAATTGACATACAACCTTAAAACTTCATACGACTGTTGCAAATGATATATGGAACTACCTTCTTGAAACAAGGTCATGCAGGTCGAATGTCAAGGTCACAATTGAACTTTGATTGAAAATCATTTAGTGATCTAACTTCTGAACTTTTTGACCATGGACCTTGAAACTTTATACAAATATTATCAATGACCTTGGTAATGTAGGTCAAAGGTCAACTGCTAAGCAGTTCAAAAGTGCTTCTAGGGGGTATAAGTCTGGTTGACTTGGTTATTCTTAACCCTTGTCATGCTGATACTGGAATATTTCTAATGGGAAGGAGGTAAAGACAAAGATCAGCCTTCACATAAGTGCAGTCTGACCTTTGTCTTTACCAGCTGCTTGTCCTTTTTAAATCAGGGTTGTTTATGGAATTTGATTTAAAAAAAACCAAATCTACAGGTAGTGCTTTCAGTACTTTCAGCCCTTTGATTTTCATGCTGTTTTTGAAAATGATTTTATTCAGCATGACAAGGGTTAATATCCTGTTCATTTTTGGATGAAAAGTAGATAAATTCCGAGGTTGAAACTGGATCTTAAAAGGACAAGGGTTAATTAGACAAAAACTGAATTCATTCAGAAACTACAAGATAATGTTATTTCTTGGAATGTGGTTAATCTCACTTTAGTGTATGATGTGGACTGATAAGCCCTGGTAGGCTGGGTCATTTCAGTTCACTGATTACTTATTTCTTAGAAAATAAGCATTATTTCTAAAATAATTTGGTCTTGGAGATCTCATGACATGTGCTTGCAATGCAGTCTATATTTATTCTAAACCCTTTCCTTTACAATTAATTTGTTTTCCCTTCCTATCAGCTAAGAAGATTAGTCCCATTTTGCCACAAAGCCACCGTCATGGCACAGTTGGTAGCGCATCAGACTCCCAATCATCAATCATGGGATGTTATGGGTTCAATCCCAGGCTGTGGCACATATCCTATTCGACATTTGTCTCTCACCATTGGGTGGGTAATCGTAAACCTAAGTGGGATAGTAGCTGGAGACTAGGAAAGGATGTAGCGGTAGTACTGGTGTGAGAAATACCAGGAATTCATTGCTAGGTGCTCCAGACACCGAGATATGACTGAAATAATGTTAAAAGTGGCCTTTAATCCCATTCAATCAATAAAACCATTCTAATACAATCCTACTCTTTAATCCCCCTAAAGAAGGTGATTTTAGAAAACAATTTGGAAAATGAAGAAGGTTGTGAGGGAATGTGTTAATGGAAAAGACATGATATGCACAAGAAATCAATCCATCATTCTGCACTGACTACAGCTAATTCACTGGTCATTGACCAGGTACATCTCACAATAATTGAGGTCAAGCCCTCCTGTTTTGATAAAAAGGTTGTTAAGTGTGAAAGTGATCACCACATATCATTCAGCTTCTGTATCAGTTAACATGTTCGGTCTTGTAAGCCCCGGTCACGCCTGTCAATTTGCGGGATAAGGAAGGTAATTTTTAACCCATTATAAGACTATGAAATTCTAGAATGGTCCAAATTCAAAGATGTTGCAGACACAAAAATTTATAATTAACCCTTTTACTCGATGAAAAAAAATAGACATATCCGTAGCAAAAGAAATTGCTGATTACATTTCAAAAAAAGTTAAAATTAAGAGTAAAGGGTAGAAAACATTGTGACAAAAGAAGAAATTGTATTGTGATTGCTTTTCTCGGTATGTTTTTCATAAGTACTTTTCTTCTGGGCTTAAAAAAGCAGGATTGTGTGGTTATGCGTTAATAATATTTAAAAAAAAATCTTTGCATTTTGAAGTAGAAAACATTATGTAAAATGAAGAAATTACTTACTTATTTGTTTATCTTAACCCTTGTCATGCTGTATAAATTACCTTGCTGAAATGCTGTCAAATCAAAGGGCTGAAAGCACTGGCAGAACTTGTAGTTCAAATATCAATATTTCTTTTAGAAATCAACTTCATAAACAACTCTGGCAGGAAAAGTACAGTCAGGAGGTGTAGACTAAGATCAGCCTGCACATAAGTGCAGTCTGATCTTAGTCTACATCTCCTGTCAAAACCAGAATATTCCGGGCTCAGCTTGACAAGGGTTAAGTAGGTTATGATGAATGAACATCTCATTAGCCTTTTACCAGATGACAAAATTTAACCCTTGTAATGCTGAATAATTCCATTCTGGAATGGCATTGAAATCAAAGGGATGAAAGCACTGGTAGTACTTGTTGTTCAATCATCAATATTTCTTGTGAAATTTAATTACATAAACAACTCTGGCATGAAAAAGACAAACAGGAGGTATAGACTAAGATCAGACTGCACTTATGTGCAGGCTGATCTTTGTCTATACCTCCTGCCAAAACCGGAATATTCCGGGTTTAGCATGACAAGGGTTAAGACTTGTCGAAATTCAAACAAGTTATGTACGGACGACAATTTCTATTTGATAGAATTTTAGATATCTTCCTTTTTGGGTAAAAAGCAATGTAGAAAATGAAGAAATTTGTTAAAGCAAGATTGATTGTAATACATAATTTAACATTAACCCAAACCCTTATGACAAAATTTTAAACTGGTCTGAATTGAAAGAAGTTATAGACAACAATTTCAAATTGTTGAAATTGTCAATATCTTCGTCTCTCTTGGTAGAAAACAATGTGGAAAATGTAGAAATTGCTTCATTTTCCACATTGTTTTTCAGAACTACTTTCTTGAGGGGTGTCAAAAAGCTCACTGTATGGGAATATGTTAACCCTTTCCTGTACAATCCCTTCTTTTTACGTCCCTGTGATTTTATACTTTAGAAAACATTGTGGAAAAAGAAGAAATTGCTTGTCACAAGCAATTTCTTCTTTTCCCACAATATTTTCTAACCTGTAGGTTGGTTACTTTTTAAATTGCACCCACATTTAATTGCCACCTGCAACTTCTTTCTAAAATTTTGAAAAACAGGAAAGGGTTAAGGTATTTTGATTATTTCTTTATTTAATTAAATTACTTCTATTTTCTATGCTAATGAATCTTGTTGCATCCGTACTGCACTACTTTCTGCGTTTTGAATGCTGTTGATTTATAAGGCCGTAAAATTCATCAAATGCACGATACTGTATATTTTATGTTCAAGATTAAATCTTATCACATGGTAATGTTGAGACATGCAAATATTCATTCAGTTTTCAACCCTTTATAAATTGAGGGTTTTAGTCTAGACTACGAATTACTCTGTATAATAGGTCACAGTATACCAGTGGTAACAACTGGCAAACTATAATGGAATCACTCTAAAGTTTTTTACCCATTGCCACACAATCTGGATTTTTTATGCTCCTCAAGAACTTAACTTAAGAATACATTGTGAACACTGAAGAAAATGCTTGTCACAAGCAATTTCTTCTATGTCTGTAATGTTTTTTTACTCCAAAAGGCAAAGATTTTTGAAATTTCCCCAATGTGAAATTATTGTCTGTATGATCACCCATCGATTTAGACCAGTCCAAAACCTGGAATATTCCGGACTTGGCAGGAGGTATATAAAAGTATAGTGGTGTATGTGCAGTCTGATCTTAGTCTATATCACCTGCTTATCCTTTTAAGCTTTAATTTTTGATATTTAAGCAATTCTGTTGTAGATTTTTAATTCAGCATGACAAGGGCAATTTTCAAAAGAATTGTTTACTCAGAGCTAGTGTTTCTAGTGCTTCTTTTAAGAACTGTTCCAGAACTATATTTACCAAATCTTCTGGAAAAGTTCTAGACAAGTTCTGAAACTTTCATAACAGAACTATTCAAGTACTGTTGTTCTGATTGTCTCAAATTAATGTTGCAGAACAATTCAATATGACAAAGGTTAGCCCATTCCTACGCAGTGACGCTTTTTTGACACCTCTCAAGAAACACAATTTGGAAAATATTGTGGAAAATGAAGAAATAGCTTGTTACAAGCACTCTTCATTTTCCACAATGGTTCTACCTATTCAATGAAAGAAATTTAAATTTCATCAACTTTAAATTGTCATCAGACTAATTTTTAAGTCGAAGATCTATAATGCTCAGTGGGCTAGTCAACGACCTGTCTGTTGATCGAAAGATCTGAATTGATGCAAATTCTTTCCTCCTAGAGTCACAGAACATGATGGGGGTGAGAGAGAAAAAAAGTTAGAAAAAGACAAAAACTCATTTCTAGTTTTCAATAATTGATCTGTAAGGTCACGCTACTGTTTCAGACTTATTTTTTTGGTAAGCCAAAATGTTTTTAAGAAAAAAATTCTAGACAGACAGACAGAAATCAACTGGCAGAGGTAAAGGGCTAAAATCCTATGTAAATATGGAAAAACTGGGCCAGCAAACATTATGAATGGGACATTGTATGTCTGTGTTTATCCATCCCATATCATATGATCTAGATTTAGGAATGCATTCCAGTACAATAGTTGGTGGACATGAAAGCAATTGACCAATTGCTGGCCCGCCCACTTACACAATTTGCTACGCCCATCAACTCCGACAGGAAGTCTTGGTTTTGATTTTATTCAATGTTATTTTGCAAAGCCTATGGCAAGTAGCATGTAACAAAAAGGTAGAATAGTTGGTTGGCGAGCTATATGTCATAGCTACAGCATGAAAAAGATGCCGTTACGATGTTTTAGTCGCCAAACCAACAAAGAATGTGAACAAAAATGGCCGCCAATGTCGGTGTTCAAAATTCACTTCTGGTCAAAATGATGATTTCTTGGAGAGATTACTTGTGACAAGCAATGATTCCTTTTCCCACAAAGGTTTCCTTAACCAGGATTGTAAAATAATGGTTTAACTTACCTATCTCTACTTTTATCGATTTATTTTCTGAAACTTAAATTTGGAAGGTCAAATACTGGAATAAGGTAAAGTGGTAGGGCTGTTGAAAGCACCTTAACCAATTACCATAATTTGGACAAAATTTTAGACTGTTCCAAATTCAAAGAAGTTGTAGAGAACAATATTTGTTGACGGAATTTAAGAAATCTTTGGCTCTTTGGGAAGAAAACATTGTGGATGATGAAGAAATTGCTTGTAACATGCAATTTCTTTATAATACACAAATTTTTCAGAAGTTTTTAGCTTGAGGGATGTAAAAAAGTGGGATTGTGTGGGAATGGGTTAACCCTTTTTCATATGACAAAATTTTAGACTGGTCCAAATCTAAATAAAATGTTGCAGATGACAAGTTGTAGTTAAAGAAATTCTAAAAATCTTTGTTTAATTGGCAGTGGGATCAAATACATGTAATTGTGAAGAATGAAGAAGTTGCTTTTCCACAATGTTTTCCAACACTTTTTTCTTCAAGGGGCTTAAAAAGGGCAGGATTAATTGTGAATGAGGTAAAATTGTGATTAGAATAAATACAAAGGTTCTTCGATAACCTCTGCTTTATGATGTGTTAGAACAGATTTTGTTACGTCTGCGTCTTCTGCTGAATTATATTTGCATGCACTGCATGGCACGTCCTATATAATGCAGTAAGCTGTCGGTGAGGATTAGTAGATTGTTGTTAATGGGTTTTTAATTCAAATGTGTATCTTACCGCAATTCCCAACCCTCATGTTTTTGCATATGTCTCGATTTGTATTCATGGGCATGGGATTTTTGCTCTCTATAATAATGTCTGCAAAATATTAGATATAGATCAAAATAAAAAGTATTTATCTTGCATAAAAAGCTAAGACCTTAACCTCTTTCTCTTTTTCAAAATGTTAGACTTGCCTGAATTCAAAGAAGTTGCAGACGACAATTAGAATTGAGTGATAATCAAAAAAATAACTAGCCTATAGGGTACAAAATATTGTAAAAAAAAGAAGAAATTGCTTATTACAAGCAATTTCTTTATTTTACACAATGTTTCCGAATTGTTTTTCTTGAGGGGTGTCCAAAAGTATTGCTGTGTGGTAATGGGCTAAACAATTTGGGTAGAGTTATTCTTCTTTTCACTAACTCTTGTCGTGCTAAATAAAATTCTCTACAGAACTGAAACAAAATCCAAGGACCGAAAGCACTTTAAGCACTTATGATAGGTTAAATCTTTTTTTTGAAGAATTTATCCGTTAAACAACTCTGGCTTAAAACAGAAAAGCAGTATGTACATACAGGCTGATCTTTGTGTGATCTTTGTCTATATCTCCTGCCAAAACAAGAATATTCTAGGTTCATGACAAGAGTTAACCCATTCCCACACAATGACACTTTTGACACCCATCAGAAAAGCAAATTGGAAAACATTGTGTAAATTGAAGAAATTGCTTGTTCTTCTTTTTCCACAATGTTTCTACAAAGAAAGTTGAAAAAATCTAAAATTTCATCAACTTTGAAATGTTGTCTGTAACTCCTTTCAATTTGGACAAGTATAAAATTTTGCCATCTGGTAACGGATTAATATAGGAAAATGTGTGTACTTCAACAAAGTTACCACTAGTCATGAGCCTGCCAAAACTTACACATGTCCCAAATAAAGACTTGGATCAGCCTGAACATATACACAGTCTAATCAGAGGCTACAGTATAAACTATATGGTCCTGTGTAGGTCACTGGTTGGGGCTGCGCGTGCTGGTAATCTGAGAAATGTCCAGGGTAGTGGGTTTGAACCAAGCCCAAGCTGCTGGTCACCTGCGTATGTCTTGGCCATATATTTCAGAATTAAAGCCTTGTACAGTTGATACTTAGGCAGCACATGAATGAATGAACTCAATAGTTATGGGGTTTCCCATACAAACAAATTACTAATCACTCAATAGTAATGGGGGTTTCCCGTACAAACAAATTACTAATCACTCAATAGTTATGGGGTTTCCCATACAAACAAATTACTAATCACTTAATAGTAATTGGGTTTCCCGTACAAAGAAATTACTGATCACTCAATAGTAATGGGGTTTCCCATACAAACAAATTACTAATCACTCAATAGTAATGGGGTTTCCCGTACAAAGAAATTACTTATCACTCAATAGTAAAGAGGTTTCCCGTTCAACCAAATTAAGAAATAGGTTAAGTATGATTTCAATGCAGTGCCAGACAACTATTTTCAAGTTGAAGAAATGTTATAATTCTTTATCCTTTGGAGTAGAAAACCTTATTGACTAACAATTTTTTTTTCATTTTCCATAATATTTCTCAAATCCTTTATCAAAATTTTACACTGGTCCAAATTGAAGTAACTGCAGACGACAACTTCAAGTTGATGGAATTTCTTTTTTTTCACGTCTTTTTGGATAGAAAACATTGTGGATAATGGAAATATTGCTTGATACAAGCTATTTCTTCATTTTCCTCAATGTTTTCCAAAGCTGTTTTCATGAGGGGCGTAAAAAGGAGGGCTTGTTTGGGAAAGGGTTAAACAATCTTGTTATTTGTGAAAGTGAGTTTACAATGGCTGGTTATCATAATTCTATTCCCTTTCAGATTTAAACCCTTGTTATGCTGTATAAAATTCTCTTAAAAATTCATTGAAATCAAAGGACTGAAAGTACTTGAAGCACCTATTGTGGGTTGATATTTGCTTTGATATTTATCTCATATGCAACTCTGGCTATCAAAAGGGATAAGCAGGTGGTGTAAACAAAGATCAGACTGCACTTTTGTGCATTCTGATCTTTGTCTATACCTCATGCAAACACATGAATATTATGGGTTCAGCATAGCAAGGGTTAAGTGATGTTGTTACAAAGTTCTGTAGACCAATCAACAATGATCAGTATTATAATTTTTATGCTCACATATTGGATTTATCTCATTTCAGCCAAAGACAGTGTGATTGATCTTCTCACATTATTGGGGATGCCGCGGGAAGGTTCCGGCATAAAATACAACACAGGTTTCGACGGCTTCCCTGCATTCGCCATAGAAAGAACAGCTGCGATCAATGCACGATCTTCAGCAGAAAAATTCCCACAAAATACTTTATATAAATCTTTCTCCATTACATTAACTTTACGCTTACGAGAGGAAGGAGCAATTTTTGCCGTTTTAAATCCGTACGGAAAATTAATACAATTTGGTTTAGAAATTAGTTACATAAATTCAAAAGACCAGAATGAAGTGAAACTTTATTACAACCCCGACTCACGGGGTTCAAACCAAGTTATAGCGAGATTTTACATCGAGAGTATACGCAATAAATGGGTGCGGTTAGGCATCAGTGCAGAAAGGGATAGAGTAACCTTATATAAAAACTGTGAGAGAGTTGATACACGGAGCTTGTCATTGCCGGTGACGGAATTACCATTCGAATCTGGATCAGCCGTTCATCTAGCCAGTGCTGGACCACTGGGCAATAAATTTGTGGTACGTATTATATCTTATTTACATTCTGCTTTTTGAGGACTTTGAAATTTGGTAAACATTGTGGAATAAATTGCTTGCTATACATAATTTCTATATTTACCACAATGTTTTCTTCTCTGAGAAACAAAAAAAACCTTTTGATGAAATTGAAAAAGTTCATTCCCTAATTCTTTCAAATTGAATGAGTCCAAGATTTATAATGTTGTGTTGTAAAGGATTCATTTATGAAACCTTATAGATGGACATATTTCTGAGTTAAACATCGCAGGTTGACCCATTACAACATAAGGAGTTGCAGACGATAATTAAGGTTTATAAAATTCAAAACTTTTTCAACTTTTTGGGTATAAACATTATTGAAATTGAAGAAATTGTTTGTTATAAGCAATTTCTTCATTCTCTAATATGTTTTCTCAATTGTTTTTTCTTGAGGGGTATCAAAAGGTGTCATTGTGTGGGAATAGGTTAAGACATTCCCACACAATGATACTTTTTGATGCCCCTCAAGAAAAACAATTATGAAAACCTTGTGTGATATGAAGAAATTGCTTGTAATAAGCAATTTCTTCATTTTACAAAATGTTTTAAAATCTAAAATTTCATAAACTCTCAATTGTCGTCTGCTACTTCTTTCATCTCTTAACCCTTGTAATGCTGAACCAGGAATATTCCTGTTTTGACAGGTCTTCAAAAAGATTAGAGTGCACATAATTATGTGGAGTCTGATCTTTGTCTAGATTACTGCTTGGCCCTAAAAGCTAGATTTGATTTTAGGTCACCTGTCCGAAGGTCATGTTGACCTATTGGGCTCGTGTTTTGTCCATCGTGGTGTGTTAACTTTTTACATTTTTGACTTCTTCTTAAGAACTGAAAGGCCTAGAGCTTTGATATTTAGTATGTGGCATAATCTGGTGGACTTTTATCTGTTTTTGTGCTCTTTGGACTTAGGTGACGGTTAAGGCCCTTTGGGCCTCTTGTTAAGATAAATTTTCAAAATCATTATGAACCCAAAATTACTGATTTCAGGGTGCTTTCAACCTTTAGATCTTAAACATTTTTAAGAAGGTTTTATTTAGCATGACAAGGGCCAACCCCTGCACAATATTGTTTTCATTTCTCTTGTATTGTATTTGTTCTCTGACTTCATTCTGACTGGGTTAAGGGAAATGTCCATTTTTTCACAATGTAATCGAAGTAATAGGCTGTAATTTTCAATATTTGTACGAAATTGGTGTTTGTACATGAAAAGGCTTAAATTTTGTAATTTGCCGCCACACCATCTTTCCTTTAGGTCTAAGGGAAGTAAATCAGTTTCCCGCCATCTAGGGAAACTCCGGTCCATATAAACAAGAGATCAAGGTGACCTGTGATTGGACAATAAAAGTTGAATTGAAAATTATCATTGCTTTATGAACCCTTGTCATGCCGAATAAAATCCTCTGCAAAATTGTGCTAAAATATACGGACTGAAAGAACAGACAGCACCAATTTTGGGTTGGTATTTATTTAGAAAAATAATGGAATAGACAATGCTGGCTTTAAGGGGACAAAAAGAAGGTCTAGATAAAGATCAGACTGCACAAATGTGCAGCCTGATCTTTGTCTAGACCTCATGCCGAAACAAAATTATAGCAGTTTCAGCATGACAAGGGTTAAAATATTGGGCCATAAATGAAATATAACACATCATGTCACAATTACGTTTTATCATGCAGCAGTAAATAGGCAGAAATACTGCATATTAACCTGACCCATCACCAGACAACAAAATTTTAGACTCAAAATTTAAAAAAGTTGCAGGTGACAATTTGAAAATCATGAATTTTTAAAAGATTGTGTCTTTTAGAGTAAAAAACATTGTGGATAATGAAGAAATTACATGTCACTAGTAATTTCCTCATTTTTCCACAATATTTTCCAAAGTTTTTTTTTCTATAGGAGCGTCAAAATGTAGGATTGCCAAGGAATTTGAATCAGTCTAAAAGTTTGTCTTTTGGAAATATGTTAACAGTTTGAAATATCATGTACAAGTTAGAAATATTTGTAAGATTATTTACCCATGGCTCAATTTGTACCTATTGCCTTGACCAAAACATTGTTGCTTCATTTCAGGGTGATTTGATGGAAGTAAAGATTCACGATGATCCAAGTGTTGCAGAAAAGAAAGATTGCAGTGATGTAAGTCCTTTAACCTGTTTTACAAAAATTTAGACCTGTCCAAATTCAAAGATTTTGCAGACAACAATTTGAAATTGATTTTATTTCAAAAATAATCATTCAGTAAGGTTGAAAATATTGTGGAAAACGAAGAAATTAAAATTGCTTGTTACAAGCAATTTCTTCTTTTATCCACAATGCTTTCTCAATTGAAGAATAATAATAATATTTTTGTTTGAGATGATTTCAGATGTTTTAGGAATTGAATGAAATGTTGCCATGGAGGCTAGGACAGGATGTAGTGGTAGTACTGGTGTGAGAAATACCAGGAATCCTTGTTAGGTCTCCAGCTGCGGCAATATGACTGGAATACAGTTAAAAGTGGCGTTAAACCAGATCACATGAAGTGGACTCTCTGTCTGTCTATCAATCTGCCAGTTTTACCATCCATAGGCCTTTGTACTTTTACTCTAGAACCAATTGATTAATTTCACCTGATTGTAAAAGAAACAATCAATCAATGAAATCATTTGAGTTTTGAACTCCCTCATTTAACAACATTTTTGTTGAGCTTTTTTGTTGGTTAGGCAACCTAAACATTGTATCTAAGCTTATTCATTTTTGTACCCTAATTTCCCGATTTGCATGACAGGTAACATTATGTTTGGTATGGTTACATTTCAGGATTTACTGTATGATGGATCAGGATCAGGTATTGGTGATGGTGCAGAGATTCCGATAGATGCTGAAGAAGCGAATGAAGTAAGTCAGATAGAGTTGAATCAGTTTAACCAATTACCAGACAACAAATATTTAGACTAGTTCAACATAAATGAAGCTGCTGACAACAGTTTAAAGTTGATGATTTTTTTTTTATCTTTTTGGGTAGAAAACATGGTGGACAAGAAAGAAATCGCTTTTAACAACCAATTCCTTCGTTGTTCAGAATGCTTTCCAAACCTGTTTTTGTAACACCTGACCAAAGGTCATGGTGACCTATGGTGACCTAGTTTGTCTTTTCTTGAAAACTTTAAAGAAAAATTTCTCCCAAACAGAAGGGCCTAGAGCTTTGATATTTAGCTCACCTGAGCACAAAGTGCGAGGTGAGCTATTGTGATCGGTCGTTGTTTGTCTGTCCATCTGTCCTTCCGTCCGTCTGTCCGTCCAGAATTTCTTTAAAAATCTTCTCCTCCTAAACCAGTAGGCCAATCAAGCAGGGATGTTCCTTGGGTGAAGTTCTTCAAAAGTTGTTAAAAGAATTTAATTTCGTCAAAAACTCTGGTTGCCGCGGCATTTGAAAATGGGAAACTTTAGTAATTCTTTAAATATCTTTAAAAATCTTCTCCTCCTAAACCAGTAGGCCAATCAAGCTGAAACTTTGCAGGGATGTTCCTTGGGTGAAGTTCTTTAAAAGTTGTTAAAAGAATTTAATTTCGTTGAAAACTCTGGTTGCCACGGCATATGAAAATGGGAAACTTTAGTAATTCTTTAAATATCTTTAAAAATCTTCTTCTCCTAAACCAGAAGGCCAATCAAACTGAAACATTGCAGGGATGTTCATTTGGTGAAGCTCTTCAAAAGTTGTTAAAAGAATTTCATTCCGTCAAAAACTCAGGTTGCCGCGGCATTTGAAAATGGGAATATTCAGTAATTCTTTAAATATCTTTAAAAATCTTCTCCTCCTAAACCAGTAGGCCAATCAAACTGAAACTTTGCAGGGATGTTCATTGGGTGAAGCTCTTCAAAAGTTGTTAAAAGAATTTCATTCCGTCAAAAAATCTTGTAACCGCGGCATATGAAAATTGGAAATTTTAGTAAATCTTTGATGTTTTTTTTTTTTTCATAGACTACAAGGCCAAAGGCCTTTAGATTTTGTAAAGAGCTTAATCATATGGTTCTCTACCAAGTTTTTAAATTCTAAATCTCTGGGGTCAAAAATGGCCCCGTCCCTGAGGTCCGGAGTTTGGAAAAATTCTTAATAAGAGCAATTTCAAAAGGCTTCTCCTCTTAAACTATAAGGATATTCATATTGGGTATGTAGCATAACTAGATGGTTTTGTACTATATCACAAAAAGTTTTCATCGGCCCTGACTAGGGGTCCAAAAATTTGGAAAAACGCAAAATTTGAGTATTTTAAAAAAAAATCTTCATTTTAAGGCGGAGGGCATTTATATTTTGAGTGTAGCATTTCGATTAAATTATGCCCGTAGGTTTAAACACACCCCTTCCCTGGGTGTCCAAAGTTTGTAAAAATGCTCAATTAGACCATGTTCAACAGTCTTCTCCTCCAAATCTACATAGTCTAAGGCATTCATATTTGATTTATAGCATAACCAGATGGTTCTCTACTATGTTAGCTAAAATCTTAGCCCTGGGATAAAACAAGGCACTGCCCCAGAGGTCCAAAATTTTGGAAAACACCCAATTAGAGCAACTTCAAAAGTCTTCTCCTTCTGAAATATAAGATGAAGGAGCATTCATATTTGGTATTTAGTATGACTAAACAATTTTGTACTATGTTACAGGAAAATATGCTCTTAGAATTAAAAATGTCTCTGCTCCTGGGATTGAAAATTGCATAAATCGCATTGAAAGGATTCTTCTTAAATAGAAATGGAGAAATTGCTTGCTTTCTCACAATGCTATTTTAAACCTTTTTCCCTGAGGGTGACAAATTCTGGGATAGTTTGGTAATTGATTAAACTATGAAGCCAAAGGCATTCATTTTCATTTTGTTGAATTGTTTTGTACAAAGCCCAAAATCTTATATTTGTTTTATTTATTTTGCTCAAGTTGTGTCTTTTTTATACAAAAAGTACTGTAATTTGCAGATGCCTCAGGTGAGCGATTTAGGACCATCATGGTCCTCTTGTTTGTATGTAGCATCATCTGGTGGACTTTTATCTTTTTTTGTGCTCTTTGGACTTGGGTGGACAATAAGGCCCTATTGGGTTCTTGCCGTGAAAATAAGATTTATTATGTGAAAATGGCTGATGGCTTATGGACCCCTTCTATTGTGATGGCCTCACAATGCAGTTGTTAGAAAAGGACCATGCCAGGTCATAGTGCAGTTGGTACCGCGGCAGACTCTCAACCATGAGGTCTAGTTTTCAAATTCTGGTCGAGGCAAATTTCTAAGGGGCTTCAAAAAGTGTTATTTTGTGGGAATAGGTTAAATAGAATAATGCAGAGTCAACTCTTTTCAGGTTATAGCTCCACCAGTGGTAGGCCAAAAAGGAGAACCCGGTGAACAGGGCCTGAAAGGGGACAAGGGAGATCAAGGACCACCAGGGCTACCAGGGTCCCCAGCAATCCCCCCACCAATGATCCCACCACCAGACATCAGCACACTGATTGGTGCCAAAGGTACGACATTCTATATTATAAGACAGAGATGGGAAATTCCCATGCAGACAAGTACATTTTTCAGGGCCATCTGTCAGAGGACAAGAAAATCTTGGAATGCTACAGGAGATATATTAGAAAAGTATCATGTTTATATGAAAGGGTAGAAAATATTGGGCTATTGAACCCATTCCCACTCAATGACAAGCAATTTCTTCATTATCCACAATGTTGCCTATCCAAAAAGACGAAGAAATTTAAAATTCCATCAACTCGAAATTGTCCTCTGCAGCTTCTTTCAATTTGGACCAGTCTAAAATTTCACCCTGTTGGAATGGGTTAAGAAAAAGCTAGGTTCTATCACTTTCCTTATTAACAGGAACAATTTCTTCAAATTTTTATGCCCCCACATTGATAGATTGGGGCATATTGTTTTACCGGTGTCCGTCTGTCTGTCCGTCTGTCTGTCCGTCTGTCTGTCCGTCTGTCTGTCTGCCTGCAAAACTTAACCTGCCAACTAAACATTTTTCTATTTACCCTGATTAAGTTACAATGCTAATATTTGGTATGTAGATAGGTCTCAACATGGGGCAACTGGGGAAGGTCATTTCATCAAGGTCAAGGTCAAAATTTTAACCTTTTTCCTATAACGAAGAAAAAACAATAAAAATCACCCGTTTCTAAAGAATTCATGTTTCAGGGCATGGTTTTCACAAACACATCTTGTTCTTTTCACTTTTTTGTGGTCATTTTAATCCTGGACAAGTGGAGAAAAATCTGAATTTTCACATCACTGTATAATGGGAGGAGAAGTATACTATCATTGTCAATCTTTGGGTCCCTCATATTGCCTTGAAATGAAGAAAGCTTTTGACATGGTGTTATGTCTGTTGTGTGTCCGTCTTTATGTCTGTCCATCCTTTTGAAATTCTTACTTTTAAAATCTTCTCCTCAAAAAGTACTGAACAGAATTCAAACAAATTTCACAGAAATTATCCTTTGGTGACTCTTATCAGATTCTTTCAAAGAAAATGATTGGATGAAAGACATGGCTTTAATTCGCAGGGCTAATTTCCATATTTGGTAAAAGCTTTGAAAATCATTTCAGAAACCAGTAGATGTTTTTTAACCAACTCTACAGAAATGATTCTTGTATGACCCTATTTTAGAATTCATACAAAGAAGTTTGATTGAATGAAAAACACGGCTTGGGTGGGGCTAATTTCCATATATGATGAAAGTTTTGAAAATCTTCTCAGAAATTAATCGGATGAAAAGTATGGCTTTAATAAGACAGGCTTATTTCCATATGTGTTATATTCTGAAAACATTAAAAAACAATTTTCTCAGAAGCAGTTGATTGATTTTAACCCTTTCCTGTTTTTAGAAATTTTAGACAAGTCCAAATTGAAAGAGGTTACAGACAACAATGAAAATTAGATGCAGTATGAAATGAAACCATCCAGTGTGGTAGAAAATATTGTGGGAAAAGGAGAAATTGCTTGTTACAAGCAATTTCTCCTTTTTCGAAAATGATTTTTCAATTTTAAAATCCCAGTGACATAAAATCCAGGGTTTGTACAGTAAAGGGTTAACCAAATTTCATAGGAATTATCTTTTGCAGAACCTTATCAGATTTCTTCAATAAATTTGATTGCATGAAAAAAATGGCTTTTATGGGTGGTGATTATGTCCATAAATGGTGTATACTGTAAACTTTGAAAAGCTTCTCAGAAATCTATTTTGATCAAATTTTAGTGGAATGATCCACAGGTGATTCTTTGTCAGATTGTTTCATATAATTTTGATCAGCTTTTAAGGTTGTGGCTTACAATGAAATTTTCGTTAATACCTTTTCATCTTACTTAATAAATGAATTTTACATAACATAACTTTTGTCAAGTTTAAAATGTTTCTCTAAAAGTATTTAAAATAATTCAATGACAAGATTTATTTGTCAGAAATGTGAAATATGATTCAGTTTATATTGAATCCCTGAAAACACCATTTGCTTAACTAGTATATTCAGGCCTGTGGAGCGTTAAGCAGTCAAGCACCTCTAGTTAGTTATCATTGAGGTATGAACCTAAAACCTATAATCACAATACATGAACCTACTTTGTTGTTTCAACAGTAAGCTTTGTTTCTAGTTTAAAACAAATTATTCTTTTTTTCTCTTAAAAATGAAAACGGACACTCTAGTTATGCAACAATTTATTGTTTTTCAGGAGATAGAGGAGAGAAGGGTGATCGAGGAATCATGGGTTTGCCTGGTGTTGATGGACGAGATGGTACACCAGGGGCCAAAGGGGACATGGGACCTCCTGGCTTACCAGGGCCTCAGGGACCTGAGGGCCTCCAAGGAATGAAGGGAGAACCAGTATGTTTGACTGTTATTTACCCTGAAATTTAACTTAACCTATAGCACAGAATCTTTCAACTCTTAAAGGAAATCGCTTTGTTTTTTCATCTTTTTATCTTGCAGATTGTTTTCAACACTCAAACAGATACTTTAGTTTCCCTTTATGGGATGCGGAACAATTTAATTGTTTACATGAACACACCAGTGATGTCACTGACAATGCAATTAATTGACCAATTGCGATTGTCAATTAAAGAAACAACCGACTGATCAAATCAGACATTCTGCACAATTTATGTGAAGCATTTTTGTTGATTTGGTAACTTAAACGTCACAATAACTTATTCAACCTTTTTCAAGTTATGATGTTTAGGTCAACAACCATTCTTCTTTTTTTATCTCCTGCAATTTCGGAAAAGGGGATATAGTAATGGTCTCCATCCGTCATTCTATGATTCCATCACTAAGCTTGTCCAGAGCATATCTCCTTAAGTATAAATGCTATCAACTTAAAACTTAATAGGTGGATAGATCTCATGAAGGAGAAGTGCAGTACACAAGAACCACAACTCTTGCTTGCAGAATTTTGGAGTTATTGCCCTTTTTGTTTTAAAGACTTAGTTTTTGTCCTGGGCATATATCCTAAAGTATAAATGCTATCAACTTAAAACTTCATTGGTGGATAGATCTTGTTGAGGAGAAGTGCAGTGTACAAGAATCACAACTCAGTTTACTAATAAGCTTTTACTGCGGGGAATGGCCATGTCCGACATGGCTCTTGTTGTTACATGCTCTCAGCCATAAATTTTGCAAAGAAAATCATTTTAAAATCGAAATTAAACTTCCTGTTGGAATCAATGTGCAGGGCCATCAGAGTAAGTGATTTGGGCCAAATTTAAAGAAGTTGCAAATGACTATTATAAATTAATGAAATTTTAAAGATCTTTGTCTTTTGGGAGAGAAAAAACTGCGGATAAATATTTTCCATAATGTTTTCCAAAGCTTTTCTTGAGGGGCATCAGAAAGGGGGATTGTGTCAGATGGTTTATTATTTAGGAGATTTAGCTTCAAATAGTATCTACTGAATGCAGGCTAAAAAGCTTGGTAAAAAATATTGTGTGAACAATTAAGAAATTATTTTGTGACAAGCAATTTCTTCATTGTATACAAAGTGTTCTATCCTAAAAGCAAGACTTTCATAGTTGCGTATGTAAATAAGCTTAAAAATATTTTTGATGTTTTTCAGGGAGAGACCATTGTTGGTGCTGATGGAAAGCCAGGGACTCCAGGTTTACCGGGGGCAGACGGGCCTGTGGGTCCTGTAGGTCCTGTAGGCCCTGTAGGTCCTGTAGGCCCTCAAGGTCCAATGGGCCCACAAGGTCCCCCTGGTCCCCCAGGGCCTTCTGGCCCAGTAAGACCAGCAGGTCTGCCCCTTATCAATGAAGACTTTGAAGGGTCAGGAGAGATAAGCGGTATGGGTGAAAAGGGAGATAAAGGAGATACAGGGCCAAGAGGGGCAGCTGGTTTGCCTGGCTTGCAAGGGCCTAAAGGAGAACCAGGGCTTCCTGGTCTACAAGGAGATGTGGGCCCACAGGGGCCTGAGGGACCTCAAGGTGAGTGGAATCGCTTAAGTTAACTGTTTACTGTTTTTCAAAATTTTGGACTTGTCCAAATTGAAAGGGGTAGCAGACAACATTATAAAATAAGTTCAATTCAAAAAGTAATATTGTATATGATAGAAATATTGTGCAAAAAGAAGAAATTGCTACAAACAATTTCTTATTTTTCTGAATAAGATTTAAAGTGACGTAAAATCCCAGGTTTGTACAGGAAAGGGTTTACCCATTTCCACACAAGCCCTCCTTTTTATGCCTATCAATAAAAAGGCTGTGAAAAACAATTTAGAAAATGAAAAAATTCCTTGTATCAATCAATTTCTTGATTATAAACAATGTTTTTATAAAAAAAAAAAAACCCAAAAAACATTACTATTATTCAGTTATCTAAAATTTTGATGTGTGGGAATGGAATAAGTAGCTATAGATATTTAGGCAATAATTATATTCTTTTACTTAATCCCTAAAAATGTCTCTGTTTATTTTTTACAGGCAAACCTGGTGTATTTGAAGGAAATATGGAGGACTTGATCGGAGCACCTGGCATGCCGGGACAACCAGGACCCCAAGGACCACCTGTAAATATATACCAATTTTGTTTGAATGACATGACAAAGGGTTAAGCTTACCTAGAACTGCGTCATAACTTTTCTATTTAAGAAGAGGCTTAACCCATTCCAACTCAAGCCCTCCTTTTTACACCCCACAACAACAAAGCTTTGGAAAACATTGTGGACAATGAAGAAATTGCTTGTCACAAGCAATTTCTTCATTATCCACAATGTTTTCTATCCCAAAAGACGAAAAAAAATAAAATTCCATCAACTTGAAATTGTTGTCTGCAGCTTCTTTCAATTTGGACCAGTCTAAAATTTTCTTGTGTTGGAATGGGTTAAAGCAGTTGGTAGCATGTCAAACTCTCAATCATGAGGTCTAGGGTTCAATCCCCGGTCTAGGCAAATATCATTTCTGACATTTATCTCTGACTAATGGGTGGACAATTGTGGAATGAGCAGCTTCAATCCCCGGTCTAGGCAAATATCCTTTCTGACATTTATCTCTGACTAATGGGTGGATAATTGTGGAATGAGCAGCTTCAATCCCCGGTCTAGGCAAATATCCTTTCTGACATTTATCTCTGACTAATGGGTGGACAATTGTGGAATGAGCAGCTTCAATCCCCGGTCAAGGCAAATATCCTTTCTGACATTTATCTCTGACTAATGGGTGGATAATTGTGGAATGAGCAGCTTCAATCCCCGGTCTAGGCAAATATCATTTCTGACATTTATCTCTGACTAATGGGTGGATAATTGTGGAATGAGCAGCTTCAATCCCCGGTCTAGGCAAATATCCTTTCTGACATTTATCTCTGACTAATGGGTGGATAATTGTGGAATGAGCAGCTTCAATCCCCGGTCTAGGCAAATATCCTTTCTGACATTTATCTCCGACTAATGGGTGGACAATTGTGGAATGAGCAGCTTCAATCCCCGGTCTAGGCAAATATCCTTTCTGACATTTATCTCCGACTAATGGGTGGACAATTGTGGAATGAGCAGCTTCAATCCCCGGTCTAGGCAAATATCCTTTCTGACATTTATCTCTGACTAATGGGTGGATAATTGTGGAATGAGCAGCTTCAATTCACGGTCTAGGCAAATATCCTTTCTGACATTTATCTCTGACTAATGGGTGGATAATTGTGGAATGAGCAGCTTCAATCCCCGGTCTAGGCAAATATCCTTTCTGACATTTATCTCTGACTAATGGGTGGACAATTGTGGAATGAGCAGCTTCAATCCCCGGTCTAGGCAAATATCCTTTCTGACATTTATCTCTGACTAATGGGTGGATAATTGTGGAATGAGCAGCTTCAATCCCCGGTCTAGGCAAATATCCTTTCTGACATTTATCTCTGACTAATGGGTGGATAATTGTGGAATGAGCAGCTTCAATCCCCGGTCTAGGCAAATATCCTTTCTGACATTTATCTCTGACTAATGGGTGGACAATTGTGGAATGAGCAGCTTCAATCCCCGGTCTAGGCAAATATCCTTTCTGACATTTATCTCTGACTAATGGGTGGACAATTGTGGAATGAGCAGCTTCAATCCCCGGTCTAGGCAAATATCCTTTCTGACATTTATCTCTGACTAATGGGTGGATAATTGTGGAATGAGCAGCTTCAATCCCCGGTCTAGGCAAATATCCTTTCTGACATTTATCTCTGACTAATGGGTGGATAATTGTGGAATGAGCAGCTTCAATCCCCGGTCTAGGCAAATATCCTTTCTGACATTTATCTCTGACTAATGGGTGGATAATTGTGGAATGAGCAGCTTCAATCCCCGGTCTAGGCAAATATCCTTTCTGACATTTATCTCTGACTAATGGGTGGATAATTGTGGAATGAGCAGCTTCAATCCCCGGTCTAGGCAAATATCCTTTCTGACATTTATCTCTGACTAATGGGTGGACAATTGTGGAATGAGCAGCTTCAATCCCCGGTCTAGGCAAATATCCTTTCTGACATTTATCTCTGACTAATGGGTGGATAATTGTGGAATGAGCAGCTTCAATCCCCGGTCTAGGCAAATATCCTTTCTGACATTTATCTCTGACTAATGGGTGGACAATTGTGGAATGAGCAGCTTCAATCCCTGGTCTAGGCAAATATCCTTTCTGACATTTATCTCTGACTAATGGGTGGACAATTGTGGAATGAGCAGCTTCAATCCCCGGTCTAGGCAAATATCCTTTCTGACATTTATCTCTGACTAATGGGTGGATAATTGTGGAATGAGCAGCTTCAATCCCCGGTCTAGGCAAATATCCTTTCTGACATTTATCTCTGACTAATGGGTGGATAATTGTGGAATGAGCAGCTTCAATCCCCGGTCTAGGCAAATATCCTTTCTGACATTTATCTCTGACTAATGGGTGGACAATTGTGGAATGAGCAGCTTCAATCCCCGGTCTAGGCAAATATCCTTTCTGACATTTATCTCTGACTAATGGGTGGATAATTGTGGAATGAGCAGCTTCAATCCCCGGTCTAGGCAAATATCCTTTCTGACATTTATCTCTGACTAATGGGTGGATAATTGTGGAATGAGCAGCTTCAATCCCCGGTCTAGGCAAATATCCTTTCTGACATTTATCTCTGACTAATGGGTGGATAATTGTGGAATGAGCAGCTTCAATCCCCGGTCTAGGCAAATATCCTTTCTGACATTTATCTCTGACTAATGGGTGGATAATTGTGGAATGAGCAGCTTCAATCCCCGGTCTAGGCAAATATCCTTTCTGACATTTATCTCTGACTAATGGGTGGACAATTGTGGAATGAGCAGCTTCAATCCCCGGTCTAGGCAAATATCCTTTCTGACATTTATCTCTGACTAATGGGTGGATAATTGTGGAATGAGCAGCTTCAATCCCCAGTCTAGGCAAATATCCTTTCTGATATTTATCTCTGACTAATGGGTGGACAATTGTGGAATGAGCAGCTTCAATCCCCGGTCTAGGCAAATATCCTTTCTGACATTTATCTCTGACTAATGGGTGGACAATTGTGGAATGAGCAGCTTCAATCCCCGGTCTAGGCAAATATCCTTTCTGACATTTATTTCTGACTAATGGGTGGACAATTGTGGAATGAGCAGCTTCAATCCCCGGTCTAGGCAAATATCCTTTCTGACATTTATCTCTGACTAATGGGTGGATAATTGTGGAATGAGCAGCTTCAATCCCCGGTCTAGGCAAATATCCTTTCTGACATTTATCTCTGACTAATGGGTGGACAATTGTGGAATGAGCAGCTTCAATCCCCGGTCTAGGCAAATATCCTTTCTGACATTTATCTCTGACTAATGGGTGGATAATTGTGGAATGAGCAGCTTCAATCCCCGGTCTAGGCAAATATCCTTTCTGACATTTATCTCTGACTAATGGGTGGATAATTGTGGAATGAGCAGCTTCAATCCCCAGTCTAGGCAAATATCCTTTCTGACATTTATCTCTGACTAATGGGTGGATAATTGTGGAATGAGCAGCTTCAATCCCCGGTCTAGGCAAATATCCTTTCTGACATTTATCTCTGACTAATGGGTGGATAATTGTGGAATGAGCAGCTTCAATCCCCGGTCTAGGCAAATATCCTTTCTGACATTTATCTCTGACTAATGGGTGGACAATTGTGGAATGAGCAGCTTCAATCCCCGGTCTAGGCAAATATCCTTTCTGACATTTATCTCTGACTAATGGGTGGATAATTGTGGAATGAGCAGCTTCAATCCCCGGTCTAGGCAAATATCCTTTCTGACATTCATCTCTGACTAATGGGTGGACAATTGTGGAATGAGCAGCTTCAATCCCCGGTCTAGGCAAATATCCTTTCTGACATTTATCTCTGACTAATGGGTGGACAATTGTGGAATGAGCAGCTTCAATCCCCGGTCTAGGCAAATATCCTTTCTGACATTTATCTCTGACTAATGGGTGGACAATTGTGGAATGAGCAGCTTCAATCCCCGGTCTAGGCAAATATCCTTTCTGACATTTATCTCTGACTAATGGGTGGACAATTGTGGAATGAGCAGCTTCAATCCCCGGTCTAGGCAAATATCCTTTCTGACATTTATCTCTGACTAATGGGTGGACAATTGTGGAATGAGCAGCTTCAATCCCCGGTCTAGGCAAATATCCTTTCTGACATTTATCTCTGACTAATGGGTGGACAATTGTGGAATGAGCAGCTTCAATCCCCGGTCTAGGCAATTATCCTTTCTGACATTTATCTCTGACTAATGTGTGGACAATTGTGGAATGAGCAGCTGGAGGCTCAGAAAAGATGTAGTGGTAGTACTGGTATAAGAAATACCAGGAATCCATGGTTAGGTGTTGCAATATGGCTGAAAAACTGTTAAAAGTGGCATTAAACTTTATTAAAAAAAGCAAAGATCTTTTTAAATGTGGTAGAAAATATTGTGGAAAAGGGAGAAATCCCTTGTTACAAGCAATTTCTTCTTTTTCCACAATGTTTTCTCAAGAATAAAATTACAGGAACGTAAAATCCCGTGTTTGAACAGGAAAGAGTTAAGGTTATTTACAAACAAAAGATTATTTGTGTGTCCTCAAATCAAATTCATTATCAAGTTGTTTAATTAGTAGAGCAATCGTGCTCAGAACAAGCTTCATCAAGCAGAACAGAACAGAACATATGTTTTATTTACACCCAGGTACATTATTGTACAATATGGAAAAATATGAAACAAATGCATAATAATTTACAGTTTACCCTTTCCTGTTTAGCAAAGATTTACACCTGTTCAAATTGAAAGGTTTTGGAGACAAAAGTTTAAAGTGGATTAAATCTCGAAAATAACCATTCAGTTTGGTAGAAAACATTGTGGAAAAAGAAGAATTTGCTTGTTACAAGCCAAGTTCTTCTTTTTCTACAATGTTTTCTCAATTGTAAAAGCACAGGGACGTAAAGCCAGGGTTTGAACAGGAAAGGCACAGTAATGGTGGTATTGATATTTTCAAAAAATAAGCATCTCAGGTTGGACAGTTTTAATTGGAAAACAGAAAATGGTAATCAAAATTGATGCATGTCCAGTTCTGATTTGTAAGAAATTCATGTTTTAATAATCAGTTCACAACTTAAAAAAACTTGAAATAACAGTTTTATGCATCATTTATATATATTTTTTTTTAATCTTTATTTATCTTTTTTTCTGCTTCATGGATAATCAGTAAGTATACTATGTCTTATGGGTAAGAAATGCTGTTAGACTTGCTTACTAGATCCACCGGCCAAAAGCCATTCGGGCTTTTGTATTGATCAGGTGTCCATCATGTGTCCATCTTGTTGTCTGTTTCCTTTATTTTGTTAACTCATTCCCAGATGACAAAATTTTAAACTACTTTAAAATGAAGTTATTGCAGATGACAATAAGTTTGTGAAAATCAAAAAATATTTGCCGATAGGGTAGTAAACTCTGTGAAAAGTAGAAATTGTTTGTAACAAACAATTTCTCCTTTTCTCACAGAGTTTTCCATATCTATATTCTTTTAGTGCGTAAAAATGCAGACTAGTGTGGGAATGGGTGAACTGGCGCTAATTTCTTTACCTTTTGTGTTGTTGTTGTTCACAATAGTCAATATTCAAATAAGTTGCAGTAGAGAATTTCTACTTAACACATTACAAGACGACAAAATTTCAAACTAGTCCAAATTGAAGGGAGTTGCAGGCGACAATTTAAAGTTTATGAAATTTTGGATTTTTTCAACTTTCTTGGTAAAAAAAAAATTGTGGAAAATGAATTTTCCACTATGTTTTCTAAATAATTTTTCTAAGGGGAGTCCAAAGCGTCACTGTGTGGGAATGGGTTAATGGAATTTTTATTTTTTTGTAATTTTCGGTAGAAAACATTGTTGAAAAATAACAGAAATAAAAACTTGCCTTTTACAAGTGTTTTCTTAATTTTCCTTAATGATGTGTTCAAAAGCTTTTTTCTACAGGGTCGTAAAAAGCAGGATTGTGTGGGAATGGTTTGACCTATTCCCACACAATAATGCTTTCTGACGCCTCTCAGGGAAAACAATTGGGAAAGCATTGTGTAAAATGAAGAAATTGCTTGTAACAAGCAATTTTCTCATTTTACACAATGCCTTATACCATGAAAATTGAAAACATCTAAAATATCCTAAACTTAAGAATTGTTGTCCAGAACTTCTTCCAATTTAGATAAGTCTAAATTTTTTACATTTGGTAATGTTTTAAACTGAGAATACAATATACTATCAAAAGAGCAATCCATTCTTTCAAAGGGGATTTATATTAACCAATTCCAACACAATGATGCTTATTGACGCTTTAAAAGATAATAGCGATTTCGTAAACATTGCTGAAAAATGAAAAAAATTGCTTTTTACAAGCAATTTCTTCATTATCCATAATTATTTCTACCCCAAAAGAAAAAAAGATCTAAAATTTTATCAATTATTTGTTGTCTGAAACATCTCTGAGTGATGTTTTCCTTATAAGGATTTAGTTGCAGACGACAATTGAAAGTGAGTGCAAGTCTCAAGGTGACAAATCTTCTCGGTAAAGAAGGAATTGCTTGTTAGAATGTTTTCTTAACCCTTCTTGTACAATCCCTTGTTTTCACGTCCCTGTGAATTTATACTTGAGAAAACATTGTGGGAAAAGAAGAAATTTCTTCTTACAAGCAATTTCTTCTTTTCCCACAATATTTTCTAACTTGTTGGTTTGCTT
Organism: Fragum fragum; assembly: GCA_946902895.1. NCBI lineage: Eukaryota > Metazoa > Mollusca > Bivalvia > Cardiida > Cardiidae > Fragum > Fragum fragum. The sequence goes on from OX336381.1 coordinate 39,471,819, forward strand.
CTTTTCAAATTACACCCACTTTTGATTGTTGTCTGCAACTTCTCTCAAATTGAACTTGTCTAAAATTTTGAAAAACTGGAAAGGGTTAAGTATAAAATTGCAGGGATGTAAACAAGAGATTGTTCAGAAAAGTTTTAATTTTTTTTTTTTTTGTAGAAATTTGTGATGTAAAATATTTATGTTACATTTTAGGGAATGCCAGGAGCTTCAGGTCTTGACGGACAGCCGGGTGTGTCAGGTCTGAAAGGTTCTAGGGTAAGTCCATGCACGACAACAAAACCACAAAATGCCTATCAGTGAGAACAGTGGGCAGTGGAGTGTAATTTCCTCTGCCGACTTGTTCTATAACAGTTTTTATGCTTCCTGAGGGGCGAGCATATAGCCACCGCTTCATCTGTCTACCTATCTTCCACCTGTCCATCCATCTGTCCATTCCATCCACTGCAATTTTTTAACCCTTTCCTGTTCAAACACGGGATTTTACGTCTTTGTGATTTTATACTTGAGAAAACATTGTGGAAAAAGAAGAAATTGCTTGTAACAAGCAATTTCTTCTTTTCCCACAATATTTTCTACCACACAGGACGGTTTCATTTTAAATTTCATCCACTTTTCATTGTCGTCTGCAACCTCTTTCAATTTGGACGGGTCTAAAATTTTGAAAAACAGGAAAGGGTTAACAACCTGTGGGCCAAACTAGATGAAACTTCACATGAATTCCTTATTGTATTAAGCAGACTCATTTTTCCTGGTTTTTGGATAGCTCCAAGGGCAAGGTCACAGTTCAAGGTTACACATTAAAGTTGGGCTTTTAGAAAGCATAGTTCCTTTAATTATGGATTGATTTTGGAATAACTTTGCACTATTGTTCTCTATCATGAGTAGATGTGCCATTTGAAACAAATTTTCAGATAGCTTCAAGGTCAAGGTTACAAAGTAAGGTAAAATGAGCATGTCTGTAGAATTATGAGAATATAGCTGCCACTTTGTTTGTCCTTTTGTCAGTCCTAACTCTTTTCTCTGTTTTTCTTTTTGATACTTTTGTGACCCGGCTATATCAGTAGAGTATAATCCGTCTGACAGCTCTTGTTCTACATGCAGACAAGGACATTTTCAATGCCACTTATCCAGAGACAAGTACTAGGGCAAATCTTAGAATGATACAAAATAGATCTCAAAGATAACTAATTGTGTATTGGAAAATTATGATAATTTTATATCGAAGAGTAGAAAATATTTTGGTTAATTAAGAAAAGACTGGGCTCCAGCACCATCTTCATAAAAAAGCTGTTTTCTCAAAATTTATCTCTTCCCCTTTTTTGTGGATAAATAACTTGAATTTTGGGCATGTAAAAATGTATTTCTATATCACAGAGAAGTATGACAAGGGTTAAAGAACAAAAAATATTCCATTTCCTTAACCCTTTCCCATTTTTCAAAATTTTAGACCAGTCCAAGTTGAAAGAAGTTGCAGGCAACAATCAAAAGTGGGTGCAATTTGAAAAATAACGAATCTACAGGTAAGAAAACATTGTTGGAAAAGAAGAAGTTGCTTGTGACAAGCAATTTCTCTTTTTCCCACAATGTTTTCTCAAGTATAAATTCACAGGGAAGTGAAAACAAGGGATTGTACAGGGTTAAAGCAAAAAAAGACCAAATATTATTTTTCTAGAAATTTTTCTTAAAGCGAGTCAATTTGTATGTGAATTACATGGCACCCTGATGCCATCACCAAAGTCTTTGGTACCCTATAGACCATGTTCAGTAACGCAATGAAGGAAAGCAGGGCTATATCTAGCCTAGCAGAGATAAATCTCAATGTTTTAGCCGCAGTCATAGTACAGTCGGTAGCTCACCAGACTCCTTATCATGTCATGGGTTTCGATCCCCGGCGTCGGCACATATCCTTTCCGACATTTATCTAACCAATTGGTGGATAATCGTAACCTAAGTGGGATAACAGCTGGAGGCTAGGAAAGGATGTAGTGGTAGTACTGGTGTGAGAACTACCAGGAATACATTGTTAGGTGATCCAACCGCTGCAATATGGCTGACATACTGTATAAAGTGGCGTTAAAACTTATTCAAAACCCCATTCTATCAATCAATCTCAATGTTTTTAGTTGTAAACTATTGAGTGATAATCTACCAAGAACTCTTTATTACCTACCAAAAATTAGTAAAGAAATTATCATAATATGTTAATATTTTTCCAGGGAGATGATGGTTTACCAGGAGAACCGGGTATTCCAGGCCCACAGGGACCACCAGGGCCCCAAGGGGAACCAGGTAGAGATGGGGCCAATGGGGTCGCAGGTAAAGATGGCCGCCCAGGTCTGCCAGGTCCACCAGGACCCCCAGGGAAAGTCGTTGAGGTAATTTATGATAACAACTGTTCTTAAGTACTCTCACACAATTCCGCTTTTTTTCTGACTCTTGATAAAAGAGTTTGGGAAGAAAACAATGGAAAAAAATGAAGAAATTCTACCAAGATTAATTTTAAATCATTCCCAGGCAATAAAAGGTCACACTGGTCTAAGTTCATGGAATTAGCAAAAGTTAATTCTAGTTGATTAAACCTTTTATTGTCTATTGTCATTTTGAAATGGGTGAAATGAAAATATTAACATAAAAAGTAGAAAAAAGGGAAAAACAGTCTTACTAGAACTCACTGGGCTGTCAAAATTTGTTCATGTACCATCTTTGGTTATCAATATTTTTTCCAATATTCAGGTGAACTCGAACAATGACGTTGCTGTTGAACCGGGACCGCAGGGACCAGAAGGTCCCCAGGGACCTAGAGGACTAACAGGCCAAGTTGGTCCCCAGGGAGCAGTAGGTCCCAGAGGTGAACCAGGGCCCCAGGGAGTACAAGGACCACCAGGCATTCAGGGTGAACGGGGATTCAAGGGAGACCGGGTAAGGATATCATATACTGAATTTTGAAGTAGTTTTTTAACCAAATCCCACTCAATTAGGCATTTTAGCTCACCTGAGTACAACGTGCTCAAGGTGAGCTATTGTGATCAGTAATTGTCTGGCATCCTTTTGTCCGTCTGTAAGCAATTTTTAAAAAATCTTCTCCCCCTAAATCATAAGGCCTAGAGCTTTGATATTTGGTACATATCATTACATTGACCCTCTACCAAAATACTTCAAAGAATTACTGTACTCTTAAAATTAGCCCTTTTTTGTGGGATCCCTGATTTTACAAAGGAAATCTTTAAAAATCTTCTCCTCCTAAACCATAAGGCCAAGAGCTTTGATATTTGGTAAAATCATAATCCCTGATTTTACAATGGAAATCTTTAAAAATCTTCTCCTCCTAAACCATAAGGCCAAGAGCTTTGATATTTGGTAAATATCATAACCTATTGACACTCTACCAAAATACTTCAAAGAATTATTGTACTCTGAAAATTAGCCCTTTTCTGTGCGAACCCTGATTTCACAAAGGAATAAAGAAGGAAATCTTTGAAAATCTTCTTCTCCCAAACCATAAGGACTAGAGCTTTGGTATTTGGTACATATAATCATCTATTGACCCTCTACCAAAATACTTCAAAGAATTACCGTATTCTGAAAATTAGCCCTTTTCCGTGCAATCCCTGATTTTACAAAGGAATGAAAATGGAAATCTTTGAAAATTTTCTTCACCTAAACAAGGTGAGCTATTGTGATCAGTAATTATCTGGCGTCCTTTTGTCCGTCTGTAAGCAATTATCAAAAAATCTTCTCCTCCTAAACTATAAGGTCTAGAGCTTTTATATTTGGTATGTATCATCACCTATTGACCCTCTACCAAAATACCTAGGATTAATTGAGAAATCCTTAAACATCTTCTCCAAAATAATTAGACAGAGGGCTTTGCAATTTTGTTTATATCATAAAGCCATGAACCATCATACTCAGGGAAGCAATTTAGGACCATCATGGTCCTCTTATTTACTATCTCTGTGATCGTATAAACCGTCATTATTTCATTTTTTCGTTGGCAAATTCAAATAATATTTTATCATAATAGGAAAACAAACCTTCTATTTGCAGCTTTAGTCCCCTTTACAGAAATCCTGGAACCACCATTGACTCATAACTTTTGTTGTTCATGAAATAAAAGATAGATTAAACTAATACCAGAACAAATAATTGACAAATCGCTGGCCCCACCCACTTACTTTGTTGGTCATGCCCACCAACTCCGACAGGAAGTCTGGCTTTGATATTAACCAATTTCCACACAGTAAAATTTTAGACTGGTCCAAATTGAAAAGAGCTGCAGATGACAATTTCAAGTTGATGGAATTTAGAACTTTTTTGTCTTGTTTTATAGAAAACATTGTGGATAATGAAGAAATTGCTTGATACAAGCAATTTCTTCATTTTCCCCAATGTTTTCCCAAATGTTTTTCTTGGGGGGCGTCCGAAAGTGTCATTGTGTGGGAATGGTTTAAAAGGCTTTATTTTGCTAATTTTATGGCCACTAGCATGCAGCAAAAAAGTGGAATAATTGGTTGGCAATTTAAACCCTTAACTACAGCTTGAATAAACTGTAGTTAAGAAGTTTAAGTACCCAAACCAAGATAAAGGTTGACATAAATGGTGGGCAATGTTAGAGCTCAGAACTCATTTCTGGTATAAATGAATGATTTCATTGGTCGACTGGTAATTTGATTGACAGTCGTAATTGGTCAATGATCCACTATGTATTTGTTTACAGGGAGATGATGGAGTGTCTGGCATCCCAGGTGTACCAGGACAGAAAGGGGCCCCAGGTGTACCAGGTTTACAGGGATCCCCAGGGGAGGCTGGGCTACCAGGTCAACATGGCATGAAGGTAGGTACTCAGTATATCAGAATAAATTAACCCTTTACTGTTTTTAATATTCAAAGGGGTAGCAGATGATATTATATAGTCAGTAAAGATAAAAACGTAATAATCATATATGATAGAAAATATTGTTGGAAAAGAAGAAATTGCTTTTTACAAGCCACACTTTTCCCACTAAGTCTTCTCAAGTACAATATCACAGGGACTAAAAAAATTGGGATTGAATGGGAAAGGGCTTAAGGGTAGAGTAGGACATTGGAGCAGTCTGGCTATAATCAAATAAGAAAAAAGAAATGAAATGACCCATTTTGACTCAATAAAGCTTTTAAGTCCCTTCAAGAAAAAGATTTGAAAAACATTGAGGAAAATTAAGAAATTGCTGGTTACAAATATTTTTTTCATTAGCCACAATGTTTTCTTCCCTAAAAGTAAAAAAAATTCCAAAATTTCACCAACTAAAATTTGTCCTCTGCAACATCTTTGATTTTTGACTAGTCTAGAATTATGCTGTCAGTAAATGGGCTATTAAGGTATACTAACTCTGTTTAAGTCGTCAAAACCACCATAAATGCTCCTAATATATGTTAGTCTTTAAAGTTTATTTCTGTTCTATAGATATAAATGATTTGATTGGTCGATCAATATTTTGAATGATATCCATGATCAATTGATCAAATAGTTACGATTCAGTTCAGAAATATCTAAAACAAAATTCATACCATGACACATTTTATTTATCTTACAGGGTTTGAAGGGAGACCAGGGTGAGCCAGGGTTACCAGGTGTATCAGTACCAGGTCGAGATGGTCGACCTGGGCCACCTGGACCCCCTGGTCCTCCAGGCAGATCTTACGTCGGTGACGTTGGCTTTCTCGACATTGAGGGCTCTGGTGAAGTTGGAACCCCAGGATTACCCGGACCACAAGGTCCCAAAGGAGAGCCCGGATTGAATGGATTGCCTGGTCCAAAAGGTGACAAAGGTGACACAGGTGCCATTGGAAGAACAGGTCTACCAGGCGAACCAGGACCTTTAGGATCCCCAGGCATCATGGGACCACAGGGAGATCCAGGAATTGCTGGTGTTATGGTACATATACATTCACTACAACTGTTATAATGTAGTATGTAGGGTCTAAGAAATGAAACAGCAGAAGAAGTGGAGTTTTTGAATGCCAACACATCTACCAGATTGGGGCATATTGTTTTGCAATCTGTCTTTCTGTTTAAAACTTAACTCAAGATAAATCATGTCTCCACACTCTTAGGTATCAAACATTGTTAGTTTGGTCAGGAAAGCAAATCATTGGATAGTGAAATAAACATATCTACAGCTTTCATAAGTTGTAGTTACGATGTATAAGTCGCCAAACAAACAAAAATTGCTTGACTTAAATTTCAGAATTGAACATTTACTTTAGGTCTGATTGAATGATTAATTGGTAAATTAGTTAATTTATTGACTGTAGAAATTTATCAATTGAACATGTAAAGGCCATCTTTGATATATATGTGTGTTAACCCTTTGTTTATATGCATCTACTTGTGACAAAGTCAAGGTTATCAGTCAAGGTCTATTATCAAGGTCATATTTCAAAGAATTGGCCATTACAGAAGGAGTAGTGTTTCACAAACATGTCTTGTTTGCTAATGAAGAAAGCTACAAGGAAGCATCTTCCATATGAACTCCTGTTGTGCTGAACCTAAAGTATTGCTACTTGGCAGGAGGTATGGACTAAGATCAGCCTATATCTATGTACAGTTTGGTTTTAATCTTCATGACCTGTTTGACGTTTTAAGCCGGAAATGTTTGTAAAATTAATCAACAATAGAAATGTTGATGCACAAATCAGGCCTTTGACAGTGCTTTCAGCCCTTTGATTTTTAGGCAATTCTGAACAAAGATTTTGCTCAGCAGGACAAGGGTAAATCTATTACCAGACAACAAAAAACTAGACGGATCAAATTTGAAAGTTGCAGACAACAATTTAAAGTTGATGAAACCTTAATTCTTTTTGTCTTTTTAGGTACAAAACATTGTGGGAAATGAAGAAATTGCTTGACACAAGCAATTTCTTAATTTTCCACAATGTTTCCTAAACTCTCTTTTCTAGAGGGGCGTCAAAATGCCGGATAGTGTTTGAATGGGTTAAGCTTTTCAATACAGCTCACCTTGAATTACAAGACTGAACATTCCCTACATGAATTCATATTCAATTCGACAAACAACATTCCTATGTTCTTTCTTCTCTTGTAGGGTCCAAAGGGAGACAGGGGAGATGTTGGCCCAGCAGGGCCAGTTGGTCAGCCTGGTCCCCCAGGGCCTGCATCTTTAGTAAGTCCGGATGCTGTTGTTGGTACAGGGGAACCGGTAAGGTTTAAATTCTATTCCATTTAACCCATAACCAGACGAAAATTTTTTAGACTGGTCCAAATTAAAAGATGTTTTTGTCTTATGAGATGAAGATTAACCCATTTCCACATGACAAGATTTTAGGCTGGTCCCAATTGAAAGAAGTTATAGAGGACAATTTTAATATGATGAAATTTGCTTTTTTTAGGTCACCTGACCGAATGGTCATGGTGACCTATTGCAATCATTGTTTGTCCGTCGTCGTGCGTCGTCCGTCGTCCGTCATGTGTCGTCCGTCGTCCGTCATCCGTTAACTTTTAAACATTTTCATCTTCTTCTCAAGAACTACTGGGCGGATTTCAACCAAACTTGGTAGAAAGCATCATTTGGGGATGCCAAATCAAGTTTGTGAAAATAGGGGTTCTGGGGGTCATAGGGGCCCAAATAGGGGCCAAAAAGGGGTAATTTTTGGTACTTCTTTAAAAATCTTCTTCTAATAAACCGTTAATGCCAGAGCTTAAATATTTTGTGTGCATGACAACTAGGACAGGTATATTATAAATTTTGAAAATCATGCCCCTGGGGTCATAGATGGGGCCACACCCAGAGGTCAAAGTTCATCATGTTAAAAAATTCACATTTTCATCTTCTTCTGATGAAGTACAAAGCCAATTTCAAACAAACTTGGTGAAAAGCATCATTTGGTAATGGTTATTCAGATTTGTGAAAATAAAAAGGCTGTGGGGTCAGGGGGCCCTAAAATGGGGACCAAAAGGGGGTAATTTTTGGTAACTTTTAAATATTTCATCTTCTTCTCAAGAACTACTGGGCGGATTTCAACCAAACTTGGTAGAAAGCATCATTTGGGGATGCCAAATCAAGTTTGTGAAAATAGGGGTTCTGGGGGTCATAGGGGCCCAAATAGGGGCCAAAAAGGGGTAATTTTTGGTACTTCTTTAAAAATCTTCTTCTAATAAACCGTTAATGCCAGAGCTTAAATATTTTGTGTGCATGACAACTAGGACAGGTATATTATAAATTGTGAAAATCATGCCCCTGGGGTCATAGATGGGGCCACACCTAGAGGTCAAAGTTCATCATGTTAAAAAATTCACATTTTCATCTTCTTCTGATGAAGTACAAAGCCAATTTCAAACAAACTTGGTGAAAAGCATCATTTGGTAATGGTTATTCAGATTTGTGAAAATAAAAAGGCTGGGGGGTCAGGGGGCCCTAAAATGGGGACCAAAAGGGGGTAATTTTTGGTAACTTTTAAATATTTCATCTTCATCTCAAGAACTACTGGGCGGATTTCAACCAAACTTGGTAGAAAGCATCATTTGGGGATGCCAAATCAAGTTTGTGAAAATAGGGGTTCTGGGGGTCATAGGGGCCCAAATAGGGGCCAAAAAGGGGTAATTTTTGGTACTTCTTTAAAAATCTTCTTCTAATAAACCGTTAATGCCAGAGCTTAAATATTTTGTGTGCATGACAACTAGGACAGGTATATTATAAATTGTGAAATTCATGCCCCTGGGGTCATGTATGGGGCCACACCCAGAGGTCAAAGTTCATCATGTTAAAAATTCACAAATTTCATCTTCTTCTGATGAAGTACAAAGCCAATTTCAAACAAACTTGGTGAAAAGCATCATTTGGTAATGATTATTCGGATTTGTGAAAATAAAAAGGCTGGGGGGTCAGGGGGCCCTAAAATGGGGACCAAAAGGGGGTAATTTTTGGTAACTTTTAAATATTTCATCTTCTTCTCAAGAACTACTGGGCAGATTTCAACCAAACTTGGTAGAAAGCATCATTGGGGGATGCCAATTCAAGTTTGTGAAAATAGGGGTTCTTGGGGTCAAAGGGGCCCAAAAAGGGGGCAAAAAGGGGTAATTTTTGGTACTTCTTTAAAAATCTTCTTCTAATAAACCGTTAATGCCAGAGCTTAAATATTCTGTGTGCATGACAACTAGGACAGGTTTATTATAAATTGTGAAATTCATGTCCCTGGGGTCATGTATGGGGCCACACCCAGAGGTCAAAGTTCATCATGTTAAAAAATTCACATTTTCACCTTCTTCTGATGAAGTACTAAGCCAATTTCAAACTAACTTGGTGAAAAGCATCATTGGGTAATGGTTATTCAGATTTGTGAAAATTAAAAGGCTGGAGGTCAGGGTTGCCTAAAATGGGGACCAAAAGGGGGTCATTTTTGGTAACTTTTAAACATTTTCATCTTCTTCTCAAGAACTACTGAGGGGATTTCAACCAAACCTTTCTCTAATTCTTTCAAACAAAATCACTTGTCTTGGTGCTCTTTTACTCAGGTGACCGTTAAGGCCCACTGGGCCTCTTGTTCCTCTTTTTGGATAGAAAACATGGTGGATAATAAAGAAATTGCTTGATACAAGCAAATTCTTATTTTTCCACAATGTTTTCCAATGCCATTTCTTAAAAAGGAGCCATTGCGTGGGAATGGTTTAAGCTTTTCCTGTTTATCAAAATTTTAGACTTGCCTGATTTCAAAGAAGTTGCAGATGACGATTAAAAGTAAGTGCAATATGAAAGGTAACCTATCTACAGGGTAGAAAAACTTGTGGAAAAAGAATAAACATAAACAATTTCTTCTTTTTCCAAAATGTTTTCTCAAGTATAAATTTACAGGGACATAAAAACCAGGGATTATACAAGAATGGTTTAAGAATATATTTGCAGAAAGTAATTGCTTTATTTTCCACAATGCTGTCCATAGTCTTTTGTTCTTGGGTAACACAACAGGTATTGTGCAGGCACACTTTAAGTTCTTACATGGCAGAGGCTGTTGAAATACGTTAATGTTAACCCTTGTCATGCTGTATAAATTACCAAGCTGAATTGCTGTCAAATCAAAGCACTGAAAGCACTGATAGAACTTGTTAATCAAAAATCAATATTTCTTTTAGATATCAATTTCATAAACAACTCTGGTTGGAAAAGCACAAGCAGGAGGTGTAGACTAAGATCAGCCTGCACATAAGTGCAGTCTGATCTTAGTCTACACATCCTGCCAAAACCAGAATATCCCGGGTTCAGCACAACAAGGGTTGATTTTAAAAAATGGGTCAAGTCTGGTCAGAAAGTAGGTCATATCCTAAATAAACCTTGTCAGGCTGTCTTATCCGACTACCACAGAGTGACGCCTTCAAGGAAAAAAAATTATTGGAAACCATTGTGTTAAATGAAGAAATTGCTTGTGACAAGCAATTTCTTCATTTTCCACAATGTTTTCTATATAGAAAGTTGAAAAATCTTAAATTTTATTAACTGAAAATTGTTGTCTGCAGCTTCTTTCAATTTGGATCAATCTAAAGAAAATTTGTGTGGCATGGGTAAATTTCAATAAGTTTCAGGTGAGGTCAATTTTATACAATAATTGGTTCAGCAGATCAAAACCTAATATTAACCCTTTTCCCGAAAAATGAAATTTTAGACTGGCCCAAATTCAAAGAAATTGCATCAACTTTAAGTAGGTGGAATTTGAAAAATCTTTTGTCTATTATGCTATTGCATATTGCGGGTATTGTAGAAAATGCTTGTTATAAGCAATTTCCTAATGCTCCACAATGTTTTGCCAAGCTTTTTATTTTGAGGGGCATAAAAAACATGATTTTGTTGTAATGGGTTAATGCCATAAAATTGTATTCTGATTCATTGACAAATTTGTGTAGAATATTAATCAATCATTTTCATTTTTTTTAGATTTTCTTATCTTGATGACAATATTTTATCTGTTGGATTCAATTTTGGTCCAGTAAAGACAAAAAGAAAGTCTTACAAAAAAAATGAAATTAACCCTTGTGATGCTGAACCCAGAATATTCCTGTTTTGGCAGGAGGTAAAGACAAAGATCAGCCTGCACATAAGTGCAGTCTAATCTTAGTCTAGGCCTCCTGTTTGTCTCCTATAACCAAGAGTTGTTGACAAAATTAAATTTCAAAATTAATTTTGACCTTTATCTAGTTCCTTCAGTGATTTCAGGCCTTTGATCTTAATGCAAATTCAGATAAGGATGATATTCAGCATGACAAAAGGTTTGTGCAGGAGATGTAGACAAAGATCAGCCTGCCAGAGTATTTATGAAATTTATTTTCAAGAGAAATTCCGGTTATTCAACAACAAGCACTACCAATGCTCTCAGCCCTTTGATTTAAGTGCAATTCAATAAGGGATTGTTATATTCAGCATGACAAGGGGTAAGACACAAGGGATCATGAAAACTGAGGGACACTTGCTTGGTCTCAATTCATGTAAACAAAAGATGACTAACTTCTCGGTCTTTATCAAAACAAAATGAATAATTCTCAAACAACACTCAATTTCTATTTCTCTATTCAGGGATTACCGGGTGAACCAGGGCCAATGGGTCCTCCCGGTAAAGATGGAGCTCCAGGGCCAAGAGGGCTTCCTGGGAAACAAGGGGAGATTGGCTTTCCTGGATTCCGGGTAAGTACCATATCTGTATACTCAGGGTTAGCTGTAAACAAGACCTAGGATTGCCAAAACTTAGGGGCCCTTGTAGAAATGGTACTTTAGGGCCAAAAAGTCCCATGAAAAACTAAAGGAGATTGGAGATCTAGGATTTTTGATAAGCACTATGGCAGGATACTCAAAATTAACTAAAATTAAGATGTTTGAATTTAAAGAGAGAGCAAGGGCCAATGACTTCCCAAACTGGGAATGATTGTTTAAAACATGGAACTAAATGAAATCTTTTGCCCTAGCTGAAGGTCTTTTCAATGAAGCCTCTTTTCAATGAATTATTTCACAATAATCAATGAATTAATATATCATTAGTGGGCTACAAAAATGTAATAATTGCAGCTTAAATAAAGCTCTATTTATGGCATTTTGGTTGCCAATAGAGAATATCATCATAGTTGTTCTAAAACCTTGTAAATACATCCTGATTCAAGCTGCAGTTACAAGGTTTAAGAACAACGATGCCAATATGCAGAGCCCCAGTATCCGACATTCTTTCAGATGGAATGTTGTGGCTGTACTGGTGACAGACATTGCAGGAGGTCATGATTAGGTGCACTAGCTGCAGTGGTATAGCTGAAGTGGTATAGCTGAAATGCTCTTGAGTGGTGTTAAATCCTATTCAATCAACCTATGGCGATACATAAATCTTATAAATACAGTTCAGTCTCGACCTTTGTGTTATAAAGTTAATGTTAGTTGGACCACAGCCATAGGCCAGTGGTAGCGCTTAGAACTCCTAGTCAAGGGATCCTGTCACAAGTCTCCGACCAATGGGTGGATAATTGTAAACCTAAGTGGGATGAGCAGCTAGAGGCTCGGAAAGTATGAAGTGTTAGTACTGGTGTGAGAAATATCAGGAGTCCATGGTTAGGTGCTCAAGTAGCCTGACTGCAATACTGTTAAAGGTGGCGATAAACCCAATTTAATCAATAGTGCTCCTTATTACATATGTATAATTGCAGGGTCCAAAGGGAAATAGAGGATGGAAAGGAGAGCGAGGACTTGGTACCCGAGGTAGAAAGGGAGAACCAGGTCTACCTGGTAACGCTGGGCCTGGAGTAAAGGTAAGAGCTATGATTCCGGAATTGATTGCCTTGCAGTTCAATGGATCATCGTGAAACTGCTGTAACTGCCTATATGATTATCGGAAATTGCAACTGTTTTTGTGCTGAACCGCCAAAATGACAGATTGCTAGTTCTGCCAACTTACCTCTGATATGGCAGATGGACTGGGATTTTGTACAAGATTAATTTGCTAAATACATATATATAGCTGAGAACATAGAATGAATAGCGAGTTCTTGTTGGGCGACCTAAATGACATAAATACACCTCCAATTAACTGTAGTTTTTGGTTTAACCAATTCGTACACAGTGAAGCTTTTTGATGCCCATTAAGGAAACTCTTTGGAAAACTTTGTGGAAAATGAAGAAATTGCTTGTGTGGTAATGGGTTAACCCATTCCCACTTGATAAAATTTTAGACCAGTCCAAATTCAAACAAGTTGCAGACGACAATTTTAAGTTGATGAAATCTTTAAAATCTTTGTATTTTGGTTCGGAAAACATTGAGGATAATGAAGAAATTGCTTGTAACAAGCAATTTCTTCATTTTCCACAATGTTTTCCAAAGCTTTTATATTCAGAGGTGTTTAAAAGCGTCATCGTGTGGGAATGGGTTAACCCATTCCCACTCAATCCCTCCCTTTTATGCCCCTCAACTAAAAGGCTTTGGAAAACATTGTGGAAAATGAAGAAATTGCTTGGATCAAGCAATTTCTTCATTATCCACAATGTTTTCTATCCAAAAAGACGAAAAAATTTAAAATTCAATCAAATTGAAATTGTAGTCTGCAGCTCCTTTCAATTTGGACAGGTCTAAAATTCCACTGTGTTGGAATGGGTTAAGTCACCCAGCAGCAAGTATGTTTAACATTGGAGCTCAGTGTTGAACTTTCAGTCTAAAAGAATGATCTGATAGGTCAATCGATCGGTAATTTGCCATAAGTTGATTCATTGAAGATGAAAAATCCTGAAATAAAACATGTGAAGAAAAAAAAAAAGACTGCTTGTAAAAATCAATTTCTTCTTTTCTCAGAATGTTTCTTACCAAATGTAACTGTAATTTACAGCTTACATGCACTTTGAGTCTTTTGCTTCAATTTGGACAAGTTATCCCATTTCAACACAATCAATCATTTTGTGTCAAAGAAATATAAGTATGGAAAACATTGTAAGTAAAGAAGAATTGATTTTGGCAAGAAATTTCTTTTATTCCCACAATGATTTCTACTTCATATGGCCCATATTTTTTAATTAAAACCTACTTGTTTTGTAGTCTGCAACCTCTTTAGGATTGAACCATTTAAAAAAAAATGTTTGGGAAAAGGTTGAAATGTTTTTGTATTCGAATGGTTATGATATTCCCATCTGGTTTGGCATATTTCTTCATTTTACACCATGTTTTCTACCAAAAAATTGAAAAAAACCTAAAATTTTATAAACTCTCATTTGTCATCTGCAACTCCTTTCAATTTGGACCAGTCTAAAATTTTGCCATTTGGTAAAGGGTTAAACTTTGTATGTGTATTTTCCACATGTAAGTTTTCTACATACAGAGATTTTAACCAGTTCCCATTTTATGCCATCAAGAATTTTTTTTTTTTTAATACATTGTGGAAAATATCAAGCAATTTCTTCATTTCCCACAAGGTTTTCTATCCAAAAGACAAAAGACAAAAAAAAAAAAAAAAAAAAATATCAACTTGAAATTGTTGTGTGCAGCTAAAATTTCAAAAATCAAGAAAGGGTTAAACTTTGTTGTTTCAGGGTGCAAAGGGAGACTCGGGATTACCAGGGCCACAAGGACCCCCAGGTGAACAGGGACCTGAGGTAAGTCTATTTTTAGCCTGGCTTCTTTCTGAGAAACCCGAAGGTCACAATTACCACAGCCTTGTCTAAGTGTAACGGTTCCAGGGGAGGTAATTTGCAGTGGTTATGCAAATTAGGGAACTGTCAGAAAGTCAAGAGACTATTTGGAGTTATATATAGACAAGGTCGACCCATTTAGGGTTGAGGATCCTTTTCTCTGAATGGATTTGCTTTGTCTACGAGCTCGGAAAGGTACATAAGTTTTAATGTCAATATTGTGAAAGAATTCTCTGATGTTACTGAAGGCAGTCATACAAAACATGGAATTTATCTTCTCTACCTGAAGAGCAAGCTATACTATTAAGAGAATTAACTTTAGATGAATTATTGTCAATCCTGCTTGCGGTGTGCGAGACATAGTTGTCACTATGACAAGTAGGTGTATGTGCGTTAGTCTGTTAGTCTGTTAGTTAGTCTGTCGGTCTGTCCAAATTTGTTTGGACAGTTACTCCTTCATTTATGGATTGATTTCATAATAACTTGGCACAATTATTCTCCATCATGAGTATATGTGCCATTTAAAGAATTTTGGGGATAGTTCTAATGTCAAGGTCACAGCTGAAGGTCAAACACTAAAATTGTGATTGTCAAGAGCATTTCTCCTACAATTATGGATAGATTTCAAAATGAATTGGCACAATTATTCTCCATCAGAGTAGATGTGCCATGTGAAAGAATTTTTCGGATAGCTTCAATTTCAAGGTAAAGCTCAAGGTCAAGCTCTTAGATAGTGCTTGTCTGGATAATGATGCCTACAAAACTTTGCGGGCTTGACAGCAAATGTCCTTGGACAACAATCTAGTTGTAAGAATTGTGCCCCTTTTTATCAGACTAAGATTTTCATAGTCTATCGAACAGCTGACCATAAGGCACTTATTTATGATCCTTTTGTTAGCTCTGCTGTTTTTGGAGGAAATTGGAGGAATTGTTGTAGCAATGCGTCCTTCTCGTCACACATGATTTCTGTCATTATTAAAGGTATTGATAGCAACAAGAAAGATCTTTTCAGTATAAAAAGACCAGTCTTTTCCATTAACCCTTTCCTGTTTGTCAAAATTTTAGACAGGTCCAATTTGAAAGAAATTGGAGACGACAATAAAAGTGGGTGCAATTTGAAAAGTAACCTTTCATACGTTAGAAAACATTGTGAGAAAAGCAATTTCTTCTTTTCCCTCTATGTTTTCTCAACTATAGATTATCACCCCAGTGAAAATATTGATTGAAATTTCACTGATATTTCACTGAGATCTCAGTGAAATATCAGTGAAAGAAAGGGGCAAAATAACAGTGAAAATAAACTGAAGTTTCACCAAAATCTCAGTGAAATTTCACCAAAATTTCAAAGAATTAACAGTGAATTACAGTGAAATTTGACCAAAATTTCACCAAGGTTCTGTTGAAATTGAAATTATGGATTGAAATTTCAGTGAAATATCAGTGAAATATAGTGAGATATTAGTGAAATATAGTGAAATATCAGTGAAATATAGTGAAATATCAGTGAAATCTCAGTGAAAGAAAGGGGCAAAATATCAGTGAATTTCACCAAAATCTCAGTGAAATTTCAATGAATTACACAGAAAATTTCAAAGAATTAACACTGAATTTCATCAAAATTTCAGTGAAATTTCGTTTCAGAAAAATGGCCATTTCGGCCATTTGTGTTTCACAAACACATCTTGTTCTAAATGTTAAGTTTTCATGTTAAGGTTGGAAAGGGTTACCAGATGACCTTGAGGAAGGTCATATTGCATGGAACAAATAGATATCATTGAAAGGAAGTTACATACCAAATTTCAGATTTGTATTTCCAATACTTTTTGAGAAAAGGCAAATTTGTTAAATTTTGGACAGACAGACGGACAGACAGTCACGAGTAAAACAATATGCCCTCGATATTTTGATATGGGGCATAAAAATCCCTAATACATGTATACGTCACTCCCCCCACCCACACAAACACAATCACAGCTTATTGTATCTATTATTTCTTATCCCCCTAATTTTGTAAGTATTTTAGTAACTAATTAAATATGTAAGTTTTCAAGAGATATGATTGTTAACCTGCAACACCTTTAACCCTATCCAAAACAAGACCTGGTTTTGACGTCCCTAAAAGAAAAGGCTTGGGAAAACATTGAAAAAAAAGAAGAAACTGCTGATTATACGCAGGTGGAATGAATCATGGTTTTTCATGAAATAACATGAACTATGATGGGCCAGGGACCCCGTTTACCCATGGTCTACCATGTTTTGTTAAATTGCCGCTAACATGGTAAACAATATTATGATATACCATGGTAAAAACATGGTTGACCATATTAAAGAAAACATGGTTGACCTTGTTAAAGAAAACATAATAGACCATGTTAAAGAAAACAAGGTAAACCATGTTACAGACCATGGAAAGAGACCATGTTACCAGCATAATAAAAAGCCATGGTAGGCCATGGTCAAACTCAATAATCAATGTTATGTTAAATCATAGAAAACTGACCAAGGTTAACTGAGTGTTTCCCCCAAGCCATTTTGCATGGTGCATTACCATGCCCCTTTTCTGGTGCACCATGTTGGCCCCAAGAAGATTAAGTGCAACATGGGCCCTTTTTTTCTTAAAAAAAGATTTAACGGTGGTGAAATGATTGATAAAGTACATGTTTATTCTTAGCCCTTGGTCTTTCTGCTTAACCCATTCCCACACAATAAAATTTTATACCGGTCCAAATTCAAAGAAGGTGCAGACGAAATATATCAATGACAAAACCTTTAAAACCTTTGCTTTTTCAGATAGAAAATATAGTGGATAATGAAGAAATTGCTTGTAACAAGCAATTTCTTCATTATCCACAATGTTTTCAGAAGCTGTCATATTGAGGGGCGTTTAAAAGCTTCACTGTGTGGGAATGGGTAAACAGATGTCAGAAATTCTTTTTCAAAGTTACAAAATGAAGAACATAAATGTCCATTGGGCTCAAATTTTAAATAAAAGTGCCCAGATTTATTTCAATCCAGTCCTGTGGGGAACACTAAAATCATAAACATGGTAATTGTGTTTAATTGTTGATTTGCCACATATTTCTGTACAGACTGCACTTTTTCTGTAGTGTCTTTGTTGCTCGCACAAAACTTTTCCTTCAGAACAGCAATCATAGCAGAAAATAGCCTTGAATCAAATGCAGGCTTGCTTAAAGTCTTGATGTTAGGTGCCTTTCACGACACAGAATGTGGAAGAATGTACTGTCTGGTAAAAAGTTTCAACATGAGCACTTTAACTGCCTCATACAGTTTATCAAGATGTGCGACTGAATCCCGCAGCTCATCCAGTGTGAAGCCATCGAAAGTTCCTGCAGTGCTGTGCGGAGAGCTTTGAACTGGTGATCATTTTTCCATTGTGGAAATTTGTGCTGGTGATGGTGGTTTCTTTGGTATAGACTCCCTAGTTGGTGAACATGTAGAATCCCTGGCTTCTAGCTCCTGGCTTAGTCGCCTCTTCAATCGCTTAACTTCATCTTTTAGATCACGAAATTCCTTCCTACTTACACATCTGCAAAAGTATGTTACATTTGTGTATCAACATTATCAGGATCAACGAACATAGTGTCGTGTGATACTTCAGACAAACAGTAAAATCTCTGAGAAGACCCTATTAGGAAGGTCTACTCTCCTTGAAATGGACACTGAAAGGTGGTTACGGAAGAAAGGGTTAATATGTCGGTTAATATCTAACAAATGCACTATAAAGCTGCAATAATTCAGATGCAAAACCCATTCATTAGCCCATTCTCTGATTAATGAGTTGATGGGTTTGACAGCTCTGCAAGACTGTAAATAATAGTAGACCTGGGTCAGATTGATACTGGTTGAGCTGTGTGATCAAGGTCTGCTCTACATACTTGAGAAAATCTGGGTGAGCTAGGCCTTTACTATTAAATATAGTCATAACTTAATTTTCATAAATGAAATACTGGTAAAAAGTATATTCTTAGTAGTCAGGCCCTGTGGTCACAAACAAACCGAAAATCGGGATCAGGCCCGAAGACAAATTTTATATTTCTTTATTTTCTTCCACAAAAATGCTTTAAAACACTTTTGTTTTGTACTATTTGGTAAAGATTGTTGAAAAGAATACAGACAAACACTGAGAATTTAATTTTAGAAATTAGTCCTTCGAAAATAGAGTTATTTGATTAAGCCTGATGAAATCAGGATCAGTTTTGATCTGATGTTAAGAATCAGGATCAACTCTGTTTATGCTAATTTCTGATAGATTTAATATTTTACAGTGTCATCCTGCTTATTATGACTGTCTAAATTTGTGGTTAAATCATTAATAAAATCAAAGGGCATATTGAAGAAAATCAAAAATATAGAATTGATCTTGAGCCTGATCCTGACTTTTTTCATTTGTGAACACACGTGGCCATGAGGCTGGAAAAATTGTTAATCTGGGAACAGGTTATTCATCCTTTACGTCACATTCCTTTGTTGTGGATGATTCTAAATATAGCAAATGAGGTAAAGGGATAGGTTCACCACATATAGGCAGTCTCAATATTACATTTAGATTTGACTGTTTATTCATAAATTTTTGACAATATTTTTAAAACGATGAATTCTGATACTTAATTAGCAATATAGTTCAAACCTTCAGTTAAAGATTAAAATTGGAAAATTATTTATCCAATAACAATTGTTGATTTTCACAAGACATCTTCCTTGCTGATTTATACAAGAACTTTTATGTTTAAAGAGCTGTTTGGATCTTAACCCTTTACCTCATAAGCTATTTAGAGCCATCCACAGTGAGGGAATGTAATAAAACAAGAGGGACATTGGCCCTAAAGCGCTTATCTGAGGCAATGTTTAATAAAGGTTGTGAATGCAAAACTTCTAATTCAAAACTTCCAAATTCAATACAGAATATCAATATTTTCACTCAATTTTGCTTTTCAAAGACTTTACCTAGCAAATTAGTTTTTGAACCGATTTGACCCGATTTTAAACTTAACTGAGATATTAATGGGGCAAACATTCTAACAAAGCTTCAAAACAATTGGGCAAAAAATGTGGCCTCTAGAGTGCACACAAGATTACCTAGTTTATGACATGTTTTGACCAAATTTCCAACTTGAACGAGAAATCATTGCGACAAACATTCTGACCAAGTTTCAAGACAATTGAGCCTAAAATATGGCCTCTAGAGTGCAAACAAGGTTTTTCTAAGATTTGACCTAGTGACCTAATTTATGACCTGATTTGACACAATTTCAATCTTGACCGAGATATCAATGAGACAAACATTCTGGCCAAGTTTCAAGACAATTGAGCCAAAATTGTGGCCTCTAGAGTGCACACAAGGTAAAAGGTGACGACGGACGATGGGCAGCAGACAGAACCTGATCACACTAAGCTCACCTTGAGCACTTTGTGCTCAGGTGAGCTTAATAAAGGAGAATTATGAAGGTGAAAGGAAAATGCAGATTTTGATTTGTTTGGAAACATTGTTGAAAATGGAGCAATTGCTTGTTACGAGCCAATGTTCCATTTCCCACAATGTTTTCAAATGTTATCAACCTACAGAGGCATGAAAACCCATTTCTGAGTAGTAAAGGGTTACCAAGTTTCTGAAATAGAAAATTCTAATACTTACTCAGAATGGCTTGACTTGGTGTTCTTTGTATGCAACAGTGCCTTTTCTGCCACCTGCTTTGAAGTCAAAGTAGCTGTAAATAAAAGATTAATTTAATTTTAAAAGAATTATAATGGCCTTTTTATTTTTTTTACAGCCGCTTAATGTTCAGATCAGTCTGTTTATGTGTGCAGCCTGATTAACTTTTACACTAAATCTCCCTATTAATAAATAAGCAATTCTATAAAACAAACAAACACACTGCCAAACTACATCTTCAATTTGGTTACTGTGTCTTAAAACTTTCTCTTGCTCAACCAACTGAATTCTGAAACTTCGAATGAACAAGTCCAGTCTCCAATTAATTTTAGTCCAGTTTTGCATTTTAGGGTTGTTTTTTCAATATGTTTCAAAATTGACAAACAGTGCAGACCCTGATCAGAGGGCTCCTGTAGGAGCCCTCTGATTTGGGTCTACACTGTTTGGATAGAACAAGTATCTTCTCTACAGGTACATTATTTTTAAAGGATGCTTATATGTGTCACTAGAGTTGAATGGGTTAACTTAAGTTTTCTCAACCTACTGTTTATGGAAAAATAAACTTAAACATTCATCCTTGTGAAATGACAATCATTCCTACATTGTGCTCAGGTGAGCTAAAAACTGGCCCCTGTTTCACAAAAAAAAAATAAGTTACTTATTTGCTCAAATTAAGTATTAGATTAAGTTGAGTCAGATACTTTAGGTGCTTTTCAGGAAAGATGAATAATTTGTATATCTATTGTATGGGATAAAATGTTGGTACAGAATACCTGATGGTAAAGAAGAGCTTGCTGAAGCTGTTGAGTGGGAATGAATGGATTCTTCTGCTCTTGTAGAAAAAGATGCTGTGTCACCCTGTATCACTCCTGGGTTGGGGTCACTGCTACAAATCTTTTTATCTGCTAAGTAAAGATTTAAAGAAAAATAGACTTTTTCACCATTAATATTTATGAGGAAAATTTCTGTCTGTTATATTTCAAATAATGAATGCCAACATTTTTAAGGCAGTTAAGAGTATAGCTAGACCATTAACCCATTACCTGATGATTAACGCCTTTGAAAATAGAGTAGACCCAGATCAGGCAGCACCTGTAGGAGCTGCCTGATCAGGGTCTACTCAGTTTGCTTCAGAGCATATTGTAGTCCAGACTTTGCTTTACTGGTTACAGCATTGATATTCAAAATTTTTGTGACAAATTAAAAATATATCCAATTATATATGCAAAGTAGGTGGAGTTTCGGATGAATTTTAAACATATTAAGGGTTAAAGACACTCTATGTAACAGTGGAGATCCTGATCTGACAGCTTCTTTAACCCTTGTCATGCTGTATAAATTACCTAACTTAATTGCTGTCAAATCAAAGTGCTGAGATTATTGATAGATCTTGTTGTTCAAAAATCAATATTTCTTTTAGAAATCAACCTCATAAACAATTCGGGAAGGAAAAGTACAAGCAGAAGGTGTAGACTAAAGTCAGCCTGCATAAACGTGCAGTCTGATCTTAGTCTACACGTCCTGCCAAAACCGGAATATTCCAGGTTCAGTATGCCTAGGCCTCCACTATTTGAAAACTAGACATTGTCACAAAGCAGACTAATACACCCCAACAACGCTTGTCCATAAACAAGTGCTATCTGCAAAAGGGCCATAACAAAAAATGGACTTTTTTAATTAAAGGGCCATAAAACCATCAAAAATCAATGGACCATAACCAAAATAGGATATGCACATGTCTGACTTATACCGAGCGTTTGTCTAAAATTTGAACCAAATCCCTCTAATGGTTGCTGAGAAAATGAGCGGACACGATTTTTCACTAAAGGGCCATAACTCCATCAGAAATCAATAGACTCTAACCAAAATAGAATATGCACATCTCTGTTGATACTGATTATATCAGTGAAGTTAAGGGGGGTATAAAAATGTAGAAAGGGGTATTCTGGGGGAAAGACTTTAAAGTTACTTTTACCCATTTATGTATTTTAAGTCATATATGAACTTACAAGCAGCAGTCGACTTTTGAAAACACTGTAGCAAACAAGATGCGATTGTGAAACACCATGCCCCCGATACAGGAATTCTTTAGAAACGGTTGATTTTTATTGTTTTTTGTTTTTTTTTTTTTTTTTTAGGGAAAAGGGTTAAATGTTGACCTTGACCTTGATGAAATGACCTTCCCCAGTTGCACCTTGTTGAGACCTATCTACATACCAAATATTAGCATTGTAAATTAATTAGGGATGAAGTTATAGGAAAATGTTTAGTTGGCAGGTTAAGTTTTTGAATAACGTTTTAGGGAAAAGGGTTAAAATTTTGACTTTGACCTTGATGAAATGGCCTTTCCAAGTTGCGCCTTGTTGAGACCTATCTACATACCAAATATTAGCATTGTAACTTAATTCGGGATGAAGTTATGGGAAAATGTTTAGTTGGCAGGTTAAGTTTTTGAGTAACGTTTTAGGGAAAAGGGTTAAAATTTTGACCTTGACCTTGATGAATTGACCTTCCCCAAGTTGCGCCTTGTTGAGACCTACCAAATGAAATTAGCATTGTAACTTAATCAGGGTTGGAGTTATAGGAAAATTGGCAGGTTAACTTATGCAGACAGACGAACGGACAGACAGACAGACAGACAGACAGACAGACGGACACCGGTAAAACAATATGCCCCCGATCTATCGATGCGGGGGCATAAAAAGATAATGCTTAAGAGGAGCAAAACATGGGATGTGCACAATATTGTAACAAGATGTTCTTACATTCATATTGCACTCAATCATCAAATATATCTCCCATCATGTGCATGATGGATGCAAATTTAGTTTATACTTTTATCTAAATTACAGAAGAACCAGCACAGTTAGCTCAGTTAGAAGAGCATCTAACTCCAGAGCAGTAGGTCAGGGGTTTGATCCCCGGCCGCAACATACTAAAAGTCGTTAGAAATTGATAGTAGCTCCATTGCCAGCGCTCAGCATTAAAAAGAGTTGAGCACTATGACTGGTCGTCCTGGTGTCAGGATAATGTGACTGGATAGAGTGTTCATGCTATGTGTCTGCCACATGAGCATTCCAATGATGCAGCACTATAACTTGTCTTGTGCAGACACTGTTGTGATATAACTGAAATACTGTTAAAGAGACGTTAAACCCAATGTTTTTTTATATTGAATGATGTCAAAAGGTGTTAATGAATCATATGGTATGTAAACTTGCCTTTACAATTATTGCCTTTGAGCTGAAGGCCATCTTGTAATTTTTAAGTCGCATCAGTGGCATCAGGTGAAGCTCCATCAGTTAGATTATGTTAAACTCCATCTCCAGCAGTCAAATCAGGCAAAGTTCCATCAGTAACATCAACCATTAGCATGTTGAAATTGGTATCCAACTGTTCCTACATTGTTTTTATTTTTTTCCCTGCAATTGCCCAATATGAACTTTACTCCTGTGAAGATTAGTGTTTCTCACAATATCAAAAAAGTGAGTCTAGACTGAGAAATATGATAAATGTTGTTTGTATGCAGCAATGGCTGCCACCAGCCTCAGTGCAGACAACAGGTGCTGGCATGTTGAAATTCCTACAATTTTCCAGTTAGTCAATCATATGGGTATCGGTATAATTTGTTAATTAGGTTGAAAGTTGATTAAAACACAAATTCAACTTTATACAATATCAAAATCTTTTTTTTTTTTCATGTACATAACAAAATCAATTTATGATATTCATATTACAAATAAATTAAAACGAGAATTATGATAGAGAGCAATTCGTAAATAATTTGGTATTAGTTCGGTAATCATGAAAAATTCGGTAATTCAATGCACCAATGTGGGACCAAACTACGATCTGTCTTACAAATATATAGATGATGGTTTATTGCACAGGCATTAAGCTGAATTGGTTAATATCAAATGTCATGCTATCCGCTTCCCCACCCGCTTACACCTTACCTCCAACAGCCAAGATCCGAAATTTCGATCTACCCGGAAATCCTGGGAAACATGCATCTCCTCCATCCTCTGGTTTGTAAACCGACTTTTCAGGTACTAATATGTACTTCTGATCATGAATAGAAAGTTTGTTGTTGTCGTTGAACCAGCGCATAACGGAAAATTTGTTTTCGAACGGTTAACCGCCATTTCTGTAATATTTTTCCAGGCCATGACGTCATCAGAAATGCGCTTTGCGTCACGTGATACGCAGATTCAGATTCTGATTCAGGCGAGTTAATTTCCGTTATTCCGACAAACTCGTGTACTTTTTTATATTTTGATTCGAAAAAGAAACTTGTTAACGGTAAATTGAGAAATTGAGAGTGGTTTTGAAGTGTTATATGAATTTTCCCTGTTATTACGTCATCCTGGAAATGCGTGTATACCACGTGATACACAAAGTTTTTTTTCTTATATCCCTATAAACAAATGATCGGTAATTCTCGGAGGCTCTACGAGCAAGTTCGCAGGTCGAGTTAGACCGAAAATAATCGATTAGGTAACGGTTCTCAGCATTGTAATCTTCTTGTTTAGATAGTCGGTGACCAGCCGCGATGGAGATTGTTTACTTCCGGCGACGTTTCTTCGCCGGGCTTAATGTAAAATGGCTCAACAAGCTTTAAACGTTTTTTTAAACGCAAAGCACTCGAAGATGATGAAGGTAAATAAATAATAAACATTTTCTTACAATTATAAGTCCAGAATCGTAGAGGTCAGTGTAAAAATTAGCTAGCCTAGCAGACGCCTTGTATCACGTAAATATTTCGTCACGGAATATTTACTCGCTCTTTCAACACAGCTGATTTAACAGACTAGGTACTATAAAATAGTATCGTCGGCTTATCAAAACTGAATTTTACGAGTTTTTTTTTTTTTTTTTTTGCACCATCCATCAACTAAAGTCTCGTGTTTATATATATATATAGTCAATGTTCTTGCTGAAGTTGCCATCTTTTTGCTTCAACTCAACTACGTATCGTTGTGGAATATGTTTTCGTCCGTCATATGTTTTCACACCAATTCATGTTTTACTTATTTTGTGAGGAAAGGTTGTTGTACAAAAAAAAAATTGTTGTCTAAAATTAGTTTAGAAGCATAGCTATGGCAATAAGTCTTTCAAACATGTTCCAGGTCAATTTTATCGGCAGAAGAATTATTTGAGTGTGAGCTGCTTCTTTTTTATGTGTTTTGCTAAGTCAATTTTTTGACCTTTGTATATCTCCAATTAAAATAAATCTAGAAGAATCTTATAAAATCTAGCTATGTTGATTGGTGATTTGACATCAAATTTTTATGTCACTTGACTGTCAAGTGGTTTTCTCTAGTATAAATAGCTTCTTTTTCCAAATGAAGATTAGATGATTCTTATATTTTACCAGTCCTTACAGTATTTTTAATAAATAAAATACAGCTAATATTCTTAAACATATTTCAATTTTAACTCTATAATTTCTTTGCAGGCTATATAAAATGAATAAGTACATTCTCAACAAACCATGTGTAAAAGGTTGGGGAAGTACATTGTATATTAATTTTCTTTTCAAAATTAAGTGCCCTTTTGTTTATGTAGGTTAGGATAAGCACGGAATTACATGTTCATCACTGAATATTGTTTTACCATTTGCAAATTGGTTATTATATAATTATTTTGTAACAGTTACTTAACAAAATACATATGAAGAAAGGTAAATCATCGTATTTTGAAAATGACTGGTTTCTAAATTCAAATCTTGTTTCCACATCCATAAATGGCCAATTTATAAAATAGGATGAAAACATATGACGCTGTTTTACTTACCCCCAAATCTTGACCAGAATCGTAAAAAGGAAAAGAATATTCATAACAATGCATTAAAGCTTAGAAGGAAGAAAATAACTAAAGAGAATATACTTTGATATTACATGCAGGAATTCTTTAATACAATAGATTTTTGTAACCGCAAAACTGAAAACTCATTATTAGGACGAAAACCCATACCGCGAGGATAAATAGCTGAGCATTTGAAATTGATAATCATTGAAAATAAGCGAATAAAAATTTAAAAAAAAAAAAAGAAAAAGTCAATGAAAATGAGTTATTTTTCCAAATAAAAAATCAACAAGGATTAAAATAGAAAAAATTTCTAAAATCTGGGGTTGAAATATGAAAAGGCCAGGAAATGATTTGATTGACTGCCAACCAAAACAGTTGCTGGCATTTGTCAATGACATGAGGACAGGGATCTATAATTTCTTTTAATTCAGACTTTGTGTTTTTTTTTTTTTTCCTTTAAAACAGCACAGAAAGTTTTAATTCAGTTATACAGTAACATAATTATATAGTTAATATCCATTTTCTCTAGGTTCAAGTTTAACTGTTATATTATTTAAACTTTGGCCCTGTTTTAGAAAAAGACCCCTCAAAATCATGCTTGATGGCTCATGTGGCCCATTGACCTGAAAATCAATCTGAAGCTCTGAGTGGATGGGGTACGGCCATATATTCTCTTGAAAGTCTGTGCCTTCTCATAAGTTCGTGCTTTTTTGTAAGAGCCTAACACTTTCTGTAACTGACACGGGTGGGGATAGTGTAATATAACCATAAATAAATTACTATCAAATGCAGTTGTAAACAGTGTGGTCACTGTTCATTTGAGGAATATATGTTTACTTTTATCATTTAAGTTTAGTTTAGAATTATGCCCATGTTATTTCTTGATATCATGGGTTGACCATGGTTATGATCTTTGTAAGATGGGTGACAATGGTATTTCATTTCATACCATGATAACACTGTAGAACCATGCTCTAACATGGTTGTAGTAGCAACTCTGACCATGGTATTACCATAGCAAGTGATGTTTTTTCACAGTTGACCATGAATAACATGATCAGATGCCAATTACAATGAAATGCCATGGTTAACATTTCACCTGGGTAACCAGCATTTTCTCCTTTTGTCTCATTATTTTCTATGCCTAATTTTACACAAATCCTATCTTTAATAACTTCCATTTTGTCATCTGTGGCAGGTTTTGAAGTGGATCACTCTAAAATTTTGTTGCTTGGGAACGGGTTAAGTAAATAATATTATTCCATATGGTCACCAATCATGTTCACATTTGTGAATCTGTTGTGTTCCTACTTTTTTATGCTTTTATAAAGATTAAGTTTTATTATAAACACATTTTTAAAGTTGGCATATTCACTGAAATTTCACTGAAATTCTAGCCTCATAAAGAAAAAACATTTCACTGAAATTTCAAAATTTTCGGCCAAAATTTCACTGATATTTCACTGAAATTTGGTCATTTTGCTGAGATTCAGTGTTATTTAAACATTTCACTGAAATTTCACTGAAATTTGGTGAAATTTCAGTGAAATTTCAATTCAATTTTCACTGGGGCAGGGACGTAAAACCATGGGATTGTGCAGGAAAGGGTTAACTCATCCCCATACAGTGACTTTTTTTGAAGCCTCTCAAGTAAAATGCTGTGGAAAATATTGTGGATAATGAAGAGTTGCCTTGAATAAGTAATTACTTCATTATCAACAACGTTTTCTAACCAAAAAGACACAGATTTTTATAATTTCATCAACTTGAAATTGTCATCTTTTACTTCTTTCAATTTGGACAAGTCTAAAAAAAATTATATGGTAATGGATTAAAGGTGGACTTTGAATAAAAAAAATTGTAAGAATTATTCTGCTTTTTTTGCCATTGAGGATTCTATCAGCCAAGTGCCAGGCATCTGCACACAGTGCTGTTGTAGAATAACTCATTCCCAAACAGTCTAGCTTTTATATGCTCCTAAGGAAACAAGCTTTGGAGAACATTTTGGAAAATGTAGCAATGTGTCATTTTCCACTATGCTTTCTACCCTAAACGACTTCATCAAATGAAAATTGTCCTCTGCAACTTCTTTATATTTGGACCTATCTCAAATGTTGTAATCTGATCAGGGGTTAGATAAACACATTATTATGAGAACTTTATTGGAGAAAACCTGGTGTAATTATATAGCTTTGTAATACTGTGATAATTTCTCATTATCTGAAGTTATCCCCTTGAAACTTGTAATGTAGGTTTTCTATCAAAGAGCAATTTAGATTAACAAGAAAGATAAATCTTTATGCATAATTAGCTTTGCCTCTTTCAGAGAAAACCAAAGGTATTGCTATTGCAAGGTTATCGTCTGTGTCAGCTTAATCTTCAGAAAAATATTAACTTTCGTATTATCTCTGGTATTATGATACACATTCACTTGAAACTCTTGATGTATGTTCCCCATAAAAAGTAGAGGATAACTGCAAATGCATTTTTTCTGCAAATTATGCCCCTTTTTTGCAAATTAGAGATTTTACCTACTATGAAGCATTTGAACAGCCATGAGTTGGCATACACATGTGATGTTCTCGTTGTAAGATTTATGCACTTTATTTACTATCAAACAGCTCCAGCCATAGCATTGCAGTTGAATGCAGGAGAGCTACAAATAGAGGGCGTAATCCGTATTTTAGATTTAGATATTTCACCAATACTGCCATAAACCCTTTCACGATTCAAAGGAGTAACCACAACATAGTTTTTTTTGAGAAATAAGGATTTGAGAATGCTGCTACCCCTTCTTATCTGGACCTCTGATGCTTTTATTTATCAATGTGTATCATTCCAGGGACCCCCTGGACCTCGTGGTTTACCAGGTTATCCAGGAGGTGATGGCTTACCAGGACGTGATGGTTTGGGTGAGAGAGGTCCCATGGGCCCACCAGGACCCCCAGGGGATGCTACCCTAGTTACAGGACCCCCAGGTCCCCCTGGCCCTCCAGGCCCTCCTGGGGCAGGTGGTATTTCTATACAGGGATCAGGGAGTGCAATGGCAGTAAGTCTCAAATATCTTTTTTAGATTAACCTTAGTCATGCTGAACCTTGAATATTCCTGTTTTGGCAGAAGGTATTGACAAAGATCAGCTTGCACATATGTGGAAGTTGCTTGTTACATGGAATTTCTTCATTATACAACATATTTTCTGCTCCAGACGACATAGCTTTTTTAAATTTCAACGTCTAAAATTTGTTGTCTGCAAGTACATGTGAATTGTATTTGGACTAGTTTGAAATTTTGTCATCTGGTAATGGGTTAAATATACAGTACAAAGATTGTCCTTTACCTAGGAATTGAATTAATTTTTATACACAAAAACTAAGAACAGGAATGAACATATAATAATTTATGTAAGTACAAATATACCTCATTCATTTATTTACTGTGTTGGTTATTATTACCAGGCTCCAGTACAGTTTGAGAATGTTGGAGAGTTACAGCGCATGGCGCGCACTGTCCCTGTCGGGTCTCTCGTATTTGTCATGAACACAGAATCGTTATATTTGAGGGTATCTCAAGGATGTAGGAGTGTCTCGGTAAGTTGTAGCTTCCATAACCTGTTTCCACATAATCCTGCCTTTTTACACCCTCAAGAAAAAACAGTAAGAAAACTATTGTGGACAATGAAGAAATTGCTTGTAACGAGCAATTTCTTCCTTATCCACAATGTTTTCTTCCCAATAAGGCAAAGAATTTATGTATTTCAGCAATGTTAAATTGTTGTCTGCAACATCTTTCAATTTGGATCAGTTTAAAATTTTGTTGTTGATGGTGTCAATCTAAGAATTGACTGACTAATTAAATCAATCATTCATTCATACTTGTAGTGAACTGTGACCTCTGATATTTTTAATAAATGTAATGTAGTTGGTTTCACCCTGTCTTGTAAAATCCCTGGTTTTGTATGTCCCTGTAATTTTATTATTGAGAAAATATTGTTGGAAAAGGAGAAATTGCTACAGATTGTTTTTTTTTTCTAATTAACCCTTTCCAGGTTAATCCCTGGATTTCACGTCCCTGGGTTTTTATACTTGAGAAAATATTGTGGGAAAGGAAGAAATTGCTTGAAACAAGCAATTTCTTTTTTTCCCACAATATTTTCTACCCTGTAGGTTGGTTACTTTTCAAACTGCGCTCAATTTTATTTGTCATCTGCAAATTCTTTGAATTTGGACAAGTCTAAATTTTTGAAAAACAGGAAAGGGTTAAACACACTTTAAGTTTTTGCCTGCAAAACCTTTGAGTTTTGACACATCTAAAATTTTGCACAACAGAAAAGGGTTAAGGCTGTAACCAACAATCTGCTTCTTTGATTTGCTCTTTGACAATGAATTATGCAAACTAATATTGCAATTGGTCAGTGATTCAAACAGATTTCAATTCTTTTCTAAAGTTAATCCCAAGATATTCAAATCAGACAATTACTTAACCCTTGTCATGCTGTATAAATTACCGTACCGAAATGCTGTCAAATCAAAGGGCTGAAAGCACTGATAGATCTTGTTGTTCAAAAATCAATATTTCTTTTAGAAATCAACTTCATAAACAACTCTGACAAGAAAAGTAGAAGCAGGAGGTGTAGACTAAGATCTTAGTCTACACCTCCTGCCAAAACCGGAATATTCCGGGATCAGCATGACAAGGGTTAAGTTAACTTTGTCTGAAGAATGTTGAATCTATAATGTATGTTGTTAAACCCGTTCCCACACAGTGATGCTTTTGAATGTCCCTTAGGAAAAAGAATTGGGGAGCATCATGTAAAATGAAAAAATTGCTCTTTACAAGCATATTCTTCATTTTACACAATATTTTCTATCCAGAAAGTTGAAAAAATATAAAATTTCATAAACTTTAGATAATTGTCTGCAACTTGTTTCAATTTGGACCGGTCTAAAATTTTGCAGTCTGGTAATGGGTAAATATTATATGTGCAATATTCATATGAGAAGAACAAGTCAATTTTGAAGTAGGGGGCGCCAAAATGATCTGGAAGACCCTTTTGGCCCTGACTTTTGAGTCCTTGGGTACCCTATTTGATTGATCTTGATTGTCAGGCAGAGAATCAATCAACCAATCAAATCATTCTTTTAGATCAGAAGTGAACTTTGAACTCTGCCATTGGCTGACATCAACATAGAACATTTTTGTAGGTTTGGCAACTAAAAGTCAAGCTTATTCAAGCTTAAGTTATGACATTTAGGCCACCCACAAACCATTTTCCTTTTTATGCCCCCGCATCGATAAGATCGGGGCATATTGTTTTACTAGTGTCCATCTGTCTGTCTGTCAGTCTGTCTGTCTGTCTGTCTGCAAAATTTAACCTGCCAACTAAACATTTTCCTATAACTTCAACCCTGATTAAATTACAATGCTTATATTTGGTATGTAGATAGGTCTCAACAAGGTGCAACTGGGGATGGTCATTTCATTAAAGTCAAGGTCAAAATTTTTACCCTTTTTCCTAAACCAAAGAAAAAAAAAACACACAATAAAAATCACCCGTTTCTAAAGAATTCCCATTTTGGGGGCATGGTGTTTCACAAACACATCTTGTTAATTACATGTTACTTGCTATGAATTTTGAAAATAACAATGTTGAACTTCCTATTGGAGTGAGCATGGCTAGCAGAGTCAGTGGGTTGGGCCAGCCATCCATCACTCGTTGATTTAAGGCTAAATGCTGTTAAAAGGTTATAGTTTCCTTTATATTTGATTGATAAGCTATTAAGGGATAAACTAATTTCTTTCCTTTTTTTCAGCTTGGCAATGATTTCATTACACTTTTAGAGGAGGAACCAGAGGTAATTATATCTTTTAAACCCAGATAGTGCCAGTCTAAAATCATTACTCTTCCCTTTTAAAAATACAGGAATGGAATGTGAAGCCAGTCTGAAATTAATAATCTTCCTTTTAAAAGATACAGGAATGGAATATCATCCTGTTTAGAATTGAAACCCTTCCTTGTATTGTTATAGTACTATACAATCCATTGCATGAATTATGACTTTTTATGCCCCCTTCTATAAGATCAGGAGCATATATTTTGACAATTCCATCTATCCATCTATTTGAAAGTTGTAAACTTTACACAAAAACTTCATATTTTACTCTAATCCAAACACATTGTGACAGATACACAGCTTATATATTATTTGACATTAGGTTCCATGTATTGATAAGCATTGTTTGTAATGTCATTTATCAGGGTCACAAGTTTTGTAAACTTAACATAAAAAGTTAAACTGAACATTTGCTTTTATTTATACACCATTGAAGATACATGGCTCATACATTGGACAAAGGTTCCGTGTATTGATAGGCATGGGTTTTATATATCCAATTTATTGAAGGTTCATTTTGCAATTTTAAAAGCCATGACTATTGCTTAATATTTAGGAGATAAAGAGAATATTTTTTGTTTTCATGGGGGAATGAAAAGAAAAACATAATCACACTGTATGAATAGGCAAACTGTAATTAGTTTTTTCAATCGATACCAAAAATATCCTCTTCATTTCCTGTAATTTAGTAAAATCGATCAAAATAGGCGATAAATTTTTAATAATTGGTTCGTTTTTATGGATCTATTTTGTGCACAGGCATACAAAATAGCTGCGTGCTCAAACTTTTCTTCATGGAGGAATGAAAAAACATTACGGCTTGTTTAAATAGAATTAATTTAAAATTGAATTTTTAAAATATATTCCTTTTCTTTATTTTCCAATTTTAATTTTGTCATAGGCCTTCTTCAAATCATTTCTTCCTCCCACCAAAAGGTTGAAATTGTAAACCTAAGTGGGATGAATAGCTGGAGGCTGGGATAGGATGTTACTATGGTAGTACTGGTGTGAGAAACACCAGGAATCCATGGTTAGGTGCTCCAGCTGCTATGATATGACCAAAGTACTTTTGAAAATAGTGTTAAACCTCATTCAATCTATCATAACTTTTGATAACTAATCCTCCCTCCATTCCCCAGTTGACAACAAGCAGTTTGACAGGCGTATTTTGTGACAATTTGCCTCTCTTACTCACAGTTTTCCCACACTTTTTTCTTGAGGGTTGTAAAAAATGGAATTGAGTTGGAATTGGTTGATAAACTAATACAGTGGAATCCTGTTAATTGCAACACCAATTTGTCAACACTTTTGTTGCAATTAACCAGAAGTTGCTATTAAAAGGATCTACTTGTTCTTTAAATCTGATGTTTGTGCTTAAAGTCAGTTGCAATTAAGCAGTGAATTGTTGTTATCAGGGTTGCAATTAAGAGGATACTACCGTATAATATCAAATAAGATTGGTCCATTCTTTATCTAATCTCATTTTATCTCTAACTATTTCTCTGAACTTCACATTTTGTCCCTTTTTGTGTGAAACATCACATATTCAACACAATAATGTGTTGAATATAATAGTAAAAAGAAGAAGGAAAAAAAAAACAGCAACAACAAATAACTAACACATTGGACTTAAAAGTAAATAATCAAATATATTTTACAATATGAATAATATCAGTCGCACAAAATAATGTTGTTGGAAAAAGTAAGATTTGAAAAGTTTCTTTTACTTGTTTTAATCCATTTCTGCACAGTCCTGCTTTTATATGTCACCCCCTCAGGAATTCAAAGAAGTTGCAGATAACAATTTTGAGTTGATGATATCTTAATTAATTTTGTCTTTTGAGGTCGAAAACATCGTGGATGCTGAAGGAATTTTTTTCATTGTCCACAATATTTTCCAAAGCTATATTCCTTGGGGGCATCAAAAAGCATTACTGTGTGTAAACTGGTTAAATCAACATATTATATAGGACTGAATGAATATACAAAATGTTAAGAACTAGACATGTTTTTGAAACATAAAATGGTAAATATGCATCTACGATTGAAATTAGTTTACTAATAAAGAAATACAAAAAAAAGATATTCTTGTCAAAGAAAAATTCAAATTTATTTAGAGCTATGTTTTTATTAGTTCGGTTGTATGCCGGAGGTATTGCTATAGCCTTTATGTCGTTGTTGTCGTCATTGTGCTCATACTTTGACATTTTGTGATATCTCTGGTTCTACTAAAGGCATTCAACTTGAAACTTGGCACACTTGTTCACTATCAAGGGGGATAACTCTAGATGCATTTTGTCCACTATCCAGCCCCCAACAGCCGAGTGTAGGCACCTGTAGGCAGTGGTCTTGTTTAAATAAAGACTAAATATTCTAGGCTAGAACTGAATTTGATACTTTTTGCATGATTGCGTTACTTAACCCATTACCAGATGACAGAATTTTAAACTGATCCAATTTCAAAGAAGTTGAGGACAAAACTTTTTTGAATGAAATTTCAAAAGTCTCTGTCTTTTGGGTTAGAAAACAGTGTGAATAATTAAGAAATTACTTGTACCAAGCAATTTCTTCATTTTCCACAATGTTTTTTAACAAGTTTTGTTTCTTGGGGGCATCAAAAAATGGGTTAAGTGCCATTATATATTTGTCCCTTGATGAACACGCTTAATTAGTAACACTGTCGTTTAGTTTTAACCCATTATCAGGTGGCAAAATTTTAGATTGGTCCAAATTGGAAGGAGTTGCAGACTGCAATTTATAATTGAAGATCTTGTCAAACTTTTCTGGTAAAAAAACATTGAGTAAAATGAAGAAATTGCTTGGTATTCCCAATTGTTTTTCTTGAGGAGCATCAAAAAGCATCATTGTGTTGGAATGGGTTAATATATATCTGTTTTGCATTTTACATAGAAGGCCTTTTGTTATTCTAGGGCTAGTCATGCAATATTGCTGCTAAAAACCATTTTCATTGTGTGGATGTTTATTGTAAAGTAGATATTTCAGTACAAACAGATTTAAACTTTCACCCTTTGCCAAATAACTTGATTGGGTAGTCAGAAAAACAAGAACCTATTGAATCAGAAAAACACTTCTGTTTTAGAATATTGTCCTACATTGTATTTTGTAAAAAAATGTATTTAAGAGATGAAGAGAGTATCTTTTGTTTTCATGGAGGTATGAACCGAAAAAACTAATCACACTGTATGAATACGTGAAGCGGTTTCATACATCGTGAGATTAGGATTTTCGGTTCATACCTCCATGAAAACAAAAAATATTCTCTTCATTTCTTATAATTTAATAGCATCAGGCGAAAAAAACAAAAGCTTTACAAATTTTGATACCTTTTTTTATGGGACTGTTTTGTGCGGAAGCATACAAAATTGCAGCTAATAAATGCGTGCTCAAAATTTTGTTCATGGAGTTATAAATAAATTTTTTCAACCAATCTGAACGCTGGTTTTTGATAGACGAAACTAAAGATTAAATTATCAAAGGATGTATATTGAGCACTTTGGACACAAACAGGGCCGCCATCGGCATAGC
This sequence comes from Fragum fragum, assembly GCA_946902895.1. Taxonomy (NCBI): domain Eukaryota; kingdom Metazoa; phylum Mollusca; class Bivalvia; order Cardiida; family Cardiidae; genus Fragum; species Fragum fragum. The sequence goes on from OX336381.1 coordinate 39,507,369, forward strand.
GCAGTCGGTAGCACGCTAGACTCCTAATCTTCAATCATGTGATGTCATGGGGAAGATCCCTGGTGGCAGCAAATATCCTTTCCGACATTTGTCTCCCACCAATGGGTGGATAATCTGTACCTAAGTTGGATAGCAGCTGGAGGCTCAGAAAGGATGTGGTGGTAGTACCGGTGTGATAAATACCAGGAATCCATGGTTAGGTGATTCAGTCCCCCAATATGACTGAAATACTGTTAAAAGTAGCATTAAACCCCATTCAATCAATCAATCAGTCAAACTGCACTTTTTCCAGCATATTTTTTTTACCTGTTAGCGCCAGATGTCATTTTATCACTACAAAAAATTACATGTAATAGTTCTTTAGTAAAGGGTTAAATACATGGAAAATTGCATGAAATTAATTATGGTTTTATCCAATTTGTTACAGGGCAACATTCGACTGCCATTTGAGGTACAGATTTTCATTGAAACTCTCTCACTTTGTTTGTATGTTGGATTGGAGACATTTTTCACAAAATCTATTGGCATATCACTGAGTTTTGTATAATATATTACAGAGTATGATTTATTGGAGGTATTTATCCTCATTATGCTCACCCCTTGATAATCCTCTGTAGGCAGGAGGAATGGTTGTCACTAAGTTAGAGTTATTTATAAGTTAAAATTTCAGAATAAATGGCAGCCTAAAATCGGTGCTTTCAGCCCCCTGATTTAATGAAATTCTGTGGAGTATTTCATTTAGCATGACAATATTTGACAAAATTCCTGTTTTTCTGCTTTAGATTAAATAAATGTTTGCTTAAGATGTTGTAGGACAAAATGATATTTAATTCTAAAAAAATCTCTTGTTGACTAAAAAATCACTCAGTTTTAAGTATTTTTTGCAAATTTAACAGCTGAACTTTGTAAAGAATTACCTCCTACCTCTAGGACCTTAAAGTGTTATTAATCATGATATCTATCTTTTCTTTTTTTTTGTTTCACTTTGTAAAAATCTTCATTTCAAACGGAAAATGTCTTCAATCATGTTGTTCTTGGTTAGGAGTTGGCTAGGGCTGGGAATCAGTGGGCAAGCAATTCTGTTGTTCTGTCTTGATTTGTTTGTAAAGTTACCTTTCTAAATTAATTTTGGTTTTTGTTCCCTGTTCATGCCCCAGTTTTACTTACACAAGCTAATGATTATGCTAATTTCAACAGTTACTCCTGTTAACCCTTTTCTGTTCAATCACTGGTTATTATATTTGAGAAAACATTGTGGAAAATGAAGAAGTTTCTGGTAACTAGCAATTTCCTCTTTTTCCACAATATTGTCTACCCTATTGAATGGATATTTTCCAAATTAAATCCACTTAAGAATTTTGTCTGCAAAGCCTTTGAATTTGGATAGGTCTTAAAAAAAGAATGAGAGTCAGACACAGTTTTATTATTAACCCTTGTCATGCTAAACCCGGAATATTCTTGTTTTGGCAGGAGGTGTAGACTAAGATCAGCCTGCACATAAGTGCAGTGTGATCTTTGTCTACACCTCCTGCTTGTAAATTTCTTGCAAGAGCTGTTTATGAAATTGATTTCTAAAATAAATATTGATTTTTGAATAACAAGTTCTACCAGTGCTTTCAGCCCTTTGATTTTACAGCAATTCAGTAAAGTAATTCATACAACATGACAAGGGTTAATATCTTGAACCTTATCTTAATGTAAGTATTACTTATAGATTATGTACTAACACACTAGATGTTAAATCATTTACACATTGTAACTTGTAAAAATCATTATATTTTGATGTCAATCAAGGAAACATTCTCCCAACCAGTTGCATTACTTCCAGTTAAATACATTTTTTCAAGAATGAGTTTGCTTTCCAAGAACTGTTCGTTTTAGGCGAACTTTTTGTCATTATACTTTTTCCTTATCTGTGATATCGTAGCCATAGTGCAGTGATAGTGCATCCAACTCAATCATGCGGTCTAGGGTCGTGGCAAATATCCTTTCCAACATTGTCTCCTACCAATGGGTTGATGATCTTAAACCTAAGTGGGACGAGCAGCTGGAGGCTTGGAAAGGATGTGGTTGTAGTATTGATGTGAGAAATACCAGGGATCCATGGTTATATGCTTCAGCCACTGCGATAAAACTCAAATACTGTTAAATGTGACATAAACCTCATTCAATTTATCAATCAATCCTTATTTCTGTGCACTTTTCCCGATCTTGTTCAAGTCTTTTCTGGAAATAGAAGGAAGGAATTTCACCTAGAATTTAGTATAACATGAAACGATAATATTATAATGCTTTTGTAATGGATGATTCTCTGTGAAGCTTCTTTATTATAGGGGTAAGTTAACCCTTGTCATGCTTAAATATTCTAGGTGGAGGTAGAGAAAAAGATCAGTCTACACCAATTGTTTGTCTCTGCCAAGCTTGAATTGTCTATGATATCAGATTTTCAAAAGAAATATCTATCCACAATAAGTGCTTCCATTACTTTCAGCCCTTTGATTTTTATACAATTTTTAAAGAGGATTTTATTCAGTATGACAAGGGTTAAGTACAGGCAATATTATTTTCATTGTCAAATTTTAACGTTAATTAAAATTAATTATAAAAAGAGCATACATATGAGCTGGTTCATAAAAGAGAATTTTCAAGCTGCATTTATTTTGTGAATTATGACAATATTAACAATTAACTGACAGATCTTTTGCCCAGCTAGACTGGTACCGCCGTCGACCTTAACAAAGCAACCCGTCTATGGCCAAGCCCACTAACTGTTGATGAGCCGATAGACTTCAGCAGGAAGTTCCACTTAAATATGAAAAGGTGTTATTTTGCAAACTTTATGGCCAGGAACATGTAACAAAAGTTAAATGGTTTGTTTGCAACCTTTACATCGTAACTAAAGCCTGAATAAGATGTATTAACGGCGTTTAAGTCGACAAACTAACAAAAATGCTTCAGATTAATGTCAATTAATGTTGGAGTTCAAAGTTCATTTCCGGTCTTAATGAAACAGTTTGACTGGTCAATTGGATCTTTGATTGATAGTCTCGATCTGCCAATTTTAAGATATAAAACCCTTTCAGAGACCTAACATCCCAACGCGGTACCAGGTAGGTTTACAAAAATAGCTTCAGCATAATTTGAAACTTCCAGAATTTATACCATTGGGTTTCTTATCCCTTTTCCGGATAAACGAAAAAAATGCTTTTTCCTAGGAATATAAGGAATGTCTATAAACTGCTTTTTCGGATTTGCCTAGAGGTTTCCTAGGTCTTGACAAAATTCATTGCAAGAAATGTCTCTCTATGATGGGATAATAATGAATTGGATTTGTTTCTGGTGGCTTTCAATTGTTTTATTTGTTTCATTTTTATGTTTATTAATCTAAAAAATGAATTTAGCTCAATTGATTTTTTTTTCGGAGAAAATCTATTTCTACGGCTAGCCTCAGCATTGTTGTTGACATTTTGTAATCTTTTGTATTACTGAACGCATTCGCATGAAACTTGAAACTTGGGATATATGTTTACAATCAAGAGGGCAATCTATAGCAACAAGGGGGATAACAAATCTTAATGAATTATGGCCCTTTTCCGTTTTGAAATTTTTATCCACTAGCAAGCATTTGAACAGCTGAGCCTTGGCATCGGCATGTAGTTATTTGACTGCATATTTTCAAAAACATTGGAAACGGCTTAATTAATAGCTACCTAATTGCAATTGGCTTTAGGCACAATCATTACAATTAAAGAAAAAAAATACACTTTTAAAAGGAATTTCTGATGAATTGCAACAGATGTGTTGTTGAAGTGGTGCTATGTTTAACAAGATCCCATTTTACAGTTCAAATTTATTGTGCAATACACAAGAGCTTTTAATATGCCGCAGAAGGGAGATGTATACTGGTATCGTCTCCATCTTTACGCCCATCTCTCCGACATCTGTCTGGCAGTCGATCCATCTGTCCATATCTTGATAAAATATTTGTGAACGCAATTGAATATAATTTCAGAGAATATCCATAGGCACCTGACCTTGCGTCTATTGTCCGGGTTTCGCCATTTTAAGCTGTGTCACAGAAAATAGGGGCTTAATTGTGAAATTTCTTGTCTTGGCTAGTTGGCGGCATAAATTGTGACTATGGCATTCTTGTTATCTTTAGGGATGTGGTTTAGTCAAAATGGTTTGAAGAGAAGGGGCATACATTATATTTTTGAGAAAGCCTTAGTTATTTTAATCAAAGGCATCTTCAGTCTTCATCTGAAATTGGTTATAGTAATTGTCTTGTTGGTATCTTCAGGAATTGAAATTTCGTTTTTGTAAGAATATCTTTTTTTTTTCAAATGGACAGGGATGTTCATCAGTGAGACTATAGGACTCATGTTATAAATTATGGTTGTTTCAGTTAAACCTTCAGCCTTTTAATGCCTCTTTGAAATATTCCTTATATATATATAATGAATTTTATTTATTACTTTATTGAACTTTGTTTTTTTCTGAATTTATTCTTTTCCCTCCATCACTGTTTAAATTGTTGCTTATCTATAATGTTATAATTTTTTCAGAATCATTCCTGTCAGAAATACATGTAGGAAAATCATAACTTTAATGAAATTGCTAAAGTTGTTTTCTTTTTTAAACCGGACATATAATGTATTGTTTAAATCTACACAATTATTCAATTTAAATTTTTATTGGTAAATTACCTACTCTTATCAAATTTAGGATCGACTTTCAATATTTGTATACTTTGTTATGTTCAGATGTATGATTCTTTATCACACCGTCTCTTTGCACTTAAATGTATGGCGAATATAACACACTTTGTAAACACGACACTGCTCTTGATAAATGTAAATTTTCAAACCTATTTGAAAATTAAGAATTTAAGACCTGTTACAATGAAACTAAGTATGGGCATCTTATCCAGCATTGAGTATGTCCATTTCATTCCGAACAATTAATTGGCTATGAAAATGTAAAAAAAAGTGACAATGTGGCCAAATGTGAGCATCTTCTTATCAAACTTTTATTATGTTTGTTTCATTCAGAACATTTACTTTGAAGACGACAATATAGAGCATGAGCTATTATACCCTTGGGTAAAAATATAAATTATCTTTGGTTCAAGCCAAATTCTTTTTTAATATTCTCCAATGTGCGAATCGCGGCTGTTAATCGAAAGATGGAAGGCCAATCCTTCATTAAAAACTGGAATATTAACTCTAAGTACTTTTGATGGTTTTGCGACTTAAAAGTAACTGCAGCTAATTTAAGCTATTTAAACTGTTTGGGTCGCCATTTTTTACCAAAAATCTGCTTTTTATTTCATATCCAAGTCAAAAATTTTACAATTTAGATGCATTTATTATCTCAGTGAAAATTCAATGTCAGAGTTTAGTTGGCTGTGGCCAGTGATTCGTCACATTTTGGTCTCATTTTATGATTATTTTGTTCAGATTATGCAAAAATCATTGATGGTGTTTTGGTGGAATAAATCTCTCCTTTTAAGTTATGTCTGGTTAACATACTTTGATGACCATTTAGAAAAAAGATTAGTTGCAGTATTTTTCTTTTCTACCTTTTCTTTGTTTCCCCTTTCTACATATACATTTTTTCTTGCCTAAATCCTCTTGAAATCTGCTTTTGTCGAGTACTTACTTGCACTCCATTTTCTAACTTTCAAGGAAAAAAAAGACAAACATGTGAATTTAACATAATGAACATTGTAGTTTATTAGCATATAGGAGGATATACATAAGAAACAAAGATAATTTATTAGGCTTAAGAGGAAATCTATTTTAGGATGTATACTATGTTTATGCTGGTACAATAGATTGTCCCTTATAGTAAATGATAGGAATAATATTGTTATATGTATATCTCTTAACCCTTGTAATGCTGAACCCGGAATATTCCGGTAAGTGCAGTGTGATCTTAGTCTACACCTCCTGCTTGTACTCTTCCTGTCAGAGATGCTTATGAAATTATTTTTAATGGAAATATTGATTTTTGAACAACAAGTTCTATCAGTGCTTTCAGCCCTTTGATTATACGGTGTCTTCCCGATTCTCCCACATTTGAAAATCCAATAATACAATTTACCTGGTGGGAAGAAGGCGGTAAGGGAAAATGTGTGATTACAGTTGGGTTCAAATTATATTCCAATTTGAGATCGATTGTTGCAACGAGTATAATAAGGAAGAGTAAGTATAATCCAACATTCCAACATCTACAATATGATTTGTGCTGTTCAAGAATTGGACAAGACTATGACGCTGGTCCGGTATGCCGATGGAGCTTCACATCGAGACAGAGATAATTGTCTCCTTACAAACTTTGTATATACTTTGTATATACATGTGTTGAAAAATATGGATGTTAATAAGGTTTTCTTCTAGAACTACTGAGTTCGAGCTTAAAAATCTCGCCAATGAACTTTTCAGAAAATAAAGGAATTGGGAATAAACTCTATCTAGATAATTTTGGGGGTATTAAAATAACAAGGCGTATTAATAGGAAATACGGTTAAACAAATGTATCTTGGTTTGTGTGTGTGTGTGTGTGTGTGTAATTTCAATACCAACACATCGATGGTTATTTCGTCCGCCTGTCCATTCTATATAGTTTTTGGGATATTTAAATAATAAGACGTACTTTATTTTAAGTCAAATAGAGGAAATACAGTTAATCAAATGTATCGGTAGATAATGATTGTTGCGTCCGTCTGTCCATTCAAAACGTTGTTCGTCAGTAATAAAGAAGTCTTTTTGCGACAAAGTTAGGAAGTGTCGTGTAGAAAGAACAAAGTAATCGGCATTAGTTTCTCTGCTTTACACAATTTCATACTAATCCCTTTTCCACTGTTACTATTATCACAGAAATGCAAGGGACGAAAAATTTGTTAATCATCAAATGATCATTCTACCCCAATTTATGTTTACTGCTTAATCATTTCCGATTAGCCTATGCATGAAATGTTATCTTTTTTTTCTGCATCTATACAACATATTGTCGGATGACAACCAAAATCTGGTACCTACAATTTGAATAAAGCTGTAGTCAAGAGGTTTTGCTCGCGAATCAGCGATACAATTTCTGATTCATTCCCGACAAGTAGATAAAGTGGTTGTGTGATGAAAGGTAAACTGTCAGATAGCACATGAAATGTTGTCAGAAAAAGAGAAAAGATTTTTATCACAATGATTTCTCTTCTCTTCTCCGATCAAGAAGGGTACCTTGTACATGGAACGTTGATTCATGATTCGAAATCCACTATTTCTATTTAAAACACTCGTAGAGTAGGGTTATAGAACCTCACGGTTATTTAGCCCGAGGCAGGGATTATCTCACACCTTACCTGTCTCGATTTTTCATCGATATTTTCAAATGTGGGAGAATCGGGAATAAACCGATTATACACCAATTCAGTAAGGTAATTTATATAGCATGACAAGGGTTAATTTATAGCCTTTTCTCACAAAGTCTGTTTTGAATGTTAGTGCTTTAGATAATTTGAATTATGACAAATGAAGTTGGGATTTGTAGCTTTAAGTAAGTCAATATGTGAGAAGAGGCTGAATTAGATTTATTATGATAAAGTAACATAATGGTATTTTGACTCACAATTTTAATGTTCATATGATGTTGGAATTCAAATCATATGGATTTCTAATATGGACAAATGAAGTATAGATCAACAGAAAGAAGACTCATTCACCATAACATTCCAATTAGTACAAGTAAGATCTAATTATAATATTATTGATGATTAGTCGTCGATGTTTGCTTCAAAATAACCACTCTAACTACTTTTAACCCTTGTCATGCTGAGCCCGGAATATTCCGGTTTTGGCAGGAGGTGTAGACAAAGATCAGACTGCACTTATGTGCAGGCTGATCTTAGTCTACACCTTCTGCTTGTACTTATCCTGCCAGAGTTGTTAATGAAGTTGATTTCTAAAAGAAATATTGATTTTTGAACAACAAGTTCTATCAGTGCTTTCAGCCCTTTGATTTGACAGCATTTCAGTAAGGTAATTTATACAGCATGACATGGGTTAAGTACTATTATTTGAGCACTAATTTATTTCCTGTTAACAACTTATGAAATAAGAGATAAAGTAAATTTTACATATTTCAAATATTTAACAATAACTTCTTAAACTAGTAAAGTAATGATTTGACATTGCAATTTACAAAATGTACTTTGAATATACAATGATATAAGTTTTAAGCTTGAATATATATTAAACTTTTAGATGAAATTATTCATATATGTTTGTAACTATAAACAAGTAAGGAGCATGAATGCTTTGTCATTTAGAAGAAGGTCGAGTTTTTTAAGAAGTGTTAAACCATTGGTAAAGGCAAGATCTATTTCAAACTAATATTTATTTGTGATTACTACAGGAAATGCCAGTGAATACAACATGATAACTTAATTAGTTATTTGTCTGGAATTAACTTTACATATCTTTGCTGTTAACTTAAAAAGAACCATCTAATATACTATTTCATTCAAGTATTTTTATCTTTTTTCAGGCGGTCATTACTACATCTAGCCCGGTAACACCTTTGTCCTGTCTTTTTTCTATGTCTTTTTTTTATCCCCTTTTTTGACCTTTCCCCTATTTTGCCAAGGCACAGGCAAAATAAACATACATCTAACACAGAGTTTGATGAAATTATCTGTTTGGTCGGTCTGCATGAGTTTCTCAATGTGTCTGTCGGTTTACTATGATTTATCTTACTGTCTTGCAAACATAAGTTGGGAAAACTTATTCACCAACACAATATGTATTGGCAAATGTCAAGATAAAGATGTAAATTAGCTCGTAGATTGTATGTTTTTTGAAGTGCCTACCGCTTTACTTTTTCTGCAATTTAATTGTATAAAGGTTACCTTGTTACAGAGGATGATCTTCCAGGGCTATACTGAAGCTTTTTCACTTCATATTTGCATGTCTACAAGAAAATATGCTTAAAAAGGCTTAGCAGCAAAGATCAGCTTTCAAATACCCATATTCTTTTTTTGTACATTTCCTAAAATACTTTGAAAATGCACGACAGTTCACGAGAATCAAAGGTGGGTTTCTTTTACACTGGCTGAATCTAAGTCACCAAACATCTAGCTTAATACTCTTAATAAATTGTATTTTGGTAATCTGTTTTTGTACCCAATGATTCTTTTGATTACCTTAATTTGCAGCATACTTGATTTTTTTTATCACAATTATAATGTAGCCAACACAATGCCTTCCTATAAACAGCTAGCTTTAATATCCTTTTTGAAACCTTAAAGTAAGATGTATCATTAATCATCTAGACAATAAACTTTCCATATTGTTCTACATGGGTTGAAAGGCAAGCGACATAAATTTTTTCAGCCGCTTTAAGTTTCTTAGCAAGAGACTTTGAAAAAAAATATTTGAATAGGCTTTTTGAAATTCTTTGTTTCATTTTTATTACCGGTTGAAGTTAATTGAAAATTATAAATGAAGTGTCCGGTGTTAAACTCTTACTATAATTGCATCAGTTTAGAAAACTTTAAATTATTCTATAAAAATGTCTGACATGAATGAAGCATTCCCATAATCTAGTTCCCTTTCAAAATTGAAAACATGTTACCCAAATAGACTGACATGGAATGAATTTCATGTATGAAAATATAAACAAAAAATGAATACTGACATAAACAAAAAAATGAATACTGCCATGACAATGTCTTTTTGCAACATGTGACAGTGAATGCAGAAACCCCATTTCGACACAATTTTGCCTTTTTAGTGCCCTCATAAAAGAGCTTTGAAAAAAATAAAGAAAATTTAAGAAATTGTTCGTTACAATCAATTTCTTCATAATTCACAATGCTTTCCAAATTGACTAGACAAATATATATATATATTTTCAACTATGAATTATTGTCTGCAACTTGTTTTAATTTAGACCAGTTACTTTGGACGGGTTACTTCATGAGACTTTTAGCTCACCTGAGCACAAAGTGGGAGGTGAGCTAATGTGATCGGCCGTTGTCCGTCGTCCCTCCGTCCACAATTTCTTTAAAACTCATCTCCAATAGACCAATCAAGCTGAAACTTTGCAGAGATGTTCCTTGGGTGAAGTTCTACAAAAGTTGTTAAAAGAATTAAATTCCGTCAAAAACTCTGGTTGCCGCTGCATTTGAAAATGGGAACCTTTAGTAAATCTTGAAAAATCTTCTCCTCCTAAACCAGTAGGCCAATCAAGCTGAATATTTGCAAGGATGTTTCTTTGGTAAAGCTCTACAAAAGATGTTAAAAGAATTTAATTCCGTCAAAAACTCTTGTAACCACGGCATATGAAAATGGGAAATTTTAGTAAATATTTGTTGTTGTTCTATTCATAGACTACAAGGCAAATGACATTTATATTTTATATAGAGTTTAATCATACGGTTCTCTACCAACTTTTAAATATTTAATCTCTGTGGTCAAAAAAGGCCCTGCCCCTGAGGTCCGAAGTTTGGAAAAATGCTTAATTAGAGCAATTTCAAAAGTTTTCTTTTCTTAAACTATAAGGTCTAGGATATTCATATAATGGTATGTAGCATCACTAGATGGTTTTGTACTATATCACTTAAATTTGTCCTCCTAGGGTCAAAAACGGCCCTGCACTAGGGGTCCAAATTTGGGAAAATGGCAAAATTTGAGGGGTTTTTTTAGAAAAAAACTTCAATTGTTGGCGGAGGGCATTTATATTTTGAGTGTAGCATAGCCTGACTGTTATCTATCAATGTTGATTAAATTATGCCTGTAGGTTAAAAATAAACCCTTCCCTGAGTGTCCAAAGTTCGTAAAAATGCTCAATAAGACCATGTTCAATAGTGTTTTCCTCCCAATGTACAAAGTGTAAGGCATTCATATTAGGTATAAAGCATAAACAGATGGTTCTTTACCATGTTAGCTAAAATCTTAGCCCTTGGATAAAACATGGCACTGTCCAGAGGTCAAAAATTTGGAAAACACCAAATTAGAGCAACTTCAAAAGTCTTCTCCCTCTGAAATATTAGGTTAAGGGCATTCATATTTGGTATGTAGCATGACTAAATAATTTTGTAGTATGTTACAGGAAATTTGCTCTAAGGATAAAAAACGTCTCTGCTCCTGGGGTCGAAAATTGCGTAAATCACTTTGAAAAAATTCTTCTTCTTTAATATAGGTCCTAGAGCATTTACATTAAAAACATAGGATAACATTATTGTTAACTACCATGTTTATATCCTTTGGACAAACATGGCCCTTCTCAAAGCATCCAAAGCTATGAAAAACGCTCAATAAGAGCACGTGCAAATATCTTCCTCTCCTAATGTATAAGTTGTAATGCATTCATATTTGATTTATAGTACATCCAGATTGTTCTCTACCAAGGTTGCTAAAATTATACCTATTGAAGTTGCAGACAATAATTAGAGTTTGATTGAAATCTAAATACAAAGAATTTCAGGGTAGTAAAGACTGTGAGAAATGAAAAATTGCTTGTCACTCCCATTCTCACAATGCATTTTTAACCTATTTTCCCCGAGGGTGACAAATTCTGGGATAGATTGTAATGGATTAAACTATATAGCCAAAGGCATTCATTTTTATTGTAAAGCATTACTGGATTATTTTGTATAAAAGCCCAAAATCTTAAATTTGTTTTATTCATTTTGCTCAAGTTATGTCTTTTTTCTACAAAAAAAGTACTGTAATTTGCAGATGCCTCAGGTGAGCCATTTATGACCATCATGGTCGTCTTGTTTTTATAGTAGGTTACATCAAAATTAGTTTCATCTGTTGATATTTGGATGAATGTATTCTTAGAAATGTTACCTGTTATTAGAAGGGCTTCGACTGAAAATCATGAGCTAATTGGAGTTAATTGCTAAGTACATTGTAGTTCATTGGCTGAAAAACCCAGGAATTCCTGAATAAGAGTAAACCAATCTTATTGGCAACTAAAGGTTGTAGGTCAAGCATAGGATATTCAATTCATTTCGTGTCATATTCGGTTCCATGTTAGAAATAAAAATGTACTGCTTTTTCAATCATCTGCACACATTTAAGTTATACAAATACAACTACAGAGCTGCATATTTAATGTGCATATCTATTATTATGTTGTGCGTTAAAGTGGTGAAAGTCCATTGTAAGTCAGGCACTCTGAAAAGAATATACCGGTATGCATATTTATTTGATATAGATGCAACCTTTTATTAAAGTGTGTTTGCTCAAAAATTGAGCATAGACGCCCATATTATGCATGCTTATGCTTTAATGGCACATCCCAATTCTCATACTATCCCGCTTCTTATGTCCCTAAACAAATGATTGAGAACATAACGTTAAACGAAAAAAATTGCTTGTAACAAACAATTTCTTCATTATCCAAAATGTTGTATACCCCAACCCTTCCTCCCAATGATTTTCAGAATTCCATCAATTAACAATACTAAGATTGGACCAGTCCAAATTCAGTCGTCTGTGAACCTTTGACCCAAAATGAACACCATATTTTTATGGCTGTTGCTCTGGCCTCCTGCTTGTAAGTCTTTTTATACCCTCGCAACTGAATGTTTTCGGGCGTATACTGGAATCAGCCTGTCTGTTCGTCTGTATGTGTACAAAATACTACCAATTTTGTGTCGCAAACTCCTCCTTCAGTTTTGCTTCAATACCATTTAAACTTTATACAAAGATAAACCACATATTGAAGATTTGCAAGACGTACTTTTGAAGTCTTAATTCCCCCTGGTTCAAGAATTATCTCGCCTTAAACTTAGACATTATTTATGCTTTGTAAACATATACAGCTAATTATACTACCAATTTTGTGTCGCCAACTCCTCCTTCAGTTTTGCTTCAATACCATTTAAACTTTATACATATTATAACAACATGAGCAGTTATGCAAGACCCAATTTTGACATCTTAATCCCCCCCCCATGGTTCAAGAATTATCTCCCCTTGAACTTAGACATTATTTATGTCTTGTGGACATGTACAGCCAATTTTACTTCCAATTTTGTGTCGTGAAGTTAGTAGCTATGTCTTTTCATTACACTGAAATCACTTGTGGGGGTATTAAATCATATACTGTGACAAGTTCTAATTCAATCAGTATAAATATAATACAAGACAAAGAAATAATTGACTGATCTGAAATCAAAGATGTGACACACTTTATGGAGTTCATGGCCTAGTGGTGAGACTCAGGACCAGAGGGTCCCGGGTTCAAACCCCACCTACGTCATGGGTCTGTTTCTGAACAAAAAAATAACTATGTTGTTTTTCTCTGTCTAGGTCTATAAATGGATACACGTTAGGGTTATAAGCCAATGTACTGTTACGGCATAAGCTCTGTCTGTAAAAAGCCAACTTAGGACTTGGTGGTCATGGGTTAAATTTATAAGTTGTTGAGCAATTGATATATTTGATATCTAATTTTGCATGCCACACAATTATTTTGGTATATGAAGTCATTTTTAATTATCTTGACTTAGCAAATTAAATTGAAATTACAGTGTTTTTACCTCGACTAAAAGGGAGAGGCTATTTACCCGGGAATTAGGCGTTGACGTATTGCTTTGGTTAAGATTTTAGGTGCAATTCTCTGTTTCTACTTATGCTTTTGCTCTGAAACTTTGCACATATACTTCTGACCATATTATTATCGAGGCCAAGATGTATTACTCTGACATACATTTTCGTGGAATTTTCACCCTTTTCGAATTAGAAATTAATGGTTTAAGTTTTACTTGATCTCTGTACCTACCAAGGCTATTTCTCTAAAACTTTTTTCATGCTTTTGTAATCATCATATCCACCCCTAGGTCACTTTGACATTCATTCAATCAGAAATTTTGACACTTATTTTTGACACTTTTTTCGACTTTGACATTCAAGTTAGAGATTTGAGTGCAAGTTATATATCAGTTATTGAAACTTTGCACATGTCTTTACGACAATCATATCATCACCGAGAAAAAGATCTATTACTCCGACATTCATTTTAGTGGAATTTGACCCATTTTCAACTTTAAAATTCTTGATTCAATTTTTACGAGCAACTGTCTTATTTCTATGATATCTCTGTTCCGTCATATGCTATAGTTCTGAAACTCTGCATATCATATTTTTAACCATGACATCAAAAGATTGGTTATTCTGCCATTCATTTTAGTGGAAAATGGACCCTCTTTGACTAAGAAAATATTTGTTGAAGTATTAATTGCCACTTTCTAATCTCTGTTCATACTATTGCGATTACTTTGAAACAATACACATGCCTATTTGATCATTATAACAACCCCTTAGCAAATATCCATTTTTCCGATTTTCATTTTAGAAGAGCCTTAACTTTTTGCGACTAAGAAATTTGAGTGAAAGAATATTTTTTCTACCTTTTACTACGTAGGATTATGGTTTGAAAGATTTAGACATATATTCAGAATCATGATCTAAAAATTACTCATTATTCTGATATTCGCGTAGTGTAATTATGCCTGATAAATTATGTCAACATTGAATTGCTTTTACTATCTAGCACTCGGAATAGTCGAGTGTTGCTGTCTTTGACAGCTCTTGCTTGTTTACCCAGCCATTATAATTTGAATCGGAATATATGTAATTTTTTCCCAATGGCTTTGTGTTGTTTTATTTTGCATACCCACAAAACTTATTTTTTAAATCTAAAGCCGTTTTTTAATTATCTGCCCTTGACTTGGCAAAATAGCAACCCTATCATTTTTTGGTAGAATGAACTGAAACTTGCCATTTTGTAAATGATTTTGAATTCACCAATAATGTCGATTTGGCGTATATGTGCCATTTTCTCATTATCACTCTTTTGAGCTTATTAATACTGGATTGTGTGGTTACAAGATGGGTAAAAAGGTGATAAAACTTATACATTATAAGTTTTGCTGCAAATTTATCAAATATAATTACAAAATGTTTAAAATGTGCTGTTATTACAGTGAATTTGGGATGGAATAAGTTTTTTTTAAAGTTTATCACCATTGTTCTTGTATCGTTATTAGGTAGGTTTTACATAAATAAACGTTTTTAAGATATGTTTGATCATCAGAGAAAACTGCTAAAAGAAAGAATTATGGTCAGAAAATATCGTACTGGGTACCGATATCATTGTTCATTAACTGCCCAACTCTAATAGGAATCTTGTCACATTTGCATGCTAACTTACATTTTAATTTCGACTTAAGCTACTAGTGCTGCACACTGCACTTATTGAAAATGATTTCCCCCATCAAAGAATTTAGAGCAAATTGTAGATACAATTTATGGTTTTGTATTGACTTTGCCAAAAGTAGTCACAGAATACATTTTAGATAAGTAGTTTTATGTTTAAACTAACAAATAGTGAAATAGATAGAAATTAACATGCTTTTTAGGAAGCAGAGGATACATATTCAACCATTGTTTTAAATTTGTAGAATGTTTGAATATATTTTTCTTTGAGGTGATTAAACTCTACACATGTAAGAATTTTAATAAGAGAAAAACAGTTTTCTTATCGTGGTACTGCTTGATTTTTCTATTGTTGGTTTGGAATGTTTAATGCTTTAGGTGTATTAATGTAGAAAAATAGGTTCATTCAGTATTTTGATGGTTTTAGGCATAACTTCCCTATAAAGTATATTAAACGTAAGTTACTAAACAGTTACTAATAAGTAAGGAAGGAAGAACAAACAGATGTAAATGCCTGTATTGTTACGGACAGTTACAGCTATTTTGTTCTAAAACTAAATATTTTCTATTCATTTGTTCCTTTATTTGATCAGCGACTAGATTTTTTTTGTCATAGGTCGACAAAATCATCTGAACTACAAATTATTCATACTGTAGTTACTGGGTTTGGATGACATATCGAATATTTATGTTTTCCGTTTTTGTTTTTCAGAGGCCCACAACCCCTCCCCCGAGTAATGTTGCAGATGAGGCAAAGGTTAGAAGTGGACCAAGAGTAAGTCTTTTAGAGGTTTTTTCCAATCTCAAAGTTGCCCAAAACACTTAATAGATATTTGGTTTAATTCTTTTTTTAACAGAAAGGATTGGATTTCTTTTTGTGATTAATCATGTGGCGTGATAAGCCGCTGTCATAGCGCAGTCGGTAGCACACCAGACTCCGAATCTTCAATAATCAGATGTCATGAGTTCGATCCCCGGCAGCAGCGCATATTCTCTGCGACATTTGTCTCTCACCAATAGGTTGATAATCGTAAACCTAAGTGGGATAGCAGCTGGAGGCTAGGAAAGGATGTAGTGGTAGTACTTGTGGTCAAAATTAAAGGAATCCATTGTTAGGATCTCCAGCCGCCACGATATGACTGAAATACTGTTTAGAGTAGCGTTGAATCGCATTCAATCATTCATTCGGGTGTGATAACCTGAATTTTTTTATAGTAAATTATTTCAATGATCAAATACATATGGTGAACTCCTTATATGTGTAGGCTTATCTTTAATGTACACCACCTGCCTAACAAGGTAAGTCCAGGTAAAGCATGACAACGGTATATATTTTATAAATGGCAAGGAATTTCCTTGTGTGACCCTTTTCAAAATTGTATATAGGGGCGTGGCAAAACGGGCTTATCAGACATAGAAAAATCATTAAATAATTCTTTGAAATTTTCTACACCTAAATTTCTCAGCCAACTTATACCAAACTTTGCAGAAATTATTTTTTAGATAGTTCTTCCAAATTTGTTTGTGAAATCTATAAATTTAGCTCACCTGAGCACAAAAAGTTAGGTGAGCTATCTGATCGGACATTGTCCTTGGTCCGTCTCTCTGTATGTCCAAATTTCTTTAAAAATCTTCTCCTCCAAAACCAGTAGGCCAATCAAGCTGAAACTTTGAAGGGGTGTTGCTTCATCAGTCTTTGATGATGTTCTTCAAAGGTTGTTAAAAGAATTTCATTCCGTAAAAAACTGGTTGCTGTGACATTTGAAATGGGTAATTTAGTAAATCTTTGGACATTCATATTTACAAGATAGTTTTGTACTATTTCACGTAAAATTTTGCTCCTAGGGTAAAAAACGGCCCTGCACTAGGGGACCAAGCCCTTTGTCAAAACATGGCCCTGCAACAGAGCCCAAAATTTGGGAAAAGCCAAATTAAAGCAAGTTGAAGAGTTTTCTCCTCCTGAAATATAAGATGTACATTAATATTAGATTAATCAATATAAGTATATAGCATACTAAATTAATGTGCTATGTTACAGATAATTATGCCCTAAGAATCAAAAAGGTCTCTGCTCCAGGGGTCGAAAACTGCGTCAATTGCTCAGTTTGAAAAAAACTTTTTAAATATAGGGCCTAGAGCATTTCTATTAAAGACATAGCATAATATTATTATCTACCATGTTTCTTGAAGTTATACCCCTTCGGACAAAAATGGTCCTTCCCAAGGGATCCAAAAATTTGAAAAAACTCTCAAAAAAGCATTGTCAAATATCTTCCTGTCCCATTGTAAAGGTTGAAATGCATTCTTGTAATTGGTCTATATTATATCCAGATTGCTAAAAGTTGTTAAAATTATACCCATTGGGTACAGTAAAATTCTCAATAAGAGCAATTTCAAAGTCTTGTCCTCTTTACACTGGTCCACATTAAAACTAGTTCGCGCTTTCTCACAGTTTTAATGCCCCCGCATGGATGAGAAGGGGGGCATATTGTTTTACCGGTGTCCGTCTTTCTGTCAGTCCGCCCGTCCGTCTTTCTGCAAAACTTTACCTGCCAGCTAAACATTTTCCTATCACTTCAACCCTGATTAAGTTACAATACTAATATTTGATATGTAGGTCTCAACAAGGCGCAACTGGGGAAGGTCATTTCATCATGGTCAAGGTCAAAATTTTAACCCTTTTCCCTAAAACAAAAAAAAAAAGAAAAAAAAACAACAATAAAAATCACCCGTTTCTAAAGAATGCATCTTTCTGGGTCATGGTGTTTCACAAACACATCTTGTTTAAACCTATTTTCTTTGAGAGTGTCAAAATATAGGATTGCTTGGTCAATGATTAAACTATAAAACCATTGGCATTCATTTTTATTGTATAGCGTCACTCGATAGTTTTGTATTATGCCAAAAATCTTATATTTGTTTTATTTATGTGGATCAAGCTTTGTCTTTTTGATACAAAAAGGTACTGTAATTTGAAGAAGCCTCAGGTGAGCAATATATGACCATCATGGTCCTCTCATTGAGAAATGTGGGCGTGGCAGAACTGGGATTATCAGTCTTAAGCGATAAGCGCAAGCAATTTAGGGCCATTTACCACTTGTTGAAGTCTCAACTACCCGCGAAGAAGAAGAATCTCTCCTTGAACTTTGACACTTTTTCATAATTTACATAATTATGTACTAATTTTTGTGTTACAAACTCCTGAATCAGATTACTTTCGCATAATGAAGTTTTGTAAGACATCATTCTGAAGTCTTAACTCCTCCTGATTGAAAAATTATCTCACCTTCAACATAGCCTTTTTTTTAGCTCACCTGAGCACAACTTGCTCATGGTGAGTTTTTGTGATCGTTGAATGTCTGTTATCCTTCGTGCGACATCCTTAGTGTGGTGTCAACAATTGTAGTATTTACACTCTAGAGGCCACAGTTTTGACCCAATCTTCATGAAACTTGGTCAGAATAATTGTTAGGTCATAAGGATTAACCCTATTGATAATGGAAAGGTTTTATCGGAAAACACAGAAAAAGGGGCCTTAATGACACTTTCTTTGTTTAAAGTCTAGAGGCCACAATTTAGGCTAAATCTTCATGAAACTAGGCCAGAATAGTACTTAGAGCATAAGGATGAAGCCTATTGATTATGGACGGTTCTTTTGGGAAACACAGGAAAAGGGGGCCTTTATGAAAATTTCTACGTTTACACTCTAGAGACCACAACTTTGGTTCAATTTTCATGAAAATTGGCCAGAATAATTGTTTAGTCACAAGGATGAACCCTATTGATTATAGGAAGGTACTTTTGGAAAAGGGGCCTTAATGACAATATCTTTATTAACGCTCTAGAGGTCATAATTTTGGCTCATGGTCATGTAACTTGGTCAGGATACTTGTAAGGTCATTGAGATGAATCTTATAGATTATGGGAAGGTTCTTTAGGATAACACAGGAAAAGGGGCCAAAATGACAATTTCTTTATTATTCCCCGCCGTTTCGGCAAAGGGGATATAGTTATGGTCTCTGTCTGTCATTCCGTCCTTCTGTCATTCCGTCATTCCTTCCTTCACTAAACTTGTCCGGAGCATATCTGTGAAAGTATAACTGCTATCAACTTGAAACTTCATAGGTGGATAGATCTCATTGAGGAGAAGTGCAGTGCACAAGAACCACAACTCTTGCTTGCATAATTTTGGAGTTATTGCCCTTTGTTGTTTTATAGACTAAGATTTTGTCCAGGGCATATCTCTGAAAGTATAATAGCTATTAACTTGAAACTACATAGATGATTAGAACTTGTTGAGGCGAATTGCAGTGCACAAGAACCTTAACTCTTGCTTGCATAATTTTGGAGTTATTGCACTTTGTTGTTTTAAAGACTAAGATTTTGTCCGGGGCATATCTGAAAGTATAATAGCTATTAACTTGAAACTTCATAGGTGGATAGATCTCGATGTGGAGAAGTGCAGTGCACAAGAACCACAACTCTTGCCTGCTTATTTTGGAGTTATTGTCCTTTGTTGTTTTAAAGTCTTAGATTTGTCCTGAGCATATCTCTGAAAGTATAATAGCTATTATCGAACTAATTGAGAAGAAATGCAGTGCCTAAATCTAACTGGCTTCAGTTTACTATCAAGCTTTTAAGGCGGTGGATGGCCATGTCCGACATGGCTCTTGTTTACAATATAGAAGTCACAGTTTTGCCTCTATCTTCATGAAACTGATTATAGTTATTTGTCTCTAATTGCATTTTTTTAAAAGCAGACAGTTCATGTGAGTGATCTTGGACCATCATGGTCCTCTTGTTTATATTCATATCTATATACATATAATTTTTTACTGCAAAAGTCCTCTCAGTTTTCCTTCAGTTGTAATGAAACGTGTATTTTACACTGTATTTGTGTAATGGATTCTTTAAGATTATTTCCACATGAATTTTACAGGAGTACAAAAACAAACTAAAACAACCAGACAAGGATTTTGCGGAGGTATTAAGTCAGCACATGTGATAAGTTCTAGTTTCATTTTACTATATTTCACTAAATAGTAAAACGTAAGCTACCTCTCAACAAGTATCTTGCCTGGAACTTTAACATGGCCTTCCTAAATTTTGAGTGGTGAAATTTTCCTCGGATTTTAAGATTATTTTCTGTAGATAATCATTAAAATGATTACTTAGACATTTCAAACCATTTCGCATGTGCGTGACTCGCACAAATTGAGCACCCAACACAGCCATTCGGGGCAATTAGAATATTCCCTGATTGTTTCAAGAAGCTATGGGTCAGTATCTATCTACAGAGTGAAGACTCTGATCAGACTTTGCATATGCACAGGATCATCTGAGTCTTTACTTGGCGCACATGTGCAATGGTTGGAAAAGCCACGCATGCGCTCATATTTAACTAATTTTAAATATTTCTTTGTATCATTCACAGCTACACCTCATTGCCCTAAATGAGCCTCACAGTGGCAGAATGAGGGGTATAAGAGGAGCGGACTATCTCTGTCACAGAGAGGCACGAGCAAGTGGTATGGGAGGAACATTTAGAGCGTTCTTATCATCATCGGATCAAAACCTAGACTCCCTTGTATACTACCCTATAGACAGAAATGTTCCGATTGTGAACTCAAAGGTTTGTCATAACACTTTTTAATATGTCCGATGAATATTTTTGATATTACACAGGTAATATAACACCATCGATATAAATATTCAGCCGAGCTTGAGCCAGTGGTAATGCCTTTTCGTTGCAATGAAAATTACATCTTAATGCATTCTCAAAATTTCAGTTCAGAACATGAATATAATATCAAAAATTTGTGTCGATGAATACAGAAATTAATTACTCATTATTCTAGCTGTTTATGGATGATTCAATTGATAATGTATTTCATAACTGTTTCAATATCATGTATATATAGCAATTCAGACAACTCTGTCAAGGAAATGGTCAACCTTATTTGGATTGTTTAATCAAATATCCTATAAACAAGTTCAAAAAGAAATAATTCATGTCAATTAACATTCATACATTCATTTGGAAATGCTGTGTTCATTTTGCTTTTAAACGTTTATTTATAGTATTTACGTTATTTCAAAGTACAAAATGAATTAACTCTAGTTTCGTTTATCAACCATTTTGACGGGCTTTCGAATTTGCTTTTCATACTTCCACAAACAAGGTTTTTTGCGCACTACGATTTTGTATGATTGCGAACAAACTAAATTTAAGGATTTACCATAAATTAGTAAAGTATTTGCTTTGCTTGCTGGATGGCATTTAATAATTAAGAAATAAATTGAATAGTTTTTGCTTTCATAGAGGTATGAACCTAAAATCTTCATTACACTATATGATTATACGAAAATTGATAGACTAAACTGGAATTAAAAAATGAAGAGAATATTTTTGTTTTCATTGATATACAATATTAGGAACATATCAAATTGAATTAAACATTGCGTGAGAGGAACGACTTGTCAATTTTTTTAATATTAGTGTGGTTTAAATACGCCAGTATTGGATTAAATACGAAGAACAGAGCATAAAGATAATCAAGTTAACAGATACCAGAAAAAAAGCAAATCTGATATAAGTTTGAAGTAAATGATCGATAGTCGGGTCACCCAAAATCTATAGAAGCTAAGGATGGCCGAGCTGAAGTTAATCATACTCTTGTTTTCGAAGAAATAGACCAGATATATTTATTTTCATATGGTTTTGAAAAAGTACTTTATATACATAGATACACCAATCTATAGACATTTAGATCGACCAAAGGTGACCAAAAGTGTGGCGGCTATAGCTTTATCCAAACTGCAGTCCCAACAATCACTCACCTAAAGACGACTTACGTTTTTATATCCTTATATATAAAAGACCGCTATGTACTCATATTAGAGTGACTATATGTAATTTATTGGATTTTTAAATGGGTCTAAATAACAATAAAATGTAAATTATCGAGGTCTAATTTTGCATGTGAGCGCAAAACTAGCCTTCGACCGTCAAACATATCCATTACAATCTGATGGGATACAGTATCTGAACGTGTTAGTAATACATTCTAATAACACAATATTAAAGTAGTCTCTTAGTGTGATTTATGGAAAAACAAATAAAGAAATATTTCAGATCAAGCATGTTGAGGGTTAATTTCCCTTCTGCCCTTTATGAGATAATTAGACGAATTTCGTTAAATACTCACCCATATTTTTTCATATATACAGGATGATGTTATATTCAATTCCTGGAATGAATTATTAAATGGCGGTGGAGGAGCATTCAGTGGCCGAGTGCCGATTTATTCATTCAATGGTAAAAATGTCAAAGAATCGCCAGATTGGTAAGTTGTTGAATTAGAAAATTGTTTGGTTGACGAGGAAAATAAATGTACAGTTTATTAGAAAAAGTAATATAATTGAGAGCCTGATTTGGATTATACTGGAGGAAATATTTTGCATGAGAGTCTATTATATTATTCCTAATGAAAATATGAGAACAACAAGATCATATTGTTATCAATGCTCAAGTTAGTAAAAGAACAACATATAATTGTCTATAATTATTTAGTAGTCTTCAGAATAGTTTTATCGTAAACCCTTTATTTTTACAAAAACATCTTTCAAAATCTCAAGAATTGTCAAAAATATGTGAGTTACCTTTCTAAAAAGAGCTAAAAGATGTTTGGTGTGAAACAAACAATGACTGAATTTGATGTTGAAGGCACTGTAACAAAATTGCATTGTTAACACAGAAACACAAATCAAATTAATTCCCACACAATCCCAATTTTACGCCACTAAAGATAAAAGCTTTGGAAAACATAGTAGTTTATAGAAAAATAGCTTGTTACGAGCACTTTCTTCATTATCCACAATAAATGTATTTTCTACTCAAAAAGACAAGGATTTTTTTTTAAATTTCATCAACTAAAATTTGTCTTATGTAACTTCTTTCAATTCGGCCCTGAGCTTTAAATTTTTTCATCTAGTAATGGGTTAAATGGGTTAAAAATTGTTTAATTTTCAGGCCGATGAAAGTGATATGGCATGGGTCCGATAGGAAAGGAAACAGAATGGAAGACAAGTCTTGTCGTGGATGGAATTCTCGTTCTAGATTCGCTATCGGATACGGAAGCTCATTAATGAAAGGCAAAATGATGGAAATGAATGAATATAGCTGTAATAACGCTTTTATTGTACTCTGTGTTGAAATTACAAGCCAAACTAAACTACGGAAATGACAGCTTTAATTTTTGTAAATTTTGTTACTTATTGAAGATTATAGGTCTGACTTACAAAAACTGTTTCTTTAAGAATATTATTACAGTTTATGCCAAAGTGACAGTGAACAAATATACAGACATGGTGATTTTGTACTGGATAAATCTGTGATATTTTGTGGTATACTGTCCTTCTCGACCGTTTGAAACCATTATTATGCAGTTGATTACAGCCTATGGAATATTAGTCTAAGATAGATTAATTCATCATAAGTATGGTAGATTAGTAGCTTAAAAATTAAAAAAAGCTGTTTATCAACTTGGCTTAAACTACATGTTTACAAGCAAAAGATAAACATACACTTATTGCTCGGGATGATCAGCTGGTTTGCAAATTGAATGGTCAGGGACATGAAATAGCATGGCAACCTAATCATTGGAAATCGTGTAATAGCTATGGTTACAATGGTTAAGTTGTCCAGCAACAATGCCCGTGTCGTAGGTCTCATTGCACATGCAATTTTAATGTCATTTTATAAAAATGACGACTGTGATCCGTCTTTTTAATTCTGAAACCTTCAACTACCCTAAAATTTATTCTGATAAAGCATATGAGTCATGAATTATATTATTCGAGAGATTATGATTATTCTTGCATAACTTAATATACAAGATGCCGCGTGAATCTGCATATATATAATTTATAAGTAGTTGAATTGATTTGCATCATTTTACGACTCATGTCAAATCTAATTTTACAGGAGTATTTGGTTACATGCTTTCAAGGGGTGACCTGTATAATGGCACTAAATTCAACATTATACTATAATTTAATTGTTAGTTTCGTCTATAAAAAACGAGCGATCTGATTGGTCGAAAAATTTAATTCATACCTCCATGAACAAAATTTTGAGTACGCAGCCATTTTGAATGCTTCCGCACAAAATAGTTCACTACAAAAAGGTATCAAAATTTGTTAAGTTGTTG
The DNA here is from genome assembly GCA_946902895.1 of Fragum fragum. NCBI lineage: Eukaryota > Metazoa > Mollusca > Bivalvia > Cardiida > Cardiidae > Fragum > Fragum fragum. The sequence goes on from OX336381.1 coordinate 39,531,811, forward strand.
CATTTTTCGCTCGATGCTATTAAATTATAAGAAATGAAGATAATATTTTTTTGTTTTCATGGAGGTATGAACCGAAAAACCTAATCACACAATGTATGAATCCGCTTCGTGTATTCATACAGTGTGATTAGATTTTTCGGTTCATACCTCCATGAAAACAAAAAATATTCTCTTCATCTCTTTAAAATACTATTTCAATGTGTTGTCATACGTGATGAAAAATATTTACCTTTCTAAAGAAATGCAATAAAGGGAGAAAATTTGATTCTAAATGGGAAATTAAAATAATTTTGTTTTCAAGCTGTACAGAAGGACTTTGTATTTGTTTGATACTACAGTATACCTGTCACCAGTAGATGCTAGAAATTACACACTAAGTCGGTCAGAGTTTTTTTTAATAATGGGGAGTGATTACAAATTCCGTAATCAAGATATTTATAATCCTAATGAGATAATTATAATGAGTATCAAAGACGTATGGTTTGGTAGACAGTTTATGAGATTTTAGATTTATTCTACTATCTGGATAGAAAACATGGAAAATGAAGAAATTGCTTCATTTTGCCAAATGTTTTCCTGTCTTCTAGAGGGCGTAAAAAATCATTATGTGGGAATGTGTTAAAACTTGTAGAGTTCGATCGTGACATTTCTCTGGAAAATTTTGACATTGTTCTGCAAGGAGATGTGTTTTAAGAATTACAGAAGAGTAAATGAAAGGCTATAACATACTAGATACACAAAACCTTGTACTGAGTTCTCCAAGCAAAGAAAACGGATTTCATGCGACATTTGGTCTGGTGAAATATCAAAATATACTTCCACAGCAAAAATTCAATCTAAGGTTTTGGATCACAACTATAATGTTATCATTTCTTTTAGAAATTTTGTAAAGAAGTCAATCGAGCGGTTCATTTAGACCGAAAATGCATTTTTACCTACATGACAAACGATTTCGTTGCTTGGCCACTTTTGATGCCCGCAATCAATTTGTTGCTTAACCCGTTACCAAGCGCCAAAATTCTAGACTGGTCTAAATTCAAATAAGAGTGCAGACGATAATATTTTTTGGTGAAATCTTAAATCTGTTTCGTATTTTGAGGTTGAAAACATTGTGGATAATAAAAAAACTACTTGTGACAAGCAATTTCTTATTTGTCCATATTGTTTTCCAAAGTTTTTGTGTTGGCAGCGTCAAAATTCGTTATTGTATTGGATTGTGTTATTGTCCCAAACCATATACTTTGAAATCTAACACAAACTACATAAATGCTGTCATTCAGAGATACCTTAGCTACCCATTCATATTTGTTTGGAGCATAGACTCTAGATCCGTTGAAAATATTTTAAACGGAAATTAGTAAGCTCTTTGGTATGACTGGTTTTACCTCCTTTTGCGCCAAACGAAACGACATAATTATAAACTGGTCATCCAAATTATACTTGTTCTTTGAAGGGTAGATTTCTTTTTGATAAATTGTAAAGGAAAGAATCTTAACTATTTCCGTTAAACACACTGTTTTGTACACCTTTTGCAGAAAAAATACTTCGGGTTTGTTGTCATTTCTTCATTCTCAGATATTTGTGTCATAACACTATAAAGAAACCCTAGAAATAGGCTTGCACTATGAAACATTCAAATACAAAAGAGTATTTTACACTTATTCAGAGATATTCATAAGAAGAAACGTGAAAAGGCTAACCAAAAGTCTTTTGTAGATAATCACCTATACCTCATACTTGAATTAAATATTACACAATGTTATGATTCTAACATTTGTATAAAGCTATAAGAAACTTAAATTGGTTATCAATAACAGTAATCAAGCAAATACCTTTACCAAATTTTGGATTTAAAGATTTGAATAACATGGAAACCATGTATAAATTGTCATTTATACCGCCAGCAATTTATTCTGCTGAGGCAGTCCTATGTGACTCGATAGTTAGCCATGGACACTTAATCGGATAAAGTCAAAAGTTGATGGTTCGAATTCCTATCCCTCCGCTGATCACACGAGTATGTCTTTGGAAACGCAATTCTGGAGCCTAAGCCTAGTACTAGTGATGTTTAGGAAAAACAATATCAACTTGGCCTAGAAATACCTGACAGATTGTTTAAAGTGACAATAAATCCCATAGCACAGTTGGAAGCGAGTCTTACCTTTAGCTGAACATTGAGTCCCGAGTTCGATCCCCGGTAGCGGCAGATATCTTTTGTTTCCCACCAATGGGTGAATAATCGTAAACCTAAGTGGGATGAAGAGATGGAGGCTCTCAAAGGATGTGGTGGTAGTACTGATGTGAGAAATACCAGGGTGCTCCAGCCGCCGCGATATGACCGAAATAATGATAAAAGTGGCGCTAAACCCTCTAAAAAAAAATTAAATCCCATACAAACAAACTACTGACCACAATTATTCGCATGTTGAAATAAAACGAAGTATATACATACCTTCCTAAAACGTGCGAATCAAACTGTGTCGCACACAGTATGTTGCACACATTAATTTTAGAATGTAACTGATAGTATATTTTTCGGATAATGAAATAACTTGATGATGGATTGAAATTTTCACATATAACTCATATGATGAGTTAGCTAAAATATAGTAATGTTATCTTTTTAGTATGGCATCTCTAAAAATTGTAGAGATTCAATAACAGAAAATCAAATAAGAGGGATCGACGGCAATATATCTGATATTTCTCTTACAAGCCCTGAATTATAGGTACTTATTTTGGTTGTCTTGATTATTCGATTCCAATGAGTACTCGCAAGACAAGGTTTGGTGAGCAAATATTTAAATATTACGTTTTGAAACCGAATTTAGTTATCTACAGCACCTAGGAAATGAGAGCGATTGTTTTTTTCATGTTTTCTATCCCATCATCAGACAATGTAATATAAGACTGGTCTAATTTGAAAGAAGTTTCAGACAAATACAGAGATCAGAATGTTATATAGGATAGAAAACAAGAAAAGGAGAAATTGCTTGAAACAAGTAATTTCTCCTTTCTTTTTCGATGCTATCCTCAATATAATTCCTCTTGGGTGAAAAAGTAAAAGTTTGGTTGTGGGTTTAAATGATATCTAAAGTAATGTTTTCAGGGTTTGTCAGTCAGTTGACATTCAACGATTTTGATATTGATATTCAGTCCGTCTTATTTGATGTTCTGTTTGATAGATGCTGCATACTAAACTGTGCCATAGGCAAACTGTTAAGGATGTTAGGGAATGTACACATTGTAGACTTGTTTTTTTTAATGTTTTTTATTTTGTTTTTGTATTGTTGGAAATGTGCGGTAGTCATTTAGATATTCAACTGCTTCTTGTAAATTCTACTGTTTATATAAATATACGTCTTAACTCATTTCGATAAAACAAATTCCAGACTGGTCCAATTTGAAAGAAGTTGCAGACAATAATATTGTTTTTATTGAAATGGAAAAATATTCCTCATATGTTGTCGAAAATAATGTAAGAAAAGAAGGAGTTGCTTGACACAGCAACTACTCCTTTAGCAAATGTTTTGTAAAAGTAGTTTTCTTCAAAGCTTAATGGGACTTATATTTGACAGCTTCATTCTTGTCAGAAAATTATAAAAAAAACATCCAATTAAACTGCATTTGAAAGTTTTGACATCTACACTACTTCTTTGTCAGGGTAGGATAACAAATGGGACGATTTTTTCTAATAAATGGAATGATATAAAAAAAAGCGATTAAAACTTTTGCTACGATTTTTTGTTAACATAACACTCAACACCCATGATGTGTACAAAGTAATATGAGTGATATTATGTGAGATTTGATTTGTACATAGTGACATATTTCAAAAGTATTACCCTTTATTTCTTCTGTTTTAACAAAAAAATATGTATGATAGTTCTTACACCTAAATGGCTAAGCACCTCAATAGGAATTGCTTGCTTTTTGATGTAGAAAATCGAAGCATATCTGGTCTGCATATGTAGGAAAATAAATTTCTAAATGATTACATGGAAGAGTAAATGAAATGTTTGCTTGTAGGTTGATAAATGGAGATATTTGTTAACTTTGGTTTTATATTGTATATAATTAATCCTTCGATTGCCATGTCCAACCAAGTCACATGTATATGAAGTGCAGACACAGATCAGCTCGGACGGCCAAACAATTCATTTAGAATTTATGCTGTTTGCGTAAAGGAACTTTGATTCTGAAGCTATCAGTAGAGTTGATAGTGAAGGCTCTGGCCAGACTGTGCAGATGCGAATGCTGATTGGAGTCTTGACTTGTCGCACATACCGATGGGTCAGCGCAAAACAGTTGTGTCTGCCTATAAAACATATAGCCAGTTACAACTGTTTCGCGCTGACCCATCGATATGAAATGGTTAGAAATGTCACCTTTAGGCCCAAATGTTTATTATAACTTTTTTACGATAGAATTTTATTTTGTGTGATTTTCACAGTCAGAAAGGTTAAGTATCATTCACTCAAACCAATGAAATACAGTCATATCAAAATGTGAAAAGTATAAATTTCTTAAATATCCTATTATATTCGAGATATTAAATGTGTGATATGTTTCAAATTGCTTTGAAAAAATTTAATATTACTATTTTGGCAATACCCATTTTCACCACAAAATGTTAATAATGTAGTATGAGTGATTAGGGGGAAATCTGAGGTTCCTTTCTGTATATTTTCTTGCAATTTTAAGGTCAAAATTATCTCTAAATCTTATTTGTCAGAATATCAGAATATGAATTACCAGTCCTATGTTTGGTCCATGTGTGTGTATTAATCCATTTTTTCTATCTGAATGGGTAGACTTCGCTGTTGCTAAATTGTAATATTTTTCTTAAACTAGTGCAAAAAAATTGTTGTAATTCAAAGTCATGCAAATGATTTCAAAGCAATGCTTCGTCAACTTGTTTGTAGGGAACTATCCTAAATTATCTTTTTTCAGATGTGTATATTATCGTTTTGTTTGGTTGGAAAAGAAGTATGATGAATTATTTTGGTAAAAATTTCGCGATCTGTCCGAGAGTTCGTGCAAATTCGGCATATATAAATATATATATGTATATAATTTATTTGTTAGTTTCGTCTATCAAAAACGAGCGTTCTGATTGGTCGAAAAATTTAATTCATATCTCCATGAACAAAATTTTGAGTACGCAGCCATTTTGAATGCTTCCGCACAAAATAGTTCGCTACAAAAAGGTATCAAAATTTGTTAAGTTGTTGCATTTTTCGCTCGATGCTATTAAATTATAAGAAATGAAGATAATATTTTTTGTTTTCATGGAGGTATGAACCGAAAAACCTAATCACACAATGTGTGAATCCGCTTCGCGTATTCATACAGTGTGATTAGGTTTTTCGGTTCATACCTCCATGAAAACAAAAAATATTCTCTTCATCTCTTATATATATATATGATGGTATTTCAAATTTTGATATTTTGCAATGAGTGTTGGGAAACTGTACAACTGCAAAGTATTTTGTTACATGTAAATCTTATGCATGTGTAATTGTTGTTATTATATCCAAAGTACATTAACTGCTGAGTTGATTATTCTTTTGTGTTATGCTTGGTCATGTAGCATTCATATTAAATTCATGTCATCGAAATCATTATGTGTTTCTACAATATCTCATTGTATATTTTCCATCGTCAACCAGATATTAACAAGAATAAATAACCTTTGAATTTAATTCAGAGCTTTGCTAGCCTTTGAAATTTAGAAGATAATGACTCATTGACCTTAAAGTTCTAGTGATCAAAACTTTTTGAAAGGGTCACGATAACAAAAAGAGCAAATGCTAAGTATAAGTTTGAAAGTTTAAGCGTCAACAGGCTTTATGTCGATAAACCTTTTTTAAAAGATATTAAGGAGACAGTAAATTTATACGTGTATATATTACAATAGTGCATAATATGCATCAACGAAAATTCAAGGGGTTAAAATTACCTCCTTAGAGCAAGTTCTGAGTTTTACAAATTTGAAACTGTATTGCAAAAAAAGCTCTTGTTTTGAATTTAAGTCATATTCAATCATGGATGATTACACCCATTCTAACACTATTACAGGATTTACTACCATGAAGGGAAAAGGTTTCGAAAACAATGTGGGAAAATGAAGCAATTGCTTGCTACAAGCAATTCCTTTATTATTTACATAGCTTTTAACCCTGAAAGATGATGTTATTTAGAATTTTACGAATTTGAAACTGCCATCTGTAACTTCTTTTAGTTTGGACCAGTCTAAATCTTTGTCTGATGGTTTGATTGTTATATTTGGGTCTATGTTTCTATGTTGGATATAGATTTAGAATTTGAAAGTTTTATGACATTACGCTAGTTGGATTAGATGTCAAATGTTATTCGAGCTCTTTTGGCCATTAATCAATGGTATTTTCCAAAGATCATGATTTGTGAAAGTGTTCAGCTTATCTTATCAGTAAAGAAAGCATCGTAATCTATTGGCTCTGTATCCGTTATATTTGAGTAACATTGTAGACACGTAATTTTCTATTTGTCGCTGGAATTTCAAATATAAGCAATGCTTTTTAACTAAAGTAATTTTATAAAGGAATTCTAATTAATCGTGATGAATAATGAAATAATGTTTAATGTTGTTTGTTTATAAGCCTATGGATTTGCGGCCAGTAAATAAAGCAAAGGGACTTATTGAATATATCTTCAATCTCTAAACTACTTCCAGGAAGGAAGATTATTTTCCAGAAAAAAAAACATTCAAAAGATCGCCATGAATAACCGGTGTTTCATGTTTTCATAATACATCCATACTAATTATCATATCTATAATGCAGCTTGAAATAAAGATTCGTTTTAGACAAAACAATGTCTTGTTCTAATTTACTGACCATAGCGAATCGATGAGATTAATGTAGCCTTTTCCACAGATTAAACTTTGTTTTAAGGCAATATTTTGGGGGCACATGATTCAAATTGTTAATGCGGAAATAGAAGTCAATGAGGAACGATGTAGTAATATGTCACGGACAAAAAACAACCATTTCTACACAGTCCCACTTTTGAAATGGAAAACATCAATATTTGTAAAACATTGAGGGTAAAGTAGAAATTTTCAACCTTTTATATTCCTTTTCAATATCGTCTGTAACCTCTTTGGCTTTCGACTAGTTTGTAATTTGTTCGTCTTGTAAAAGGTTAAATGTAAGACAGTATTGAAAGTTTAAGACAGGGAGAAAGACCGAATACTCTGCTCGTCGAAATGAACAAGGCCTTAGAATAGTCTTTCCTTGTCTTAAGGATGAAGAGAGTATTTTATGTTTTCTGGAGTAATGAAACGAAGAAACTAACCACGCTGAATATATATGAATACAAGAAGAGAATTTATATATAAGTGTGATTGGTTTTTAGGTCACCTAACTGAAGATCATGGTGACTTATTGCGACCGTGTTTCATCCGTTGTCGTGCGTTAACTTTTTAGCTCACCTGGGCACGTAATGCTCAAGTGAGCTATTGTGATCCCCTTTTGTCCGGCGTCCGTCCGTCGTGCGTCGTTAGTCGTGCGTCGTCCGTCAACAATTTCTTAAAACGACATCTCCTCCCAAACCAATGGGCCAATCTGAACCAAATTTGGCAGAAATGTTCCTTAGGTGGTCCCCTTCAGAAATAGCTAAAAGAATTGAAATCCGTTAAAAACTCTGGTTGCCATGGCAACAAAAGTGAAAATTTAAAATAATCTTTAAAAATCTTCTCCTCCTGACCCAGAAGATGTAGAGCCTTGATATTTTGCATGAAGCATCAGTATATTGACCTCTTTCAAAGTAGCTAAAATCATGATCCTCGGGTCCCAAGGGGCTGAGCCCAAGGGAGGTGGGGTTTATATAGAAATAAAGAACGATTTTTAAATGACATCTCCTCCCAAACCACTGGGCCGATTTGAACCATATTTGGCGGAAATGTTGCTTAGGTGGTCCTCTTCAAAAATAGCTTAAAGAATTAAAATCCGGTAAAAACTATAGTTGCCATGGCAACAAAAGTGAAATTTTAAAATAATCTTTAAAAAATCTTCTCCTCCTGACCCAGAAGGCGTAGAGCCTCTATAATTTGCATGAAGCATCAGTATATTGACCTCTTTCAAAATAGCTAAAATCATGATCCTCGGGTACCCAGGGGCGGAGCCCGGGGGGGGTTGTATAGTAATAAAGAAAGATTTTTTAATTGACATCTCCTCCCAAACCACAGGGTCGATTTGAACCAAAATTTGGCAGAAATGTTGCTTAGATGGTACCCTTCAAAAATAGCTAAAAGAATTGAAATCCGTTAAAAACTCTGGTTGCCATGGCAACAAAAGTGAAATTTTAAAGTAATCTTTAAAAATCTTCCCCTCCTGACCCAGAAGGCGCAGAGCCTTGATATTTTGCATAAAGCATCAGTATATTGACCTCTTTCAAAGTAGCTAAAATCATGATCCTCGGGTCACCAGGGGCAGAGCCCCCCCGGGGGGGGGGGGGGGTTACAGAAATAAAGAAAGATTTTTTAAATGACAACTCCACCAAAACCACTGGGCCAATTTGAACCAAATTTTGCGAAATGTTCCTTAGGTGATCCCGCCTAAAATTAGCTAAAAGAATTGAAATCCGTTTAAAACTCTGGTTGCCATGGCAACAAAAGTGAAGTTTAAAAATAATCTTTAAGAATTTACCCCACCTGACCCAGAAGGTGTAGAGCCTTGATATTTTGCATGAAGCATCAGTATATTGATCTCTTACAAAATAGCTAAAATCATGATCCTCGGGTCTCCAGGGGCGGACCCAGGATGGGGGGTATAGGCATGAAGCATCAGTTCACAGACTTCTTTCTTATTTCTGAAATTATAACCCATGGAAAAAGTTTTTTCCTTCTTTCAAATCAGCACTTAAGCCTTGGAATTTGTAATTTAGACTTTTGGATCCCCAGGTTCATAGTCTTTATATGTAATTGTGGCCAACTTGTTTCATAATCCTAACCTAAACATGAAATTAGACTGTTGAAAGAAAGAGAGCCTTTATCTCAGGTGAGCGCCCCAGGTCCAACGGCCCTCTTGTTTATGTTCGTCTTCCATTTGGACGGATTTTAACAAAACTTGGTAGGAAGCATCCCCATGGGAAGGCGCTTCAGATTGTACACGTCCGGGAGTTATCTCCCATGGGATAGGATAACGGGCACAAAGGGGCCAAAAAGATACATCTTATAAAAATCTTCCAGTCCTAAACCGGCAGTTGGATTGGATATTTGGTATTTAGAGTCCTCAGGCAACGGAATCCAAAACTACGAATATCTTTTCCAATAAAACCAAAAGACCTACAGCTCTGGTGGATTTCTATCAAGATTGTATAAATTATGGTTCCAGGGTCAGAATTTCCCGGACGTCATAACTTTAACAAAGGCTTATATAGTAAAAGGCTTATATAGTAAAAAATTTAAAAATCTTATTCTCCCAAACAGGAGAACCTAGAGCTTCGATATTTAGTACGTAGCATCATCGGGTGGACTTCTATCAAGATTGTATAAATGCTGGATCCAGGGTCAGAATTCGCCAATTTCCGGACGTCACAAGTTTAACATAGGTTAATATTGTGAAAATTTTTAAAAATTTTCTTAAAATAGGAGGAACTAGAGCTTTGATAATTCGTATGTAGCATCGTCTGGTGGACCTCTAACAAGGTTGTATAAATCTCAGGATCAAAATTAGCCCGTTCCCAGTCATCACTATTTTCACGTAGGCTTGTATAGTGAAAATTAAAAAAAAATCTCCTACGAAACAGAAAGGTCTCGAGTTTTGATAGTTGGTATGAAGCATCATATGGAGGACCTCTATCTAGATTGTTTAAATATTGTCTCCAGGCTCAGAATTAGCTCGTTCCCAGACATAACTAGTTTAACAGAGGCTTATATAGAGAAAACTTTAAACATCTTCTCCCTAACAGGAGGGCCTACAGCTTCGATATTTTGCATGTAGCATCATCCGGTGGATCTTTATAAAGAGTGTATAAATTATTTCCCAAGGGTCAGAATTAGCCCATCCACGGACGTTACAAGTTTTAGAGATTTTATATAGTGAAAATTTCGAAATCTTCTTCTCCCAAATAGGAGTGATAATCGGTAACCAGCATGAGCTGGTGGACCTCTATCAAAATTGTATAAATTATGGCAACAGGGTAGAATTAGCCCGTTCCCTTACGTCACATGTTTTACAGAGGTCTTATATAGTGAATTTTTAAAAATCTTCTCCACAAGTTTAACATAGGCTTGTATAGTGACAACTATAAAACATTCTCCCAAATAGAAAGGCCTAGAGCTTTGATATTTGGTACGTAGCATCATCTATTGGACTTTTATCTGTTTTTGTGATCTTTGGACTCAGGTGACCGATAAGTCCCTTTCGGCCTCTTGTTTCGTTTCATACCTCCATGAACACAAAAAAGTTCTCTTCATTTTTATATTTTTTTATTACATCAAGCAAGAAAAATAAAAAGAAAAAATTGACAAAATACTTGCGAGCTCAAAATTTCGTTCATATAGGTATGAATATTTTTTTCGGCCAATCAGAACGCTCGTTTTTGATAGACGATAGTAACAAATTATTAGAATATCAAGTTTATAAGGGATCAATGGACGATCGGTTCAAATTTGAAAGCTTATTGAAGAAGATTCCTTTGATAGCCATAGACAGAAATTCCATATTTCACATCTACTATTGGTTTTAACAGAAGTTGACATCACATTGTTCTTCTTTCTCTTTGTTCTTTTCTATGTAATAGTTGTGGAATTGAAAAAGATTTTATTTCAACGATTCTTTCAGATCCGCTGCTTTTGGAATCCCGACATCTTGCCACGGTCTTAACATTGTTTTTCGCGTACTCATTTTGTGAATGATTTCTAGTTATTTAAGCTCTTATGATGTCAAATTAGTTGGATTCCTGAGTGGTATTTAAACCTTTCCTATTCACTTTCTGGTTTCACGTCCCTGTGAATTCATAACTGAGAAAATTTTGTGGAAAAAGAATAAATTGCTTGTATAAAGTAATTTCTACCCTACCGAATGTTAATTTTCTAGATTAAATCCGAATTATATTTTCGTCCTCAAAACCTTTGAATTTTGGACAGTTCTAAAAGTTGTCGATTGCATCATGCGCGTGACAAAGTGCCTATTTTTTCCATTTAATATCCAACGATCAGGTCCATAAAGCTTCTGCTATGCAAGAATTGTACCAGATTTTTCGTTGTAAATCCTCCCCCCCCCCCAGACAGTCACAACCCCTAGGAGAAAATTGCCGGATTGCTAATCCTACCCACTTACCTCCAACATGACAGTGAGAAATTGAACGATATTAGTTCAAGAAAAATGGTCTGGGTCTTAAAACAAAACGTATAAAGTCTTTACCTATTCCAAGCTTATGAGGCCATACAAATGGTCCAGTTGTGATGCCTCAACACATTTCCACACAAGCCCTCCATTTTACGCCCCTTAAGGAAAAAGGTTTCGAAAACATTGTGGGTAATGAAGAAATTGCTTGGTATAAGCTATTTCTTCATTACCCACAATGTTTTCTATCCAAAAAGATGAAACAGATTAAAATTCCATCGACTAGAAATTGTCGTCTGCAGCTTCATTCAAGTTGGACCAGTCTAAAAAATTGTGTGGAAATGGGTTAAATAAGCTGCGGGGAGGGGATGGGGGCTTTAAAGAAATAAGAAAGAATTTCTTTAACATCTCCCCCACACTATTTTGCACATTTTAACCAAATTTTGTGGAAACGTTCCTTATGTGGTTCTGATTCAAAATTGATAAAGGAAATGAAATCGGTTGAAAACGCTGGTTTCCATGACAACGAAAGTGAAAATAGAAATCAAAATCTTTAAATCTCCTCGCCTCGACGCAGAGGGCTCAGAATCTTGATATATTGCATGAAGCATCGATACATTTACCTCTTTCTACATTACATCTTTACAGCGTCCATCCTCAGGAGGTTATGGCCTGTATAGAAATGAAAAAAAAAAAAAAATTAAAAGACATCTCTCAATTTAATTTTAGATTTCAATTTGATTTTGGAGAAATGTTCCATAGTTGGTCCATTTTCAAAACAAGCAAAAGAATTGCAATCCACTTAAAAAATCTGATTACTTTGCATCAAAAGCGAAGAATAGGGAAAATTCTTCTCTAATAAGCGGCTTAACCCACCCCATTCCCACCTAGTGACGCTTTTGGACGGCCATCAAGATAATAAATTTGGAAACATTGTGTAAAATTAGAAAATTGCTTGTAACAAGCAATTTCTTCATTTTATACAATGTTTTCTTTCCAGAAGGTTGAAAAAAATCTAAGATTTCAAAGATTTTAAACTGTCGTCTGCAACTCCCATCAATTTGGACCAGTCTAAAATTTTGCCGTCTGATAATGGGTTACTAACTGTACTGGAACAGTTGCCCTGCGCTCCGTTTGTCTCAGCAAGTCGCTAGTACCGCCTTACTGATGAACCATTTAACCCATTCTCAACCAACCCCTATTTTTAACGCCCCTCAAGCAAAAAGGCTTTGGAAAACATTGTGGAAATGAAGAAATTGATTGTATCAAGCAATTTCTTCATTATCAACAATGATTTCTATCCGAAAGATGAAAAAATTCCAATTCCATCAACTTGAAATTGTCGTCTGTAAATTATTTCAATTTAGACCAGTCTAAAATTTTGTCGTATGGGAATGGGTTAAGGAGAATTTCTCTCAGAGCCAGACACGCAGCCTGCTTTAATTCACGACCTCACCTAACACATTCCCCAACAAATAGGCTTATAAACAAAACTCAACATGAAATCTTTCGAAAGATTATGGATAATGAAGAAATTGCTTTCTAAGCAATTTCTTCATTATCTACAATGTTTTCTATCCTGTAAGACAAAGATTTTGAAGAATTTGATCAATATAAAATCGTCGACAAATTCATTGAATTTGGACTGGTGTAAAATTTCATTGTTTGGCAATTCTAGTATGCTTCATCGTCACACATTTTATATAATTATGATGCTTGATCATCACAAATTTTATTTTCATCGTGATTCTAGATCGTCATAAGTTTTTTTTCACTGTGATGCTTGATCGTCATAAGTTTTATTTTCACTGTGATACTTGATCATCACAAAATTTATTTCCACTGTGATGCTTGATCATCACAAGTTTTATTTTCACTGTGATACTCGATCGTCACAAGTTTTTTATTTTCACTGTGATGCTTGATCGTCACAAGTTTTGTTTTCACTGTGATACTTGATCGTCACAAAATTTATTTTCACTGTGATGCTTGATCGTCACAAGTTTTTTTCGCTGTGATGCTTGATCATAACAAGTTTTATTTTCACTGTTATGCTTGATCGTCACATGTTTTATTTTCACTGTGATGCTTGATCATTACAAGTTTTATTTCCATTGTGATGCTCGATCGTCACAGGTTCTATTTACACTGTGATCCTTGATCGTCAAAATCTAACAATGAAGATAAAATATAAAGATAGCATCGACAAGAATGACAGCTAGTCGTCACTGGTTAGAATAAATTGTATCGGTTTATTATCACAAGTATTGGAATTCTGAAAGTTTAAGACACTTTATAAAACCTTTTAACCCATCAGCAGATGGCAAAATCTTACACTGGTCAGAATCGAAAGAAGTTGTAGACTACAATTTTAAGTTTATGAAATTTTAGATTTTGTCAGCTTTCTTGGTAGAAACATTGTCGAAAATAAGGGATTTGCTTGTTGCAAGCAAGTTCTTCATTTTACCCAATGTTTTCCCAATTGTTTTCTTCGGGGGCGTCAAAAGACGTCATTGTGTGGGAATGGGCATAAATCGCAATAGCTAAGTACATTGCGGCATTAGATGAAGATACACTGTGTCGATGAATTGCATTCCGCTTTTATGTATGGACAATGTATTTATTGAAATCAGATGCATTTCCAAACAACCCCCTTAAGGAGTGTTATGTATCGTTTCAGGCGATAAATCATGTCCTGCGATCAAACAACGCAATATTTTGATTCCAGTTAATAATTTTGTCACATGCTTCACGCTGGCGTCAAAAGAAACTTGATAAGGGGTTTTATAAGATTTATTTTTTGGGAAAAAATATTGTGGCGATTCATCGTTACATGAGAGAGTGGCAGTTAGCTATCAGATACTAAATGCCTTAACGCAAGCCCTGGTCCCTGTACATGAATATATCTGTGCATTTTACGAATAGCCCAACATGTCTTATAACAGATTTAGTTGTCGGCGGGCGAGCGAAATGACGTAAATACAGCTTTAGTCGTCGGTGGTCGAGTAAAATGTCGTAAATACAGCTTTACTCGTCGATCGGCGAACGAAATGATGTAAATACAGCTTAAGTCGTTGGTGGACAAGCGAAATGGCGTAATTACAGCTTTAGTCGTCTGTGCTCGAGCGAAATGACGCAAATACAACTTTAGTCGTCGGTGGTCGAGCAAAATGTCGTAAATGCAGCTTTACTTGTCGGTCTGCGAGCGAAATGGCGTAAATACAGCCGTGCCCGAGTAAAGTGTCGTAAATACAGCTTTATTTGGCGGTCGGCGAGCGATATGACGTAAATGCAGCTGTGGTCGTAGGTTCGCTAGCAAAATATCGTAAATACAGCTTTATTAAAGCTGTATTTACGACATTTTGCTCGCGCACCGACATTGAAATGTTTTGACATAACACATGCCAACGTGACTAGCGGCGCAAAAGGTTATGAGTCCATTGTCCTTACAAAAATAACAGCAACAACATCATCAAAGATATGGACCTTGTTGCTGTCAACAAAATGTAAATACATATTTTTATTGCATAACGTTCGTTTGTAGCTTTTACAGGCCGATGATAAAGATGTCCATATCTGAGACTTCTAAAGTTACATTAATTGTATTTTATAATAAAAAAAATGTAAATGAGAAACACAAATGGCTTATATGATTTAAAAAAGACAGAAATATGTCACACGTACTAGTATTCTGTCTGTGCTGAATGGGTCGCAAGTTTTGAGAATCTCAATTTGTTTTTTCAATGGGATTTGGCGTCAGTTTTAATAATAATTCAGTCATATTTCCACGGCTGGTGCGCCTAACCATGGGTTCCTGGTATTTCTCACAACCAGTACTCCCGAGCCTCCAGCTGCTGATCCCACTCTCAGTCGTGGAGGACAAATGCCTGAAAGTATATTTGCCACCACTACCAACTGTGCCATGGTGGCGGCTTCACCCTTCCAACGTAAAAAATGAACATCATTTCATCAGATTTTCCTGGATAACGGGTCTTATCAATTCAACGCTTAACCCTTTCCAGTTTTGCAAAATTTTAGACCTATCCAAATTCAAAGGTTTTGCAGACGACAATTCAAAGTGGATTTAATTTAAACAATAACCATTCAGTAGGGTAGAAAATATTGTGGGAAGAGAAGAAATTGCTTGTTACAAGTTTTCTACAATGTTTTCTCAATTTTAGTAAAAGCGAGAGATTAAACAGGAAAGGCTTAATTAAATTTCAGACTAGTTTCTTCTCCAGAAATTCACATCTTTCTACACTTACCACTTTGAAGATTGGTATATTTGCTGTCGTAAATTTGCTGTCGTTTTGGAAGAAGGCATAGGTCGAAAATTAAGTAAATAAGTAAATTTAACCGGCATTCTCCTTCCACCTTTTACTGGTATAAAATACCCACAAAACATAACAAACAAACAAAAACATAAATACCCCCCCCCCAAAAAAAAAAAAAAAAAAAAAAAAAAAAACAAACAAGCACTTCTTTTTCTAGACGTATGCTCGATGAAACCAACGTTCAGGTATATTTTATACCCGATATTCTTAGTCGGTGTGATGGGGTTCCTGGTTCGACCTAAGTATTCTCAAGTCATTAAGGTGAGACATTAAACCGAGGCGCCGCCTCCTAATGACCCCAACTGTTGAGTGGAAAGTAAATAAAGAATTCAGCCAATCAAAACGCTTGAATCTTGATGGACGATACTAATGGGTGTTTTTGTTTTTGGTCCAGTACTTCTCCGTTGAAAGAGATATATTTATTACCGTGACATTTCGATGTTTTTTCTGTGCATCATCGCGTCCGTCCGAAACGTAATTTTGAAAAATAAAAAGGTTTTAAAAAAAAGAGTATCGAGCCAGGTCAGACTGAGTCGACTAACAAGGGTCGACCAGATTTGATTTAGACAGATGTCCTGAATCTATATTAGTCATTCTACCTTACTACACATTCATTTCCGAAATAACAATTTCGGTTGACCTCTGCTTGACCTTACTTTCTTTTTTTTTCAAATATTTCGTCAGTGTGCTAACAAATTGTCGTAACTACAGCTTTAATAAAGCTCTCGTCACAACATTTGCTCACGCACCAGCGGTTTGTTCTACGGCAAAGCCAGAACAAAACATATTTTTTTTATTTCGTCCAGGTAAAATAAGGTACACATAAGGATAACAAAACTCTAATACGAATGAAAATACTTCTGGTAAGGCAAATAGTGAAAACTAGTGACCTATGACGATATTTGAGACTTTTCTAGGGATAAACGCGCTCTTAGGATGTTACATCGATGGTGATGCCTAATTGTCTTATACGGCGTTACTATGGTGTACCGTTTGGGTCAAAATTCCCTTTAAGTCGTCTTAGCACAAAGAATGCGTGCACGCGAAAAAAAAAACCCGTTTATTTCAAGCATGCGCGCTTATACTTTGAAAGTGAAGGCGTTATTTAACGCGTGCACTTTCAAAATATGAGCGTGCATGCGAAAAGAAAGTAACACTTTCATATATGATTTAGGCGTACGCGCACATTTTATACCCTTGAACACTCAGGAATTGTGCGCGTACGCCTGAATTTTGTGAGTGCACCTGTATTCTGTATTCTGCACGCGTTTATTTTAGAGTGTATAACGCAAAGTGGGCTTTTGACCCATTTACTGCGCTATACATTACGTCGGTAATATGTTGCTGGGTGACCAAGAAATCGTAACAACAGCTTTAATAAGCTGTGGTTACAATATTTGGTCACTCGTGGGCGCACGAGCTGGTAGAATCATTCTGTCAAGGTTTATAAAGATAACACAAATACTATATACGATAAGGTTGTCCTGAATGGCTGTATCCCCTTCTACCCCGCCCGTATTCGAAACGACAAAATAAGGTTGGAATAAGGGAATTTTTGGCCAACCCGGATAGTGGACAGTTACAGAGAGCAAACTCGCAGAACTATTTTGGCCAGCCATTTTTTAATGCAACACAACAATTGATATAACATATTAACAGTTCAACAGATTTACAATAAAATAAGTTTTTCATACATAAATAGCTCGGGCTATAATCTCCGACACCTGTCCCAAATGAGGACACGTTCATTTTATCATCTATGGCACGATTTTGCAGGCCCGTATAAAGCATTTTCAGGTTGAGAGGGTTTAATCCAGACGATCAAATTTTAGACCAAACCAAGTTGAAAAGAGAAGCGGACGACAATTTGATGTTCATGCTCTTTGTAATTTTATATTGTTTCAACTTTATGGGAAAAAACAGTGTGGAAAATAAAGAAATTTACATAATGTTTTCCAAATTGTTTTTTTTTTCTTATTTATGGGGCGTCAAGAAGCGTCAATGTATGGAATGGGTTAACACAATACAAGACATCGAATCAAAGCCTTAACCCATTCCCACACAGCAAAGTATTAGACTGGCCTAAATTGAAAGAAGCTGCAGACGACAATTTCAAGTTGATGGAATTTTAATTTTTTTTTTCATCTTTTTGAATAGAAAACATTGTGGATAATGAAGAAATTGCTTGATACAAGCAATTTCTTCATTTTCCACAATGTTTTCCAAAGCTTTTTTTCTTGAGGGGCGTTAAATGGAGGGATTAAGTGGGAATGGGTTAAAAGAAATAATAAGAGTTGAATCCAAGTTTATAAATATAAATTGACGAAAAGTGTTATTGTACCCATCACCAGACGACAAAATTGTAAACCGTCGAAATTGGAAGATGTTGCAGACGACAAATCCAAGTGGTTGCTAATCGAAAAATAAGCACCAGATGGAATAGAAAGAATTGTAACAACAAGATTCTTCTTTTTCCACTCTGTTTTCTAGGATTTTAAGGTCCGTAAAAAGTGAAAATGTGTGTTAAGTATAAAACATTGCGGGGAAAGGAGAAAATGTTTGTTACCAACAAATTTCTCCTAACTAACATTTTCAAATTTTCAACGGATATTGAGTATTCATTTGAAAATTTGTGGAAAAAGCGAAATCGCTTGTAACAAAGTAATTCATCAAATTCTCACAAAGTGCTCTACCCTATTTGGAACGTTTTTTTCGATTCTATTGCAAATTGAAATGTTGTCTGCAACCTGTCTTTAAATTTGGACCAGTCTTAAGCTTAGTCGCCCGGTAATAGACTGAATTTTGAGACATTTTAAAATATATTATTTATCAAATTATTTGGGGACATCAAACATCATAGCCCCTCCTCTACCCCATCTTTTCTTCCGAGACTGGATTTAAAAGCTTTCAAGGTAAAATTTGCGCTGAATAATATTTTTCTTAGGACGGTACATATATCTGTGTCGGTCATCTTGTTCATTATTTCAAATTTGCAGATTGATCCGCGGCCATAGCGCAGTTGATAATACTGATGAGGTCCTTGGTTCAATCCCCGTTCGCGGCAAATATCCTTCCTTACATTTGTCTCTCATCAATGGGTGGATAGTCGTAAACCTAAGTGGAATGAGCCGCTGGAGGCTCGGAGGGGATGAAGTTGTAGTACCGGTGTGAAATAACAGGAATTTAAGGTTAGGTTTTCCAGCCGCCGCGATATTACTGAATTATTGTTAAAAGTGGCGTTATACCCAATTCCATCACTCAATCTACACATTGAATTTACATATGGTGAAGTTGTAGTACTGGTGTGAAATAACAGGAATTAAAGGTTAGGTTTTCCAGCCGCCGCGATATTACTGAATTATTGTTAAAAGTGGCGTTATACCCCATTCCATCACTCAATCTACACATTGAATTTACATATGGTGAAGGAATCCGCGATTTTTTCCTCATTAACGTTACAGAGAAGCGTACCCGTGATATCGACACCCGTAATGACCGCATGTCGTCGTTGGGATACAAATCTATCGTGAATACAGCTTTATTCAAGAAGCAGTTACGACATTTTGGTCGCTAAGCTGATGTTCGGCTTTAATTTGGTGGTAAGCCTTTCTCCCTACTGCGGTCTAGTATTGCTGAAGCGTTATCTTCTTAGTGTGTATAAATAGACAGAACGGGATTAATTGACCAATCGTTAGCTCCGCCCACTTACTCCTTCTGCCACGCCCATCGACTCCAACAGGAAGTCCCACTTCCATTTCAAACGGCGTTAATTTGCAAAATTTATGTCAATGTGCATGTAACGAAAAGTTAGAATTGTTGATTGGCGACCTAAACATCGTAACTACGGCTTGAAAAAGCTGTGGTTACGACCTTTCAGTCATCAAACCCAAACATTTTTTTAACAAAATTGGCGGTCAAACTGGGCTAAATAATTGATTTGAATGGTCGATATATTCCTTGACTGACAGCCGCGTCTGGTCAATTCTTAATTCTTTGCCGAAGTTTAAAGGTGTTTTGAAAAGTTAATATTAATATTCCCTAAATTTCTTGTTTTAACTCATTCCCGAAAAACATAATTTTAGACTGGTGTAAATTTAAAGAAGTTGCAGACGACTTTTTATAGTTTGTGGAATTTCAGAAAACGTTGTGGGTCGTGAAGAACGTGCCTGAAAAAAGCAATTTCTTTATTTTTGCAAAGTTTTTTCTTGATGGGGGTAAAATGGAAAGGATTTTGCGGAAGGGGGTAAATCCTAGAAATATTGTTAAATTTAAGTCATATACAATGGTGGAAGGCAGACTCTTTCTTCTTCGAATACATGTACCATGTCGTCCGGGTTTTGTAAACCTAAAGCCGCATATCTCGAGATATGTTTTTAGCCCCAAAGTCAGTATAACGAATATTCTACAATAAGTTTTCGTGGTCATAGCGCAGTGGTAGTGCGTCGGACTCCTAGTCATGGGGTCCAGTGTTTGAGCCCCGTTCGCGGCAAACATCTTTTCCGACATTTGTCTCCCACAAATGGGTAGATAATCGTGCACCTAATTAGGGTGAACAGCTGGAGGTTCCGAAAGGATATATCCTGTCCGATATTTTTTCCAACTAATTGGTGGATAATTTGTAAACCTAAGTGGGATGAGCAGCTTGAGGCTCGAAAAGGATATAGTAGTACTGGTGTAAGAAATACCGGGAATCAATGGTTAGGTGCTCAAGCTACCGCGATATGACCGAAATACTGTTAAAAGTAGCATTTAACCCAATTCAACCAATCAGTCAATGTACATAAGTTTTCCAATTTACTTAAATAGGTATTTCATAGTCATTTACAGTCTCCAGTGAGGCCTGTGTATTTTTGGCCAACTCTTTCCCGTATTCCACTAAATGTTTGTATAAGCGTTCAAACGGTAACCTTTCTTTGGGATCAAGTTTCCAGCACTGAATCATCACGTGATAAATGTCTGTTGGGCATTCCTCCGGCTTTTGTAATAATATGCCCTCGTCTAGAAACCGAATGACCTGGAAAAAAGTCAATCTTTTAAGAGATGAAGAGAATAGTTTTTGTTTTCGTGGAGGTATGAACCGAAAACTAATCACACTGTATGAATAAGCGAAGCGGATTCATACATTGTGTGGTTAGGTTTTTCGGTTCATACCTCCATGAAAACAGAAATATTCTCTTAATTTTTTATAATTTAATAGCATCGAGCGAAAAAAAAGTAAAAACCCTACATATTTTGATACCTTTTTGTATGGGACCATTTTGTGGGGAAGCATACAAAATCACTGCGTGCTCAAAATTTTGTTCATGGAGGTATGAATTAAATTTTCCGACCAATCAGAACGCTCGTTTTTGATAGACGAAACTAACATTTCAATCTTTATTAAGTGACTACCTCTACCAAGCAACCACTTTCATTAAGCGACCATAATCAACCCCCCTTCCGAAAAAGCATTAGCTTTTGGAAAGTTGAGGAATTTGCTTATGCCATTACCAGTTGAAAGTAGTTTGGATTCAAAGGTGCTGCAGACGATAATTTCAATTTAATGGAACTCACAAATATATGTGTCCTTCTGGGTACAAAACAAGCAATTTCTTCATTTTCCACCATGCTTTCTCAAGTCTTTGTCTTGAGCGTTCAAAAGCGGTATTGTGTGAAAAATTGTTTAGAAAAACCTCTACAAAACAACAAAAACCGTAACTAAATGAGTTCGAACAACATAGAATCGAGTGAGATTACTGCCTTAATTTATGTATCCAAGCGAATTGACTAACCATTTTGTTTTAAGCGACCCTTCTCTTCAGCGACCAATTTGACCGTACCTTAAGTGGTCACTTATTACAAATTTAACCGTATTACGTACAAGAAATTATTACTGCATTGCTTCAATGGCGGTAGGAATTACGTTCTTGCCTGAAATGAATCTTGCATGGAAATTTGCACTTATTAGATGGTACAGTATTTTGCTTAAAATCAATCAAAAATATCAACGGATATATGTAGCGACAAACAGACTGAAAGCCTACACTGGTAATAACTATTTATAATGGCAAAATTAGAATTGATTTATAAGCAACCTAAAACAATCCTAACAATGAGTGATGATTTCAGGGGAGGTAATTTGTAGTGTTATGCAAATTAGGAAACCTCCAGAGAGACAAATGACTATTTATAGTTACATATTGACATACTCGTATAGACACAGCTGTATGTATACAATAGCCGCTCGTGAAGTGGTTATAAACCGAACACGAGGGTAAAATGAGTACCTCTCCTCCCCCCCCCACCCGAGCAACCCGCCGAAGGACCCGGATTCAGACCCGGGGGGATAGGTGGGTCGGTTCCCCGGGAGGAGAGGGAATTTACAGGCACAGCTGTAACTGAATTTCTCATCGAAACTCAACCCTTTTCGATCGGTATGTGAAAAAATCCTTTAAACGGGCTGGTGGGTTTTAGCCTAGGGTCCATACCATACATGTCTCGAGCACGGAGGGACCTTATAAAACTACAAACACAACAATATACACAGTAGACGCACTTTAGGTGGAATATCCCTTTCTCTGAATGGATTTGATTCTTCTACCGTTACATTTGGTTGCAGCGGTAGAATGAAGACAACTGCAAGACCGGAGTTGCCTTACACACGGATCTCCCAGGCTAAGCCTCTGGACGGATCTTCTCCAAGGGGAGAGTGATGCGATTATTTCATAGGAGGTAATTTGTAGTGGTATGCAAATAAGGAAACCTTCAGATATATGTAAGGGGTAGTAAGGCTCTTTTTCTCTGATTGGATTTGCTTTGTCTACCAGCTCTGTATGTAACAAATGAGAAGACAAATATTACTGATACTCTTTCTTGATTTTCTGTAAAACTTGATTAATTTTAGCAGCCTTAAATGTATACACAATTAGTATTGTATGGTTTTCTTATTACGGAACCACAGGGTACAATGTTGACTTTGATCTTTTTGAAATTCTGTAAGGACCCTTCTGAAAGATGTAGTATACCATATTTCAAATTGCACAAAAGTTGGAAAATTCACGTAAAATGGGGTAGTAAACATTACGAGAAAAGAAGAAATTACAATTTCTCCTTTTTCCAAAACAGTTTCTAAGATTGTAATTATTAAAGGCGTCAGAATGCATCATTGTGTTGTAATGGTTTTAATTCACTCAATAACTTTTCGTAATAATTGATTTATTATTGTTCTTATCTCAAGTCGTAACGATATCAACATAAATTGTATCACTAACTAGTGCTACTGATTCTAGGAGTTTGCCTAGTTGCGTAACTTCTTTTATTTTGTATCCAATATTCCCGACCTTCAGTACTATCAGTATTTTGATTTATACATGCATGTGAAAGACAATCGATAATCACTGATCTAACCTCTTCATTTGTGTGTCCATAGTAGGGTTGTCTGCCGTAGTTGAATATTTCCCAGAGAACTACCCCGAACGCCCAGATGTCGGACTCTGTTGTAAACTTGCCCCACTTGACAGCTTCTGGAGACATCCAGCGAACAGGTAACATGCGAGACCCTCCAATCTAAAGTAGAATACAAAACTTTACTGATGAGCCTGTCCTAATCTGGAGAAAAGGTTTAATCCATTACTACACGACAAACTTTTCGACTGGTCCAGGCAGACGCAATTATTTGCTGATGAAATTTTAAATTACTATCTCTTTTGTTGTAAAACATTATGGATAATGAAGAAATTGCTCTAACAAGCAATTTCTTAATGATCTACAGTGTTTCTTAACCTTTTTCTCTTTTTGGCGTCAAAAAGCGTCACTGTGTGGGAATGGGTTAAGGGGAATAATTACCAGCTTATTTACGGAACAAATTGAAACGTCAGCATTCCTGCTCTAGTAGTGATCGGTTACGAACTTTAGTTTATCGTTTAGTAGTTTAAGTTTAGTTTTGTCAATCAAAAAATGACGAATTCTGATTGGCTGAAAAACTCGTTAGAAAACATAGCAAAAAAATTCAACAACAACAACGACATAAGTATTCATTCTATGTTTGCGCGAAAAGAAGTTCTATACCCCAACCCCCGTACGCCCAAAAGATCCTTACACTGGTAAAATCTTTGTAGTTGTTCTTTTTATTGTCATTTAACTTGTTGGTATCAAATTAATAAAAAAAATTAAGAGGATATGGCATGAAACCGGTCCTCGCGATTTGATATTCAAGTGGGACATTCGACGAAAACAAAGACTACTTCTAACCAATTTACTTACCTTGTAATAGTCACAAGTATAAATGTCACGTGACATCCCGAAATCGGATATCTTCACTATTAATCCTTCACCCACCAAACAGTTCCGAGTGGCAAGGTCACGATGGACAAAATGTTGTGACGTCAAATAACGCATACCATTCGAGATCTGGGTTGAAATATCCACCAAGTTTTTCTGAAAATATTCAGTGGAATTAGTAATACAAACTTTAATAAGAGGCGCTTTAGGGTGAATGGGTATTTTGGTTTCAATGGGTAGCACGATGAAAATTTAGATTCAAACCTTGTTGTATAGTAAATTCGTTATGCGGTTTCTTACGGGGAAATGTGGCGATTTATTCCCGATTAGAGAAAACGATGCCAACCCTCGTCTCTCTCAAGCCGGGAATAAATCGTCATATACTCCGGCAAGAAACAGTACAACTTGTAATATTTCGTAACACGATATTCTATTTATAATATAGCATATACTATAATATGTCGTAACACGATATTCTATTTATAATATAGCATATACTATAATATGTGTAATATCTTAAAAGCATTACACTCTATTTACTTCCGTCGCGGTAACGCCATGAAACTGGCGCTTTTCGTGTAGCAAGGCATCTTATTTCCATCTCCGCATTACATCCCCATGAAGGAATTGAAATCGCGCATAATGCGGCGATGAGACTGAAAAAAAAAACCCATACCGGGACAAATAAAACTACTTCAGGACACTAACCTTTTGTAGCAGTACGTCTGGGATGGACCGTTTAATACTCATATCATTTTCTCGTAAGAGTTCAGCTAGGTCACCATACAGCATATACTCAAATACCATGTAGGGTGCGTCCGAACCGGCTATACAAAAATAGATAAAAAGGCAGTGAGATCGACCCGCTTACTAAACTCCGACAGGAAGTTCATCTGCGGTATAAAAATGAGTTATTTTCCACAATTTATAGCCAGTAGCATTTATTAAAACAGTAAAATTAATGGTTGGTTGGCGACCTAAATGTCGTAACTACTGATTGAATCGTTTAAGTCACCAAACCAACACATATGCTTCACAAAAATATCGACAAATGTTGGAGATCATAGTGCACTTGCGATCTTAATGCATGATTTGATTGGTTTGACAACTCTTTGATTTTGACAGCCGCTGTCGATTGCTCGCCAAAGGGCACTCGGTAATGCCACTTTACACGGGCTACCGTTTGACATTATTCTGCCTTTCGATGAGAATAGCACGAAAAGTAAATTGTTAATTTTCGACCTACAGGTAATAAAAGTTTGGATTTTTTCCACTTTTTGGTACAAAACCATTGAAGAAATATGAAGAAATTGCTTGTAGCAAGCTATTTCTTCGTTTTCCTAAATGTTTTCCAAAACTTATTTTTCTTGTGGCGTCAAAAAGTAATTAGTGGGAATGGGTTTAAATTTGATAATAGAATTACTACGGTTGTTTGTTGATTAAAATCGAAACTTACTTTATTGTACAAGACTGAGTGGATTTTGATATATTACCAAATGTTGTACTTGTAAATGTACCTTGGAGAATTAAAGGTTATGTTATGTTATGTTATGATCGATGCTTACTTGTTTGTACAATGCCGAGTAGATTTAAATTGATACTTACTTGTTTGTACAATATCTGGTAGATTTAAATCGAAACTTACTTGTTTGTACAATACCGAGTAGATTTAAATCGATACTTAATTGTTTGTACAATGCCGAGTAGATTTAGGCAGATACTTTTTTTTATTTGTATAATGCCGACCGATACTTATTTGTTTGTACGATACCGAGTAGATTTAAATAAATCATTACTTTAAATAAATTCGTACTTGTTTGTACAATACCGAGTAGATTTGAATAGTTAATTACTTGTTTGTACAATACCGAGTAGATTTGAATAGATTCTTACTTGTTTTTTTTTTTTACAATGCCGAGTAGATTTAAATAGATACATACTTGTTTGTACAATGCCGAGTTGATTTAAATAGATACTTACTTGTTTGTACAATGCCGAGTAGAGTTAAATAGATACTTACTTGTTTAAACAATGCAGAGTAGATTTAGGCAAAAACTTACTTGTGTGTACAATACCGAGTAGATTTGAATAGATACTTACTTGTTTTTTTGGCAATGCCGAGTAGATTTAGGAAAAAACTTACTTGTTTGTACAATACCGAGTAGCTTCAGGATGTTGTCATGATCAAAGGCACTCATAATCTCCACTTCTCTCTCAAAGTCTGAGATGATCTCATTAGACACACCTTCCTTTAGAACTTTTACAGCAATGTGTTTGACTTCATTCGTGTCAGGAGAGCGCAGTTCACCTAATAATAATAATAATAATAATAGTCATCATCATCACGTTAATCAACGTTCAGTGTTCGATCCGGTATAAATCACGGGTTTCCAATCTGTGTTTGATTTCATTCGTGACAGGAGAGCTGAGTTCAACTTAAAAATAGTATTACAAAAACTACTTTTTTCTAAACTTACTGTTAAAATAGAGAATTGTTCGCGTTGGCTTTATCTCGAGTAAGTACCGTGTACAGTGTTGAACTTTGTCAATTTTACAACCATGTTTCGGACAACCGCACTTAACCCATTCCAACACAATCTCTCCTTTTTACGCCCCTCAAGAAAAAACTTTAGAAAACATTTCGGAAAATGAAGAAATTGCTTGTAACAAGCTTGTCACAAGCAATTTTGCATGTGTTCATGCACAATGTTTTTACCGTAAAGCCACACAATTTCATAATTTCATCAACTAAAACTTGTCATCTGCAATATCTTTGACATTTTATCGAGTTGGAATGGGATAATCACATTAAAACAGCGTTCAACAAAAACCTTTTCTTTCAAGCTGATTCCCTAGGCCGTGGTGATTAAATGAAACTTTTCATTGATGGAACGGTCGCACCTTGCCCAGAAACAGATCAATATGTTCAGAACGGAAAAACGATCAGCGTTCAATCACAATAATTCAATTATGGTCAATCACGAGCTTGTAGCGTTCAGCGTCTCAATACGTTCTAATCATATTGTCAAAATCACGATGTTCCGTAACGCACTTCTCTTATCAATATGTAATTTCAGTTTCGTCTGTAGGAAATTTATCTGCTTTTCTATTAATTATTAATGCCATTTTCGCGATAAATATTATTTCATCATAATAAATCTACTAAATTCACTATAAACTTAATTCAATGTGATATACCCTATCCCCTACTTTAAAAAATCGGATTTATCGGATGAGGTCGTTAGTCTTCGGTGACTGTATTGCTAGAAAGCTAATGACGTAATTGATACGTCATGAAAATCACAAATAAGCCAATATTCGGTAGATAAGGTATTTAGCCGATTGATGTCGGTTCCATCCGGGTTGTACTTGACGTATCTTAACGCGAATTATTTTTGCTTTTTTAAAGCTATAAACAGTCATTTTTAGTACAAAACATGATTAATCGCCTTTTTTCAAATGTCTGAAAGCATTACAGTTAGAAGGGCTAATTTATTCCATAATTGTACAAGGGTCGCTTTAACTGGGTACTTGCTTCTGCGACATTGTTATCTTTCATCGATAAACGAGGCCCATTTTGAACGCCATATTAGAAATCTACAAATTCATATTCGGTGTGACAGTGACGTAAAAACTTCGATATTTACGGATTTTTGACCCATTACTCTGGAGAGCGAACTCCTAGGAACTAGTTGAAAAAAATGTCTTAAAAAATGAGAGACCAACTTCGGATGTAATTTGAAATTAAAGAAAACAAAACAAACGAACAACAACAACAAAGCATACCCCCCCCAAAAAATAAAATAAAATAAAATAACATAAGAAAAACGGTCTCATTAGAAAACCCGACCAGACTCCTTACAGGAAATCTAGAAAGGGAGAAAAGTTTCGATCCTGGTCAGCCTGCGCAATTCGTAGAAGATCGACTGATTAAATATGTTCTTTTCCTACAGTACTGCTATTGATAAAGACATTACGTGATCACAAACATCTAAATGTCCGCTGATTGAATTAGATTCTACATTAAATGACAGTCTATTTTTGTCGAAGGAAGACAGGACATATTGTCTTGGTCATAAAAATTCGCCCATCAATAATTCAATAAATGAGGATCAAAAGTCGGATCATTTCTTCATCGTATGGCACGGTTGTGAGCCCCGAGTAACTCGGATAATAGCACACTGGACTTCAAACCTCAAGATCGAAGGTTCGATTCCCGGGTTGGAAGAACTAACAAACCAGTTGCCTTTCGGATGAGACGTTAAATCAAGGCCCCTCGTGACGATGTTATCCTTAAAGCACGTTAAAGAACCAGGTGAAGCTCTCAGCAATTTTGTCTTTTATCCTTGCACTATCTACGTAACAACCAAACGTCTAATAGGGTGTTACTCATATGGGTATGTGCTACGGGAATACAAACATACGGCAAGGTGTGAAGAGTATACGTTAAAAACTAATAAAATAATTAAAATCGTGATTCCGTTACGAGGTATTTAATTTCCGCCACCAAAATGCGCGCGATTTTATTTCTGTCGCGTCAAATCAACGTACAAGTTGTTTGTCATGTTGGGTGGATTTTTATTTTCGTTTCCTCATCGAATTTCCACGGCGGAATTAATCATTGAATGTAATACAAAGACTACAAAATGGAGACAAAAAGCCAGTTTCGACGATGTATTGCCCGATTCATTTACGTCCCATTACTGCTATACAATAAATAGGAGTTTATTTCCGTCGCGGTGATTAATTTCGGCGAAGGAATCAAATACAACGTATAACGTCACGGCGAAAGTAATACTTGTACCATCGTATTTATCATGGAACAGTTTAGTGACGGAAATAAAGTACCGAGTATCGGTTTATACCCCGATCGTTCATAAGGAAACACGAGAGGTCATTGACCTAGTCTAGAACACGTATCGCTTTTTATACTGATTAGTTAATGGTTCTTCAGACTGTAAACATCTCTTCTATGTTGAAATCTGATTAAAGCAGCATAAAGTAACGAATACTAGAGAAATTCATATTTATATAATGGAGAAAGTATGTTAAGATACAATTAAAACCGATTATATTTTTTAAGGTTAAATCAAACCGATGGAAAAACCAGATTCAAAAGAATTTATTTGGGAATATATTGGGAGACTTAAAAGCATGACCGAAAAATGAAGCCAAACCTACAACTATAAGTGTTTGCAAGACAATTTTCCTAGATTAACCGAATAATACTTTCATTAATTTTGTTTTGTATATTCATTATATAAGTTCCTTAAATAATAACAATAAAACCCCCCATAAAATTCTCCTCCCGTATAGGCGGAATACACATTTCGTTCATATCAACTGAGCGATCGTTAACCACGCCCCCCTGACCCTTTACAAGGCGGTTCTATCAAACGACATAATCTATAGTCAAGAACTTAACCCTTGTCATGCTGTATAAATTACTTTACTAAATTCCTGTAAAATCAAAGGGCTGAAAGCACTGATAGAACTTGTTCAAAGATCAATGTTTCTTTTAGAAATCAATTTCATAAGCAACTCTGGCAGGAAAATTACAAGCAGGAGGTGTAGACCAAGATCAGACTGCACTTATGTGCAGACTGATCTTTGTCTATATCTCCTGCCAAAACCGAAATATTCCGGGTTCAGCATGACAAGGGTTAAAAATAAAATTGCTGTTTATTGCATAACTCATGATTAGGAACAAAGTAATCAAATTTTTCGTAAGTGACGTAAACGTCGTAGCTAAAGCTATAATAAGCTGTAGTTACGACGTTTCAAGTCGCTGTACTAACAAAAATGCTACACATAGAAATAAAAATAAATCAATGATAATAGAAATAACGATTATAGAAAAAACCCAAAACAGAGCACGACAATATTGTACAAAATCAGTAAAAATGAGTGTTACATTCAATTTCTTCTTTTTCACAATGTTTTTCAAGGTCTGTATCTTAAAGGTCGAAGAAAGCATGATTGACTGCAGACGGGTTATTTCAATGTAAAACCTTTTTTAGACTGCCCAACTTTGTGTGCAAAGTAAACCCGTCAAATGTTGGACTTATTATTCGAATCATCAGCTAACAAGCGTAATATCAGATGTACAGCTTGTCGTCTCGAGAAAATGTCGGACAAAATTATTTATTCTTACCAAAGTTTCTCGAGAAGATTCATCCTTACTATCTCCATATTAACTCTTTCCTATACAAATCCGTGATTTTCCGTTGATGTGATTTTATACTTAAGAAAAAAAATGTGGAAACAAAAAAATAATGCTTGTGACAAGCAATTTCTCCTTTTCCCACAAAATTTTCTACCATCTAAGGTGTTTCCAAGCAAATTGCATCCAACTTTCATTCTCGTCTGCAACCTGTTCATTTTAGACCAGACTAAACTTTCAAAAGACGAGAAAGGGTTAATTTCTATATATCTGATTACAGCATCATTTAATCGTTTATTCTCCTACGTAAATTCATGAAAGGAACATTAAGGACAAATCGAGGCAGTACAACAAGATTCTTCTATAAACGGTTGTAATTTACGTGTTTTAAATGTCAAGCCCAATTAATAAATGCTTAGACACTCTTCACTTTTAGAGCGGCTCTTAAACAGATTATGAAAAATTGGCTCTCAGTTTAAAAAAATACTTGAGTGCATTCATACATTTGGAAGGAGGTAATTGAGCTGGTTTTGTAATGAAAATTACTTTTCATAACTTTCAAAAAGAAAGAAAAGAAGGAAACGTATTTCGCGTTACGTAACGCAAAATAAGCCAACGAAGTACAACTCGAATGAACCGGAATTCATCGTTCGAACGTTGTCTTATTTGAAGTTTTCATGACGTATCCATCACGTCATTGATAATTCAGTTTTTATTGACATCACCAAAAGACCTGAACCAATTAACTCTGATGTTTGAAAATAGGGGACAAGGATTGAACTACATTGAACTACATTGAATTGTACTTATAGGGAATTCAGTAGAAAGATCATTTATCGTGAAAATGATATTCATTACTATTGAAAAAAATAATACTTTTCCTTTGTCGAAATTTCATGAAAACCTATTCAAGAGCCGCTTTAAAAAATATTCCAGTTTGAGATTTTGCTCATAATTTTACGGCACATAATTTTTGAGACAACTTAAAGGGAAAATAACAACAAGTCCCGGTAATAAAGATAAAGACAGTACTTAATTGATAATTGATCCATTATCTAGAAAACCTGCCTGGATGACGTCACACTCTGACAAAGGAAAGAATTAAAATGTTTTGGTGATGTCACAATTACCTGGTAATTCTTACGCCCACGTAGAAAAAAGCGGTAGAAAATATTGTGGATAACAAGATTTTCTAACCCTACATACAGTTATAAACAGTTCGTCCTATACAAATAGTCGTCTGTTACTTCTTTAAATTTAGACTGCAGTCTGAAATGTTGTCATCTGCTTATTGGACTAATGTACATCAACAGTTGTAATTTTTCCAGTTTTTAATAATTTAATTGTTAGTTTCGTCTTTCAAAAACGAGCGATCTGATTGGTCGAAAAATTTAATTCATACCTCCATGAACAAAATTTTGAGTATGCGGCCATTTTGAATGCTTCCGCACAAAATAGTTCACTACAAAAAGGTATCAAAATTTGTTAAGTTGTTGATTTTTCGCTCGATGCTATTAAATTATAAGAAATGAAGAGAATATTTTTTGTTTTCATAGAGGTATGAACCGAAAAACCTAATCACACACTGTATGAATCCGCTTCGCGTATTCATACAGTGTGATTAGTTTTTTCGGTTCATACCTCCATGAAAACAAAAAATATTCTCTTCATCTCTTAAATATTTTGACCGTGAATCAGAAAGATAATTCATCCTGAAATTCTAAAATAATAATAATTGTTTGGGTCATTTGGTAGATCTTCCTGGATAACGTATCATATCGGTATAACTGAATATCGTTATATCCGAATATTGTAATATCCGAAGTTCGTTATAACCGATATCTATTCTTTTAATAAGACTCCGTCGGGAACATTAGATTAACTTCGACACATATAGTGTCAATGTAGAAACTAGAATATCTGAGAGAAAATTGAAATGTACCATAAATCAGACTTTACTTAAAAAGAAAATAAATAAATACAAAATAAATAAAACAACAAAAAATCTCCGACATTAAACTCTATTTAGGCAGAACCTATTCGCCTTTTCCAAAAAAAAAAAACAAAAAAAAAAACATGCATTTTCCATTTAGACATCTAATAATCTCTTTAATGTTCGTAAAAGGCCTTAAATTAATATCAAAACAAGGCTACAGGGTATCGGTACCCCGTAGTTTTCAGCCTCTCTAAATCAAAATTTTCATAATTCAAAAGGGTTCATTTAAAACCCGTGATACTCATTAAATGAAGAACAAACACTTTGGACTAAAACCTGTTGAAATGCATCTTGAAATGATGAGAAACATACAATATACGACGGTTCTAGATAAGCGTCGTTGTTCAGAATGCCAATTGTTGCTGAGATCTTAATCCTTTACTGTTTTTCAAAATTTTAGACTTGTCAAAACTCAAAGGGGTAGCAGACTACAGTTAAAAGTAAGTTCAATCAAAAGAGAAAATATTTTTGAAAAAGAAAGAATTGCTTGTTACAAGCAATTTCTTCTTTTACCACAATGTTTTCTCTAGTATGATATCACAGGGACGTAAGAATTCAGGGATGGTATGGGAAAGGGTTAATCATTAAAAACAGAAATAACAATCGATTTGTCAAGAAATTCTAGGACGTAATGCCATTTGGTCGTCAAATACTAATAATTGTCATTGGTCTGTCATCCTAACGTGTTATTAACGATAATTCTTTCTTCGAAAATTATACACTGAGAACAGACTTAACGTTGACATTTAATGGCGTCTTGTGCTGCAATTGACACGTTGTCTTTCTTGCAGAAACAATGTTAGAGATATATGTAGCCACCCCCCCCCAAAAAAAAAAAAAATGATTCAGGCACCCTCCTGTACGAGAGCATTGAAAGGTGTACCTCTGGAATGAACTCCGACATTTGTCTCCCACCAATAGGTGGATTACCGTAAGTCTTAGAGAGATGAGTAGCTGAAGGCTCTTAACCCTTTCCTGTTCAATCCCTGGTTTTTACGTCCCTGTGATGTTATAGTTGAGCAAATATTGTAGAAAAAGAAGAAATTGCTTGTAACAAGCAATTTCTTCTTTTTCTACAATACTTTCTACCCTGCTGAATAGTTTTTTTCCAATTAAACCCACTTTTAATTGGTGTCTGCAAAACCTTTGAATTTGGACAAGTCCAAAATTCTGCAAAAAAGGATAGGGTTAAAGGATGCAGTGGTAGCATTGGTATGGGAAATAATTTTGACGACTCGTTTTGGTAACTACTTCAAGTCAACATTCTGAAGTACATACACACATGTGTTTATATGTGCAAGTCTGGACGAATCCTAGCATAGTTATGTATGTTTTGTCAAATCTCAAAAGGAAGGACAAACATTTCAGCATATCTTGTCTTGTAAATAACTTTATCGTGAACAAATCAAAAGGAGCGAATTGGTTACCTTTTCAATTCGGTTTTACATAAATTTTCGACTTTAGTTTCCGTATCTTTAGATGGCTAGCCGGCTGCTGTGAAGGTATATCTTAACAATGTTATTGTTCCAAATAAATAAAGCACTGAGAAATACTGTAAGCTAGCAAAGCATTATTTTGCTCGATAACATGCTTTGTCAAACGTTATCATGATAACGAAATGAGGTTAAACCAAGGAGTTAACCCATTCCCACGCAACCCCCATGTAATCGCCCTTTTAAGAAAAGAATTGTTGAAAACAATGTGGAAAATGAAGCAATTTCCTCATCTTCCACATTGTTTTCTACCTAAAGAGATAAATATTTTAGGATTTTCAACAATTTGAAATCGTCATCTGCAACTTCTTTGAAGATCGATGTGCTCAAGTGAGCTAAAATACCTAGGTAATAAACTTGCACGCAGAGTTTGCAATATTCCTGAAATACATAAAAATTACTTTTCATGACGTATGCATTGAACAGATTTAGTGGTTAAGCCTCCAGTGGGAGTTGACACTCGTTGAACTTTGGGACGACCTCAAAATTTTGTCAGTTAACTTAAGCTAGCAAAGCTGACGCGCCTCGTGAAAACCGTCGATCATGTTTCTTTTTGAGGACTAGTAGAAGCCTTTGAAAAATCCTCCAACTAAAATCAAACTCATGCGTTATTAGATTGCTTATCACGATTAATCAGCTGAATCGCTGACCCAGACACATTTCTTGGGTGGTTATAAAAAGCTTTAACCTTCTCCTGTCCCATCCCTTGTTTTTACGGAACTTTGAATTTATAATTGAGAACATATTGTATAAAAAGAAGACAGTGTTTGTAAAAAGCGATTTCTTCTTTTTCCACAATATTTTTCTCCCCTACTGAATGGCTATTTTTCAAATTAAATCCGATTTATTTTTTCGTCTGTAGATTATGATGTTAAGACAAGTATGGTGTTGACCAAACTTTAGTGTTGACCCGACTATGGTGTTAAGACAAGTATGGTGATGATACAACAATTGTGTTGAGACAACTATGATGATGAGACAACTAATGTGATGACCCTACTATAGTGTTGAGACAACCATTGTGTTGACCCTACTATAGTGTTGAGACAACTATTGTGTTGACCCTACTATAGTGTTGAGACAATCATTGTGTTGACCCTACTATAGTGTTGGGAGAACCATTGTGTTGACCCTACTATAGTGTTGAGGCAACTAATGTGTTGACCCTACTAAAGTGATGAGACAACTAATGTGTTGACCCTACTATAGTGTTGAGACAACAATTGTGATGACCCTACTATAGTGTTGAGACAACTAATGTGTTGACCCTACTATAGTGTTGAGACAACAATTGTGATGACCCTACTATAGTGTTGAGACAACTAATGTGTTGACCCTACTATAATGTTGAGACAACAATTGTGTTGACCCTACTAAAGTGTTGAGACAACTAATGTGTTGACCCTACTATAGTGTTGGGAGAACCATTGTGTTGACCCTACTATAGTGTTGAGACAACTAATGTGTTGACCCTACTGTAGTGCTGAGACAACCATTGTGATGACCCTACTATAGTGTTGAGACAACAATTGTGTAGACCCTACTACAGTGTTGAGACAACTAATGTGTTGACCCTACTATAGTGTTGAGACAACAATTGTGATGACCCTACTATAGTGTTGAGACAACTAATGTGTTGACCCTACTATAGTGTTGAGACAACAATTGTGTAGACCCTACTAAAGTGTTGAGACAACTAATGTGTTGACCCTACTAAAGTATTGAGACAACTAATGTGTTGACCCTACTATAGTGTTGAGACAACTTATGTGTTGACCCTACTATAGTGTTGAGACAACTTAAGTGTTGACCCTATTATAGTGTTGAGACAACCATTGTGATGACCCTACTATAGTGTTGAAAAAACTTATGTGTTGACCCTATTATAGTGTTGGGAGAACCATTGTGTTGACCCTACTATGGTGGTGAGACAACTAATGTGTTGAATCTACTATGGTGAAGAGACAACTAAAGTGTTGAGACAACTATTTTGTTGAGAGAACCATTGTGTTGACCCTACTATAGTGTTGAGACAACTATTGTGTTGACCCTACTATAGTGTTGAGACAACCATTGTGTTGACCCTACTATAGTGTTTAGACAACAATTGTGATGACCCCATTATAGTGTTGAGACAACTAATGTGTTGACCCTACTATAGTGTTGAGACAACCATTGTGTTGACCCTACTATAGTGTTGAGACAACTATTGTGTTGACCCTACTATAGTGTTGAGACAACTAATGTGTTGATCCTACTATAGTGTTGGGAGAACCATTGTGTTGACCCTACTATAGTGTTGAGACAACTAATGTGTTGACCCTACTATAGTGTTGAGACAACAATTGTGTTGACCCTACTATATTGTTGAGACAACAATTGTGATGACCCTACTATAGTGTTGAGACAACTTATGTGTTGACCCTACTATAGTGTTGAGACAACAATTGTGATGACCCAACTAAAGTGTTGAGACAACTAATGTGTTGACCCTACTATAGTGTTGAGACAACAATTGTGTTGACCCTACTATAGTGTTGAGACAACTAATGTGTTGACCCTACTATAGTGTTGGAAGAACCATTGTGTTGACCCTACTATAGTGTTGAGACAACTAATGTGTTGACTCTACTATAGTGCTGAGACAACTAATGTGTTGACCCTACTATAGTGTTGAGACAACAATTGTGTAGACCATACTAAAGTGTTGAGACAACTAATGTGTTGACCCTACTATAGTGTTGTGACAACAATTGTGATGACCCTACTATAGTGTTGAGACAACTAATGTGTTGACCCTACTATAGTGTTGAGACAACAATTGTGTAGACCCTACTAAAGTGTTGAGACAACTTATGTGTTGACCCTACTATAGTGTTGAGACAACAATTGTGTTGACCCTACTATAGTGTCGAGACAACTTATGTGTTGACCCTACTATAGTGTTGAGACAACTTAAGTGTTGACCCTACTATAGTGTTGAGACAACTATTGTGTTGACCCTACTATAGTGTTGAGACAACTAATGTGTTGATCCTACTATAGTGTTGGGAGAACCATTGTGTTGACCCTACTATAGTGTTGAGACAACTAATGTGTTGACCCTACTATAGTGTTGAGACAGCAATTGTGATGACCCTACTAAAGTGTTGAGACAACTAATGTGTTGACCCTACTATAGTGTTGAGACAACAATTGTGTTGACCCTACTATAGTGTTGAGACAACTAATGTGTTGACCCTACTATAGTGTTGGAAGAACCATTGTGTTGACCCTACTATAGTGTTGAGACAACTAATGTGTTGACTCTACTATAGTGCTGAGACAACTAATGTGTTGACCCTACTATAGTGTTGAGACAACAATTGTGTAGACCATACTAAAGTGTTGAGACAACTAATGTGTTGACCCTACTATAGTGTTGAGACAACAATTGTGATGACCCTACTATAGTGTTGAGACATCTAATGTGTTGACCCTACTATGGTGAAGAGACAACTTAAGTGTTGAGACAACTTTTGTGTTGAGAGAACCATTGTGATGACCCTACTATAGTGTTGAGACAACTATTGTGTTGACCCTACTATGGTGAAGAGACAACTTAAGTGTTGAGACAACTTTTGTGTTGAGAGAACCATTGTGTTGATCCTACTAAGTAAACTCTGATCAGAATGTGCAGTCTGATCTGGGTCTGCACTCAGCTCGCAGATAAAATTATTTGAAAAGCCACGTACCACCCAAATCTTGGAGTCCTGCGTCTAGTTGTAAGAAAGTGGACCCAGGAGGGGAAGGATCCCGATTTCGAATACTATTCGGGTTTCGGGAATTCTTCAAAGCAAAAGGTTAACTCATTGTAGCTCCTATCCACCTAAGTATTTAACGGGTACACGCGAGGGTTATGAGCCACTGTGCTGTATCTGCGACTGGCTATATGTATAAATTAAAGTACCGAGTGAATTGTCAGCTAGCCAAGCATGGTTTTGATAAATAAACTTTTTTGTCAAAGGTTATCATAATAAATAAAAGAAGTTGTAGACGACGATTTCTTCAATGCTTGTTACAAGCCATTTCTTCATTGCCAAAATGTTTTCCAAA
This sequence comes from Fragum fragum, assembly GCA_946902895.1. NCBI lineage: Eukaryota > Metazoa > Mollusca > Bivalvia > Cardiida > Cardiidae > Fragum > Fragum fragum. The sequence continues at coordinate 39,569,484 of OX336381.1, forward strand.
GTTTTTTTCCTCAAAATGTGTAAAATTAAATCATGTGGCCAAACAAAGCAGTGCGCATAGTGGAGACTCTGATCAGGCTCTTTTAAACACGATATGCTCAATGAGCTAAAATACCTAGGAGATTTCTGAAATACATAACAACTACTTTCTGTGGCGTAGGAATTCAATAGACAAAGTGGATAATGCTCCAGTGGTAGTTTGCACTTATTGAATTCTGAAAAGACCTCAAAATCTTTTGTCAGTTAACTTCAGCTATCAAAGCTGACGCTTTGCAAGCTAACAACCGATTTGTGATTCAATAATTGTCGGCCAACCTATCCCCTTACAGTCCTGTATTTCTTTTTCCGACTCTCAGAAAGAAAACCATTTTGGGATGAAAAAATGGCTTTAAAAAGCAATATGTTCTTTCCGTTCAATGTTATCTATACTGTATGGCAGTTATTTCTACAATTTTACAGCCATTTCAAATCGTCGTCAGCAACTAGTTTCATTTTGGACTTGTCGGGGGAGTTCGGTATAAAAACTATTATAAAGTAATCTAAACTTACGGCAGCAACAAAAACAACAACAAACCGCTCAACTTGGTCTATGTTCAAACCCTTTCCTGTTTTGCAATTTTTTATACCTTTCTAATTTCAAAGGTTTTGCAGGCGAAGATTTAAATTGGAAAAGAAAATCAGAAGGGTACAATATTGTGCTTTTTACAAACAATTTCTTCTTTTTTCTACAATATTTTTTTCATTTGTAAAATCACAGGAAAGTGTTAACAAGGCTTCTTTTCTGCCGCCAAGACCAACATTAAGTACTACACGATTAAATCCGTGATTTTCTAGATCAATAGACAAGGGAGGGTAATTATTTCTACACGAATGTATAATTCGTATTTTCTGGGGAAATGCCTTTTCGACATCCACAAAACGTGTGACTTGAATTCTTAACTAAGGAAAATCTTTGACAGGGCTTTGTTCATATCAGGGGGATTCAATCAATATGCATCCGCACAAATGGCTAAAAGGCATCCACAGTATTTCTATTTACTGTTTGAACCCGATTTACAAAGACCTTTTCATCCAAACCGTCGGTTATTCACTAGATGAATTAACTAAATGTCTAGGGACCTCCACTTGTCTTGCTTTTTAACGTATTGCTTACGTAACACTTGCTAAAAGATTCCTTTGAGTTTCGGACTTTGAAGTTGTTTAGTTTTTTTTAAATTCAATCATCTGCTTTTCTCTAACAGTATAACTGACCAATCACGGTTGTCAACAACCAAGAAGGCCGTTGGCCCTGAGGCGCTGACCTGAGATAAAGGCTCTTTTTCTTTCAATTTTATGTTAAGGTTAGGACTATGATACAAATAGACCTGACCATACTTTATCCATATATAGGCTCTGTACCTGGAGATTCCAAAGTCTAAATCTAAATGACAAATTCCGTGGCTTTAGCACTAATTCAAAAGGAGGAGAACACTTTTTCCTACCTCTGGATTAACGGGCAATAATTTCAGAAATATGAAAGAAGTCAACGAACAGATGCTTCGTGCAAAATATCAAGGTTCAACGCTTTGTTGGTCAGAAGGAGAGGATTTTTGAAGATTATTCTAACATTTCATTTTTGTTGCCATGGCAACCAGAACGAGTTTTAAGCACATATCAATTCTTTTAGCTATTTTTTAAGTAGACCACCTAAGGAACATTTCTGTCAAATTTGGTTCAAATTCGCCAAAGTGTTTGAAGATGTTGTTTGAAGAAGCTATTGATGGACGCCGCGCGATGGACGCCGGATGAAAAACAAAACAAAACAAAACAAAAAACGGCCGGTCAAATCATTCATTTTGATCGGAAGTGGAATTTGAAGTCCAACGATTGCCGCCATTTAAGAGAACATTTTTTTGTTTGTTTTGCGACTAAAGCGTCGTAACTACAGCTTATTAACGCTTAGGTCGCCAAATAACATTTTTACTGTTCGTTACATGTGACTGACCACAAATGTAATAAAATAAGGCCGATTGATATCTAAGTGGAACTGTCTGTCGGGACTTGAAGCACTAACATTGAACAACCTGGACCGCCTTTTAGAACGTCTAGAATACTCGCTGATAGTCTGAAGATGCATTGGGTCATTTGCTACCCCTTGAGCGCCCAGTGAAGACTCAGATCAGAATGTGCGGATGCACAGACTTGGAACTTTTTATAAAGAGCGTTTTTAAATACAACATATATTTTCGAAGTACATCTTATATGTATCATATTTCAACACATATATGACTTCTCCCAGCAAAATTGGTAAATTTCGAAATGCTTTCTTTTTGAAAAAGTTTACTACATTTAAACTTGTATTAAGCGACTACTCACAGAATGGCCAAAATATAGTCGTTTAAGAGAATGGTCGCTTGATATGCTTTTTTGTGACATGTGGGGAAATCGGTTCGACTTTCTTGATAAATTATTGTAGAATTGTCACATACATTTTTGTTGGTGGAGCTCATTAGAATCATTGAGACGATTTTTATGATTTCAACCAACATAGGACTTAGTTTTGAGTAATTCTAGTAGCAAAACTGTCCGATTCTATGGATCTTTTGTTTTTGGAAGAAGGGGAATTTTGGTCGCCTTAATGAAAGTGGTCGCTAAATAGAGGTGGTCGCTAGATAGAGGTGATCGCTTGTGTAAGATTGACTGTATATCTGTTCGAGACACAAAATGAAAAGACAAAAATTAACATTTCTTGAAAGTATTCTACAAGGGACACCGATGCTTATTTTCCCTATATAATGCAGTATCTAAAACATTTATCCGCAAATTCTAACTTGTGGGCACCTTGTCCAACCGCGTACGTCCAAATTGTACATTTTCAAGAGAAGGTTCGTTAAGTGTTTGTTTTCTACGTCTTTTTAATTAATGGATAACAATGAATTCCTGGTATAGCTCACACCAGTACTACCACTACATCCTTTCCTAGCCTCCATCTGCTATTCCACTTGGGTTACGATTATCAACCCATTGGTGAGAGATAAATTATGGAAAGGATATGCGCCGCTGCCAGGCTCTAGTTAAGACGCAGTACCTGGGATCGGAAAGTACCGTTTTCGAATCGTTTTTTTTAAAGTAAATTATGAAGTTCACATTGCTTCTCTAAGGTGTTGTGGCTGCACTTGCGACATATGTTAACAGCCGACTCGAAACTAGACGATCGGGGGTTAAACTGTTTTTCGTAATTTTGGCCTGGTCCAATTTGAAGGACGTTGGAGAAGACAACGAAAAGAGAGTGCAATTTAAAATGAAACTGTCCCATGTGGTAGGAAATAGTTTGAAAAACAAAAGAAGAAACTGCTTGCTACGAGCAATTTCTTCTTTTTCACACTATTTTCTTAAGTAAGCAACCACATGGACTTAAATATCAATCACTGATCAGGGATAAATATTGCATAAAACGTCGAGCAAACTTTCTTCGGGAATGAACTGTATTGACCCTTCCTAAAATCATGGTCATTGAGTTATTTGACTCTAAATTTCAAAGGCTAGTATAAGGCCTGAGCATGTTTGTTTTACTCCCGCCATAATATTACGTCATATTATACATACCTTTAAACACCTGACCAAACGCTCCCTCTCCGACGATTTCCAGAAGCGTCAGACGTTCCATCGGAATGTTCTTTACCGGTATCTTCTTCACACACTCCGTGATAACCTTCTCGGTGAAATACGAGGGATTTTTGTTTACAAAGTTCATCCGGTCTAGTAATAATATGTCCTCGCTGGCCTTCACCGCGGAGCTGTTTTTACCGCGTTTCCGTTTCCGGTGACAGATCTTGTAATGACGTAACACGACAATTGTCACAAGGATACTGATGACAATGACGGCTGCTAGAGGAACGAATACTTTTATTGCCATGGTAACTGAATGATCCTCATATTGATGATCCCGTGCTATTTTTGAGGTGGTCTAGAAAAAAAGAATATTATGTAAGTTGGGTTGTGTGAGTAGACAAGCGAAAGAGAGCCTCCTTGGTAGTGCAATTAATAGGGAATATTATGTTAAGATAGAGATACAACATTTTGTATTACCTTAAGCTGAAGAGAAACATTTTGATATTTCACGAGACCGAAAGTCTTGGAATATCAAATATTCCTTCGCAACGAGAAGCAAATACAAGATGTTGTATCGCTATCGTAATGTAATATTGCACTTATTATATACCTACATGTTTTAATAAAATCGGTGAAATGATAAACAAGATGTGTTTGTGAAACACAAATCCCCACAATAGGACTAAACGTTTGACCTTGGTATGTGACCTTAACCTTATCACATGACCTTGAAATTCACCTGAGGAGATGCGTATTATGGAGATGTATCATCATGCCAAAAATGAACAGTGTACATGTATCTTGAATAGGCTGGTAGTAATTGGCAATGTTAAATTTTTTGTTGAGTGTTGCAGACAGACAGACAGACTGGCAGACGGAATGACGGACAGACATTGACAACAGTAAAACAATATGCCCCTGATCTTTCGATGCGGAGGCATAAAAATCTGTATAAATCTGTACATGTACACTGTATTTCCTTTCTAATAACGTTTATTCACATTATGATGTTACCTACAGAATATAAATGACGTCATGCTAGACTACCTTTTTTGGAATCGTGTTTGACACAATCAGATAAGGATTTTTTGACGTGTCCGATTTTATCTATGTAAATGAATATTCTTTTCAAGAAATATTAATAGGTTTATGATAAGCGTCGAGTCTTGTCAGACCATGCGAACTGAATAATGAATATTCTCGATGTTTTTATTGTTAATACAATTGTAACGTACACGTCTGCTGTATTTATTTATTAACAAGTATTTCCCAATTCCAAAATTTTGTCAAATACCATGTATCATTGCTCTCCCCTTTTACCCTCATAGTCTAAGACCAATAACTGAGACTGAAATGTATAACTTTGTATATGTTTGTATGGCTATGTACTTTTTGTACTTGTCGATTAATAAAATTTCTGTTCTGTTTTTTTCTGTCGAAAGTTTACGTTGTAAGTTCATTTCCGGAATAAAGAATGATCCTTCTGTCGAACTAAATATAAATTGATTTTAGTTTCGTCTATCAAGCCTCAAGCGTTATGATTTGCTGGAATTTTCCTGTTCATACTTCCATAAGAAATATTGATCGTTGATATTCTTCAGCATGGTAAAAAAATAGAAGACTAATTTGAAACTATTTCATTAATCGACGTTAAAATACCTGTGTGAAATTCTCTGCTGGTCTGTGGATGGACGAATTATCTCTGAACTGGCCAAACTTGTTAGGCGAAATGTCTATACCGGTGGGCTCTTGTTTGTCGATCTCCACGACTGTGTTTTCTCCTGGATACAAACAAACATCGGTTGATTCTTTCTTTGAAAAATTCAATTTTCTGACATATTTGTAAGATAGCTTGTGTTCCCAAACTGTTGCAACCAAGTGATTACAATATTTTTTTTTCCAAATATATTTAACTGTATTTATTTATATACTGGAAGAATAAAATAACTTGTGCAATAAACGAGAGGAAAAATCTGTATATGACATTTCAAATTCCATATAAGGTGACACTAGTTTTGAATCAATATTATTAGGTACGAACACTAATTTAGAAAAATCCACCCATCCATCCATCCATCCATCAAATCCATCCATCCATCCATCCATCAATCCATTGATCGATCAATCAATCGACCCCTCTCAGTGAACTTATTTTGTCGTCTAGACAGAGCGTTCTTGTAATAATAGTCAATGAGTATTTATTTTTTATTTAATTTATTTATACAATATTTTGAGAGGGTTACACTTTTAGCTAATTAGCCAGTCTACCAAGCGGCCCTCTGTTAAAAACAACAACAAACAAATATTTACAAACACATACAACATACAAATTCATGGACTATTTATCGCGGTCATGGATGCAATAAGCTTAGAGAAGACACTGAGATTTAAAATGACGAGGCATGAAATACAGTTAAAATATTAATAAGACATGTATGACGAGGAAGATAATTTTGATAACCCTTAAAATTTTAGTTAAAACATAAACATTAAGAGCTCATTATCATGGTGATTCAATGTACTACTCTATGACTAACTGGTGTTTGAAACATTTAAGATACAGGGAAAAACACTGTGGCAATGGAGAAGTGTTTAGCATAAGCAACACCCTCATAATAAGCAACATCCTGATTCCTACATATTACTTGTATTTCATAGCAAGAAGACGAGTCCAATGCATTTACATATAGATATGCTTCGGTTCTTTACAAATTGAGATCTAATAAGGGTTTAAATTAGATAAAGAAATTGATAAGCTAACTTGTAAAATTGTCCATATATGATCCTATAGTATTAGATAGTTCCTCAATCCCGCTTTAAATTCAGACAGGGAATTCGATGTTCTGAGTGATTGGGGAAGACCATTCCACAATTTGGATGCAGAGAATGAAAAGGAGCGATCATATAGCGCAGTTCTAGATCTCGGTATCGATAAAAGAGCATTCGTAGATGATCGCAAAGAAAGTGAATGAGTTTCTGATATTGGCTTAAGCAAATCGGTGATATAATCAGGAGTTAAATTGTTCAGTGCTTTGAATGTTAAAATGGCTTTATTAAATAAGATACGTTTTGGTAAAGATAACCATTCCAGTTCATCAAACATCTGAATAGAAGGTGTCATATAGTCAGCTTGCAATATAATGCGAGCTGCTCGTTTTTGTAATTTGGAAACACGTTCGATGTTAAAAATCGATGAAGCACCCCATGTATTGCATCCATAATCAAATAATGGCAAGATATAACTTTGATAAAACAATTTTTGAATATGTCGCGGTACATATAATGATAACTGCTTAAGAAGCGAAATTTTGGTTGATATAACAGAGCACAAGTAATCTATCTGTGGTGTCCATGTAAGATGTTCGTCAATGATGATGCCTAAAAGTTTCTGGCAGGACACCTTTTCAATTTTATGGTTGTCTACAGACAGGGCGAGTTCATAAGTATCGTTTACACGATGATTAGATCCAAGTATCATGTAAGTGCTTTTGTTGAAATTAATAGGAAGTTTATTTTGCTTACTCCAATGTGCAATAGCGCAGAAGTGAATAAGCATTAATTCATTTAATTGATCTATATCCTTTCCATTTATATGAACTGTCGCATCGTCAGCAAAAAGATCGACAAAACAATGTTTTAAAAGTAGGGGCAAGTCGTTGATAAAGAGTAATAATAATGTTGGCCCCAAAATTGATCCCTGGGGGACACCCGATTTTATATGAGCCAAAGTTGTAATAGACTGGTCGTTCAGTACTGTTTGCTGCCGGAATTTAAGGTATGAATCAAACCATTTCAGAGAAGAGGTACTTAATCTGTATGCTGATAATTTTTTCAGCAAAATGTGATGGTCAACCAGGTCAAAGGCTTTCCTAAAGTCGATAAAGATTGATCCAATTATATCACCTTTGTCAATACATGAAATCCATTTGTCTATTAATTTAACAAGAGCTGTCTGGCAGCTATGTTTTTGACGAAAGCCTGATTGGCTCTCATGAATTAGTTTGTATTTATTTAAGTATGAATACAAATGTTTGTTTACGTGCTTTTCAAATATTTTTGAGATTATTGGCAGAATAGAGATCGGCCTATAATTATTCGGGTCGGATTTGCTGCCGCTTTTGTATATAGGAAATACTTTAGCAAGTTTTAGCTGATCAGGAAAACAGCAAGAGGAATTACTTTTATTTATAAGAAGAGTTAAGCTATGTGATAAGACAGAACTCAGCATCTTTAGGACTTTAGGTCCGAGGCCATCCAGTCCTATTGCTTTATATGGATCAAGATCGTTAATAAATTCAGACACCTGTTCAGGTGTAATATTTGGAATATCAAAAAGTACATCATTTGGTACTCTATTATTAATGAAATTTTCTAGATTAGTGAAATCGGTTGTTGTTGCCTCATCGCTCCCAAATATATGAGAAATATTGGCAAAGTACTCATTAACGTTTGAAGCAATATCGTCAGAAGAAGTATAACATTCGTTATTTATAACAATCTCATCTGGTAAGTTACTATTTGAATGATTATCTTTATTGTTAGCTTTTCTAAAGTGTTGCCATATAGCTCGGGAGTCCTTTGATTTTATCACCGAGTCGCTAAAGTATTTACGTTTAGCTACTCTGATCAGTTGTTTAACTTTGTTTCGATATTTCTTGTATTCTGACCATGATTTTTTATTTTTACATTTATCTCGAAGATTACGAGTAGATGCAATCTCATCATTGTACCAATCGGGTAAACGCTTCACTTTAACCCTTTTGGTTTTAATTGGTGCATAAAGATCTAAGTTTCCTAATAATATACTGTACCAAATAGACAAGTCTTCATTTATGTCCGAACCAGATGCCGTAAAACAATCAAGGGCACGTGTAAGATTCGAAATAAATAATTCTTCATTGAAATTTTAAAACAACGGTAGGAGTGGGTGATGTGATCAGATTTCTTTATTTTAAAATTGATTTTCCTCGTAAGACATACTGGAAAATGGTCGCTTGTGGAAAATGTGGAAACAAAACTTTCTGCTATATTTTCAGGGTTTGACGTGTAAATGTGATCGATAATTGTAGAACTGGACTCGGTTACTCGAGTTGGATCTTAAACGAGTTGGGTTAAATTAAGTAGATCTATCAAATTAAGCCTTTTTTGTTTGGAATCGACCCTGACTTCAAATCAATATTTAAATCACCCATAATAAGGAGTTCAAGGCCGGTTGTCTGCGCTTTTGATAGCTCCTGTTCAAAACGATCAATCCACTCAGCTTTTGATGCAGGGGGGCGATAAACAGTACAGAGTAAGAATGGTTTAGAATTTGGTAATGTAACCTCTGCCCAGATGGTTTCAATATTGGAAATCTCAAATTCAGATTTACGTTTACAATTTATTGATTTTCGATAATATAAGATTACCCCGCCCCAGTTTTATCCTGTGTGTCTGATCTATCTTTTCGTATACAATCGAAACCATCGATAGCTATTTGATCATCAGATATTGAATTTGTCAAAAATGTCTCACACATACCAAATTTATCTGGACAATTTTCAAGTGCCATCATAATGCGTAAGTCATCAATTTTAGGAATAATATGCCTAATATTTAAGTTAGAAAGGTGAAGTCCATTCGAGTGAAAAATTATATCAGAAAATCGACTAGAGTTTGCTTCCAGTACAATTTCTTCATTGTCAGAAAAGCTGACTTCGTTAATATGTTCAAAACTTAGCGATTCATTATATTCTGTCGATATTGAAATGTCAGTGTTTGAGTTTTTGGACTGGTTTGCAAATTGGTTAATGTCGGAAACACCACTGCGAACAGATTCATATGATTCATATTCGCTGATGTCACATTCAATTTCATCGTCTGCATTGAGACAGGAAAATCTATTTTCAATATTTAGTGTAGAGTTTATACCAGTACATGTGAATGAATTTGCCTCCAGAGAAGTCTTAATGCACCCTTCAGTTTGCTAATTTCGATTCTGATATCTATTCACATTGGTGTTTCTGCCATTGAACCAGCATTCATTTGTTTCATGTCCTCTCACTGAGCAAATATGACAGTACTTTTTACCATTATTTAATGGACCATTTTTGAATTGACCATTATAATGTCTTTTGTAATTTTGACCTCCATATTGTCTATTGCCTTTAGAATAAAATATAGTGCGTCTGTGGATTGAACCATTTAGTGTCAAATTGCCACTTAATTCAGATCGATTTCTCGAATCCATCTGTATAAAGATATTCAGATATAACGACATATTTTCTTCGGTCGAAAGAGTAACTCTATCCCCGATGTTATTAACCCTTGTCATGCTGATCTTGGTCTACACCTCCTGCTTGTACTTTTCCTGTCAGAGTAATTTAAGAAATTGATTTCTAAAAGAAATATTGATTTATGAACAAATAGTTCTGTCTGTGCTTTCAGCCCTTGGATTTTACAGCATTTCAGTAAGGTTTTTTATACAGCATGACAAGGGTTAATTTATAACCATTCCCACAGAGCTTCACGGAGCTCCGACAAAAGGTCCACTTAGATATCAAACTGTTTGGCAAGTAACATGTAACAAAAACTAAAATGGTCGGTAGGAACCCTAAGCGTCGTAACTAGAGCTTAGATAAAATTAGCTGTAGTTTCGACGCTTAGGTCGCCCTGCCTACAAAAAATAATTCACAACGTCGGAGTTCAAAGTTGGCTTCCAGTCTAAATTAAGGATTAATTGGTGGATATATTTATTTCTTTTATTGACAGCCCGTCTTCTGTGTAAAAATAATTGATTTGCCCCTTTACAATGGCTATTGGCTTTTATGATGTACAGTGGACTCCTGTAGAGTGTAATCCTGATAATAGTTATTCACTGCTTAATTTCAACTGAATCTATCTAAATATTAGATAAGCTCATTTTAGTAGAAATTTATGGATAATTGCAGCCAAAGTGTTGACAAATGGATGTTGCAATTGATAAACAGGATTCCACTGTAATTTGTTATACATGTCGATTAGCCTTTTCCTGTTTTCAAAATTTCAGTCTTGTCTAATTTGAAAGATGATGCAGACGGCAATCAGAATCGGGTCCAATTTCAAAAGTAATCAGTCTACGGGGTACAGAAAAAATGTAGGAAAAGAAGAAATTGCTTGTTTTTGCAAGAATTTTTTTCTTTTCCCATGATGTTCCCTTATGAATAAACCCACGTAAACGTGGGAAGTACAAGCAATGGAATGTACGGGAAAGTGTTAAGAGACTAGGTCATACATCTCTAGGTTTTTCATTAAAAAAGTAACCTGGGGAGGAAAGGGCATCTGGTATATTAGGCAACATGACATATGGCTTGTAAATTTAGTTTGATTGAATAAACACGTAAGAAATATTTGCAGCGGGTCAACCATGCTGTGATATCCTCTGAATCAGGCCAAGACAAAATATGTGAATCCTTTGTGCAGAAGAGGTTTATTACATTCATACAAATTTTCTACATTGCACCGAGGGTGGACAGCATAAAATAAAGTCAAAAGCCAACTTAATTTCCTTCAATAATGACGTCACATTGAGGTTGACTCTTCCGGAGAGTATGTTATGAGTTTTACGGCTTCTTGCCGGGTTTAAAAGACGGTTTTTTCCCGGATGGAAAAATGATGTCACCCGAACAGCAGGCGAAAAATACCAATTCACCCTCAGTTTTGGAAATGGAGAAAACGTGGACTAAAATGAAAGGCTGTCAAAGACCTTTTCATCCCGACCGTCGGTTACTCACTAGATGAATTAACTAAATGTCTAGGGACCTCCACTTGTCTTGCTTTTTAACGTATCGCTTACGGAACACTTGCTAAAAGATTCCTTTGAGTTTCGGACTTTGAAATTGTTTAGTTTTTTTAAATCCAATCAACTGCTTTTCTCCAACAGTATATTATAAAGAGAATTTAGATTAAAAAACAGTTTGGCGGAATCTTCTGTAAATTTCAAATTATGTTTGTGAACAAAATATGACTCTTGTGACGTTGGACCGAAAATTATCACACTTATACCGCGTTCAAGTAAAAACGCATACTAGGGGAAAAGTACAACCCAAAATGTATCCCTTATTTGAAAAAAAAACGTTTTATACAGGCATGCCAAAGGTTACCCGCTTAACTGTGTGAAGACTCAGTTTTGCAGCTGTCGACTGGTCGCCAAATTGTGCTCATATCGGCAGCGCGACTACTTAGTGAAAATTGTGTATATGACTTTAAGTCATATTGTGACAATTCTCTTGGTAGTTAAAAAAAAAGAAAAAAAAAATGAAGATAACATCATATTTTCAATGGTCTGAATTTCTGCATGTATAAAATATGTGAAATTCAAATATCTTGTAATGTATACATAGTTCCTGCTGCGTTTTCACTCGACCTTCAGTCTCGTGGAATATCGAAATCCAATGAAAGGTTGCGGATCAATAGTACATCATTATATTACCTATAATCTGTTATCAGGTAGAAGCTGCCTACTTGACCAAAATTAGACTTTTTCTTTTCTTTTTTTTCTTCAAATTTTAAAACAAGCTATCTTTCTGACACACATTAAAATGGAAATAGGTCTACACGTTAAAATGGAGAAAAAGTTATAACTGTTTTTTATTATATACCTATAAATGATATTTATTATAATCTGGCTATCTGATACAACACGACAGAGAAAAATCAATATTCGGCGTGTACCAAAAAAACATATTCGTCGGGGTTTTTTCCCGGAAAGTTGGTTATTTTTTCCCGGAAAGTCGGTTATTTCTTAATCGTTTAAGAGAAATTTTTTTATGTCATGTCCTAAAGGTATATAATAAAAGGAATATTACAACAGTTTGGTTTTCTATATGTTGTTATCGTGTTCTCGAAACGTGTGTAGGTATTTTTTATTGGATTCGACCTGCGGCCTCATCCAATAAAAAATACCTACACACGATTCTCTAACACGATAACAACAAATAGAAGAACTCACTGTTGTAATATTCCGTATGTGCACTGACTCATTACCAGACAACATAACTTAAACTTGTCCAAATTTAGAGAATGTGCAGACAACAATTTCTAGCTGATGAAAATTCTAATATCTGTAATTAAGGAACGAAGAAATTACTTGTAGCAAGCAATCTCTTTCTCTACCAAGTTTTTTTAACGGTAGGAATTATCCAAAGATTGTAACGTCATTGAAATATTTGAACGTCATGAAGTGCCGTCATCTGGGCAGGCTTTCCTGGATATCGGTTTATCTATATTTCGGAAGTGCTCTTTGTGGGCTACGCATATTCGATTTTGGTAATCTGCATTCTGTGTCACGTGACGATATTGATCCGAATGTGTTAATATTTTTGCGTTAATCAAACCAGTCTTTTATCTGATGACTTACCGTCACCATTCAATGGGATGGATACTCGTTACAAGTTCCATTCTTATTGTGATACTTGATTGCCATTGGCTAACATTGAAGAACAAATCGAAAGCCACAAAATCTATCATGATTTTGAGTCCAGTTGGAGGGACGTTCATATGTTTCACGAAGACGTCAAAAGAAACTTGAATGACGGTTTAATCGGGGTATAAAATTAATTTACTCGAAACAATTTCATTGTAACGACATTACGTCACAATATGAGGTGATGGTAAACCATGACTGTTGATCAGACGACCTACCTTGACAATTTTCTCCCTTTTTCACCGGTTTCAGTGTATCTATACACATACATAAATTTTTCATTTGTATGTCGCCTTTGTTACCGCTACACTTGCTGTCCACCGGGCAGTCATCACTAGTCTCACAATGGATCGCATTTTCCAGATCTGAAAAAAAAAGATGTATCAGTCTTCAATTGGTGGATCGATGCCCCCCCCCCCCCGACCTCCGACAGAGAGTTCTGTTTGAATATTAAACGGCGTTGTTTTGTAAACTTTGTGGTCAGTAAAATATAATGAAAAGGTAAAATGCTTGTTTGGCGACCTAAAAGTCGTACCTAAAGCTTAAATAAGCTATAGATACGACGTTTAAGTCAAAATCCTTCACATGAATGTCGGCCTATGTTGGAGTTTAAAATTCACTACATGAATGATTTAATTGATAGTCATGATCGGTCAACAAGTCTTATTGTAGTCATCACCACAGTCGATTGACTTCTGGTCGCTGTAAAAAAATAAAATGAAATGATTGACCGAATTATTCATTTATACTGTAAGTCAGCTTTGAACTCAGACATTGACGTTTGTTGGTTTTGAGACAGAAACATCACAAATAAAGCTTATTCAAGCTGTAGTAAGATCTACCAATGACCTGCACTTTATTTCTTGTCCCATGAAACTCGTTTTACAAAATAATGCCAATTATGACCTCAGTTGATCTGCAATGTCGGAGTTCAGTGGCCGTGCCCAGCGATCCGTTGTATCAACTAACTGGACAAACAAATATTTCGTTCAGTATAAGGAAGTGGACATGCTGAGAATGAACACGGGTTTTATGGCTCTTTTCGGTTCTCATGTGGCCGCCGTCATAGCGCAGTTGGTAGCGCATTGGACTGTCAATCTAGAGGTCCCGGGTTCGATCCCCGACGGCGGCACTTATCCTTTTCGACTAGTTGTCTCTCTTTAATGGGACGATAATCGTAGACCTGTGTGGGATAGCAGCTTGGGGCTAGGAAAGGATGTAATGGTAGTACTGGTGTGAGAAATACCATGCAGGATTCCATTGTTAGGTGCTCCAGCCGCCGCGATATAACTGAAAGATTGTTGAAAGCGGCGTAAAACCCCATTCAAACAAACAAACAAACAAACAAACAGAAAAGATTCTCATGTACAGACACTAGTCATGTCGGCTTCTCCGCCTGAACAAATGCTTGTGGCTATCAATCAAATAACCAGTCGACCAATGAAGTCATCCATATAGGTATGAGTTTGAACTCCGCAATTAGCCGAAATTTTGGTTGGGCCTTTTTTGTTGTTTTTGGAACCTTATTCAAGCTGTAGTTACGACGTTCAGGTCGCAAACCAATAATTCAACTTATTGTTATGTGCTACTGATCATAATTCTTGCAAAATATCGCGGTTAAAATCGAAGTGAGACTTCCTGTTCGGAGTCAAAGGGTATGGCCAGCGAAGTAAGAGGACGGGGCCAGCGATTGGTCAATGTTATTATTCCGCTGATATTAATGGAAAACATTATTGACATAGATTTGTTGTCTGAATTCTTAACAAAACTAGAAATACTGACGACAGGAAGCCAATAATTAACGTTTGAAGCGACAATTTACTCTTTAGATAGCAAAGCGTCAGCCTTGATAGCTTTAGTTAACAGACGGAATTTTGAGGTTTTCTCAAATTTCAACGAGTGACAACTGCAATTGGAGGCTTTACCAGTAAATCCGTTGAATGCCTGAGTCATAAAAAGTAGTTCTGAACTATCGGAAACTCTATTAAAATTGTAGAGAACTCTTTCAAAAATATGCTATTTAACACATCCCCATTGACTCCGCTTTTTAGCATCTCAAGAAAAAAGCTATTGAATAATAAAGAAATTGCTTCGTTGTCCACAATGTTTTCTACTCAACTAGAAGAAAGACTTCTAAATGCAACCATTTTGAAATGGTCCTCTGCAAGTTCTTTTAATTTTTTTTCTTTTAATTTGAACCAGTCTAATATTGTGTCGTGTTGTAATGGGTCAACTCCTGTGTTACTTTAACATCGTTTATTTATCATGATAAACTTTAGCAAAGAAGAATACTTAACAAAACTATGCTTTGCCAGCTTACAGTAATTTCAGTACTTTAATTTACGAGAAAGTCAATTACACTCTGACTTGTACGGAAGCGCGTACTTACCCCGGCGGAAGACGTGCATTAGTCTCCAATGACGTAATAAAACACAGCAAGTCGTCAAAATTACGACGACAAGACTATATATATGTTGACAAAAGATATTTCATCATTGGCGGCAAATATCCTTTCCGACATTTGTCTCTCACCAAAAGGTTGATAATCGGAAACCTGAGTGGTATAGAAGCTGGAGGCTAGGAAAGGATGTAGTGGTAGTACTGGTGAGAGAAATACAAGGAATCCATTGTTAGGTGCTCCAGCCGCCGCGATATGACTGAAAAAGTGTTGAAAGCGGCGTTAAGCAAGAAACCAAAAAGTCAGAAAGGATGTAGTTGTATAACTGGTGAGAGAAATACAAGGAATCCATTGTTATGTGCTCAAACCGCCGCGATATGACTGAAAAGTGTTGAAAGCGTTGTTAAGCAAGAAAGAAAAAAAAAAAAAATCATCGTTGTATCTGTAATTGTTAAATCTAAGGGTATTTACAAGTTCGACAGTTATTGCCGCGGCCAAAGCGCATTTCCTAATGAAGGTGTCCTGGGATCGATCCCCGGTCGCGGCGAATATCCTTTCCGGCTTTTGTCTCTAGCGTAAACTTCAGTGGGATAAGCAACTGGAGGCTCGGAAAGAATGTAGTGGTAGTACTGATGGAGGAATATCAGGAATCCATGCTTAGGTGCTCTAGCCGCCATTATATAACTGAAATACAGTGTAAATTGGCGTTAAACCCCAAATCAATAATTCAGTTTAAACACAGACTGAACACAGGGAGTATAGTCTGAGTCGACTTGTACTCAACAAATGATCACCAAACTTGTGACAAGTCTCTATATACCACGACATTTTTATAGAAAATAGAAACACGCACACACATCCAAACCAACATGTCAGAATACTGTTCCCTACATGCGTGCGTTATAGTTTTGTACATGTATACATTTAGAACAAATTCAAACAACTTTAACTCTTTTGGAGGAGTGTCCAAGACACCCACGAAATTCCCAATCATTTAGACATTTAATTTGCGATTACAAATGTATATCAAATACATGTATATAGGTAAAGTATATACATTTTATTCTATATTTTTGGGATAGACTTTATGGATTTCAAAGGGTTATCATTAACCCTTTACTGTTCAATCCCTTGTTTTCACATCCCTGTGATTTTATAGTGAAGAAAACATTGTAGAAAAAGAAGGAATTACTTGTAGAAAGCAGTTTTTCTCTCACAATATTTTCTACCCCAATGAATGGTTATTTTGGAAGTAAAATTCACTTCAAATGTTCGTCTTTGGAGTTGGACAGGTCTAAAACTTTGCAAAACAGGTAAGGATTAAGCACGCATGCGCGGTATGACCAGTGGATACATGACGAAATTATCTCATTTGAAACTTACGAGGGGATAGTGAAATTATAAAGGACGAAACCACTTAGAGCCTCGCCTGGTTCTGCTCGATGGATAGCACCATCACACAAGGTCTCTGTTTAAAGCCTCATTCGAAAGACAGTTAGTTTGTTAGTTGATAGGGTCAGCTCGAACCCGTGCCCTAGATGTTTGATTTGAAGTCAAGTGCTCTACCAAATGAGCTAATCTGGCTGACAATCAATTATTCTTGTTTCCAAAATGCGTGTGAAAGAAACCTACACTGATGCCCGAGGACGCAGGTCTCATTTCATACACTTGACTTCACGCAGTCCGGCGTTAGGTGGTTTTGTTCCGTACAGCGGAAATTCAAACCTCATGAAAATGATAACGTCCACTTAATGTCGGCGCTAACTTGTGTTCTCCAAAAATCCGCTTTTTAGCGGGACGCAATTCGAAGTTTTCAGACCATATTCGCGAGGCAAGATGAGAAGGTGCAACAAAGTTTTGGGTCGATAACGCATTGGAATTTTATCTACTCGCGTAATGGTCCTTGTTATAACTGTTCAGGTAACGTTGTAAGCGTGCACTGTGAGCCATTTTCCCGTTTCATTTATTGAAACATCCACAAGAGTTTGACAGGTAGCAAATTTTGCTTATCGGTCTACTTTCTGTATCTTTTTGTCAACAAAAGATCCATCAGTTTAGTTTTAATAGTAATCACATCCCACACTAGAAAATTTTAGACTGATCCAAATTCAAAGGAATCTCAGAAGACAATTTTAAGTTGGTTGAATTTTAGAAATATTTGTCTTTTAGGGTAGAAGATATTGTGGCTAATTAATAGCTTGTGACGAGCAATTTCTTCATTTTACTCTATGTTTCCCCAATTGTTGTACTTGAGAGACGCCAAAAAGGGTCACTGTGTGGGAATGGGATAAATTTGACATACGGTCAAAAAGTATAAAAGGTACAGAATATGACTAAATTATTTATAAATAATCAATTAAAGGACGTAGGCCACGCCCCTGACCTCTAACATGGTAGTTCGACCGAGGTATCAAGTAAATATAGATTGCATCTTGGGAAATGAATGACCAGGGACAGAAAAAACGCAAATTGCAGGGTGGCGACAGATTAAGTCGCCAACAAATGGAAAGATTT
The DNA here is from genome assembly GCA_946902895.1 of Fragum fragum. NCBI lineage: Eukaryota > Metazoa > Mollusca > Bivalvia > Cardiida > Cardiidae > Fragum > Fragum fragum. The sequence continues at coordinate 39,587,428 of OX336381.1, forward strand.
TTAAATAATTGTAGGAGTTTTCATGTAACGTTTCATTTCAGGTTTAAATGAATGATTTGTTTGTGTACTTCCGTTTATTTATCGTCGCAACCGTAGAATATGCCAATATGAGCAACGTCCCCAAAAGACGGTTAGTTGTTACGGGGGACAGTGCAAGGATACAGGGTGAAACTGCTGAGCGCCACGTCTGGTTCTTTTACGTGCTCGATGGATAGCAACACCGATTCACGGGGCCTCGATTTAACGTCTCATCCAAAAGACAATTAGTTTGTAAGTTAATATGGTCAGCTCAGGGCTTTAGCTCGTGATCTAGAGGTTTGAAGTCAAGTGCTCTACCAACTGAGCTAACCAGGCTGACATGATTTGCTAAGTCATTCAGCCGATTCCTTTAATGACAGCGGCGATCTATTGATACCCTTTCTCAAATATCTGAATCAGGCTTTCATAGTCATTCTGGCTTTTTACAAATGTGTTGTTTGAAAGAAACTACCGATTTTAGTTGAATATTTACTGTCTAGCTAATGTCAATACTAACCACTATTTAAAACATCGATGTTAAAACTGTGTCGTTATATTGTTAGAGACATATAATCCTCATAAACGAAAGCTTTCAATAGTGTTCGAACGGTCAAATTGTTCATATTTAGTTCTCCCCATCGATAGCCATTGTACTTTTATTTCGTATAACAGTTCATGTCTAATAATGATCTTTTTCAGACGTTCAATCTGTTTCCTTTTGTCAACAAATGTTCCATTATATTGCCAGTAATTGTAGAAAAGCAATCCCCACTCGTTTCGCCAGGCTGTCTCAAAGTCAGATTGTATTTGAAATATTGACCACAAGTAAATAGGCATTGTACAAATAGGTTTGTGCTTCAAGTACATTTCTGTCTGACCTAGATTACAAACGATTCCAATGATGACGATACCTGTTTTCACTCTTTACTGATTTTTTTTATTTTAAATTTGGACTTGTCCAAATTCAAAGAGGTAGCAGACGCAATGATAAAGTTTTTACAGTAAAAAAGTAACCATCATTTTTACAAGCAATTTCTTCTTTTTCAATAATGATTTCTCAAGTATAATATCACAGGGACATTAAAACCAGGGATTGCACGGGAGATTGTTAGCCCTCAAAATGGATTTTTTGTAGACATAACTGGAGTTTGATGAATATATGTGATTCTATTTAAAATATGTATTCTACTGTTTCTGGTGATTCGTGCTTCACATGCCTTACACGTGACCCAAATTATATTTTTTGAAACGTTTGTTATGTACAATAAGGTGCGTTAAAGTTATTTGTGTAACTCTTAATCCGTTACCAGACAATAAAATTTGAGACTGGTCAAAACTGAGACTACAAGATTTTAGAATACTAGAATTTCAACTTTCTGGGTAGAAAACATATTCCAAGCAATTTCTTCATTTTCTACAACGAATTCAACAATGATTTCTTGCTTAATTCTTTTATTAATGTAAAAAAAAAATATCTGTATCTCTACAAGTATTTCCCTTCTCCTCTACCATTCTGGTTACGTTCATTTGCAGTATGACATCATATACCGTATGAAAATGAGGTAATCTAAGACTACTAAATATGGAACGGTATTTGACTCAGTCAGATGCGGGTTTTTTGTGACTTGGCCGACTTTGTCTTTGCAAAATGTACATACTTCAGTAGAAATTGTGTGGGAATGGGTTTTAATACCACGATTTCTCGAAAATCTGACAGTGTATATAAAAGAACTTGATCATATTAAGTAAGAAATAAATCCTCGGTGTGGAGATATTAATTTATATCCTGGAGAAATGAGAAAACCTGCCAGGAAAGTGTTAACTTCTATGACAAAAATAGATTTTATTGGATGTTAGGATGAAATATTTTATGAACCCTTATTTTAAACCGACAAAATCTACGAGTTCAAAGTTCACTTCCAATCTAAATCAATTTGATTGGTCGATTTATTTTCTGATTGACAGCAACGATTCCAAACATGATCTTAATTTTACTTCGACAGGAACAGTTATTCTAGACAAACGAAAACAACAACAAAAAGAAACAAAACAAACAAACAAAACACACAAACAACAACAACAAATAAATAAACAAACAAACAAACAACACAATACAATACACCCAACAACAACAAACACCAAGAAACACCAACATAAACCAACACACAACCCTATCAAGTGCTGCTAGAAATCTCAAAAGTGCATTCTAGTCCCAATTATTTTCAATGTCGACAGAACAGCCTAGACATACTCTCGCACTTAAACTGGCTTGAATAATTCATTTAGTATCAAGGCCGACTCTAAAAGAGTTCTTTCAAGTCAATATATTCTTTACCTAATTTTCTGTCCTCCTTGATGCTGAGTGTTTCAAAATAAGGAACTATTTAACCCATTACCAAACTATAGAATTTGAGACTGGTCCAAATTGAAAGCTGTTGAAGGCGACAATTTTCAGTTGATGTAATTGCAGGATCTATTTCTTTTCGGATACGAAACATTTTTAATAAGGAAGAAGTTGCTTGCTACAAGTATTTTTTCATCTTTCACAAAGTTTCACAAACCTTTTTATTGGGGACATATAGAAGCGGAATTTGTGTGGAATTGGTTAAAGTCGAAGTAACCTTTGGACAGCATTTAAAGCAAATGCATGAACAGGTTTATTTTCATAACCTAAAAAGAAGATACTATCACAAGATCTATGTAAGAATGCCAAATAGTCATTAAGTATTCGTGCATAATGCTTAATTTAAAGGTTTGAAAAAAGAATTATACTCAAATAAATGTCATTTGGAGGCTGCTGCTGTTTTTGAGTCAATCGTTAGCGTCCAACGTTAAATTGAGCAGGGTTTTCGACAAGAGGTCTGGAGTTCAGGGGTTCGAATGCTTCCGTCACATATATTGATTCATGTGCAAGTCACCAGTTCCAGTCTAAGAAAGTAGTACAAAGGTTTACGAACGCTTCCGTCACATTTATTAATTCAAGGGCAAGTCACCAGTTCAAGACTATAAAGTAGTACAAAGGTTTGCGAATGCTTCCGTCACATGTTTTAGTTCATGAGCAAGTCATCAGTTCCAGTCTATGAAAGGTTTACGAATGCTCACGTCACATATATTAATTCAAGGGAAAGTCAACAGTTCCAGACTACACAGTTTTACAAAGGTATATGAATGCTAAAGTCACATGTATGAGTTCTTAGGTAAATCACTAGTTCCAGTCTACACAGTTGTTCAAAGTTTTACAGTGGTTTAAAGTATTCTCTCGCTCTCTATCTCTTTTTTCTCTCCCCTCTCTGTCTCTCTGTCCCTCTTTCTGTCTCATCCTCATTGTCTCTCCTTCTCTGTCTGTCGCTCTCTCTCCCCTCTCTCTCAGGGACGTAGATTTTCAATTATTAAAGTTTTCAGCGCTGGAACACATCCTTAATAAAGCAAGACCTTCTCAGAGCGCCTTTAGGTGAAAAAACTTCGGCTTTTTTGCTAAGTCAAGGGCATGTACTTCTAAATTGACTTGAGTAATCAAACTAATATTTGTTTGATGCAAACTTGGTCATCAAAGAGATTCATTGTGACAGGTTTCAGTTAATTTCTATTCAGACTGTAGAAGAAAATGCGCAAGGGCAGATCATTTCGAAACCGATTTTCTATTGAAACTGAAGGGGGAGATGCGCAGACAAAAATGCCAGTCGACAGACAGGTGGACAGGCAGAAAGAAAGTCAGACTGATAGACGGATGGGCGATCGGGTGCTATAACAAAATTCAACCGTTCGGCCGTATAGGAAGTTGTGTTTGGGAAGCACTACTTCCCCGGAAAGCACAGATGCCCTTGACCTTGCCTGATGACCTTGACGTCATCAGACGGGTATTGAGATAAATAATACTTTTTCCCCCTAGAATAAGCAAAAAGATGTTTCTTTTGGGGTAAACCAATTAACGGTTTGCAAAATTTTAGACTGGTCCAATTTGACCCCTCCACCTCCCCCCGTCTCTCTCACTCCCCCCCCCCCAACACACGCACACACCCACGCACGATCAGGGGTTACTCTATACGCCCGTCGCCATAACATGGCGGGGGGGGATTAAAAAATTAGAATCTGATGCACTACAGTATTTACTCATAATTTGTCATTTGTCCGTTTTACATCAAGATCATAAAAGAATATTTACGACTTACAACATTGAATTGATGCACCATGCGACAGTTTTATTGGAGTAATTAGCATGAAAGGAAATGAGTGTTTTGTAACGCGTATCACATAGTCATTTCTTTTTCTCATATTTACGAGCGCAGTAAATAATTTCTGGTTTTTGCGCGCGCGCGCGCGTGTGTGTGTGTGTGAAAGCGTAAGCTTCTGCGTATAACTAACGTGGATGAAGTTGGAAGAAAATAGATCCATACATATGAATAAAACGATCCTGATAATCTAAATATTTGCAACGCACTAGTAGAAATATTTGAAGCCCGAAAACAAATTAACCAATTTACGTTAAGACCTACTTGGCCGTATTGTGGCAGCTAGAACTAAGTGGTCACATCAAATGACCACTGATAAGCCACTTAGACTGTTCATTTTGTTAACTATGCTCAACAAAACTCAACAAAATTTATAAGCGTTTTTTTATGACAGCTACTGTGTGCCGTTTTAATGTTCTGGATCACAAAAAACACGATCGTTCGTGGGCGACATGAGCGTCGTAACCACAGCTTTATATCGCCTAGAAACGAAAGTGATTTAGACGAATGTCGGACATCACTATACACATTCGATTGAAATGATTGTTTTGATTGGTCAATCGAGTTTTTGATCGAGAGCGGCAATCCGCCAAATAGTCAAAAATCAAGCCCGTCCACATAATTTCCCAATGTTTAACCAATATAAAAGTGTTTTGTGGGCCGTGTCTCGTATATTTATTGGTACCAAAGAAGTGGTCACTTCCTGAAAGGCTCTATGCCTCTCATAGGGGCTAAATTACTGACAAAAAGGAATCACAAAAAAACTCCATTAAAAATGTTTAAATACCCCTATATGGATAAATTCAAAATAGCAGCGATATTTAAAAGATGTGTAACTAAGTTTAGAGACAATCTTTGCGCATGGGTGATTCGTTTACCAAAAGGTAGAACAAACAGATTGTCCTACCATATGATATATAGAAGTTCAATTTCAACGGAATGAAAAAAGGAACCAGCTAGCGTTTATTGAATATGTTCTAGCTAAAGTTTTTGAAGTTTATGTTAATGAAAAAACATGTGTATCGTTTGTCCTACATTTGTGATTTGTGTACTACGTTTTACACAACACATATAATGCTTACGTCATAGACGGTCGCTAGCATGCTATGGAAAACTTTGTCGAAAAGAAAACGAAAAAAAAAAAAAAAAAAAAAAAACGAAAATAATTTCTAAATAATATGTTGGTAACAAAAATAGTTTTGAAAATTATTTTTTTCGTTTCTGCAAACAACAATATTTAACGACATTAAAAATTTGTTTCATTTGTGACGATGTTAAAAACATCCCTTGACTTATAAGTTACAAAGAAGTAGGTCAAAGTTCATTCAATCTGTTTAGAAAAAAAAAAAAAAAAAAAAACTACCATTTTCGACCACATCAATTTTGTCGTCTGCAATAAAATTTCTCTCCATTCTGTCAGCTTAGAAATGAATACGTAAGATAGTCTGTATAAATAGAATTAGAAGAGGAAATATAACGTGAAGTCGTTTGATGAGTCCTGTCTCTGTCATTTATTTCCTTTTAATGTTTATTTCACATTCATTTTATTGAATTATTCATTCCGTTCTGCAGACGAAGTTTCTTGGCATTGGAAATGGAGAAGGTTTTTTTTCTCCTCAGAAAATACGCAATTTTCTTAAAATATTGGGATATTTATATGGAATCTGTTCATTTTTTTCTTTATCAAACTTTGACGAGTTGGAATTTAATTTACCAGTTTGTTCACCTTGCTTACGTAATTTGAGGAAAGTTTTAAAATCGACTTTGAAAACAGTCCACTGACACAAACACTGTAAACACCAATTGTTCTTCGAATTCAATCTTTTCTTGTACAAAACCAGGAATTTTACGTCACTGTGATTTTGTACTGGAGACAACATTGTGGAAAAAGAAGAAATAGCTTTTGACAATGGATTTCTCCGTTTCCTATTCAAAGAATGATTTCAGTTAAAATGCCATCCAATTTCTATTGTCTATTGCAACATCAATTTCGACCAGTCTAAAATGAAAACAAAAACAACAAAAACAAACAAACAAATAAAAGTAAAGAGTTAACGTGCAAATAAGATATTTGAATCTGCAATTACACATTGTGCAGCCCAATGTGCAAATATTTGTATTTTCAACTGATTGTATACCTGTAGGAGAGCACAGGATTCCTAGTCATGGGGTCCCGGTTTCGATCCCCGATCTTGGCAATTATCCTTTACGACATTTGTCTCTCATCAATGGATGGATAATCGTAAACCTAAATGGGATAGCAGCTGGAGGCTCGAAAAGGATGAAGTGGTAGTACTGGTGTGTGAATTACAAGGAATCCATGGAAAGGTGCTCCAGTCGCCGTGATATGACTGAGATACTGTTTAAAGTGGCGTTAAACTCCAATCAATCAATTAACCAATCAATTAATCAATCAATTAATCAATCAATCAATCAATCAATCCGTTTAGGTGAGTGTCCATTTCTCATTTCCAACAAATGCTAGTCACAAACAAAAAGATTTAAGCTATCAAAGCCTTCAGTATCTTTTTTTTCCAACAATAATTCTAGTTTTAGAGAAACCAACTATTCCCTTATTGTAAGACCTCTGTGATGTACTTTTCATACAGCGTCCCGTAATATAAAGACAACTCAATTTATTACTAGTAGTAAAAGTACTATATACTACTTCCTATCAAGCAGTTCATTTGACTCCGACTTCTTGCTGAAACATTTGTGAATTTAAGTGCTATCCACGCAAACATTTTTACAACAAGGTAGTTTTCTTAAAATATCAAGCTATTTTAGTTTTAAAAAATATGGGACGGTCCATAAACAAAAAGTAAACGTTTATGGATAACACAAACGTCGTAACTATGACTTAAGTAAGCTATAGTTACCACGTTTAAATCGCCAACAAACGAAAATGTTTATGTCCCAGGACAACACAGCGCTTCTGAACATCGCCTTAATATAGCTAAACGATCGATCGAAATGGCGTCAAACACAATTCTAATAAACGATCAAAGTACTGAACGTACTGTTAGCTAGCAAAGCATCGTTTTGTTAAGTAATCTTCTTTGCTAAAGTTATCATGATTAAAAAAGCGAAGTTAAAGTAACCCACGAGTTATGATAACATATAAGACAAATTGAAAGAAGTTGCAGACGACAATTTCAAGTTGGTCGAATTTAGAAAATCGTTCCCCTGTTGGGTAGAAAATATTGTAAACATTGGAGAAATTGATTGTCAAGAAATTGATTGTTTTTCCAATCTTTTTTCTTGAGATGCTTAAAAACGGAATTGAGTTGAAATGGGTTAAATAAAATGATTTTGAAAGAGTTCTCTACAATTTTTATAGAGTTAGAAATATTCCTGAATTACTTTTTATGGAGTAGGCATTCAATGGATTTAGTAGTTAAGCCTCCAGTGGCAGCTTGCACTCGTTGAACTTTGAGAAGAAATGTTGTCTGTTAACTTAATCTATCAAAGCTGGCGCTTTGCTTGTTAAAAAAACAATCGATGTTAAATGAAAAAAAGAAAGAAAATGAATAACATTATGTTTAATTTTCATGGAAGTATGAAACTAAAAACACTACTACATGTCTTCATTAGATGTGATTAGGAGTTAAGCTTCACATCTCTATGAAAAAAATCAGCACTTAAAGCGTCCTTTGAATATTTTTTTCATGAAAAAACTTGATATCGGAAAAGTATCTGATTTTCCAATAGTTATTAATGTCGTGTTCAAAAACTGTTCTTTCTTAGTGTCAAATCTACGTAATTCGCTGTTAATTTAATTTAATTTAATGCAGTGTATTGCTAATACCCTATTTTAAAACATCGGAATTTATCGGACGAGGTCGTTAGTCATCGGGTGATATCGACAACGACTGAACGGCTAGCGGAAGCCATTGACGTATTTGATACGTCATAGAAATCGCAAATAAGGCAATTTCTCAGTGAAATCGAAAGATAACGTATTTACTCGATTAAATCCGGTTCCGTTCGGGTTGAATTCGTTAACTAATTTGGTATCTCCTAACGAGAACTTTTTGTTTCTTTTCTTCCTTTTGTTACGGTTATGAACAGTCGTTTTCATTAAAAAATCATCCTAATTCCCCCTTTTCCAATGCCTGAAAGTATATAAACTAGAAATTTAGAAATTCAGAGTAAATTATGTTCAGCAATAATCCGTTCAAGAACCGTTTTAAAAGTATTTAATGGGGTAAGGCAGTCTGGTGAAAGCCTTGAGTTTTCAATGTCCAACTCATTCACAGATGAATGTATCGATGGGTCAGCGCGAAACAGTTGTAACTGCCTATTAACATATAGGCTATTATAACTGTTTCACGCTGATCCATCGATATACGCTTACAACCTTTCGTCACTAGTTAATTAGCTCTTATCGCGATTTTGATGGTTGGGTTTCTAACATCCATTTGATAAGATGTACAGTTCAAAAAAGACTTGCGTAGGATTTTCTTCGCTTTTAACAATTTTCGTAGTGTCCGTGGTTGATTTCTAGTTTCGTCTATCAAAAACGGGCGTTCTGATCGAAAGAAAAAAAAAATATTCATATCTCCAGGAACAAAATTTTGAGCACGCAGCTATTTTGTATGCTTCCGCACAAAATAGTCCAATATAAAAAAGGGTATCAGAAATTGTAAAGTTTTTGCTTTTTCGCTCGATACTATTAAATTATAAGAAATGAAGAGAATATTTTTTGTTTTCATGGAGGTATGAACCGAAAAACCTAATCACACAAACCTAATCACACTGTGTGATTAGGTTTTTCGGTTCATACCTCCATGAAAACAAAAAATATTCTCATCATCCCTCAAGTGTCCCAAGTTCGATTTTCGACAGCGCCTATCAATCCTGATTTTGTCAATGGCCAACATAATCGGCTCGAGTACTCGTGTTTCCTCCAGGACGCAGAATCGAGATTGAATAATCTAAGCTGGGAAAACTTGTTTCCCATTCGATGAAGAAGAAGAAGAAAAAAGGGGGTTTTAATCATGTAACAATTTTCGCTCATATTAAGGAAGAAGTCGAGAATCTAAAAAGCTTCAGTGGTACAATGAGTATAGTACAAGACTTTGGCCATTAGAGCCCCTTTCCCGTTCAAATACGGGGTTTTACGTTCCTGTGATTTTATACGTGAGAAAACATTGTGGAAAAGAAGAAATTGCTTGTAACAAGCAATTTCTCCTTTTCCCACAATATTTTCTACCACTTAGGATGGGTTAATTTAAAATAGCATCCAGTTGTCATTGTCGTCTGCAACCTCTTTCAATTTGGACTAGTCTAAAATTTCCAAAAACGGGAAAGGGTTAACAATTCGGTTTATCACATGTCGTCAGTGGGTGACCTAAATTATTGTTACTACTGCTTGTGTAAAGCTGTACTTACGTCATTTTTGTCTCACACTGTAGGGTGTTATAAAGCTGGAACCAAAAAGCCGCGTTATGTTCCGAGTTCTTTTATATCTAGTTCCCAAAACATGGTTTTAGGATTTTCTAAAACTTTCTTTTAGATTTTTTGTATTTTCATTTCATAAAAGTTCCTGTCTAAATATTAACCATTTAATTTAAACAGAATAGACATAGTTCTCCATGTTTCAGATGTAATACTGAACCCTGAATATTCCGGTTTTGGCAGTGCAGTCTGATCATAGTCTACAGTTCCTGTTTGTCCTTTCCGTGCTAGAGTTGATAATGAAATTATTCTTTAAATAGAAATATTGCTGATGGAACAGCAAGAACTACCAGTGCTTTCAGACATTTGATTTGAATGCATTTCCGAATGGGATTTGATTAAGCATGACAAGGCTAAATAAAGACGCAATAACCTTTTTAACTAACTACTGAAGACCATTAATAACTACAGAGTTTTAGTAACACCCCGAAAGCCATAGAAACTGGTCGGACAAGTAACATATTGACAAATCGTGGATTGATATCAAGGAATTAATCGATCAATCAAAAAATTCATTTGGACATAAAGTAAATTTTGAACTCCGACATTGGTCGACATTTATGTGATTTTTTTTGTAAACTTAAACGTCGTAACTACAGCTCATTCAATCTGCAGTTAAAACATTTAGTTCACCAACCAAACTCTTTTATTCGTTGTTACATGTTACTGACCGTAACTACTACGCAGGTAAACAGTTTAATATCGAAGTAGAACCAAAGGACATAACTGCGTGACCAACTAAGCCCAAAATATTATTGGCGATTATTGCCGAAATATTAGGTTTTGTAGATTTTCAAAATAGATATAATTGAATAAATCTTCCAAGTAAACAAAACACTAAAGAAATGTTTTCCGAGTGTACCTCCTCCTCTCCTAATCTAAAAATGTTTCCAACAGATCTAGAAGAAAGATTTGAACTTCCTCGGTTGGTAAATGGTTAACAGTATTTCAGTCATATCGCGGCAGCTGGAGCACCTAACAATGGATTCCAGGTATTTCTCACACCAGTACTACCACGACATCCTTTCCTATAGCCTCCATCTGCTATCCCACTTAGGTTTACGATTATCCACCCATTGGTGAGAGACAAATGTCGGAAAGAATATGTGCCGCCGCCGGGGATCGAAGCCATAACATCCCATGATTGAAAAATATATATATATATAAATTTGAAATTGTCATCTGTTACTTCTTTAGATTTCGACCAATCAAAAGATGTTGCCGTCTGATTACAGGTTTACAGAATAAGAATTTAGATTGGAGAGGTAAAACTCACGCAAAATAATTTGACCCAGTGCCGCGTTTGTTTTTGTCTGACTGACAAATAATTTATGGATCAAAGGTTAAGAATGTTTTAATTAAACAGTGACGAAATTTTTATTATCAGCCGAGCGATAAATCGTCTGTTAGTAGCTTTGAAATGTTTCACACACAGAGAGAAGTTTAAAGTAAGTACTTTCAAATGATTAATAGCCTCTGCCCAAACATACCGAGCAGGGAGATGCCATTTACCGATCTCAGCTGTCAATCAAAGGTTTAATCGATCCATCAAATAGTCGATGCGCGAGCAAAATATCATAACTGTAGTTACGTCATTATGCTCACGCACCGTCGAAATAATAAATTTAGACCGAAAGAGAACTTTCAACTCCAACATTTGCCGATATTTACGTGAATAATTTTGTTTGTTCTAGCGACTTAAACGTTGTAACTACAGCATATTCAATAAGGACCGGGGGGGGGGGAATTTCACTTTCCGTCTAAATGAATGGTTTCGTTTGTCCATTCACCTTTTTTATTTGACAGCGACAATCCGTGAAATGTCAAGGATTTCTAGGGTTATCCGTCGTTTGGCGTGCAAAATGTCGTAACTAAAGCTTTATTCAAGCTATAGTTACGATATTTTTCATGCGCAACGACGATACCATTCTTTGAATGTAAAGATGTAGGATCCACCTAAAGTTTCTCCTATTTGGTATTTCAAGAACAAATGTCAAGCATGTGTCTACATTAAACAGCAATCATAGCTTCGACCTTCGTCAGACAAAATAGCGCGGTCTGACCAGAAGAGACACTTTTCGTGCTTCCAAATGAGCCATTTTTAAGCAACGAAAGAGACGCACAGTTATTTTGCAGTCCCCAATTTCAATTTTGACTATTTTTAAAGCATCGTTGGAGACGTATATGATCAATCGGAAATCCTGGTGAAATTACGGAAAGATTTCCGGTTTACGGAATGTTCCGAATGATGGAAATTTATCGAATTCAACTCAGAACGTAAATCGATCGTTCACCGAAAATTACCGACTTGCTCAAAGTCTATTTTCGGATACCGAGTATATGGACTGATCTACATGTATCTCGATAACAGGGTACGTGTACACACACATCAGGTCTGAAAGGCATATGTCAGAGAGATGAGATTTAGTGGTGGGAGACTTTTGGAATGGGGATGCTTTTGTCCTCGATGACGTTCTCCCCTTATTGTTGTCCGAGGCCACTTAACCCCTAACCAGTACTTGCTCCCCTTTTATAAAGACACGGATCTAGTTTTACATTTCAGGAATATAATGCTAGGCCACTTCCGGCACTTCTAACACAAAGCTTTCTGTGTAATGCCGGTACTGAAGTCTTAGACTGGCCTTCACGTAGCCCTGACCTCAATCCGATTGAGCATTTCTGGGACGAGCTAGTCAGCAAATCGATCCTTCACAGACGTTAGGGGATCTGGAACGTACCCTTGTTGAACTATGGAGACGTTTTCCTGAGACAGTGTTAACCAATGTTCTGAGATCCACGAGAAGTCGATGTGTTGCTGTTAGAGATACTAGAGGTGGACACACTCGATATTGAAAACACAAATATTATCTTTTGATCATCATGTTAATCTTATTTTGAGGGTACCCAAACTTTTTTGACGTTAATCGATATAACAACCTACCGCTGAGAAATTGGTGTAACTCTACGAATAGCCAGATATTTTGTCGTCTTAATGCACAAAAAAAAAAAAAAAAAAAAAAACAAAAAAAAACAAGAGGGCCGTTTGCCCTGGGGCGCTCACCTGAGATATAGGCTCTTTTTCTTTCAACAGTCTAATTTCATGTTAAGGTTAGGATTATGAAACAAGTAGGCCACAATTACATATAAAGACTATGAACCTGGGGATCGAAAAGTCTAAATTACAAAATCCAAGGCTTAAGTGCTAATTTGAAAGAAGGAAAAAACTTTTTCCATGGGTTATAATTTCAGAAATAAGAAAGAAGTCTGTGAACTGATGCTTCATGCCTATACCCCCTCCCCCTGGGTCTGCCCCTGGAAACCCTAGGATCATGATTTTAGCTATTTTGTAAGAGATCAACATACTGATGCTTCATGCAAATTATCAAGGCTCTACGCCTTCTGGGTCAGGAGGAGAAGATTCTTAAAGATTATTTAGAAATTTTACTTTTGTTGCCATGGCAACCAGAGTTTTAAACAGATTTCAATTCTTTTAGCTATTTTTAAGGGGGACTACCTAAGGAACATTTCAGCAAAATTTGGTTCAAATTGGCCCAGTGGTTTGAGAGGAGATGTCATTTAAAAATCGTTCTTTATTTCTATATACAACCCCCTGGGGCTCCGCCCCTGGAGACCCAAGGATCATGATTTTAGCTACTTTGAAAGAGATCAACATACTGATGCTTCATGCAAAATATCACGGCTCTATGCCTTCTGGGTCAAGAGGAGAAGATTTTTAAAGATTATTTCAAAATTTCACTTTTGTTGCCATGGCAACCAGAGTTTTTTTTACAGAAATCAATTCTTTTAGCTCTTTTTTGAAGGGGACCACCTAAGCAACATTTCTGCCAAATTTTGTTTAAATCGGCCCAGTGGTTTGAGAGGAGATGTCTTTTAAAAAATCGTTCTTTATTTCTTTATAAACCCCACCCCCTGGGGCTCCGTCCCTGGGGACCCGAGGATCATGATTTTAGCTTTTTTGAAAGATGTCAACATACTGATGCTTCATGCAAAATATCAAGGTTCTACGCCTTCTGGCTCAGGAGGAGAAGATTTTTAAAAATTATTTCAAAATTTCACTTTTGTTGCCATGGCAACCAGAGTTTTTAACAGATTTTAATTCTTTTAGCTATTTTTAAAGGGGACCACCTAAGGAACATTTCTGCCAAATTTGGTTCAAATTGGCCCAGTGGTTTAGGAGGAGATGTCGTTTAAAGAAATTGTTGACGGACGACGCACGACGCACGACACACGACGCACGACGGACGGACGCCGGGCAAAAGGGGATCACAATAGCTCACTTGAGCACTACGTGCTCAGGTGAGCTAAAAACCCTGCAGTATATCTACTATCAAAATATGGTCGGTAAAATTCGGAGTGTCAAGTTTCCGTCTTTTTTTCAGTAAACCTGGTTTGCAATTTCGAATTAGCCCAGTTTTTCGTCTGTTAAATATAGATATAACGACCCCCTTTGGAGACAACTTTGACAATGGCAGAGACAGAATACCTTCGATCGAATATTTACTCACACTTCGTGCAATATTTTACAATTTGTACGCAAACACCGGAAACGAGGTTCGTTCAACAGATACAAGCGCTTTATCTACATATAATTTAATTTTAGTTTTGTCTATAACAATTCTTGCAATTTGAAGGAACGCCAATTTCTTTTGGTCCGTCTACGGGAGAAATTATGAGAACGGAACTATTTTGTGTGCTTACGCTCAAAATAGTTTAATATAAATGTTTTAACCATTCCCAAAAAATGAGGTTTTTAGACGCCCATAAAGAATGAATTCGGAACACATTGAGTAAAATCAAGAAATGGCTCGTAACAAGCAATTAATTCATTTTCCACAATATTTTCTAACAAGAAAGTTGCAAATATCTAAATGTTCATAAGCTTTAAATCGTCGTCTGCAACTCCTTTCAATTCGATTGATTGATTGATTGAATAAATGGGGTTTAATGCCACTTTTAATAGTATCTCTGACATATCTGTAGCACCTATTCATTTATTCTTGGTTTTTCTCACAACAGTACTACCACAACACCCTTTCCTAGCCTCCAGCTGCATTCCCACTTAGGTTTACGATTATTCACCTTTTGATTGGAGAATAATATAGAAAAGGATATTCGCCACAATCGGAGATCGAACTCCAGACCTCTGGTATATTTCAAAATAATTTATTAGTTACGTCATTTCAAAAACGAGCGTTCTGATTGGTCGAAAAAAATATGCATACCTCCACGAAAAAAGTTTGAGCACGCAACTATTTTGTAAGCTTGTGCACAAATGAATTTGTTGAAAAATGTATTAAAAATAGTACAAACTTTGGTGTTTTTTTTTGCTTGATGTCATTGAATTATAAGAAATTAATAGAATATTTTTTTGTTTTCATGGTATGAGGTATGAAACGAAAAACCTAATAACACCTTTGAATTGATACAGTGTGATTAGGTTTACCTCCATGAAAACAAAACAAAAAATAAATCCCACATTTTCACGATAAAGTATATCTGACCCTTTAATAACCCCAGTCAAGCAAAAAAGAGCGTGTTTTGCATTGAACAGTTTGAGCCATAATTAATTTACAGAAGTTGTCATTAATGATTTAAGTTTAGATATAAAAGAGGAAATCCAAACGTACACCTGTATCATTGCACTTTAACATTGACAGCTTAGAACGTTATTAACATCATATACGTAAGAAATTCACGTAAACATTAACACGTGATTCTTGAGAGGGTTAACAGTCCTCTTTTTGTTATGTCGAAAGCAAGAGGTCTCTCCGTCTCTCCAAATTATCTATGCTTCATATAATCAGATTGTCATTTTTGGTCTTAACCTTAATCGTACAACCTGCGTTTGAATTCTAAAACTAACTATATAATAAATACAAATAAAGTACTTGACACACTAGAGCACTTGTGTAATTGACAGATCGTTTGCCACGCCCACTGACCTCTGACATGGCAGTTCGAATGAAATATCAAATAAAGTTCATCAGTAAAACATGTTATAGCGAAAAGGCAAATCGTTGGTTGGATAAATAAACGTCATTACTACAGTTTGAACAAGCTGTAATTCACAAAACAAAATAATGCTATACATAAATGTCGTAGTTCAAAGTTCACATCCTGTCTGAATGAAAGATTTGATTGGCCGATCGAGTTTCGATTCTCTTCTTTCTTTGCTACATCTAAGTCCGTGCGAGATCTTTTCACCAGACAAAAGCAACATGGAAATCCATATACTATATGTAGAATACTATGGCGCACTAAAAGGGTCAAATGTTCTATTTAGGTAGTACACGCTAAAACAAACGCGTGTACGCGTAAATAAAATAGGTGCAATAACAAAATTTAGGCGTGCGCGCATAGTTACTGGGCGTTTAAGAGTATAAAATGCGCGTGTAAGCTTAAATTTCAAGTGCACGCACAATATGAAGGTATTTGCTTTCCTCGCTTGCACGCTCATATTTTGAAAGTGCACGCGTCAAAAAACGCGTTCACTTTCAAAATATAAGCACGAACGCTTAAATATAACGAGTTTACCCGTATTTATTCCGCGCGCACGCATTCCTTATGCTCCTCCGTCTGAGCGTGGACTATTGACCCAAACGGTACACCATAGTATGTCAACAGGTGTGAGAAAAGACAGCAAAATAGTCAGGTCCACCGACCACCCATCTTCGCAAACCAAAATAAACACTAGTCGTCTGAGGAAACTTCGAATCAGTATCTATCTATATGCATGTAGCGCATAGAGAAAATGCGGACTGCACAGACTGATTTGAGTCTTTATTTGGAGCAAATTTGAACTTGTTTTTGAATGTTAGGCACACGCGTATTTTCAGTGTTTTCTTGTATTCTTTGACCATGATTCTTTGGATGCTTGGTACCAATATGTAAACAGTGAATTCAAAATGGCAACCAAGTTTCGGAAAAACTGTCACTTCCGCTGAGATTGGCCGAGTTAAAGTAGAAGATAATGTAATAAGATGTGACAGCTATCAAACTAAAGCCATAATGGTTAAAAATTCTAATTTCTGGTGAAAAGCTTAATTGGATAATTTTATTTCATGCATTGATCGCCCGAAACATGCACTTTTTGCGATCCTTTTTTCTTGCGAGAATTTGCTGAAATAATGAAGACATATTGCTTATTGAAGTCATCCTAGTTATACTTAGCTCCTGCTTTCAACCTAGTTCATAATTACATACATATATCTTTTGGATTTAATCAATATGGAGGGCATTACCTTACACAATCGTACCCTGCTTTGTTCAACCCATTTTCTTTAAATTAATTTGTTTTATGAATTTGATCAAATGTTATATTATGATCTTAGTAGTATTCATATAATGATATCCCACTCTCATGTAATGTTACTAAAAAGAAATAAATACCCCTTGAAAAGAGCTGAAAGTTCAGTTAGAAGAATAGTTCTAGTGCCAGACAGTCAAAGGCTTCTGCATGGACTGATAATGAATGTTTTAAATTTTACACTGAGAATCAAATGGTGTTCTTTATAAAGCAAAACTTGAAGATGAAACTAGATAGTCTACGGAGGAACCTGATACATTTTTGAAAATAAGCTGTAATTACGACATTTACGTCAAACCAATAAGAATACCTAAAACAATTTCGAGCGATGTTGGATTTCAAACTTCACTTCCGGTCTAAATACATGATTTCATTGGTCGATTGATTTTTTGATTGAAATTGACGGTCGTGATCGGTCATTTCTTATCGAGGTAAGGAAGAAGATTAGACGAGAAAATCGAATCGTCGATGGGCGAGCAAAATGTCGTAACTGCAGCTTTAATCAAGCTGTAGTTACGATATTTTTGCACTTCCAGCAACGAACTTTACATGAAAATTAAAGGTAACAACATACTCATCAATATCAGGCAGTATTAGAGTTAAATACACACAGGGTGGTGAGCATCTGTTACTTTCTAACAGATTTTTTTTATTCAAGAAGAAAACTTGGCTTCTGAATATTTTTGAAACCGAGTCGAGGGTCGTGGTATTTGTAGAGCGCCGAACTCTCAATGACGAAGTCCAGGGTTCGATCCTTGGTCACGGCAAATATTCTTCCCGACATTTGCCACCCGCTAATGGGTGGATGATCGTTAACCTAAGAAGGATGGGCAGCTGGAGGCTCGGAAGGAATATACACAGTACATATACAAGTTATAGTGAGTAATCAAAGCTCAATTTTGTCTATACCTGTATAGCCAAAATTGACCTTTGACTACAACTTGTTCATCAATACAGTTTTCAATTCAGCGTGCTTCTTTTTTATAACGAGCCTTAACAGCCATGTATCAATTTTCTACCCAGACCTTTCTGTCTCTCTCTCTCTTCTCCCTAAATAAAAAGAAAACCGTTCATTTCATCCAGGGATATTCGCGACCCCCGAGTACTAAGTGTACATGAAATGTAAAAGTTAAAAGAACCTGTCTGTAAATGGTGCATTTAATGTTTAAAGACCAATTAAACGAGCTTTTAGGAAGCATTTGAGTTAAATTATCTGAAATGCTTTCCAGAATTTGGTAGAAATGGCGATGGTTGACGACCTGTTCATAGTCCTCTTAAGAACATTACTGTACTTGTAAAATATACTTTACAGAAAAATATAATAATAACAGTAATGTCGTAGATAGTATCGGAATATATTCAGACAAGTATTGATCAATCCCTGGCCCCACCCACTAACTTAGTTGGCCACGCCCACCGACTCCAACAGAAAGTCCCGCTTCGAGTTTAACCCATTCCAACACAGTGGAATTTTAGACCGGTCCAAATTGAAAGGAGCTGCAGACGACAATTTCAAGTTGATAGAATTTTAATATTTTTCGTCTTTTTGGATAGAAAACATTGTGGATAATGAAGAAATTGCTTGATTCAAGCAATTTCTTCATTTTCCACAGTGTTTTCCAAAGCCTTTTCGTTGAGGGGAGTAAAAAGGAGGGATTGAGTGGGAATGGGTTAAATGGCGTTATTTTGCCAAATTTATGGCCGTTAACTAAAAAAGATGGTTGGCGAGTTAAACATCGAAACTAAGCTGTGGTTACGATGTATAAGTAGCCAAACCAGCACAAAGGTTAATAAAAATGGCGGCCAATGTCGGAGTTCAAAACTCGTTTGTGGTCTTAAAGAATGATTTTATTGGTCGACTGGTGATTATATCGACCAATTACAGTCGGTGTCGGGGAAAGTCAGCCAGAGAAGCTGAGTTGGTAGAAAAAACGAGATTAAACTTTGCGGTTGAAGGTTAGAACCCTCGGATTATCGTATTTAAGGTGAAAGGGTGATCGATAAACAAATCGATAGACCAATCAAATACACTTAGATCAGAAGTGAACTTTGAACTTAGACATTGGTCGACATTTATGAGAAAGATTTTTGTTGGCTTTCAAAGATGTTAAACGGTGTTATTTATGATCAATAAACATATATAATCCAAGGAAAATAGTTGGTTGGTGACCTAAACGGCATAACTACAGCTTGAATAAGTTGTAGTTATACGATGTTTAAATTGCCAAACAAAACACAATATTTCATCATAATTTCGGTCTTCCAAGTCTACTTTCGGTCTTGGCCGCCGTCATAGCGCAGTTGGTAGCGCGTCGGTCTGTCAATCTAGAGGTCCCGGGTTCGATCCCCGACGGCGGCACTCATCCTTTCCGACTATTTGTCTCTCACCAATGGGTCGATAATCGTAGACCTATGTGGGATAGCAGCTGGAGGCTAGGAAAGGATGTAATGGTAGTACTGGTGTGAGAAATACCAGGATTCCATTGGAAGGTGCTCCAGCCGCCGCGATATTACTGAAAGATTGTTGAAAGCGGCGTAAAACCCCATTCAAACAAACTAAATGTAAACTTTTGATTGGTCAATCAATTTTTGATGGACATCACCAATCTACAAATGTGGCCGATTTTTTAAATGCCGTTTTCTACAATTTTTTTTCATTACGTTAACCTTTCCTATTATCTCTATGATATATCTTGAGTTGTAACAGATCTGTTCCAGAAATTCGGTATTTCATGGCATTTTAACCATCCACCTGTTATAAAATATTTGGAGATTGTGGGTGATATTTCCAACAATTGTAAATGTGTATGAAACGTAGACCTTGAGCGGTCTTCTTACGGGCACAAAGCTACTCAGTCTTCATTCGAACACAATATTGCATGATCTGCTAATGAGTACAATGGTATTTGGTCTGCTCATGAACACAATATTACTCGGTCTGGTAAAGCACAATGTCACTCAGTCTGCTTATGAGTGCTATGTCACTCGGTCTACTCATTATTGCATTGTCACTCGGTCTGCTTATGAGTACAATGTCACTTGGTCTACTTATGAGTGCAATGTCACTCGGTCTGCTTATGCGTGCAATGTCACTTGCTCTGCTTATGAGTGCAATGGCACTCGGTCTGCTTATGAGTGCAATGTCACTTGGTCTGCTTATGAGTGCAATGTCACTCGGTCTGCTTATATATGTAACTCAGACTACACATGAGAACAGTGGTGCTGGGTCTTTCAATTAGAAGAGTGTTGCTCAATTTACTAATGAGTATGATATTACTCGATTGGCTAACAAGGACAATATCACCCGGTCAGCACATAGGAGCAGTCCCACTCTGTCTGATAACGAGTACAATATCACTAGGTCTACTCACGAGGACAATGCCACTCTGTCTACTCATGAGGAAAGTTTATCCCGTCAGGAATATTAAACGTCGTTATTTTACAAACTTCTTGGCAAGTTACACGTAACAAAACAGAAAAATATAACCGTCGTATATTCTCCTAGAATAACATGTAGTTACATGCTACTTGCAATTAAGTTTGCATAATAACGCTGTGAAATGTCGAGGCGGAACTTCCTGTTGGGGTCAGTGGACGGGGCCAGCGTTTGGTCAACTGTACACATCGAAGGAAATTGATTCTTTTCAGAAAATCATGATACCACGCTCCTCTCTCTAACGCCTCGTCATTTTATTTATTTCATCCAAACATCATGAAGTCACAACATCCAAAGGATATAGCACATTTGGTAGCGCGGTCAATCATGAAGTCCAGAGTTTGACCAACGGTCGCGGTAAATATCCCCCCCCCCAGCAGCGGATAATCTTAAAGCTAAGTGTTATGATCGGATAGAGGCTGAGAACGGATGCAGTGGTAGTACTGTAGTGACAAGTACCACGAATTCATGTTTAGGTGCTCCAGTCGCCGTGATATGACTGTAATACTATTAAAAGATACGATAAACCTCATTCAAACACACAAACAAACACAACATTAAATTACAGCTACCAGTTCACAACGTCCACTTTCTCTCGGCGTGACCGTTTTCAGTGAAAAGCATAAAAACAAATTGCAAACTAAGTGTTTAACTTGTTTGTTACATCTCCGGTTACGATAGATTTACAAGAAATTTGGACCTTTTTCAAGATTCACTTGAACCACATCTTAAGATATTTAACAATTTCGCAGATTCAAAGTGCTAAGTATGTAAAAGAAGAACTCAATGACGGCATTTCAAATTGTGCTGCGCATTACCAGACGACACAAACTTCAGGCTGGTTCAAATGGTTGCAGACGACTATTCAAAATGTGTTTGAATTAAAAAACAAAAGCCATTTGCCTAGAAATTATTGTGAGGAAAAGATAAATTGGTTGTTATAAAAATACTCTAACTTTCATTAATTCTTTTCCTGTAAAATCATTTTTACATCATCAATATGAGGGATGCATTGTAACCCTTTCCGGTTTTTGCAATATTTCATTTTTTTCCAAATTCAAAGATTTTGCAGAAGAGAATTTAATTTGGATTTAATTTGAAAATTTTCCTTTTAGGGTAGAAAATGTGGTGGAAAAAGCAGAAATTGATTGTTACAAGCAGTTTCCTCTTTTTCTGCAATGTTTTCTCAATATAAACTCAAAGGGGTGCAAAAACCAGGGATTGAACAGGAAAGGGTTAAACGAATAATAAGAAGCAAGGCCTTTATACATATATACATTTTAAATGAAAACCTCACACAGTGCCCATTTAGTTAGTTTTTGTGGTTAACGAACCTCTCATCCCGTCTAGGAATCTTTCTTAGACAAAATTGCAACTGTAAGTAGATCGTGTTGAACTGATTGGCTGTAACATAATACTTAACCCATTACCAGACGACGAAATTTTAGGCTTGTCCATATTCAAACGAATTGTAAACGTCAATTTATAGTTCATAGAAATTTGAAAATCTTCGTCTTTCGTGGTAGAACATATTTTGGACAATGAAGAAATTGCTTGTTACAAGCAATACTTCATATTACACGATATTTTCAAAATCATTTTCTTAGGTTATCAAACAGTCAAAAAGCGGGATTGTGTGGGAATAGATTAAAAATTATGCGTCCCTATTTTTCATTGCATTTAGAGACAAATTGCATTATGCAATTTATATACTTCATTCAAATTTCAAGTTGAACTTTACAGGTTTCATCGCATTTAACATTATTTTCTACTATATTATTATAATTTGCAAAGAAAATATTGAAAGTCTGATGTATTTAACGCCTTTCCATAAGAATGATAAACAACCCCATTTGTAATGCCGGGTTTGTTTTTGAAATTCTTCTGGATAAACTCAACAGAGAGAGTTATCTGCTTTAAACATAACAACTTTCCATTCAAGTTTGAAGAAATACGTAATTAAAACCGAAGAACGTATGGGTGATTAAAATTCAAGAATCTTCTTTAAAGTGCTTAGGTTAGTTCGTATTACAGAATATTGTAGGAGAATTTTAATTTCACCGACAAATTAATGGTGCCGCTGGGCTCGGTGTTTAGAATATAGAAGGTGATTATAGAACTGTTGAGGGTAGTTGATTCGAATCCCGACCGCGCCGCCGGTCACGTGGTTTTATCTGTGGGTGAGACATAGAAACCCAAGCTACGCCCACTGACTCCAACAGGAAGTCCCGCTTCGATTTAAAACGGCTTTATTTTGCAAAATGTATGGCCAGTAGCATGTAACGAAAAGGTAAAATGATTGGTTGGCGACCTAAACGTCGTAACTACAGCTTGAATAAGCTGTAGTGACGACGTTTAAGTCGCCAAACTACTAAAATGTTTCACACAAATTGCGACTAATGTTGTAGTTCAAATCTCAATTCAGCGCTGAATTGGTTATTTGATTGATCGATATATTTCTTGATTGACAGCCGCGATTGATCGATTCTTGATTGTAACGGAGAGTTCGATTCGATAGATAAAAAGAAAGACCGAACCGATTGCATTTATTTCTCAATTAAACCGTAATGTTGCATATCGTTGATAGGTAAACCAAATAGATTGATGGAAAGAGGGTTAACGCAACTTTCGTTGCTAAGCAGGGCTGGTGCACCAAATCATGGTTTCGTAACATTTTTCAAACCAGTATAATCACAATGTTCTATATGAGGCGCCGGCTGCTCATCCCACTTAAGTGCACCACTTATTATTTCCCTCTTAATGAGGTTGAAGTGAAGCATTTAGCGATGGTAGTTGTCAAATTCTTTTAATGGTGGCTTAACGCCTCTTTATACAATTTGCTGTCATATCGCGGCGGCTTGAGCACCTAACAATGGTTTCCTGGTATATCTTTCACCGGTACCACCTTTACATCCCTTCCTAGCATACATTTGCTATCCAAATTAGGTTTACGATTATCCACCCATTGGTGAGAGACAAACGTCGGAAAGGATATGTACCGCCGCCGGGAATCGAACCCATGATACCCCATGATGTAATACCAACTGTGCTATAACGGCGGCTGTTGTCAAATGTCGGAAAGAATTAGCACGACACCGTGTTTGAGCGCACAGCATGTTACCGGCTTAGCTAATCGGGCTCGGTGGTGGGTGACCAGAACATCGTAACAACAGCTTATTAAACTTTATTTACATTTAATTCGGACTCTGTCGTTTTGGCTTGTTTCGACCCAGCCCTCTACTAACCAATTTCCATGCACAATGGACGCCCTTGGACGCCCCCCCCCCAAGAAAGATAATTGTGTAAAATGAAGAAATTGCTTGAAAGTTGAAAAAAAGTTAAAATTTCATAAACTTTAGACTGTCTTCTACAACTCCTTTTAATTTGGATCAGTCTAACATTATAACGTCTGATAATGAATTAGGAACCAAAGTCAATAAACTATCTCTCATTAACATTAAAGCCAAGAAACACGGCGATCTCCAAACTTTATGACTTCCAAATATGTTAGAAATAACTCACCCGATTTTCTTTTATTCCTCGTTGCCATGGTAACGATATTAAAATGTCAATGAATCACAATCCATCAGCCTTCATTTCTTGCTTAAAATCACAAAATTTGAACTCTAGCATTGATTCATTCCCACGTCACGATGCTTTTTTACGCCTCTCAAGTAAAACGATTGGGAAGACATTGAGCAAAATGAAGAAATCGCTTGCAACACGCAATTTCTTCATTTTAAACAATGTTTTCTATCAAGGATGAAAAAATCTTAAACCAAATTACCATTAAATTATCGTGCGTAAATTATTTGAATTTGGACCAGTCTATTTTTTCCCGTCTGGGTCATGGGTTAATAGATATATAAAGGAAAACACGATGTAGGTAAATCACTAACACAGGTAAAAATACTCCAGTAAATATTTCTTAACGTATTCTTAAGCGTACCTTTTCATGAAATTCTACGATTTTTTATCAAGAAACTTGGAGGAAAAAAACATTAATTCGCACATCATGCTTGATATCACGATCTTATGTTTGATTGTTCAAGTTATGTGTGTAATCACCTGACCTACAAATTTGATAATCCACGAATTGAAATCAAAACAAAACAGAACAAAACAACTTCAGAACCGCTTGTACTTTGAATACTTTCGAGCAAAATAAGTTAACACAAGATTTACAGATTGAGTGAACAGTGAAGACACAACGCAACATTGTCGTGGGACTTCCAAGCACAATTTATTCGTTGGAAATAGATTTAGACAAGGCAGGTCATTTAAATGACCTGTTAAGACAAAAAGAGGGTCAAGATGGCCCCAGATTGCTTACCTGACTGTATCACCTAAAGCCAACTAATCAACTCGAATTTGATACAAATATGTTCACAAAGTTAAATGAATCTAAAGGTAAGCGGTTGTGATTGGATGAGCAGAAAACTAATTTTCCCACTATGGACCACTTTTATTTCTTATAAGAATGAAAATCGCCATATTCACTGTATCTTTCTTGAATGACAATATCAGCATTTGCCGAAAGTTTAATAAAGACAAGCCAAAAGTGCGACCTATAGAGTGGTAACATTTAAAATGTCAATAAGGCCCTTTTCGCTTGACTTTGGTTCGAGTGTCATAAAATCCAATAGGCCACACTTAAGAAAGATCGAGTCTTAATTGTAAAATGTAGAGTGGTAACAAGAAAATTATAAATAAGGCTCCCTTTATATTCGTCAGGATGTCACAATATCTAATAGGGTTTGTCCTCATGCCCAAACAAATATTTGCGTTATTTTGCGAAATTTGTGGCATAAACATGTACCAAAAAAGTAAAACGGTTGAATGGCGACCTAAACGTCGTGGCTACAGCTTGAATAATCTGTAGTTACAACAATTAAGTCACCGAACCAACAAAAGTGTTTGACACAAATGGCGACCAATGTTGAAGTTCAAATCTCAATTCCGGGCTGAATGAATTATTTGATTGGTTGATATATTTCTTGATTGACAGTCGCGATTGGTCAATTGTGACTTTTACAGTGATAACACTGCAATGTTGACGACTGACGACGGACATTCAAGTAGCACGAATCCTCGTATGTGAACTTGTGCTCAGGTGAGCTTTAAGGACTTTTGATTCCTGCTCTGCACCTTGTGGACCTCCAAAACGTCTTAACTAAGTATTTGATTAGCTGTGGTAACGGAAATAAAATGGCCCATAAACGAACATTACTTAAAAATATCGGAGGTTAATACTGCACTTCCGGTATACACAGACAATTCGACTGATCGATCGAATATTGATTGATAATGGAGACACGCCAATTGTGACCATTCACGCGAAAAAGAATATTGAAACGAATTGAAAAAAGGGTATCAAGTATAGATCATCCAGAGTTCGTTTTTTGAAAACGAATTAAAAATCATGCAGAACTAGAACTGTACATTAACAAGAGGGCAATTTGTCCTAAAGCGCTCACCTGAGTCGATGACTATAGAAGTAAAATAGCCAGGTGACCTTATTTTCGCCAAAAGTGACCCATTATCATCTCTTGTCTAAGAAATCAAGAACAAACATTGTTACCAAGTTGCAAGGTATTTGTACAAGAAAAGTAGCAAGTAAATTGGAAAGAGGATTTCTTTATACTATACCTTGCGACCTAGTATTTGACCCCATGTGACCTAGTATTATACTTGACAAAGATTTTTATTTAGACAAATAAAACATCTGAATAAATATCCAGTCATTTGAGAAAAAAATGTGGCTTCTGAGTAAAAATAAAGGTTTTCCTAGTGTTTGATCCCAAATGACCCAAATTTGAACATGTTTGAAATATTTTGAAAACAGATATTCTAACCAAATATCAAAACAATTAGGCCAAAAATGTGGTCTCTGGAGTGTAAATGTATTTCTAAGATTTGGCCTAGTGACCAAGTTTTTGACCCTATGTCAACCAAAGTCTAACTTGGCCAAGATATCAAGGACGCAAACATTTTGGCAAAATATCAATTAAAATTGAGCCAAAAATAAGGTTTCCAGATTAAAAACAAGGTATTTCTAAGATTTTACCTAGTGACCTAGTTTTTGACCAGCTGAGACCCAAATTTGAACTTGGCTGAGATATCATGGACACAAACTTCCTGACCAAATATCATTTGATTTGAGCCAAAAAATGTGGCCCAAAGAGTGTACACAAGATTATTTCTAGGATTTGACCTATTGGCCTTTTTTGACCCCACATAACCCAATATTGGACTTGACCTAGATATTATGCATACAAACATTCTGACCAAATATCAATTTAATTGATCCAAAAAATATGGCCTCTGGAGTGCAAACAAGGTATTTCTAAGATTTGACCTAATAACCTAGTTTTTGACCCCATGTTAGCCAAATTTGGACTTGCCTGAGATAACATGGACACAACATTCTGAACGGAATTCGTCTGATTTGAGCCCAAATTAGAGAGCACAAAAAGTATTTCTATGATTTGACCTAGTGACCCAGTTTTTCACCCCGTATCACCCAATATGAAGTTGACCAAAGTTTCTTGAAGACAAACATTCCGACCAAGTTTCAAATTTTGAGCAAAAATCGTGGCCTCTAGAGTGCACAAAAGATGTTGACACATGACGGAGGCTTGACGCCGGACACAGATAGATCACAAAATCTCACCATGACCACTTTGTGGTCAGGATGAACTAATTAAAAAAGGTAAAAGTTTCTTCCCTGGTCAGTCTGTGCGAAATGCGCGGTCTGTCTAGAATCGATACTCTTTTCAATTCTAAGACGGGTACTTTTAGCGTAACTATTCACTAATTTGAATCGGCATCTCAAACTCTTCCACGGATCCATTAATATTACAACGACGATAACGCACTCACGATTATATTAATTTCCTTAGAATGTAAAGGAACCACGTTTGAAGTTAAATCCACATTAGTGAAACCATTTACTTTTACCTCACAGATGTCGGTCAACCCATTACAATACTATAAAATTTTAGCCTGGTCCAAATTGAAAGAGGTTGCGGACAACATTTTTAAAATGCTCTGAAATCGGACAATACGTACCGAATAGGATAGAAAAGTTGTGAGAGAAGGAGAAATTGCTTGTTACATGATCCATGATCCTATTT
Organism: Fragum fragum; assembly: GCA_946902895.1. NCBI lineage: Eukaryota > Metazoa > Mollusca > Bivalvia > Cardiida > Cardiidae > Fragum > Fragum fragum. The sequence goes on from OX336381.1 coordinate 39,615,034, forward strand.
CTTCAGGACGACAGAAAGTGTCATTGTGTAGTAATGGTTTAAAAAAGGAATTTAGCGTCAACAGTAAATGTCAGCTGCTTACATGTTTCACGGATAAGAAAGACAATTTAGGTAAATTATGATAATAGCTTATTGTTTTGAGATTAATTTGGTTTAAATCATTTCCCCGGCTGTCCGCTCCACATCACTGATTTATGACAAATCGTCCTTTCGCGAAATGCAGAGTTTTTGAATATTTAAAAACATTGCCGTTGCCAAATTCATGGTTCTATGGTTCTGTTTCGCCTATCATATCCCCCCCCCCTTGATTTAAGATCTAAAAAATGAATTGAGTGCACCATCAAAAGTTTAATTAGTTTTATTGTTTCTTTGCCTGGTTATATGACGACTTATTCCCGGTTTGAGAGTACGCTGTCAACCCTCACATTTTCGCCGGATTATATGACGATTAATTCCCGGCTCGAGTAAACGGTGTCAACCCTCGCCTTCTCAACGGGTTATATGACGATTTATTCCCGGCTCGAGAAAACGGTGTCAACCCTCGCCTTCTCGCGGGATTATATGACGATACATTCCCGTTTCGGTTGGAGAAAACGGTGTCAACCCTTGAATTCTCGCCGGGTAATATGACGATTTATTCCCAGCTGGAGAAAACGATGTCATCTGAGCCGCAGGAGAGAGCACAGTGTGATCTGGTCTTAACTTAGCGCACATATGTCATTGTATGAAATGTCAAGCACAAGGTTATCCTCCAGGAAGCAGAATCGAGAGAGATTAATTCAAGTATGAAAGACTCGTTTCCCAATCTATGGAAAAATAAATAGGTTTATTCATAAATCCGTAAGTTCATACAACTTTTTGGTCTTATTTTCGTTCGACAAACAACATATAAGGAAGACTGGTGTAAATAAACCAAGTTAAAATTGGTCATCACATGCACATCCACACGACGAATGATGGTTACCTAAACCGAACCCATGTAAGTTCGAATGGTGTAAATAAACCAACTTAAAATTAGCCACCACACCTCTGACTCTAGCATTAACGTCCACGAGACAAATGATGGTTACCTTAAACCAAAACCGCATGTAAGTCAGAATGGTGTAAATAAACCATATTCAAACTGACCACACATATGGCTTTAAAATCATCATTCACACGACATATGGTAGCCAGACGGCAAGGTAACCCAATCCGCAGGTGTAAATAAACTAAATCCAAACTGACCACCAAACCTTTCACTTTCATACGGTAAATGATAGCCGGCAGTCACCAAGACATCATTAATAAATTGATTTTGCAGGTATCAGGCATTTGTAAGCTATCTATTATAGCACACCCTTTCTTAATAGCATCAATATCGAGGACTTTAGTCCTACATAAAAATATTTGAACATCAGGTACTTACATCAGGGTTTGTTGTGGGGGCTGGGGTGGGCGTGGGGCTGGGGAGGGCGTGGGGATGGGGTTGGGTGTCGGGCTGGGTTGGGTGTCGGGCTGGTGTGGGCGTGGGGCTGGGGTGGGCCGGGGGCTAGGGGCACTGCTGCCCATTCGTCATCAAGGTAGTTTTGACGCTCGGTCTACTTGAAGTTTAAAACTGACATACATAATAGCCTAAAATACAAAACCCGGAACAATCTCAACTATTAGCTTTCGTCTTGACTTCTGCCCTGTTATTATGCCGAGATTATGATTTATATGTAATAGTGTTTTTTTCTGTTTCTTGATTTTCTTTTCAGAAAAAAAGTATAATCGCAGTTGTAGACTCTTCAATATCCAGACATGTGTGTATAAAACAGCCACCAAAGGAACTTCAATGAACAGCAATCGAAATAGCAATTAACCATGGATATAGCCTAACATGGCTGTCTGAGGTAGGTTGTGCACTTATACGGGTTCATACAATAGCATTTCGCCATGGGGATGTCTTTATGTGTCTCACTTTGGAGGTAAGTGGTGATCTTACAGGGGTTCATTAATTTATAATTAGCCATGGTGATGTCTTTAACTGTCTTAACTTAACGACAGGTGGTGGTCTTGTAAAGATCCATTGAATAGCAATTTGCCGTGGGAATATCTTGGCGTGTCTCACCTTAAAGGCAGGTGGAAATCTTATACAAGTTTATTGATTTGCAATTTACTAGGGGATCTCTTAAAGTGGCTCCCTTAAAGACAGGTTGGGCCTGGTTGTTCATTAAATTTTAATTAGATTGCGGAAGTATTAAGGTGTCTCACTTAGGCAGGTTCCTCAAATTGCGGTTCACATTAAGGATGTCTCACTGTAAAGGAAGGTGGAGCTCTAACAGAGGTTTCTTTAGTTGAACATTTGAGACGGATGTCTTTACAAGTCTCACTTAAAAGACAGGTGAAGATTTAAGAGAAGTTCATTTAATTCAAATTTGTCATGGGGATGACTTTTATTGTCTAAATTTAAAGGCAAGTGGAGTTCTTAAAGAGTCTCATTTAGTTGTAATTTGCCATAGGGATGACTTAAATGTGTCTTACTAAACAGGCAGGCGGCGCTCTTTTAGGGGTTTATTTAGTTGTAATTTGCCATAGGGATGACTTTAATTGTCTCAATTAGCAGGCAGGTGGAGCTCTTATAGAGTTTCATTTAGTTGTAATTTGAAATATGGATGACTTTAATGTTTCTCACTTTACAGGCGGGCGATGCTCTTATAGAGGTCCATTTAGTTGTAATTTGCCATAGGGATGACTTAATTGTGTCTTACTTTACGGGCAGGCTGTGCTCTTTTAGAGTTTTGTTTTAGACGTTATTTGCCAAAGGGATGACTTCAATGTGTCTCACTTAACAGGCAGGTGGAGCTCTTATAGAGTTTCATTTAGTTGTAATTTGCAATTTGGATGACTTTAATATGTCCCACTTTACAGGCGGGCGATGCTCCTATAGAGGTCCATTTAGTTGTAATTTGCCATAGGGATGACTTAATTGTGTATTACTTAACTGGCAGGCAGTGCTCTTTAAGAGGGTTTTTTAGTTGTAATTTGCCTTAGGGATGACTTCAATGTGTCTCACTTAACAGGCAGTTTGAGTTCTTAAAGAGGTTTATTAAGTTGTAATTTGCCATAGGGATGACTTTTATGTGTCTCACTTAACAGGCAGTTGGAGTTCTTATAGAGGTTAATTAAGTTGTAATTTGCCATAGGGATGACTTTTATGTGTCTCACTTAACAGGCAGTTGGAGTTCTTATAGAGGTTTATTAAGTTGTAATTTGCCATAGGGATGACTTTAATGTGTCTCACTTAACAGGCAGGTGGAGCTCATACAGAGATTCATTTAGTTGGAATTTGCCATGGGGATGACATTAATATGTCCTGATAAACATGCGGGTTGAGCTCTAAAAGAGTCTCATTTAGTTGTAATTCAACAATTCATCGTTTAGAAATAAGTTAAATCTAAGTATATTCTGTACCTAAGCCTCTAAATCACAAAACCAATATGACAGGAATAAGCGAACGTCTTGTTGGAGAGAAAATATGGTTCTATTTTGATTCCGGTCTCTCAACACTCAAGCAAGATAAAAACGCCTGAATGATTTGATGGATGTAGAAACCTTCTGATTATCCGTCTGCTTTCATCGTCAGTGGACGACTAAATTATGGTATGTACAGCTTATCCAATCTCAACACATTGACGCTTTTTGACGCCCCATAAGAAAAACAATCGGGAAACATTGTGAAAAAATGAAAAAAAAAAAAAAAAAAAAAATGCTTGTAACAGGCAATTTATTCATTTTCACAATGTTTTCTACGTATATAGTTGGGGAAACCTAAAGCTTCATCAAATTTAAATTGTCGTCTGCAACCCCTTTCAAGTTGGACCAGTCTAAAATGTTACCGTCTGGTAATGGTTAACAAATGGGACATGGATTGCTAAAGGACGATTTGCTGTACTACCTACACACACACACACACACACACACACACACACACACACACATAAAAAGAACTTTTATAGTATAATATAAGTTGTCAATTAAAATATCTAGAGACCAATCAAATCATACATTTAGAACGGAAGTGAATTTTGAGCATCGATATTGGCCGTCATTTATCTGAAACATTTTTGTTGATTTAGTAAATTAAACGTCGAAACTACAGATCATTCAAGCTTTAGTTATGACGATTAGGACGCCAACCAACAATTTATATCACGTGACTGGTCATACTTTTGCAACTCTTTAAATATCTAAGTGGTACTTCGGAGAACATTGGAAGGGGACAAAATTCCGTCAATTTGTAGTTACAATCACTCTAAACACATAATCATTTATATCGCGGCGACATACGTATCTACCCATACCTCTCCATAGTCTCCGAGCTTCCATCTACTCATCCCAATTGGTTGACCGTTGACCACGCCCACTGACCTTTGACACTATATTCGACTGAGATATTAAACGACGTTATTTCGCAAATTTTATAGTCCGTGATATATACAAAAATAAAGATTGTTTGCCGACCTTAACGTCGTAACTGCGGCTTCGATAGGCTATATAGTTACGACGTTTATGTCGCCAATTCAACAAAGGTGCATAAAATAGATGACGGAGCTCAAAGTTCATTTACGAACTAATTGAGTAATTTGATTGGTCCAAAGATTTTTGAAGCGCAGCCGTGATCCCTTGGTTAAACAAAAGTACAAATGACACACATGTACAAAACTTTTGTCTAACGTCAAAACGTAGACCCATGTTTGGCGAGTTAGTTTTTCTCTCTCCAGAAATTAACAATATAGTGCATTAACAGGCTTGGTCTGTTACGCAATGCCGACCCCTGGCACGGTAACTGAAATATACTGGACTCAATATTACGATAGGACAAATATAGGAAACAAAACCAACGATAAAGTCAAGAGGAATAAAGTGTTGGATCGGGTTTTATTTCTCCCCGTGCACGATGTTGAAGATGTTGGTAATTGGGTTTTATGACGCGTATGAAAAGATTAGCCACCTGTCAATAGAACACAGTAGTTTGACGAAATAACGCGCCCATAGTGGTCTATACTGGTCCATATTGGTCCAGCTATATTGCGTGATGCTGGAATTTATATAAGTCCAATCAACATGTCGTCAAAGTATGTTCTGTTATTGAAAGGGACGCGGTCATAGCGCTGTGTTACCGCGTAGGTGTAACGTTCCGAGCTCGTAGACAAAGCCTATCCATTCAGAGAAAAGGATCCTCAACCCTAAATGGGTCGACCATTTCTATATATAACTCCTTACTGAAGGTTCCCAAATTTGCATATTACGGCAAATTACCTCCCTTGGAACCGTTACAGTAGGACTCCTAGTCAAGAGGTCCCGGGTTCGATCCCCGGCCGCTGCGAAAATCCTTTCCGACATTAGTCTCCCACGAATGGCTGGATAATCGTAAACCTATGTGGGATGGGCAGCTTGAGACTCGGAAAGGATGTAGTGGTAGTATTGGTGTGAGAAATACCAGGAATCCGTGGTTAGGTGCTCCGGCCGCGGCGAAAATACTGAACTACTGTTAAAAGTAGCGATAAACCCCATTCAATCAATCAACTGTTATTGAAGGTAATGTTTCTTTTTTCTTATTTTTATATGCAATATTGCGAGCTTCCACCAAGCTATTATCGTCGATAGAGCACTTTCAGCTGTCAACTCTAGGATGGTTAGTTTGAATTTCTGGTCCGGCTTCTAGTCTGTCCAGAAATTGACATTAGTCATAGCGATGTGTGTCTTTTCTTTTGCCAAAGAACGAAAGATCAAATCAAATGCTGCAAGTAAATCGGCAACCTTGATGCATATGAAACTGAAAAATTGCTTAAAGCGGTGTTAAATCCCTTAACCCACAACGACACACAAAAAATAGACAAGTTCAAATTGAAAGATATTGCAGACGATAATTCATAGTTGATGAAAGTTTAAAACTCTTTGTATTGTTGGATAGAAAGCATTTAGGATAATGAAGAAATTGCTTGTAACAAGCAATTTCTTCATTTTCCACAATGTTTTCTCACGATTTCATCTTGATGTGCGTAAAAAGACGGAACCGAGTGGGAATGGGGTAAAAGAAGAAAGAAAAAAGCCTTGTTTCTTATTGAAAAACGTTTAAAGGTTTTGCCTGTAAGAACTGTAACAAATCGATTGTTTCTATAATGAGACCGGCCTTAATTGTCCGGCGACTTTTCCCATTAGTGAACCCATTAATTGTTCTTGACATGAGCTATCATGGCGCTAAGATCATCAAAACAGAAAATATATATCAGTTCATGTTCAACGGTCGTCTAAGCATTCAGGGTAGGGAGGAGGGGCAGGCTTTATCAGTAATTGTTAAAAGCTTGGTTCAAGTCCCATTGACACCTTGTCTCAATCCGAATAATTCAAAAGAAACCAGATTTTAAAAGCTACATATTCGCATATATAATCGAACTGTATTTAAAAAGTTTTATTTTTTACCCCCCCCCCCCCCCCTCCCCAACCCATGTGATTTATGTCCGAACGCTTGAGTGTAAAAAGCTGCCAGAATTAACCTATAACTAATAGATATATTCCACTGAAATAAAAATGATCAAATGGTCATTTGTTTGTGTTAAAATTTTCTCAATATTTCGTCGTCTAAATATTTAATCCATTCCCACACAACCCCTCCTTTTTTAACATTGTGACAAAAATGAAAAGAATTTAACAATTTGAAATTGTCGTGTGCAACTTCCCTTAATTTGGATTGGTCTAAAGTTTCAATGTGTGGTAATGGGTTAAGAGTTTATCTAATCTATGAAACGTACCACTCTCTCACCGTGATTAATCAAAGAAAAACATAAATTGACAAGATTGCGAGAAAGGACAAATTGCTTGTAATACAGAACTTGCCCTTTTTCATAATGTTTTCTATCTAATATTTTACTCATCATGCCAATTGTGCCAGTTGCATTCAATTGAATTCATCATATGAAACCTTCTACGATTAAAGCCAGACAAAAGTTGGCACCTCGTGCTGGGTATAACTGATGAGGCCCTCCCCTCTTTGTGAAAAAGGTTCGTATGGTTTGGCCTCTGCGTGTGAGTAGATGCTCAGTCATATCCTCAGTTAGTTTAGTTTAACCAATTCCCAAACAGCCCCTCGATAAAAAAGCTTTGGAAACATTGTGGAAAATGAAGAAATTGCTTGTTACAAGCAATTTCTTGATTATCAACAATGTTTTCTAACTAAAAATACTGTAACAAAGATTTTTAGAATTTATCAATTTAAAGTTGTTGTCTGCATCAATGAAGAAATTCCTTGTTACAAGCAATTTCTTGATTATCCACAATGTTTGCTAGCTAAAAATACAAAGATTTTGTGGAATTTTATCAACTTAAAGTTGTTGTCTGCTACTTCTTTAAATTTCGACAGGTCTAAATTTTTATCGTGTTGGAATGGGTTAAACCTATTTCATTTCCCAAATGAAACAGGGTTTGGCTACAAGTTCTACTATATTAGATTCAGTCCTTCCCCAAACAATTTACACAATACTTTTTTCACTAAGATGACCATAAAACATAAAAAACAATGCTAGTGAGAAATAACTCAGAAAAGAGAAATTGGGAAACAACAGTGCTGTAATGCTACGTTTACACTGTGTTCCCGGCGGCCCCGGCAGCCCTGTTTCCCCGTGGTATTTGGCTTTTCCCCCTCCCGATTCATGTTTAATTACCTCTTGCTACGTTTTCTCGCGGCCTATTGCGTTGTCCATGCCGTGACGTGGGGTTGTTGGGGCCGGTAAGTTCCGGGAACTCCAAGGCGCACTACGGCTCGCCTTGCGGTCTACCTAGGAGTCCAGTACGTTCCCCCACGGCTCGACACGTTCTGGTAGGGTCCCTCACGTTTGTCACTTTCTGATCACGGTCTAACACGTTTTCCATGTTCTGTCAAGGATTTCTACGGATGAAACGTGGACGCCGGGCAACTTTGGAACACGTTAGTGTCCACGGTATAAATAGAAATGTCTTACAAGCGATAGCAATCATTTAATCCTGAGACTTTGAGGAGACAACACTGCATAATAAATGCGCAAGATGAAGAAGATTTAATTTTTCGTCAGCTGGTGGTGGTGGTGGTAGAGGATCTTCAGGCTGTTCTGGTTCTTGCTCCTGCTCTGCTCCTGGTGGTGGTGCAGGACGGGAGGCTTTCCCTATTCTTTGTTTTTAGGTGGCATTATTTTAACAGGGATATTCTGATTTGAATGAAGCTCCCCTGTCAGGTCGGCTTTTTATACTCCCTCCAATACCGCGCGTGCCAGACCGCAGTAGAACGTAACACACTTTACTGCGCCGGTCTGTAACCGTCGCAGGCCGGAACGCACCGTGATTGAACGCGAAAGAACGGCTGTCAGACACCGTAGTTTGCCGTGGGATCGTGACAAAACGTAGTAGGACGGAACAAAACGGAATAAAACTCACAGCAACCGTGAAGCAACCGTTACAAAATGCAGACTAAACGCGAAAGAACGTGACACACTTTGAAAGGACCGTGGCGTGCCGGAAAAATACATGATTCCCGTTCCACTACGGACCACTTTCAAGTTTTGTTACGGCCTGTTACGTTCTGTCACGTATTGTTAAGTTCACCCCGTTTCACGACGGCCAGTTACGTTTCCAATCTGCGCCGTGCCTGTCGTGGCATTTTTTTGACAGTTTAAAAATTTTGCACGGCATTCCCGCCGATCATGGCATATCACGTTTGCCTATCC